>CM037455.1:14934000-16176500 GCA_021014325.1 Plazaster borealis | reverse complement strand
CACCTATTTCCTAATAGATTGAGTCATTATGAACATGGGGAAAACATTACAAGTCTCTAACCTTAGGTTATAACAATGCAAAATGCCAGTGTTTGATACCCTTCAAGTGCAATTTCCGTCAAAATCCGAAAACTTTGATGACATCACATTTTAAATAAATGGTTTATACTTTTTTTGTGCAGAAAATTTTCAGTTCATTCCTGAATTTTAATGGTATTCAATTAAAACGGCGTTAAATTTGACCTTTTAACTGGGGCAAAAATTCCTCTTTGGAATTGTACAGACCCATTTGTTTTTGATGTCTGATGACATGATAGTTCAAATAAAATGTCATTTTACACAATTTTAACGTGCGTTTGGAGTCTTGTAATTTGTCCCCCACTTTCATGAGGACGCTATCTATTGGAAAGTGTGTGCATCACAAAACTGAATTTAACCTTAGAATCCCTAATCAAAATTCATACCAAATTTCACTCTGAAAGAGTATCAAATAAAACGTCATTTTACACAATTTTAACGTGCGTTTGGAGTCTTGTAATTTTTCCCCCACTTTCATGAGGACACTATATCTATTGGAAAGTGTGTGCATCACAAAACTGAATTTACCCTTAGAATCCCTCATTAAAATTCATACCAAATTTCACTCTGAAAGAGTATCAAATAAAATGTCATTTTACACAATTTCAACGTGTGTTTGGAGTATTGTAATCTTCCCCCCACTTTCATGAGGACTCTATCTATTGGAAAGTGTGTGCATCACAAAACTGAATTTAACCTTAGAATCCCTCATTAAAATTCATACCAAATTTCACTCTGAAAGAGTATCAAATAAAATGACATTTTACACCATTTTAACGTGAGTTTGGAGTCTTGTAATTATTCCCCCCACTTTCATGAGGACGCTATATCTATTGGAAAGTGTGTGCATCACAACACTGAATTTAACCTTAGAATCCCTCATTAAAATTCATACCAAATTCCACTCTGAAAGAGTATCAAATAAAATGTGATTTTACACCATTTTAACGTGAGTTTGGAGTCTTGTAATTATTCCCCCCACTTTCATGAGGACGCTATATCTATTGGAAAGTGTGTGCATCACAACACTGAATCTAACCTTAGCATCCCTCATTAAAATACCAAATTTCACTCTGAAAGAGTATCAAATAAAATGTCATTTTACACCATTTTACATGAGTTTGGAGACTTGTAATTCCCCCCCCCCTCACTTTCATGAGGACTCTATCTATTGGAAAGTGTGTGCATTACAAAACTGAATTTTAACCTTGGAATCCCTCATTAAAATTCATAGCGAATTTCAAATGTATTTTCTTACAAACATTTCCTTCTCATGTGTCGAAAAGATTTCAAGTCTAGACATTTCAGCTTGAAATTAGTCTACAGCAGTGATTGAAGTGACAGCGCACACACACGAATATTGTAATAAAACATCTCCAGTTGAAATTTTGTTCACTCAAATCCAAACTGCATCTTCTGCCAAATATATTCCTTCTCTGGTGTCGCAAAGATTTGAAATCCAGAACACTCCAGACACTGTTTCCAAAATTGCAACGACCGGGCCGCCAGCGACCGGGTGTCACCATACAAATCTCATAAAATTTAACTAGAGGAAGAGGCTGGGTGACATACAACGCTGGTTAAATTTCAATCAATAGGGTTTCTATACACACGCACTGTACGTGTGAAGGAGGTTAATTAACTTCAGATAGTTCTGCATGTCTGACCTCGTGGGGGAAAGGGAGAAAATAAAATGTGTCGGCGATCACAGTCAATCTGTAGTCTCTTACTTTTTTAAATGTCAAATTCATGTTTTTACACTTTTTCCCATTCCTCTGTGTATTTCAATATTAAGTAGAGATGTGTGGGACTCCTTTTGTATAGGATGTAACACACGGCATTCTGGAGATCTTTTTCTTCTGTTCATGTTTATGATCGAGTAGGCCTATAATCCAAGGCACTTGGACCAAGCAAACTGCATAAAGTATGAGTGGCAAAACAGATTAAGGGGATTATCTGATTTATAAAGTATTTTTTTCTTTAATGCTGTCCCATCCCACCAATCTTCAGAAAAAGAAATTGCCACAGTTGAAAGTAATGTTAAGTTTGAGAAGATACATGTAGTTTTGTTTTAAGGAAGTTAAATTTAATCTGAAAATGAGTGTGACCACTTTATGCTGTAAATACTTCCACTATTTATAACTGCATTTATTGAGTTAACTGCAAATCTAACATTCTGCTTTAAAGAAATAAATGAATAACCTATCTACTTGCAATCATTTTTTGACAATTTCAAAGCTAGGTATACATGTTTTTTACTTCTTTTTAAACCAATCAATGCTGTGAACAGAAATGGCCTGGCCCCTCCAATGAGAATCAGTTTTCATGACTCTTGCGACATAAATGGATACAGGGCTCATGACCAAGATGGCGATAATAAAGGTCTTTGTTTGATTAAAGGTCATTTGGGGGGGGGGGGCAAGAATTATAATAAAAGCACAGTGAATGCATAGATCAATTTATGAAAGATCAAAACCCAATTTAAAATCAGGCTTCACTCATTTCCTGGCTCATCAAAATTTCAATTTTCATTTGCTTTGTCAATTTTCCCGTCGACTATTAATAGAACAGCATGGTGCCCGTCTACTACAGTGCTGAACTTTAACTGCCACATAATTTGCTACATGGTTGGAGTGGAGGAATGGTACACAGCCCCTAGTGTGGACTCTACACAAGCATTAAAGGGACACTCTGAGGAAAACAAGTCATAACTTGTATCTCATAATTATGAATCAGTACGAGTCATATTTATGACTTATATATTTATGAATAATTTATGAGATAATTATATCTCATAAATATGATTTATGCCATATATATTACTTAGATTAGGGGATCAGGTTGGCTCAAAGGTTTCTCTCCCTGATTTCCACCTTTGTGGACCCCGGTTCGAATCCCACCTCAGACCAAAGTCTTGCATATTGTGAATTGGGTTTTCAGTCCCTGGTTGCATGGGGTTTCCCCATTTGGGGTTTTTCCCTCGACATCTAAAACAAGATTTCTTCTTGGCGCTGATTGTGGTGTTGGATGTGTTATAAATAAAATAAACTGGCAGAACTCATTATTATAAATTATGTTAATTGATAATGAGATATTCGTCACAGTTATGAAGTGTGCATATTCACAATTATAAGATATAAGTCATAATTATGACTTACTTTCTTTTCTTTAAAGGCTCTGTCGTTTGGTAATTACTCGTAACATTAATGGCAATAAAAACCTACTTGTTAAGAAGTACAGCAGCCTCTGATAGTATAAAGCATATTAAGAATAATTCACTTCGAAGTAACGTGGTTAGGGAAAAAATATATCAGTTTTTATAAAAAAATAAAAAAATGAATCAGAGAAGCGTTTCTGTCAGAAACGTTTCTCAGATTGTGTATTCCAATTGCGGATTATTCATTCTGTGTGGACATAACCGCTCCATATTTTTGGCAAAATATCTCAAAAACACTACCACCTTTTGAAATGAAATTTTCACTGGTTAGTTTTATGGTATATATCTACAGCTATATAGGATTGAAACAAACAGTGGGTTCCTACTACCAAACGTATACAATCCCTTTAACGCTTCCATGGGACTCTCTTACTCTGTACTGTCCACAGAGATATCCACTCAGGGTCAAATGCTGAGAGCCTACTGTGTTAACATTAATTTTGTGTACAATAACATGCATTCTTGCAATTGTTTGTTTCATCGGATTGTTCATAATTGTGTATAGTGTCTGTGACGGCTACGGCTGCGGCTAGTTCGCCGCGTCATCTTGCGCTGAAGTATAGTATGTCCCAGAGCTGTTTATTGAGAGAGTTGCGACATGGAGGGACCCGGTCACGTGGTTGCTGGACGCCATTTTGTTCCAAATGCAGCATAACCCAATGGGCAGACTACTCTGGCACCCTGTATTCGCCAATGCATTTTTTTGAGACAAAATGGCTTCTAATCGCAAGTTGTCGCAACTCTCTCAATATACGGCTCTGGTATGTCCATAGCAATTACCCCCTCATAGCAACCCCCTCATAGCAACAGTCGTTACGCTGTAGCTGTAGCAACCGATTCGGATATGGCCTTTTATTTGGTATGTTGTAAATTCAACAAGGGGATCAAAGGATTAGGTTCATTAAGGAGCCATTCGTACGACTGATTATTTGTTGTTCTGTTTTATTACTGTGTCCTTTTTTAATTTGACTTTTTTATTTTGTTCTTTTTATTTATTTTTCTTTAATTTATTGTACTCTTTTTGTTGTTGTCTATTTATTTGTTTACTTATTTATTTATTTCATTTGTTTTAATTATTTATTTTATCTTTTATTATTTATTTATTTATTTATTTTATCTTTAATTTTATTTTATTTACTTTTTTATTTTCTTTAATTATTTATTTTCATTATTTATTTTGTTTACTTTATATATTTTCTTTCTTTAGTTTATATTTTAATGTGTGTGTTTCTGTTTAATATGTGCAATTTTTACATAGTTTTCCACCTTTTATTGCTGTACATAAAATTAATTTATTTTTTTATATATTCTCTGTTATTCTATATGGCCAGTAGCATTGGAAACGAAGGCTCTTGGACCACAGTTATTAGGTTTTTTTTCCTGGCATGTGTTGCTGGCTCTATTGTTTGTTCCCTAGTGTTTTTTATCATTGTCTCAACTGTTTTATATTTTTATTGTCTTGTGATGAATATGCCGAATAAATAATAATAATATTTTTTACTTTTTTATTTTCTTTAATTATTTATTTTCATTATTTATTTTGTACTCTTTTTGTTGTTGTCTATTTATTTGTTTACTTATTTATTTATTTCATTTGTTTTAATTATTTATTTAATCTTTTATTATTTATTTATTTATTTATTTTATCTTTAATATTTTATTTTATTTACTTTTTTATTTTCTTTAATTATTTATTTTCATTATTTATTTTTTTTACTTTATATATTTTCTTTCTTTAGTTTATAGTTTAATGTGTGTGTTTCTGTATATTTTAATATGTGCAATTTTTACATAGTTTTCCACCTTTTATTGCTTTACATAATATTAATTTATTTTTTGATATATTCTCTGTTATTCTATATAGCCAGTAGCATTGGAAACGAAGGCTCTTGGGCCACAGTTATTAGGTTAACTTTTTTTTTCCTGGCATGTGTTGCTGGCTCTATTGTCTGTTCCCTAGTGTTTTTATCATTGTCTCAACTGTTTTATATTTGTATTGTCTTGTGATGAATATGCCGAATAAATAATAATAATAATAATAATAATAATATTTGACCGGGACTTGGTGAAGTACTGAGCCACTTCAGTCACACCCATGAAATGTCCCAAATGATCTGCGTCTCCAACAGCCTCTCCTAGTCAAACTCCTATTGCCTGGCTTCAAGCGCCGATCCCTGTTTAGAACCGTGGGCAGAGGTGTGCAGGCGGGTTTCTGGCGCCTTAAAATCAGATTGCTCCGGGGCAGGTGGGGCTCCTTAACAACATGCCTAGGAGAAGGCACTCTGATCTCAAACCCGAGCAGGTGGGGCTCATAAGCCATGGGAGGCAGCCTGACAGCCTACTAATGTAAACTCGGCACACACTTTATTCATTGTAAATGTGACTGAATATTTTGCAAAATACACTGACAAAAATTGTCAAAAATTTAAATTTTGAAATATTACCATGGGAGGCAGCCTGACAGCCTACTAATGTAAATTCGGCACACACTTTATTCATTGTAATTGTGACTGAATAATATGCAGTCAATATTTTGCAAAACACACTGAAAAAAAAAATTAACAAAAATTTAAAATTTTGAAATATTACCATGGTGATGATATTAAATATACTATTTTAACCATCCATCAAACTCGGTCAACTTGCTGGAGCTGAGTGTATAGCGTAAATAAAATAAACAGCACTGAAAAATAAAAACACTTTTCAACTGACCATACATATTTAATCATAATATGGGACTTGGGCAAGTTTTACTCTAAAATCCAATAATATTCAATTATTTATTATTATGTTTCTTAATATGCTTTGCCTTTCAAGGAACAAAAGAGCGGCCTGACCTGATGTAGCCTTTGTAGCCGGCCAATCCCTGTGCAATAACACATACATGAATTATCTATAGGCGAAAGCTTTAAAAGAGCCAACATATGCATGTTAATGGAATTGGTTTGGCATGTGGTGTGTATGTTTCTATGCAAAAGAAATTGCTTGATCTGAGTTTTTCCAATTGACATGTATCATGTTTTAATAGATGTTAGTTTTGCATAAAGAATATATTTTGTTTTTACCCTTACCCTTTTGTTTTGGCACTGTATACTCAGTGCTTTCCCGAGTTCTATGGAAAAAAAATACACAGGCAAATCACTCGGTGGGATTTGAACCCTCGACCTTTGCATTGCTAGAGCAGTTGTCTTACCTCTAGACCACCGAGCTAGCCCGGTGGCTAGAGGCAGTTCGTCGCACGAACACCTAAATATAAATAAAAGCAGGCAGTTTTGAAACCTGTGTATATACCTGAGCATGTGAGGAGAACTAGGCCATCCAGCCAGATATCGTTTCATGAAATACATTGCCTTCTCTCGAGAATTATGTCTAGCCAAGCCACACATGTAAACTACCTTGGAACTTTGTTGTGATAGCACAATTTAGCAGGCTGCTCTATAGTGACACAGCTGTTTGTTATCATACAAGAAGATGCATCCCAAATCAGATATGCATCCTCAAAGTCCGGAAGAGTTAGCTCTCACAGCTAACGATCGTATTTTTAGATTTGCGCTTCTGGAAGGATAAGATTTGTCGCCTAAATTTCGTAAATAAATCTCAAGCTGGGGGAGGAATGGCGATAATGACCAGAGATGACCATGGCGTGGTGTGTTGTGTTGATTGATGGGATGAGGAAGAAAGGTCAAGCTGCAGCAGGAGCAGAAATAATGGCTTGATGGACAGACGATGACCAGAGTTGACCATGACGGGGTCGGACTGATGGTTGAAGCTAGGCAAAATGTCATATGAATGGACAGAGTAATTTAGTATTACTCTTATATCTTTCTGGTATAAAAATTTATAATTTGAGACATTTACATAATGCAGTAGCCTCTATGCGCAACACAAACCATAAAACAATGAAATGTATGAAGCAATTTTATTACAAAAGTTTAGGTTCAAACAAGTCAGTCTTTAAAGGCACTGAACATGTTTGGTAATTGTCAAAGACCAGTCTTCTCACTTGGTGTATCCCAACATAAGCATAAAATCACAAGCCTGTGAAAATTTGGGCTCAATTGGTCATCGAAGTTGCGTGAAAATGATGAAAGAAAAAAAACACCCTTGTTGAACGAATTTGTGTGCTTTCAGATAGGAATAAAAGACTTCTGGCTAGAAGTCTTTTAATATTTTAGTGAGAAATTACCTCTTTCTCAAAATCTACACTACTTCAGAGGGAGCCGTTTCTCACAATGTTTTATACTATCAACAGCTCTCCAATGCTCGTTACCAAGTCAGTTTTGAAGTTAATATTTGTTTTGAGTAACTACCAAACGTGTACCTTCCCTTTAAAAGTCCCTTGAAAACCAGAACAGAGTCAGCTTTTTAAATTTAGGCGAATATGAACTGGTAAGTCATTCCATAATCAATGTGCAATAAAGCTGAATGCTCTTTGACCGTCAGTAACGATTGGCCAGCAGAACGAAGAGGGCGAACAGGAATACATTTATGCAGAAGATCAGATATATTCATGAAGAGCTTTGAAAGTGAGGAGATTTAACTTATATGCGATACGCATTTTAATCGGGAGCCAGTGGAGTTTGTGTAAGATTGGTGTTATATGTTATAATGAAACCAAGGGACCCTGCTTAAGCAGAATTGTACATGTGACATGGTATTGGTAGTTTGGCTGGTAACCTTATTCTGCTCAGCATAATTTTGTTGTGCTTAGCTACTTTTTGTGCTTAAGCAGCTCTATGAAATTGGGCCCTGTAGGTCTGAAGATTACTTTGTAGAAAAGATGATATGGAGAAATGTCAGATTTAGACAAAAGGCAAACAGAAGGCTCTGGTCAGGGATTTGAACGGGAAGAAACCAATAAGCAAACTTGAATGGCCATCAAATGACCATCAATGACAGGCTCTCGATTTATAGCACTTTAGGGATTGAAATCAAATACAGGGTGGCAGATTGTCTTATGAATGGACAAAACAAATGACTGGAAATTACCATAATAGGGTGTGCATATATCGTCACCGTTTTCAGGAAGAGCCACATATCTTGAATGCACTTTTGCGTTTTCACGAAGAGCCATCGGCCCAAAAATGCATTGTAACACATTGCAACAAAGGTAGGTCAAACAGTATTTCCGTTTTCACGATGAGCCACTTATGTCAGCACGCGCGTGATCATGTGACATGTTAACCAGTTGGGTGTTTAAGTATGGCAATTAGCCAATATATTTAACAAAATTAATGAGTCAATAGCGAGGTCATACAGAATCATTATGAGAGGTCTTTGAATGCACACCGTGGCTTTAGTATTGCAGATTTTGCAGTTTTAAGCCAAGCACAGTGTAAAATGTAAATCTCAATCAAGCGTTTGGACATGTGGCTCTTCGTGAAAACGGTGACGATATTTGTTTTAATAAATTTGGGAAAGGATCAAATGAGACAAAATGTCATTTCAATTGACCATAGAGCAAGGATGGACAAATTGGATGCCCAGATATCGCCAAGATGTGTTTTTGGATGGGCAAAATGAATGACCGGAGGTGATCAGGACAGTGTTCATGTCTGTTGTACTTGGAGATAATTGCTCTGTCCTTCCAATGGAACTCTCAAGCCATGGTTTTGCGCTGCATCACATTGTTAAGCCTTAAGGTGCCAAAATGGTTCTGGTAAAGTCATTGCTGTAAAAGTATTAAGCACTTAGAGTGACATGTCAGTATGTGAAAGTGCTTTATAAAATTGTGTATTCGTATTGTTACACAAAATACAAAACACAACACACTTAAGTAACATTTGAAGCTTTGCATGGTGCAGATAATAAAAACTATTTTGTTGATTTTGTTGGTTTGTATTTAATTTAATTTTTGTATTTATGTATTTGTTAATGCAAGTTCGCCCCAAAACAAGACTAAAAGCCACCCTTACTAAGGTTCTCGAGGAGAATGAACAAGGCTTTCAATTGAACATCAGCACAGGGGTGACTGCTCTATATTCCGAAACCCCTACATTTCGACACCCCTATGTTCCGACAACCCCCTCATGATTTACATAAGGTTAGGGTTAGGGTTAGGGTTAGGGTTAGGGTTAGGGTTAGGAAAAGGAAAATACACCAGGGTTGTCGGAACATAGGGGTGTCGGAACATAGGGGTGTAACCAGCACAGGTCTTTGATCCAGAGATCGGCGAAAACCCCAAAACACGTACATTGTACATACTTTGAATAACAGGTGGTGACCTAACTCAGCTCTGTATTTAACTGCATTATCCCTGCACTTCATTGAAGCAACAAATAGATAACAGGTGTGTACAATTAAAGATTTTTGTTTATAGTCCAGACAGGTGGGTATATTTTTACAATACCATGACTGTTAAAACAGGTGGCGGTCAACATCCCTTGTTATCAATGTATTATATGCTTAGGATCACCGTGCTTTGCAGTGCTAAAAACTGAACTTGCATACATTTATATATTATGTATGTGTTTTTTAAAGGATTGTATCCCCATTTGGTAATTGGAACCCACTGTTTGTTTCAATCTAAACTAACCTGTGAAAATTTCATTTCAAAAGGTAGTAGCGTTTTTGAGATATTGTGAAAAATCTGGAGCAGTTATGTCCACACAGGAAGAATAATCTGCAATTGGAATACACAATCTGAGAAATGTTTCTGACAGAAACGCTTCTCAGATTCAAATTTGTTTGGATAAAAACTGATATCTTTTTCAATAACCACATTACTTCAAAGTGAGATGTTTCTCAAAATGCTTTATACTATCAGAAACTGCTGTACTTCTTACCAAGTAAGTTTTTATTGCCATTAATTTTATTGAGTATATATACCAAACGTATACAGACCCTTTAAACAGAAAATATTATTAAGAAAATTGAACTGCTGATCAAAAAATTACCAGTCACAGTGATGTTTTTAATTACAAGGTGTTTTGCTGATAACCTTGTTCTGCTAAGCAAGGTATCCTGTGCTTAGCAATTTTTTTTCTCTATTTAAGAGCTTAATGAAATCACAACCAAGGCCCAATTCATAGAGCTACTTAAGCAACAAATGTTGCTTAACAATTTTTCTGCTCAGCAAAAGTAAGCAGGATACCAGTCACAATTTGTACAAATGAGACAGGTCATTTTGGCTGGTTATCTTATTCTGGTAAGCATAATTTCATAGTACTAAGCTATTTTTGGTGCTTACACACATTGTACTACTTAAGCAACAAATATTGTTTAACAATTTTTTCTGCTCAGCAAAAATTTGTAAAATACCAGTCACAATTTGTACATGTGACATGTCATTTTGGCTGGTTACCTTATTCTGGTAGGAATAATTTCATTGTACTTAGCTATTTTTTGTGCCAACACACATTGGTGTTCCGGTTTAAATTAAAACACAAATAATAAATCTGGACTTGATGGGCATGTGTGCATGATTTTAACTGTAAGGTTTTACCATCCGCATCATGCAATTGCGTCATATATCTTCTTCTTTTTTAATCCAGGCCCTGTTCATTGGATTGACGCTAGAACCAATAAAATACATTTTTAGTCTAGTCAGTTGGGTGGTATTTTACAATATACTGGCTAGCACCAAAGGTACCAACGAGCAGGTGGCTGGCGAGCCCAATGTCATATGTTTAGCACTTCCGATGACTATTCTCTGCTTTATGGGATGGCTCACAAATTATGCACAAATTTAAAGTCCGACATTGACCATTGATGCTGTGGTCATGTATAACTATTGTTTTTAAATATCTGTCCCCCATGTTTTGTTTTCCTTTCCACGTTTGTTGGTTTTGTTCCTCTCCTGCATGCATGCTCCGCCCTCATTCACTCAATCTGCTTTGGTCCCAAGTTGTCTTGCTTAAATTATTTGTTTCTATTATTTATTTAATTTTCCCATTTTTATTACATGTGTTTAGGCCTATTTATCTACTTATTTAGTTGTTTCCATAATTTTTCTTGTTTAGATTACTTTTTCTGTCATGTTCATGTAGGCTACTTGTTTCTTTGTAATTTTTGTATGATTTTTCTTGGTCAAATAAATAATAATAACAATAATTTATTTCACATTAATTAAACATCCAACTGGCAGCACACAGATAAATTATGTAAAATTTAGGCTACAAAGGGTTAAAATAAATAGAAAACATCTAACAACTGTAAATCCACTTTAAATAAATACGTAATAAACTGACCAAATAGTAACATTAAATCTCAAACTTAGACTGTTTTTCCTTCATTTTTCTTGTACGTTTTGAAATGTAAATGGGGCATCCCCTAAGAACATAATCTCCCCAAATGTATTTTAAAAGAAGACTTAAAAGAAGATACAGACTCGCCACCGCCATATTTGTTTTGGAATATTTTAGTTTTCAATTTGCATCATATCTGAAATCTTGAATCTGCCAATCACAAGCAAAAAGGGGGGAGGCCATGGCCAACCAGCGGGCTCCATTGCCACATGCCTGCACTATGGCCACAACACATCACTGTCCATTGGTCAGAGCATCCCTATGTCCTTAAAAGGTCACTAGCCTACACAGTGTTATGTAATTGTCTGTACACTGGTCAAGGAGAATTCCAACTGAGAACAAGGGCTAATCATTGCTCCATAATTCACACCAATGTAAACCTGCAAGGTCATTGTCTGTATACTGACCATTTAAAGGGTCTGTATACCTTTGGTAATGACTCTGAAAACTAATGGTAATAAAAACTTACTTCTGGTATAAGAAAAGAAGTACAGCAGCTTTGGATAGCATCATGCATTTTGAGAAACTTTTCACTTCGATCGAAGGACTGCGGTTATGGAAAAAGATATCACTTTTTATCCCCCAAAATTTGAATCTGAGAAGCGTTAGTAACAGTAACGTTTCTCAGATTGTGTATTCCAATTGCAGATTTTCTTCCTGCGTGGACATAACCGCTCCAGATTTTCGGCAATATCTCAAAAAACGCTACCACCTTTTATACAAAATTTTCACAGGTTATGTTATGGTATTTATCTGCAACTATATAGGATTGAAACAAACAGTGGGTTCCAATTACCAAACTTATACAATCCCTTTAACATAATGTATTATGTATTGCTGCATGCGCTAAACAAATTGTTTAGATTTTTCGATTGAGAAACCTTATGCTGTCAGGTTTGCGTATAGTGGTATCTTCCTTGCCTTCAACCTCTGGGACCCCGGTTCGAATCCTGCCAGGGGCACTATGTGGATTGGGTTTTCAGTCCCTACCTGTTTGCGTGGGTTTTCCCTGGAATAATTCTCTGGGGTTTTCCTCCCACATCTAAAACTGAAACTCCCTTATTTGTCTTCTCTTCATGGGGTTCTTGGCTAGTACAGTGATTCGGTTCGCTTTTCTGAGAGTCCTTGGCTTCACAACCAGTATAAATGAAATGAAATGAAATAAAATGAAACTTCTCCTTAGTTCTGTTGATTTGTTTTTCTTCAAATCAACTAGAGATCAAAATGAGGAAATCAACGGTTTGTCTACCAATGTCTGAGCTTACATAGTCAATCCTTGTTATAAACAGCAGTGCTATAAAGAGGCTCTGCTTAAAAAGAGAACAATCGGAAGTTCTGAATCTCATTTCTGCTTTGTGTTATTGTTTTGCTGTCCTCTTACAACAACGTTCTTGTTATAATCAGAATCAACTCATTGACAAAAAAAAATGGGGAGACTGCCAACATTAGCTCAATTTGGTGGAGTGCCAACACAGTAATCCGGAGGTCGTGGGTTAAAATCACGTTCTAGTAAATTTTTCTTTGTTCACCCAAAAATTGGATGATCATTATTAATCATTCTAATGGAAATGTTATAACACCGTGATTACACAACACTGACCACAAAACATCACTGCCATGCCCCTTCATCATAATCAAATAGAGAAGTTTTCTTCCTGCAGGAGCTGTCACTCCCAACAACTGTCATCTCAAGCACTTTGTTCCTCCACTGCAGTGCATTCCTACTCCTTACAGTATACCGTTACCCTCCCCTCCTGGCGTTAGAAGAGCCCAGACCCTGCTGGATTATGACAGGAGTTGCATACCAGTGGCTGTAAACATCTGGTAAAGGCTTCCCCCTGATGTCATCAGGCAGCCTCCAGAGGAAAAGGCTCAGTGTTTTATAAGGAGGACGTGCACTATTTGTTGATAGGCCATACATCGTCACATGCTTCATGTATAAGAGTCCAGAGTTGCCCAAGCACATGTCTGGGCTTTTTTCTTTGAAGTCCTATTAATGTTGCTATGCACGCTCCTAGCCTGTTGTTTTAATGAGATCTTTTTGATTGCCCACTAGCGCTGTTTGTCATGTTTGACTGTAGCAGGTGAGAATGGGTTGCTTGCGTGTAAAAAATAAATAATACAAAAATAAAGAAACCCATATGAAGACATCACTCAGTATCAGAGATGTTCCAGAGTTGCCCAAGCACATGTCTGGGCTTTTTTCTTTGAAGTCCTTTAATGTTGTTATGCATGCTCCTATAGCCTGTTGTTTTAATGAGATTTTTGATTGCCCGCTAGCGCTGTTTGTCATGTTTGACCGTAGCAGGTGAGAATGGGTTGCTTGCACGAAAAAAAAAAATAATAAAAAATAAAGAGACCCATATGAAGACATCACTCAGTATCATAGATGTTAAATTTGCATCAGGGATAAAGAATATTATTTGGATTTACCAATATACCGATGATGTGTGTCAAGCACTGTATACTCTGTACTTTCCTCGAGTCCTGTGACAAAGAAATCCACAGGCATATTACTCGGGTGGGATTCAAACCCACAACCTTTGTCATTCTAGATGTATTACCACTAGACCACTGAGATTGCCCGGTAGCTGGAGGCAGTTTGAATCCTTTACTCCAGAAGCGGGTACTGCAACAATTTAATAGATGTTTAAATTTGCATCGGGGATAAAGAATATTGTTTGGATTTACCCATCATACACCGATGATGTGTGTCAAGCACTGTACTCTATACTTTCCCAAGTCCTGTGAAAAAAAAATCCACAACCATATTACTCAGGTGGGATTCAAACCCAGGACATCAATACTCATAGCTGACCACTTAAAATAGAGGCATGATCTCCTGCTTTTGATCATCATCCAGGCATGATATTTGGTCCTTGGAAAAAAGTAGGAACATTTTATTGAGTACAAGGGCTGACCTACATGTACACATGGTGTAGGCTCTAATAAACTTATCAGGCCTTATTAAACACAATTTATCTGATTTTTCCAAGGGCATATTAAAAACAATTTTTCTGATTTTTCCCAAGTGCAACAAAATCGGAAAACAGACCAAAGTGGGATGAATATCATGCCAGATCATCACTGACCACAACACTTGGTTTATACTTGCCGCTGGGTCAACCTAATGGCCTTATAAGGTCAAGGGCCTATTTGTCTTTATCTTGTCTAGATCAAAGATCACTCTGTAGCAATCAACCTAATCAAGCCACTATTGTGTGAGGTGTTAACTAAAATGCAGACGTCTTATGAAGGTGTTGTACAGTGTAATCATTAAAGGTATCGTACACGTTTGGTAATGACTCAAAACAAATATTAGCATAAATTCTTACTTGGTAACAAGCAACGGAGAGCTGTTGATAGTAAAAAAAAAATTCTGAAACTCTCTGACTCTGAAAGTAACGTTTTTTTTGAGAAGAGTAGTTAAAACTTTCAAGAATTTTTTATTCTATCTGAAAGCACACAAATTTGTACAACAAGGTGTTTTTTTTTTTTTCTTTTTTTTTCTTCTTCCAATTGATATGCATATGTTGGGATACACCAAGTGAGAACACTGGTCTTTGACAATTTCCAGTGTCTTTAAGTGCTTGTAAATGCCTATACACATGATAGACAAGACTGACTTGTGAATCAAATTTATGTGATGCAAAACAAATAAAACAAACTGGTTTTGCAATTGTTGTCATTGGTATTACTATTTATTTGGCCATAGATAAAAGAAAAAAACATACAAAATACAGTCAATTTGAGAGTATTTATTTTCCTGGGAACAGGTCGTCACAAGTTTCACGAACTGACGCGACCGACCCCACAGAGGTAAACCTTGGTTTAGAAATGATCGCATTTGAAGTTGGTGATCTTTTAATATCGTTCTTGGATGGATTTGTATAAACGGGGAATTTCCCCCCGAAATAGTGTGTGAAATGTGATATCTTAAATGTTCTAGCCAATTACTTACTTTTTCAAAAATGAATTCATATTTAATGAGTAATTGTTCAAAAAACAGAAAGGACACTTCGTGAAAACTAACAAACACACAGCGCGCATTGTGTACGCGCGTAAGCACTTCTACCCATATGCAAGCTTGCCCGTATGCAAAGTGTCACTGCGTGAAAACGTGTACACACACATACCGCGTTGCCCGTATGCAAACTGTCACTTCGTGAAAACTAAAAGTGTCAGAAGGTTGTCTTGCCTTGTACGCGCGTAAGCACTCATACCCATATGCCGGATTGCCCGTATGCAAAGTGTTCGTGAAAACAAGAAACTTTAGTTTATTTTGATTTTATGTAAAGTTGTTTACTTTATTTGCAAAACTAAACATATTTGAGGATTAAGATTTGGTATAATCATGGAGGCCTCCATGGTATAATGAATGATAAATGTATTTGCAGTCCAAATAGTGACTAAACAATTTTTTTAAAAATTATTATGTTTGAGTAAAACGTCACTTCGTGAAACCTGCGACGAGGTACCGAAAATGTCACTTTAGTATTAGGGGCCATTCAGAATAATCAGTGTTTACCAAAAACATCCCCGAAACATGTTTCTGGTTGGGGTCGCCAAAATGCACTCCAGTTGAAACCTTCACAGGTGACTTTCATTGAAAATTTCTTGATAAATCAGCATTATTTTGACAAAAGCAAATCTATGACCCTACCTTTAATAAATACATTGTTTTTATTTGAATCAGTTCTGATTTGAATAAGCCCTAAGAGAAGATTTATTCCATTTGTCATGAGCTATTGTGGACACACCATTTAATAATCTTTCCTAAAAACGGCAGTGGTTCTGAAAACTACAAAAAGTCAGTGGTTTACCATTTAATATTTAAATCATTAAGCATTGGTGATAGGAAGTTTAACTTCCATGCAAAAATTGCACGTTAACCAGAGGTCGTTGGTTCAAATCCCGCTCCAGTAAAATTTTTCTTTGTTCAACCTCAAATATTTTATTTGAAGACAGCAAAAGAATGACTGACTCTGTTAACTCTTTCACACAACCAAACAGTCGCTAGCGACTGGTTTAAATCCCTTTAGAAAAATAGTTGTAACAAAAATTTAGATCGCACAGCCTCACAGTTTTTAGAATGGGAAAGAGGACTCTTGAGTGTGCTATTGTGACCTCTTTTTTCTTTTTCTTTTTTTCTTTTTTTGGGGGGTTGCCTTTTGCAAAAAAAAGAGTAAACAATTATTGAATGTGTCCATATGATCAATATATCACTAAAATAAATGGTGCATGAAAAGGTTAATTTGCTTGTTGTGCCCGTTTTTAGTCCAGCAAGACACATCCTAAAGTACACTGTGCCCTCTAAAGTATCCACCACCTCCCAAGTCCCCAGTCTATTCTCCCTGGACAGTATACTGATAACATCCAAGGCCCCTTGATCTTAAGTGAAGAGGCTTAATGATGAGTGAAGGAGGCGGCACCTTCACAGCATCCTTTTACCACTCACTTCACGGCCCTTAATAAACCTAAACCAGGAATTCATGGACTGTGGTCATGATCAGTATCTGGGGAGGGCGGCTTTCAACAGTCTGGGTCCCAGACCACTCCCCATGTGGTTATTTACATCCGTGGTAATTGGCCGGTGATATTTGACATGCGATCCCTAATTGTCTGATATCTTGAGAAGTTCACTGTACCAATATCAAACCTGCTCACTCAAATAAAAATGAGTTAATATTCACTGTAGCTATAGACTGTGTGCAAGTCTCGCGCATATCGAAAACGAGAACAAAAACTTGAATGAAGACTATATTTTTCTATGAAATCAAATCTTCTTTTTAAATTACATTTATACAAAATTCTTGAAAAACCCCATTTGCCAATCACGCCTGAATGTGTGCGCCTATCACATAAATTTACATGACCGTCAGTTGGTTAAGTCTTATTCTTGGGCTTTCTTCGATATTTTGTTAAATTGTTTTTTCTTTCATATTATCAGTTAGTACCGGTATTACATTCCCAACATCATATCAAATTGTCATGGCCATAAACTACGTTAAACTAAAAATGTCCTAAAGATAATTGACGAAACAAAATCCCGCCCACGTAAAACTCCATTACGGTTGGGACCACAACGGTCCCGGAAGTTCAAATACGCGTGAGACTTGCACAGTTTAATATTGGAAACAGAGACAGAAAGAAAAAGGTTTCCCAACAGTATTGACACACTCAAGGACACAAATATAACAAAATGCATGCTTAATTTTTGTTAATGATGCAGTTGGTACCCACTGTCACCTTGCTAAATGTGGATCGATTCAACGTTCCTGTGAAAATACTGTGACAGTTTTTGCTGTTTTCTCAGCAAGTAGGCATGGATTCAGCTGAAACTTTCATTTTTCATTTCAACTTTTATTGTACATTCCTTTTATAATTTTGCCTATAAAGTCAGCATTACAGTACCCGCTCTAGTAAATTTTTCTTTTGTATTTGTTCAACCCGAAATATTCACAGCATAAGAATGACTGCCTCTGTTGACTTGCTTGTCTGTGTCCGTCTTAAGTCATCATACTGACAACAATCAAACTATGACTCTACCTTTAACACTGATAGAGTTATAAAATAAAGTGGCAGGTGAATAAATCAAATAAAAAGTTATGAGTAAAACCTGCTCCTTAAAGGCCCTGTACACTATTGGTAAGATCGAAAAACACAAATGTTCATAGATTCACACATAACTTACATGATTTAAAGTAAGTAATGGTAGAAAGGGTTCCTTAAAATATTTCTGCCTAAAATGCTATCGTTTCTGAGAAATGAGTAAAACAATAGTTTTTATCACACGCAATAAAAACTTGATGATTGAAACAACAGAAAACACGTAAGGTCTCTTTTCACTATTTTCTCGTGACCTCGATGACCAATTGAGCTCAAACTTTCACAGGTTTGTTTGTTCATGCATATGTTGAATCATACAAAATGTGGACACTGATTTTGAGCTGTTACCAAAAGTGTATTATACCTTTAAAATGGCAGACAGACCCTTAGGATAAAGTCTGGTTTTATGTATAAAGGACCTTTGTGAACCAGAATGGAGAAACATTTCCCAAAGACTTTGGTTTTTCTGTAGGCTATACTTATTGATGTGCATCTGAGGGAACAAAGATTAGGTTGAGCACCTTGGCAAGCCAATACAATAGAAGAAAAATAATAATAATACCCAGTTCTTATAAAGCGCTTTATCGCACCCGGCGGGAATCTCAAAGCACTCGTTAGTTTTACGAAAGGTACGCAGAGCTTATGTTTGAATTATGAGATCCATTTATATAGTACTTTGTATGGGTCTAAAAAGTAATGTGGCGCAATCTGGAGCAACTACCGGGCAAGCCCCTGCTCTTTTAACGATAAGTGTACTGGGTGGACGAAGCTTATTACGGTTAAGTGCCTTGCTCAAGGACACCATTGCCAGAACTGGGACCTGAATCCTACTCGACCACCGAAACTTGAGTCTGATGCGCTAGATAGACAAGGCATGACAAACTAAACTCCTGTACTGGCACAACTATATATTGAATTGTGCATGCATTACTCACATGAGGCTAAGACTAAAAAAAATGTACAATACTGTTCTCATGTATACCTAAGTTGTAATTAATTGCAACAATGTAAACAAAAAAAGGTCTTAGAATACACCTGTCTTGAGTCAAACACCACGCACAAAAATCTTCCAAGCAGCGATTCTTTAAATATTTGTTTCATAGAACTGACACCATTCACATTTCTTCATATAGTTCATTCATTTAATTATTTCCTCACCCCCCCCCAACTCCCTGGTTTATGCATTTAATTAATTTTACATCGGGGATAAAGAATCTGATTTGTTTTTACCCTTACACAATTCTGAGAAACTAGACTTGAAGTTGATCCTGCCGCGCCGTGGGATACAAAGAAACCCACACCAAGAATGTCATTCACTAAAGGGCAAGGAGCGTTAGAGAAATAGTAAAGAGCACTCATTAAGGACTTTGGGATTGATCCCGACACATGTGGGTATCAGCGTCAAGGCAAGGGCCCAATTTCGCTTACAAATTTTATGCTTAGCAAAATTAGCATGATACCAGTCAAAAATGTTGCATGTGTCACGGTATTTTGGCTGGTAACCTTGTTATGGTAAGCATAAAGAGTGTGATTTGAAACTGCGACCTCCAGATTAACGTGCAACTGCTCTACCAACTGAGCTAGCTAGGCCTGATTTCACTTCATTTATTATGGTTGTGAAGCCAAGGACTCTCAGAAAAGCGAACTTAATCACCATACTAGCCGAGAACCCAGTGAAGGAAGACAAAGAAGGAAGTTTCAGTTTTAGATGTGGGAGGAAAACCCAGAAGAATTATTCCAGGGAAACCCCCACACAGTCTGGTAGGGACTGAAAATCCAATCCACGTAGTGCCCCCAGCGTGATTCGTGGAATAAGGAAAGATACCACTATACGCCAACCCAACCTCTAGGTCTAATGTTGAGGGTCTCCCTATTTTGTCAATAACTTTGTTTGGGGGGGGGGGTTGCCATTCAACCTGTAACTGACATAGTCAGGGATCACACCCAGACAACGATATTGAGAAAACAGGAAGACTGACACCATTAGCGCTAGATAGCTAAGTGGTTGTGCGCCGGCACGTTAATCCAGAGATAGCAGGTTCTCAGATCCCACTCTAGTCAATTTTTCTTTGCTCAACCCAAAATTAAATTTGCCTTCAGACGACAGAGACAGTTGCTATGTTAAATGGTTCATGGCAAGCTTTTTTGTTTAGCAACCTCCAGATTAGCAAAGCCTGGTACCATTGTACCTGCAAATACATTCATTCAAAATTATGTATTTTTGTTCACTGTCTCTTTATGTAACTACGCAAAAGCTTGCCCCAAATCATGTGACATGGCAACAGTCTCTATAGTCGGATAAATTTAAAACTATGCGGTAACTTGTGATTAAGCAAGTTACTCCACCAAACATTAATCAAGTTTAACTCAGAAATAGCTTTTTTGCAGGTATATAAACTGCGACCTGCGGTTTTAGACCGAAATCTAAAAAATTCAAAAACGGGTTGTCCAAAAGACAACTAGATTCTCCTCTTTTAACATATGCCCCTCTACTGGATAAACTTATTTGGTACTTAAAGATCAGCTTGAATGAAAACGGCAACAAGTGATCTTTACTGAAATTTATTTAAAATGTTTTCAATCAATAAGGAAATTGATGAGTTTACATGAGTGAGAGTAATCAGATTTTAATTGTACAACAAAACAAAACAAACAACATTTTGACTACCCTCATCTGTCATGTTACTTCATTTGTGGGAGCTCTGTTTTGTATCGCCGCTTTGTTGCGATAACAACATCCCACAAGTGACGTCAAAGCATCGTCATTTTGACACACACCGTCAACGGCAGAAGTGTAAGATCTAGTTTTTCAAAACCTTGAGGTTGGGGGCCTAATTTTGATATCGATAATTACGAAAAAAATCTGAAGTGTAAAAATATCAAAATTACACTTAAATGATAAACAGACACATTATAAACAGCTTAAATAGCATTCCCGTTGACAAATTCTTGTTCGAGTAGCAGTTTCAATAACTCACAGAGATCTGATGGCTTGTAAATTATTTCCATTAAGTGACACATGAAGTAAAGATGCGAGATTTGCACGACGGAATGAACATTGATCATGCAAAGAAAAGTAAATCAGAAAAAAAAACCGTTGCAAATGTTCTGATGGAAGAACATGCATGTTGCATTATACATTCCCGGTACATTGATTCCAGAAACCCAAATCAAAATGAATTTCCCTCTGAGTTTAAGTATCCAGGGTTGTTTGTCTAACATCGACTCAATGAACCCACTGACATGGTTTGCCATTATTGGGGCATGTTGTTGTTTTTACTGGGGCATGTATCGACACGACGGTCTCATGTAACGTGTTATTCTATTCCAATACGGGCACTTCCTCGTATTACCTATACATTTATGTATCTAGAATAGTGGTACGGCCGTTGGCTCAAGACGTTTTTGCCACTCGGATACAGAACAAATGCTACGTGCTTCTAGGGAATTAAGGTACTTTAAAAAATAATCAATTTTGTTTCTCTCAATTTGAGTCTGACAGGTATCCACATGGGATATATGCAGACACTTTGAATAGTACGATCTGGAAACATCCTGGAAAATTGAAGATAAATTGAGCATTGCATCCTTTGGCGCCTTATAAATCCAGTTAATATTAGTATTATTGTTATAAATTTCAGGGTGAATAAAGCTGGACCATCACCATCTTCACCATCTTAATTTTCACCTCTTCAAACCAAGATTAGAAAAGAAAGAAGCCAAATATCCCTTTTCGGTAGAATTTATTGTCCACTGTGTACGGGAAACACTGTGACAAATGATGGTGGCTGTCTGTAGCAGTCTTATTGTTGTCTTTCAATACCGGTACCATAAGAGAACACAGTGCTCATTTACATTGTTGGATGTTTTCTGAGCCACAGTAAGTGATAATTTTGTTTTGCAGATGCAAATTTTCGTATAAAACCAGAAGTCTCTTGAGATCGCTACAAGCAAATAATTCTATGGACCATGCACTGCTATAAAGAAAAGGTAATCTCTTTTAAAGGCACCGAACACGTTTGGAACTTGTCAAAGACCAGTGTTCTCAATTGGTGTATCCCAACATATGCATAAAATAACAAGCCTGTGAAAATTTGGGCTCAATTGGTCATCGAAGTTGCAAGAAAATAATGAAAGAAAAAACACCCTTGTTGTACAAATTTGTGTGCTTTCAGATAGGAATAAAAACTTCTTGAAAGAAGTTTTTATTATTTTAGTGAGAAATTACCTCTTTCTCAAAAACTACGTTACTTCAGAGGGAGTCGTTTCCTACAATGTTTTATACTATCAACAGCTCTCCGTTGCTTGTTACAAAGTAAGTTTTTTAGGCTAATATTTGTTTTGAGTCATTACCAAACGTGTCCGATACCTTTAAGTCATAAATGTTATAAGTTATTTGTAGTTGGGGAACAAGAAATTAACTTTTCTTCCCAAAACTACAAATTATCAAGATTCACACAACTTGAATTACCGATGCTTGTGAACTGCGCAGCGCAGGTTGATGGATCAAACGGCTTCTTGAAGCTGAATACTTTCTCTTTCAATTGGTGTAACATGAATGATGATTGGTTAATTGTAACCAGTCGCCTTTTTACAGGACAGAAAATCATATCCAATGGAAAAGAATGTTTCATAGCATGTGTTACACGTTAAAGGTCAGAATACGCAGTGTATGTGTACACACCAACGCGCACACACAAGTTTGCTAATGGTGTATACCGAGGACACCCCTCTGTTCTCCTATTGTTTGGACTTAGGTGTTTTTTGCGACGCCCTGAATGGTTTTGTACACAAAATGACATCACAAGCCCAAAACAGCGCCCTCACTGAGGTCAGCGAAAACTATATCATTGGCTGAGAGTGGTGCGCAGCGTGTACACGCGTGCACATTTTTATTGTTTGACCTCAGCAATGGCAGCCATTGCAAGGGGTCTATTGTTTTATTAAGTGGGGTACCATCTGCTAAGTTCAGAATTTGAGCTGGGCCCAATTTCATGGAGCTGCTAAGCACAACAATTTGCTTAGCATGAAATTTCTTCATTGATAAAAAACAGGATTACCAATCAAATTTCCACGCGATTTTCAGGAAAAGCAAACAACAGCTGAATACCAGTAACAAGCAATATGCAACACATGGAAATTTGGTTGGTAATCCTGTTTTTATCAAGGCAGAAATTTCATGCTAAGCAAATTGTTGTGCTTAGCAGCTCTATGAAATTATGCCCTGTTCTTATCTCTACACCAGACAATTCTACCTCCATGACCAGACACACTCGGTGGTCTAGAGGTTGAGACGTATTAGCCTGAGCATCTGACGTCACACTTCGAGGCTCGTGAATAACGCCTCATACCTGCCTTGAGCAATTGGCAGGATCCTGCCAGTTGCTTCGAGTCCATTCACGTGTACACAGATTACATTGTGTATAAACAACATTACATACAAACATAATGTACACGCGCTCAGCAGCAGATGATCCAAAAGTTCCTGCTGATGGTGTAGCTGACAAACACGTCACTTCGGAGCGGTCCAATCATAACACAGATATGGAAAGCTTACGTCACTGCCCGTTTATCAAATGAAATCATTGTATCCAATGAAATCATTGGGTCTGTAAAACCAGTATCTGTCTTTATCCTTGCAGATAAAGACAGAGGACCAGTGTAGAGACGTATCTGCTCTGGAATGCGGAGGCACATTGGAGTAAACAGGAGTCATTCTTTCAAATATTTCACCTGTAGCTCTCTGCAGAGTTTAAACCTGGGCAAGTGTTATTGGGCAAGTTTGGTTTTCAAATGGGATTGAATGCCACCAAGGTAGCCAAGTGATCACACTATATTGGCAAAACCAAAAATCCAAATCCTTATTGTGTATGCAAGGAAATTGACCTAAAGCCCTTTTCACTTGATCCGTGTAAGTGGCGACCCGTGTAAAAAGTCTTCTACACGGATCAAAACTTACCCAGGGATTCCTTTACAATATCTAACCCAGAAAAAAGATAACCCGGTTCCATACTAACACCGAGATTGGTGGGTTTCCCTATAGTCCTGGGCAGGGTTAAATTTTACCCGGATTAAGCTAGTTTTGGGTTTGTTAATCCGGAGAATTTGTATCTCTACAAAAAGTGTAGTGTGAACGCTCCACTTAATCCTGAGAATCTCTATGTTCAATTTTTCCTTAACATTGAGATTCTCCAGATTAAAGTGTAGTGTGAAAGGGGCTTAAACAAAATGATGAAAAAAGGTCCTATTGTTTGTATGTTAAAAAACACACAACCATCCCCAAACAATCAAAATCCAACGACAGCATGTTTTGTTTGATTCTGTTGGACTGGGACTGTCCTTCAGTGTTTAGACAAACATGCACCAGGGTTCAATTTCATAGAGCTGCTTAAGCACAACAAGTAGCTAAGCACAAAATAATGATGCTTACCAGAATAAGGTTACCAGCCAAAAAGCCAAGTCACATGTACAATTTATGACTGCTATCCTGCTCCTTTCAGCTAAGCAGAAAATTGTTAAGCAATATTTCCTGCTTAAAACCCTGCGTGACATCATCAAAAAAAAACAAAAACGGTGGTGAGGCCCATCAGTTTAGCTTTTCATTGTTTTTTTTTATTAATTATTTTTTTTTTTGTGGAAAAATCAATCAAAATTGGCCCAAACCAATATGGGACCCTACTACTAAATACAAATATACCACAAACCTGCTTAAAAAGCCATTGTACAAGTATACAAAAAAAAAAAACCATGGAAAAACCATCATGGTTCATTCCAGTGGCTAGTGGTCAAAAACCCCAAGGTCAAACAACTGCTGTGCAATTCCTATGGGAATTCCGGGATGGTTGATTTTTGATTGTTTTTGAAAAAAAAAAAAGATGGTACAGAGACATTTTACCATGCTTAGTGGGGGTTGGCTATAGGGGAATGGATGATTTTTGAAATGAAAATGAAAACCAGGCATGCACACCATCACAATCAGAGTCAAACAGTCCAGGAGAGGACTGCACTATTTCTAAAGGTTGGTGTCCAGTCGCAAATGCTGTGGCCAGAGATGCAGCTGGTGCTCGCAGTCACCTCGCTTAAAACAAGGATGCATTGGAAGTTCTTGAGAAAATGCCAGGACAGTTTTTTGCTTTATTTCTCAGCAAGTGGACACTATATTCAGCTGTAACGTTCACATGTGACTTTTATTGTCTCTTTCTTTATTATTTTGCCCATAAATCAGTATTACGTTGACAAAAACCCCACAACATGACCTTACCTTTAAAGTGTACTGTCGAGGACAAACAATTTTGCATTTTGATCATGATTTAAAGGGAGGGTATACCTTTGGTAATTACTCCAAAAATTAATGACCATACAAATTTACTTGACAAGAAGCACTGCAGCTGTTGATAATAACATTTTGAGAAATGATTCCCTTCTGAAGAGTGTGGTTTTAAAGAAAGCGATTCAAAAACATTTCAATCTGAGAAACGTTTCTGTATGCAGCCTTTCTCAGACTGTGTATTCCAATTTAGGGTTATTCTTCCTGCGTGGACATAATTTTGGCGATATCTCAAAAATGCTTTGTACAACATTTTGAAAGGAAATGTTCACAGGTTAATTTTATTGTATTTATATAGGATTCAAACAATTAAACGGTTAAAAAACCAAAGGTATACTTTGCCTTTTTTGTAAGGATACCCTTCTGGAAATTAAGTTCAGTTTTTTGTTTTTATAGTGAAGAGAAAAGTATTGCAAGCCAAACATTTCGTAGGTTGGTTGTACTTACCTTTAATAATTCATGGTGACTTGTACAAGCAATGAAAAAATGGCACTGCCCACCCCCACAGACACATGTTGACAACGTTTGACAATTTGACGTCAAACATCATCGGCAGGTGAAATCAAGAATTGACAGACTCCATGTAAATGGTATGAGGCCACGTACTTTCTTCCCTTGGCAAGATTCAAATGTGCAAGGGTCATTGTATGGTATTTTCAGATTCGGGTTCCAACATAAATCAGCTTATTTCACTATGAGTATGGAGGTGTTATCACAGTAGGGTCATAGATTGGTTTTTTGTCGACGTAATGCTGATTTATAGGCCAAATTATCAAGAAAGATACAATTAAAGTCACATGTGAAAGTTTCGGCTGAATACAGTGTCTACTTGTTGAGAAAGCAGCAAAAGACTGTCACTGTAATTTCATCAAGAGCGTAAAATCCATCCACGTTTAGTGAGGTGACAGCGAGTCCCAACCGTAAATCTGTTCGCAACATTCGCATCTGAATCTACAAAAGTCACTTTTAGACGATCTTTGTAGATTCAAATTGTTCTACATACTTTGTATTGATTTCTAATCAACTGGGGCACTTCTGACAAAATAATTTTGCAGGATGCTTACCACTATCATCATCATCTTTATAACAAATAGGCTTTCGCAAAAAAATTACAGTTTTGTTCGGGGTCATTACCAAAGTGTGACCCTACGTTAGTATCTTATTTATGGCTAGGATCACTCTCTATCACAAGCGGCCATTTATATATGTATATTTTTTCCAGGGTATCTGCACACTTTAAAAAGTCAAATTTAAGACTTTGTAAGACCCTTTTAATGCTACCCTTAACAAAATTTAAGACCAAAAATAAGTGGAGAAACAGCTATACCCGCTTATACTTTATGTTACTTGTTGATACACAGCGTAATTTGGTTGGTTACGAGCTGTATAGGAAAATTCATTACATGCTTCATCAATTTTGTAAGACCTCTAATAACTGATTTAATACATTTTAATGTTTCCTAAGTCCTTAAATTTTGATAGTTCAATTTAAGACTTTTTAGGGATCCACAGAAAACCTGATTTCGCACCCCTATATTTTGCTGCAACTATCCTTAGCCATTTTCCCTGTGTGTAAATAATAACACTTAAAAGTGAACAAATTTTCTTTTAAAACTGGCTCACCCATGAGACTAAACTGAGACCGGCAATTCAAATATAACTGCTCACAAAAAGTTACGAAACTTTTTTAATCATGTATATTTTTATTATTTATTACCCTCTTGTATTATGTTGCATATCAATAGAAAGCTGAAGTGTCCTTCTTTAAAATGATACCAAATGTGCAATGATGACATGTTGCTGGACTTGGCCACATTAATGAAAATGAGACAAAGTCACAAATCAAATGTGCCCAAACTAGCAATTTTGTGTTACTGTGTGAACAAACAAATTGACACTGTAATTCAAACATGCGGTAATTTTGGCACATTTGATTTGTGACTTTGCCTCATTGTCATTCATGTAGCCAAATTCAGCAACATGTAATCATTGCAAATGTGGTATCATTTTAAAGAGGAACACTTCAGCTTTGCATTGATATATAACATATACAAAGAGAGTAATAAATAATAAAAATATACTTGATTAAAAAAAGTTTCCTAACTTTTTGTGAGCAGTTTATAATTAAAATGATAACATCCCAAGAGAATAACATGTACAGCAGACAGAGAGTCTTCAATCTGGGCCCAATTTTATAGACCTGCTTAAGCACAAAAGGGGTAGATAAGCACAGCACAATTGTGCTTACCAAAATAAGGCTACCAGCCAAAATACCCTATCATATGTACCATGTGACTGATATCCTGCTTAGTTTTGCTTAGCAGAAAACTGTTTTAAGCAATATTTTCTGTTTATGAAGCTCACTGAAATTGGCCCCTGGGTTTCACGTTCATAGAAACAAACAAAAAGAAATAGGCCTATCTATCACGTTTGCATTTTACAAGTTCACTTCATCTTGGTTTATTAATCAGTAAATTATTTCTTTGAAAAATTCATCCGATCAACATACAACGATCCTACCTCCTGTATTAACCCCCTAGGATATCCGCCCATGCTTAAAGTACGTTCAACTACGCTGCAAATTCATTACATGTATATGTACATTCTAATGATAATTTTCCAAGAGTTGCTGCACATTTAAGAAAAATTATGGTTTTCTTGCCCTGAAGGTGTACCAATGTAATTACACAAGTCCATTTTAATATTAGAAAAAAAAGATCTTTCAAATTGGAGGAAAACACAATGATTCACATTCAAAGTTTATCTGTAATATCAGTACATGTAAGTATTTTAACCATTTAGAGACCATTCATTTCCGTATAATCATCACAATATGCCCAAACATGGCCACTATTGTTGTGTTGGTCACAACTGTCATGACCGGGATTCGAACCCACACTCTGCTGCTGACAACACCAGAGCTTGGGCCCAGTGAACTAGACCGCCCGGCCAAGAGATCAGCGGTAAAACAGTCATAATCAGTGTATGGCCATGTCCGGCTTGGCGGCTACAGCTATGGCTGCGGCTGGATCACCACGTCACCATGCTGAAGTGTAGGCCGTCATTAGCAACACCCTTGGCAACAGTCGTAGCCATAGCATGTAGCTGCAAATTCAGATACGGCCTCAGTGACGTTGAATTTAGATCTTGGTGTCCTGTTCCTGCCTAATAAATTAGTATGTCTCAAATTTTGTACTCCAGTCTCAAGCCTCCTTCTTGCGTTTAAGTTTGGGTCCGATTATACTTTACAGTCGGCGACGATATTTTTATAAGAATGAACTACGTTGAAAAACAAAGTCCAGGAATGAGTTGTTATTTGACATAACAACCTATTACCTTTTCATTGTTTTTGTTGGCCGCTTTGTGATATTAGTTTATATTTCTGTTATGTGTACTTTTGGATCTTGAATTGCTTCCTCTGACCACACAGAGTAAATGTCAAGGAATTTTTCAGAGCATTCAAATTGGTGTTTGGTTTCTAATAATACGTTTGAATGTGGGTGTTACGGTTGTTTATCAAGTGGTTGTTTCGCATTATGGACTAAAATAATAAGCCAAATGCAAATAATCTCGGATGGGACGTAAAGCCGTAGGTCCTGTGTGTTGTGTAATATACGTATTAAAAAGAACCCAGTTACACTTATCGCTGTAAGGGAAGGGTTTGCCCGGTGTTTCTGGCAGTGGCTGCTGAATGCTCCGCAGCACCTTGTAAAACCTAAAAAGGTGCTACATAAATCGGTCTCATAAATTCAAAAAAATGGGTAACAACACTTGACCTGTGTCTTTGCCTACCGAACTATCTAAATTCGCTGTTTATTTGAACGCGTGGGGGCGTATGTGGACCGATTTCATGTGATGAAAAACAAGTAAACAAACATTTGTTTTTTCCATTGTTGTTATTATAATGTTAATATATTTCGTCATTGATGCAAGAAAACCATGTAGAGGCAATTAAAATGAGATGAAAATGTAATTGTGGTGCAAGACATTTCCTGATGAAAGCGCACCCATGCGGTAAAAATATGGGCAACTGGGGGGTATATTTAACCCTGATTGGAACACTGCCTTTTTGATGTG
This sequence comes from Plazaster borealis, assembly GCA_021014325.1. NCBI lineage: Eukaryota > Metazoa > Echinodermata > Asteroidea > Forcipulatida > Labidiasteridae > Plazaster > Plazaster borealis. The sequence continues at coordinate 16,146,946 of CM037455.1, read as the reverse complement.
GATCATTATCATGTAAACTATCCCAATTCGCAGTATTTTTTTCACATGAGGGCGTGTGTGTGGACCAAATCTAAGTCATGCAAAACAAGTCAAACTAACATTATTTGTATTTGACAATTGATACAGGAAAATGACACACAGGCAAAATACAATAAAGCTGTAATGCAAGGAAATTTGCCGCTGAAAGTGCCCTCATGTGGTCACAAATACGGTTAGTTGTGACATTCTTTTTCCCCTATTGAAACCTGCTTTTCCTAATGAGGGATATTTTAACTCAAAAAACCTCCTTCAAGCGATACATTAAAACACCTTTTTCACCCACTGAACATACTATTCGCCAAACTATCAAGTTTTGAACTAGACACCTACTTCCAAACTATCCCATTCTGTGTACATGTGTTACAACTTTTCCTGATGATATTCACTGGGCACCCAGTTCCAAACTATCCCATTCTGTGTATATTTTACCCCGATTGATTCCATTTCTCATCAGATAGTTACAGTACGGTAATGGTTTAATCAACACATAACAGGACAGCCATAAGACATACAAAAAAACAAGGGTGAGAATTGTACGCTTGCTCTTTGGTTACATCAGTCAACAGACAAATGTAATCAGTCATATTTACAGACAAATGTAAAGGCTGGCATAGTTTATCCTCTTTGGTTTAACTATCATTCAAAACCACATTGGATGTATTGTTATTGAATGGTCAGACAGTAAGGGTTCAATCAACACATAGCAGAACAGCCATAAGACATTAAAAAAACAAGGGTGATAATTGTATGCTCGCTCTTCGGTTACATCAATCAACAGACAAATGTAGTCAGTCATATTTACAGACAAATGTAAAGGCTGGCATAGTTTATCCTCTATGGTGTATCTTTCATACAAAGCAACGGTAGATGGTATTAAATGGTCAGGCAGTAGACAAGGTTCTAATCAACACATAGCAGAACAGCCATATGACATAAAGAAAACAAGGGTGATAATTGTTCGCTCGCTCTTCGGCTTACACATTAGTCAACAGACAATCAGTCATAATATTTACAGACAAATGTAAAGGCTGGCATAGTTAATCTTCTATGGTTTATCTATCATACAAAACCATAGTGGATGCTATTGAATGGTTGTAATCAACTCATAGCAGAACAGCCATAAGACATATAAAAAAACAAGGGTGATAATTGTACACTTGGTATCCACACCAGTCATATTTGCAGACAGCTAATGCTGCCATACTTTATCCTCTATGGTTTATCTTTCATTCAAAACCATAGTGGATGCTATTGAATGGTTGTAATCAACTCGACTCATAGCAGAACAGCCAAGACATATAAATAACAAGGGTGATAATTGTACACTAGCTATGTAGTCACATCAGGCATATTTGCAGACAACTATATGCTGCAATACTCTATCCTGGTTTATCTATCTTTCAAAACCATAGTGGATGCTATTGAATGGTTGTAATCATCGCATAGCAGAACAGCCATAATTACAAGACATATAAAAAACAATGGTGATAATTGTACGCTTGGTATGCGGTCACATAAGTCATATTTGCAGACAGCTAATGCTGCCATACCGGTACTTTATCCTCTATGGTTTATCTATCATTCAAAACCATAGTAGATGCTATAGACTGTGCAAGTCTCGCGCTCATTCGAACTTCCGGGACCACCGTGGTCCCAACCATATGGAGTTTTACGTGGGCGAGATTTTGTTTCGTCAATTATTTTAGTTTAACGTAGTTTATGACTATGAAAATTGTATATGTTGTTGGGAATGTAATACTTAGTGATAAAAAATATGAAAGTAAAATCAATTCATCAATATAACGAAGAAAACCCGAGAATTAAACTTGACCTCAGCTTCCGGTTACTGCAAAAAATTAAGAATTTTGTGCTCACCTCCGATAACAAAACTTATGTAAACGCTTGTTTTGGATGCGCGATGATAATTGCCATATGCTGTATTTGCAACGTGAGGCCTTTTCATTGCAGTCTATAGTTGTTGAGGCGTCAGCATCCTCTATAAACTGCGCTAAGCGTTAATTTTACGCCGGTGTGACCTTCGCGAATCCGCGTAAGGGGTTTCTGAAAAGTTAAGATCAAATAAGCATCCTTGTCCCAGAGTTTTAATTATGTTTAATTAATAATTAACACATTATTTGTGTATTTATTATAAAAGTTCCAACTAATTTTATAAAAATTGTACTGAGTATTTTTGTTGTTCAGATTTTGTCATTAGATATAATTTAAAACACGGATTTGATTTCAGAAAAATATATGTTCTTCGTTTCACGTGTTTTCTCGTCCCGATACGCGCGAGACTTGCACAGTCTATTGAATGGTTTTAATCAACGCATAGCAGAACAGCCATAAGACATTACAAAAAACAAGGGTGATAATTGTACGCTAGCTATATGGTCACATCAGTAATATATTTCTACACAATGGCACTCTATAGTCCCCTCAGTAGGGATTCTTTCCTAAATCATTCCAACACATGTAATTTTCACGCTGTTTTGCCTCCTAAGAAATTCTCCTAAAAAGCCAATCTCAATAAACACAACAAGAAATCAAACAGAAACCAAACCGACAGGGCTCCGTTGAATTTCAAGGCTCTGCTTACCGTGGAAATCTGCCCTTTCGGCCCATAGAATGGTGTGTTTTTAAGCACAGAATTTCGCGGTAAGCAGAGCCATGAAATTGGGCCCAGTAATCGCCCTAATAGTGCTTAATTTGTTTTAGATAGCAACTAAAAAACCCATATATTTTCCAAAAATCTCCTTAATAAAAATAAAACAGAAACCAAACGGAAAGATATCGCCCCAATAGTGCCATATTTGTTTTAAATAGCAACTAAAAATAAACATATATTTCCACTACAAAATATTCAAGGCATCAATCATTTCATATCCACTATCCCATACAAATTACATTTTTCCGGTCCAATGGAAACGATGACCTTTTGGCCAAGTCATTTATTTATTATTTTATTATTGGCAAGGAACAAAAAATGAGATGGCTTCCTTTTTGATTGCATTCGTTTTTATCAAACAAACAAATTTAACACTGAAATTGCACAATGGCTTTCCTGATGTGAACCATGATCTTAAAATTAAAGAGACCAACACGAAAATTACAAATATCCGCGGCCTTCAGGTTGCTGTGATGTTGCTCCACCAACTTAGCTGCATATATTTAATAATAATAACAATACGAGACCTTTATATAGCTTATAATGCAGGAGCCTCGAACAAATGAGTCTTTAAAAGTCCCTTGAAAATCTGTGGAGAGTCAGCTTGGCGAATATGAAGAGGTAGCGTTGCTTGGTGATATTCTCAATCATTCCCTTATACCTTTCATAAACTAATTGATTCCAACAACAAAAATGATCGAATATGCAAGATTCCAGGCTCTCCTATAAATGTTAGTGAAAAACTGCTTCCAAATTTAACAGAAATGAAGCAAATACGACAGTTCACGAGACGGAAATTTAAGCTTTCTTGTCACATACAAATAGGCGCCACTTGGTGCCAAAATAGTTAACACAGCAACACTTACCTTTAGGTAAGAAACACGTACTTGTAAAACACACGTCAGAGTCGGGTTTTAATTTACTTTCCACAGCGCGGTTTTTAATACAGCCGTTCCTTGCACGTTGGACACTAGTAATGAATGCGTGCCGTGTGGCCATCGGCATGCTGCTGAAGCGATCTCACTGTGTAGGGGTATAATCACAAAGGAACAGTGACGCAGGTTTTTTAGGCAAGGAGACTCTACGCTAATAAACCTTGTCAATCAGACAGATAATCCTGTCTGGATCTAACGACTGTGTGCAAAGAGGAACCCCTTCCTTAAAGGCACAGGACACGCTTAGTAATTGTCAAAGACCAGTATTCTCACTTGGTGTATCCCAACATATAATAACAAACCTGTGAAAATTTGGGCTCAATCGGTCATCGAAGTTCCAAGAAAATAATGAAAGAAAAAAAACCCTTGTTGCATAAATTTGTGTGCTTTCAGATGCCTGAAAAAGGCTTCAGGCCTGAAGTCTTTTTCAGATTCAAATACTTTAGTGAGAAATTACCTCTTTCTCAAAAACTACTTTACTTCAGAGGGAGTCGTTTCTCACAATGTTTTATACTATCAACAGCTCTCCGTTGCTCGTTACCAAGTAAGTTTTCTGCTAATGTAATATATATTTTGAGTAATTACAAAACGTGTCCAGTGCCTTTTAAGTGAAGATTATTGGAAATGGAGTTGATAGGTTAATGTGGGGGAAAATAATGTGCTCCGTTTTTCTTTAAATTCAGCTGGCACCGTCGGCTGACAAGTGTTAGAGCACGGGACATTTATCACAGTGGCACACTTGCGCTGGGCCGAGTCTTAGACTTCCTTTAGACACAAACGACAAAACAAGTCAGCTTTTTAGTTCATGCAGCGATAAGTGATGAACAAATGCACGTAGGAGGAAGTACAGAGACCTTGTTATTTACGCAACATCAACTGTGCAGCACCCAGTTGTTTGTGACGGAACGCAACCTGATCTTCAGACTACTGCCCTCGTTTTCTAAGTTTCTAATGTACTTTCTTTTCAAAAAAAATTACAAACAGCAGGGTTTGCCCGTAATTTTTTCAGTGACTAGCCAGCAGTACCAGTTAGCTTTTCATTTCACTGGTCCGTCAGCTTTTGCACTTTTCCATAATTCATATTAAATATAGGGATGCTTTTCAACACTGAGCTAGCCAGCAGGACCACTTGGAGTGAATTTTGACTGGTCCTCAGGTGTTTTAACTGGCACTTAACTGCAACGGACTACTGTTAAGGGAAAACGCTGAAACTGGTTCCTGCTCTCTCTTTTTGCACGCACGTATAGCAGCAAATTTGTCTGTCATACACAAACTTTCCAACATCCAACCCCAACAAGCAGCCTTGCATAATTCTGTCACCAAGTATTCTTAAAATAAATAACTAATAACGCCTAGGGTGTTCCTAGGCTCTCTAAAATAGGAAGCACATTTATTTGTAGGCCTATACCTATGGATACATTTTGCCTGAATACAAAAACATTGCGCATGAAACTGAACCAATCTGAGTTGAGTATTCTTTCAAAACAACACATTCACAAAAGAGCTATCATTCGAACAAGAAATGTCAAACTGTCCGTTCTCACATAATAAACAAATTTATCACTTTATTACCTCGGCACAACTTACAATTAAAATCCACACGCGCCTTTAAGTCATTGATAAAGGAAGACTAATATCTAGGAATTGGCGTACACGGACACGTTGAGTTTGCAGTAGAACGCCAACGGCACATCTCTATAAATAAACAGTCTGTGCAGCCCTTCTTAGGAGACTGACATCCGTCATAATGAGACCTCTTTTCTCGTTACCATCCACACTGAAAAATGTTTGATCAGACCTGTAAGAAAACAATTTGGCTTGCAGATGTCGGCTGCACGGATGGATGCAAAAACATGCCGATGACAAGTTTTCTAGGAGTCATACGTGTGTACGTGAGCGCTGCTAATGTTGGGGCTTACCACTAAGTGTTGATTAATACGTGATCGTTCGTAATATTGGCTTTTAATGTATACCCAATAGACTTCTTCTATGACCATGCTGATATGAGGCAGAGGGTACCCCCCCAAATGTTCCAAAAGAGGGACCAGAACATTTTCTCACTTTCTTGCCCAGCAAAATTGTTTGTTTTAAAGTTTTTTTGTGAAGCCAAGGACTCTCAGAAAAGCGAACTTAATCACTGTACTAGCCGAGAACCCGATGGAGAGAAGACAAGGAAGGAAGTTTCAGTTCTAGAAGTGGGAGGAAAACCCCAGAGAATTATTCCAGGGAAAACCCATGCAATCAGGTAGGGACTGATCCCGTAGTGCCCCCGGCATGAACCGAACCGAGTTCCTAGAGGTGGGAGGTGAGGATACCACTACGCCAACCTGACCACCAAAATAGCTGCACCATGTTCAAGGTTGCTGGGGGCTTGTGACAGACATGTTGTCAACTTGTACAAGTCTGCCGAGTATTCTCCGGTTTCAGTTTCAAGTTTATGACAAAGATACAATGTTGGTGGTCTTATAACCAGTCTCATTAGTGGAACTTTTACACAAATAGTGAGAGTCAAAATTATCACCAATTTTTCAGCAATCATACATTTTTGGGAGTCTTGAAACCATCATCTTTTTAAAAAAAAACTAAAGCTTGGCAAATTTTCACTGCAGGATAACCGGGGTTACTCTCGACCTCGACTCCTGATATTTTGTTTATTGCCCAAATCCCATCCTTTGATTCTTTACACTTTCCATTCTTCAAACTGATTCCTAAAAAAAAAAAAAAAAGATTTTAAGCATGTATTAGAAAGTAAAACAATGTGTGGGGGAGTTTGTTTGTTTGGTTTGTTTTCTTCTTTCTTTTCCTTTTAAAGAGAACACTGTATTGATGATGATGGAAGTTTAGGATATAATTATATTAACGCCCGAATGGCTTTTAATGGGAGGTAATGCCATCGGGGTCATAGCAGCATTCTGCTTAATCCTTTGATGTCCTCTAACTAGGACTCCTTCCTCTGGTCTTCTGTTGTCCAGTTCAGAATGTAAATTCCCTGTTTCACACAATAATCAATCCGACTGTTGTTGATTTCAAATAGCCCATGCTCATGACGTTGAGTCTAAAAAGGATTGAACGTAACCTTTGATGCATTAACGTAAAATGAGGTAACTTTGGCGGGTTTTTGTATGAATGGTGAAGTAATATTTTTCCATGGCTGTAGCTGGATGCTTATTTTAACTTCTATGTAACATTATAGAGGCATCCTCTACCCTAGTGATCATGAAAAATTAGAATTATTTTTCCATTAAACCCCTGGGGGTCAATTAATGTGATGCCAAAGTTACCCCAGGTTTGGGGCAACTTTAGCAGCTTATACGTTTTGTGTTAAATATAGAGAAAAAAGCTTGATATAGACGTAAAAGGTGTGTTTTCTTTACATTTGATGCCATGCACAGTGATTAAAAAAAACCGGCCTCGTTCAAAAATTTGTGTTAATAAATTATACATATATTTAAAATAAAATAAAAAATACATACCGGTATATAAAAACATATAATTATACATATTTTTTTAAAAATATTATTATTTACTCTGAAAATGAAGATTAATTACAAGTATAAACTTTAAAGGTTACTTGTTTTCTTAAACATAATACCATAGAAGCTGCGCATTGCGATTTTATCCCTGGTTAAAAAAATCATACAACCCTGCCAAAGTTACCCACGTTACCTATGAGTAAACACGATGTGGTTTACTGCAGGGAAACGTCCATTTTCTTTCCAAAGTTTTACTAAAAGTAAGTGTGAAAGAAGAGTATTACTGATAGTTTTCTTAACCATAGAAATTGAAATGAATTCAAATGAACCGAAAAATGATGTCCTCATAGTAATAACAAGAAGAATCTTATAAAATCTTGCACAAAATCCATAAAATTGGTGCGCCAAATCCGTTAAATTTACGCTTGAGGTGCTTTGTAATCAATAAATATTAACTTTCAAAACAACTCAAAACATTAAAAACCTTTAAAAATTGGTAGAATAATAATAATAATACAAGGATATTACTTAAACAAAACTGAGGTTTTAAAAAGAATGATTAGGCCATTGTTAAATAATATAGAATAATAACGAGATAAGTGCAAACCAAATTGTTGTGATTATATATAAATCATCATCCAGTATGCTGTTACTGTTGGATTCTGATGGATTCACATGCCTGTTCCTTTTTTTTTTGAAAGGCCGAGGGCACCAAGATGTTTTCTCCTTGGTAAAGGGCACCTTTATGAGAAAATTGTAAATCTATACTGAAACATAAGCAACAAAATGAGCGGGGCACCAGTCACAACAATGTAAACTTTATACAGAATTTAGGCTGTTAACCTTTTTCTGCTCAGCAACATTTTTCTGTGCTTAATAAATTGTTGTGCTTATACAGGCTTCATAAAATTGGGCCCAGGTCTGGAACCAGGATTCAGGAAGATCCCTAAATAACCATGCCTGGAGTGCAGGTTTTAATAACCTACTCTAAACTGACAGAGCAAATGACACTCATGTTTATAGCAGGGCAGACAGAACCTAATGACAGGGCAAACATTAAAACAATAACCACACAAGATCTGCCAAGCCCCGGCTGAGAAAATAAATTAGTCTGCATTTTCTGAGCAATCAATCAAAGTCAAACGATTCCACAGATAAAGTAGTCAACTCGGAATGAATCAGAGGGTTTAACGCCAATCAGGGAGGCATGAAAAGGCTATTAACAAGCAAGGCAAGCTCGTTGGAAAAACTGTGTTAAATGCGTCGGGACGTAGAACGGATAAATAAAACTTTGACATCATTTGCTGACAGGCCTGGAATTGCACGGAGGCCATGGCCTCTGCTGCCCCGGTCTCTGCTGCCCCGGACTTGGCTTTGATGCCACTTCAAAAGTTTTACAAAAGACTTGAAGATTCTCTATAAGTAATAGAAGTGGCTTTGCAAAAGGAAAATGGTCTTGCACTACCAAAGATAACATTCCAGGCCTGTGATGAAAAGCCTGTTACTTGTTAGAAACGTAGAATTCTCAATATTAGGACTGGCTAGCATACTGACCCATAGGGGTGCACGCCCCTAAATAGGGAGAAAACAGAGCGTCGGCCTCATTAATATTTTGTAGGCCCTCAAAATATTCTATATTAGACAGATTTGAGAGCCCAATAAGAGGGAAACAGTGTACAAAATCTGCCCAATTGTGGCCTGGAGGTTGTTGACTTCCAACTTGAGGTATTTTGGATGACATATAAAATGGTCCTATTTGCCGTGAGGTGTAGGGACATTTTTCAAGATTGATGCTCGGACGTTTGGAAAATTACACCGACGTGGGGTGTTTTTATTTGGAGGGAGAATAACTCGATGGGCCCAGGGACTTCCCATATCAAATTAAGCAGAGGATGAAACTTCAAGAGTCAATGGATAATTTTCCCCTTACTGTAAAAAGCTGTGAGACTTCTAAGTATTTGTTTTGTGTTTTTGAATATTTAGCATTTTGCACTGTATGCTATGGGAGTTTATTTAGTGGGGTGCACCCATAGCACAATGCGCAGTGCACTTTCACACGCCTATTCTGTCTACACACGCCTATTCTGTGCGAAGTTGTATTCCGCGTTGACAAGCGGTCAATAGTCAGATCATGGAAGTGGAGCAGACTCTCCTGTCAAAAGAAGCAGCTGGTGCTCTGCTATCTACTGAATGTTATCCTTCAACCCAAATTGTGCTTAATAATTTTCAAAACCATGGCAAAACTAAGCAGGAAACCTGAATTCACAGATGGAAGATAGGATGAGGAATTTTGGCTGGTTACTTTATTCAGGGATGAGATAGGACCAATGTGAAAATTCCTGAAAATGGCTTGCAGGGCCCAATTTCATGGCTCTGCTTGCCGTAATCAAAGAATCGGCGCTTACGGAAGCAGGGAATTCCGCGCTTATGTCAAGCGTATTTCACGGGTTAGCAGGGAATTTTTGCTTGTGCGCGTGCGTACTCCACGTTACTAGGCATTCTTCGCTTACACAGCTAGCGCAGAAATTCGGCGCTTGCACTGCAAGCGGAGAATGGAGATCGTAAGCGCAGAATTCGGCGCTTTCACAGCAAGCGGAGAATCGAGACCGTAAGCGCAGAAATTCGGCGCTTTCACAGCAAGCGGAGAATGGAGATCGTAAGCGCAGAATTCGGCGGTAACCAGAGCCATGAAATTGGGCCCAGGTCTTGGTTCCCTTTACTCTAGACCCGGAAGCTCTCGGATGTTACGATTCAGGAGGTTTACAGTCTCTGTACATAATCACCAGAAATACAAAACTTCAGGTTGGACACAATGTGGACTGTTTCTTTCTCTCTTCGTGGTTACTGCATAACTTCTTTTAGAAAACGTGAAGGCTTTGAGAAAATTCCTGGAAAAATCAGGAAAAATCCTGAGCAATCACATGCCTGTTTATTCTATTCTTCAAAGAAAAATTAATTGTGTTTCTTGTGCTGCTTCTTGTGCTGATAAGCCGCTCTATGAAATTGGGGCCTGGTATATGAATGTAGACTCTAGGCCTGATCTTAGGCCGTAGCCGAATTGGCGGCTACAGCTATGGCTACTGCTGTTGCTAAGGACATCCTATGCTTCAATGCATGATGACGCGAAAATCTAGCAGTAGCCGTAGCTGTAGCCGGCATTTTGGACACGGCCTTAATCTCTGTTTATTCCCCACCCCACAGTAGTGTGGGTGGGTCTACGAGCGAATACTTACCTGTAGAGCAAATACTACAATTGCATTGTTCCCTATGCCGGCAGGCAGTTAGCTAAGAGTTTTACACACAATAGCGCCCTCAAGTGTCCTGTCCCTGACGCCCTGTGACATGCGCACCAAGGTAGCGTCCTCTTTTTCCTCAAGCGTTTACATGCGTAAGTACTCAAGAATCAAGTATAGTGGGGAAGGAGGGAGGGTGCTCTACAGGTAAGTATTCGCTCGTAGACCCACCCACACTACTGTGGGGTGGGGGTCTACTTCACTCTACTTACCTGTAGAGCGAATACTACAATCGCATAGACTCGCACCAAGTAGGCGGTGGGTATACGCAAAACTATTGTATGTCTACAGGGGCGTAGGACACGGGGCGTGCCTAAAAAACCCCAAGCCTGTGGTTCACCTCGTAATTACGCGGGACAGAGTCAGGCTCCGTAACGGGAGGCCGAACTAACAGGTCAACCCAGACGCGTGACACCTCGGTATGGGAGAAAGCCGAGCGTGGACCTGGGGGCCCACGGTTCGTGCGCAAAAAATTAGGGGGGTATCGCCATTATGGGAGAAAACATGATAGGTACACCTCATTAAATTTCACATGCACATATATATATGTGAGAGGAAAGTGGACTCACCAGTAAGCGCTTCTTGGAAGCTTGGCTGGCTGTCTGCAGCACCTCCCCTCCTGTCCTTTAGGTAGATTTCAGTGAAGGTGTTAGGGCACTTCCAGCAGGCTGCCTTGGCGATGTCAGCCAAGGGTACGCCTTTAAAAAATGCCCAAGAGTCAGATACCCCCCTAACGTCATGCGCCCGGATAGGGCCCTCGGATGCCGGCCAGCCGCCCGGCACGGAGCGGATGGCCGTCACGATCCAGCGTTAGATTGTACATTGCGACGCCGGCCGGAAGGGTGGGGTTGTCGTAATAAAAAGTTTGCTATGACCCGTACAAAGCGATTTCGTACAGTTGATGTACCACTTAAGTGCCCGGACGGGGCACCACAGTTTGTCATTCGCCTCTGATGAAAGGGACTTGATGTCCGGGACAAAAATGTCCGGGGGCGTAAATGAGCTGGATTGGTTTTTAGTCAGAAACCCGGCTGTGGGAACTAGGCGGACGCCGCCTGGTTCCAACAGCGGATGTGTCCTGCCTCCACCGACAAGGCGTGTAGCTCACTGCGCCGTCGCAAAGTAGCGACGGCCAGGAGGAACGTTACCTTGATGGAAAGCTGCAACAGCGTTGCACGATCCATCGGTTCGTAAGGAGGTTTTGTCAAAGTTGACAGTACGTCAAAGAGGTCCCAGGATGGGACCAGTTTGCGTACTGGTGGATGGGTCACAACCATCCCTTTGATCAGCTGGCTGATGGCCCGGTTATCCGAGACGGAGGAACCGTCTGGGAAGTCCGGGTGGGTAGCGGCAATGGCCGACCGGTAATTCCTTACCGTGCCCTTAGCGAGGCCACTGTCCAGGAGGTATACCAAGAAATCCCCCACCTCCCCTTCAGAAGTATTGGGAGGATGTAGGGATTTCTGTCTACACCATTTAAAGAAACGGCGTAGACGGCAGTTGTATACCTTCCTGGTCGAGGCTCGGCGCGACTGGGCTGCGATTGCTGCAGCTCATCGCGAAAGGCCCGCTGAGCAGAGGGATCGCGTGACAGCACCCAGCCTGTCAGGTGAAGATCCCCCGGAGCCGAGTGAATCATCCCCGAGCTGGGTTGGTAGAGGAGATCCGCCCGCCCCGGTAAGATCACCGGGCAGTGGACCAGCAGCCTGACGAGCCGGGAAACCACGGCTGGCGGGGCCAGAACAGGGCTATGAGGAGGACCCTGCAGTCCTCCTGCTCAATCTTGGTCAGCACTCGAGGGACGAGCGAGATGGGCGGGAACGCATAGGCCAGTAGGCCGTCCCACTGCACTGATAGGGCATCGATCTTCCACGCATTGGGGTCTGGGCCCCTTGCGCAGTAGATCGGCAGTTGGTTGTTCGCATGGGAGGCGAACAACTCCACGTGGGGCCGGTCGATCAGTTGAAAGAGGGACCAGGCCACTTGTGGGAGCAGTGACCACTCCGTCGGGGCGATCCAGCCTCTGGAGAGAGTGTCGGCTGTGACGTTCTCTAAGCCTGGGATGTGGACTGCCGACAGTGCTGTCCCGTGCTGTATGCACCGGTGGATGAGGTCCCACGCTAGTGCACACAGCCGACCTGACCGAGTGCCCCCCTGTTGATTGATGTAAGCCACGACTGTGGCATTGTCGCACCACACCAGGACCGCACGTCCCCTGACGTTCGTCTGGAAATGTTGCAGTGCGTTGGAGACTGCTAACATTTCCAGGGCATTGATGTGGGACAATTGGTGTTCGGGACCCAACACACCTGCGATTTGTCGCGGGTGGAGGGTCGCCCCCAAGCCGTGAAGCGATGCGTCGGTTGTGATTGTCACCGACCGGCGTGGCGGGCGGAAAGCACGACCCTGCGAAATGTTCGCTTCGACTAGCCACCAGCGAAGGTGGGGGACTAGCCAGGGCGTGGTAGGCACCGGATGGTGGATTGGGTGCCGACTGGGCCTGTTAAAGGAGAGCAGGTGAAGTTGGATAGGTCGCATCCTCAGCCTGCAGAACTCCACCAAATCCACCATGCTGGCCATGAGGCCCAACAGCCTGAGCCAGGCCAGAGCCGGAGCCACTGCTGCTGGGAGGAAGAGGGACACGCAGTGTCAAAGGTTCGACAGGCGGTCCTCCGATGGGCGGGCCAATCCCTTGCGCAGGTCGAGGGACGCACCGAGGAAGGTGGGAACCTGCGAGGGGATAGGGTGGGATTTCTCGGTGTTGATAATAAAACCGAGGTCGGAGGTCAGGCGCCAAGTAAGTTGGAGCGCCGCCTCCGTTTCCTGCCGAGAACGACCCACGACCATTCAATCGTCGAGGTACATGAAGATCATGATGCCTCGCCTCCGCAGTGCCGCCCCGATTGTCTTTGCGATCCGGGTGAACACCCGCGGTGAGGTGGAAAGTCCGAACGGGAGCACCACAAATTCGTACAGGGTATTGCCATATTGGAAGCGTAGGAATTTGTGGTGCTCCGGCCTGACCGGGACATGTAAGTATGCGTCCTTCAGGTCCAGACTTCCCGCCCACGCCGGTGTTGTTATTGAGCCCAGTATTGTCCTTAGCGTTTCCATATGGAAACGTTTCGGACGAATAAACTTGTTGAGAGGTTTCAAGTTTCAAATCGGGCGCCACACGCCAACCTCCTTCTTGGGTGTCAGGAAGAAGGTTGACATGAAACCCGTCCGAGCTCTCGAGCGAGAGACAACACGCACCGCTCTCTTTAGAAGGAGGGCGTCAATCTCCCACGGGTGTTGGCCGACTGAGCATGTCCGACGGGGGGGGGGTCCTCGTAAACTCGAGCGCGTAACCGCAGTCGATCGTATCGAGGACCCACCGGTAGGAGGTCACTTGACCCCAGGACCCCAAGAATTTCTGGAGGCGGCCTCCCACGGGTCCGTCGGTGGGAGGTCGCCCGGACGTAGTCGAGTCACTTATGCCACACCCCGGAATACCGGGGGGCGGACGTTCGGGAACCACCACGGCCCGACTGGGTGCGGTGTTGTCCGGACTGAGACTGCGGATAACGTGAGCCGGCCATATTATCGGAGCGGCCACGAAAACTGCCACAGGCCGCCTTTTTACGGTCTTGGCCGGGGGCTGAGGTTTCTTCAAGTTTATCTTGTCCGTGGCCTTGAGGCGTTTAGCCTCAGCCTCCATGAACTCTTGGAATTGGTCAGCGAACAGATCCAATCCCGTAAGCGGGAGGTCGTCCAAGCGTTTACGCGCCCCAGCAGATTGCAGAAAAAGTGCGTCTAGTACGTTTGCGCGACGCGTCGTCGTTGCCAGGGTCGCTATCTTTGTACACTGGTCTAGGACGGTGCATAGACCGTTGTCCAAACAATGGAGGGCAGCCATCATCATATCGGCCGGCACCATTGACTTTTCGTCGCACCCCTGCTCCAGGTATTCAGAAAGGAGCAGGAGGAACGACGTTGCCTGCATTCCCATGCGTGCCGAAGAGTCCCTTTTTCGGGCGACGTCCTCAAGCTTCCAGCGGATCTTGTCCGCGAAGGGGAGTTTGGAGGATGCCCATCCTCTGTCAGCGGCTAGCTTGTCGGTGGCTGAGTCCGGCAGTACAGGGGTGGCGAAGTATTTCTCAAAATCTCCAGGGGAAAACGATAGTAGGGCTCCGTACGTTTAGAGTATGGAGTCCACTTTTTTGCCCCCATCACCCCGTCCATGCGGTCGACACACACCCGGTCCAGGGGCATCACCGGGAAGGGTTTGGTCACGCCCGTTGCCGGACCCGACTTCTTTTTGAACTAATGGCGTTCACTCAAGGGGGTTCCGGGTCGCAGGGAAGGTTCAGGGCTGTGATCATGTCTGGAATGCTTCCAGGAAGTCCTCCCTAGAGATCGGATCGCCACCCTTGCGGTGTTTGCCGTGGTGTGACCGGTCGGAGGAGCCGCTTAAGCTCAAGTGTGAGCGGCGACGGGCTTTTTTGTCCTTCTTTTTCTTGGAGGAGCTTCCCCGAGTGGACTCTGACGTAAGTTCAGAGGTTACTTGTGTGACGGGGATTCCCGAGCAGCGGGTAAAACCCGATGCAGAGGTTGAACCCTCGGAGCGTAGCGCTCCGACGGGGCCCCATGGGGACTGATCTCCGTGGCCAATCGCCTGAGCGGCCGATAGCGCCCCGATCCCGATAGCGTAGGCGGGGGCTGCCCGGTCAAGGCGGCCGTGTAATAGACCATCCATAGGCACCGCGGTATGTGCGGCTGCGCTAGGGCGGTGCGGGTGTATCAAGCCGTGGAGGGGTAGTTCCTCCGGCTGTGACTGCCCCATAATTAGGCCTGGGTGCACCGAACCGTGAAGAGGTAGTCCCTCTGGTTGTGCGTGCCCCATAGGCGGGCCTGGGATTGGCAGGGTGGGCTCCGTAGCGGAGGCACGTCTGCCAACTTGTCCCTTTTTGGGTATGGCCCAGGTACCGGACAATTTCTTGGCCTTACCGGGCGTTTCCCCTTTGGTTGGGTGGACCCTAGAACGCTACAGAGGGACTGTAGGGTCCCCCGCCCGGCTAGTACTAGGTCCGTCCGCCCCGGCAGCCGGCGGCTGAGGGGGCTGGTTGGGGGATTGCTGACGCGGCAACGTAGTGTCACCGGTGCAATCCCCGAGGACTCGGGTTGTCCAAGGGGGGAGTTAGGTCCCTCCGACAAGCCCTGCCCTCCCCAACTTCCTAGAACTCATCTTTACTCAACAAATCACTCAACACAACTCTACAAGACTATCCTCGTTTATTCGGGAT
Organism: Plazaster borealis; assembly: GCA_021014325.1. Taxonomy (NCBI): domain Eukaryota; kingdom Metazoa; phylum Echinodermata; class Asteroidea; order Forcipulatida; family Labidiasteridae; genus Plazaster; species Plazaster borealis. The sequence goes on along the minus strand of CM037455.1, from coordinate 16,131,253 downwards.
AGCAGTTAAACAACTCTACAACTAATCTAGCTTTCTCAAGCAATCTGGTAGCGGCAAATTACAGAATTTAATGTAGCAAGAAAATTCACATGTCGTACCTTCGCATGCTAAGAGAAAAAGAGGGCGCTACCGTAGTGCGCATGTCACAGGGCGTCGGGGACAGGACACTTGAGGGCGCTATTGTGTGTAAAACTCTTAGCTAATTGCCTGCCGGCATAGGGAACAATGCAATTGTAGTATTCGCTCTACAGGTAAGTAGAGTGAAGTAGACCTGTATATTTTTAATTCAACAGTAGAATGACTTTTTTTATACACTAATTAGGGGCTGTTCACAATTGTCAACATTTTGTCAAGCAGGGGTTAATGCCCGCCGTACGCTTTCGTTTACTGAGAAAATGTCAAACTATAAAACATAGCTTCATGGCCCTTTTTGCACCGTTAGAGAAGACATTAGTCAAGTATTTTTTTGTTTTTTGTTGACCTTTTGAAAGTCAGATAATCCACGTCTTGTATGCAGGAAATTAGGGTATTATATATCTGTGTGTACGTTCTTTATATATTTGTTTATATCTGTGCTCGTAGTAAACAGGCTTTGCATGTAATTCAAATACAAGTATCTCTATGTAGAATAGTGGGACAATAGTAGTTGTACACTTTTAGGGGGGAGGGAGGGGGTATTGAATAAGTGTACGGCTTGTACGCTTTTGAAAATGTTGATTACTCACAGTGACCGACCCCATGTACACTATTCTCTCTACTGTTTTTCTTTACAAATTAAGTAGCTTAATTTATCTTTTTTGTTTGTGTTAATTTGAATTGTATCAGCTTTCACGCTTTCTTTTGTCGAATTTGATTTTCAATAAACCATATCAATTCAATTCAATTCAATTCTTCACAGATGAAATGAATCACCGTTATACCAAAACGAAAATACAATGAATACAAAAACAGTAAACCTATATTAATCTGCTTGGTGAGGACATTGGCTGTGTCTGAAGGGTCAGTATACCTTTGGTAATGACTCTGAAAACTAATGGCAATAAAAACTTACTTGGTAAGAAGTACAGCAGCATTTTGAGAAACCTTTCACTTTGAAGTACTGCGGTTATGGAACAAAATATCACTTTTTATCCCCAAAAAGTTGAATCTGAGAAGCGTTGCTGACTGACAGTAACGTTTCTCAGATTGTGTATTCCAATTGCAGATTATTCTTCCCGCTCCAGATTTTCTGCAATATCTAAAAAACGCTACCACCTTTTGAAATGAAATTTTCACAGGTTAGTTTAATGGTATATCTACAGCTATATAGGATTGAAACAAACAGTGAGTTCCAATTACCAAACATATACAATCCCTTTAAGCGCCATTGGCTGCAACGACAACACAAAGAATAGGACATTTCGGCACTGCCGAAACCCATCAATCCGGACACGCTCAATATATCCCTTTAGAAAAACCCGTGACCGATGTGGCCCTTAGAAAAATAAACAGAGTAGTATAAACAGACAGAATGTATGACGCGTAATCTTCAGTGATGAATCAAGCTAAAGGCACTATTTACTACACAGTGGATGTACATGTATACACATTTAGATGTACCTAAAAATGACCTACACTGCTCTTTGCCATAATTTGTAGTCGATGTTTATTTTCATCTGCCTCGGATCTGGAGACTGTCTCATTGTGGATGGGGGAGGGTGGAGAGATGGTATTAAGAAGATAGCTTTTAATACAGTTTAATGGTGTGGTTTAATGTGATTACTAGGATGTTCAGAACCGCTCACCCGATCTCCGTAAAACATTTAACTTAAAAAGGAATAAACGTGAATCTTCGTTTTAAAGGAATTGTGCAACCAGCTGTATAGTTCCAGAAACTACCTCACAGTTCAGTTTCTAGATATCAGTTTACTTATTTTTCTTCTTTGTCAGTTCCTAAACGTTATGCAGATGTTTTGGTTTCCGTTTTCAACTACGTTGTTTTTAGAAATGTTTTTATAGTAATACCTACAAAAAATTGTTAACAGGCTTCTACTACAATCACCTAATGTAATGTTTGTACATTGCCAATGGTACTGAGTGACTGAGTGGTCTATGAGCACCGGACTCAAGCTCTTGTGTTTCTGCTCAGCAGAGTGTGGGTTTGTCAGTTCCGGTCTTGACAGTTTTCTCCTTAAGTAAGACAACTAACCATAACTGATTCGTCATTTTGATGGAACATAAAGCCGTTTGTCCTGTGTGCTGTGTAATTCACATTAATAACTTAGTTACGCTTATTGTTAAAGGTATCGTACACGTTTGGTAATTACTCAAAACAAATATTAGCATAAAAGCTTACTTGGTAACAAGCAACGGAGAGCTGTTGATAGTACAAAACATTGTAGGAAACGACTCCCTCTGAAGTAACGTAGTTTTTGAGAAAGAGGTACTTTCTCACTAAAATAATAAAAACTTCTTCCAAGAAGTTTTTATTCCTATCTGAAAGCACACAAATTTGTACAGCAAGGGTGTTTTTTCTTTCATCATTTTCTTGCAACTTCGATGACCAATTGAGCCCATTTTCACAGGCTTGTTATTTTATGCATATGTTGGGATACACCAAGTGAGAACACTGGTCTTTGACAATTTCCAAACGTGTTCAGTGCCTTTAAAGGAAATAACTAATGTGACGTCCTTATTTTGTCCATGACCCTATTTGACCTTTTCTTCCAGTTCAAACAGAAAGTTCAAATAAGGAATAATTACAAAGAGTTATTACAGTGGTTTTCAACTAATTTTGTATACAATTTGGATAATGTTATTCTGTATGAAATAATCAGTGAGGTGTTGTCTTTTAACCACTCAAATCCAGGTGTTCATTCTTGCAAAGACAGTCACATTTTTTTCATTGTTGGTGTTATACGAGGGGGAAATGCACATAACTTTGAATCCAATCAGCATCTTCTCAAGTTTTTCAGTGTTCTCATCACAGACACGGGCCCAATTTCATAGAGCTGCTAAGCACAAAAATTTGCTTAGCATGAAATTTCTTCCTTGATAAAAATAGGATTACCAACCAAATTTCCATGTGATTTTCAGGATAAGCAAACGACAGCTGAATACCAGTAACAAGCAATATGCAACACATGGAAATTTGGTTGGTAATCCTGTTTTTATCAAGGAAGAAATTTCATGCTAAGCAAATTTTTGTGCTTAGCAGCTCTATGAAATTGGGCCCTGGACACCATTTTGTATGTTGTATTTATTTATTTTTTCTACATCTTGGTAGTAGAGGTTTTATTGGGTCTACCACATCTATGATAACAAAAAAAATTGTTTTACTTTTGTCTTGACCCGTACAATTTTAAATGTATATATGTACCTATGTCCGAAGATTTAAAATAAATAAATAAAATAAATAAAAATAAAATTAAGGTGAACGTACTTGTTTTAAGTCTTGAAGGCAAAAAGGTTGGATTCATTTTTGGAGTCACAAGAATATGTATTTAGATTGATATCATGCATCTAGGGAGCAAGACGATTCTAAATTGAATTAAGCTTCACAATAATCCCATCTTGTTGGCGCCACAAGTTGTAACGTTAATGCTTGCAGTGAGTTTCAGTATTAGGCCTATGCACTTCAGTTGATCACTGTTTTCAGCCACTTTGGCCAATGAATCCAGTTGGCCAACTCCAAATTACTTGCTGTCTAGGTTTTCTTTCCCCCCACCCAGCTGCTTACTTGTTTACAAAGGAAGAATGTAGCTAAGGATTTACAAAATTATTGTTACCATAAGAAAGTTACCAGGGCCCAATTGCATAAAGCTGTTAAGCCGAAAATTCTGCTCAGCAAAATTATTTGCTAAGCAAGAAATGAGTGGGGTACCAGTCACAGCAATGGTAACTGTATGGTATTTTGGCTGGTAACCTATTTTTCTTAAGCAAGAGTTTCTGTGCTTAGCAAGTTTTTGTGCTTACATGCTTTATGAAATTGGGCCCAGATGTACCATCTGTGACTAAGCATCCTGCTTATTTCTCCTTGAAAATTGTTAAAGCAGTATTGTTCTGCTTAAATAGCTCTCTAAGCACCGACATAAGCTAAGCAAAACAAAATTATGCTTTCCAGAATAAAGCTACCAGCCAATATACCATAGACACATCTGTGACTGGTATCCCGCTTATTTTTGCTGAGCAGAAAATTGTTAAGCAATATTTTCTGCATAAGCAGCTCTTTGTAATTGGGCTCAGATGAAGGTGATGCAACACATCACTCTTCTTGTAATTTGAACGATACCGATACCTACGCGTACATTGTACATGTACACCAACATGCAGCTGAAATTTATGTTCCAAACATAATTTGTCTTCCCCATCTTAAGAACATTATCCTGTCATTTTTTAACACATACAGATGGAGCGCAAATGGCACTTCTATGGGGTTAACGTGATTTATTGAAACAGTACTAAGGGCAGCATGGCAAGTCACAAAAAAACCAAAGGGCGTCAACAGCTGAAAACTTGCGGCATGTACAGCAACAGCTTATAGGGGCACATAGCCTTTCGATTGGGCACTTTAATCTATAAAAGCTGGGGTGTTTTTTATGAAATTGGAAAGATCTTTTAAAAGTAGAATATAAAATTTGCATCGGGTATAAAGAATATTATCAATCAAAAAAAATATCCCTCAAAATTGTGTGGTTTTTTCTTGTACTTAAACTAACACGGTCCCTAATTTTGTGGAGTCAAAAATGTTGTTCTACAAAATGGCGGTTAGTTCACAGTGTAAAAGGAAAACCACACAATTTGTGTGAATCATTATACTCTACTTTTAAAAACCTCTTTCCAAATATTCAGAACAAATGCTTTTCATAGCCCAAAGCGCCCAATCCGAAGGCAACGTACCCCTTAAATTAATCCTGGTCCAACAGCTGATATAGCTACATGTAATGTCATTACCAACCCCTTTAGTGATGATTGAGCCCCACCCAACTGTACGGAAGTCACCCCCCCCCCCTAATGACAAAGTCATCGTCCCACGAGGGAATCGCTTCTGATATGAGAGGCGCCAACATCCTTGGCTCGGTGTGGCGCATCCATAAGACGACTTTGTCAGCCTCAAGACGTTCAAAGGGAAGACTGTAGTGTACTTGTAATGTTAGGGCTTCACGACTGGGCCAGGAAGCTCTTGGCGTTTAGAGCACTCGCATTCCCGCTCTCTCTCCCCCTCTCTCTCCCCCTCTTTCTGTCGCTCTCCTGCGCAAGATTTGGGACGGGGAATTAGGTGAGAGAACTAGGCCAGCCAGACTGCGTTATCAGCGGCTTAATGCACCAGGGGTGTTTCAGTGTTCATCAATGCGAAAGTTGATTCACACATTGATTGCGATAACATTAGGTACAAGGAGTAGCGGGGAATGCCAAAACACTGTGCATGCACTTGTTCATTCCAGTCGGTGGTGGTGGAGGGGGGGGAGACACGCAATAGTGATAATGAATTCGCAAAACTCAAATTAACCCTATAATTAACCTTAATCTTCCAAGTTGTATCCCCTGGTTTTTTGCCCACGGTTGATGGGAACATCAGCAATAGCCCTCCGCACTAATGGCGTGTCGTGGCCGAGCGATTAAGAGCACCGGACTCAAGCTCTGGTGTTTCTGATCAGCAGAGTGTGGGTTCGAGTCCCGGTTGTGACACTTGTGTCCTTAAGCAAGACACTCAACCAGTAATTCTTCTCTTCACCCAGGAGTACAAATGGGTAGTGGGGAGAGCTGGGGAGTAACCTGCGATGGACTGGCAGCCCGTCCAGGGGGAATATAAATATTCCCAGTTGTTTAATGCCAATGAAACCGGTTATAAACAACGGCCTGATGGGCCATATGGCTCAGGACAGACTTCACTTGACTTACTAATGACGTCACTTTTGCTCAAAATACCCCGACTGTCCGACAGACATTCCACCACTCACGTGACCACCGCATCATGGACGTGCCGAACTGCACTACAGTAGTAACAGTCTGTACACGCCGGTAAACATAAAACTTGGACATGTACGAGCATGTATGCTCGTGAAATTTCACACGTTTTGTCTGCGATCCGGTTAATTAGCTTCTATTTTTAGCATTGTGTGAAGTGCTATTCACAGCTAAACCACAGTCATGTGTGGAATGATGTTAAGCATGCCGACAGTAGCAAAAGTAAGTGGGGGAGGGGGTGTGGCAGGAGATTCTTCAAGTCCCACAAAGATTCTGTGTCCCCCCATACGGCAGACAGTGTACAAACTTCTTCTGAAAGCGCCCTCTTTTGAATCATCCTCCTTCAGCCCATGTTAGTTTCCCATATTGGGGACAGATTTCCCTATGGTAGGGGCATGGGGGAGGGAGAATTGTGCCCTCCTCCCCCCAAAAAACCCCCACAAATGTCCTTGCCCCCACCCCCCTCTCCCAATTTGGAATCTGGACTTTTGAGATTAAAAACTACCAGAATTAAATGTTACATTTTTATAAGCTTTCAATGTTTTTAGAACAGTTTTGTTTTACTTTCACAGAGAAAGCGTATCTTTTTTTTTACATCCATATCAGATTATCTTATAACAAATAGTAGAATAACGGAAACTACAGCTTTAATTGGCCATAAGCGCCCCGTAGAAAAAATGGTGCACCACATTCTTTTACCCTGAAAGTTTATCCTAGTTTCGTCGGTGCATGCCAATCTTAAAGGAGTGATACATTTATTTTTTAAAAAGTTTTTAAATGACCATCCTCTTTGTACCGAACATGCTACTTTTACAACCAGAAGGTTAGCATGCCTTTTCATGTGTTTACGGTTAGCAGCGCTATGAAATGAAAACTTGCGCAGTAAGCACAAAAACGGCCGTTAAGCAGCTCTATTAACAAAGGTAATTGTAAAAAACCAAAAAAACAAAACAAGTCTTGCTATAAAACATGCAGCTATAAATTTCAATATGGCAAACATTGCTTGAGTGTAGCAGGGCAAAAAATTGTTAAGTTCTTCAAAAAGTCAACAAACGCTGCACAAAGTGTGAACCCATTTGATCTTGACTTCTAGTTCAAACCGGAAGTTGAATTTTTATAATGAACAAATCTAACTCCTGGATCAGATGTTGGATTGATAAGGTAGGTAACTTGTCGACACCAATTCATTCACTCATAATTTGATGACATTACTCTCGAACACCTTGTTTTTGTGATGTCACAAAAACTGGATCTCTAGTTATAATTGAGATCATCAGTAGAATGATAATTACAAGTGGCAAATAATAAAACATGCACTGGGAAAAAATATATCATATTTTGGTTACTCACGTTACACTTCCCACAAGTGCTTTGAATGTTCATTCATAACTACTTGATAAAATTAGTCAAGCTATTTCTTTTTGTTTTAATCTGAATACTAGTGCCATGTGTAGTATAGGAAATAAATAACTGACAAGATTATCACTTAAATGTCAATAAAAAAAGACAAACAACAAATACGCAAATCTTTGAAGTTATTTTAGTTCAAAAACACTCTTCCACTTTAAAGGCACTGAACACGTTTGGTAATTGCCAAAGACCAGTATTCTCACTTGGTGTATCCCAACATTTGCATAAAATAACAAGCCTGTGAAAATTTGGGGTCAATTGGTCATTGAAGTTGCAAGAAAATGATGAAAGAAAAAACACCCTTGTTGTACAAATTTGTGTGCTTTCAGATAGCAATAAAAGGCTTCTTGCAAGAAGTCTTTTATTATTTTAGTGAGAAATTACCTCTTTGTCAAAAACTACGTTACTTCAGAGGGAGTCGTTTCTCACAATGTTTTATACTATCAACAGCTCTCCGTTGCTCGTTACCAAGTAAGTTTTTATGCTAAAAAATATTTTGAGTAATTACCAAACGTGTACAGTGCCTTAAAACGACCATTTCTTCAATAAGTCTGAAGACAATGTAAAAATGTGAAGTTGTTCCAAAAACCTTGAACTATATGCAACAATATTTTATGGATGATGGCTTTCAATTATGGATTTGAAATTGTGGTTTACTGCACACTTTGTTGGACTGTGATTTACATTCACAACAGTCCCGTCACTCTTCACTTGAGCACAATGCAACATTTCATTCAAACGAAGAGAAACCTAGACTACCAATGAAAACAATATTGACTTAACTTTTTCAGTGCCCGCTTTTATTTTGCATTTTGAACCTAAAATGCCCAGCTTTTTAAGCTTTTTCGAAATTCTGTATTAGAAAAAATAAATAAGTCTTTCTCACCAAACAAAATGTATCTTGCTGATTTGTGTTGCCTTGGTACATCCCAAAGTCAATAGTATTTGTTGTGAGAGTAATAATGACCCTCTCGTGATAACATGTATATTATGGGTCGTACATGTACGATTGATGACACTTTTTGAGTACATAAACAAGATCATACATCTACGATAATGGCGCTTTCAGAATACATTAACTAGATCGTACATGTATGACCTTGGCACTGAAAGAGTTAACATGATTTTTAATCCCCCTCCAAAAAAAGAGTCAACTGAACGAAAAATCCAATACCTCCCCCAGACAGTTGACCTCATTATTTGAACAAAAGAAATCGAGCCTACCAGACAATATGAACATGATTTTTAACCTCCCTCCAAAAAAGAATCTCAAAGAACAGTGCTGATCCATTATGAACGAATAATCCAATACCTCCCCTCAGACAATTGACCTCATATTTTGAACAAAAGAAAATCCCCCCTACCAGTGAAAACAATATGAACATGATTTGTGACCTCCCCCACCAAAAAAATAAAAATAAACAAATCTCGAAGAACAGTGCTGATCCATTGTGAACAAAAAATCCCCCCAAAACCAAACCAGGCAGCTCATATTTTGAACAAAAGAAACCAAGCCAACCAGTAAGGTGAAGCAAACCAAAGTTTATATTGAAAGGAAATATGTTTTTCAGGTTCGTATGAGCTTAACACATTAATACATGGGATTTACAATGTAACTGCCATTTAAATACTACCTGTGGTTAGACAAGTGTTTTTTCCCTCACCCAAGATCCTGGTGATCTGTAACCGTATTACCAAATGCGAACCCTAACTCCAACTAACCCTAACCCTAACCCTAACTCCAACTAACCCTAACCCTAACCCTAACTCCAACAAACCTTAACTCTAACTCTAATAATCACGCCAGACATATTTCTGTACTTTTATTGTAATTTTAATTGCAACCATGTTGTCTAAAAGATTGGGTCCTACTTTGACCCTGAATTAAAAAAAAAAAAAATCATCCAAAAAACTAAAAGATGCTAATGGTAGTAAGCATCCTGTAACAGGGTTAGTGCCCCCGTTGATTAGAAATCACTCAAAGTATGTCAAAAACAACTTTAAATAATTTGGGGCAGAACAAAGACAAATTACTAGAGTGGGATTTGAACCAACGACCTCCGGTTTAGCCTGCAGGCGCTCTACCACTTGAGCTATCTAGCCCTAAGTTGGCGGTCTCCCTATTTCAAAACAATTTTAATCTCAAAAAATCGCCTTAAGGCCACTTGTTGAGATTAAAATTTCTGTGGTGTCCGTTTGTGAATGCTGCGGCCAGAGATTCAGTTGGAACCAGCTGTCATCACCTCGCAAAACAGGGAATGAATTTGACATTCTTGATGAAATAAAGAGAGTGTTTTTCTGTTTTCTCAACAACTAGACCCTGTATTCAACTGAAACCTTCACAGTTGACTTTTATTGTACCTTTATTGATACTTTGGCCTACAAATCAGCTTTACGTTGACAACAACCAATCTATGACGCTACCTTTAATCCATAGATTCACACAGTTTAGTGTTAAACACATTTTGTAATGGCGTGAACAAATACCTGTATGTTCTGTAATAACAACAGTGACTTCTTATAATACATGTAGCGCACAATTTCGTCACACACTGACGCTCACGGTACTCGACAAAAATATGTAAAACAAAAGGAAACCACTGAAACAACTACGATTATTATCAAAGAACTCAAATACAAATATGGAGAATTGGATTCAGTGTGTGAACAAATATAGGTTTTGAGCGATTTTTTGAAAGAACTGGCAGAAGAAGCTTCACAAAGGAAATGGGGAAGACTGTTGTAGACACTAAAAAAATACTTTCATTTTTGTTTTAAATGTGGTTTTTTTAAACATTGATGGTGCAACTTGCCCATTTACTACCAATCTTTTAACAACAATAACTGAATTTATCTGGCGCCAAATAATCCTCCGGTAAATTGAAATTTGGCACTACCCATCATTATTATTATTATTACTATTACTATTATTATTATTAATTTTAGAGAACATAGCGGCCACAAGCGGCTTGTACCAAAATGCCCAGAGCAGCCGCAAGGTTTGACCTACTTCCATTCACATAAAGAGGTCAAAGTAAAGGTCATGTCCGGATATGAAATTTTCCAATATACTATGTTAATTACACTCGATATTATCTTTGAAATGTCTATACATTTTATTGTTGAATTATGTGGCATCCATCTTTTCATAATTATACTCATTGTTATTTGTTTCAACTGTATGTTTAATTGTCATTGTCAGCATGAAAAATTAATGTGCATTGAATTGAATTGAATGTACTACTATAATAATGTATCCCAATTTCTAAATACAAAACTAAATTTTCTGTTTTTATTTTTTTTTTGATGACATTTTTACTGACAAATTTTGATTAAAGAAATGAACAATATTAGCAATGTCTGGGCATTCTGTGATGATTATACAGAAATGAATGGTTTCTAAAGGGTTTAGCAAGGGTTAATAAACCACAAGGGAAACTGACTGGGTAAATTTCAAATTAATTTTGGGTTGAACGAAGACAAATTGACTAGAGCAGAAACTTGAGCCTACAACCTCCGCTCTAGCAACTGACTGAGCTATCTAGCCCTAATGTTGGCCGTCTCCCTTTTTCTCGCACTAGTAAATTTGTCTTTGTTCAACCAAAAATTATTATTATCATTATTAAAAAGGCTAATTACACCAACAATATTGTTTTAAATGAATCTGGAGAGTTAGATATTGTGATGATGGATAAATGCAGCTCTGTTTTAACCTCAACTTTTGAAGATCAAGTCTTATCATAATAATGCATGTAATAATAATAATAATAACTAGTTCTTAATAGTGCATTTTACAATAACGTATCAATGTGCTTAAAATTAGTGCCCTGGTTATTGGGCCAATAATATTCCTGTAATCTTTCTCAGCTCTCTGGGGAGTATACAGCCCTGGGCTGCCGTGGTGCTCAGAAGGCTTTTTCAAGCACATCAACCTCCACCCTTGCAAGTACCCATTTATACCCCTGGGCGAGAAGCATCTTGCTCAAGGACGCAAGTTTCATGACCAGGATTCAAACCTGGACCTCGATGACTTAAACCACCAGAACTTGAATTCTCTAAACCTATATTATTTATTTTTCAGACAGGTTTTTGAAGTTCATGAATTATGAGACCATTTGTGTAACACCTTGTAAGTGTTAGCTTTCTTATTTATGAAGAAAATTTGGATAATGTATGAAATGCTAGTAGCAGCCACGGCTACAGCTAGCCCACAGCATCCCTCTATACTCTAACATTATCCACAAGCCATCTAGTAGCCATTTAAAAGCCAAACTTCCATGACTTGGAACCGTTTTGAATCTTGTCCACTTACTTTCCATGATCAGTCCCCAATTTCACACAGCTGCAAATTTTGCTTTACAATTTCCTGCTTAGCAGAAATGAGCAGGATACCAGTCACAGATGGTACAATGTGACATGGTATCTTGGCTGGTAACCTTATTCTAATAAGTATATTTTTGTTGTACTTGGCAATATTTTTGACACCCTATCATATAACCTGTACTGAGTTGGATCATCGCTGGAGTATTGACGGTTTACATGTATGTGTGTAGAGAGACAATGTTTGTACATGTACATATGTTTACCATGACGATTCTACATGTACACTGCACTCCGACTAATAATTTATTTTTTTTATACTGGAGAGAAAATTCACTTGAGGCCAAATCCATCAGCCTAATGTACGTGTACATCTGACTGTAAAGGCTATCACGCTTTGTTCAACTGTTTATGTCTTCATCTTTTACATCCACCTCATCCAGCATCTACCCGACCCTTGACCTTATTCAAGGGTGCCTGCATGCTCGATTAAGTTTTCTGATTAACAATGGTTAAAACGCATTTAACCTGAGCAAATTAACAAATAATAATAATTTGGGAGGCTAATCATCCTAACTTGCAGCTGAGAAGCTGAATTACGAAGGGCGCGGCTACAATACAGGTTGGTCAGATTGATTAGGTTGGTCCAGTGGTTTCTTTCCCTGCCTTTCACCTCTGTGGATCCCGGTTCGAATCTCACTTCAGACCGGAGCCTTAAATGTGGATTGGGTTTTCAGGCCCTACCAGATTGCCTGGGTTTTCTCCCCATTGGGGCTTTCCTCCCACATCTAAAACTGAGCAATTGTTCTCATTTCCATCCTGTTATTGGCGCTAATTGTACTGTTTGATGTGTAATCAAGTAAAATAAATAATAAATAAATAAATTGACCCATATGACCACAGAGAAAAAGTTTTTTAAAATTTTTCCAGGGGGGGGGGGGGGAAACCGAAGGGCCCGGTGTAAAAACCCTTGTGGCATAGGAGAGAACCAACACACAATTCTACTCACATATGGCCTTAGCCGGGATTCGAACCAGGGAGAGGCGAGAGGGGAGCGCTTTATGCACTAGCTGCACACACCACCCTATTCAGTACACTAAATGTAAATGAAATTGGCTTCTTTGAAGCAAAAGGCATTAACTGCCATATCGTTGCGCCAATGCATTACTGTTGTATCTTGCGTGAAAACGCTCCAAGCAAATATGTTGCACCACTGCATCTATTGATTTTGTGTGTATATCCGGGGTTATTTTAAAGCACATGTGTTACATTGGTAAAATGTCAAAGACCAGTATCCACACTTGATGTGACCCAACATATACATGAAATAAGAAACCTGTGAAAGTTTAAGCTCAATCGGTCATTGGAGTCACGAGAACAAGTGGACAAAACCTTAAATGTTTTCAATCATTGAGTTTTAGACTCGCAAGTGTAAACTAATTGTTTTACTCATTTCTCAAAAGCTATTGCATTTCAAGCAAAAAAATTTCAAAGGGAGTACCCACATGCCAATCGTTATACCATGTATGTGTGCAAATCTGTGAGCATTTATCCCTTTAAAGCGAGGTACGTTTTGAAACTTTCAAACGCGTGTGCGACATAAACGCCATTTCAGGAGATATGAGATGATTGTTTTTCAGAGTTACTCTATATAATGACCTACATGTTTATCTGTTTGTTTGTTGGTTGGTTTGTTTTATTTCCATTTGAACAACAAAAACATACAGCAATTATATTGAGAAGAACGGCATAAAAAGATGGCAGAAAAACAATCCAACTTTACCACTCAGTTCACCACACAATTTTACATAATAATTGCTTATTGTGACCTTTTGCCAGGCACTTTTTGGGGTGTACTTTTGTTACGTTCTTCTACCCCGGCACACGGAAATTTATATCATATCTCTCAATGCACTCTACGGCACTCATCAACAAACTATACATGCAGAAAAACTGTACAGAAATCAACATAAATCAACATAAATTGTACATTGTACATCTCATTGTATAAATATTACTCTATGGTTACGAACCCATCCTGAAGGGCCTTGATCAGCCATGGTTTGGTTCTCAATGATCTTAGTAAGGCCATGTCAAAATAATTACTTGTTTAGCATCCTTCCCTTTTTAATTTCTGCAGGTTGGGAGGGAGTTTTTTACTCTTCTTCTTTCTGCCCCCCCCCCCCCCCTCCAGATAGTCAATGCAATACACCAAAGAAACAGAAGACAGATTAGTACTGTGAAAAACACCTTTGGAAACTCAGTGCTTAATACACATCGGTGTAAAGGTAAAAACTAATAATATTCTTCATCCCCGATGCAAAATTAACATCTATTAAATCGTTGCGGTAACTGCTGCTAATACGTATGATTTGATATGCCTCTTGGCTAGCTCGGTGGTCTAGTGGTAAGACATCTGCTCAGGCAATGCAAAGGTCATGGGTTCAAATCCCATCCGAGTGATTTGCCTGTGGATTTGTTTTCACAGAAAGTACACAGTACTCGGGAAAGTACACAGTGCTTAATACACATCAGTGTAAGGTAAAAACAAATTATAGGATTGGTAGAGCTGAAAAAAATTATTCACAGACAGTGCTCATATTATGTGTGATCAACCATAGACATGAAATAACAAACCTGTGAAAATTTGGGCTTAATCCATTGTGTGAGTCAGGAGAAAACAGTAAAAAACCATGTACAATTTTCAGCATGTACATTAAAGGCATCGTACACGTTTGGTAATTGTCAAAGACCAGTGTTCTCACTTGGTGTATCCCAACATATGCATAAAATAACAAGGCTGTGAAAATTTGGGCTCAATTGGTCATCGAAGTTGCAAGAAAATGATGAAAAAAAAACCCTTGTTGTACAAATTTGTGTGCTTTCAGTTAGGAATAAAAACTTCTTGCAAGAAGTTTTTATTATTTTGGTGAGAAATTACCTCTTTCTCAAAAACTACGTTACTTCAGAGGGAGTCGTTTCTCACAATGTTTTATACTATCAACAGCTCTCCGTTGCTCGTTACCAAGTAAGTTTTTATGATAATAGATATTTTGAGTAATTACCAAACGTATGATGCCTTTAAACACGTTGTCCTTAATTTTGGTTGTAACAACCAAAATCAGCAGATACGTTTTTTATTTTTTTGTTTTTTGGGGTTTTCTGATACACTTTTGTCAAATATGACTTTGTTTCTGAGGGAAATATTTCACAGAATTTTTTTTATAGTATGAACTTCATAATCAGTAAGCTTTCAGACTAAAATTAGGCAATGATGATTTTTATCCTTACCAATCCTGTATAACAACTTTAAGCGTTAGTTGCTGAGACACTTTGAGCCACTGTAGGCAGTGGGTTCCCTCCATAACCAGGGCCCAATTTCATAGAGCTGCTAAGCACAACAATTTGCTTAGCATGAAATTTCTTCCTTGATAAAAACAAGATTACCAACCAAATCTCCACGTGATTTTCAGGATAAGCAAACAACAGCTGAATACCAGTAACAAGCAATATGCAACACATGGAAATTTGGTTGGTAATCCTGTTCTTATCAAGGAAGAATTTTCATGCTAAGCAAATTGTTGTGCTCAGATTCTTCTGATCCATTTCTAATTTTGTTTTTCTTTTGAGGTTTGTTTGTTTTTTTTTTTTTTTTTTTTTTTTTTTTTTTGGGGGGGGGAAGCTTCAAGTGAGAGCTGCCAACATTTGCATCTTACAATCAGAGAGATTTTGTACAGCAATCAGATATCAGTTATTTCGAATTACATTCAACATTCACATAATCAGGGAGATTCCAAATTTGTTCATCAGCACATTAAATTAATTCTGCAGAGTCATTCCAAATGAAAAGCTGTTTTGAAAAGAATAATTCATGAAAATGAATAATTCAGGAATCTCCCCATGCACAAAGCTAGCGTATCGGGCCGTTAACGCGCGATTTGTGTGTCGATTTGCGCAAATTTTATATTTTTTATAATTTTAACAAAAAACATCAAGAGAAAACCACATTGAATGCTTCAGATTGCACAGATCCCCCCCCCCCCCCCATAAAACAAAATCAGATAAATCTTCTCTTAGTGCTTGTTCAAAATCAACAGTTTATAAGTTAAACTGTGTACCGTAGGTATTTTTTCTCATTTTCCAATTCTGGTCTTGTAAAAAAAAGTCTGGTCCATTAAACATTCTGAGCAACAAGCCCTGCGGTCTGCGGTCTTGTGGATTTTGTCCCGAAATTTGAGCCCTAGTTGTGTGGAAATATGTGAACATTTTTATTTTCACTCTTACTGATGTTGTGAACACCCACTATGAGAGTTTAAACGATTCCCCATCTGGCACTGTCACCTGTGTTTGAAATGACACCATTATGGCTCAGGAAACACCCCCCCACCCCACCCTACCAATGGAATCATCACATCTGTTTATCACACAATCACTAAGAAGATGGTGTGAAACAACAAAAGGGATTACAGTGTTTATTTTACTAATATCACAAGAGAATATGTGCCTCTTACATTACAAATAGTCTGGTCTCATTTTGCATGAAGCGCGTACATTACACGTGTACACGCTCCGCCACAGAGATACTGTATAAAGCAATTATGTCGACGGTTTGTTGTTGACTGCTTGTTTCTGTGACAGTGTATACAAAATATCATGTCAGAAACATTAGAAGAAAACCTTTATCTTACTATATGTAATACTTTTGTATCAATGTTTATTAAAAAAACACCAGCCTTTGTAAATCTGATACAGTCATGCAAGGTATCATGACCTATAACGCTTTTCCACTGGAAGATTAGCTGAAAGTCGATACTGCTTTAATAGAGTGCCTTTGAAGTTACAAACGATCCAAATATATAAAATATCATACAAGGTCCTGGTTCTTTAGATCCTTAAGACAGTTTTAAGGTGCTAATATTGTTGTTTGGTTAAACTAATACATCCCCCTTTACTCCTTAAACAAAAAGCATTTTGAAAGCAAATCACAGTCCGGATTCTAATGTGTGGTTTCACGTGATGGATGCGCGCACAAAATAGACAGGCTCCAAACTTTACATGCACATTGTCAATAATACAAAAAGTCTAACATGTCTGAATGTGAGACTCGCGGCGTACAAACTGTTTGTAATGATTCAAGTACAGGACATATACCCAGATAGGGAGATCAACCATCGCTTGGTCACTCCGTCCACAATAAAAAGTGTTTGGAGAAAATCACGCTTCAAGTTGCACTATTTTTTTAGACTGCTGTTTCGGGGTCTGCTTACCATTTTGTTTTGTTTTTTTGTAAGAAAAAAATTAAGCTGACTACTTTATTCATACAGAACTGTCAATGTGTTTTCATTCCTGCAACTATTTTAAATAGTGATTAATTCCTAAATACATATGTAACTTCGTGAAAATGAAGAAAAAAAAGAAGAGAGTTTTGCCCACAGAGCGCTGTGTACAAACCAATGCATATTGAGACCTATTGAGATAGGTCACTTCATGAAAATACTATGCTTCCAGATACTTCATGAAATGCAAATGTCACACACACGCCTCAACTGCTCGCTATATAGCACTTTGTATATCATTGGTGAAGTGGCGTATTGAGATAGGTCACTTCATGAAATTACAAAATGGCAAATCTAGTGATACGTCATTTATACTAATTAGTGTAATTACAAAACCATTACGTAATAGATACTGAAACTTGCTGAAAATGTTAGCAGTAATGAGTATATTAATAATTTGTACAAATAAAATGATTTGCAACAATTTGTGATTTTTGACAGATAGGTCATTTCATAGTACAAGTGACGAAATGTGTACACTCACACACATTAGACGGTATCTGGCAAAGAAAAAGGCCGAACTTTTCATCATAAATAAAAATAATAATTACAAGGCGGTCAAATTCAAACTGCCCTGGGCTCGAATTCACAAAGCACTAAGATTCATCTTAAGATGAGTTGTCAGTATCACCATAGTGATTTGTATGGTGATTTGACATCAGGCTTTGCTTAGCAATTAAGATTGATTTACACTTCAGATCAATCGTAACTCCTTGTGAAATAGGCCCCTGCAGTCATAACACCTTTATTGACAGAGAAATCAGGTCGTCCATATTGAAAAACAGTAGGCCTACACTTAAATTCATGTTAATATTATTATTATTATTATTCTTTAGATAAGTTTATTCATCATGTCTTTGTTTGCTGGCAGTACTTTAAGGAGATCCACTCGATTGTGATTTAGTTCTTATTTCGTAATCCAACGGGGGTACTGTCAACAGGTTTCACTTTGTACAGACTTGCATAATCATTGTATCATGTGAAATAATAAATGAAATGAAATGAATGAAATTATTATGGTTTATTAAAATAACCGCTCATTGCAGCCTGCCGGTGGAATTACAAAACAGATTACAAAACAACCTACTTGAGAAATTTGTCAGCTCATCAGTGAAGACACTCAGTTTTAAACTCAGTGCAGTTCTTAAAAACTTTAGGAAGAGATATTAGCAGTTTTCTCAAAGTTTCAAAGTCAAACTGAAATGACCCCCTTAGCCCCCATCTCCTTCTCTTGCTCACTTGCTTTTAAAATCCAATAACTGTCCTCACTGACCTGGTAGTCGACCTGTCAAAAGACAACTAGAAACCCAGCCAAAGACATTCCAGAATAAGCTTTGAAACCAGGCCACAAGGATTCCACCATGTAAAACATTCCAGTGCAAGAAACAGGGCCCCAGCTCACTACACTAGCGCCTTGACAACTGGGCCTAATTTCATAGAGCTGCTGAAGCAGAAAATATTGCTTAAAAATTGTCTGCTCAGCAGAAATGAGCAGAGTACCAGTCACAAATTGTACATGTGACATGGTAGTTTGGCTGGTAACCTTATTCTGGTAAGCATAATTTTGTTGTGCTCAGCTACTTTTTGTGCATAAGCAGTTCTATGAAATTGGGCCCAGACCATGAAATATAGCGTGACATCGACATGGCCGCCTTGAGCAGGGGCAACACAGTCACATAGCACTCTGGAGTCAAGAGGAGGCATGATCAGAGCAAGCAGTGCTCTGTATATTACCTTCATCCCAAGGTGGTCCCGGATCTCAAAAGTGGCACGAGAATTGAGCGCCAGAGAGTCAACGTACGTGTAAAACAAGCATTCTTCATTTACCACACTGTCATGTCATTTAATGAGGTTGTTATCCTTCACATTCACTGCTCGAGAAATCTACAAACAATTAATATTTGCTGCTTTCAAGTTTCCCTCCAAAAAATCTTCATTTTTGTTGCTGTCTCTGTATAAACCTAGTTCAATTATAGCTTGGTTTAGCTCAAAAAGTAATCCA
Source organism: Plazaster borealis (assembly GCA_021014325.1). NCBI lineage: Eukaryota > Metazoa > Echinodermata > Asteroidea > Forcipulatida > Labidiasteridae > Plazaster > Plazaster borealis. The sequence goes on along the minus strand of CM037455.1, from coordinate 16,112,239 downwards.
TTCAACTTTTTGTTTAATAAGCATTCCATGTAGAAGATCTAATACTTTGCAGGAATGGAGGCAGTTGCCACCATCACCCTGGTCATTGCCTTGGTGCCCCTTGAAATGTTCCAGTACAAGTGTTTATTTTCCTCATAAAGAGGTGCCTTTAACCAAAGCAAAAATTGCCTTGCCCCTACAAGAACATGGTATCCAACCTACATTGGCAGATGTCAAGACCAGTATCAACACATCATGTGACCCTGACCCAAATAAAAACCTGTGAAAGTCTAAGCTCTTTGGATCATCCAATTCACAAGAAAATAATGAAAAACACATGTTTTCAGTGGCGTAACTAAGGGGGGGGGGGCCTGGGGGCCATGTGCCCCCCCCCATTGATGTCTGTCTGTGAGCCCCTCCCTCCCAAGTGCCCCCCACCCCCATTTAAAAGCTGGACTTAATTACCAGAATAAATTGTTTCATTTTATAAGATTTTGTGTAAAGTCGTGTGTCTTAATTTCAATGTTTTTAAAACTCTTTCTCTACAGGCAGAAAATGTATCTGAATTAACAACCACGGCTGACTATCTTACCATAACAGTAAATAACATACAGAGAGCGCCAAAAAGGGGCTTGTTTAGGAAAGTGCAAATGAAAACTAGTTTTAATTGGCCTAAAGTGCCCCCCTAGAAAAAATGATGCACCCATAAAAAGTTTACCCTTGGTTCTTCACTGTAAGTTGTCCCTATTTTCAAACATTTCGGAATCAAGAGATCAAAACTAGGCCTAATTGTTTTACTAATTTCTCTGAAATTATTGCATTTCGAGCAAAAATGTTTCCAGGTAAGTTTTCCCACATTGACAATCTTTATACCATGTAAGTTATATGCAAATCTGTAAACGTTTATATTTGTATTATTATCGATGCAGCCCAAGCACTGCTAAAAATTGTATTCTTGAAATAAGAAAAAAAAAACAATTCTTGTGTCACTCCCTACAAATTTGTTTTAAAAAGATTTTTGGGAGTGACACAAGAATTTTGTTTTTAACTGAAATAAGATTTGTTCTTATTTCAAGAATACAATTTTCAGCAGTGAGCCCTTTAAACTTGCACTAGTTCAACAGTGGCTTACTTTTTCCTGAAAGCGTAATTCATTCAACTTATAAAGCAAATGTTCTTTAACGGCACAGTTTTGACGGTCTGTCGTTCCATTATCACATAATGGATTTTGTGGAGCATTTATTACCGCCTTTATTCCAGGGAATCTTCTGCTGTTCAACACTTAACCATTTCAGGGTTAACACATTTCTAAGAGCTCTGTTTGCTCCCGCAAAGCTTTCACCTGCTACTCTTACTTTCAAATATCCGGAAATGGGAGTCCCAGGGCCATTTGACTTTTTAAACAGATTGAAGACTTTGTATTGAAATTTTGACTTTAAAGTTGACGGCATCGAAGCTACAGTTATACGTACCACTTATACGTACCAGTTGTACTGTTATATTTTAACATTCGGTAAATAAACATAATCTTCATCAGAAGCTATTTATTTTATATTTTTTCCCCACTTTTTAATGTTTTTTTATTAACCTTTAGTTTCTTTCAACATTTTTTTGCCTATTATGGGTTTGGTTTTTTATGTGGTTTTTTGTGTTTGTTTGTTTTTTCTTAATAGACTGTGCAAGTCTCGCGCATATTGAACTTCCGGGACCATTGTGGTCCCAACCATATGGAGATTTACGTGGGCAAGATTTTGTTTTGTCAATTATTTTAGTTTAGCGTGGCTTATGACCATGAAAAATATATATGTTGTTGGGAATGTAATAATGATGTGATAAAAATTAGGAAAGTAAAATCAATTCAACAATATAACAAAGAAAACCCGAGAATTAAACTTGACCTCAGCTTCCGGTTGCTGCAAAAAATTAAGAATTTTGTGCTCACCTCCGATCACAAAACTTATATAAACGCTTGTTTTGGATGCGCGATGATAATCGCCAGATGCTGTAGTTAAAACGCAGAGCCTTTTCATAACAGTCTATGGTTGTTGAGGCTTCAGCGTCCTCTAAAGACTGCGTCAAGCGTTAATTTTACGCCCGTGTGACCTTCGCGAATCCACGCAAGTGGTTTTTGAAAAGTTAAGATCAAATAAGCATCCTTGTCCCAGAGTTTTAATTTTGCTTCAATAATAATTAACACATTATTTGTGTATTTATTATAAAAACTAAAACTGATTTCATAACATGTAATGAGCATTTTTGTTGTTCAGATTTTATCATTGAATGTAATTTAAAACAAAGATTTGATTTCAGAGAAAAGAAATGTTCTTCGTTTGACGTGTTTTCTCGTTCCGATACGCGCGAGACTTGCACAGTCTATATATAAATAAGATACTATTACCTGGTATATGTTTATTGTTTTAATCGGTGTTTTTTGCGTAGTGGCGGAAATTTGCACGTATTGCAGAGATGCCAACATTGAATTCCCAAAAAGAGTAGCACCGCAGAGCACTTAAAACTTAAGTTGCAAGTCAGGCATAAAACTCACCGAGTCGTAAAAAGAGGAAAATTATGACATTTATGATATAAACTAATATTTTCAGCGAAAATCACTTATTGCAAAGCGGCCTGCTCTAGAGGTCAAACAATTATGAATTGAATTCTCAGTCTTGATTTAAAAAAAAAAAAAAAAAAAAAAAAAAAAGATTTTTTTTTGAATTTTTTTTTTTGTATCGGACCGCAATTTGCACTAGCTTGTGCATGAAGAGAACCCTTTCCAACTAAATTCAACAAAATGCTGTAGTTTCTGTCCCATTGTTTATTCAAATGAATAATGCTCACGTTTGCACAGCAAAATAGTATTTAAAAAAATACGTCACACCACCTGACCACAGCAGCAGGCCAGTCAAGTCTTCAAACGACTTCAGCAAAAGCAGTTTCGTCAATTGGCCTTTCCAACCAATTCCATTTCCACCCACTGCATTCTTATTTTTATCGACAGTTTTCATCAGATCTTGGCCTCCATTGCGATCGATGAAATATTTTCTTGTTGTCACCTTTATTTTAGTTGATCGCTGCAGCGATCGCGATGTTTCAAACAAACTCAACGACGGCGCGCGCTGAACTTGCGAATTGCATTTCAGATAAAAGTTTTCACAGGGTCTGTTTGCCGCCGCATCCCACAGTAAAGCGTTAAAAAAAACTGCGAAACCAGTCTCTACAAAAGCGACTGTAGAATGTATGCTGTACAAGGAGCCTTGCGGCTCAGTGTGTGCTCTGTGCTACGCGTGTGTCGGGTAGGCAAATCCTGAGTGCGATAGTTTATGGGATTGGTACCTCCTAAATAAGCACCAAAACGCGTCTGAATTCGGCGCCGCTTTTAACCACGCGGCAGCAGTCAACATTTGTTATAGTTTTTTATTTTATAAATACTTTTAGTATTAGTTTTTATCATGATACATTGTTCGTAACTACATTTACACTGGGCGGCTTGTTTATCGTATTTAATTGAAGATTATCGTAGCGGCGTATTCACGGCTCAAAATCGTATTTTCTACGCCCAAATCGTGTATGTTGGTATCTCTGCGTATTGGCACGCAAATCAGGCGTATCGGCCCGATAAACTAGCTTGTGCATGGGGAGAACCCTGCAGCCTCCCATCCCTCACTCCCCCTTCTCACAAACCCTCCCCACTTGAGGGCAGATAATGGACATTCCTTCCTAAGTGTTACCCATCCTCCCATATGACTCTGTTGTAATCATGCGCGACAACACAGCAACAAATGTTCAGAAATGGCTACAGCAATTTATCCAAATCTCAGGTGGAAAGAAACGAAAGGGGGAAAAACAAGCCTAGCAATTAGCTCCTAGGAAACAGACATTTGCCCCTCGTAATGGACAGAATGTTAACCAGGACCTCCCCAACTACATCTCCACGGTGAAGTTGGTAAACATCAGCCCACTCTAACTAAACACTTAATGGGCCGCTGAAGGAAAGGAACAAAGTCCAACTCAGCCCCTTTTTTTAAGGTCTGACAAGATCCTATTATACGGGCATGAAGGGCTATTTGGGACGTCAGCGTCGGCTGTTGAAAGCTCTCACAGTGCGCTCACAGCCACACTGTTTTAAAGAAGTCGCATTTGGACCCAATTTGCATACGACGAAACGATGCACTACAAAACTGTTCAGACAGTAAATGCATTTAAAGGGAGGGTATACCTTTGGTAATTACTCAAAAAATTAAAGACCATCAAAACTTAACATGGTAAGAAACACTACAGCTTTTGATAATGTACATTTTGAGAAAAGATTCCCTTCTATTAAAGGCCCTGTACACTATTGGTAAGATCGAAAAACACAAATGTTCACAGATTCACACACAACTTACATGATTTAGAGTAAGTAATGGTAGAAAGGGTTCCTTAAAATATTTCTGCCTAAAATGCTATCGTTTCTGAGAAATGAGTAAAACAATAGTTTTTATCACGCGCGATATTTTGAAAAAACAGAAAACACATAAGGTCTCTTTTCACTATTTTCTTGTGATCTCGATGACCAATTGAGCTCAAACTTTCACAGGTTTGTTTGTTCATGCATATTCTGAATCACACAAAATGTGGACACTGATTTTGAGCTGTTACCAAAAGTGTACAATACCTTTAAGGAATGTTGTTTTAGAGAAAGGGATTCAAAAAATGTTCACTCTGAGAAACGATTCATGCAGAAACGTTTCTCAGATTGTGTATTCCAATTCAAGACTTTCTGTAATATCTCAAAAATACTACCACCTTTTGAAATGAAATTTCCACAGGTTAGATTTATTGCTTATATTTACATTTATATTGGATTAAAACAATCGAACGGTTCCAAAAACCAAAGGTATACTTTGCCTTTAAAGATGCTAGCTCCGATTTGACCCCAAATTAAGACCCAATTCATCAATTAATTTTTATAAATTCAAGAAAGTTATACACTGCAAAAACCGGGGTGTTAAAATTGACACCACGGGTGTTGTCACATATTTACCTAAGAGAGAATCAAAATTATCATAATCGGGTGTTACAATAACACAAATTTAATTATTTTTTACAGAAATTAGTGTTATTTTAACACCCTATTGTTTAAATCTTGATTTTTGTTTTGTATCTATATGTGACAACACCCATGGTGTAACCTGTGTAGCTGTGCAGTGTAAGCTCTCATTTAAAGGTATCGTACACGTTTGGTAATGACTCAAAACAAATATTAGCATAAAAACTTACTTGGTAACAAGCAACGGAGAGCTGTTGATAGTATGAAACATTGTAGGAAACGACTCCCTCTGCTGAAGTAACGTAGTTTTTGAATGAAAGATGTAATTTCTCGCTAAAATAATAAAAACTTCTTGCAACAGTTGTTATTCCTATCTGAAAGCACACAAATTTGTACAACAAGGGTGTTTTTTCTTTCATCATTTTCTTGCAACTTCGATGACCAATTGAGCCCAAATTTTCACAGGCTTGTTATTTTATGCATATGTTGGGATACACCAAGTGAGAACACTGGTCTTTGACAATTTCCAAACGTGTTCAGTGCGTTTAAGGTATTACACAAACAAAATCTGCCAATGATAAGTGGTAGTTATTTAAAAACAAAAAATTAATTATTGTCAGGTTCCCATTATTATTTCACATCCATCAGCCATCAACCATGTACAAACTTTTCAGACAGTATTATCCATCTAACCCTTTCATGCACCATTTATTATAGTGATAAATTGATCATATGGACACATTGATTCCTTACTTGTTTTTTGCAAATGGTGACCCCCCAAAAACAGGTCACAATAGCACCTTCAAGAGTACTCTTTCCCATTCTGAAACCTGTGTGGTCGTGCGATCTAAAAATTTTCGTTTTACAAATATTTTTCTGGAGGGGATTTAAACCGGTCGCTAGCAACCGATAGGCGCGTGAAAGAGTTAAAATTGCTAGGTATGATTTGATCCAAATTAATTAAAAAATTTAAATAACTATTTATATATAGATTCAAAAAAAGTGATACGCTTTCGTTTAAGGTATTGCATGAAAAAAAAATCTGCCATTGATAAGTGGTTGTTAATTTAAAATTAAAAATGAATTATTGTAAAAATCCGGACATTATTTCACATCCATCAGCCATGTATAAAATATTTTGCATGTTTTGTGTATTTTGTGCACATGGCATCTATGCTAATGTTTTTCATTTTGAGACCGCCTCATCTATCAAAATTCCCTCAGAGAAAACAATTTCTTTTGGCGAGAATCGGGCCATGCAACATTAAATAAAAATTTAATGAAAACATAATGAAGCTTGTAAAATTGGCAAAATGTGTGCGGTTCACCATACGCATTATCATTAATCGCAAATGGTTAATGAACAACATTGTTTTATTGCATGTTGACATTGACAACAATTGTAACTCAATTCAAACATGAAGCACCATTCCGTTTACATATATGTACACACCTACTTGCACCTGTTTTTAACACAATTTAGATGACGAATTGAGCAGAATTTATACAACAACGATAATCAATTAACATAATTCTTGATTTTGCGTGGAAATGACTGGAAAATTATTATCATTCTTTGTATTCCATTAATTTACAACAACAGCAAAACTTACGTTTGTAGGTTTAGAAATTCGTCAATCCAAGACTCCACACATTAATTCCAGGAGAACAAACAAACTGACCTACATTGTGGGAATGCCACGGAGAGTACCCAATGTCTGTCTGTCTGTCCGTACGTACGCACAGAACATAGCGTCATAACTGTGATACCACCGTGTGTGCATGTACACTTATGCAGGATCCAATGAAAGCATCCAATTAATTAAGAAACACCTGTAGCACTGGTGTACCGTGTGCAAACACAGCGCTGTACACGGCAGGCATAGAGCAAGGGGCACCGTAAGTGCAGCTCATCATGTGAACTGAAAATTATTATGTTTTCTAATGGATTATGAATGATAGTGTGCTGCATGTACGCGTCAAGGACAGCTGCTCCCCCTGCAGTTTCTCTTAAAACATGGATGACGGCGAAGACACTGAGTGCTTAAAACATCACATCCTACAGTTGATGAGACTGCAGTCAGTTGCACTGTCAAATTATCTGCAGTTCTGCACACAGGGCTTGAATTTTACACTGGACCACTGGCCCGAGGCTAGTAGTAGTTTTAGCGTTGGGCCAGTAAACTCATGACCGGACAAGGCCAGCAGTTTTGTGTTTTTTTCAATTGAATAACACTTAAATACCTCACTGAGTAATATTTTGAACAAAAACAAATTATGTTAAAATGTTACTGTGAGATATTCAAATAGCCTTCCCCCCCATACTGCTACACTTTGGAACTCTCTACCTGCATCTTGTTTTCCACCATCTTCGATCTATACCAGTTTAAAAGGAATGTTAACAGATACCTCCTCTTTATTGAGATTGTCTTATTTTCTTGTAGCGTTCACCTTTAAGGTGAAGGCTACAAGAAAATAAGCGGTGGCCCCTTGTGTTTGGCGACTTTTTAAAAAGAAAAAAATACTAATCAGTAAAGTAAAAAAAATAAAAATACATTCCTCTACCTTGTCTTTAAATGAGGGAGGGTAAGTATTTTTCTTTTCAGAACTGAGAAGTCTCCCAAATTCCAAATATTCTACTCCCCGACAGTAGAATAAAAATCAAGACAAGTTCTCAAAGAACAAAATCTACCTAGCAAGTAGATACACATGGTGTTAACGCAAACCAAATATTATATATTGATACCTCACCATGCAATGCCTCAAATCCCATAAGTATTTTATGTTTAAAATATTTGTATGCCTTGCATTATCACATGCTGTTTGTCTGCACACATTATCCTTTGAACTAAAAAAACAACAACATTGGTTCTAAAAACCAAGAGAATAAAGGGAATGCATTTTACCCTATAAGCCTTTTCAAACTAACAGAAAAACTCTGTGTTGAACCATACACAGGTCTGACCCCTGTTCTACCGCCATGGTTTGTCTGACCTTTATTTCCACACTACATCATTTCAATCCAGCATTGACCCCTGCAGAGTGCTCAACCCCCCTGGAAACCAACCCTGCTCGGGTGATGTGTTCAGGTATTTTTTGTTTTTTTTACCTGTGTGTAGAGAATTACGTTTGTTGCAAATAAGCTGATTACGCATTGGGCAGTGTGAAAGCAGAGCAGATTTGAACCGTGTTGAAATTTTTGTGAAGCGAACCCAGATTAGAACCACTATAGCAGAGTGGATTTGAACTCAGGCCCGAGGCCAGTGATTTTAGTGTTGGGCAAGTAAACTCAAGACCTGACAAGTCCAGCGGTCTTGTGTTTTTCAACTGAATAACAGTACCTCACTGTGAAATATCTTAAACGAAAACAAATTATGTTCAAATGTTGACTTTGGGTGTGATAAATACCTTTCAATTCTGTTGAGTAAAGAAGTTAAGTTATACCAAAGACAAATGAGATAAATCTTCTCCAGCATGTCTTGGTGCTTGTTTAAATAAAAACTATTAAATGCATGTTAAACTGTGTCAGCAATTTTGTTTCTAATATCTGGTCTTATACAATCATTTCTGGTCGAATAAATATTTTGAGCTACAAGCCCTGTGGTCTTGTGGATGTTCCTCCCAAATTCAACCCTGGAACTGTGTATAATGTTATTAAAGGCACTGAACACGTTTGGTAATTGTCAAAGACCAGTGTTCTCACTTGGTGTATCCCAACATATGCATAAAATAACAAGCCTGTGAAAATTTGGGCTCAATTGGTCATCGAAGTTGCAAGAAAATGATGAAAGAAAAAACACCCTTGTTATACAAATTTGTGTGCTTTCAGATAGGAATAAAAACTTCTTGCAAGAAGTTTTTTGTTATTTTAGTGAGAAATTACCTCTTTCTCAAAAACTACGATTCTTTAGAGAGAGTCGTTTCTTACAATGTTTTATACTATCAACAGCTCTCCGTTGCTCGTTACCAAGTAAGTTTTTATGCTAATAGATATTTTGAGTAATTACCAAACGTGTTCAGTACCTTTAAGTCAACATGGATTGAAAGTGTATCTTTTAAAATGGATCAGAGATTGATAGTGTGAAAGAGCCTTGTAATGGAAAAGTATACCTTTGGTTTTTGGAAACGTTTAATTGTTGTAATCCTATATAAATATCGATATATACAATGAAACTAACCTGTAAAAATTTCATGTCAAAAGGTGGTAGAGTTTTTGAGATTGTCGCCGAAAATCTGGAATGGTTATGTTTGCACAGGAAGAATAATCCTTAAATGGAATACACAATCTGAGAGACCTTAGAAACGTTTCTCAGATTACTCAGATTGAAATGTTTTTGAATCCTTCTCTCAAAAACCACATTCCTTTGAAGGGAATCGTGTTTCTCAAAATGTTATACATTATCAACAGCTGCAAACGTGCTTCTAACAAAGTAAGTTTTTATGGTCATAATTGTTGGAGTGATTAACAAAAGTTTCCCCTCACTTTAAATCCATTGTTACAACTGAACTAAGCCTGATTTGGGCATACACAAAATCACAGGTTTCAGGTTTAGATTTCAGGTTGATTTATTCCACAGTGTTAAACCAAGGAGGTAAATCACAAAAATGTACATATGTAAATGAAATAATAGAGATGTGAATAAAGCAAATGTGATACTGCGCTGCAGAGGGATCCAAGGAAGCATAGCTTGTAGACAATGTCTGTATAGTCCATGAGCCAGGGACTGAAATTTCAAAGAAGCATTATAACAAAGCTTTTTCAACAAAGTGTAATCTATACCAACAAATACCTCTTGATGACTTTATTTGAAGAAAAAAAGTACAGCAGCATTTTGGCAAAGACACAAACAAAACCATAAAACATAAACCGTTTTTCGTAATTAATTTTTCTTTCAAACAGGATCACTGGATCTAATTTCCAAGGCAGCATGGTTGGATGGTGTTTTTATTAAAACTATTGCAATGAATTTAATCGTACTTTTTTTTTTACTATTCATCCATACTTTATCAATGCAGGAAGAGAGTTTCTTATCACATGTCTTAACCCATATCTGCCGAGCTACGGGAAATCCTGTAGTACGCCTGAACGCTGTTACTGTCGAGCAACGGGAAAACCCGTAGGTGAACAAGATGTCGGTGTCTTTCTTTGTACTCTCACTACTAGTGATACGAGACGGGAAACATGACAAAATATGTATCACATTAAAGAGATTGAGGTGATCTTTCCAATGGAATACAGTTTGTTGGGATATGTTCATTTGCAAGGCTGGAAATCATGAATGTTTATTGTAATGCAGCAATAGGCACTACATGGGCTTAGGCAGAAACAGTGATTATGTACTGTGACCAGTCAGAAGGATATGGGTTAAAGGCATCGTACACGTTTGGTAATGACTCTGAAAATGTATGGCAATAAAAACTTACTTGGTTGGTAAGAAGTACAGCAGCTTTGAATAGTATAATGCATTTTGAGAGACTTTTTACTTCAAAGGACTGCGGTTATGGAAAAATATATCACTTTTTACCCCCAAAATATTTTGAATATTGAGAAGCGTTTCTCAAAATGTGTATTCCAATGCAGATTATTCTTCCTGCGTGGACATAACCGCTCCAGATTTTCGGCAATATCTCAATGTCATTGACTCCAAAAATGATGCGACCAAGATCATTGTGATGATGACGTCAGGTGAATCGGGGTCAATAGTCTAATGAATTCAACAGTGGATTACCAAACCAACGACGCTTAGCAATAACGCCACGGTATGACCATGCAATTAGATTGACGGTGTCGAGATAAAATGAGCTACATGTAGCTCATTTTGTTGGTTTGGTAATCCACTGTTGAATCCATTGGACTATTGACCCCGATTCACCTGACGTCATCATCACAATGATCTTGGTCGCATCATTTTTGGAGTCAATGACATCGAAATATTGCCGAAAATCTGGAGCGGTTATGTCCACGCATGTATGCTGATGCTAATGGACTCTGAATAAAGATTGGGAAAATGGCAGGCACATCAGGGTTAGTGTAAACCTTATTTGCAGTCTTTGCATTCTAAGAGGGTCAAAAACAAAAGATGTATTCTCCTTAAAGTGTACTGTCAGTGGCCTAACCAGACGGAGGCAGGGGTGGGTGCCCCTTGCCCCCCTCCAAATTATTTTTTTAATGAGATTAAGTAAGAAAAAAACTTAACAACAATTTGTTTGACATTTGCAATTAAAACACCTTATGTGCAAAACTTGTAAAACTAATTAAAGACTGTTTGAAAAATGCATAATTTGCATGGCGAGTAAAAAATGCACCTCATGAAAATGTTTTCTATTGGTATAAGGCAGGCCTGGAATTGAATGAAAGCCCTGGAGGCCATGGCCTCTGTTGCCCTGGTCTTGGCCTTGGTGCCCCTTCAAAAGTTTCCCAAAGATTTTAAGATTTACCAATGGAAGTGCCCTTTGCAAAATGAAAACGCCCATTACTTTCCTTAAAGACGATTTTCCAGTTCTGGTAAAGTATTAAAAGAGATTATTTCACTTCTTTGCCCGCCCCCTCCCCCTCCCCCCCCCCCCCCGAAATAAAAATGTCTGTGTATTTCTAAAATAATTGAATCCAGATACCAGACCAGAGATTCAGTTGACAGAATTATATAGTATCTAAAAAGATACCACTCAATTCACAATTATTATTAAATTTTCATTATTTACTGATAAGGGGGAAATACAATGTAGTCTTGCACAGAGAATTGTGATAAAATATGCATGCTCTCTACGACGTGCACATTGCAGCTACACGTAATCTCTAATTACAGGGAAAATATGCATCCTACTTAAAGGCACTGAACACGTTTGGAAATTGTCAAAGACCAGTATTCTCACTTGGTGTATCCCAACATAAAATAACGAAGCCTGTGAAAATTTGGGCTCAATTGGTCATCGAAGTTGCAAGAAAATGATGAAAGAAAAAACACCCTTGTTGTACAAATTTGTGTGTTTTCAGATAGGAATAAAAACTTCTTGCAAGAAGTTTTTATTATTTTAGTGAGAAATTACCTCTTTCTCAAAAACTACGTTACTTCAGAGGGAGTCGTTTCCTACAATGTTTTACACTATCAACAGCTCTCTGTTGCTTGTTACCAAGTAAGTTTTTATGCTAATATTTGTTTTGAGTCATTACCAAACGTGTACAATACCTTTAACTTCCTACAGTACTCCATCAATTGATTTATAGAATGATTATTAGATTAGGCACCTACTCATTTGGTAAAAGGCACCTCGTTGAGGTCTACTTCGATTTAAATTTCTGTAAAGAATTTTTTTCTTCAAGAGGCATCAAAAGGAATGACCAGGGTCCAATTTCATGGTGCTGCTTACTGCGGTAGTCTGTGCTTATTATGATTATTATTATATATTTCTGGTAATGAAACCAAGGATGCCTCCTAAGTGAACTTAATCATTGTAGCTCGCAAGCCCGAGGAAACCTGTAAACAAGGGTGCTTGTTACATGTATGTGAACCAGAAACACCGGGGTTAACCCCTACTCTTCCACGATAAGTGTTCTGGGTTCTTTTACGTGCACTATCATTGCTAGTACACGGGACCAACGGCTTAATGTCCAATCCGAAGGACAAAGCAATTATGGTAAAGTATCTTGCTCAGGGACACAAATGCCACGAGCGGGACTCGAACCCACACTCTGCTGATCAGGCAAACCAGAGCTTGAGTCTTGCGCTCTTAACCGCTAGGCCACAATACGCCATGACGCCCTGTAAAGCACATAGTTTAATGGGCTTTATAAGCACAGTATTTCGTGGTAAGTAGAGCTACGGAATTGAGTCCAGGAGGCAAGGATGCAGCCACCACAAATTTTGATAAAAATATACACCTTTTGAATCCAATTTGGTAAAAAAAAAATGAAAATTGAGGTGGGATTTTCAATATTTTTCAGACAGGAATTTCTATACCATGCCCGATATGGGGGCAGAGGGAACCCACCCCCCCCCCAACAATACTTTCATCTAATAAAGAAGTACCCCCCCCCTCTTAAATCCTCTAAAGAATTCCTGAGATTCCAAGCACACAATGAAGACACAATAGGTGGATACCATGCCCCATATCAAGCACCAAATGGGATTTCCCCCTTCATTTCAGACATGCTGCACTGATACTTTGCCCTTAGAAAAAAAGCAGGCTAATTTACTGGGTACAAGGGCTGGTCAACCTCTGTATTATTATCATAGGCTTTTATAGTATTTTTAGGCTATTTAATAACAATTTTGCAGATTTTCTCCGTCGACAAAATAATAAAAAATCAAAAACAAAAGTACATAAACAAAAGTAGTGCCTGAACACTGCACCAATTTCATTAAACTATTAAGCAGAAACAGTTTCTTAGCATATCTTTTTTAGCAGAGTCAGGTTAAAATTGACTGGTCCCCCTTCACGCAGACAATTTTGCGAAACACCATCTCCTGCTTAACAACTTTATGCAACTGGGCCCCGTGCTGTCCCACAAAGTAGCTGAAAATAATGCAACAGGTTGCAGGCTTTCAGGTGACAAAAGTAATTAAATGAATAGCAAAGTTCGGACCCCGCCGATTTCCAATTCATTAAAGGTAAATTATGTCTGCCTATTAATAATGGGTATGTAAGCTGTCAAACCTAGCTCAAATTGCCCACTGGACCACAAGACAGCATGAGTAATTTTAGCGTTGTTTGGTGTTTGGCCAGTAACCCCACAGCCTTAAAGGAATGAAAGGGAGGCCTTGGCCTCTGTCGCCCTGGGCCCAATTTCATAGAGCTGCTTAAGCACAAAAAGTAGCTAAGCACAACAAAATTATGCTTACCAGAATAAGGTTACCAGCCAAACTACAATGCCACATGTACACTTTGTGACTGGTATCCTGCTTATTTCCGCTTAGCACAAAATTGTTAAGCATTATTTTCTGCTAAAGCAGCTCTATGAAATTGGGCCCAGGGCCCAATTTCATAGAGCTGCTTAAGAATAACAAAGTCGCTAAAGTACAACAAAATTATGCTTACCAAAATACGGTTACCAGCTAAAATACCATTTTACATGTACAAAATGTAACTGGTATCCTGCTTAGTTGTGCTTAGCAGGAAAATGTTAAGCAATATTTTCTGCTTAAGCAGCTCTATGAAATTGGGTCCTGGTCTTGGCCTTGGTGAACCTTCAAAGGTTTTCCAATGCAGAAAGTGGGTCATAGATTGAATGTCAGTTTCCCTTGTGGTTTATAACTTGAATTTAAAACCTTTAAAGGTATTATACAGGGCACGAATTTGGGGGCAAAATCCACAAGACCGCAGGGCTTGTAGCTCAAATTGTTTACTGGACCAGATTTTTTTGTTACAAGACCAGAATCACATTGAGAACAACTTTCTGCACACTTTAACTTATGTAAACTGTTTTGATTTGAACAAGCACTAAGAGATGGGATGTACATTTATATCATGTGAGTTTTACTGCGAATGACATCAAGTCAAATTAACAAAAGGATGCATCTTTTGTCAAACAAATTTAATATTCAATTGAAAAATACAAGACAACCGGACTTGTCTGGTCATGAGTTTACTGACCCAGCTCTAAAATCACTGGGTTTGGGCCTGTGGTCCAGTGTAATTTTCGAGCCCTGATTGTACATGATTGGTCTAGAGCTGACAAAATAGCAGCAGACAGAGTTCATGTTGTGTGTGATCATACCATACACATGAAATAGCAAACCTGTGAAAAAGTGGGTTTTATACATTGTGTGAGACAGGAGAAAGACCATGCACAATTTTCAGCAAGTAAACTTGACCTTAATTTTGGTTTGTCATTGTAATGCTGATTTTTAGCCAAATGTTCAATAAAGATTCAATAAAAGTCACCTGTGAAAGTTTCAGCTGAATACAGTGTCATCTACTTGTGGAGAAAACAGCAAAAACTATCTCTGAATTTTCACCCAATCCATCCACGATTTAAGCGAGGTGACAGCAGTTACATTGTGTATCAACCGCATCTCTGGTTGCAGCATACTGTCGCTAATGGACAGCAACCCCTTAGAAATCTGAGAAAAGATTCATGCATGAATTGTTTCTCAAATGTTTATGGGGTGAAAAATTATCCAAACCATATATTACCTCAAAGGAATTCCTGCAGTGCCTCTCACCAAGTAAGTTTTTTATGGTAATTAATTGTTGGAGTATTTACCAATCTATGACCCTACCTCTTTCTCAAAAAAACTACGTTACTTCAGAGGGAGTCGTTTCTCACAATGTTTTATACTATCAACAGCTCTCCATTGCTCATTACCAAGTAAGTTTTTATGCTGGTATATTTTGAGTAATTACCAAATGTGTCCAGGGGCCGATTTCACAAAGAGATAAGACTATAGTCTTATCTAAAGTTAGGACCAGTAACTGGTCTTAACTTAAGACTAGCCCTATCTCTTAGCATTGCCTAGGACTGGTCCTTAGTTAGGAAGAGTTTTGTGAAATCGACCCCAGTGCCTTTAAGCCCAGTGCTGTTTTTATTTATAAAAAAGGGTACTTTTACTCCTCTTGTAGTGTCTGTCAAAGCTCTTTGATAGTGTCCCCTAGGGACATCTGCAGGTTGTCCCTCATTATGTATTATTTACTCACAGTACACGCACAAGTGTTCCCTGCCCCAGGGCTTGCAATGTCACACTATGCACAAATTGTCAAATACAGACAAATAAGATTTAGGATTTACAGCCGAACATCTGAACTAACATGATTTCAAAACTTCATTTTGTTGGTTGTTGATATTTTACTAACAATCCCTAACCCTAACCATAACACTAACCCTAACCCGAACCCTGGCATAAATCATTAGGGATTGTTGGAACAACTATAGGTTTTTCGGAACATAGGGGTGTCCAAATACAGAGCAGTCACCATGTGGAGTGGAGTGTCGTGGCCGAGCGGATAAGAACACCGAACTCAAGCTCTTGCGTTTCTGATCAGCAGAGTGTGGGTTCGAATCCCAGTCGTGACACTTGTGTCCTGAAGCAAGACACTTAACCACATGCTTCGTCCTTCGGATGGGACATTAAGCCGTAGGTCCCATGTGTTGTGTAATACACGTAAAAGAACCCAGTGCACTTATCGTAAAGAGAAGGGGTTCGCCCCGGTGTTCCTGGTTTGATCGGCAGCATATTGCGCCACAGCACCTTGTAAACCATTACTTCAAAAATGTCTCATACTTCAAAAATGTTGCCCCACATACCTTGCGGGAAAAACTCACTGTTTGTCTGTTCAAGCACCTCGAGTGCCTTCTTGGTAGATACGTGCGCTATACTATATTATTATTATTATTATTATTATTATGTGTAAGCTATTAATGATTTTCGAAAATAAATAAAGGGCCTACATATATCCCTGAAGCGAACAACATTTCAAAGCTCTCTAAAAACTCTGCCACAGTAGAATATAGCAAGACAAGTTCTCAAAGAACAAAAATCTACACAGCAAAGTAGATATACACATGGTGCTACCGCAAGCCAAATATACATTTCAAAGCTCAATGCTTAAATCTGCAGGTTTTAACTCTGATACACCGGAACCCTAACTGGAATTTCAAATTTTGCTCATAAAATATATAATGCCAAACTACATTGTGCTTATTTACGCCTATCCCTTATTTGCTTCAAAAGTATTGGTGCGTTAAGATTTGTTATTCCACTTGTTAAACATTCACAAAACATTTGAAGCATTTTACATTGTGATGAACACATTTCAACTCGTGTAAACAGGGCCCAGAAAAAAACTGTGTTTGTTCATCAGCCATTGTATGTCACACTGTGTCCAATTCATAGACATTTATTCTGCTTCAAAATTACTGTCGTGTGTGATCATTGGTCCTTCCACCTGTTGAAAATTCACAGAATACTTCAAGAAATTAGCATATAGGCCTACAATTTGACTTGGATAAAAGGGTCCTGTACATTTTAACTTATGCTGGTAGAAACATGGCTACATTTTTGTATGTTACACTGTGTTTAATGTATTGAACATTTGACAACTTCAAAATTATTGTTGCGTGATAATTGCTTTTTCCAACTGTTGGAAAGAAGAAGCACTATGTATGTCACCAGGGGCACGTTGCCACCTACTTCTGGGGCTGAAACAGGGTTATGCCCCTTCACAGTCCGTAAGGATGTACATGTAGGCATGGGTATCATCCACTAGGAGCCTGGCTGGTACAGCAGAGTGCACTACCTTCCCAACTTTTTACGAAGCAACTATGGTTAAGTACCTTGCTCAAGGGCACAAGTGTCATGACCAGGATTCAAATGTCATGGTATTGACTTGGATAAGGGTCCTGTATATATTTTAACTTATGCTGGTAGTAGAAACATGGCTACATTTTTGTATGCCACACTGTGTTTAATGTAATTGAACATTAATTGACAACTTCAAAATTATTATTGCGTGATAATTGCTTTTTCCAACTGATTAAAAGAAGAAGCACTAGTCACCAGGGGCACGTTGCCACCTACTTCTGGGGCTGAAACAGGGTTACCCCCCCCCCCTTCACAGTCCATAAGGATTGGGTATCATGGCTGGTACAGCAGAGTGCACTACCTTCCCAACTTTTTACGAAGAAACTATGGTTAAGTACCTTGCTCAAGGGCACAAGTGTCATGACCAGGATTCAAATGTCATGGTATTGACTTGGATAAACAGAGTCCTGTACATTTTAACTTATGCTGGTAGAAACATGGCTACATTTTTGTATGTCACACTGTGTTTAATGTATTGAACATTTGACAACTTCAAAATTATTGTTGCGTGATAATTGCTTTTTCCAACTGTTGGAAAGAAGAAGCACTATGTATGTAGTGTCATGGTATTTTTAAAAATTATTTTGGTACACATCCAACAGCACAATTAGCGCCAATAACAGTGAATAATGGTTTCCTATGAGTCTGATGAATACAACTCTGTTGAGTATCGACGTGTACTTACACATTTAAGACAAATGAAATAGATCTTCTCTTACTTGTTCAACTCATTTAGAGTCTGGTCTTGTAAAATAAATTCTGGTCCAGTGAAGATTTTGAGTTATAAGCCCTGCAGTCTTGTGGACTTGCCCCCCAAATTCAAGCCTTGAAATCACGTTAAAAAAAATTGGAGCGGTTTTGGCCATAAACAAATCAATGATGAAGTATGAGGTCTGGCTATTAATCTGGTTCAAACTCACTGCCGAGTCAAGTCCAAGTCACGAAATTTGCGATTGGAGACGACTCGAGTCCGAGTCCTGGACTCGAGTCCTAAACTCTGACTAAACAAATTTAAATAGGGGCCTACAGGTCTCCAAAACACAGTCCTAGCATCCCTAAAAAGGGTCAGGCGAGTAAATAAAATAATGTACACTGCATAAACAACAGGACACTTTCACTTTAAGGTCAACCCTGGGGGAAAAAAACTGACCCAAGGAAACTTTAGCAGTGCACCTTGTCCTTGTACCGGGATGTTGAGATCACTTAACAGGGAACACTTATATCATATTGTGCATCTATGCATGGAAGCATCCATATAGTTACCAAGTGTTAAAATATTCAAACCCTAGACTCAACAAAACCTTGAAGATGACTCAATGGATTACACATGAGGGATTATATTCACACTATTTCAGTAACACATACGGGCCGCATTTATCTCCAGCATTCTAAAAATTCTTAGTCAACACTGAACCTCCATCAGCCTGCAGACATTTGGTTTAGTTTCATACATAATACACTTATTCTCCTCTTTAAAGGGATTGTATACGTTTGGTAATTGGAACCCACTTTTTGTTTCAATCTTATAGTTATAGATATACCATAAAACTAACCTGTGAAAATTTAATTTCAAAAGGTGGTAGCGTTTTTGAGATATTGCCGAAAATCTGGAGCGGTTTGTCCACGCAGGAAGAATAAGCTGCAATTGGAATACACTATCTGAGAAACGTTACTGCAGTAACGCTTCTCAGATTCAAATTTTGGGGGATAAAAAGTGATATCTTTTTCCAATACCGCAGTACTTCAAAGTGAACAGTTTTTCAAAATGCATTATACTATCCAAAGCTGCTGTACTTCTTACCATGGAGCTGTTTTTACCAAGTAAGTTTTTATTGCCATTAATTTTCAGAGTCATTACCAAACATATACAGACCCTTTAGGAGAAAGTGCAGGGTTGGTAGACTTAGTTTTTAATTGATTAGTTTCAATTAAACAGAAAGCTTACTATCTATATAGGTCATACCTGGGCCCAATTTCATAGAGCTGCTTAACGGCCGATTTTGTGCTTGTTGAGTGATTTTCTATTTCACAGCGCTGCTAACCGTAAGCACACGAAAAGGCATGCTAACCTTCCGGTTGTATGAAAATGAATGATGTAACAATGCAAATCCATGGTGAACGCGCAAGATGGTCGCCTAATTGACAAAATAATGCCCAGGCTAGGCTAATCTGAGCATCTGGGCCCAATTTCACAGAGCTGCTTAAGCAGACAATTTTGCTTACAGATTCTTGCTAAACTGTGAAATACGCTTACGCTTAAGCAAATTGTTCTTCTATAGAAAATTTGCTTACCATTAAGCAGCGCTATGAAATTGGCCCCGGTACTAATCCTCCAGAGATATTTTTCAATCTGACATACTGTCAGATAATAAGACTACTGTCAGAGAGTCCTGGCACATAGCATTTGGATACCCTAAAACTAACAATGTTGTTGCGCTATATTCAATTGCACTAATTGAACTAATAACACAACAGGTAGACCCAGTAACTGGGACGCTGTACTCTGGGTTTTTTCTCAAGATTTTGACATCTGCTGTCATATGGGCACTGTGATCCGTTTTTTTGAAATGTTGACATCTGCAGTCGTACTAGTACGTCAACATTTCGCAGATGTCAACATTTCGAAAAAACAGAGTACAGCGCCCCAGTTACTGGGTCTACACAGCATGTAGGTGCTGGGAATGCCTTTGATGATGCTAACAAACATGGCATTTGGCACACAGTCAGATATGTCAATAGAAAAATATTACGCTAGGCCTATAGGGCCATTGCAAATATAATTGTTGATACAATAACAAGCAATCGCAGCCTATTTTATTATTAATATTACTATAGTATAATACTACTACTATAATACTATTATTAGTATTTTAAATACACAAATATGCTTCATTATGCAAAACTGACAGTGACACTAATCTAATGTAACTGGCAGTAGCACACCCGGGCACTGCACTGTTTTGACAGAATATCGTCGACAGTCGTCAACTCAAAAACCACATTCCCTCCCCTCCCCGTTCGACTACCTTGTTTACATTTAGCTCTTGTTTAGCTCTACCCCCCCCCCGTCCTTAATCTATGCTCTTCTCGGCTCTCAGAACAACATGCAATGCATAGGCCTATGTACCTGTTGCAGTGTCAACTGTTTACACGTTTGGTTGCCATTCCTCGCCTGAAAGCGCTGTGTATGGATGGAGGGTGATTGACTCGCGAGTGCCACGCACAGCAAGCACACGACTCGACCGGCTGCACTTCAATTGCGCGTAATGAACTGACAAACTTATTGCTAATCAAACTTAAAACGGCATCTTACCCTAAAAATTGTTACCATCCACGTGTTGACGATCAACAAAGATGACGTCTCAGCACTGAGGCATGGCCATAATCAAGGTAGAAACACTGCAAAATAGCTAAGAATTTAGTTCTCATCACTCCTACGCGGGCAGAACAAAATTTTGACGTAAAACGTTGCCGAATGATTTGTAGAGTTTATGTTTACAAATTTTGAGGGCGCGCTTTCAAACACGTGGATTGGGAGAGGTTTATTTATATATGGCTGTTTTGTGTCCTCGGAAAATTATTTTATATACGGCTGTTTTGTGTTCTAATAATAACCCCACCAGCAGCCCCACAATAATAAAATAATAATAAACATTTTACTTATACTGAGCATTATCCATATTAAAAATGATTAAATCAGCTTTTCAAGAAGACGAACTAAAATTCTAAAAAATGAACATCCAAATAAGAAAAGAATAACAACGGCAGCAAACATGAGTAGACGAAAGTCTACGGGCCATTCTAGACCAGTACGTTTACTAAATGTCTGCCTATAGTGAGGAGCAGTAGTTGTTTTCTTCGGATTTTGGTCTTCTTCTTTAAGTTGTTGGAGAAACTGTTCCGAAAAGCTTCTTGAAATATTATAACTTTTGGGCAGCAGCATTTGTTTATTTTTTAAAAATGTTAATTTTGTTGTTTTAGTAAAATTTATATATAAATTTCCTCACCAACGTTTTATTGATTTATAAATGTATGTATTTTACTTATGTTCAAATTTTCAATTTTGGATAAGCAGACTTTCAAGTCACAGTGTTTGAGTACACTTTTGTGTTAATCCTGGTCAACTTGATATGGGCCAACTGTTTTTCTTCTCTTTCAAACAATCTAGTTGTATACTGTACCTGTATGTTTGTCTTCTGAGAAATGGATAATAATAATAATAATACTACTCAATAGCGAGAATGTTGTCACTTGGAGAAATAGGAAATTGCTTTTTAGTGGGAGGGGGGCCATATTTTCCCAAGTTTCTTTCTCTTTTGAGGACACTACATGCATCTGGACTTTTTTTGGGGGGGGGGGCGTGGGTATGCCACTTCTTTTGGGCAACCAACAGGTGGACATGCCATCGTTTCAACCCCGACTCCTAAAATTTGATTTGATTTTTAGGGGTACACCGCTATATGTTCCGACATCCCTATTTCCCTGACCCTAACCCTAACCCTAACCCTAACCCAAACCCTAACCCTTACCCTAACCCCAACCCCAACCCTAACCCTTCATCAGGGGGTTGTCTGGAACATAGGGGTGTCGGAATATAGAGCTGTCACTGACTTTAAGAAATTGTTGGCAAGCAGTGACTGTGCCTGTATCTGCAGGCATGCAACAATTGGCCTTTTTGGTTTCTCAGCTGTGGCCAATTTGAAAATTGAAAAAACAGGAGTACAAAGTAGTGTTGTGCCAGGCACTTTCTTTCTTTTTGTGACAAACCGCAACAGGGCTACTGTTATTAATATTGTCCCATGATCCATCGCCACAAGAGGGCACACTCTCACCAATAGACCGCTTTCAGGGGGAGTTCACTATTTTCGGGGTGATAGCATTTCGTGGAGCGGTTTTCGGGGCGAAAGCGATTCTTGGTTGATAGATAATAAACAAGAGGAGCGTCTTGAACCAAGACTAAGGCAGGGCCTGCTGATGTAGGTTTTTTTTATTAAACTCACCCAACCAAAAAAGCTGAAACATAAAAAAATGTCCTCCAAACTCCACATTACTTTATTAATTACTAATATCATGAAGAAATATTATATAATTTACAAATGTTATTTTTATTGTATTTTGATACATTTGATATAAATACTTTTTTTGGATGTACAGAGGTGCAAAAATACATATTGTGGAAAGAACTCGTCAGTACAGTCTAGATATATAAATGAAAGTAAATTATTATTCATTATAATTGTTATGGTTAGGTTATATTATTTTCTATGTCTAACATTACGACATTATAAATTATTACAGAGTACTCAAAACTGCATCCCCACTACCTGCTTCTCAGAAAGGTAACATTAAAGGGTCTGTGTACGTTTGGTAATGACTCTGAAAATTAATGGCAATAAAAACTTATTTGGTAAAAAGTACAGCAGCTTTGGATAGTATAATGCATTTTGAGAAACTTTTCACTTAGAAGTACTGCAGTTATGGAAAAAGATATCACTTTTTATCCCCCACAAATTTGAATTTGCGTTTCTCAGTTTGTGTATTCCAATTGCAGATTATTTTTCCTGCGTGGACATAACTGCTCCAGATTTTTGGCAATATCTCAAAAACGCTACCACCTTTTGCAATGAAATTTCACAGGTTAGTTTTATGGTATATATCTACAACTACATAGCATTAAAATGAACAGTGGGTTCCAGTTACCAAACGTATACAATCCCTTTAAAGGGCAGGAAAAAATGATAAATTATCAAAAAAACATGAAAGGACTATACAAGTCTATGGCTCCAAACACAGCCCCCCATAGGTCATCATCACAGTTATCTTGGCTGCGCCATTTTGGGAGTCAATGTCCCAGTGTGCTAAAAGGCAGGGTTATTTTGGTAACTACTCCACAAGATAATGGCAATAAAAACTTACTTGGTAAAGCCCACTGGACAGCTGTTGATATTATAAAACACTGTTAGAAAGTACCCCCTTTGAAGTAATACAGTTTTAGACAAGGGGTAATTTACAACCCAAATTTGAATCTTAGAAAGGCTTCAGGGCATGAAGCCTTTCTCAGGCATCTGAAAGCACACAATTCTATGCAACAAGGGTGTTTTTTTCTTTTTCTTTCATTATCTTCTTTCAACTTCGATGACCATTTGAGCCCAAATTTCCACAGGTTTTATTATTTTATGCATAGGCTGGGATACACCAAGTGAAGATACTGGTCTTTGACAATTACCAAAAGTATACCCTGCCTTTAAACAGACAATGGAGCACCTACTCAGATGTCCCCTACTGGAGCAGAGGTGCGAGGCTGGAGACTTGGCTGATTTCAATGGAAGTGCCAACGACTGTGCTCAGTTCTGGCTGAGTTCTGGCTGAAACACAGCATCTAGCGTGTGTGGACACAATAAGAAGAAGAAGAACAGTAGTGTTCATGTAGGGCGACACTGTGTTATACACACTTACCATAATTTCCCGTGCAATTCGAACTCCCAAAATGGCGAGCAGGGCAGAGAGTTGCTAGTGTGACACTGGTGCAAGGGATCATTACTGTTTTGGGTCTAAAACACCATTATGATCAACAGAAAGATATATAGAATGACTTTTTGCTATCTCTGGTAATTGACAAAAAGCATGTTTGACCAATAAATTTGTGGAAAAAGAGTTTGATGCTGGATTCGTATCTTGAAATTGTTAAGAAATATTATCGATGCTCAAGGGAAACCGCTAATAATAATAATAATAATAATAATAATATGACACTTTAAAGGGTGTGTACAACATTGGTAATTGCCAAAGACCTGTATCCAAACTCGATGTGACCCAACATATACATGAAATAACAAACCTGTCAAAGTTTAGAATAAATCGGTCTTCGGAGTCATGAGAAAACAGTGAAAAAATACCTCATGTTTTTTTTTAACTTTTTTTTAAACATCAGAATTTATCCTGCAGGATAAATACTATTATTTTACTCATTTCGTAAAAACTATGGCATTTCAAGCAAAACTATTTCAAGGGAAGTTTTCTACCATGACCATCTTTATACCATGTGAGTTATGTGCAAATCTGTGAGCATTTATGTTTTCATTCTTAACAATGTTGTACACACCCTTTAAAAAAATGTACCAAAGATAAGATCCAAACATGTCACTAGGTGTGACTTAATTCCACCGTACTCCACACACGCTTCACACAAACTGACTTCAGAAGCCCATAAGAAATGCATTGAGCTATTTGTTTCTTTGGGAATTTGTGTATACAAAACCCTTCTTTCTTTCTTGTTGGACCTACCTTACACATAATGACTTGCAAAGATTGCTCTGGATAATTTTCTAACCAATCCTGCCTCCAAGGAAGAGAATATTTATTATAAGTAAAGGTATTAAATTCAAAAACAGAATTAGCACTTGCAAACTGCTTACCAACCAAAAGGACCTATGGTATAAATGCAAAAAATAGATAATGCCTGACGTTTCGAACCCAGCAGAGTCTTTCTTGAAGGCTAAAAAATGTTTAGCCTTAATTTTCAGCCTTCGAGAAAGACTCTGCTAGGGTCGAAATGTCAGGCCATTAACTATTTGTTGCAGGTATTAAATTCATCAGAGAAAATTAGTAATTTTTAAAAAGAAATTCTGATGTGTTTTTCTGTTAATATTCTAAACAAATAATGGCGCATCACTAACGCTACACCAGCGACAGTTCCTCAATCACTGAGAGTACCTCTTAAAATAATACAAGGTACTGTATAAATCGGTTGTCATTCAATAGTTATTTCCTCGTCTGCCTGGCGACCCCTGAACAAAGATACAGACAAAATAGGGAGACTGCCAACATAGGCTAGATGGTAGGGTAGTCACAGGTTCACATCCCTTCTAGTTAAGCTTTCTTTGCTCACCCAAAATTGAAATATTTCCTTCTCCACAAAAAGCCGTCACCTTTGTGTAAAAATACATAGAACGTTTGTAAGGCGTAGTGATACCACTGAGTAAGAACGGTAAATAAATAGACCCCTTGCACTGGCCGCCATCGCTGAGGTCAAACAATGGAAACGTGCATGCGCCAAGCACAACTCGCAACCAATGATAGGACTTTATTGACCTCAGTGAGGTCGCTGTTTGGGTCTTGTGACAGCATATGCAAGAGCTCTATTGGTTGCCATTTGGTATTTACTTAATACCCCGAACAGAGATACCGACAAAATAAGGAGACCGCCAACAAAGACTAGATACAGTTAGCTCAGTTGGTCACGGTTCGCAAGTTCAATTCCTCCTCTTCGAATGTTTTCTTTGTTCACACCAACAATTTAAATATTTTCTCCATTTACAAAGAGAACACTCACCTATGTGTAAAAGTACATAGTTTCTGTAAAACGTAGTCATACCACTGAGTAAAAAGACTAAATAAATGCACAGTAGGTTGTAATTACTGACAATGCTGTGATGGGTTTAGTTATGCAACAAGCATAATATAGCAACTGCATCAGCCTGGAGTCAAATTAGACAGAGCCCAAAGCCTCTGTTGCCCTGGTCTTGGCCTTTGTGCCCCATCAACTCATGGAGTACTGTCAGACCTGACAGACTCCATGGTTGGGATCAGTGTACTGCGTCTGCGTGGACGGTGTGTAAACGGACTCTGTGTAGCTCCACATGACAAGATTATGCTTTACCAGAACAAGGTTACCAGCCAAAAGACCATCTCACATGTACCATCTGTGTGACTGGTATCCTGCTTATTTTTGCTTAGAAGAAAAATTGTAAGCAATGTTTTCTGTTTCAGCAGCACTATGAAATTGGGGGCCCTGGTCTTGAGATTAATCTTTCAACCTACAACACTCTCACTTGCATATTATAGGATACAGCTATATTGCAACTCCCAGCTGGCACTGGACATAAAGTTTATCCTTGCATAATACATGAATATATAATTGTAATAATTAAAGCAAATAATGAACAGGGCCCAATTTCATAAAGCTGTTTAGCAGAAAATTCTGCTCAGCAAATTTTTTGCTAAGCAAGAAATGAGTGGGGTACCAGTCACAGTAATGGTAACTGTAAGGTATTTTGGCTGGTAACCCATTTTTCCTAAGCAAGAGTTTTCTTTGCTTAGCAAGTTTCTGTGCTTACGTGCTTTGTGAAATTGGGCCCCGGTGTACCCTAGAGCTGATTTCTCCAGTGTGTCTTTACAACACTTGTCACTGCTTTCATCGGTTGAAGAATTACCGTTAAGTTATGATTTACCCTCCTACTCTTATTACTCTTTGTGTTTCAAAACAGTGTGTGTCAAGCACTATATACTCAATACTTCCCAGAGTCATGTACAAAAATTCCACAGCCATATAAGGCCCGGTTTATACTTCCTGCGAATGCTTCATGCGAAGTGAATATGACGTCAAAGCTCTATTTTCGCTGCAAATATTTCGCAAGAATTGAGAACAGGGCTTCCGAACTGTTCGTTGCGAATTTGTGACATAAAAATTCGCATCTTATTCGCATTCGCATTCGCAGGAAGTATGAACCAGGCTTTACTCAGGTGGGATTCGAACCCACAACCTTTGCCATTCTAGAGCAGATGTCTTACCACTAAACCACCGACTTCACCAAGTAGCTTGAGGCAGTTTGAACTATATGATTTTAGCAGCGGGTACCACAACGACTTAATAGATGTTAATTTGCAGGGGATGAAGATTACTCTGCTCATCTTCAGGAGAAAGACGAGATGAGTGTTGGCTCTGAAAAGAGCCGGTGTGGTCTCAACGTTTCAAACAGTATACTCTGCTCATCTTCAGGAGAAACGAAGGCGAGCAGAGTATACCGTTTGAAATGCCGATACCACACCGGCTCTTTTCAGAGCCAACACTCCTCCCAAAAGAGATTTTACACATGGTTTTACCCGCAAGTTTACTATTTATCTTCTTCAGTATGAAATTGCCCGGCACAATGGAGTTAGTAACAAGAAAAAGCTATCCCCTCTGTGCCGTGGTTCTTAATGAATACAAAGAAACTAATTAAGTTCTGCATATTATCTCTACAATAAATATGAACGATGTAAAATGACAAAAAATGCTATTACATACCTGCCAACATTGAAATCTCAGAAATAGGAACACCAGTTTTAAGAGTCCACAGATAGTGAAACACATCAAGTCATGGGAGTAAAGCTTATTACATGTACACATACAAATGATGTATGTATTTAAAACAATGTACAAAAATCACTGTATCCTGTAAGAAAATCTCTACAAACTTTTTAATTTTGTTCATTGCTGTCTCTTGTCAGAAATAGCTGATTTTTTGCGGCCTTTAATCTCAAAAATCTGGACAATTCCAATTAAATCTGAACAGTTGGCAGGTATCCTATTAAAACAAATCATATGAACAGACTGAACAAAAGGTATAACACATCATTGGGTTTTGGAAGAGAAAGTTCATTTCCATTTCTCTAATTTTCACAAAACGCACCCTACAACTAACCTGTGAACATTTTTATAAAATTAGGACGTCACCTTCAAGGTAGGGTCATAGATTGGTGTTTGTCACTGTAATGCTGCTTTATAGGCAAAATAATAAAGAAAGATACAATAAAAGTTACTTGTAAAAGTTTCAGCTGAATACTTGCTGGGAAAACGGAAAAAACAGTGGGTACCAACCGCATCTCTGGCTGCAGCATTAGCGAACGGACACTAACCCTCAGAAATCTGAGAACTGATTCATGCTGATTAACAGGAGACTTTGAAAATACCAAAATGCGCATGGCAATATTTCAGACAAAAATTATTTCTTGAGACATCTGCTCCTCAGTCCAGGTTTACAAAATTAAGTTTGTGAAATAAAAATTATTATAATATATATATATATATATATTTTTTTGGGGGGGTGGTGTTTTTCCATCATTACCAATCATGTGTTATACCTTTTTCTAATAGTTTTCCAACAGACAATAATAGGAAAACAATCAAATCACCAATTAATTTCATGGTATAGTCAGAGGAATAAAAAAAAACCACAATCGTTTATTCACAAGATGGCCAAAAAAGAAATTGTATACCTACGTGTACATGAAGCAATTTGAATACACATTGCATAAGAAATCAATCAACCTTTAACTCTAAGAACAAGTGGGTCCCAAACCTTACAGATTTGAAGATAATCCTTTACTCGTCTAGAACTGGAGTCGAAAAAGAAGAACTTTTCAAAAAACCAATCAGAAATTACATTGGCGTAAATTTGGATTTCATGGGGGAATTTCCACAGGAAAACGTAGCCCCAATAGTACTTATTTTGCAGAAAAATACGACGATGTTAAAAAAAAAACACAAGATACAACCGAAGTATTCTATAAAATATTACAACAGTTTTTTTCAAAGCAGCTTTATATTTCATTGGTTATTTTTTGTTCCTTAGTAACTGATTGTACATTCTAAACAAATTGAATGCTGTTATTACAACTGCAGCTTCCTTGACAGGTTTCAAATGCTGTTTCAATGCTGGGTTTCTTCCCAACCACAACCAATGACAGACCCTCAGTATCATTACATCATATTCTTTAAATAGACGGATGTATAGTCTCTTTCTCAGCAGATCACATGACCAGGTTGTGCCACTGGGTTGTTCCGGACTTATTGTAGGTCTGGTCAACCGAGGTTCACTTTGTTATAGGCAACCATGATTTGCGAAGGCTGCCCTCAACACCACACTAAAGAGTTCCACTGTCATTACAATGTTCAATAGAGCCCTCTCACTGACATCACGTTTCTATAGCAACGCGGGAGGTCTGCCATGCTGGAGTACTATGCACATAGGATATGCACACATAGGGCGCCCTCTAGCATTGCGTGTTTGTGCATACAGCCTTACAGATCGGGTTTGTGGGGTCCTGCCATTATTGTTATATTATTCCGTTTCCTGAAGACTTCCTCATTGGGGTCCAAGTTGAACAAAGGAAAACTTTGTGAGGTCTATTTTTCTATTGTCTAAAAGACCCCCCAAGGGCCCTTGCGTAAGAAGTTCTAAGAACAGTACTATTAAATTGTGTGTGTGACATGCGGGTGTAAGTACTCCAGAATGGCAACGATAAAATAGTGACGTCTCCGAGAAGGGTCTAGTGTCTTTCTCAGCAGGTCAAGTCACCAGGCATTGCTGCTGTGTTCCTCATGAAGGTTGGATCAACTAAGGCTAGTTTTGTGGATAAGAAGGCGTGCATACAGTGAAGTAACTTCCGCAGATGTGGACATTCTAACTCCTGAAAGGAAAATATTGAGTAACTTTAGAGTAAAATTCAAACTTCTGCACTGTGTGAGACACAGTGCGTATTCTTTCAGGGTATCGGCACACTTTCAAAAGTCAAATTTAAGATCCTTTTTATGCAGAGTGGACAAGTTATCAGAAAATGATAATGCACGTTGAGTCGCCGGTCGCGTTGACATGACATGACTACAGTCGTTCGCACTTTAACTTCTGTGTGCATGGCCTACGTATGTCACTAAACAACCACTAGGTAACCATTGGTCCTTGCGTGAACTTGGCCAGTGATTTACACACGTCAGTGTATGAGTAAAACCAGGCCTCAACCTTAAGCTTCAGAGGGTCAAGGCCACTTGGCCTCAAAGGCTCCAAAAAAGAGAGGGGCACCAAGGCCGACTGAAAGGGCACCAAGGCCATTTTCAAACTTGTATTTGTTGATGACTTATGTATACTCCAACCCGCTCATTTGAAAAAAATCGTTGCCCCAGAACACAGAATTCTTGGAAAAAATCTAGCAGAAAAAATATTAATAAAGTTAATTCCCTGCCAGCTCATCTGAAAAAATATCAATCCCCGGATCACAATCGCCCCAACCCCAAGGCTCAACAAAATCTGCTGTTCCGGAAAATTCACAATTGGCAAAGACGCCAATTACAAAGTCGCCAACTACACAGTTGCCAACTCCAAAGTCGCCCCCTAGCAAAGTCGTCCCCTCACATACAAACTCGTCCCCTCTCAAAGTCGCCCCTCACAAAGGAATGTAACAAATTGGTGTGATTGGACTTCAGGGGAACGAAAGCTATCTTGAGGGAACAAAATTAACTATCTTGAGGGAACGAAAGGGAAATTCTGGGGAAAAAAATCTCATTGCGAGAGAACGAAAGTGTTTTTAGGGAGCGAAAGCATATTTCAGGTGAGTGAAAGTATATTTCGGGCAAAAAATTTAAAGTCGTATTTCGAGGAAACGCAAACTTTTTTTAGGGAACGAAATCGCCTTTTGAGGGAAAGAAAGCGTATTTTAGGGAAGAAAAACACATTTCGAGCTAACGAAAGTATATTCTTGCGAACAAATCATATTTCGAGGAAATGAATGCGTGTCTTCAGGGAACGAAAGCGTATTTCTGTGGAGCTCAATTGTATTTCGGGGGAAAGAAAGCGTGTTAAAGGGAACGAGAACCTATTTTTCTAGAAATAATTTATTTCGTTAACTAGAAAAACACACTGTGTTCTCAAAATGAAAAATAATGTTTTGTGAGACAAAATTATATTTTCATCGAATTAAGTAATATTTTGAGGAAACGAAATGATTTTGTTGGAATTTTGTGTGTCGAGGGATGCAATAGAAATTTCAAGGGAGGTATTTTTTGTCCACCTTTTAATTTTTAATTCCTTTTTCACTTGTCCCTTCAGGGGCTCTGTTTTTTGTTTTTTTGAGGGGGGCTCGTTTTGGGGGAATTGTTTGTCACAAATATTGTTTAAACTAATTGCACCGTCAATATAAAAGTGGTATTCCTATGTATTGACATATATCTTATTTAAAAACCAAGAAATTTGGTACAAATTGGGTCAAGGAACGTACACAGAGCATTGAAAAGTTGAGATTTTGAAACAACGGATTCGATCAGCGAGGTATACCAACTAGCAAACCCGCAATAACAACAACGTATAGTTGGTGGTCTGGCTCCCTGCCCCTCCCACATGTTCATGAGCTTCCAGGTACAGCTATCTCTGGGTTTTTGGCTAGCGGGTTTCTGTCGCGCTAGCACCACCGAGATACTCTGCTCGCCAGCTACACGGCTGCCCCTGTGTTGCGTGTAGCTAGTCCACGCGCAGTGCACTTTAAGACACGCTTCCGTTGCTCGAACTCTCTGAAATAAAATCTTACGTTCAATTTTTTTGTATTATTTACAACTTGTATCCATAATTTGGATACATATTTTTGTGTGTCAAATACTCATGAATTCTTGTTAAAAAACAGAGTTTAATTCGGTGCAGTAATTAATTTTTATACGGCTGGAAGTAAAACTAACTCCGAAGATCACGAGGGTTATCCGAACCAAAAATGTGGTTCGAATAACCCATGTGACCTTCATTGAAAAATGCTCAAAAACGACCAAAATTGATGGTTTCTCTTAGGAACTGTTCTTCTCCATTCCTGGAAGGCCTTTGGACTCTTGTTTTAGTATATTTTGTAGCCAAAATAGCCCAACGAAGCCGGTGTGTCCCTTTAAACCGGAGGTCGTTGGTTCAAATCCGGATCTAGTCAATTTTTCCTTGTTCAACCCCAAATCATTAAAAAAAATTACCCAGTTGTCAGTTTTCCTTGTGGTTTATAACTTGATGTGAGAACACACTGCTGGGTGAGAGAAGATATTTTCTTAACGTTTTGTATTGTTTTACCGATATTTTTTAGGTTTTCTGTGTGTAGTAAAGCCTCTTTAATTTTTCTCTTTTTATCTTGATGTATGCATTGTCTCAATATAGCATTTAGTGTATAGTGTAGTGTTAATAATTACCCTTTCGAGACCAATGTGGCCATAACCGACTTGTACCAAAATGCCCATAGCGGCCGTAAACGGCTGCAAGATCCGACCTACCTCCACTCCACAACCAAAAAGGTCAAAGTAAAGGTCACGGCCTGAATTGGCATTTTCCAATGTTTCCCATTTTAATAAAGTATCTATGTTTCTAAAACAAAACTAAATTTCTGTTTTACATTTTATTTTCAGACACGTTTAAAAGATTTGTTTTTTCTTCAAAAAAATCAACAATAAAACCTTGTCTGGGTCACGGTGTATGGTGATTATACAAAAATAAATCAGGGTTCGACCTCAGTGGTTGCCAGGTCGCCAAATGCAAGTGAAAACAGCGGCGGGCGAGTCAGAACCCTTCCTTTACTAGCCCGCTGGGCAAGTCAAAAATTTGTACCTTTTCACAATAAATGAGGAGTAGCCCTACGGTGGTAAAATCCCAAAGAGAGATTATTTTTTAAGTTCGTAAAATGGTTTGACAAGTCTTGATATTCCCTTTCCCTTCGAGAAAGACTCTGCTAGGGTCGAAACGTCAGGCCATTAACTATTTTTGCAAGTCTTGATATTTGTTAGATTTAATGAGGCCGCGATCGTGATCGTTCATTTCCAGTATACAAATGTTAAAACACGCATGCACATATTAGTCTGGCTCTCTCCTCCATGTTCAATACAACAATACGTAGGCGAGCGGGGAAACACACAACTCGAATTTCCAGGGTTGGAAAACTCATGCAGGAGTCTAATCTCAACCTTGTCGCTTTTATATTTCATACAAAATTACAACCGCGTACTCATTAACACATCGCTCTCGCCATATAATTCTTTTCGAATGTGCGTCGTCAACCGAACGTTTAATCACGAAGATCTCATTGCAAAAGAAGTTCTATACAACGGATCATCAAATCACGAATCCATGAAAATGGTTGTTGATGAAAAAAGTGTCATTAAGGTCAGAAATTAGGGGATAAGATCGTCCAAAAACGATTTATTTTCAATTTTTTTTACCCTTGAATATTGTGCGCAACATTACATGTGGGCTAGTGAAGAAACTTGCCCGCGACCCAAAATTGTGGTCGACTCGTCCGGCCGGCAAGTGAAAAAAAAGTAAAGGGAAACCCCTGTTAATGATAATCCAGAATAATAATAATAATCAGTGGACTGAGAAAAGAGAAGAAATAAGCACCAACCTGCGTTTCTACCTGGTCTGTGTTAGGATTGTGGAACTGCAGTTTCACTTTGGAAATGTTATCATCAGAGGAGCCTTTCAACTGAGAGAATCGATACCTCCAAACAATTGCTTGCTTTGATTCAAATAAAAGAAATATACCAAGATCAACATTGTCAACATCAACAATTATTGCCATACATAAATCAAAATAAACAACTTGATTTTAGATAACAAAGACTGAAACTGTACGGAGGCATGACCCATAAAAGCAAACGTTTGTAGGCTGGGATGCCTCGTGCAAAACAAAACAAAGAACCATTGAACTAAAATATTATAATGAAGATGAAAGATGAATACATGGTATTAACCGGAAACGTTTAAATGTACACTGGAGTCAAAAAATGTTTAAATGTACACTGGAGTCAAGAAATGTTTAAATGTACACTGGAGTCAAAAAATGCTTAATGCAAACTGGACTCAAGAAATGTTTAATGTACACTGGAGTCAAGAAATGCTTAATGTACAGTGGAGTCAAGAAATGCTTAAACGCACAGTGGCGTCAAGAAATGCTTAAATGAACACACTAGTCAAGAAATGTTTAAATGTACACTGGAGTCAAGAAATGTTTAAATGTACACTGGAGTCAAGAAAAGCTTAAATGTACACTGGAGTCAAGAAATGTTTAAGTGTACACTGGAGTCAAGAAATGTTTAAATGTACACTGGAGACAAGAAATGCTTAAATGCCGGTGGAGTCAACAAACGCTTAATTGTACACTGGAGTTAGGAAATAATAAATGTACACTGGAGTCAAGAAATGTTTAGTTGTACACTGGAGACAAGAAATGTTTAAATGTACACTGGAGTCAAGAAATGCTTAAACGCACACTGGAGTCAAGAAATGCTTATATGCCGCTGGAGTCAACAAATGCTTAAATGTACACTGGAGTCAAGAAATGTTTAAATGTACACTGGAGTCAAGAAATGTTTAAATGTACACTGAAGACAAGAAATGCTTAAATGTACACTGGAGTCAAGAAATGCTTAAATGTACACTGGAGTCAAGAAATGCTTAAATGTACACTGGAGTCAAGAAATGTTTAAATGTACACTGGAGACAGGAAATGTTTAAATGCACACTGGAGTCAAGAAATGTTTAATATTGTACACTGGAGACAGGAAATGTTTAAATGTACACTGGAGTCAAGAAATGCTTAAACGCACACTCGAGTCAAGAAATGTTTAAATGTAAACTGGAGTCAAGAAATGCTTAAAAGCACACTGGAGTCAAGAAATGTTTAAATGTACGCTGGAGTCAAGAAATGAGTAATATATTTTGAGTAATTACCAAACGTGTGCAGTGCCTTTATTTGTACACTGGAGTCAATAATAATAATTATAATAGTTAGTTTTTATATAGCGCTTTTCACGCCCAAAGGACGTCCCAATGCGCTTCACATTATTACCCCTGGTCACTGGGCCTTAAATCATTCCTTAAACCATCTCAGCTCCCTGGGGAGTATACAGCCTTGTGCAACAAATGCGCTACTCGGCTAAATCAATCACAAGAACCATCTCTGCCCTCGAAGGTACCCATTTACCCCTGGGTGGAGAGAAGCTTATGGTTAAGTGTCTTGCTCAAGGACACAAGTGTCACGACCAGGATTCGAACCCACACTCTGCTGATCAAACATCAGAGCTTAAATCCGGGGCTCTTAACCGCTCGGCCACGACACCCCACTGTCAAGAATTGCTAAAATTTGACACTGGAGTCAGGAAATGCTTAACTGACACTGGAGTCAAGAAATGATTAAATGTACACTGGAGTCAAGAAATGTTTAATTGTATAATGGAGTCAAGAAATGTTTAATTGTCCACTGGAGTCAAGAAATGTTTAATTGTACACTGGAGACAAGAAATGCTTAAATGCACACTGGAGTCAAGAAATGTTTAAATGTACACTGGAGTCAAGAAATGTTTAAATGTACACTGGAGTCAAGAAATGTTTAAACGTAAACTGGAGTCAAGAAATGTTTAAATGTACACTGGAATCAAGAAATGTTTAAATGTACCCTGGAGTCAAGAAATGCTTAAAAGAACGTTGGAGTCAAGAAATGTTTAATTGTACACTGGAGACAAGAAATGTTAATTTGTACACTGGAGACAAGAAATGCTTAAATGTACACTGGAGTCAAGAAATGTTTAAATGTACACTGGAGACAAGAAATGCTTAAATGTACACTGGAGTCAAGAAATGTTTAAATGTACAATGAAGTCAAGAAACGTTAAATGCACACTGGAGTCAAGAAATGCTTAAATGTACACTGGAGTCAAGAAATGTTTAATTGTACACTGGAGTCAAGAAATGTTTAAATGTACACTGGAGTCAAGAAATGTTTAAATGTACACTGGAGTCAAGAAATGTTTAAATGTAAACTGGAGTCAAGAAATGTTTAAATGTACACTGGAGTCAAGAAATGTTTAAATGTAAACTGGAGTCAAGAAATGTTTAAATGTACACTGGAATCAAGAAATGTTTAAATGTACACTGGAGTCAAGAAATGCTTAAAAGAACGTTGGAGTCAAGAAATGTTTAATTGTACACTGGAGACAAGAAATGTTAATTTGTACACTGGAGACAAGAAATGCTTAAATGTACACTGGAGTCAAAAATGCTTAAATGTACACTGGAGACAAGAAATGCTTAAATGTACACTGGAGTCAAGAAATGATTAAATGTACACTGGAGTCAAGAAATGCTTAAATGTACACTGGAGTCAAGAAATGTTTAAATGTACAATGAAGTCAAGAAACGTTAAATGCACACTGGAGTCAAGAAATGCTTAAATGTACACTGGAGTCAAGAAATGTTTAATTGTACACTGGAGTCAAGAAATGTTTAAATGTACACTGGAGTCAAGAAATGCTTAAAAGAACATTAGTGTCAAGAAATGTTTAATTGTACACTGGAGTCAAGAAATGCTTAAATGTACACTGGAGACAAGGAATGCTTAAATGTACACTGGAGTAAAGAAATGTTTAAATGTACACTGGAGTAAAGAAATGTTTAAATGTACACTGGAGTCAAGAAATGCTTAAATTATACACTGGAGACAAGAAATGCTTAAATGTACACTGGAGTAAAGAAATGTTTAAATGTACACTGGAGACAAGAAATGTTTAAATGTACACTAGAGTCAAGAAATGCTTAAAAGTACACTGGAGTCAAGAAATGTTTAAATGTACACTGGAGACAAGAAATGCTTTAATGCCGCTGGAGTCAACAAATGCTTAATTGTACACTGGAGTCAAGAAATAATAAATGTACACTGGAGTCAAGAAATGCTTAAACGCACACTGGAGTCAAGAAATGTTTAAAGGTAAACTGGAGTCAAGAAATGCTTAAATGTACACTGGAGTCAAGAAATGTTTAAAGGTACACTGGAGACAAGAAAAGCTTAAATGTTCACTGGAGTCAAGAAATGCTTAAATGTTCACTGGAGTCAAGAAATGCTCAAAAGTACACTGGAGTCAAGAAATGCTTAAATGTACACTGGAGTCAAGAAATGTTTAAATGTACAATGAAGTCAAGAAACGTTAAATGCACACTGGAGTCAAGAATTGCTTAAATGTACACTGGAGTCAGGAAATGTTTAATTGTATACTGGAGTCAAGAACTGTTTAAATGTACACTGGAGTAAAGAAATGTTTAAATGTAAACTGGAGTCAAGAAATGTTTAAATGTACACTGGAATCAAGAAATGTTTAAATGTACACTGGAGTCAGAAATGTTTAAATGTACACTGGAGTCAAGAAATGTTTAAAGGTAAACTGGAGTCAAGAAATGCTTATTTGTACACTAGAGTCAAGAAATGCTTAAATGTACACTGGAGTCAAGAAATGTTTAATTGTACACTGGAGTCAAGAAATGTTTAAATGTAAACTGGAGTCAAGAAATGCTTATTTGTACACTAGAGTCAAGAAATGTTTAATTGTATGCTGGAGTCAAGAAATGTTTAAATGTACACTGGAGTCAAGAAATGTTTAAATGTAAACTGGAGTCAAGAAATGTTTAAATGTACACTGGAATCAAGAAATGTTTAAATGTACACTGGAGTCAAGAAATGCTTAAAAGAACATTGGAGTCAAGAAATGTTTAAAGGTACAATGGAGTCAAGAAATGCTTATTTGTACAATGGAGTGCAGAAATGCTTAAAAGAACACTGGAGTCAAGAAATGCTTAAATGAACACAGGAGTCAAGAAATGTTTAAATGTACACTGGAGTCAAGAAATGCTTAAAAGAACACAGGAGTCAAGAAATGTTTAAATGTACACTGGAGTCAAGAAATGTTTAAATGTACACTGGAGTCAAGAAAAGCTTAAATGTACACTGGAGTCAAGAAATGTTTAATTGTACACTGGAGTCAAGAAATGCTTAAATGCACAGTTGGCGTAAAGAAATGTTTAAATGTACACTGGAGTCAAGAAATGCTTATGTACACTGAAGTCAAGAAATGTTTAAATTATACACTGGAGACAAGAAATGCTTAAATGTACTCTGGAGTAATAAAAAAGGTTTAAATGTACACTGGAGTCAAGAAATGTTTAATTGTACAGTGGAGACAAGAAATGTTTAAATGTACACTAGAGTCAAGAAATGCTTAAAAGTACACTGGAGTCAAGAAATGTTTAAATGTACACTGGAGACAAGAAATGCTTTAATGCCGCTGGAGTCAACAAATGCTTAATTGTACACTGGAGTCAAGAAATAATAAATGTACACTGGAGTCAAGAAATGTTTAATTGTACACTGGAGACAAGAAATGTTTAAATGTACACTGGAGTCAAGAAATGCTTATGTACACTGAAGTCAAGAAATGTTTAAATTATACACTGGAGACAAGAAATGCTTAAATGTACTCTGGAGTAATAAAAAAGGTTTAAATGTACACTGGAGTCAAGAAATGTTTAATTGTACAGTGGAGACAAGAAATGTTTAAATGTACACTAGAGTCAAGAAATGCTTAAAAGTACACTGGAGTCAAGAAATGTTTAAATGTACACTGGAGACAAGAAATGCTTTAATGCCGCTGGAGTCAACAAATGCTTAATTGTACACTGGAGTCAAGAAATAATAAATGTACACTGGAGTCAAGAAATGTTTAAATGTACACTGGAGTCAACAAATGCTTAAACGCACACTCGAGTCAAGAAATGCTTAAATGTACACTGGAGTCAAGAAATGTTTAAAGGTAAACTGGAGTCAAGAAATGCTTATTTGTACACTAGAGTCAAGAAATGCTTAAATGTACACTGGAGTCAAGAAATGTTTAATTGTACACTGGAGTCAAGAAATGTTTAAATGTAAACTGGAGTCAAGAAATGCTTATTTGTACACTAGAGTCAAGAAATGTTTAATTGTATACTGGAGTCAAGAAATGTTTAAATGTACACTGGAGTCAAGAAATGTTTAAATGTAAACTGGAGTCAAGAAATGTTTAAATGTACACTGGAATCAAGAAATGTTTAAATGTACACTGGAGTCAAGAAATGCTTAAAAGAACATTGGAGTCAAGAAATGTTTAAAGGTACAATGGAGTCAAGAAATGCTTATTTGTACAATGGAGTGCAGAAATGCTTAAAAGAACACTGGAGTCAAGAAATGCTTAAATGAACACAGGAGTCAAGAAATGTTTAAATGTACACTGGAGTCAAGAAATGCTTAAAAGAACACAGGAGTCAAGAAATGTTTAAATGTACACTGGAGTCAAGAAATGTTTAAATGTACACTGGAGTCAAGAAAAGCTTAAATGTACACTGGAGTCAAGAAATGTTTAATTGTACACTGGAGTCAAGAAATGCTTAAATGCACAGTTGGCGTAAAGAAATGTTTAAATGTACACTGGAGTCAAGAAATGCTTATGTACACTGAATTCAAGAAATGTTTAAATTATACACTGGAGACAAGAAATGCTTAAATGTACTCTGGAGTAATAAAAAAGGTTTAAATGTACACTGGAGTCAAGAAATGTTTCATTGTACAGTGGAGACAAGAAATGTTTAAATGTACACTAGAGTCAAGAAATGCTTAAAAGTACACTGGAGTCAAGAAATGTTTAAATGTACACTGGAGACAAGAAATGCTTTAATGCCGCTGGAGTCAACAAATGCTTAATTGTACACTGGAGTCAAGAAATAATAAATGTACACTGGAGTCAAGAAATGTTTAATTGTACACTGGAGACAAGAAATGTTTAAATGTACACTGGAGTCAACAAATGCTTAAACGCACACTCGAGTCAAGAAATGCTTAAATGTACACTGGAGTCAAGAAATGTTTAAATGTACAATGAAGTCAAGAAACGTTAAATGCACACTGGAGTCAAGAAATGCTTAAATGTACACTGGAGTCAAGAAATGTTTAAAGGTACACTGGAGACAAGAAAAGCTTAAATGTTCACTGGAGTCAAGAAATGCTTAAATGTTCACTGGAGTCAAGAAATGCTCAAAAGTACACTGGAGTCAAGAAATGCTTAAATGTACACTGGAGTCAAGAAATGTTTAAATGTACAATGAAGTCAAGAAACGTTAAATGCACACTGGAGTCAAGAATTGCTTAAATGTACACTGGAGTCAGGAAATGTTTAATTGTATGCTGGAGTCAAGAAATGTTTAAATGTACACTGGAGTAAAGAAATGTTTAAATGTAAACTGGAGTCAAGAAATGTTTAAATGTACACTGGAATCAAGAAATGTTTAAATGTACAGTGGAGTCAGAAATGTTTAAATGTACACTGGAGTCAAGAAATGTTTAAAGGTAAACTGGAGTCAAGAAATGCTTATTTGTACACTAGAGTCAAGAAATGCTTAAATGTACACTGGAGTCAAGAAATGTTTAATTGTACACTGGAGTCAAGAAATGTTTAAATGTAAACTGGAGTCAAGAAATGCTTATTTGTACACTAGAGTCAAGAAATGTTTAATTGTATACTGGAGTCAAGAAATGTTTAAATGTACACTGGAGTCAAGAAATGTTTAAATGTAAACTGGAGTCAAGAAATGTTTAAATGTACACTGGAATCAAGAAATGTTTAAATGTACACTGGAGTCAAGAAATGCTTAAAAGAACATTGAGTCAAGAAATGTTTAAAGGTACAATGGAGTCAAGAAATGCTTATTTGTACAATGGAGTGCAGAAATGCTTAAAAGAACACTGGAGTCAAGAAATGCTTAAATGAACACAGGAGTCAAGAAATGTTTAAATGTACACTGGAGTCAAGAAATGCTTAAAAGAACACAGGAGTCAAGAAATGTTTAAATGTACACTGGAGTCAAGAAATGTTTAAATGTACACTGGAGTCAAGAAAAGCTTAAATGTACACTGGAGTCAAGAAATGTTTAATTGTACACTGGAGTCAAGAAATGCTTAAATGCACAGTGGCGTCAAGAAATGTTTAAATGTACACTGGAGTCAAGAAATGCTTATGTACACTGAAGTCAAGAAATGTTTAAATAATACACTGGAGACAAGAAATGCTTAAATGTACTCTGGAGTAATAAAAAAGGTTTAAATGTACACTGGAGTCAAGAAATGCTTAATTGTACAGTGGAGACAAGAAATGTTTAAATGTACACTAGAGTCAAGAAATGCTTAAAAGTACACTGGAGTCAAGAAATGTTTAAATGTACACTGGAGACAAGAAATGCTTTAATGCCCCTGGAGTCAACAAATGCTTAATTGTACACTGGAGTCAAGAAATAATAACTGTACACTGGAGTCAAGAAATGTTTAATTGTACACTGGAGACAAGAAATGTTTAAATGTACACTGGTGTCAACAAATGCTTAAACGCACACTCGAGTCAACAAATGCTTAAATGTACACTGGAGTCAAGAAATGTTTAAATGTACAATGAAGTCAAGAAACGTTAAATGCACACTGGAGTCAAGAAATGCTTAAATGTACACTGGAGTCAGGAAATGTTTAATTGTATACTGGAGTCAAGAAATGTTTAAATGTACACTGGAGTCAAGAAATGTTTAAATGTAAACTGGAGTCAAGAAATGCTTAAATGTACACTGGAGTCAAGAAATGTTTAAATGTACAATGAAGTCAAGAAACGTTAAATGCACACTGGAGTCAAGAAATGCTTAAATGTACACTGGAGTCAAGAAATGTTTAAAGGTACACTGGAGACAAGAAAAGCTTAAATGTTCACTGGAGTCAAGAAATGCTTAAATGTTCACTGGAGTCAAGAAATGCTCAAAAGTACACTGGAGTCAAGAAATGCTTAAATGTACACTGGAGTCAAGAAATGTTTAAATGTACAATGAAGTCAAGAAACGTTAAATGCACACTGGAGTCAAGAATTGCTTAAATGTACACTGGAGTCAGGAAATGTTTAATTGTATGCTGGAGTCAAGAAATGTTTAAATGTACACTGGAGTAAAGAAATGTTTAAATGTAAACTGGAGTCAAGAAATGTTTAAATGTACACTGGAATCAAGAAATGTTTAAATGTACAGTGGAGTCAGAAATGTTTAAATGTACACTGGAGTCAAGAAATGTTTAAAGGTAAACTGGAGTCAAGAAATGCTTATTTGTACACTAGAGTCAAGAAATGCTTAAATGTACACTGGAGTCAAGAAATGTTTAATTGTACACTGGAGTCAAGAAATGTTTAAATGTAAACTGGAGTCAAGAAATGCTTATTTGTACACTAGAGTCAAGAAATGTTTAATTGTATACTGGAGTCAAGAAATGTTTAAATGTACACTGGAGTCAAGAAATGTTTAAATGTAAACTGGAGTCAAGAAATGTTTAAATGTACACTGGAATCAAGAAATGTTTAAATGTACACTGGAGTCAAGAAATGCTTAAAAGAACATTGGAGTCAAGAAATGTTTAAAGGTACAATGGAGTCAAGAAATGCTTATTTGTACAATGGAGTGCAGAAATGCTTAAAAGAACACTGGAGTCAAGAAATGCTTAAATGAACACAGGAGTCAAGAAATGTTTAAATGTACACTGGAGTCAAGAAATGCTTAAAAGAACACAGGAGTCAAGAAATGTTTAAATGTACACTGGAGTCAAGAAATGTTTAAATGTACACTGGAGTCAAGAAAAGCTTAAATGTACAATGGAGTCAAGAAATGTTTAATTGTACACTGGAGTCAAGAAATGCTTAAATGCACAGTTGGCGTAAAGAAATGTTTAAATGTACACTGGAGTCAAGAAATGCTTATGTACACTGAAGTCAAGAAATGTTTAAATAATACACTGGAGACAAGAAATGCTTAAATGTACTCTGGAGTAATAAAAAAGGTTTAAATGTACACTGGAGTCAAGAAATGCTTAATTGTACAGTGGAGACAAGAAATGTTTAAATGTACACTAGAGTCAAGAAATGCTTAAAAGTACACTGGAGTCAAGAAATGTTTAAATGTACACTGGAGACAAGAAAAGCTTTAATGCCGCTGGAGTCAACAAATGCTTAATTGTACACTGGAGTCAAGAAATAATAAATGTACACTGGAGTCAAGAAATGTTTAATTGTACACTGGAGACCAGAAATGTTTAAATGTACACTGGAGTCAACAAATGCTTAAACGCACACTCGAGTCAAGAAATGCTTAAATGTACACTGGAGTCAAGAAATGTTTAAATGTACAATGAAGTCAAGAAACGTTAAATGCACACTGGAGTCAAGAAATGCTTAAATGTACACTGGAGTCAGGAAATGTTTAATTGTATACTGGAGTCAAGAAATGTTTAAATGTACACTGGAGTCAAGAAATGTTTAAATGTAAACTGGAGTCAAGAAATGTTTAAATGTACACTGGAATCAACAAATGTTTAAATGTACACTGGAGTCAGAAATGTTTAAATGTACACTGGAGTCAAGAAATGTTTAAAGGTAAACTGGAGTCAAGAAATGCTTATTTGTACACTAGAGTCAAGAAACGTTTAAATGTACACTGGAGTCAAGAAATGTTTAATTGTACACTGGAGTCAAGAAATGTTTAATTGTACACTGGAGTCAAGAAATGTTTAAATGTACACTGGAGTCAAGAAATGCTTAAATGTACACTGGAGTCAAGAAATGTTTAAATGTACACTGGAGTCAAGAAATGCTTATGTACACTGAAGTCAAGAAATGTCTAAATTATACACTGGAGACAAGAAATGCTTAAATGTACACTGGAGTCAAGAAATGTTTAATTGTACACTGGAGTCAAGAAATGTTTAATTGTACACTGGAGTCAAGAAATGTTTAAATGTACACTGGAGTCAAGAAATGTTTAAATGTAAACTGGAGTCAAGAAATGTTTAAATGTACACTGGAGTCAAGAAATGTTTAAATGTACACTGGAGTCAAGAAATGTTTAAATGTACACTGGAGTCAAGAAATGTTTAAATGTACACTGGAGTCAAGAAATGCTTAAATGTACACTGGAGTCAAGAAATGTTTAAATGTACACTGGAGTCAAGAAATGTTTAAATGTACACTGGAGTCAAGAAATGTTTAAATGTACACTGGAGTCAAGAAATGCTTAAATGTACACTGGAGTCAAGAAATGTTTAAATGTACACTGGAGTCAAGAAATGTTTAAATGTAAACTGGAGTCAAAAAATGTTTAAATGTTCACTGAAGTCAAGAAATGCTTAAATGCACAGTGGCGTCAAGAAATGCTTAAATGTACACTGGAGTCAAGAAATGTTTAAATGTAAACTGGAGTCAAGAAATGTTTAAATGTACACTGGAGTCAAGAAATGTTTAAATGTACACTGGAGTCAAGAAATGTTTAATTGTACACTGGAGTCAAGAAATGTTTAAATGTACACTGGAGTCAAGAAATGTTTAAATGTACACTGGAGTCAAGAAATGCTTAAATGTACACTGGAGTCAAGAAATGTTTAAATGTACACTGGAGTCAAGAAATGTTTAAATGTACACTGGAGTCAAGAAATGTTTAAATGTACACTGGAGTCAAGAAATGTTTAAATGTACACTGGAGTCAAGAAATGTTTAAATGTACACTGGAGTCAAGAAATGCTTAAATGTACACTGGAGTCAAGAAATGTTTAAATGTACACTGGAGTCAAGAAATGTTTAAATGTACACTGGAGTCAAGAAATGTTTAAATGTACACTGGAGTCAAGAAATGCTTAAATGTACACTGGAGTCAAGAAATGTTTAAATGTACACTGGAGTCAAGAAATGTTTAAATGTACACTGGAGTCAAGAAATGTTTAAATGTACACTGGAGTCAAGAAATGCTTAAATGTACACTGGAGTCAAGAAATGTTTAAATGTACACTGGAGTCAA
This sequence comes from Plazaster borealis, assembly GCA_021014325.1. Lineage (NCBI taxonomy): Eukaryota > Metazoa > Echinodermata > Asteroidea > Forcipulatida > Labidiasteridae > Plazaster > Plazaster borealis. The sequence goes on along the minus strand of CM037455.1, from coordinate 16,067,669 downwards.
GAAATGTTTAAATGTACACTTGAGTCAAGAAATGTTTAAATGTACACTGGAGTCAAGAAATGTTTAAATGTACACTGGAGTCAAGAAATGCTTAAATGTACACTGGAGTCAAGAAATGTTTAAATGTACACTGGAGTCAAGAAATGTTTAAATGTACACTGGAGTCAAGAAATGTTTAAATGTACACTGGAGTCAAGAAATGTTTAAATGTACACTGGAGTCAAGAAATGTTTAAATGTACACTGGAGTCAAGAAATGTTTAAATGTACACTGGAGTCAAGAAATGCTTAAATGTACACTGGAGTCAAGAAATGTTTAAATGTACACTGGAGTCAAGAAATGTTTAAATGTACACTGGAGTCAAGAAATGTTTAAATGTACACTGGAGTCAAGAAATGTTTAAATGTACACTGGAATCAAGAAATGTTTAAATGTACACTGGAGTCAAGAAATGTTTAATTGTACACTGGAGTCAAGAAATGTTTAAATGTACACTGGAGTCAAGAAATGCTTAAATGTACACTGGAGTCAAGAAATGTTTAAATGTACACTGGAGTCAAGAAATGTTTAAATGTACACTGGAGTCAAGAAATGTTTAAATGTACACTGGAGTCAAGAAATGCTTAAATGTACACTGGAGTCAAGAAATGTTTAAATGTACACTGGAGTCAAGAAATGTTTAAATGTACACTGGAGTCAAGAAATGTTTAAATGTACACTGGAGTCAAGAAATGTTTAAATGTACACTGGAGTCAAGAAATGCTTAAATGTACACTGGAGTCAAGAAATGTTTAAATGTACACTGGAGTCAAGAAATGTTTAAATGTACACTGGAGTCAAGAAATGTTTAAATGTACACTGGAGTCAAGAAATGCTTAAATGTACACTGGAGTCAAGAAATGTTTAAATGTACACTGGAGTCAAGAAATGTTTAAATGTACACTGGAGTCAAGAAATGTTTAAATGTACACTGGAGTCAAGAAATGCTTAAATGTACACTGGAGTCAAGAAATGTTTAAATGTACACTGGAGTCAAGAAATGTTTAAATGTACACTGGAGTCAAGAAATGTTTAAATGTACACTGGAGTCAAGAAATGTTTAAATGTACACTGGAGACAAGAAATGTTTAAATGTACACTGGAGTCAAGAAATGTTTAAATGTACACTGGAGTCAAGAAATGTTTAAATGTACACTGGAGTCAAGAAATGCTTAAATGCACAGTGGTGTCAAGAAATGTTTAAATGTACACTGGAGTCAAGAAATGTTTAAATGTACACTGGAGACAAGAAATGCTTAAATGTACACTGGAGTCAAGAAATGTTTAAATGTACACTGGAGACAAGAAATGTTTAAATGTAAACTGGAGTCAAGAAATGTTTAAATGGTTACTGGAATCAAGAAATGTTTAAATGTACACTGGAATCAAGAAATGTTTAAATGTACACTGGAGTCAAGAAATGTTTAATTGTAAACTGGAGTCAAGAAATGCTTATTTGTACACTAGAGTCAAGAAATGTTTAAATGTACACTGGAGTCAAGAAATGTTTAATTGTACACTGGAGTCAAGAAATGTTTAAATGTACACTGGAGTCAAGGAATGCTTAAATGCACAGTGGCGTAAAGAAATGTTTAAATGTACACTGGAGTCAAGAAATGCTTACGGCGTGTCGTGGAAAAGCGGATAAGAACACCGAACTCAAGCTCTGGTGTTTCTGATCAGCAGAGTGTGGGTTCGAATCCCAGTCGTGACACTTGTGTCCTTAAGCAAGACACTTAACCACATGCTTCGTCCTTCGGATGGGACGTTAAGCCGTAGGTCCTGTGTGTTGTGTAATGCACGTAAAGGAACCCAGTGCACTTATCGCAAAGAGAAGGGGTTCGCCCCGGTGTTCCTGGTTTGATTGGCTGCATATTGCGCCACAGCACCTTGTAAACCATTACATGGTGCTATGTAAAGGAATAGGGCTCATACTTCAACACAAAACTCCACTTACCTTGTAGGAAAAATACTGAGCGCTTTGAGACACCCATCGGGAGTATAAAGCGCTATATAAGAACTGCATTATTATTATTATTATTATTATTATTATGTACACTGAAGTCAAGAAATGTCTAAATTATACACTGGAGACAAGAAATGCTTAAATGTACACTGGAGTCAAGAAATGTTTAATTGTACACTGGAGTCAAGAAATGTTTAATTGTACACTGGAGTCAAGAAATGCTTATGTACACTGAAGTCAAGAAATGTCTAAATTATACACTGGAGACAAGAAATGCTTAAATGTACACTGGAATCAAGAAATGCTTAAATGTACACTGGAGTCAAGAAATGTTTAATTGTACACTGGAGACAAGAAATGTTAAAATGTACACTGGAGTCAAGAAATGCTTAAATTTACACTGGAGTCAAAAAATGTTAAAATGTAAACTGGAGTCAAGAAATGTTTAAATGTACACTGGAGTCAAGAAATGTTTAAATGTACACTGGAATCAAGAAATGTTTCATTGTACACTGGAGTCAAGAAATGCTTAAAAGAACATTGGAGTCAAGAAATGTTTAAAGGTACACTGGAGTCAAGAAATGTTTAATTGTACACTGGAGTCAAGAAATGCTTAAATGCACAGTGGCGTCAAGAAATGTTTAAATGTACAATGAAGTCAAGAAACGTTAAATGCACACTGGAGTCAAGAAATGCTTAAATGTACACTGGAGTCAGGAAATGTTTAATTGTATACTGGAGTCAAGAAATGTTTAAATGTACACTGGAGTCAAGAAATGTTTAAATGTAAACTGGAGTCAAGAAATGTTTAAATGTACACTGGAATCAAGAAATGTTTAAATGTACACTGGAGTCAGAAATGTTTAAATGTACACTGGAGTCAAGAAATGTTTAAAGGTAAACTGGAGTCAAGAAATGCTTATTTGTACACTAGAGTCAAGAAATGTTTAAATGTACACTGGAGTCAAGAAATGTTTAATTGTACACTGGAGTCAAGAAATGTTTAATTGTACACTGGAGTCAAGAAATGTTTAAATGTACACTGGAGTCAAGAAATGCTTAAATGTACACTGGAGTCAAGAAATGTTTAAATGTTCACTGGAGTCAAGAAATGCTTATGTACACTGAAGTCAAGAAATGTCTAAATTATACACTGGAGACAAGAAATGCTTAAATGTACACTGGAGTCAAGAAATGTTTAATTGTACACTGGAGTCAAGAAATGTTTAATTGTACACTGGAGTCAAGAAATGTTAAAATGTAAACTGGAGTCAAGAAATGTTTAAATGTACACTGGAGTCAAGAAATGTTTAAATGTACACTGGAATCAAGAAATGTTTCATTGTACACTGGAGTCAAGAAATGCTTAAAAGAACATTGGAGTCAAGAAATGTTTAAAGGTACACTGGAGTCAAGAAATGTTTAATTGTACACTGGAGTCAAGAAATGCTTAAATGCACAGTGGCGTCAAGAAATGTTTAAATGTACACTGGAGTCAACAAATGTTTAAATGTACACTGAAGTCAAGAAATGTTTAAATTATACACTGGAAACAAGAAATGCTTAAATGTACACTGGAGTCAAGAAGTGTTAAAATGTACACTGGAGTCAAGAAATGCTTAAATGTACACTGGAGTCAAGAAATGTTTAAATGTACAATGAAGTCAAGAAACGTTAAATGCACACTGGAGTCAAGAAATGCTTAAATGTACACTGGAGTCAGGAAATGTTTAATTGTATACTGGAGTCAAGAAATGTTTAAATGTACACTGGAGTCAAGAAATGTTTAAATGTAAACTGGAGTCAAGAAATGTTTAAATGTACACTGGAATCAAGAAATGTTTAAATGTACACTGGAGTCAGAAATGTTTAAATGTACACTGGAGTCAAGAAATGTTTAAAGGTAAACTGGAGTCAAGAAATGCTTATTTGTACACTAGAGTCAAGAAATGTTTAAATGTACACTGGAGTCAAGAAATGTTTAATTGTACACTGGAGTCAAGAAATGTTTAATTGTACACTGGAGTCAAGAAATGTTTAAATGTACACTGGAGTCAAGAAATGCTTATGTACACTGAAGTCAAGAAATGTCTAAATTATACACTGGAGACAAGAAATGCTTAAATGTACACTGGAGTCAAGAAATGTTTAATTGTACACTGGAGTCAAGAAATGTTTAATTGTACACTGGAGTCAAGAAATGCTTATGTACACTGAAGTCAAGAAATGTCTAAATTATACACTGGAGACAAGAAATGCTTAATTGTACACTGGAGACAAGAAATGTTAAAATGTACACTGGAGACAAGAAATGCTTAAATGTACACTGGAGTCAAGAAATGTTTAAATGTACACTGGAGTCAAGAAATGTTTAAATGTAAACTGGAGTCCAGAAATGTTTAAATGTACACTGGAATCAAGAAATGTTTAAATGTACACTGGAATCAAGAAGTGTTTAAATGTACACTGAAGTCAAGAAATGTCTAAATTATACACTGGAGACAAGAAATGTTTAAATGTACACTGGAGACAAGAAATAATTAAATGCCGCTGGAGTCAACAAATGCCTAATTGTACAAGAAATAATAAATGTACACTGGAGTCAAGAAATGTTTAATTGTACACTGGAGACAAGAAATGTTTAAATGTACACTGGAGTCAAGAAATGCTTAAACGCACACTGGAGTCAAGAAATGTTTAAATGTAAACTGGAGTCAAGAAATGCTTAAATGTACACTGGAGTCAAGAAATGTTTAAATGTACACTGGAGTCAAGAAATGTTTAAAGGTAAACTGGAGTCAAGAAATGTCTAAATTATACACTGGAGACAAGAAATGCTTAAATGTACACTGGAGTCAAGAAATGCTTAAATGTACACTTGAGTCAAGAAATGTTTAATTGTACACTGGAGACAAGAAATGTTAAAATGTACACTGGAGTCAAGAAATGCTTAAATTTACACTGGAGTCAAAAAATGTTAAAATGTAAACCGGAGTCAAGAAATGTTTAAATGTACACTGGAGTCAACAAATGTTTAAATGTACAGTGGAGTCAAGAAATGTTTAAATTATACACTGGAAACAAGAAATGCTTAAATGTACACTGGAGTCAAGAAGTGTTAAAATGTACACTGGAGTCAAGAAATGTTTAATATTACACTGGAGACAAGAAATTTTAAATGTAAACTGGACTCAAGAAATGCTTAAATGTACACTCACCTGGAGTCAAGAAATGTTTAATTGCACACTGGAGACAAGAAATGTTTAAATGTACACTGGAGTCAAGAAATAATAAATGTACACTGGAGTCAAGAAATGTTTAATTGTACACTGGAGACAAGAAATGTTTAAATGTACACTGGAGTCAAGAAATGCTTAAACCACACTGGAGTCAAGAAATGTTTAAATGTAAACTGGAGTGAAGAAATGCTTAAATGTATACTGGAGTCAAGAAATATTTAAATGTATACTGGAGTCAAGAAATGTTTAATTGTACACTGGAGACAAGAAATGCTTAAATGTTCACTGGAGTCAAGAAATGCTTAAATGTACACTGGAGTCAAGAAATGTTTAAATGTACAATGAAGTCAAGAAACGTTAAATGCACACTGGAGTCAAGAATTGCTTAAATGTACACTGGTGTCAGGAAATGTTTAATTGTATACTGGAGTCAAGAAATGTTTAAATGCACAGTGGCATAAAGAAATGTTTAAATGTACACTGGAGTCAAGAAATGCTTAAATGCACAGTGGCATAAAGAAATGTTTAAATGACACTGGAGTCAAGAAATGCTTAAATGTACACTGGAGTCAAGAAATGTTTAAATGTACACTGGAGTCAAGAAATGTTTAATTGTACACTGGAGACAAGAAAAGCTTAAATGTTCACTGGAGTCAAGAAATGCTTAAATGTACACTGGAGTCAAGAAATGTTTAAATGTACAATGAAGTCAAGAAACGTTAAATGCACACTGGAGTCAAGAAATGTTTAAATGTACACTGGAATCAAGAAGTGTTTAAATGTACACTGGAGTCAAGAAATGTTTAATTGTACACTGGAGTCAAGAAATGCTTAAAAGAACATTGGAGTCAAGAAATGTTTAAAGGTACAATGGAGTCAAGAAATGTTTAAATGTACACTGGAATCAAGAAATGTTTAAATGTACACTGGAGACAAGAAAAGCTTAAATGTTCACTGGAGTCAAGAAATGCTTAAATGCACAGTGGTGTAAAGAACTGTTTAAATGTACACTGGAGTCAAGAAATGTTTAAATGTAAACTGGAGTCCAGAAATGTTTAAATGTACACTGGAATCAAGAAATGTTTAAATGTACACTGGAATCAAGAAGTGTTTAAATGTACACTGGAGTCAAGAAATGTTTAATTGTACACTGGAGTCAAGAAATGCTTAAAAGAACATTGGAGTCAAGAAATGTTTAAAGGTACAATGGAGTCAAGAAATGTTTAAATGTACACTGGAATCCAGAAATGTTTAAATGTACACTGGAGTCAAGAAATGTTTAAATGTACACAGGAATCAAGGAATGTTTAAACGTACACTGGAGTCAAGAAATGTTTAAATGTACACTGGAGTCAAGAAATGTTTAAATGTACACTGGAGTCAAGAAATGTTTAAATGTACACTGGAGTCAAGAAATGTTTAATTGTACACTGGAGTCAAGAAATGCTTAAAAGAACACTGGAGTCAAGAAATGCTTAAATGCACACAGGAGTCAAGAAATGTTTAAATGTACACTGGAGTCAAGAAATGTTTAAATGTACACTGGAGTCAAGAAATGCTTAAATGCACAGTGGAGTCAAGAAATGTTTAAATGTACACTGGAGTCAAGAAATGCTTAAATGCACAGTGGCGTAAAGAAATGTTTAAATGTACACTGGAGTCAAGAAATGCTTATGTACACTGAAGTCAAGAAATGTTTAAATTATATACTGAAGACAAGAAATGCTTAAATGTACACTGGAGACAAGAAATGTTTAAATGTACACTGGAGTCAAGAAATGCTTAAATGTACACTGGAGTCAAGAAATGTTTAAATGTATACTGGAGACAAGAAATGCTTAAATGCCGCTGGAGTCAACAAATGCTTAATTGTACACAGGAGTCAAGAAATAATAAATGGAGTCTGTGTTTGGTGGGGTCGTTAAAGGTGAAGTTACGAGATACAAACGCATATGCACACACAGAGAAGATTTCGAGAGCAAGGTCAAATTCTTTAAAGAAAAACTGTTAGAACGTGGTTACAACACAGTAGAATTGACCCGTTTCACGGAACCGAATGATGACCACAGAAATTCAATGTTGAGTGCACCACCTAACATCAAGAAAGAAACAATTCCACTGCTGGTTTTTACTTTGCCATTTTTCCCACAGATCAAACACTCAAATCTCAAACGTGTACTGTTCAAACATTGGCATCTTATTAATGACAGTGATTTCCTGCACAACCTTTTTCCTGCACCTCCTCTGTTAGCCTACAAAAGACAAAAGAACATAAAAGACCAACTAATTCGAGCTAGATTGCAAGCTTCAACCGAAGAAAACACAATAAAAAAATGGACGAACAGAACTTGCAAATCCTGCTTGACCTACTACAGGAACAAGAGTTGGGTACACAAAACTAAAAATAAATCAGGCTTGGATCTAGACGAGACTACGCATACCAATAACAAACGAAGAATACATGTCTTGCTTGATCCTCTTGTCGAAATAAACCATATCTGATCACTCCTTGTTGCAAAACTTTCATAAAAAAGGATAAAAGCAAAAAAATGGTGACTGATGAAGTGCAGCTTATATAAAGCACTGAAAATATGTTTTTGAGCCATTCATTAAAGGTATACATAAAATGGCTCGACATATTATCACCGGATAAAAGTTCTTTTTAGCGAGTTCCAACAACCCCTTCCCCAAACCCCCCTCCCTTTTTCAAACCCCCCCTCTCTTTCCTTCACGGAGTTTTATAAAAACATCAAAAATTAGCTCTGCTGTAACCATTGCCTGAGGTTTTGAATACAGAGACACTTGTCTCCCACCCAAAGACAACATTTAGACAGTCAGGTTTGTTTTACTACCAGAGACCACACCGATAACATGTGTTTTCCCTTCACTCCCTCTCGCTGCTAATTTACTTTTAATAGCACCGGATTCACTTTCGAATTTCCCGGAATCAAGAAATGTTTAAATGTACACTGGAGTCAAGAAATGTTTAAAGGTAAACTGGAGTCAAGAAATGCTTATTTGTACACAAGAGTCAAGAAATGTTTAAATGTACACTGGAGTCAAGAAATGTTTAATTGTACACTGGAGTCAACAAATGTTTAAATGTACACTGGAGTCAAGAAATGCTTAAATGCACAGTGGCGTAAAGAAATGTTTAAATGTACACTGGAGTCAAGAAATGCTTATGTACACTGAAGTCAAGAAATGTCTAAATTATACACTGGAGACAAGAAATGCTTAAATGTACACTGGAGTCAAGAAATGTTTAAATGTACACTGGAGACAAGAAATGTTTAAATGTACACTGGAGTCAAGAAATGTTTAATTGTACACTGGAGACAAGAAATGTTTAAATGTACACTGGAGTCAAGAAATGCTTAAATGTACACTGGAGTCAAGAAATGTTTAAATGTACACTGGAGTCAAGAAATGCTTAAATGTACACTGGAGTCAAGAAATGTTTAATTGTACACTGGAGACAAGAAATGTTTAAATGTACACTGGAGTCAAGAAATGTTTAAATGTACACTGGAGTCAAGAAATGCTTAAACGCACACTGGAGTCAAGAAATGTTTAAATGTACACTGGAGTCAAGAAATGTTTAATTGTACACTGGAGACAAGAAATGTTTAAATGTACACTGGAGTCAAGAAATGTTTAATTGTACACTGGAGACAAGAAATGTTTAAATGTACACTGGAGTCAAGAAATGTTTAAATGTACACTGGAGTCAAGAAATGCTTAAACGCACACTGGAGTCAAGAAATGTTTAAATGTAAACTGGAGTCAAGAAATGCTTAAATGTGCACTGGAGTCAAGAAATGTTTAATTGTACACTGGAGTCAAGAAATGCTTAAATGTACACTGGAGACAAGAAATGCTTAAATGTACACTGGAGTTAAGAAATGCTTAAATGTACACTGGAGTCAAGAAACGTTAAATGCACACTGGAGTCAAGAAACGTTAAATGCACACTGGAGTCAAGCAATGCTTAAATGTACACTGGAGTCAAGAAATGTTTAATTGTACACTGGAGTCAAGAAATGTTTAAATGTACACTGGAGTCAAGAAATGTTTAAATGTAAACTGGAATCAAGAAATGTTTAAATGTACACTGGAATCAAGAAATGTTTAAATGTACACTGGAGTCAAGAAATGTTTAAATGTACACTGAAGTCAAGCATTGCTTAAATGTACACTGGAGTCAAGAAATGTTTAATTGTACACTGGAGTCAAGAAATGTTTAAATGTACACTGGAGTCAAGAAATGTTTAAATGTAAACTGGAATCAAGAAATGTTTAATTGTACACTGGAATCAAGAAATGTTTAAATGTACACTGGAGTCAAGAAATGTTTAAAGGTAAACTGGAGTCAAGAAATGCTTATTTGTACACAAGAGTCAAGAAATGTTTAAATGTACACTGGAGTCAAGAAATGTTTAATTGTACACTGGAGTCAACAAATGTTTAAATGTACACTGGAGTCAAGAAATGCTTAAATGCACAGTGGCGTAAAGAAATGTTTAAATGTACACTGGAGTCAAGAAATGCTTATGTACACTGAAGTCAAGAAATGTCTAAATTATACACTGGAGACAACAAATGCTTAAATGTACACTGGAGTCAAGAAATGTTTAAATGTACACTGGAGACAAGAAATGTTTAAATGTACACTGGAGTCAAGAAATGTTTAATTGTACACTGGAGACAAGAAATGTTTAAATGTACACTGGAGTCAAGAAATGCTTAAATGTACACTGGAGTCAAGAAATGTTAAAATGTACACTGGAGTCAAGAAATGTTTAATTGTACACTGGAGACAAGAAATGTTTAAATGTACACTGGAGTCAAGAAAAGCTTAAATGTACACTGGAGTCAAGAAATGTTTAAATGTACACTGGAGTCAAGAAATGCTTAAATGTACACTGGAGTCAAGAAATGTTTAAATGTACACTGGAGTCAAGAAATGTTTAATTGTACACTGGAGTCAAGAAATATTAAATGTACACTGGAGTCAAGAAATGTTTAATTGTACACTGGAGACAAGAAATGCTTAAATGCCGCTGTAGTCAACAAATGCTTAATCGTACACTGGAGTCAAGAAATATTAAATGTACACTGGAGTCAAGAAATGTTTAATTGTACACTGGAGACAAGAAATGTTTAAACGTACACTGGAGTCAAGAAATGCTTAAACGCACACTGGAGTCAAGAAATGTTTAAATGTAAACTGGAGTCAAGAAATGCTTAAATGTACACTGGAGTCAAGAAATGTTTAAATGTACACTGGAGTCAAGAAATGTTTAAAGGTAAACTGGAGTCAAGAAATGCTTATTTGTACACTAGAGTCAAGAAATGTTGAAATGTACACTGGAGTCAAGAAATGTTTAAATGTACACTGGAGTCAAGAAATGTTTAAATGTACACTGGAGTCAAGAAATGTTTAATTGTACACTGGAGTCAAGAAATGCTTAAATGTACACTGGAGTCAAGAAATGTTTAAATGTACACTGGAGTCAAGAAATGTTTAATTGTACACTGGAGACAAGAAATGTTTAAATGTACACTGGAGACAAGAAATGTTTAAATGTACACTGGAGACAAGAAATGTTTAAATGCCGCTGGAGTCAACAAATGCTTAATTGTACACTGGAGTCAAGAAATATTAAATGTACACTGGAGTCAAGAAATGTTTAATTGTACACTGGAGTCAAAAAATGCTTAAATGTACACTGGAGACAAAAAATGCTTAAATGTACACTGGAGTCAAGAAATGATTAAATGTACACTGGAGTCAAGAAATGCTTAAATGTACACTGGAGTCAAGAAATGTTTAATTGTACACTGGAGTCAAGAAATGTTTAAATGTACACTGGAGTCAAGAAATGCTTAAATGTACACTGGAGTCAAGAAATGTTTAAATGTACACTGGAGACAAGAATCGCTTAAATGCCGCTGGAGTCAACATATAGCAATGAACCAAAACTATCCACTAAAATACAACAGCGTTGTCTGAGACTAGCAGGGCACTCTTAAAGAAACATCAAAGAACCCGTCTCTCAGCTTATCACCTGGTCACCAAAACAAGGAAGGAGAAATAGGGGAAGGCAAAAGTTCAGCAGTACAGATGTAGTTGTCAGGGACATCGGGGTGCTTCCAACTGATCTCCCCAACTTAATGAGGGATAGACATGATTGGGCAAATCTAGACATGATTCCGACCTCGGTCGACTAGAGAGACAGATAGAGATTAACTGGACACAAGTTGTGATGTCAGAGTGCGGGTTCCGGTTCCTGTCGAACTTTTTAGAACCACAAATGCCTCCAGACCATTCAACCCCATGGTCTGAACACCCAAGAAGGAAATGACTAATAACTTGTTGTCTTTGCCTTCTCCTTTTTACTACAGAATCCCCTCTTTTTAGTCTGCCTCATTCACTTATTAATTACTTTTCTCCCTCTTCCCATCATTTGTTTCTGTCTTTTGAGTTCCCCACCTCTTGTGTTTAAACCTGAGTATTATTATTATTTGCTTTAGAAAAGTTGAAGCAAGTGGCTGCTGTGAATCAAAACAAGAGAAAAACTTCAGTTGCGTAACAGTTTTATAGTCTTACCTTGTTTTGTGCATCAAATAATGTGAAGCCGGTTGACAGGTCAAATGTCAAACCCACCACCTTTTTGCGCCACGTACATCCATAAGTTTTCGTCTAAAGAAATAAACAGAGCTCAAATTTAGTCTTCCAAAGAAAAGCGTACAGTACGTTTGAGTACTACCCTGTAGATGTCACATTCAACATTTCGTCTGCTCATAACTATAAAGTCATTAGTGCAAATTGTATGGGTTTTGTGACCCAGCGGATTAGAGCACCGGACTCAAGCTCTGGTGTTTCTGTTCAGCACAGTGTAGGTTCGAGTCCTGGTCTTGACACTTGTGTCCTTAAGCAAGACACTTTTAACCATTATTGCTGCGTCCTTTGGATGGGACGTAAAGCCGTGTTTTGTGTAATGCATGTAAAAGAACCCAGTGCACTTATCGAAAAGGGAAGGGGTTCGCCCCGGTGTTCCTGGTTTGATTGGCTGCATATTGCGCCACAGCACCATGTAAACCATTACATGGTGCTATGTAAAAGAATTGGTCTCATAATTCAAAAACAAAGCTCCACAATACCTTGCAGAAATTTTTTTTATGTTGAAGCGCCTTGAGCGTCACTGAGTACATGGGGTTTATTGATCAAGAGTGGTCTTCAAAGTATTTGTTTGGCAAAAAGAAACATTCATTGTCTAAGTAAAACATTTGTTTGTTGAGTTTGATTTATTTTTTTCAAATGTATACGCATTTTTCATTTAATGGCTTTTGATCATTACGAGTATGAAATTGCAATTAATGACCTTATAGCACTGAGCCGACAATTGCCTTTTTCAGTCAAACTTATCAATGAGTTTAATTGATATACAATCACATCACCAGGGAGTGATCTCTCCATCAACCCAATGGAGTACAAGGTTTGGCTGAAGTTGATGTTCCCACACAGGATTGGCTGCTCAAAACCAGTCCAAAACAAAGCAGTATACTCTGCTCGTCTTCAGCAGAGTATACTGTTCGAAACGTCGAGACCCCACCGGCTCTTTTCAGAGCCAACACACAAAAGAGTTTTTACACATGGTTGTACCCGCAAGTTTACTATTTATTTTAGTTACCTCTTATTTGTCCACACCATGCAGAGCTTCAAACAACACTTACATTTTAAAACGTTAAAAATACCCAGCGTTCTCTTCTCCACATTGAATTGTTCTAACATTGACTATTATAAATGGCCCCCTTACCCCTAGTTTCAATCACTGTACACGGTACTTACCCCTAGTTTTGAGACCACAGTATGCGTTGCCCGTTGGATCGCACTTTGCCACACATTGAGCTCACTTCTACTCTGGGTGCATAGATAATGTTGGTTGTCAAAACTCTCTCCTGTCTGCAGAGTGAAGCAGTGTGGCCTGTCGTCGAGTAGCTCTGCATCCTGTAAACCAATTATTCAGGGGGGGAGGTTGTATGGAAATGAAAACAATAACAAATAGTTAATAGTCACTGAGCCAGCCCCACTTGCCGGTGTGGTAGGAGATTCTGTCCCCCCGGAGATTCTGTCCCCCCATACGGAGAACTGTGTACAAACTACTTTTGAATCATCCTCCTCCAGCCCACGTTAATTTCCGGGGGGACAGATTTCCCTGGGACACCGGTACCAACTCGAGGGACTAATTCTAATATCACTTTTCTTGTTGCAAATAATCCATAACTTACCATAAACTATGATAGTCCATGAGCCAGCCCCACTTGCCGGTACCAACTCGAGGGACTAATTCTAATATCACTTTTCTTGTAGCAAATAATCCATAACTTACCATAAACTATGATAGCCTTTCCAAAAAATTAGATTTCTACAACTTTTCGAAAGATTTTCACCGTAAAATCTAAAACCTCTCAGCCTCTTCCGTTATTGATAAGTCAACGGCCGTTTAGATAGTAACATATTTTAAGCCCATGTGTTTGCACGGAGAATGAATATTTGAGTGTGCATCCTCAAACAGCCGTTGTATTTGTCATTTTGCTGCCTCTCAATAAAAAAACAGATCGTCAGCCATCTTGTTTTCGCATATTAGAATTAGTAATGAATTAGTATGAGGAAGAAAAATCCTGAACATTGTAGAAAAAGTTTCAAGTTTATCACTCAAGTCACAAAACTTTTAGTCTTTATTTCATTAAACTTGCAAATAAATGATAATCCAGTATGTAAATCACTCCACGAAAAGCAGTTCATTTCACTATTTTTACAAACAAATTTCAATCAAGTTTTGTTACTCACTCTACAAAAATTAGTCTCATGTCACTAAATATGCAAATATTGAAGGACAAGAAACAAAAAATGGAAAACGGGGAAGGCTACGTCTATAATTTTTTCAGGCAACTTGGAGGCAACCAACTGCACTGTATGCAAAAGGAACACTTCGGCAGCACAAGAGACATTCTTCTTAACTGTAACTCACTATCCCCAAGAAAATAGTGAGAAAACTGAAATATGACTGACATTTCTTATTGGAGATTGGCTGGAACTGGTTGCCTGTAAATTGCCTTGTGTGGCATGGCCTTAAAGGGTCTGTATACGTTTGGTAATTAATCATTAAATTAATGGCAATAAAAACTTACTTGGTAAGAAGTACAGCAGTTTCTGATAGTATAAAGCATTTTGAGAAACATTTCACTTTGAAGTAATGTGGTTATGGAAAAAGATATCAGTTTTTATCCAAACAAATTTGAATCTGAGAAGCGTTTCTGTCAGAATTGTTTCTCAGACTGTGTATTCCATTTTTCCTGCTTTGACATAACCGCTCCGGATTTTCTGCTATATCTAAAAAACGCTACCACGTTTTGCAAAGAAATTTTCACAGGTTAGTTGTATGGTACATATCTACAACTATATGAGATTAAAACAAACAGTGGGTTCCAATTACCAAACATATACAATCCCTTTAACAGCGAATTGGACACACACAGATGATGATGATTTATCTGACTGAGTACCTTATACACTCTTGTGATGATTTCATACAGTTTGTACGTTCTCTCACATCGAACCCAATCTCGTGTATTTACCTGCAAACAAAATAAAAATGAGTGAAATTATGTCATCAGGAAAAGGCTGTGCAAGTTTAGTTTGTATTCAAAGCGTGTCGTGGCCGAACGGTCTAGTTCACCGAACCCAAGCTCTGGTGTTGTCAGCAGCAGAGTGTGGGTTCGAATCCCGGTCATGACAAGTGTGCCCTTGAGCATGGCACTTAACCATAATTGCTTTGTAAAAAGTTGGGAAGGTAGTGCATTCTGCTCTACCAGCCAGGCTCCTAGTGAATGATACCCATGCCTACATCCTTACGGACTGTGAAGGGGGTAACCCTGTTTCAGCCCCAGGAGTATGTGGCAACGTGCCCCTGGTGGCAGTTGATTTGGGTCGACAGCCCAAATCGGTTAAGTGTAGCCCTCACCTTGAGCCGTCTGGCCTTGTGATGTAAGGCGATCTCTCATAAAAAAATTAAAAATTGTGGTAGTCTTGGTTACTAACGTTCAAATCTATGTAAACTGCACAGTGCACACATTTGTAATGAATAAACATAGAGGGCGCTGTGTAATTTTGTTCCCTGGTTGGATCCAGATGTCGGTGGGGAAATTAACACTAGTCACAGCGCCCTCTATGTTTATTCATTACTAGCGTGTACAGTGTACAGTGTACATAGATCTGAACATTGTGTGAACGCGCAAACATCATGGTCTTGGAACCAAGACTAACATTGTTGTGAACCTTAGGGCCATTTTTTTCAGGCAACTACATGCACTGTATGCACAAGGAACACTTTGGCAGCACAAGAGACTTTCTTCTAGCTGTACAACTCACTATCCCCATGAAAATAATGACAAAAACTGAAATGTGAATGAAATTCTTATTGAAAATTGCCTGCAGCCGATTTCACGAAACGCTAGGATTAATCCTATCTAACTCGTCCTAACTTAGGATTAATCTTAAGGTTAACATGTTACAGTGCAAGGCTGGGACTCGTCCGAAGTCCTAAGATTAATCCTAAGTTAGGAAGAGTTTGGTGAAATCGACGGCTGGAGCTGGTTGTCTGTAAATTGCTTCGTGTGACATGATCTTTAGATTCCCATGTACACTGCTTTCATATCTGAAGGAAACAAAATCACATGCTTTTACAATGGAAGACATACAAGACTTGTACAGTCTATTGGTAGTTAAAGGGTGTCATGGCTGAGCGGTTTAGAGCATTGCATTCAAGTTCTGGTGGTCAAGTCATCGGGTTGTGGGTTCGAATCCCGGTCATGGCACTTGTGTAATTGAGCAAGATGCTTTACCATAATTGCTTTGTCCTTCGGATGGGACATTAAGCCGTAGGTCCCGTGTACTAGGATTGGTACTATGGTAGTGCACTTGAAAAGAACCTAGAACACTTATTGTGGAAGAGTAGGGGTTAACCCAGGTGTTTCTGGTTCACATAGCAAGCACCCTTGTTTACAGGTTTCCTCAGCAGGGCTCGAATTTGGGGGTAAAATCCACAAGACCGCAGAGCCTGGAAGCTCAAAATTTTAAAGGACTGGAATTTATTTTACAAGACCAGAATCAAAATGAGTTCAACCAGCACTCAGAGAAGATCTTTCTCTTATTTGTCTCATATTATGGGTACACTTCGCTACTCGACAGAATTGAGAAATATTATTTATCAGACTCATAGCCAACATTGTTCACAAAGGTATTATTAGTGAGGTATTATTATTCAACTGAAAAACACAAGTCCACTGGGCTTGTCCGGTCACGTGTTAACATGGCCCGACTTTAAAATCAATGGCCTCAAGCCTGTGGTCCAGTGTTAAGTTCGAGCCCTGAACCCAATTTCATAGAGCTGCTTAAGCAGAAAAAAATTGCTTAACAATTTTCTACTTAGCAGAAATGAGCAGGCTACCAGTCAAAAATTGTACACGTGACATGGTAGCTTGACTGGTAACCTTATTCTGGTAAGCACAATTTCTTTTGTGCTGAGCTACTTCTTGTGCCTAAGCATGGCATTGGGCCCTGCTCATGTTTGTGAGTTACAGTGATTGAAGGCACTGAACACGTTTGGTAATTGTCAAAGACCAGTATTCTCACCTGGTGTATCCCAACATATGCATAAAATAACAAGCCTGTGAAAATTTGGGCTCAATTGGTCATCGAAGTTGCAAGAAAATGATGAAAGAAAAACACCCTTGTGTGTGCTTTCAGATAGGAATAAAAGGCTTCTTGCCAGAAGTCTTTTGTTGTTTTAGTGAGAAATTACCTCTTTCTCAAAAACTACGTTACTTCAGAGGGAGTCGTTTCTCACAATGTTTTATACTATCAACAGCTCTCCGTTGCTCGTTACCAGGTAAGTTTTATGCTAATATATATTTTGAGTAATTACTAAACGTGTACAGTGCCTTCAAGTTCACGTATGAGGCATCCTCGGTTTCACCAAAAATATAAAATGGTAATAATAAAGGTGTGAATTCAGATGAAAGTCTGAAAATGTCTCGTCCCTGTACTTACTGGAGGAGTACTGAACAGCAGGATATCGGAGCCCCGGATGGCAAGGAATTTGGGTTTCCATGTGTTTAAATGAACGGGTGTGGTGTGCCGCTCCCCAATCCATCCCATATGGAGGATCTGGTCTGCTGGTGGAAGTAGATTATTGGTGATCTTCATCTGTGAATAAGGGGGGAAAATGGCAACAATGTGTGGTTATGAAACATTTGAGTTGTAAGTCGACTCACGGTCTAATTTCACAGAGCTGCATAACCCTTTCATGCACCATTTATTTTAGTGATAAATTGATCATATGGACACATTAATTGTTTACTCATTATTGTTTGGGCAAATGGCGACCCCCCCCAAAAAAACAGGTCACAATAGCACCCTCAAGAGTCCTCTTTCCCATTCTGAAAATTGTGGGGCCGTGCAATCTTTGTTTTTCGTTTTACAACTATTTTTCTGAAAGGATTTAAACCAGTCGCTAGTGACTGGTCGGCGCAAGAAAGAGTTTAGAACAAACAGTTGCTAAGCACACAACATTATGCTTACCAGAATAAGGTTATCAGCTAAAATACCATTTAACATGTATCCAGCTTAGTTGAAAAATTTTTAGCAAAATATTTTCAGCTTAAGCAACTCTATGAAATTGGGCCCTGACTGGTACATTGTACCCTAAAACATAGGATTTGATCTGCCTTTAGTTGGGAAGGTACATGTAGTGCATGCTGCTCTACCAGCAAGGCTCCTAGTGGATGATACCCGTGCCTACATCCTTACGGACTGTGAAGGGGGTAACCCTGTTTCAGCCCAAGGAGTAGGTGGCAACGTGCCCCTATTGACAGTTGATTTGGGTCGACAGCCCAAATCCTTTAAGTGTAGCCCTCACCTTGCAGTGGCCATCCGGCCTTGTGATGTTTGGCAAAGAAAAGAAAACACTATAGCACAAGTAATATGAACTTAATCGAACAATTATGTTTCTGGAAGTCTGATTTGTTTTCTCTCTATTCCATGAGTTTTTTTCAAAGGTGAAAAACATGCAATAAATGATGTCATGGTGACGTCGTCCGACACGTTAGGCCAAAAACACATCTACAGAATTCCGCAAAAGCATAACTGAAAAATTGTTGACGATCGGCGATTTATTTTTTGAGATATGTTGGCAAAAAGATTGACTAGTTAAATATTCACCTCGCTGAAACATGGCTAATTAATAATAATAATACAAATTAATATATGGTATACAATTTGACTGGTCATTTAGTTTCAGAAATATGACTTTTCGCCAGACAAAATTGATGTGTTATGTCAATGGGGTTCTGGAGGAAGAAAAATACCATGTCTAGAAAACAAATACAAATCTTGACGAAAACAATAGCTGTTCCGAACGCTATGTCAGAACAGCTTAAAAAGCAAAAAGAAGAAGGTCAATACAAATTACTAAAGGAATGAAAAACCAGAACCGACTCAATGACAATACACATACAAGGTACTTACAGATTGTGCATTCAATGTTGCAATATTTGCGGAGATACATTTGAGCCAGTCGTTGAGCTCTGATGCGTTGTGACATACGAGAATACCCGACGAGACGCCATCCATACCGACAAGCTCAAACGAGTTGGGCCTGGCAGTAAAAGAAAAACAACAAAACAGAAGAAGGAGAGTCAAGCACTTGTTCTACAAAAGGGTGTTCTTTGATTATTCTAAATCAGAAAGACTTTTGAGCGTCACGTCATGTCAAGCACACCGGACTCAAGCGCTGGTGTTTCTGATCAGCAGAGTGTGGGTTTGAGTCCTTGTCTTGACACTTGTGTCCTGAACCCTTTAGAGACCATAGCGGCCACAAATGGCTTATACCAAAATGCCCATAGTGGCCGCAAATGGCTGCAAAATTTGACCTACTTCCGCTCAGAGTAGATGGCCAAAGAAAACAATGGACCGAATTGACATTTTCAAATTTTCCCATGTTAACATAGAATGTACAATTCTAAAACAAAACCATGTATTTTTGTTTCATATTAACATTTTCTGACATTTTTCCCGAGTATAACGGGGCAACAAATCAGAAAGATTAGCAATGCCTGGGCGTATGGTGATGGTAATTCAGATATGAACGGTCTCTAAAGGGTTAAGCAAGACACTCAACCATTATTGCTTCATCCTTTGGATGGGACGTAAAGCCGTAAGTCTTGTGTGTTGTGTAATGCACATAAAAGAACCCAGTACACTTATCGTTAAAAAGAAGGGGTTTGCCCATGGTTGGCTGCATTTAGCACAGCACAAAGCATCTTGTAATCCGTTAAAAGGTGCTACATGTCAGGGTTTGCCCTTAACTTTTTCAGCGGGACCAGCTAGCTTGTCGTTTTGATAGTCTACCAACTTTTCTCTTGCCAATATTTCATATTCATAAATACCCCAGACAGTTTCGCTATTCCTATTGGTGGAGAGCACGTCACGTGGGGGTGTTTAAACGGCTGATAAAGACACAGCTGGAGCTGTTTAAGACCGGCTGGCTTCGCGTGTTGGGCGCACACGCTCATTTACGCCAATTTACTTACGCGGAACGCAGTACATAGCTATTAGTATACCCGCGCATAATCTTTTTGTACATGCGCGTACACACGCTCTAGCCTTTATCGCACGGCCACGACCCTGCCAGTTTTAAACGGCCGTTTAAGAACTCTTTTATTCCCTTATTAAATAGAGATGCTTGTCAACTCTGACTTAGCCAGCCAGACCACTTGAAGAGAATTTAGACTGGTCCTCAGGTGTTTTAAGAGGCATTTGGCCAGCTGACCACTGTTAAAGGCAGGGTATACTTTTGGTAATTGTCAAAGACCAGTATCCTCACTTGATCTATTCCAACATATGCATAAAATAACAAACCTGTGAACATTTGGGTTCAATTGGTCATCTAAGTTGCATAGAATTGTGTGCTTTCAGATGCCTGAATTCAATTTTTGTTGGGGACAAATTACTTCTTTCTTTAAAACTGCATTACTTCAAAGGGGGTCGTTTCTAACAATGTTTTATAATATCAACAGCTCTCCAGTGCTCTTTATGGTCATTAATGTTTGGAATAACTACCAAAGGTACATGTATTTGAATGGGTCAATTCTTTGTGTTTTGATTACAGGACACCCCAGAGGCACTACACTTGGCCGCAGCCAACAATGTCGATCATCATCTCTCCAAACTAGAAAAAGAAGGAAAAGTTGGTATGTTCAACATGCTCCTTTCATTTGTTGTATAATATCAACAGCTCTCCAGTGCTCTTTACCAAGTAATTTTTTATGGTCATTAATTTTTGGAGTGATTACCAAAGGTATACCCTCCCTTTAAGGGAGAACGCTGCATGTGTATAATATACATGTAAAAAGCAATCAGCCCCTTGGGATGCCCGTTGGGATGCCCTTCGGGTGCGAAAAAGCGCTATATAAAAACTGCATATTATTCTTCTTCTAATTATTATTATTTTGTATTACTTCTTCTGCCGACGTGCCAAAGACTGGGCCATTTGATATCTGTCGTCTGCTTGTCTAGTTGTTGTATGTATACAATGCCAGCATTTCACTCTGTGATTTGTATAAGCCTTTATTTAGCTTTAGATTTGTAATCCTTTGCAGGGTTCGACCGTAGCAGTCGCCCGGTCGCCAAATGCGAGTGAAAACAGCGGCGGGCGAGTTAAGGGAAACCTCTGCTTTGTTTTTCTTCCTTTTTAAGGTAGTAATAAATTTGTTGTTTCCATTATTATTCATAAAAATAAATATAATAATACAAAAGGGAAACTGACTGGGTAAATTCTAAATAATTTTGGGTCGAACAAAATTTGTTTTACTTCAGCGAAATTTGAACCTGCGACCTCCGAATTAACGTGCCAGAACTCTACCAACTGAGCTATCTAGCCCTATGTTGGCGGTCTCCCTATTTTGTCAATATCTTTGTTCAGGGATGCCAGTCTGAAGCCATACAACCTGTTACTGCGGTATAGCCAGGGATCACACCCAAGTTATTACGATACAAGCTGGGAAGCGATGTTCTTTGATTTTTCTAATCAGAAAGACTTTTAAATGTCACCTTAAAAATACATATATATTAACCAGATCGATGTTTAGTGGGACAAATAAGAAAGAATGACTGAAGTAATAATAATAATAATATAATAATAATTTGGGAGGCTAATCATCCTTACTTGCAGCTGGAAAGCTGAATTCCGAAGGACGCGGCTACAACGTGTTCTGGCCCCTGGCAGCTTTCCACGTCAACCCATATGAACACGGAGCACAGCCAGAGATCGAAAGTGTTTGATTTTTCCTGATAGAGGAATACCGGAGGGCCTCGAGAAAAACCCTTGTGGCATTGGAGAGAACCAACGCACAGCTCTACTCAAATATGGCCTTAGGCGGGTATCGAACCAGAGCCACATTGGTGAGAGGCGAGCGCCTTAAGCACTAGTCACCAATGCCACCCAAATAAGTACAGACTGCCTGCTGCTATCTCCAAAAAAGAATTGTGTTTGCTTTGCAGGTTCTTGAAATCACTCCACAGCGTTTAGTTTTCAAAGAACCTTTTTTTTCCGCCCATCAATTTTCTTATTTGAAGCAGTTTGCACAGGTTCTACGACCCCAATTTCATAAAGCCTGTAAGCATAAAAACTTGCTAAGCACAGCCGAATCTTGCTTAACAGAAACTGGTTACCAGCCAAAATTCCATAAGGTTTACATTGTTGGAACTAGTGACCCACTAATTTGTTTGCTTAGCAAAGAAATTTGCTAAGCATTATTTTCTGCTTAACAGCTTTATGAAATTGGGCTCAGATAACTTTGTTATTACATTGTAGTTGAACCTCAGGATGATGGGCAGTGTTTTGTTTCAGTACCTGAGCTTATCTGTTCCCGGCGTGTAGCGTGATATTCTTGCCGTGAGGAGTGGGATGGAGAGAAGATCCACCCATCTCTTCTCCGGCTTCGGTTGCTTAGCAACCGCCTCCTGCTGCTGACTCAACGCACTGTTTCTTGTCTGTGGGTTAAAGATCAATTCAAGATTTGGTTTATGAAAACTGTGAATAAAAAAAAAGTATCCTGTCTTGTTTGTGACACACAAGACTGAGCATTGAGCTTTCGGTTGCACATATAAGATTTATCCTACTTCTGAAATAGATGGACTGAACTAGAATGAACTGGAAAGGACTGGATTGAGCTGGATTAGATGAAACTGGACTGAACTGGACTTGAAAGTCTGGATTGGACTGCAATGGAAATAATGGATTCATTGAATGACTGAATTGAACTGCACCGGACTGGAATGAACTGGATTTGACTGGTTTGGTCTGGGTTGAACTGGACAATATTGGACTGACCTGGAAAGGACTTGATTGAACTGGATTGGATGAAACTGGACTGAACTGGACTTGAAGGGAACATACAAGTTTGAATTAGTCTGCAATGGATCATGGCTCTACTGCATGATTGAATTGAACTGCACTGGACTGGAATGAACTGGATTTGTGAGAGGGATAGGAATTTAATGAACTGATCTACTGTAGAACAGGAATAGGACAAACTGGATTAAACTGAACTGAACTAGATATGACTGGATTTGAAGGACCGAGATATGAATTGATTCAACTGTTGTTGTTTAGACATGTTAGATGATCTTTCCATCAAGGGAACTCGGCAAACTCCCACAAGGGCATATAAACACCAAGCTGGCAACAGCCAATCTCTCTCATACAAACATTGGTTTAACATATTTGATTAATAGCACAAATCAATCAAATGTGTTTCAGTATAATTAGAAGACAATATTTATTATAGTCATTGATTGATTGATTGGAATAGGTGACTTTTTAGGACGCTAGGTGGCAGCAGACTTACCAGGTAACTTCTTTGTTCTCGGTAATGTGTGCATGCTTAGAACTACGTAAACAATGGAAGTTTACCTGCTAAGTCTGCTGCCACCTTGTGTTCCAAAGTCTCCCACTGATTAGACAGCACTACACCAGGGCCCAATTTCATAGAGCTGCTTAAGCACAAAAACTAGCTAAGCACAGCAAAGTCATGCTTACCAGAATAAGGTTACCAGCCAAACTACCATGTCACACGTACAACTTTTGACTGGTATCCTGCTCATTTCTGCTCAGCAGAAAATGTTTAAGCGATATTTTCTGCTTAAGCACCTCTATGAAATTGGGCCCAGAACAGACTGAACTGGACTAAATCAGACTGGAATTAACGAAACCAAGCTAGGTTTCACTGGATCAAGCTAGAATGGACTGGTTAGTACTGGATTAAAACAGATAGGGAAGTTCTTCAGCCCTTACCAAAATTTCCAATTCAACTTTCCAATTGGAACCAATTGGAATTTTTCCAATGTTGTGTTTTGGCACAAAACCAATTGGACTCAATTGGACTCGGTTGGATTCAGTTTGAATTTATTTCCAACTGAACCCAATTGGACTTTATCCAACTGGACCCAATTGGTCTCAATTGGGAAACAAATTCCAACTAATTCCAATTCAATGTAATCAAGCCAACTGAGTCCAATTTGATTCCAATTGGAAATTCAGTATTCCAATATAAACCAACTAACACTAACTAAATAACAACTCAATCCAATTCTTTCCAACTGGATATCCAATTGGAATTAATTGGTAATTTTGGTAAGGGACATAAATAATTGATGCCTCAGCATCTGCCCATCATGGTACTTACTTGCCAGTTGATGTCGTGGTTTTGTGTCGAGTTTGATTGCTCTGATTCTTTTTCATCTGCTAGTTTAGCTGTGACAAAAAACCCAAAATACACACATTTCACTGTTAACCACCAAGTTAATTTTCAGGTACAGTACGTCGTGTCAGTGCAAAAACGTTGTATCTAGATTTTGCAAAATCATCGAATCTCGGCACCTACTTATTTTGTGTGTACATCCGGGCTATTTTAAAGGGAGGGTATACCTTTGGTAATTACTCCAAAAATTAATGACCATAAAAACTTACTTGGTAAGAAGCAGTGCAGCTGTTGATAATGTATGACATTTTGAAAAACGATTCCCTTCTAAGGAATGTGGTTTTAGAGAAAGGGATTCAAAAGCATTTCAATCTGAGAAACGATTCTGCATCAAATGTTTCGCAGATTGTGTATTTTAATTTTGGATTATTCTTCCTGCGTGGACATATCCGCTCCTGATTTTCAGGTGATAACTCAAAAACACTACCACCTTTTGAAATTAAATTTTCTCAGGTTAGTTTAATTGTATATATCTAGATTTAAATAGGATCCAAAAACCAAAGGTATACTTTGCCTTTAAGCGAGATACAACGTTTTGACAATTTCAAACTCATGCATAACAGAGGTGCTATTTTAGGAGATACAACGTTTTTGCACCGACAACAAATAAATCATAGCTCAAAGAAGGAGCATAATGACCAGGAGCACATTTCATAAAGTCTGCAAAGCAGATGTTTTCTGCTTACAAAGCAGACCTTAGCACTACCAGCAAGGGCTTGAATTTGGGAAGGGGGGGAATCTACAAGACTGCAGGGCTTGTAGCTCAACATTTTTTACTGGACCAAATTTTGTTTACAAGACCAGATTCAAAATGAGTTGAACAAGCACGAAGAGAATATCTATCTTATTTTGCCATGCTACTTCGATGCTCAACAGAATTGAGAGATATATCAGATTCATTGTCAAAAATTTTCACAAAGATACTACACAATGAGGTGTTACTGTTATTAGTCAATTGAAAAAAACACAAGACCACCGGGCTTGTCCAGTTGTGATTTTTACTGGCCCAAGCTAAAAATACTTGCCTCAGGCCTGTGGTCCAGTGTTAATTTCGAGCCCTACCAGCTCATGCTACTCCAGCCAAACTCGGTACGGTATGTTGTGACCTCAAAGACTATAGAATGGGAACTCAGACTGAAACTTGAAATGTACACTGGAGGCCATTTCAGCAAGCAACTCATTTAATGCAACAATAAATCAGTGCAGATAATGACCACTGATATCGATGAATCATAAAACATTTTGCTTGCTGAAATGGCGCCCATGCATGCGTATTTCATGTACCAACAATAGATAGAGCTCCAGTTCCCCATCTTGCGACTTGGCACTCTATAATCTTTGGTTTTTAACAACGGTTTTTCAAATCATAGGCATACAACCAGGGGAGGGGAGACTGCCCTCAGAACTTCTGGCAAAACAGCTATGAAAATTCGGGCACAGCAAGAAGAACAAAACCATATCGGACAGTGAAAGCAAAAATACTTTTTACCCGGCAATACAAATTAGTACTTATGTTTTTATCTGTGTAACATTTCCCCTTTATTAGGGGAGTGGCTCTAGCAACAGACATTTCTTTTTAATTCTTTTTATTTTTTTATGAGAGATCACCTAACATCACAAGGCCGGACGGCCACTTCAAGGTGAGGGCTACACTTAACTGATTTTGGCTGTCAACCCAAATCAACTGTCACCAGGGGCACCTTGCCAACTACTCCTGGGGCTGAAACAGGGTTACCCCCTTCACAGTCTGTAAGGATGTAGGCATGGGTATCATCCACTAGGAGCAAGATTGGTAGAGCAAAATGCACTACCTTCCCCTAACTTTTAGGAAGCAATTATGGTGCCTTGCTCAAGGGCACAAGTGTCATGACCAGGATTCGAACCCACACTCTGCTGCTTACAACCTCAGAGCTTGGGTCAGGTGAACTAGACCGCTCGGCCAGGACACGCCACGAGGGGCGACATAAAGGGGGTTAGAGTTAATGGTCACCCTCAAGATGGTACAAATGAATGGTTTGGATGAGTCTCTTACCAGCCTGTTTGAGGTATGGTGTTGCTGCTCTGAAATGCCTCACTGTTAGCACGACCTCAGAGCCTGCATTCTTTAAAGCTGCAACCTAAATGTAAAAGAATTAAAGAAATAAAACAAATATTATTATTGTTTTGTTACACTTTACACTGGCAAAACAACTACAAGTCATTAAAAGGTACATTCAACAAAATTAAAGGCATCGTACACGTTTGGTAATTGTCAAAGACCAGTGTTCTCAATTAGTGTATCCCAACATATGCATAAAATAACAAGCCTGTGAAAATTTGGGCTCAACTATCGCAAGTTTTGCAAGAAAATGATGAAAAAAAAAAACCCTGTTGTACAAATTTTTGTTGTGTCAGAATGAAAAAAAATGAAAACTTCTTTTTTTATTTTTTTATTTATTTTAAAAAAAAAAAACTACAAAACTACGTTACTTCCAAGTCACAATGTTTATCACAATGTTTCTTCTCTGCTGCTGCTCGTTTGCTCGTCGTTTTATGCTAATATATATTTTGAGTAATTACCAAACGTGTGCGATGCCCTTAAACTATGACTGAGAAACTACAAGCATTATACAAATTTATAAAATTGTATAAAATACCAAGCCAGTGAATGGTAAGGAGGAACAGGTGACCAGCGCCTCTACAAGGCCGTCCTACCATAAAAATTGCCAACAAATACCCGGCCCCTCAAAATAAAAAATAAAAAGTAATAGGCGTGTTAAGGTAGCCCCTTACTAAGAGTGGCATTTAGCCTTGTGTAGCACGAACTTGAATAAAAAAATATATACAAAAAAGTGGAACAGACAATCAGATTCGACAACAGGAGCAACAGCAGTGCGACACCCAATGTAGTTATCACAAAAATGAATACGGAAAAGTACAGCGCATCTATTTCCAATATCCACTGAGAGCACGTGTGATAACATATTTATCTTCAAGCAAACTTGACGCGCAGCTTAAAATAGCGCAATACGCGCAGTTAGAACACCACGTTAGAACAGAGTGTGATATGGGCCTTGCATTATAGGTTAATGTCACATCTCTTGTTGCTACGGACGGATCGACCAATTAAAATCGAGGAATCAAGTTTGCTTGAAGATAATTATTTATGGCGTGTCGTGGCCGAGCGGATAAGAGCACCGGACTCAAGCTTTGGTGTTTCTGATCAGCAGAGTGTGGGTTTGAGTCCCAGTCGTGACACTTGTGTCCTTAAGCAAGACACTTAACCATTATTGCTGCGTCCTTCGGATGGGACGTAAAGCCGTTGGTCCCGTGTGTTGTGTAATGCACGTAAAAGAACCCAGTGCACTTATCGAAAAGAGAAGGGGTTCGCCCAGGTGTTCCTGGTTTGATTGGCTGCATATTGTGCCACAGCACCTTGTAAACCATTACATGGTGCTATGTAAAGGAGTAGGTCTCTACTTACATAGCCCCACAAACCTTGCAGGAAAATACTGAATGTTGAAGCGCCTTGAGAGTCACTGAGTGACGGATATGAGCGCTATATAAGAAGCCATTATTATTATTATTAGTATTGTTATATCTTTCTGGTAATGAAACCAAGGGACCCTCAAGCGTCTAGCACTGTGACCTGAGGGCCTGAAGACACTTGTGTAGAGAAGATGATGAAGAAATGTTGGTTCAAGAAGTGGGAGAAAAATCCCAAATAGCAAAAACACACGCAATCAAGTAGGGACTGAAAACCCAATCTATGCAAAAATCTGAGCAGGGATTCAAACTGCAAGAACAGTCCACAGAAACAGCAGGGTGAAAGCAGGGTTTGCCCTTAACTTTTCTAGTGACTGGCTAGCAGGACCAGTCAATTCAAATGTCATTTCACGAGTCTGTCAGCTTTTTCACCAGTCCATATTTCATACAAAATTCACATGCTTTTTAACTATCCAGCCGGACCACTAGGAGTGAATTCTGACTGGTCCTCAGGTGTTTTAACTAGCATTTGGCCACGGACCACTGTTAAAGGCACTGAACACGTTTGGTAATTGTCAAAGACCAGTGTTCTCATTTGGTGTATCCCAACATATGCATAAAATAACAAACCTGTGAAAATTTGGGCTCAATTGGTCATCGAAGTTGCAAGGAAATGATTAAAGAAAAAACAGCCTTGTTGTACAAATTTGTGTGCTTTCTGATAGGAATAAAAGGCTTCTTGCAAGAAGTCTTTTATTATTTAGTGAGAAGTTACCTCTTTCTCCAAAACTACGATACTTCAGAGGGAGTTGTTTCTCACAATGTTTTATACTATCAACAGCTCTCTGTTGCTCATTACCAAGTCAGTTTTTATGCTAATATATATTTAGAGTAAACACCAAACATGTACAGTACCTTTAAGGGAGAACACTGTGAAAGGCAGGGAAAGAAGCCACTAAGCCCCACCTGATCCCAAAACTAATGATATGAGATGGTAAACAAGGCCAAATGTTTATCACATAAAAGAGAAATATATGCCGTGTTCCATCCAACAGTAATAATAATAATAATACGAGACATTTAAATGGGGCATAATGCAGGAGCCTCAATGCGCAACACAAAACATAAAACAATGGAATGAAATATAAATAAAGCAATTTGTTACAAAAATATAGATTCAAACAATTGAGTCTTTAAAAGTCCCTTGACAATCTGAAGAGAGTCAGCTTGGCGAATATGAAGAGGTAAGTCGTTCCATATTGAAGGTGCAATGAAGTTGAAGGCTCTTTCAGAGCTGCCAACATTTGCATCTTGCAATCAGGGAGATTTTGTACAACAATCAGGGAGATATTAAAAATTACATCTAACATAATATGCAAAGAGTTTCCATAATCGGGGAGATTTTCAAATTTGTTCATCAGAACATGGAGATATTGGGACCATAGAATTTAGTGGGAAAAGAAGTTTGCATCAGTAAGGATTGGCCAGCAGAATGAAGAGAACAAACAGGAATGTATTTATGCAGAAGATCGGGGCCCAATTTCATGGCTCTGCTTACTGCGGAATTCTGCGCTTACGGAGCCCTTGTAGCACACAATTCTATGATAAATAAGCGCAGAATTCCGCGGTAAGCAGAGCCATGAAATTGCGCCCAGATATCTAGTCGGGAGATAGGCCATGAAGTGAGGAGATTTAAACTTATACGCGATACGCAATTTGATCGGGAGCCAGTGGAGTTCTACAAGAGTAGAGGTCTACAATTTGTTTGGATGTGTACTTACAAGGCAGTAAGAGTGAATTTTTTAGTGTAATGCAGCAATAAGCGTTACATGGGCTTAGGCAGGAGCAGCTTTTATATTCACCGACCACTCAGGCAGCTTTGGGTTAACAATATTCTTGTCGCATGTTTCAAGTAAAAAATGTCCCATAAAATGAAAAAATAAAATAAAAATAATAATAATAATAGTGGCTTCTTATATATCCGTCACTCAGTGGCGCTCGAGGTGCTTCAACATTCAGTATTTTCCTGCAAAGTATTGTGGAGCTACTTTTTTGGAGTATGAGACCAAGTCCTTTACATAGCACCATGTAATGGTTTACAAGGTGCTGTGGTGCAATATGCTGCCGATCAAAGCAATGAACTAGAAATTTGGTTTTAAAAATATCGATGGTACACGTATGTTAATATCACATACGGGGGGAAAATGTCAATTTAGGACATGACTATTATTAAAGGTATCGTACACGTTTGGTAATGACTCAAAATTTTAGCATAAAAACTTACTTGGTAACAAGCAACGGAGAGCTGTTGATAGTATAGAACATTGTAGGAAACGATTCCCTCTGAAGTAACGTAGTTTTTGAGAAAGAGGTAATTTCTCACTAAAATAATAAAAACTTCTTGCAAGAAGTTTTTATTCTTATCTGAAAGCACACAAATGTGTACAACAAGGGTGTTTTTTCTTTCATCATTTTCTTGCAACTTCGATGACCAATTGAGCCCAAATTTTTCACAGGCTTGTTATTTTATGCATATGTTGGGATACACCAAGTGAGAACACTGGTCTTTGACAATTACCAAACGTGTTCAGTGCCTTTAAGACCATTTGAATGGAAGTAGGTCAAATCTTACGGCCGTCTTCAGCCGCCATGGGCATTTTGTTGCAACCCGCTTGCAGGCCACCGTCTCTAAAAGGTTAATGCTCATCCGTTCATTTCCAACAACTTACCGCTTCATCATGAGACGCTCTCTCTATGGACATTCCATTCACCTGGAGGGGGGATTAATGTTATAGAGTCATTACGAAGGAAGTAATAATAACAGTATTTAACTATGTATGTTAAGTTTGCGGTAACACCATGTGTATATTATCTACTTTTCTGTGTAGATTTGTTCTTTGAGATCTTGTCTTGCTATTTATTCTACTGCCGCGGAGTAGATTTCGGAATTCGGGAGACTACCAAGTTCTGAAAAGAACTGCCCTGCTTATTAACTACTACCTGGGGAGGAGGTAGGATATCGGCCGTAGTCTCCCAAATTCCAAAATCTACTCCGCGGCAGTAGCAGGACAAGTTCTCAAAGAATAAATCTACACATCAAAGTAGATGTATACACATGGTGTTACCGCAAACTGAATATACATTGATACCTCACCATGCAATGTCTCACCTTTAACAAATCATCAACCTTAACTGCATGTTAAGGAGGCAGTTAAGGTGCACATGAGTGGTTCCAACCTGGGGCCAATTTCATAGAGCTGCATTAGCATAAAAAGTTGCAAAGCACAACAAAATTATGCTAACCAGAATAAGGTTACCAGCCACAAATTGCTACCATCCTGAAACTCTCAACGCTAGAGGGTGCTATCAACTAATCTATCGATTTCACTTACTCTGGCACTGCTTGGATCGCCGTAACCAACTTCCACCCTCCCTCAATCCCCTAAAATGGGTTTTTTTAATCCTCAAAAGATAACATTGGTTACCTGTATTACTACTATATGTAGTCTTGGTGCAAGACGTTGTTGTTTTTATCACTCAACTATCGCGATGCCCTGCTCCGCGCTATGCACATTACTATCGAACAATAGCTGGCGCTGTTGGGAAAACTTCCATCACCCACCACACACAGGTTCTTGGCTTCCAGAGAACGCCCTCTATCAGTGGAATAGTTGCGATGTGTATGTAGTGATGAGTGTATGCATGCTTTTATGATTTTACTAACTCAACATAAGAACGTCTAGCACCAAGACTACTGTATTGCATTAATACATGTACAAGTAAAATATTTACCTTTAAGATTGCATCCCCCACGAACAGGCCACCAGTCTGATCAGCTGAGGGTCAAAGAGCAAAGGTTACGTGAATATCATTATTATTAACAATTATAATGTGAAGTGTGCTTTAGACGGAGTTGGGCATTATAGGTCATCATCAAGAAAAATTCAATTTTCACCAGTTCTTATGCACTAACAGAAAATAAGTACACGTAAGCATTGTCTACATTTGTTCAAGATTGTAGAACACACATCTGGATTGCATGTTGATTTTCTAGAACAGGAAAACAGTTTTCAAGATGTTGTAGTCAACTTAACTGTTCAACTTCAATTCAAATCAAATCAAACTGACATTCTTTCCATTTGAATATAACAAATTATGCCATACACACACATCCTTGTCATTTGATTGGTGGAACATGTGTCACATGTCATCCTTTATTCTGCATGTATATTACCGCGACGCTCCAAAATTAAATATAGGAGTCCTATATGGATTATTATACGATGCACGCTTTGGTCGCTTTGCAGTGCCGTTTCCAAATACTTCTTCCCTGCCCAAACGAGACAAGGTCGTGTCACAGCAGACAAGATTGATGTCCACATGGAAACATCCAGAGTGTTAAGAAGGGTTTCTAAAAGAATTTTCACAGTGTGGGGTGGACGAGTTTCCGTGTCTATTTTGTTTGTAATGTAAACAAAACAAAAAATTTAACTGACAAGAATCTAAGTGTGAGTTACATAACAAAATATTGAATGCATTTAGTTCATGTGTTGTCACAGAATATAATCACTCGGTGAAATCTGTCTTTTTCCATTTCAAACGGCTTCACCCTCGTGAAATGGGATAGTCCAGATTTCATCTCACGGTGCAACAATGCACTCATATGCATCCAATATTTGTAAAAATGTACAGGTATAACAAATATATGACAATGTTTACTTGAGGCTTTCTTGACAAATCCCTTATTTATTTCAATAAATACCAATTGCAACTCCTCTTAAAGGCAAAGTATACCTTTGGTTTTTGGAACCACTGGATTGTTTTAACCCTATTTATCAATGTAGATATACCATAAAACTAACCTGTGAAAATTCCATTTCAAAAGTTAGTGGCATTAATTTGGAGATATCGCCAAAAATCCAGAGCGGTTAAGTCCACGCAGGAAGAATAATCCATATTTGGAATACACAATCTGAGAAACGTATCTGACAGTAACATTCTTCTCAGATTCAAATTTTTGGAGATAAAAACTGATATCTTTTTCCATAACCACATTACTTCGAAGTGAAATGATTCTCAAAATGCTTTATACTATCGAAAGCTGCTGTACTTTTAACCAAGTAGGTTTTTATTGCCATTAATTTAAAGGTATCGTACACGTTTGGTAATGACTCAAAACAAATATTAGCATAAAAAGTTACTTGGTAACAAGCAACGGAGAGCTGTTGATAGTATAAAACATTGTAGGAAACGACTCCCTTTGAAGTAACGTAGTTTTTGAGAAAGAGGTAATTTCTCACTAAAATAATAAAAACTTCTTGCAAGAAGTTTTTATTCTTATCTGAAAGCACACACATTTGTACAACAAGGGTGTTTTTTCTTTCATCATTTTCTTGCAACTTCGATGACCAATTGAGCCCAAATTTTCACAGGCTAGTTATTTTATGCATATGTTGGGATACACCAAGTGAGAACACTGGTCTTTGACAATTTCCAAACGTGTTCAGTGCCTTTAAAGAGTGTTTACCAAACGTATACCTTCTCTTTATATATACTTCATTAAAGGCAAGAAGCACCCCCCCCCCTTGACAGCTGATGAAAATACTTGGCCTGGGCAGCCATCCAACGAGGCATCACCACGGTTCCCCACTAATAGCGTTGGACACCAGGCATGCGACCCGACCGTCATGACCGCTATGTCACCTTGAATGCCGCACGAGCTGCACATGGAGCAATAACTATTTTATGAAATGTTGTGAGTTAACTTTCATTGCCATAATATACCACGAAGAAAATATAAACGCTGCAATTTCTGATTAAGGGACTTTGTGTAGGGCTGGCTGTAGCGAATGCATTTTTCATAGTAGGAGGAGTTTGAAATCTATGTGTTTGGAGACAGCTAATGTTTTTACCAATGTGCATTAAAGGCATCGTACACGTTTGGTAATTGTCAAAGACCAGTGTTCTCACTTGGTGTATCCCAACATATGCATAATATAACAAGCCTGTGAAAATTTGGGCTCAATTGGTCATCGAAGTTGCAAGAAAATGATGAAAGAAAAAACACCCTTGTTGTACAAATTTGTGTGCTTTCAGATAGGAATAAAAGGCTTCTAGCTAGAAGTCTTTTAATAATTTAGTGAGAAATTACCTCTTTCTCAAAAACTACATTACTTCAGTGGGAGTCGTTTCTCACAATGTTTTATACTATCAACAGCTCTCTGTTACTTGTTACCAAGTCAGTTTTCATGCTAATGTATATTTTGAGTAATTACCAAACGTGTACGATGCCTTTAATGGACTTTTTATCTACCCTACAAATGAACAAAATATAAGACGAGTTGCCAATATCCCCGTTGTAGTGTGATATCACACTTTGCTTAGCAATTAGGTTTGCTACATGTACACAGCTTTATGATCAGTCTTAGCTCTTCATGAAATTTACCTCAGGCAAATTTCAGAGTCCTTTTTTTGAAATTGTTGTCGCTTAGTGCAAATTCTAGCCCTAATGTCTTAAGTAAAAAGCAATTAATTGTCCACTTCTTGTCAAGTGAATTCATGCGTGTTCTTATATGAACATGCTGAATTTAACATCCATTAAATTCGTTGTGGTACCCGCTGTTGTAATATAGGATTCAAACTTCCTCTAGCTTCCTCTAGATAAGTGGAAGTTAATTAAAAACTAAACCTTTATTTTTGTCAGGATGGAGCTGAGGTGGAGCTGAGGCGAAATTGTCAGATTTATTCTCAGCTTTTATTACAGGATTTAGGGGATGTTTTAAACTCGATGTCGTCTCGGTAAAATTATCAAGAACCAGGCCTCACCGTGTTTAAAGGTACTGGACACATTTGGTAATTGTCAAAGAACAGTATTCTCACTTGGTGTATCCCATAGTATGCATAAAATAACAAACCTTTGAAAATTTGGGCTCAATTGGTCATCGAAGTTGCAATAAATAATGAAAGAAAAAACACCCTTCTTGCACAAATTTGTGCGTTTTTAGATGCCTGAAAAAGGCTTCATGCCTGAAAAAGGCTTCAGGCCTGAAGCCTTTTTCAGATTTAAATATTTTAGTGAGAAATTACCTCTTTCTCAAAAACAACGTTACTTCAGAGGGAGTCGTTTCCTACAATGTTTTATACTATCAACAGCTCTCTATTGCTCGTTACCAAATAACTTTTTATGCTAATATATATTTTGAGTAAATACCAAACATGCCCAGTGCCTTTAAAGGGTGTGTACATTATTGGTAATTGCAAAAGACCTGTATCCAAACTCGATGTGACCCAACATATACATGAAATAACAAAACCTGTGAAAGTTTAAGCTAAATCGGTCTTCGGAGTCATGAGAAAACAGTGAAAAACCCTCTTATGTGTTTTAATTTTTTTTCAAACATCGGAATTTATCCTGCAGGATAAATACTATTATTTTACTCATTTCGTTTCAAGCAAAACTATTTCAAGGGACGTTTTCTACCATGACCATCTTTATACCATGTGAGTTATGTGCAAATCTGTGAGAATTTATATTTTCATTCTTACCAATGTTGTACACACTAGTTTAAAACCTCTTCACCGCATTTTGATTCTCTTATTAAAATGCTGAATGCATTGCAGCAATTTGCGACATTGTAACTTTATGCAATGGCTTCCTGAAGCCCTCCAGCCTCAAGCGAACACAAGACCTTGGGTGTGTGCACACATGTCTTTTCAGCATTGTCTTAAGTAGTTCAATAGTCATTCATGCAAGAATAGCGTAAGAATTATACCGAGGTTCCGACAACCCATTTCTCCTGACTGAATAAAGCAATTACCGAATTCGTGTGTAATGTTAAAGGCACTGTACACGTTTGGTAATTGTCAAAGACTAGTGTTCTCACTTGGTGTATCGTAACATATGCATAAAATAACAAACCTGTGAAAATTTGGGCTCAATTGGTCATCGAAGTTGCAAGAAAATGATGAAAGAAAAAACACCCTTGTTGTACAATTGTGTGCTTTCAGATAGGATTAAAAACTTCTTGCATGAAGTTTTTATTATTTTAGTGAGAAATTACCTCTTTCTCAAAAACTACGTTACTTCAGAGGGAGTCGTTTCCTACAATGTTTTATACTATCAACAGCTGTCCGTTGCTTGTTACCAAGTAAGTTTTTATGCTAATATTTGTTTTGAGTCATTACCAAACGTGTACGATACCTTTAACTAGATAACAACGAGGCAAGGAAGCCTGCTGTTTACCAGTGACGCAAACATGCATCTTGCAATCAGGCTGATTTTGTACAACAATTAGGGAGATTATTTGAAATTACATTCAACATAATAGCAGAAAAGTTTCCATAATCAGGGAGATTTTCAGATTTGTTCATCATCAGGGAACTTTCTGCAGAATCAGGGAGAATTGGCAAGTTTGCGCTCCCAAACCTTCCCATTTGAAGTAATATGGTTAGGATTTATAACTTTTTACCCAAAAATATTTCAATCTGAGAGACAGTACATGCATGAAAGGTTTCTCAGATTTCTGAGGGTTGGTGTCCGTTCACGAATGCTGCGGCCAGAGATGCAGTTGGTACCCGCTGTCACCTCGCTAAACGCTAAAACATTCTTGTCAAAATACGGTGACAGTTATTTGAAGTAGACACTGTATTCAGCTGAAACTTTCACATATTATGTGACTTTCATTGTATCTTTGCTTTAATTTAGCCTATAAATCAGCATTATGTTGACAACAAACAAATCTATGACCCTACATTTCATTTCTAAAAAGTCACCTGCATCTAAGGATTAAATTTCCATCCATGTAGCACAAAACACCACATTAAAGGGATTGTATATACGTTTGGTATTTGGAACCCACTGTTTGTTTCAACGTACATAGTTGTAGATATATACCATAAAACAAACCTGGGTAAATTTCATTTCAAAAGATGGTAGCGTTTTTGAGATAATGTCGAAAATCTGGAGCGGTTATGTCCACGCAGGAAGAATAATCTGCAATTGGAATACACAATCTGAGAAACCTTACTGTCAGTAACGCTTCTCAGATTCAATTTTGTTGTAATAAAAAGTGATATCTTTTTCCATTACCGCAGTACTTCTTAGTGAAAAGTTTCTCAAAATGCATTATACTATCCAAAGCTGTTTTACTTCTTACCAACTAAGTTTTTATTGCCATTAATTTTCAGAGTCATTACCAAACGTATACATAATACTATCCAAAGCTGCTGTACTTCTTACCAAGTAAGTTTGTATTGCCATTCATTTTCAGAGTCATTACCAAGCATATACAGACCCTTTAAGGCTTGAGGAATTTACTCTCCAGCCTTCACACTACACTCAGCTTTTCTCTTCACTCTGACGCTAAGCAGTTAATCCCAACTTACTTCTTATAAATACAAATGGAGGGGCTTATACACTGGAGGCTTTGTAGCTAGTTAGCTAAAGTGCCTGAGCATTGAAGTTAAGTACTGTTCTTATTAAGAATGCATTTTACGTGGGGGGGGGGTCCTGGGGGG
Source organism: Plazaster borealis (assembly GCA_021014325.1). Taxonomy (NCBI): domain Eukaryota; kingdom Metazoa; phylum Echinodermata; class Asteroidea; order Forcipulatida; family Labidiasteridae; genus Plazaster; species Plazaster borealis. Next base: position 16,030,556 of record CM037455.1, on the reverse strand, counting down.
GGGAGAGGGGTTTTGGAAGGAGTATAATCCGGTCTAAGTACGGCCTTCTTACTTATTCTCAGGGGTACCTGACTAGAAATCAGTACTTTGTGTACAATGTTAATGGCACACTGTATGAAACATGTGCATGATTTGTGACGGGGGTATGAAGGGATTTGTACACTTTGTGGCATTCACGTCATCATGCCGCCACCTTAGAGGTAAAACGATGACAAAACATATTATATTTGGTTTTTTTTACCCGTACACCGATGTGTGTAAAGCACTGTATACTCAGTACTTTCCCGAGTCCTGTGAAAAAACAATCACAGGCATATTACTCGGGTGGGATTCGAACCCACGACCTTTGCAATTCTAGAGCAGATGTCTTACCAACTAGACCACCGAGATTGCCCGGTAGCTAGAGGCAGTTCGAATCCTATATTTTATGACAAAACAATCGAAAACACACATTTCCTACTCAAATGACGCCATATGCATAGGGTCTATAAACAAAAATATACATGTTTTTGTATAATGCCTTAGCTACAAGCGTCTCAAAGCGATATTTCTGTTGTTATTTTTTGTTTGAGACAGTTTATTGAAGTTTTTGAGTTATGAGACCCATTTATGTAACACATTTTAAGGGTTTACAAGGTGCTGTGGCGCATACAGCAGCCACTGCCAAAGACACTGGGGCAAACATCTTCTCTTAACGACAAGTGGACTGGTTTCTTTTTACATATATTACACAACACACAGGACCTATGGCTTTACGTCCCATCCAAAGGACGATGCAATTAATGATTAAATGTCTTGCTTAACCCATAGAGACCATTCACATCTATATAATCATCACCATACCACCAGACATGGCTGATATTGTTCAGTTTTTGACACCATTTTTTTTTCTTGTAAAAGTGTCTGACAAAATAATATGAAACAGACATAACATAGATACTATGATAACATAGGAAACATTGGAAAATGTCAATTCAGGACGTGAACTTTGCTCCGACATTTTTGTTTGAGTGGAAGTACTGTAGGTCAGATCTTGCAGCCGTTTGCGGCCGCTATGGGCATTTTGGTACAAGCCGTTTCTGGCTGCTATGGTCTCTAAAGGGTTAGGGACACGTGTCAATACCGGGACTCGAACCCACACAGGGTTCTCCCCAGGTTTTTTCAAAAACTGTGGGGGCATTCTCAGCCAAAATTTTGGGATGTTTGGCCGAAGCGCGCTGAATAGACTGTGCAAGTCTCGTGCATATTCGAACATTGGGACCCGTTAAAGCGCGTGAGTTTGTTTCCTTCACGCGTTAAAGCATCGTACGTTGGACCAGAGTGGTCCCAAAAAATTTTGAATACGCGTGAGACTTGCACGGTCTATTGAAACAAGGTCCTCGGAATGTTTTATACTTGGTGTTTTTCTTGGATTTCAAAGCCCTACTGTGCAATTTGAAGCATTCTATATGGTTTTCTTTTCAAAAGTTTTTTGTAAAACTACAGTAATTAATTATTATTATTTTTTGTTTGCGTATTGGCCCATTTTTGTTTGTGTATCGGCCGAAATTCTTGCGTATCGGCACGCTAGCTTGTGCATGGGGAGCTTCCTGCCACACACTCTGCTGATTGGAAACACCAGAGCTTGAGTTCAGTGTGCTTGACCGCTCGGCCATGACACGCCACAAATGATAAATGTATCCATGTTGAGAAGGGGCCAAATATGTCTCTGAATTGAATACAATTTTAAAACATTTCAATAAATCACGGACGAGGATGGCCTGAATTGATCAATTTTTAATTTAGCAGCTGTCCACTTTCCGGCCACTTGTCACAAAATATCAAATCTCTCTCTCTCTTTCGGCTCACTGCAAAATAAAAAATTAGATTCGGCAACAAATCATTTGATCTCTTTTTTGTTCATCGCTGGCACCAGTGAAGAAGGAAAATAGGATTAACCCAAAATAATTCTTAATCCACTTTTGTGGCAGTAGGGAAGAAGTACACTGTACGTAAGTCCACTTCAAATGTAGGACAGACAGTGAAGAGGGAAATGTGAAATTTGATTTGTGAGTACCCGATGAAATTATAATAATGCGTCGTATCTGATGATGGAACTCAAATTTTACAATGACTTGAAAGGTTTGTGCGGCAAATGTGTATGGGTTCCTTATTTATTGAATGTAATGGGGCATGGCTTTTTTATTCATAGAGGATATAAAAGATGGTGAGTAGACCGCAAGTTCTTCATAGTTTTACATTTGATGGTAAATTGTGACTGCAAAGCAATTTGTGCCCTAAACTGAAGGGCATATTTTTAACAAAAGCCTAGAAAGAGTTAAAGGTAAACTTGAACGAGATCAACATGATTGTTCTTTTGTTTTAGAAAGGTACATGTACATGAGTGCGTAATGATAACATATATCATAATAAAAATAATAATAATAATTACTGAGTTCATATATTGGGGTTTATCATACCCGCTGCGCATATCAAAGCGCTCAGTATTTTTTCCTGCAAGGTATAAGGAGCTACGTGTTGAGACCTATTCCTTCATAGCACCATGTAATGGTTTACAAGGTGCTCTGGCGCAATATGCTGCAGATCAAACCGGGAAACCGGGGCGAACCCCTTCTCTTTTCGATAAGTGCACTGGGTTCTTTTACGTGTATTGCACGACACACGGGACCAACGGCTTTACGTCCCATCCCACGAAGGACACAGCAATAATGGTTAAGTGTCTTGCTTAAGGACACAAGTGTCACAACTGGGATTCGAACCCACACTCTGCTGATCAGAAACACCACAGCTTGAGTTCTTTACCATAATTGCTTTGTCCTTCGCATGGGACATTAAGCTGTAGCTCCCGTGTACTAGGATTGGTAGTGGACTTAAAAGAACCTAGAACACTTATAGTGGAAGAGAAGGGGTTAATCGTGGTGTGTCTGGTTTACATAGCAAGCACCCTTGTACCCACACTCTGCTGATCAGAAACACCAGAGCTTGAGTCCAGTGTTCTTATCTTTTCGGCCACGACACAAGTAAGACTCAATAACAATTGTTTCATAATGTAAAAAACCCACATATTTTGATCAGTGTGACACTCAGCAAAAACGCTCAGTTTCCCGAAAAGCCCTAAGAACCTAGGAATCAAAACAGCACTGTGACATCTCACGAAAGACTCGATCCAAACAAATCAATGAAAAATTCATAGCGACAAAGATAAACAACGCTTTACCCAGTCTGTGGTGTGGCTTGATGGTTTACGTTGGTTTACTGAGACACTGGCACTTCAGTGTTGATTTCAGGTTGAGTTTATTTGTATCTTTGCTGGGAACCATGCAGGGCGCCAACAACGCCGGGAAAAAACACTTGTTCAAAAATCGAAAGGGGGGGGGCAGTTTTTGTAACAAATTTCAACAAAATTACATGGAGGAAAACTTCACACTTATGACCAAATAATAACTAAACACAAAATAAACAAGGATAAAACAATTAGTCTGAGTGATTTCGTTCAAGTTGATCTTTAAGCAGTATTTAACATCAGAAAAATACTTCTCAGTAAAACGTTTTGTAGGTTTAGCAGTCAGTTTTTTGCTGTTAAGTTTACCCAAATTTTGACAAAAATTGTCCATCAATTTTAAAGGGAGGGTATACATTCATTCATGGCAATACATTCTTAAAATCTGGGCTACTAAAACTTCTTCGGGGCAAGTAAAACACACAGTTTACTAGCCCGGTGGGCTACTTCACACAATGAGCTTAAGCGCAGGGCTTGCGATAGCGAGTATTTCTAAGCCCTACGGGTGAAAAGCGTGGGACCACTTCAGCATTTTTTTAAATGCTGCCATTATTACTGAAGTACCATGCGTCTTCATCAGCCACCGGAGTATTCAATACCACAAAAAAAAGCGGGCCAATCATATTAGCAAGGTTAAAAATAACTTGCACTAGGTAGGAAAAAAACCCTACCTGTTTGATCCTTGAAGATTCTTGACACCAGGATGGGAATATTGTGCTCCGAGCCTCCCTGAGTACGAAAAAATCAAATCTCTTCAAATCAGGTCAAGGAGCCAAGGCTTAATGCATGAGGTACAAGTAAAGCTACAGGGGGAAAAGTACAACAGTAAAGCAGTTAGGCCACATAATAATACAAAATTGTTGATTGTCCTTTTGGGGGGGGGGAGTGGGGGTGGGAGGGCAATTTTTTTTTTTTTTTTTTTTTTTTTACATGGCAAAATATTTTATAAAGAATAAAGAAATCATCACAATCACTATAAAACAGAGGGGTTTTTGTGATTTTGATGTTTTTTAACTGTTTTGTTAAATCCATTTAAACTCCTAGATGACATTTTCTGTCAACATTTTCAAAAGACTAAAACACAGTGTAGCCTAAGTAAATATTTGAAGAATTGTTATTAAACATCTTTTGAAAAAATATCACCTGAAAAATCTGGGAGCCAAATCATTGAAAAGACCGTTTTTTATGATTAAAAAACAAAATGGGATCAGGGGGTTTCATAGGGTCGGTCAGGGACGATCAACATTTCTTTTTGTTTATGTGGCCTGAGAGCTGAGGCTTGAGCTGATTGCATAGAAAGAAGTTGTACAGTAGCATAGTTATACAACCGTGCCCTGAAGTTGAATCCGGTTGATGAGTACGGGTTTTTATACATTTTGACCCCCGAGGTTAAAAGGAAAGGTCTACGTTTGGTAATCACTCTTAAAATTAGTGGCAATAAAAACATACTTGGCTAGAAGTACAGCAGCTTCTGATAGTATAAAACATTTTGAGAATCATTTCACTTTGAAGTAATGTATGTAAAGGCACTGAACACGTTTGGAAATTGTCAAAGACCAGTGTTCTCACTCGGTGTATCCCAACATGTGCATACAATAACAAGCCTGTGAAAATTTGGGCTCAATTGGTCATCAAAGTTGCAAGAAAATGATGGAAGAAAAAACACCCTTGTTGTACAAATTTGTGTGCTTTCAGATAGGAATAAAAACTTCTTGCAAGAAGTTTTTATTATTTTAGTGAGAAATTACCTCTTTCTCAAAAACTACGTTACTTCAGAGGGAGTCGTTTCCTACAATGTTTTATACTATCAACAGCTCTCTGTTGCTTGTTACCAAGTAAGTTTTTATGCTAACATTTGTTTTGAGTCATTACCAAACATGTACGATACCTTTAATATGGAAAAAGATATCAGTTTTTATCCCCCAAAAATTTGAATCTGAGAAGCGTTACTGTCGGATACATTTCTCAGATTGTGTATTCCAATTACAGATTATTCTTCCTGCGTGGACAAAACCTCTCTGGTTTTTGGCATACAAAGACGTTGTACAGTAGCAAAGTTATACAACCGTGCCCCGAAGTTCAATACGATTGATGAGTACAAGGTTTATGCATTTCAACCCTGAGGTCTAAACCGCTGACCGTAGTTTCCCAGAGACTTTGAGAAGGGGAAATCAATGCCACGGCACTACAGCGAGCACAATGAAGAAGGGGTTTGTTTGAATAAAACCGGCTATTCCACACAGGATCGCCTCGTCTACTCAGGAAACATATTGAGGAACTGATTTATGAATTGATTTTCCCTTGAGTCTTTCAATTTCCTTCGTCTTCCCCGCAGAAACTAACATCAACCCTTCAGGGTTTTCTTCCCATCCTGGACCCAAGTTTTGGAAGTTTGGCCTAAGCATGCTGAATTGAAACAAGGTCGTCGGAGTGTTTTTTACTTGGTTACATATCTTTGGTTTTACTACTGTGCAATCTGGGGCATTCTAAATGGTTTTATCTCTATGATTATAATTTTGTTTTGACCCTTACACCAATGTGTATTAAGCACTGCACCGAGTTCTGTAAACAAAATCTACAGGAAAATCACTCGGGTGGGATTCGAACCCACGACCTTTGCATTGCTAGAGCAGATGTTTTACCACTAGACCACCAAGTTAGCCCGGTTGCAAGAGGCAGTTCGAATCCTATGTTTTAGCAGCCGGTACCACAACGATTTAATAGATGTATTAAATCTTTACGATTGTAGTGAATTTGATCTGAAGTTCCTCTTCAAAATACAAAATAAATACAATAAAATAAAATGGTTTCCGTTTTGGTAGCAATACACGTGTATCGGCCCGCAATTTGCGCGTATTGGTCTGATACGCAAGCTTGTGCGCGGGGAGAAGAATCCTGCCTTACTCCTTGGCCTTTTTACCTACAGGTGACCTCCTAGACGTATATCCTCCTCTCCGAGGTCGCTCCACACCAAATTGTTTGGACTTAGCCTTGACCAAGGCGTTGAAATATTGTTTTCATTTATTTATTTGTTTTTTGTTTTTTGTTTGTTTCCCTCTTTGCGCCGCGCAAACTATTTTTCCCCACAAAATTCTATGGTCAAAGAGCCTTCAATTTCATTACACCTTCGTTATAGAACGACTTACCTCTTCATATTCGCCAAGCTGACTCTCTTCTGATTTTTACGGGACTTTTAAAGACTCATTTGTTTGAATCTATATTTTTCTAACAAAATGCTTTATTTTTATTTCATTTCATTGTTTTATGTTTTGTGTTGCGCATAGAGGCTCCTGCATTATGCGGTTTATAAATGTCTCATGTTATTATTACCCGCCCGAGTAAGCTAGCAATGTGCATGTCTCTGTGTGCACATCCATGTATGACAGCCTCCCTATGCGGACAGTCTATGAGTGCGGATGACCTATATGCACACAGTAGTAGTAGTGCGGGCGTCGTGCTCAGTGTGATACACACAGTGTACAGTACATGTATACGTGGGGTTACGCTGTCTTTTTGGGAATGAAAACTGTGACTGCCTTAAAGGCACTGAACAGGGGCGGATCCAGGATTTTCCAAACGGGGGGGCGTGAAAATATACCAAGCAGCAAAATGATAAATGAAGTTTGTTGCGCCTGCGTAACACAAAGCTTCCCCATTTCTCCCTCCCCTTCTCTCTCTCCCTCTTTTTTTCTTTTCTCCCTCTTTTTTTTTTTTTTATATGAAAAATGGGGGGCGTGCGCCCCACGCCCCCTGGATCCGCGCCTGCTGAACACGTTTGGTAATTGTCAAAGACCAGTGTTCTCACTTGGTGTATTCCAACATATGCATAAAATAACAAGCCTGTGAAAATTTGGGCTCAATTGGTCATCGAAGTTGCAAGAAAATGATGAAAGAAAAAACCAACCTTGTTGTACAAATTTGTGTACTTTCAGATAGGAAAGGCTTCTTGCAAGAAGTTGTTATTATTTTAGTGAGAAATTACCTCTTTCTCAAAAACTACGTTACTTCAGAGGGAGTCGTTTCTCACAATGTTTTATACTATCAACAGCTCTCTGTTGCTCATTACCAAGTCAGTTTTTATGCTAATATATATTTTGAGTAAATACCAAACGCGAACAGTGCCTTTAAGCAAGGCTAGTTTGGACTTGGATCAAATTGGAATGCCTGACCCAGTGATAAGCAACTGTTATGTGGGCCTACAGCCCTCAGTCCTTCTTAATATGTTTATATTGGCAAAGAGGATATAGAAGGATTTGGGTGGAATAAGGTTAAAGATCCCTGCATTATTAGTTACAACAACATTTCAAAATGGTAATGAAAAAATTGCACGCTTCCAAGTGATCATGCCGGTTCTTGATTTGTCACGTCCATCGGCCATTCACAAACAATTTTACAAGTTACATGTATTTTGTGCTTTTGTCCATGGCATATGCAAAAAAATTGTGTTTGTTTTTCGTTTTGAAACAGCATCATCTGTCAAAATCGTTTAAAAAAAAAACATTTGAAAAAAAAAATGTTTCCAATAAGCACTTAGCAATCAGTAAAATTATCCCATTAGTTGTTCCAGTTTCAAGTCTGGTTCATGCGAAGCGCATCTTATGCCAAAATGAAGTATTCACAGTTGAATATTTCAAAAGAGTTCAGAACATTTTTGACTTGAGCGAATCGTTTGTTGCGAATTTGTGACGTCAAGTTCACTTCGCATCTGCATTTGCAAGCTGCCTTTAAAGCGAGGGTATACCTTGGTAATTACTCCAAAAAATGAATGACCATAAAAACTGACTTGGTAAAGAGCACTGGAGAGACTGTTGATAACATAAAACATTGTTAAAAACAACCCCCTTTGAAGTAATGTAGTTTGAGAGAAGGAGGTAATTTGTCACCCAATAGTTTGAATCTGAGAAAGGCTTCAGGCCGACGCCTTTCTCAGGCATCTCAAAGCAAGCTATTTTAAGCAACAAGGGTGTTTTTTCTCTCATTATTTTCTTGCAATTTCGATGACCAAATGAGCCCAAATTTTCACACGTCTGTTATTTCATGCATATGTTGGGATACACCATGTGAGGATACTGGTCTTGGACAATTACCAAAAGTATACCCTGCCTTTAAAATGTTGAGACAAATATAGCCCCCCCCCCCCTCCCTCCACACACAGAAAGCTTACAATATTTTTTTTCTAAAATACTCTTTGGGTTTATTTTTGGTCAGATACCTTTTGTCAGACACATTTTAATCATTTGTATTACTAACCTTGATGCTAAGACCCAGACCTCCAACCTTGAGCCTCCTTAACTTCACTGTTCTTTCCTGCAATTAATACAAATTTTTAAACATATAAAAAATAAAACCACGACATCCTGCGAAACTAATACACCTGACATTTCAAGAGAACGCCTCACTAGTCTTTGTAGATCTTTACAGGTTAAAAAAAAACACCACATAATAATAATAATAATAATAATAACTAGTTCTTATATAGCGCATTTCACAATAATGCCTCATTGCTCTTTACATTAGTGCCCTGTTCATTGGGCCGATAACATTCCTTTAATCTTTCTCAGCTCCCTGGGGAGTATACAGCCCGGGCTGCCGTGGCGCTCCGAAGGCTTTTTCAAACACAATATCAACCTCTACCCTCGCAGGTACCCATTTATACCCCTGGGTGAAGAGAAGCAATTATAAAGTATCTTGCTCAAGGATACAAGTGTCATGACGGGGATTCGAACCCACACCTCGATGACTTAACCATCGGAACTTGAATTCGATGTTCTTAATCACTTAGCCACGTGACACATGATGTACAGTGATTGTGACTGTTTGATGATAAATTTGAATTGGAAATAATTATAATATTTATAATATTCTTCTAATTGACCCCTTGCACGACGCGGAACGCTACCTCCGCACAATGCGCATCTACCATTTTCGGCATTTTGGGGAGTCTATTCCTTTGTGCACGTTTCGTCTCATGGCGGACAGTGTGCTGCACATCATGAAGTGGGTCAACAGAAGCAGGGCTCCAAGTTAAAGGCACTGAACACGTTTGGTAATTGTCAAAGGCCAGTGTTCTCATTTGGTGTATCCCATATGCATAAAATAACAAGCCTGTGAAAATTTGGGCTCAATTGGTCATCGAAGTTGCAAGAAAATGATGAAAGAAAAAACATCCTTGTTGTACAAATTTGTGTGCTTTCAGATAGGAATAAAAACTTCTTGCAAGAAGTTTTTATTATTTTAGTGAGAAATTACCTCTTTCTCAAAAACTACCTTACTTCAGAGGGAGTCGTTTCTCACAATGTTTTATACTATCAACAGCTCTCTGTTGCTCGTTACCAAGTCAGTTTTTATGCTAATATATATTTTGAGTAATTACCAAACGTGTACGATGCCTTTAACACTGGACCTCAGGCCACAAGCCCAGTGTTTTTTAGCATCGGGCCAGTAAACTTATGACTGGACAAGTCTGGCGGTATTGTGTTATTGAATAAAATTACCTCACCTCATCTTATGTATTTAGAAAAAAATTTAGTTCAAATGTTGACTTTGGCTTTGAGTCGGGAAAAATATTTTTCAATTCTGTTGAGTATTTCTGAAAGTTGTACCCTTAAGTAAATATTAAAAAAACAGTTTAATCATGACATTGTTTGGGGGGTTTTCTTCTCAATTTGACTCTGGTCTTGTGAAAAATATGGTCCAGCAAAAGTTTTGAGCTTCAAGCCCTGCAGTCTTGTGGATTTTTTCCAGTATTTATGAAAGTTGTACCCTTAAAGGCGCTGCACACGTTTGGTAATTACTCAAAATATATTTGCATAAAAACCGACTTGGTAACGAGCAACAGAGAGCTGTTGATAGTATAAAACATTGTGAGAAACGACTCCCTCTGAAGTAACGTAGTTTTTGAGAAAGAGATAATTTCTCACTAAAATAATAAAAGACTTCTTGCAAGAAGCCTTTTATTCCTATCTGAAAGCACACAAAGTTGTACAACAAGGGTGTTTTTTCTGTTATCATTTTCTTGCAACTTCGATGACCAATTGAGCCCAAATTTTTACAGGCTTGTTATTTTATGCATATGTTGGGATACACCAAGTGAGAACACTGGTCTTTGACAATCACCAAGCGTGTTCAGTGCCTTTAAGTACATATAAAAAACAGTTTAATCGTGACATTGTTTAGATATGTTTTCTCTCATTTTGACTCTGGTCTTGTGAAACATAATATGGTCCAGCAAACGTTTTGAGCTACAAGCCCTGCAGTCTTGTGTATTTTTTCCACAAATTTGAGCAATGAGAAGATAGGAATGTCGGTCTTCTTTTTCGGTTGTACTCTTGTTTGCAGATACAGGGATTTGGACCAACATCCCCCCACATGCCAAGGGCACAAATTTTACACTGGACCGCAGGCCCAAGGCCAGTGGTTTTAGTGTCAGGCCAGTAAACTTATGACCGAACAAGTTATTGAATAACAATACCTCACTGTGTAATATCTTGAACAGAAACAAATCATGTTAAAATGTTGACTTTGAGTCGGAAAAATACCTTTCAATTCTTAATGCATTAAATGCATGATGTTAGGACTCAGGAAGGTTTTTTTTATTCTGGTATTGTACAAACATTTCTTGGGTTGATTTAAAAAAACCAATGATGAGCAGTAGTTACCGGTAGTCAAAAACTAATATTGACTTATTGTCGGCATCCAAACAACAAATCATGTCCAAGTCATGTAAAAAAAATATATTACAAGGTTAATGTATTTTGTGCATGCCAAAATGTTTTTGTATGTTTTTCATTTTGAAAGAGCATCATTGGTCAAAAATCGTTCAGAGAAAAATAAATCAAAAAAATGTACAACAAATATTGCAAGGTACATGTGTTTTGTGCATGCCAAAATGTTTTTGTATGTTTTTCATTTTGAAAGAGCATCATCGGTCAAAAATCGTTCAGAGAAAAATAAATCAAAAAAATGTACAACAAATATTGCAAGGTACATGTATTTTGTGCATGCCAAAATGTTTTTGTATGCATGTTTTTCAGTTTGTAAGAGCATCATCGGTCAAAAATCGTTCAAAGAAAAATAAATTGAAGAAAATTGAAGAAAATTCTTTCAGCCATTCTTTCACAAACCTGTGAAATTTTAAGCTCAATCGGTCTTCAGAGTCATGAGAAAACAGTGAAAACCCCCATTATACATTTTCACTGTTTTCAAACATCGGGCACGCGAGATAAAAGTTAAGTGTTTTTACTCATTTCCTAAAAACTACAGCATTTCAAGCAAAACCATTTCAAGGGAAGTTTTCCACCATGACCATTCTTAACACCATGTAAGTTATGTGCAAATCTGTGAATATTAATACTTTCAATCTTACCAATGTTGTGCACACCCTTTAAAGGCCCTGTACACTATTGGTAAGATCGAAAAACACAAATGTTCACAGATTCACACACAACTTACATGATTTAAAGTAAGTAATGGTAGAAAGGGTTCCTTAAAATATTTCTGCCTAAAATGCTATCGTTTCTAAGAAATGAGTAAAACAATAGTTTTTATCACGCGCGATATTTTGAAAAAACAGAAAACACATATAAGGTCTCTTCTCACTATTTTCTCGTGATCTCGATGACCAATTGAGCTCAAACTTTCACAGGTTTGTTTGTTCATGCATATGTTGAATCACACAAAATGTGGACACTGATTTTGAGCTGTTACAAAAAGTCTACAATACCTTTAAAGCAATATCATTTCATTTTGTTATTGCAAAGAATAATACTTTGAGTACAAGCTTGTGTGGGAAAAGTGGGCTTTCATTGTGCCACGCTCTGATTGTGATCTTTGCATCGTCACTTCTTAATTATTTCTCCCTCTAGATGCAAGCATTGAACCTCCTTCATAACTTACCTTTGAAGAATCTACATCGGGGCCGTTCAGCTGTAGAGAGAGTCAAACAGACATATTTTAATAGATGTGAAATTTGCATCGGGGGATAAAGAATATTATTGGTTTTTTACCCATACACTGATGTGTGTAAAGCACTGTATACTCAGTACTTTCCTGGTTCATGTAAAAAAAATCTTTAGGCATATTACACAGATGGGATTGAAACCCACAACCTTTGCCTACGACATTCTAGAGACATCTGCTCTAGAATAATAATAATAATACACAACATTTATTAGGCGCTTAATACGGATGTTTCTAAGCGCACCATTGTCCGACTAAAAAATTGTTCCTGCCAGGTATGGGGAGCTACGTTTGAAGTATGAGGTGTAGTCAATTATAGCACCATGCAATTGTTTACAAGGTGCTGTGGCGCAATATATGCTGCCGATTAGACCAGGAACACCGGGGCGAACCCCTTCTCTTTACAATAAGTGCACTGGGTTCTTTTACGTGCATTACACAACACACGGGACAATGGCTTTACGTCCCATCTGAGGACGAAGCATGTGGTTAAGTGTCTTGCTTAAGGACACAAGTGTCACAACTGGGATTCGAACCCACACTCTGCTGATCAGAAGCACCAGAGCTTGAGTTTGGTGTTCTTATCCGCTCGGCCACGACACGCACGTATGGCAAAGGTCCTGGGTTCGAATTCCACCCAAGTAAATATGCCTGTGGATTTCTTTTTCTTCACAGGAATCAGAAAATGTTGACTATGAATATCTTTCAATTCTGTTGAGTATTGAAGGACACTTACACATCACACAAATGAGATTATATCTTCTCTTAGTGCTTATCAACTTCATTTTGATTCTGGTCTTGTAAAATCAATTCTTGTCCAGTTAAAATTGTTGAACTACGAGCCCCTGCAGTATTGTTGATTTTCCCCCAAAAAAATTGAGCCCTCCAAAAATAATTGAAAAGGTTGTGTTTTTTTAAACTAAGTAGACATAAAAAAAAACTCTGAATTCAGATACTGTCATGTGGTTGCAAATAAAATAAAATAATAAAATAATAACTATTAGGTGTTATGTACGAATCTAAAGATAATGTACACTTAAGTATATCATCGAGTCAGGACTATAAGGCTGATAGTGCAATGTGTATAGATTTCATAAAAATGCTTCAAATGCACATTTTGGAGCTCCGGGTAAATGGAGTTTATTGATCAAGAAAAGTGGTCTCCAAAGTAATTGTTTGGCAAAAAGAAACGTTTGTTTTCGCAGACGAATATTTATTGTGAGGTTTGATTTCTTTCTTTAAATTATAGACTATACGAATTTTTCACATAATGCCCATTAAATCATTATGGATATGAAATTGCAATTAATGACCTTAGCTGACGATAGTATACACAGACGCTCAATTTTGTTCATGACATAAAATGTTCCCTTCCAAGTTCCAAATCTTATATAATTCGCTGAATATGAAACTGTAAGCTGTTCACAAAACGTAATGCACAACGACATAAAAGATACTTGCAGATATATTGACCTTATACCTCCGAGGTCAACGAGCACACTCTATTACAGCGGAGCTTTAAAGGGATTATATACGTTTGGTAATTGGAACCCACTGTTTGTTTCAATCCTATATAATTGTAGATATAAACTGCTCACATAAAGTTAGGAAACGTTTTTTAATCATGTATATTTTTATCATTTATTACCCTCTTGTATTATGTTGCATATCAATAGAAAGCTGAAGTGTTCTTCTTTAAAATGATACCAAATGTGCAATGATGACATGTTGCTGGACTTGGCCACATTAATGAGAATGAGACAAAGTCACAAATCAAATGTGCCAAAATTAGCAATTTTGTGTTACTGGATGTGAACAAACAAATTGACACTGTAATTCAAACAAGCGGTAATTTTGGCACATTTGATTTGTGACTTTGCCTTTGTGAGCAGTTTATACCATAAAACAAACCTGTGAAAAGGTGGTAGCGTTTTTTGAGACATTGAGAAATTTTTGGAGATAAAAAGGGATATTCTTTTTCCGCAGTAAAATAACCGCAGTACTTCTAAGTGAAAAGTTTCTCAAAATGCATTATACTAACCAAAGCTGCTGTACTTCTTACCAAGTAAGTTTTTATTGCCATTAAGTTTCAGAGTCATTACCAAACGTAAACGTTACACTATCCAAAGCTGCTGTACTTCTTACCAAAATAAGTTTTTATTGCCATTCATTTTCAGAGTCATTATCAAACATAAACATTACACTATCCAAAGCTGCTGTACTTCTTACCAAAAAAGATTTTATTGCCATTCATTTTCAGAGTCATTACCGAAAGCGTAAACATTTTACTATCCAAAGCTACTAAACTTCTTACCAAATGAGTTTTTATTGCCTTTAATTTTCAGAGCCATTATCAAACCTATACAGACCCTTTAACACTCCGCAGCTGTTCCTCCGCAGTTATGAGAAATTCAATTACAGATTTTTACAAGTCTACCCGTTATTGCCTTTTGGGTGTCACTTTCGTTTCCCTTGTCTCTTGGGTTGGTTCATTAGATTAATGTTTTTATCTACAACCAATAAAATGTCAGTGGAGTCGTATTGATGTCGTCTCGGGTTTCTTAAATGCTCGTTATAATGCCTCTCTGCATGACAAAATGATTGCATCATGGCGCACAGGTAGATGTGAAGGGCTTTGTGGAATGAGGACATGGGTGGGGTCACACAGGGGTTCCACCTGACAAGCCTCCCTTGATATTCCTCCGATCTTTTACAATGTTTGTTTCATCCTCTGTCTGACATGATACAATGAATGCTCTAGAGTAGTGCGTTTTCTAAGGTGGGGCTTCAATCCAGTTCACACTAAAGGGTAAAATGACAAGCCTCCCTTGATATTCCTCCGATATTTTACAATGTTTGTTTCATCCTCTGTCTGACATGATACAATGAATGTTCTAGTATTTTATTTGGTTTACCTGTACACCGATGTCTGTAAAGCACTGTATTCTCAGTACTTTCCCGACAGGCATATTACTCGGGTGGGATTCAAACCCAAGACCTTTGCCAAATCCTAGCAGATGTCTTATCAACTAGACCACTGAGATTGCCCGATAGCTAGAGGCAGTTCGAATCCTATGTTGGTTTTAGCAGCGGGGACCACGACAATTTATTAGATGTTAAAGGAACGTTACAGAACTGGTAATTAAAATTTTCTTCAAGATCACAAATTTACATCAAACTTACACGGTCTAATGATGATGATAGTAGAAAACATCCCTAGAAATATTTCTGTCTGAAATGCCATATTTGATGAGAAATAAATAAAACTAATTCACGATTGGAGTTTATCGCTCATGAGCGTTTTATTCAGGCATTGTATAACACATGCAAATGTGTCATCGGTTTTTCACTATTTTCTCGTGACCCAGATGGCTGATCGATCTCAAACTTCTACAGGTTTGTCAGTTTATGTATATGGTGGATTATATAAAGTGCTTACACTGTTTTGTTCGCAAAAACCAATTCTGTGATGTTCCTTTAAGTTTGCATCAGGGATAAAGAATATTATATTTGGTTTTACCCATAAACTGATGTCTGTAAAGCACTGTATACTCAGTACTTTCCCGAGTCCTGTGAAAAATATAGGATTCGAACTGCCTCTAGCTATCGGGCAATCTCGGTGGTCTAGTTGGTAAGACATCTGCTCTAGAATTGGCAAAGGGCACTTCTATTGGAAAATCTTATAAAGTCTATGCGTAACTTTTGAAGGGGCACCAAGGCCAACACAAGGGGCAACAGAGGCCATGGCCTCCATGTCATTCCAGGCCTGTAATAAGGAAATAAAAGAGTGGGACGAGGTCTTGAACATTCATTTAAAACCGGCAGGACCGTGGCCGTGCGATAAAAATGAGCGTAACAATATTGGAAAATCTGTAAAACTTTTCTGTAAACTTTCAATTCTTGTCACGTCCGCAGGCTCCGTTTCGCAAAGGGTCAAAATGCATGCGATGCTCAACGGCTGTGCGGACGGACGCGTGCGCATTAATAGATTTTACATTGTGCACCGCTATGTATTGATTGCGTTAAGCAAAAATTAGCGCCAAGCATAAGCTTGCGCACCACGCGTATGTTTAAACACTCCTCACGGTGTTTATATCGCACGTTTAAATATAGCCACGTATTCTCCTCTTGACCAATCAGAACGGATAAACTGTTCAAAGTATTAAAGTATTCATGAATAATGTTTGTATGTAACTGCTCGGCCCACGACACGCCACATCACATTAATGTCACATGAGAAGAGTCTATCTAACGGACTTACCTCATCTATTTCAACGGGACTGACCAGGAATGTTTCCTCACGTTGCAAGCTGAGAGACTCCTTGGACATTTGAACCCTGACCAGCTCCCCATCTCTCTGTCCATCCTTCAGGCTCAGATAACCAGTCTTGACCTGTCAACAAGAAAAATTCAATCATTTAAAACTACTTCATCAATGAAATGGGGCTTAGGGTTCTCCCCAGGTTTTTCATTCAAAACTGTGGGGCATTCTTGATGTTTGGCCGAAGCACGCTGAATTGAAACAGGATCTTCGGAATGTTTTCTACTTGGTGTTTATCTTGGTTTTAAAAGCCTTAAGTAAGTCTCCAGATTGCACAGTTCTGTGCAATCTGGAGCATTCTATATGATTTTCTCTTGATGTTTTTTTGTAAAACTATTTATAATTTTTTTGTTTTTTCGCGTATCGGTCGAAAATTGCGCGTATTGGCATGCAAATTGCGCGCATCTGCATGCAAATTGCGCGTATCACGATACGCTAGCTTGTGCATGGGGAGAAACCTGGGGCTTCAATGCAGTTCACACTGAAGGATAATTCAACAAGCCTCCCTTGTTACCCAACAAACTATACATGTACAATGTACATGTATGACTGGCAGCACTCCATGCCTTACAACGTTTTTCTCTAAGTCTCTTTTGGGTTTATCCTCTGATACAAAACAATTAACATATCAGAAAAGTGTTTCCTGAAATTTTGCTTAAAAAAAACAAAACAGTCTGGAAATAAATGATCATAAGTGCTTTGAGACGCCCGTAGATAAAGCGCTATATAAAAACTTGTTATTATTAATTTATTAATGTTGTAATTCAATCATTTAAACTACTTTGTCCATGAAACCAAAGAAACCCTCTCAAGGTGCCCCAAGCTCTCAAGACATTTTTTTTACGAAACTTGCCACAAATGTTCAGTTCAACATGTTCTACATGATGACACAAACAATATTTATAATATTTACCATTACCAGGCGTGTTTTTTTGAAAATGTTTGCCAATTTATGGTCAACAATATTATTTCTCCCATAATTTTCGTATTGTTTGTCCAAATGCATACAACTTTGCAAACTTGCTTATTTTGACATCATCGATAACATGACATTATATTTTATTACTGGGGTCACCCTTGGGGGTGCTATAATCATTGGTTTATTCCATTTCTTGGTGGCACATTTGTCATGAAAATATCTGTCGAAAAGACAGAGGCTGGCTACAGACCTACAGTGGGAGAGAGGTTGTAATATTGATCCCAACCCTTCACCAACAAGATTAACAATACGCTTCTGCACTCTATCTAAAAGATAAATGACAGGCAGAAGCTCCAGACCGAATGTGACAACAGTACTCCATTAGGGGACGTATAGTTGTCTTATACAAGCAGAGAGTAGCATCAGGAGGTAAGAACTTCTGAGCTCGATAAAGATAACCAACTCGCATGAAAGCACTCTTTACAATGCTTGAGATTACCTCTCCAAATTGGAATTAGTGGAGACATCAAGTCCAAGAAGGCGAAAATCTGATACCTCAGGCAAAGTCGATGGACTCTAATGAATAGATGGAAATGCATCATCTCTAGAGCGAGACAGGGACAGTAGTTTAGTTTTTCGTTGGGTTAAAGGTTACTAGCCAATCGTTCCCCCACTTCAGCACATTCTCTAAGTCATTATTTAGTGAGACACCCACCTCACAGCGAGAAGTTTTGGAAGAGTTAGGGTAACACAGTAGAGGGTTGAATCATCAGCATACATGGCGAGCTGAGACAAAACAAGAAAGAGAGTAGACCAAGTACTGAGCCCTGTGGAACACCGGAATTAATAGAATGGGTAGGAGAAGATTGAGCCATAAAATCGATGGACCCATAAAATATAAATGGATGGAAATGTATCATCTCTGGAGTGAGACAGACAGTAGTTTAGTTTTCTATGCGTTAAAGGTTACTAGCCAATCATTCCCCCACTTCAGCACGTTCTCTAAGTCACCCACCTCACAGCGAGAAGTGTTTGTAGTGAATAGTGATTACTTCATGAATCAACTTTTTCTGCGATAATTTCTGTGCATGTAGGTTTTGAGGCATTGCATGGTGAGGTATCAATTTATATTTGGTTTGCGGTAACACCATGTTCATACGCTGTGTAGATTTAGTTCTTTGAGAACTTGTCTTGGTATTTATTCTACTGCCGCGAAGTAGATTTCGGAATTCGGGAGACTACTTAGTTCTGAAAATAACTGTCCTGCTTCTTAACTACTATCTGGGCGGAAAGTGAGAAATCGGCTGGGACTACTACGCTTAGTGGATCGAGGGAACTTCTCGTTATTAATTGGCCTTAATGTTTCAACGTTTCGACTAGCCTGTTCTCGTCATCGTCAGTACAGTAACAGCAGCCCTCTAAGTAGTCCTGCTCATCCAAAAGTTTAATGAACAAGCTTAAAGTTTTAAAAAAAAACCTGCCTGTAAGTGCATTATTTATGGTGAAATGTGGTAGAGACAGATCTTTTCAAGATCAATGATGTACAGTAATTCATGTTTATTTAATTTACCTCATCTCTACATCCTTTAATCTAATTCTATGCGGCAACGTGGATCTGAACGCAAATAATCCCGCAGGGAGGTGGATGAGGAGGAGGGGGGGGAGGTTTCAAAATCACCCAGCCACACAATCTGATCTACTTTATACAAATTTTCTGGCCAATCTGGGCGCTGATTTATTGACACACAGCATCTCAGGTTTTTTTGTTTTCTTTGTAACGTGCCTGGGAGAAGTGGCGAGTGTTTACCCAAAACAGACCCCGAGGGGACCGAAGCGATTCGATCCAGACACTCCCGCTATTATTGAACGGACGCCTGGACAGGGGGGGAGGATCGAGTGCCAGTGGATTTAGGCGAAAAATTATTTGATTAGTTGATATCGAAACGGGGGAAAGGGCAAGAATGTCGTCTACGTGAGAACCGGGAACGAGATGATCGAGATTGTTTCTTCCTTTCTTTATCGGATGTTTAGGAAATCTTGTGTGAAGTCTAGTCTGTTTTGAGTTATACAGCATAGTGTTGTGCACATGTGGTGTTGTAGGTACATAGGATGTAAACAAGCACTGATGTAACACATGCAGGGCTCACCCTTAAAAGGCAAAGTATGACTTTGGTTTTTGGAACCGTTCGATTGATTTAATCCTATATAACTGTAGATATATAAAATAAAACTAAACTGTGAAAATATCATTTCAAAAGGTGGTAGCGGTCATACGTCCACAAGGGAAGAATAATCTGTAATTGGAATACAATCTGAGAAACGTTTCATGCAGAAACGTTTCTCAGATTGAAATGTTTTTGAAAAGCGGTCCGCTGGCCAAATGCCAGTGAAATCACCTGAGAACCGGTCAAAATTCACTCCAAGTGGTCCGGCCGGCTAGTTTAGTTTTGAAAAACATTTAATTTATTATTAAGTATGGACAAGTGAAAAAGCAGGGGGACCAGTGAAATGACGAGCTAACTGGTCCTGCTGGCTAGTCACTGAAAAAGTTAAGAGCAAACCCCTGTTGAATCCCTCTAAAACCACATTCCTTTGAAGGGAATCGTTTCTCAAAATGTTATACATT
The DNA here is from genome assembly GCA_021014325.1 of Plazaster borealis. Taxonomy (NCBI): domain Eukaryota; kingdom Metazoa; phylum Echinodermata; class Asteroidea; order Forcipulatida; family Labidiasteridae; genus Plazaster; species Plazaster borealis. The sequence goes on along the minus strand of CM037455.1, from coordinate 16,010,452 downwards.
ATCAACAGCTGCAATGCTTCTTACCAAGTAAGTTGTTATGGTCTATAATTATGGTGGAAAAATGGACTGTCAATATTTTAAATAAAAGTTTCTGTATTAGATAAGCAAATGTTTGACCTCAAGCAAACACTTACCGAGGCTTGCCTCTATTTCACAAGCCCTTTTCACACGACAAAGGCAAACTAGGGTCCTTGGACTCCGGTGTCAGTTGTCTTGACCATGGACATTGGTCACCGTGGTCCAGTGGTTAGACTGCAGGACTTGCAATCACAAGGTTGTGGGTTCGAATCCTACCAAGCTAACCGCTGATTTCATAATGGACTAGAATAAGTATTGTCGTCTAGTTACTGAATCACAATTTCTTGATTTGTGCAATTCATAATCATAGACGTTTAAACCAATGTTTGTAGGAGAGATTGGCTGTTGCCAGCTTGGCGTTTATATCCCCTTGTGGGAGGTTGCCGAGTTCCCTTGACAGGAAGATCATCTAAACAAATCAAACAAAGATCCTTCATCTTTTGGGGTGTCAGAGGTCAACCTTGTTTATTGTCCATCTCACTGGTGTCCGCACAGCTAGCATGGAATCGCTATTGCATGTGCTGATTACCAATCATCTTGCGTGCATGCATGGTAGCTCTAGCTAAACCATGGTCCTTGGTTTTTTGCTTTCACACAGCATGCACAGACGATCATGGTGAATTTTCACAACGTTGTGTTTTTTTGTTGCTGGTCTCGATGATGGTCAGAAAAAGACTAGGGACCCATGCTTGTGCAGAGCAGAGGTACATTTCACACGATGTGGACTTGACAACGTTGTGTTCTTAGGACCATGGACCCCCTGCTTATTTCCCTCGTGTGAAAAGGCCTTTAGTTGTCTTTTTCCTACTGTTATATCTCGCTATCGACTCTAATTTGATGAACATCATCACTGCTGTGACATGAGATTTGTGAAATGAGGCATTTCATAAAATACATCCTACAAAGCACTCTAGGGATGAGATTGGACGAATTCCTGAAAAAAAAGCCTGCGAGTCTGGGTCCCCCTTATTCTAGACCCAGAACCTCTCCACTCAGGAGGTTTATAGACTCTGTGCATCACCAGAAATACAAAACTACAGGTTTGGACCCAATGTGGAACCTATTTCTTTCTCCCCTTTGGTGATTGCTTTACTTCTTTCTCGAAAATTTAAAGGCTCAATTAAGAAAATTTAGAAAATCCGAAAAAAAACTGAGAAATCACATGCCTGCAAAACTTTAAGATGTCTACTTTAGGGCCTATCAGGCATTGGTTTGTTGCCTTGAACTTTAAATGCAAAGTATACTTTTGTTTTTTTTCATTTTAATCCTATATATACAATAAAACTAACCTGTGAAAATTTCACTTCAAAAGGTGGTCGCATCGCCGAAAATCCGGAGCGGTTATGTCTGCGCAGGAAGAATAACCCGCAATTGGAATACACAATCTGAGAAACGTATCTGACAGTAACGTTTCTCAAATTAGGATAAAAACTGATATATTTTTCCATCACCACATTACTTCGAAGGTGAAATGATTCTCAAAATGCTTTATACTATCGAAAGCTGCTTTACTTCTAACCAAGTAGGTTTTTATTGCCATTAATTTTAAGAGTGATTACCAAACGTATACCTTCCCTTTAATTCTTTCAAAAATGACATTTTTTTGAATTTGTTTTCTACAGAAGATTTGTCAGGGTTTGCCCCTTAAATTTTTCAGTGACTACGTTTCAAAACGCCATTTTGCAAAGGGCGTTTTGAAACGTATACCTTCCCTTTAAAGGCATCGTACACGTTTGGTAATTGTCAAAGACCAGTGTTCTCACTTGGTGTATCCCAACATGCATAAAATAACAATTGGGCTCAATTGGTCATCAAAGTTGCAAGAAAATGATGAAAGAAAAAACACCCTTGTTGTACAAATTTGTGTGCTTTCAGATAGGAATAAAAACTTCTTGCAAGAAGTTTTTATTATTTTAGTGAGAAATTACCTCTTTCTCAAAAACTACCTTACTTCAGAGGGAGTCGTTTCTCACAATGTTTTATATTATTAACAGCTCTCTGTTGCTCGTTACCAAGTAAGTTTTTATGCTAATAATTTTGAGTAATTACCAAATGTGTACAGTGCCTTTAAGGACGCAATGAACTGGTGGCAATTGCTTCCCTCAATATCCCTTGACACTCTTCTTTATATTGAACTAAAAATATCTAACCCCCCCCCCCCCCCCCGAGTATCATGTGTGAAGTTCAAGGCCTACACGGCATCAAGGCAGCGGTACGGTGATGTCATTTCTGAACTGCCGTAATTTCATTGCTGTCCCCCCCCCTCGCCACAACGCAATCAATGGAGTAAAACTCAATCAGTGAAGAAATGCCTCTGTATTCCTTCAGATACAATAATGGTCTTAATGCAATTTGGAGTCACGGTGTATAGTGTGTATGAGGGTTTTTTCGGAGGTGTGTGTCAGTATCCTATTGGTTTCCACTCTGGGAGAATCTCCCACTCGGACAAGGAGTAAATCAAGATCAATCAGTCCAAGGTAAAAATTTTAAAAGGTGAACACAGGTTTTTACAATTTTATTCAGGTGAAACTTGTCAACAGGGGAGCTTGTTTTGACCCCCACCCCCCAAAAAATATATATATATATTTTTTTTATAATAATAATAATAAACATTACAAAACGGTGTAAACCCTCCACAATAAACACCTTTCTTTTTTTTTCTTTTTTTTATCAACAAAAAAAAAATAATAATAATTAGCAATCAGCAAAATGCTCACTAACTCAAATGACTTATGGTATTTTTTTCCATATGTACTCCCTATCCCAGCCAGGGCTTGAAATTAACACTAGACCGCAGGCCCGAGACCAGTGATTTTAGCATCGGGCCAGGCAACTCAAAACTGGACAAGCCCGATGGTCTTGTGTTTTTCAATTGAATATGCTACCTCATTGTGTAATATCTTTGTGGAAAAAAAATTGACTTTATGAGTCTGAAAATATCATTTGATTCTCTTGTGTATCAAAGTAGGCTTTTTATACATGTAAGACAAATGAGATCTATCCCTAAATTTTCTCTTAGTGCTTGTTCAACTCACTTTTATTCTGGTCTTGTAAAAGAAATTCTGGTCTAGTAAACATTTTGAGCTACTTAGCTCTGCAGTCTTGTGGATTTTTCCGCCCCAATTTAAAGGTATCGTACACATTTGGAAATGACTCAAAACATATATTAGCATAAAAACTTACTTGGCAACAAGCAACGGAGAGCTGTTGATAAAACATTGTAGGAAACGACTCCCTCTGAAGTAACGTAGTTTTTGAGAAAGAGGTAATTTCTCACTAAAATAATAAAAACTTCTTGCAAGAAGTTTTCGTTCTTATCTGAAAGCACACAATTGTACAACAAGGGTGTTTTTTCTTTCATCATTTTCTTGCAACTTCGATGACCAATTGAGCCCAAATTTTCACAGGCTTGTTATTTTATGCATGTGTTGGGATACTCCAGGTGAGAACACTGGTCTTTGACAATTTCCAAACGTGTTCAGTGCCTTTAAGCCCTGCTAGCACAATGGATGTTTTTTAAGGAGGGACAAGTGGGCAAACCAGAGTAAATAGCTGTGTGGCCCCAATGTATGCATTATGTACAGGCCTGGAATTTCATCTTTGAGAGGGCAAAGCCATTTTATATTTTGCAAAGGCTCCATTGAAGAATCTTAAAATCTACGGGAAAGTTTTGAAGGGACACCAAGGCCAAGCCCTGGCCCAACTTCGTAGAGCTGCTTAAGGCAAAAATATTGCTCAAAAATTATTGCTAAGCATCAATAAGCGGGATACCGGTCACAGATGCTCCATGAAAAATGGTATTTTAGTTGGTAATCTTTTTCTGGTAAGCATAATTTTGTTGTGCTCTGTGGCAAATTTTGGTGCTTTACTCTTTCAGTGCCCAGCTTTATGAGGTTTTTTGAAATTATACAATGTATATAAATATAAGTCTTTCTCACCAAACAAAATGTAATTTGCTGATTTGTGTTGCCTTGGTACATCCCAAAGTCAATAGTATTTCTTGAGTGATAATGCCCTCTCGTGATAACATGTACACTATGGGTCGAACATGCACGATTGATGACACTTTTTGAGTACGTGAAAAAGATCATACATTTACGATAATGGCGCTTTCGGAATACTTAAAATAGATCGTACATGTACGACCTCGGCACTGAAAGAAGTTAAGCAGCTTTATGAAATTGGGCCCAGGCCTGAATGCAATGCCAAATCTAAATTTGAAAGCAGGCAAAAACCTTCACAATACAAAACACATCATGTCATAAATCCCACAATAAAGCACGTAGTTCGTGTTCAAGGTTTACATGACATTACAAACATTACAGAAAAATACATAAAAGAAACCATTAGATGCGCGTTGAAAAAAAGGAAGACTCTTACACAAACAAATGATTCCACACGTTGTGACCTTCACTAATCAAATACCACCCCCCCCCCCTTAATTGATTATAACTGGCAAAATAATTTTTGCACAAATAACAAACAGAGTCCGTCGCCCATGCACACAGAAAATATTGTTGCAAATTTTGTTATCTTTTGACTCGTCTGCCAAACACACACGCACGGAAGAGGGTAATGCCAAATGACCATGTAACAATAAATTGTCAAATTTGCATCTCTGGTTGCCATGGCAACACAAGCCGCCTCTTTTAAAGTGGTGAAATCCAGAAGGCTACTGTAATAAAAGGATGTGGAACGGTGACATATCTTAGGACCGTGACTTTATAAATTCATCCCCTTGTACAGCTTAATTACAACGCTATTGTTCCTCGAAGGCTAAAAAAATCCCATTTTATCGCAGTACGTCTTATTCTGAGATTTGAAGTAACACTATGATTGCAGTCACGACTTCAAAATTCAGCTGCTAGACTAGTCACATGCACTCTCACACGTGATAATATAACTCCCATCCTACAGAATCTACATTGGCTCCCTGTTCAACTTAGAATTCAGTTTACAATTCTCCTCCTAACTTTTCATTGTTTACAAGGCACAGCCCCAGTTTATTTCTAGTGCTATAGTTCACAAATATATTCCTTCTAGAAATTTACGTTCCAAATCAAAGTCCCTTCTTGTCACTTCCACCCCTGTTACAAATTCATACTGAGCTCGGTCATTCCAAGTAGCTGCAGCTGAACTGTGGAATGGCATACCTGAGTTTTTTAAGGAGGCAGTCACGGTTGAGAAATTCAAAACTCGCCTTAAGACACATCTGTTCACCGTCCATCAGTAACTTGTTCTTCCGTTGGTAATTTATTGGTATCTTGTTGTTGCTTTTATTCCTATAAAGCGCATAGGGACTTTGCAGTTATATTCGCTATACAAATACAGTTTATTAGCTGTTTCGCACATTTATTATTATTATGTACTAATCTCTGTGAAAGAACCATTGGTTCAACAACATGACCAACTGGATGCTTCAATATGCTCTGATCGTAAACAGGAGCATACCACCATTTCTTTATAGAACCACAACTCGTACGAGAGAGTTCATGTATGGTGTTACGGCACGCCGTTACTAGATTGTATTCCCACCATGCAAGTTTCAAACCCTACTCGTGTACATTGTTACAGGTTTCAAATTCTACTCATGTACATGGTGTTACCGCAAACCTTACTAGATTGTATCTCCAACATCCAAAGTTTCAAATCCTACTCATGTACATGGTGTTACAGCAAATAAATACTAGATTGTATCTCAACTACATGTATGTAAAGTATTAAATCCTACTCATGTGCATGGTGTTACAGCAAATAAATACTAGAATGTATCTCAACTATGTAAAGTTTTAAATCCTACTCATGTGCATGGTGTTATAACCCAAACCTTATTAGATTGTATCTCCACCATGCAAAGTTTGCATGTCTTTTTACTGAAAAGGCCAACGGTGAGTAAAACAGCAAAATCAGATATGCCTGGGCGTATTTTATACATAAATTATGCAGTGTCTCTACAAAAGGTATTATATAGGATTGGTATGGATAAAACTTGATTGTTAATTATTAGTTTCTGTCTGAAAGCTTACTGATTATGAAGTTCATACTGGAACCATTTTTTTCTGTGAAATATATCTTTCTAAAAATGAAGTCACATTCAAGAAAACTGTATCTGAAAACCTAAAAAAAATCTGAACAGCTGATTTGGGTTGTTACACGACTAACAACCAAAAATAAGGACAATGTGTTTACATGTTGAAAGTTGTGCAGGGTTTTTCACTATTTTCTCCTGACTCACACAATGGATTAAGCCCAAATTCTCACAGGTTTGTTATTTCATGTAGGCCTATATGGTTGATCACACAAAACATAAACACTGTGTGCAACTATTTTGTCAGCTCTACCAATCCTGTACCCTGTATAAAACCTTAACAGGTGTAAGTACACCTTTGGTTTTTGAACCATTCAATTGCTTTAATCCTATATATAAATGTGGATGTACAATCAAACTAACCTGTGAAAATTTTATTTCAAAAGGTTGTCGCGTTTTTGAGATATCGCCGAAAATCCGGATCGGTTAAATGTCCACGCAGGAAGAATAATCCGTAATTGGAATACACAACCTGAGAAACATTATTAATAATAATAATAATAATAATATGACGTTCTTATAGAGTGCATTTCAGTTCTGGGAGAACTCTCAATGCTCTTTAGATACAATAAATAATAACAAACAAAATAAAAAAAAACTAATTTTCTGTATTTTTGAAGCTTTTAATTCTAATTGTAAATTGTTGCAATTCAGCATGTGGCTGCTTATAACAAGTCTGTCAATAAACCATTCTATATATAAACATAAGTATATTCTACAAATTAACTTTACAATTTGAAATTACAAAACAAATTGTGAAAACAGGTAGGATTTGAGGTGTATTTTGAAGAGATCCGGGTTCGTCTGACAGTAGCGTTTCTCAGATTCAAATTTTAGAGAATAAAAACTAACATCTTTTTCCATCACCACATTACCTCGAAAGTGAATTGATTCTCAAAATGCTTTATACTATCCAAAGCTGCTGTACTTCTAACCAAGTAGGTTTTTATTGCCATTAATTTTAAGAGTGATTACCAAAGGTACAGTATACCATCCCTTTAAAAAGGTTGAAAAGACTACATTACATTTTGAATTGAAAACCCAATCTGGGCACATTGAGCCAAATGAGAAATATAAATACTGCAGATGGTCCTTCCAACTGACGGGGTGAGTGCGTTAGTGTTGAAACGAAACTCAGCCTGCAGTTTAGGGTTACATCTTTTAATATTTTGGCAACTTACAACTCATCGGTAATTGAAATGTAGTCAACGTTGAGGAAAGGAATGACGATTGCACTGTTCTTGAGAGGTTTGTTTCTCTACCAAGGAAGGAAACTAAAAGTAGTTGATTATGGGCACATGAACAAAATTTCTACTCAGCAAAAGTAGATATACATCTACTTCTACTTTAGCAGGGAACCAGTTACCAACAACTCATATTACAATGTATTTTGGCTGGTAACCTGTTTCTGCTAAGCAAGATTTTTTCCGTGCTAAGTAATTTCTTTATGTGCTTAACAGCTTTATGAAATTTGGGCTTAGTAGAATGGGTGATGAGACCAGGGCCAAATCTCATTAAACATGTAAGCACAAAAACTTGCTAAGCACAGAAAACTCTTGCTTAGGAAAAATAGGTTACCAGCCAAAATACCATACAGTTACCAGTGCTGTGACTGGTACCCCAGTTATTTCTTGCTCAGCCAAGAAATTTGCTTAGCAGAATGGCCAAGATGGCTGGATGAGTGAGTAAATGTCAATTTATTTCACTCAGTCTCGCTCTTCCTGAAAGTCCTTCATTCATAAAATGATCACAATGGAATTTCAATACCTCCTTGGAATTCTTATTGTATCCACAGATTAGAGGGAAGGTAAACATTTGGCAATCACTCTAAAATTAATGGCAATAAAAACTTACTTGGTTAGTAAGTACAGCAGCTTTCGATAGTATAGAGCATTTTTAGAAACATTTCACTTCGAAGTAATGTGATTGAGGAAAAATATATCAGTTTTTATCCCCCAAAATTTGAATCTGAGAAACGTCAGATATGTTTCTCAGATTGTGTATTCCAGTAACAGATTATTCTTCTTGCGTCGAAATTTTTTGGCGATATCTCAAAAAACACGACCACCTTTTGAAATGAAATTTTCACAGTTTAGTTTTATATATATCTACATTCTACATTTATATAGGATTAAAACAATCGAATGGTTCCAAAAAACCAAAGGTATACTTTCCCTTTAAAGGGACACATTGCCTTCAGATTGGGCGCTTTGGGCTATACAAGCATTTGTTATGAAATGAATATGGTTTGAAAGACGTTTTAAAAGTAGAATATAATGATCCACACAAATATACCACAAAATTGTGTGGTTTTCCTTTTACTGTACTAACATGGTCCGCCATTTTGTGGCGAACCATGTTAGTTAAAAATGGGTCTGTACATTTTGTACGGGGATGTTTTGGTTCATTCCTGACTATTTCAGTACGAAATTTGAAACATGACGTAATTTGATTTTAACAACTAATGGGTCTCTACATTCTAAGGAGGAATATTTTGTCAACCAAAATGTCAAATTCAAGGCTGTTTTGATTGAATGTCATTGAAAGTCAGGAATGAACCCCCCAAAAAAATTGTACCGGAATGTTATCGAATACAATGGCAATTTACACATGAGGTTGGATACTTTTTCCCCACTAACATGAGGACTCTATCTATTGGAAAATGAGTACATCACAAAATCGAATTGCTCATTTCCATCCTCTTTAAGTATAACAGTAGTCAGCAAGTCGGGAAACTGGCTTCCTTGTAACCTCCCCAAGACATTGCTCTAGCTACATCCCAGGGCCTGAAATTAACACTGGACCGCAGGCCCGAGGCCAGTGATTTTAGCCTCGGGCCAGTAAACTCAGGACCGGACAAGTCTGGTGGTCTTGTGTTTTTTCAATTGACTAAAAGTACCTCACTGTGTAATAATGTCTTTAAATATCTTTCAATTGTGTTGAGTAATGAAGCATACCTAATACCATAAAATAAAATTAACGAGATAATTCCTTAGTGCTTGTTCAAATAAAAACAGTTAACAATGTACATATTTTAAACTGTAGAAAGTTGTCTCTCATTATATTCTGGTCTTGTAAAATAAATGCTGGTCCAGTAAATATTGTAACCTACAAGCATTGTGGTCTTGTGGATTTTCCCCCTAAATTCAAGCCCGCATCCCTGCATACAGTCCCAACAAACACTGACACATTTAGCCTTGGGTCCCTGGGTCATTGCTCTGAGTTCAATGAGGATATGTAAAGCTTAACAAAGGAACACAATTATCGAAGGCTAAGCACTAGGCAGTCTCCTGCAATGTGTCATCTCTGTGAGAAGAATTCTCCATATAATTAATAAACAGTTACAATTATTTGCACGTACAATTTGAATTTCATCAAAAGTACCACTCAATAAAACTGTGAAAATATCTTGGGTTGAAGTATTTAAAAAAAGAAAGTTACAACTGAACCTTCTTATTAATAGAGCTGGCTAGACCCTCAATTTCTATTTTTTCATACAGAAGTTAAATTATTAATATTATTAATATTAATTTTATTATTATCATTATTATGTGTATTAAGCACTGTATAAAAATCCACGGGCAAATCACTGGGGTGGACCTTTGCTTTGCTAGAGTAGATGTCTTACCACTAGACCACCGAGCTAGCCCGGTGGCTGGAGGCAATTTGAATCCTATGTTTTAGCAGCAAGTACAGCAACAATTTAATAGATGTTATTTTTGCATCGGGGATAAAGAAGAATATAATTTGTTTTACCATTTACACGGATGTGTATAAAGCACTGTATTCTCAGTACTTTCCTGAGTTCTGTGAAAAAAATCCACAGCCAAATCACTCGGGTGGGATTCGAACCCATGACCTTTGCATTGCTAGAGTAGATGTCTTAGCACTAGACCACCGAGCTAGCCCGGTGGCTAGAGGCAGTTTGAATCCTATGTTTTAGCAGCGGGTACAGCAACAATTTAATAGATGTTATTTTTGCATCAGGGATAAAGAATATAATTTGTTTTACCATTACACGGATGTGTATAAAGCACTGTATTCTCAGTACTTTCCTGAGTTCTGTGAACTAAATCCACAGGCAAATCACTCGGGTGGGATTCGAACCAACGACCTTTGCATTGCTAGAGTACATGTAGATGTCTTACCAACTAGACATTACTGTTATTATTTTGTATTAGTATATTTTAAAGAGGAAGGGAAATGTCTAATTCAATTTTATGATGTACTCATATTCCAACAGATAAAGTCCTCATATGAGTGGGAAAGAAATCACAAGTCTCCAACCTCACGTTCAAACAGTGTAAATAGCCATTGTATTCAATACTCTTCCGGTGCAAAATTTGTCAACATCCAAAACATCCGATGACATAATTCGGAGAAAAATGGGTCTGTACATTTTTGTACGGGGATGTTGTGGTTCATTCCTGACTTTTTCAGTGCAAAATTTAAAACAACATGCATTGGATTTCAAAAACTTTACATTCCAAGGAGGAATATTTCATCAGTGAAAATGTCAAATTCAAGGCCGTTTTGATTGAATATCATTGAAAGTCAGGAATGAACCAAAACATCCCCAGACCAATTTTTCTCAGAATGATGTCATCGGATGTTTTGGATGTTGACAAATTTTGCACCGGAATGTTATCAAAAACAAGGGCAATTTACACCATTTTAACGTGAGGTTAGAGATTTCTTTCCCCACTCACATGCGGACTCAATCTATTGGAAAATGAGTACATCACAAAATTGAATTGGTCATTTCCCATTTCCTCTTTAAGTATTACAGTAGTCAGCAAGTCGAGGAAACTGGCTTCCTTGTACCCTCATTGGATTTTTTTTTTTTAAAGACCAAAATGAACATCTTACCCCATGCACAACCCAGAGTGGACTCCTGTGCGTTGAGCGTCGAATTGGCAGATTATGACTGAGTTTAAGCATCAAGGGCTCCAGACCTATCGTCAGCAACAGCTCATCAAACCAAAGAGTCATTTTGAAGAAGAAAAAAAACCCTCAACAAACCGATCCTCTCAATCCTCTCAATTTATCTTTTCATTTAAGATTCCAAGTTGAGATATCTTAAAAGACAGTCTTTAAAAAAAACAACACCGGGGCATGTTGAGAGGGAATGCCGTCATAAAATTTGTCTCTCTGCGAAGTGAGTTTATTACAAAGATGCCGAGCTGACTATCAGGGAAGATTTTTCGATAAGTAGCTCATGGTCAGGTGGAGCGATGATCAACTTGGGTCGTTGCTGCTTTTGAAATGAATTCACTCTATCAATAGCAAATGAATTACAAAGTCACTGTCAGGAACTCGACGTTTTCACCATCAATTCACTGGGAAAAGTATAAAACGTAAGGTTTGATCACAAGTTCAGATCCAAGTCCAGGCACAAATACTTCAGAGCTGCCACCTCTTCCTGATTCTGCAAAAAAATACCCTCTAAATGAACCAACCTAATTCCTATGTTCTGATGAACAAATTTTGAAATTCCCTCTGAATGTGGAAACTTGTTCCCTATTATGTTGAACGTAATTCTAAATATCTCCCTGAGTGGTGTACAAAATCTCCCTGACGGCAAGATGCAAATGTTGCTAGCTCTGATGCTTGGTTTTGTGATACATACTCATCAACCAGACACCATCAAAAAAATTGTTCAAACAAAACCACCAAATAAATTTGAATTTACACTTTTAGCTATTAACCCCCTTGCACGCACGTCAAACACGGAGAATGTACCAAGAATGCCATTTTGAAAGTCAACCGTGCAGAAACTTTGAATCCTAAAATGGCGCAACCAAGATTATTGTGATGATGACGTCAGGTGATTTGGGTCAACAGATCCAATGACATTGACCTGCTGCAGTTCAATTTTTCCACCACGTAGCATTTGACAAGTTCTCTGACCCCTCACTATAAATCACTACAGGGAAGGAAACACTTTGAAAAGCACCAGTCTAATTTCAACACGTGCCTCACTTTGACTCACATAAAGTTTAAGAATGTACAAAGGCTCTCAGTAGTTTGTCTCCAAGTCGGAAGGTCACTGCAGCGTCCCGGCAGCGTTCGCTGGTCAAATGCCAGTTAAAACACCTAAGGACCAGTCAAAATTGTCTTCAAGTGGTCCGGCTGGCTAGTTCAGTGTAAAAAAAGCATCCGTATTTAATATGAATTATGGACAAGTGCAAAAGCTGACGGACCAGCGAAAACGACAAGCTAACTTATCCTGCTGGCTAGTCACTGAAAAAGTTAACGGCAAACCCTTCACAGATCTAGCCGATGTCCTACCAATCAAATTAACACACTGTTTATTTTTCCAGTACAGAAATAGTTTACACATAATCCCCAAGGATGCAATTTGTTTTGAAATTTACTTATCAACATGCTCACCTCCCTCAAAGCCTGAAAAGAGGTACCTCACCTTGATGGTTTAAAAAAAAACAATCAAAGAAATATCAGTTTGGAGACATCCGAAAGCTGTGTAGCAAAAGGATAAATAACTTGAAGGTCCTCCATACAAGCACAACCTGTGCCCTAATTACAAATTGCCAGCCAAAAATAGACCACGAAAGCTATGACATTTACATGTTTGCCCTGTGCGACTTGAGCAGTCGTACAAATTAGTTCACCTGCTCGGCCAGATATCAACAATCTCACACTCTCACAGAAGTCTCTTAATAGTCCCCAATGACACCACTTCAAAATACTATACAGCGAGTGATAACTGACATCGGGTACCAGTCTATTTTGGAATCAAGCCTCTGTTTGAGTCTCCCAGTATTATATATAAGTGAAAAGCCAAGATGGCGCTAGCAGAATTCTTGCTGCATAATCCACAGAATGGCAGTCGGACTGGTTTTTGTGTTTTTATCCACCACACACCAAATGCATTAAAGGCTGTCCACACACGATAAAACCAGCTTATCTCTCTGCAATTGCATCAAGAATTAAATGCAATAAAACCATTAAGGGTTGTAAATTCTATCCTGGTAACATCTGTATAATATTCATTCCACATAATGCATACAATCAAACACTAAACTGTGTACATACCAGGTGCACGCCTCGCTAAGTTCATTGTACATGTACCAGAATATTGTCGTCAGAACAAAAGTATCTTCCACAAATCTATTTTCACAAATGAAAAAAAACCCTGACAATTGAGAAAGGTTTCCTGAAGGTGTGGAGATGAAGCCCCTAAATTTACAGGTTGTTACACTGTAGAGGTTAACAGACTCTATAAATCATTTCAACTGGACATTTGAAGGTTTGGTTATGGAAAGGGCAGAGTCTTTCATCTCTGTGATGGCAATTTTACCTCTTTCAAGAAAATCTGAAGGTGCAGGGAGATCAAAGACAAATCTTGAAATCAGGAAGAGTCCAGAAAAATCTCATACTTTTTTTTGCGCAAGAGTTTCCTCAAGTAAACACAAGCAGAGACACTTTGATGAGAACTGTGCTAGACAACAATCTCGTCAACAAATCCACTCCCTTCCATAAATATTACTGTTTCTCCCCATCACAGGGACGTGATTTGACGAATGTGAAAATTCCTAGAAATTAGCACAGTGCAGGCTTGGGTTTCCCCCCTTACTCTAGACCCAGATGTTACAACTAAGGAGGTTTACCGACTCTTTGCATCACCAGAAAGTTTGGAGACAACGTGGACTAATTTGTTTCTCCCTTTGGTGACTGCTTTTACGTCTTTACAAGAAATGTTGAAGACTCAAGGAGGTTTTGAGAAAATCCTGATACCAGGAAAAATCCGGAGAAATCACACAACTGACATAAAAAATCACTAACCATTAGTTAAAGTTCTCCACAGTGAGGCCATCCATGCACAACAAATTCCTCCAATGAAAGAGATATTTCCAGGTAAAAAACAGCTGGCATCTCCATTCTAGATGAAAACATTTTCCAAAATCAGCAAAAAGAAACTGTTCTCATCCGACATACTTTCAATAATAATTCCCTGCAAACCTTTTGATACACTGAAAAGTGTCGGCGAATTAAACAATGTGAATCGCCATGAAATTGAAGTACAACCGAGAAAGCCAAAGTTGCTCAGTGCAACCGACACATTAGAAGAAGTAACATCAATCTGACTTGAGCATTTAGAAAACTCTTCCCAACTCCGTTTCATCTATATTATTCCTTCAGCTGAATATCTTGAGTTAGACCGACTTTCCAAAAGGCTTCATGACACCATAAAATACATTGTAAGACTAACAAAAAATCACAGAATCAAGGAAGATACATGTGCAACAAAATTTTGAACTGGTATCTCCACGATAGACGCTGCTCAACCTTCCTCCCACAATCTCCAACTCCGCTTACTAAATACTAACCTCAGCTCAGACCCCAGAAAACAAACTCAAAAAATGGACTTCCATTTCGAAGAAACTATGAGCTGGATTCGACCATTTGTAAACAGTTGCAGAGTTGATTCTATGCATCACCAAACACTTAATTCCTTTCCACTATCTTGCATCAAAGAGTAGATCTTGTTTATCCACAGAAATAAAAAACACATATGAAACAGTTTCCCGAAATGGAAGACTGCTTTGAATTGAATCAGGCAGGCATCACCAGGCAACCGAGTCTTTTTTTTTTTCTTCTTCCCGATATCAACTATCAAAGGTCTCAAAGCATTATGGTAGACTGCACTCATCCATAGAAAATGAAATAAAATCCACTGGTTTGTTTAGCATTGATCCGTATGCCTCCATCGTGTATGCTCAGCCGATGCAGTGTGCCTCAACGCGGCGGCTACTGGCAACGTATTGAGCTCTACCGATTTAAAAATATCTTCTGCCCCGTGTTGTCCTGATTGCCTGGGCTGTTTGGGTAATTACGTACTGAATGCCAAGTCAAGTGTGTAAACGATTCCGCAGCAACCATGGTGCGGTTGTGTTTCCAGCCTTGTCTGTGGTGTATAGGACAATTCGGAAACGTACACCCAACTTGTGTCAAATCAGCTGCTCGCTGAGTGCCGGTGATGATGGGAATCCTAAACCAATCAGATGGAGGAGTGATGTCTGTGTCTTGTGTGTGGGGTTTTTATTAACCAGTAAAACCATGGAGATATACCTCGACTATGATTTATACCAGCTACAGTGTGATGTCATAATGTACCTTGCTGATACTGTGACACAGTGTTATTATCACTGCACACCAATCAGATTGGAGTACTGGTAATGCTTGTGTCATGGTTTTCAACAAGAACATAGGAGGGATCCCTTGATTGTGATTCACATCAGCTGCAATGTACATTTGTACATTGCTTGCTGATGGTGTAAAACAGTGCTATTTTCACTGCACCAATCAGATTGGAGTAATGGGTGTGTCATGGTTTCCATCAAGAACATATGAGCGATCCCTTAATTGTGCTTCACATCAGCTGCAATGTACATTGCTTGCTGATGATGGCGTCAACCAGTGCTATTGTCACTGCACCAATCAGATTGGGGTAATATGTATGTCATGGCCTTTATCAAGAACAACAGCGGAGGGATCCCTAGATTGTGATTCCTCCGATCTACACGATCTATGCCAGCTACAGTGTGATATTGTGTACATCGCTTGCTGATACTGTTACCCTTGACTGACCAATCACAACAGGGAGTGATGTCTATGATAATTGGTTACATACCATACACAGAGTGCAGTTAGGGATCTCTGAATGTCTTCCACCACTGTCTTCAATTTGCAAATATTATTGGCACAAATTACGTACAGTTTGCAGGAGAATGGCTGCACGTTTTCTTCGCGGCATGTATTTGTGTACTTTTTTTTGATGTACAGGACAGGTTCAATAGTTAGATATCCAACGGCGGTTCTTTACTTACACATAATTATCATGGTGCAGTTTCATGTCTTAAGGCTCTGAACACGTTTGGAAATGTCAAAGACCAGTGTTCTCACTTGGTGTATCCCAACATACGCATAAAATAACAAACCTGTGAAAATTTGGGCTCAATTGGTCATCGAAGTTGCAAGAAAATGATGAAAGAAAAAACACCCTTGTTGTACAAATTTGTGTGCTTTCAGATAGGAATAAAAGGCTTCTTAATTGCAAGAAGTCTTTTATTATTTTAGTGAAAAATTACCTCTTTCTCAAAAACTACATTACTTTAGAGGGAGTCATTTCTCACAATGTTTTATACTATCAACAGCTCTCTCTTGCTTGTTACCAAGTCAGTTTTTATGCTTATATATACAGTGTACTTTGAGTAATTACCAAACGTGTACAGTGCCTTTAATACATAAATTTCTCTACATGGATATTTATGGCATGTGTCTCAATCAGTGTCAAGACCAGTCATAAATTTTGAAATTTCTTAAATTTTTGAAGTATAATAAGTCTAAACAATTGCTACATGTGTACAGATGACAATTCAACAATACTTTTTTTATTTATTTATTGTAAATTTATACCTGATAACCCCAGGCCTGGAATTTCATCTTTGAGAGGGCAAGGCCATTTTTCATTTTGCAAAGGGCACTTCCGTTAGAAAATCTTAAAGTCTATGGGACACTTTTGAAGGGGCACCAAGGCCAAGACCAGGGGCAACAGAGGCCATGCCCTTTGTGACCTCCGTGTAATTCAAGGCCCGTAACCCATATATCTGTAGTTGAGTTTATAACAAAACTAAATACATGTAATATTCTTTATCCCCGATAATTTTTTTAAAACATCTATCAAACTGTTGCAGTACCCGCTGCTAAAATATAGGATTCGAACTGCCTAGAGGACATTCTCGGTGTGGTATAAGACATCGGCTCTAAAATGGCAAAGGTCGTGGGTTCGAATCCCACCCGAGTAATATGCCTATGGATTTGTTTTAACAGGACTCGGGAAAGTTATTATTATTACTATTATTAATATTATTTCTGGTTTATTAAAACAATACATTTGTAGTCCAGGGGCTAAATTGCTACAAAGTTTACGATAAATTTGTTAAAAACATTGCAATGCAAAGTACGGACTATACAGTGCTTTACACACATCATTCTTTATCCCCGATGCAACTTTAACATCTAACATAAAACATTGTCAACATCGATCATGTTGCCTGTGTCTTTGGGCAAGACACTCATAATTGGCTTCTCTTCACCTAGGTGTACAATAGGCAACCTTCAGAACCTGGGACATGGCTCGAATTTGGGGGAAAAATCCACAAGACCACAGGGCTTGTTGCTCTTAATTTTTACTGGACCAGAATTTGTCTAACACGACCAGAAATCTTCCTGACACAATTTAACATGCACTGAACCATTTTTATTTCTCATTTGTCTTTATACTTCATGACTAAATAGAATTGAAGGGTATTTTATCAGACTCAAAGTCAACATTTGAACAAATTTTGTTCCAAGACATAAGGCCTACACACAGTGATGTTTTATTATTCAATTGGAAAAACACAAGACCACCGGACTTGTCCGGTCCTGAGTTTACTGGCCTGACACTAAAACTACTGGCCTCGGGCCTGTGGTCCAGTGTAAAATTCGAGCCTTGCTGGGAGAGTATTGTGTTTGACTGAAACTGATGTAACCATGGGTGACTTTGAACATCCCTTTGAGCAATGGCCATGTCACACAGGGCAATTTTTTCAGGCAACTTGGAGGCAACCAACTGCACTTCATGCACAAGGAACACTTCAACAGCACGAGAGACATTCACTATCTCCAGGAAAATAATGACAACAACTGAAATACGACTGACATTTCTTATTGGAGATTGGCTAGAACTGGTTGCCTGTAAATTGCCTTATGTGACGTCACAGCCTGAAGGTTACAGATACGGCTACGGCTGGATCACCGCGTCAACATGTGTTGAAGTATGGGATGTCCTTAGCAACACCCTTAGCAACAGCCTCAGCCGTAGCCATAGCTGCCATTTCAGATGAGGCCTAATGCAGATGGTTTCACAAATTGGGGCGTGATTCGCAAATGTTTTTTTTTTTTTTTATCATTCGTTTCAAACATCCATACAAAGCATGGTTTATATCAACAATTTCCTCTTCCAAAGTTACAATTTTGTTTCTATGTTAAATTTAATAAATTATTTGTATTATATAAAAACTGAAGTTTGATTCATAAAATTAAAAAAAATGCTTAGTATTTGTATTTTCAAGAATTTTGCATCGATAGAATTTAAGGACAAGATTTGATTTCATTGAAAAAATATGGTCTCTGTTGTGGCGTGTCGTGGCCGAGCCGATAAGAACACAGAACTCAAGCTCTGGTGTTTCTGATCAGCAGAGTGTGGGTTCGAATCCCAGTCGTGACACTTGTGTCCTTAAGCAAGACACCTAACCACATGCTTCGTCCTTCAGATGGTACGTAAAGCCGTTGGTCCCGTGTGTTGTGTAATGCACGTAAAAGAACCCAGTGCACTTATCGTAAAGAAAAGGGGTTCGCCCCGGTGTTCCTGGTCTGATCGGCAGCATATATTGCGCCACAGCACCTTGTAAACCATTGCATGGTGCTATAAATGAATAGGCCTCATACTTAAAACGTAGCTCCACATACCTTGCAGGAAAAATTTGTAGTCAGACAATGGTGCGCTTAGAACCATCCGTATTAAGCGCCTAATAAATGTTGTGTATTACTATTATTTAACATGTTTTCTTGTATTCAATAGGCCTGCTGAGACTTGCACAGACACGTAGTCTATAGACTGTGCAAGTCTCGCGTATGTTTGAACTTCCGGGACCATTGTGGTCCCAACCATATGGAGTTTTACGTGGGAGAGATTTTGTTTTGAAAATTATTTTCATTTTAAAGTAGTTTTATGGCTATGAAAATTATGTTGCTGGGAATGTAATACTAAGTGATTAACGATATGAAAGTAAAACCAATTCAACAAAATAACGAAGAAATCCTGAGAATAAGACTTGACCTCCATTAAAAAACGGTTACTTAATTAATTAATTAACGGTCATGTTGTCATTTAAACACCTATGTACATGTAATAGACGCACACATTCGGGCATGATTGGAAAATGGGGTTTCTAACAATAAGCAACCTCGTCCCAAGTTTTAATTTTGTTTCAATGTTAATTTGAACAAATTATTTGTATTACACAAAAATTGCTATGGGTATTGTTATTTTCAAGTATTTTGTATTTAAATTTAATTTAAAAAGAAAATTTGATTTCATAGAAAAACGTAATCTTCGAGACTTGCACAGTCAGTTCCAAAAAATATCGATGCACTTTTCTTTTTTTACCAATTCTACTCTCAAGAGGAGCAGACAGTCTATTGTATTTAATTTCAATAACTGTCCAAACTTATCATTCTGAATTTAAGTACCTTGCTACAGTACACATACCTCGTTAACCCCCAAATAAGCTTCCCAAGCCCTTTATGGTTTCACCTCAAGGTCTGCTTGAAGCAATTTTAATTCCTGAACTATTCTCCTTCAAGGTTTTCTTTTCCTGCAGACCCCTGAAAACTGGGTCATTTGGGGGTCTTCATCTTTATGCTTTGGTATTCCATGAGATTTCAAGAGGGGTCGATGTCTCTCGATGTTTTTTTAAAGGGAAGATTCCAGTCAATCTAAGTTCAAAGAATAAATGTGTAGTAATTACTTTACGGCAAAGTATATCTTTGGTTTTTGGAACCGTTCAATTATTTTTAATTCTATAATGTAGATATAGGCCTATACAATAAAACTAACCAGTGAACGTTTCATTTCAAATGGTGGTAGCGTTTTTGAGATTGTGCCGGAAATCTGGAACGGTTACGTCCCCGCAGGAAGAATAATCCGTAATTGGAATACACAATCTGAGAAACGTTTCACGCAGATAAACGTTTCTCAGATTGAAATATTGTTGAATCTCTCTCTCTCTAAAACCACATTCCTTTGAAGGGAATTGTTTCTCAAAATGTCATACATTATCAACAGCTGCAGTGCTTCTGACCAAGTAAGTTGTTATGGTCATTGATTTTTGGAGTAATTACCAAAGGTACACCCTCCCTTTAAAAGATATGTTTATGTTTTTTAAAGTTTTTTTGTGTGTATACTGCCTGTCTGAACTGTTTACAAATAATTTTATCTGCAAACTGAACCTTTTGGTTACAGGAACATTTTCATTTTCCTCCTCAGTCTAGCCTTCTCCAAATCTATACAATTTAGTGTTTCTCTTTTGTGTGTAATTTATCATAACGTGCCATTCTATCTTGTCCATGTACTATGTTAAAGTTTGTAATTAACTCTTTCAGTGCCCGCTTTTTGTTTTTCGTTTTGAACCTAAAATGACCAGCTTTTTGCGTTTTTTTTTCGAAATTCTGTATGTGTCATCCTTGCCATGTATAGACGATGTGTCCTCTGACGTCACTCAAAAACCATAATTTTTTTAATTTTTTTTTTGTTTAATCATAAAAAACGGTATTTTTAATGATCTTTTCAGTCAAACTCCTTGTTGCCATGGATCGACCAATCAGAATCGAGTATTCAGGCCTGCTTGAAGATAATGTGAGTTATATAAAACAAATACTGAATGCATACGAGTGCATTCTTTGGCACAGAATATAACCACTTAGTGAAATCCAGCTTTTTCTTTTCACTCTGCTTTGCCTCATGAAACGGAACAGTCTAGATTTCACCTCGTGATTATATTCTGTTAAAAAGAACGCACTCAGATGTATCCAGTATTTGTAGAATAACTTTATGGGCCAGTACAATTTCTAAGCTACACGACCTGTAATCTAGTGGAATTTTCTTCACATTCAAGTGGCGTGTCGTGGCCGAGCAGATAAGAGCACTGGACTCAAGCACTGGTGTTTCTGATCAGCAGAGTGTGGGTTCGAGTCCCGGTCGTGACACATGTGTCCTTAAGCAAGACACTTAACCATTTCTGCTGCGTCCTTTGGCTGGGACGTAAAGCCATAGGTCCTGTGTGTTGTGAATGCACGTTTAAAAGAATCCTGCGCACTTATCGTAAAGAGAAGGGGTTCGCTCGCGGTGTTTGGTTTGATTAGCTGCATATTGCGCCATGGCACCTTGTAAACCATTACAATGTACATGGTGCTGTGTAAAGGAAAAAGGTCTCATATTAAAAAAAACGTAGCTCCACATACCTCGCAGGAAAAATACTGACTGTTTGAGCACCATGAGCGTCACTGAGTGACAGATTTAAGCACTATATAAAAAGCCACTATTATTATTATTAAGTCCTGTAGTGGGCACACGTAAAGAAGAGCTCAGCCATTCCTTTAAAGGCATCGTACATGTTTGGTAATTACTCAAAATATATATACATAAAAACTGACTTGGTAACGAGCAACGGAGAGCTGGTGATAGTATAAAACATTGTAGGAAACGACTCCCTCTGAAGTATCGTAGTTTTTGAGAAAGAGGTAATTTCTCACTAAAATAAAAAAAACTTCTTCAAGAAGTTTTTATTCCTATCTGAAAGCACACAAATTTGTACAACAAGGGTGTTTTTTCTTTCATCATTTTCTTGCAAATTCGATAACCAATAGAACCCAAATTTTCACAGGCTTGTTATTTTATGCACATGTTGGGATACACCAAGTGAGAACACTGGTCTTTGACAACTACCAAACGTGTATGATGCCTTTAAACTTCTAACATTAAAGTTCCCCTAATTGAGCATTTGATAATGCTGTCAGCGACATCGAAGAGCTTAGGAAGTAGTCAGGGAGCTACCCACCTTAATCCCAGTCTCGATTGATGGAAACTAAATTGTTTTTCTTATGGTGTCTTCTGGTTTACACAGGGAAATACTTTGACCGCACAATCTCCATGCCGCATGTACTTTTTATCCACGTTGCAAAATAGCATTTCGTCAAGGCCATCATGGCTCGTCGTGAAGCGACAGGATATTATTTTTATCATTATTATATATTTCTGGTAATGAAACCAAGGATGCCTCATAAGTGAACTTAATCACTGTAGCTCGCAAGCCTGAGGAAATATGTAAACAAGGATGCTTGCTATGTGAACCAGAAACACCGGGGTGTGGTCTCCAGTTCCAGTCACTTCGCGGCCACACAGCTGTTCTAAAAGCCACAAAGGCCTTGACGAAAGGCTACATTGCAAACCATTACATTTCTATTATTTATCTAATTATATCAATTACTTCTGGAAATCAAAGCCCTTATGACCTAACATCGTCCCAAATCCTTCTCATGGTTGCGTACATCTTCCCTTTAAATCTAGACTGGATTCCTTTCGGGGCGCTGTTCAGACTTTGACTAGCAGCCCCTGGTGTCGTTACAGTCAATGCAACTCTCTATAGTCTCAGCTAGATCAAGAGAGGTATGTCCCAAGTATAATTTAATTACCGTCTGGTTCTATCACCGCTGGTGCCCACAGGCATTAATCGTGTGTTTGTAATGCACGACCACGGACGTTAACAAATCAAGAACATTCTGCGAGGTTTTGATAAATGGCACCGGTACGTTCCTCAATTTGTTGCAAAATCTTATCTGAATGTCATGGTCCTGCTTAACGGCAAAGTATAACTTTGGTTTTTTGAACCGTTCCATTTTTTGAATCCTATGTACATGTAAATGTAGATATATATACATGTAGCCCGACTCGAGGAGTTACCGGCACAAAGGAAAATGTGATCTTTCTTTTGCATGCTGTGATAAAATGAAATAATAATAATAACATTTACATAGCGCTTAAAGACCAGTGTTCTCACTTGGTGTATCCCAACATATGCATAAAATTAACAAGCCTGTGAAAATTTGGGCTCAATTGGTCATCGAAGTTGCAAGAAAATGATGAAAGAAAAAACACCCTTGTTGTACAATTGTGTGCTTTCAGATAAGAACGAAAACTTCTTGCAAGAAGTTTTTATTATTTTAGTGAGAAATTACCTCTTTCTCAAAAACTACGTTACTTCAGAGGGAGTCGTTTCCTACAATGTTTTATACTATCAACAGCTCTCCGTTGCTTGTTACCAAGTAAGTTTTAATGCTAATATTTGTTTTGACTCATTACCAAACGTGTACGATACCTTTAATACTGGCGTTTCTAAGCGCATTAACCTTAAATTACCAAAAGATGATTCTTGAATAGAGATTTGAATGAGTCAGTGGAGGTACATGTAGCTTGACAGATATTGGAAGGGAGATTGTTTCGTAGTGATGGTGCAGCTGAGGTGAAAGCTCGTTGACCATAGCCAGTATAGGTTTGTGGACCATTTGCTAGTTGATATTGTGAGTCGTAGAAATCATGAAAACCAATCCTACATGTACTTTAAAAGGCACAGGACACGTTTGGTAATTGTCGAAGACCAGTATTCTCACTTGGTGTATCCCAACATATGCATAAAATAACAAACCTGTAAAACATTTTGGCTCAATTGGTCTTTGAAGTTGCAAGAAAATAATGAAAGAAAAAACACCCTTGTTGCACAAATATGTGTGCTTTCAGACGCCTAAAAAAGGCTTCAGGCCTGAAGTCTTTTCAGATTCAAATATTTTAGTGAGAAATTACCTCTTTCTCGAAAATTATGTTACTTCAGAGGGAGTCGTTTCTCACAATGTTTTATACTATCAACAGCTTTCCGTTGCTCTTTACCAAGTAACTTTTTATGCTAATATATATTTTGAGTAATTACCAAACGTGTCCAGTGCCTTTAATACAAAAAAGATGAAAATCCAGAGCTGTGTCCACGCTGGCTCAATTTTAACATTTTCTTTCCATCGATTCTCTTTGCATCCTTTAATTAATGTTAAATCAATACATGCATGCATATGGCAATTCTCATGCACTCCCATACTCTTATATTTGAACTGAGGCAAGCACTGGTAATTAGTGTCCATGGTCGTGTAATTTGTATTATTGAACGTCGATATGACACTGGAATGTGATGGTGCATGTTTGCTGAAGAGCCTCAAGTGGTACTGATGATAAAAGAAGCTGAAAGTCTTTTAGATGTTTTTCTAAAAGGCTATTTATTATAGAGTAAAGACAATCCAATCTAAGATGGCCAGGATGAACAAAAGTGAAAACACTGTGACTCAAAGGCCTGCTCATCTAATCCTAGGTTGGCAACATGAAATAATTTTGTATAAAAATATATATATTTAACAATTAAGTACAAGTAATATGAGAAGTTAAAAATAAATCCAGAAATTAAAAAGGCTATAATTGAGGGTAATATATATATGAATAATTAAATAACGAAACACAAACAACCATATTAACAAACAACAACAAAAATGTACATATGTCATGGTATTAACAGAAGAGAGCCTCAGAGGGGACAGTAGAAACAAAGGAACACAAAAGGAACAATGCTGTCCTCACATTGGAATCCTTTGTATTTTTGTGTCCTTACATTTTTTCGTGCACTTAGTATTTGAAGAGTGTACTGTTAAGTTATAGGGACAAAGGAAAGTCTACACATTGATAACAATTAATTTGTTTGAATACACATCCAACAGCACAATTAGCGCCAATTACAGGATGAATAGGAAACGAGAAGAAATGCTCAGTTTTAGATGTGGGAGGAAAACCTCAATGGGGGAAAACCCACGCAATCAGGTAGGGACTGAAAACCCAATCCACATGCAAGTCTCGGGTCTGAGGTGGGATTCGAACCGGGGTCCACAGAGGTGAAAGGCAGGAAAAGAAACCACTTAGCCAGCCTGATGCATGCACTTGCAGGCCTTGAACTTCACTCTTGAAGGGGCACAGCAATTTTCCACTGGTTAAGGGGCACTTCCATGAGGAAAATGTAAAATTGTATTGGAACTTTGCAAAGGGCACCACAGCAAAAGCACAGGGCACCACGGCAATTGCTGTGGGTGCCGTGGGTTATTTCGAGGCCTGTACTTGCAGTACAAATCATGCTCCCACGTCAAGCTCGTATTACATTATCGTATTACATGAATGATGTTGGGTGTTGATGTTGGGTTAAAGGATTTGGGTTAAAGGATTTGGGGTACAAAAAGTGGTTGCTTTGAAATGAATATGGTTGGAAAGATATATCTTTAAAAGTAGAATCTAATGATTCACATGAATACCCCTTGACATTGTGTGGTTGATGTGTCATTTCATGACAGAACACGGTCCGCTATTTATTGTGTAGAACAACATTTTTGATTCAAGTTTCTGATACAACCTGGGAAGCGGCAGCAGAGGGAATCACCTTAGCCCTAACAGACTAGGCCCTTGGGTAGACATACTGCCCAAATCCTTCGATATCCTTCAGATTAAAGTTGTCATAAGTGCCCAAATCCTTCGATATCCTTCAACTTATTGTAAGTATACATATTAGCAAAAATCCTTCAAAATCCTTTTGAGACAGAAGTTAGGGAGTCAACTTTGTGATTTACTATAGGTGCTCAGCTTTATTGCAATCTCCACCCCTAAAAGCCCAAAACGTTCAGAATCATATTTTGGCTAAGATGCATAATACCTAAAACCTTCAAAATCCTCCTATGTAAAAACAGCCCGATAGCCCAAGTCCTGCGAAATCCTACCCTAACAAAAACTCATTTTAGCCCAAACCCTTCAAAATCCTCCTGTGTTGCAGATCCCTAATAGCCCAAATCCTTTGAAATCCTGCACTTTGGCAATGAGGATATTGTAGGACTTGGGTTCTTTTCGGGTTAAGGGATGCACATTTTTATTTCAAGTATCAAGTAACAAACCACAAGGGAATAAAATTGTGTTCCCACAGATTGCCCTTAGCCTCCACCGAAAAAAAAAAACGAAAAAAACCCCCACACATGAGTATTAATTGGTAATACTGTGGAGACACTTTCATTCCTCATAAAATAATAAACGCTACACAGTGTGCCATTAAAATGCCTGCCGCCTGCCTGCCTGCCGCTGGCCCAAGGATCTTTTAATGTCAATAATCTAACTAATTGCTGTTGCTATTATGCCAATTAAGGTGTTTATAAGCTTTTCCCGCAATAAAGGTGAAGCAAGGGACACTTCAATGAATATACAGTACTGGTGCTCTTGTTTACCTTGTTTAGGTTGTGTGCTACATTATACATCAAGACAGCTGCTAGTGATCCCAATGATTACTCTCTTTGAATCAAGATAAGGTAGAGCATTGATAATGCTGCCAAAACAGCTGCTACTGGTGGGCTTATTGACTTTTAATCAAGATAAGGTACAGTGTATACTGTAGCATTGATAATGCTGCCAAAACAGGTCTTATTGGCCTGCTTTACTCTCTATGAATCAAGATAATGCTGCCACTTGCATGCATACATGTTCAGTACTCTCTTTGATTCAAGAAGGTACACGATTACAGCATTGGTACAGTTGGCCCAATTGCAGTTCTTACATTCTTGGTACAGTTGGCCCAACTGAAGTTTTTACACTCTTGGACCATCTTGGACTAAGAGTGTAAAAAGTACAGTTGGGCCAACTGCAGTTCTTACTCGCTTGGTACAGTTGGACTGCAGTTCTTACTTTCTTGGTACAGTTGGCCCAACTGTAGTTTTAACATTCTTGGTACAGTTGGCCCAACTGAAGTTTTTACACTCTTGGACCAAGAGTGTAAAAACTACAGTTGGGCCAACTGCAGTTCTTACTCGCTTGGTACAGTTGGACTGCAGTTCTTATTTTCTTGGTACAGTTGGCCCAACTGTAGTTTTTACACTCTTGGTGCAGTTGACCCAACTGCAGTTCTTACTCGCTTGGTACAGTTGGACTGCAGTGTTTACTTTCTTGGTACAGTTGGCCCAACTGTAGTTTTTACACTCTTGGTGCAGTTGACCCAACTGCAGTTCTTACTCGCTTGGTACAGTTGGACTGCAGTTCTTATTTTCTTGGTACAGTTGGCCCAACTGTAGTTTTTACACTCTTGGTGCAGTTGACCCAACTGCAGTTCTTACTCGCTTGGTACAGTTGGACTGCAGTTCTTACTTTCTTGGTACAGTTGGCCCAACTGTAGTTTTTACACTCTTGGTACAGTTGACCCAACTGCAGTTCTTACTCGCTTGGTACAGTTGGACTGCAGTCCTTACTTTCTTGGTACAGTTGGCCCAACTGTAGTTTTAACATTCTTGGTACAGTTGGCCCAACTGTAGTTTTAACATTCTTGGTACAGTTGGCCCAACTGAAGTCTTTACACTCTTGGACCAAGAGTGTAAAAACTACAGTTGGGCCAACTGCAGTTCTTACTCGCTTGGTACAGTTGGACTGCAGTTCTTATTTTCTTGGTACAGTTGGCCCAACTGTAGTTTTTACACTCTTGGTGCAGTTGACCCAACTGCAGTTCTTACTCGCTTGGTACAGTTGGACTGCAGTTCTTACTTTCTTGGTACAGTTGGCCCAACTGTAGTTTTTACACTCTTGGTGCAGTTGACCCAACTGCAGTTCTTACTCGCTTGGTACAGTTGGACTGCAGTTCTTACTTTCTTGGTACAGTTGGCCCAACTGTAGTTTTTACACTCTTGGTGCAGTTGACCCAACTGCAGTTCTTACTCGCTTGGTACAGTTGGACTGCAGTTCTTACTTTCTTGGTACAGTTGGCCCAACTGTAGTTCTTACTCGCTTGGTACAGTTGGGCCAACTGCACTTCGCACTCACTTTGAAAATGAATCAAGATACTGTGTGCAGTGTAGGTAATGCAATGTTTCCAAAGAGACTAATTTCATTTCATAGCTGTTGCAAACTGCTTGCCAACCAAAATGACCAACATCTATGATATAAATGCAAAACAAATGGACAATGGCGTCACATTTCGACCCTAGCAGAGTCGTTCCCAAAGACTAAATGAAAACACACAACACACACAAACAAGAAAACTAGAGAAACAGAAGCAGTCAAGTAGACAGAAGTGACAAATCCCACTCTAAGTCAAAGTTTTCTTTGTTCAACCTAAAATTTTGCCCAAATTCACCCAGTCAGTTTCCCTTGTGGTTTGTTACTTGAGCAGTGAACATAAAAATGTGTGTACAAAGTAGGAGATCTCCCATTAAAAATCTCCGCACCTCCAGTTCCCGTTCCGAAAAATTAAAGCATCCATAATACTCACAAGGGTACATTTTAAAAGCTGAAATTAATGGAAGCTACAATGCTGATGACTCATGTGGCGTGTCGTGGCCGAGCAGATAAGAACACCGAACTCAAGCTCTGGTGTTTCTGATCAGCAGAGTGTGGGTTCGAATCCCAGTCGTGACACTTGTGTCCTTAAGCAAGACACATAACCACATGCTTCGTCCTTCAGATGGGACGTTAAGCCGTAGGTCCCGTGTTGTGTAATGCACGTAAAAGAACCCAGTGCACTTATCGCAAAGAGAAGGGGTTCGCCCCGGTGTTCCTGGTTTGATTGGCTGCATATTGCGCCACAGCACCTTGTAAACCATTACATGGTGCTATGCAAAGGAATAGGTCTCATACTTCAACACGTAACTACACTTACCTTGTAGAAAAAATACTGAGCGCTTTGAGACACCCATCGGGAGTATAAAACGCTATATAACTGCATTATTATTATTATTATTATTTACAGCTGCAGGGTTATCCCCAGGAACACACTGGCGTATCGGGCTGATATGGACGATTTGCGTGCTGATATTTGTATTTTATTTTTTATTTCACAAAAAACATCAAGAGAAAACCATATAGAATGCTCCAGATTGCACAGGGGGCTTTTAAAACCAGGATAAACACCAATAAGAAAACATTCCGTAGACCTTGTTTCAATTCAGCGTGCTTCGACAAACATCCAAATAAGTAGGTTTTGAAACTTTGCATGGTGAAAATACGATATGGAAAGGTTTGCGGTAACACCATGTAATGACTATCTCTAAATGAGTTGGGGGGGTTCTGAAAAGAACCGTTGGTTTCAACTCGACATTTCGATCAGTATGGTCTGATCGTCTTCTGGTTCTCCAGAAGACGATCAGACCATACTGATCGAAACGTTGAGTTGAAACCAACGGTTCTTTTCAGAACCACCCCAACTCATTTAGAACTCAACTCATCCAGAAGACGATCAGACCATACTGATCGAAACGTCAAGTTGAAACCAACGGTTCTTTTCAGAACCACCCCAACTCATTTAGAACTCAACTCATCCAGAAGACGATCAGACCATACTGATCGAAACGTCGAGTTGAAACCAACGGTTCTTTTCAGAACCACCCCAACTCATTTAGAACTCAACTCATCCAGAAGACGATCAGACCATACTGATCGAAACGTCGAGTTGAAACCAACGGTTCTTTTCAGAACCACCCCAACTCATTTAGAACTCAACTCATTCAGAAGACGATCAGAGCTTACTGATCGAAACGTCGGTTGAAACCAACGGTTCTTTTCAGAACCACCCCAACTCATTTAGAACTCAACTCATCCAGAAGACGATCAGAGCTTACTGATCGAAACGTCGGTTGAAACCAACGGTTCTTTTCAGAACCACCCCAACTCATTTAGAACTCAACTCATCCAGAAGACGATCAGAGCATACTGATCGAAACGTCGAGTTGAAACCAACGGTTCTTTTCAGAACCACCCCAACTCATTTAGAACTCAACTCATCCAGAAGACGATCAGACCATACTGATCGAAACGTCGAGTTGAAACCAACGGTTCTTTTCAGAACCACCCCAACTCATTTAGAACTCAACTCATCCAGAAGACGATCAGACCATACTGATCGAAACGTCGAGTTGAGACCAACGGTTCTTTTCAGAACCACCCCAACTCATTTAGAACTCAACTCATCCAGAAGACGATCAGACCATACTGATCCAAACGTCGAGTTGAAACCAACGGTTCTTTTGAGAACCACCCCAACTCATTTAGAACTCACCTCATCCAGAAGACGATCAGAGCATACTGATCGAAACGTCGAGTTGAAACCAACGGTTCTTTTCAGAACCACCCCAACTCATTTAGAACTCAACTCATCCAGAAGACAATCAGAGCATACTGATCGAAACGTTGAGTTGAAACCAACGGTTCTTTTCAGAACCACCCCAACTCATTTAGAACTCAACTCATCCAGAAGACAATCAGACCATACTGATCGAAACGTCGAGTTGAAACCAACGGTTCTTTTTAGAACCACCCCAACTCATTTAGAACTCAACTCATCCAGAAGACGATCAGACCATACTGATCGAAACGTCGAGTTGAGACCAACGGTTCTTTTCCGAACCACCCCAACTCATTTAGAACTCAACTCATCCAGAAGACGATCAGACCATACTGATCGAAACGTCGAGTTGAAACCAACGGTTCTTTTCAGAACCACCCCAACTCATTTAGAACTCAACTCATCCAGAAGACGATCAGACCATACTGATCGAAACGTCGAGTTGAAACCAACGGTTCTTTTCAGAACCACCCCAACTCATTTAGAACTCAACTCATCCAGAAGACAATCAGAGCATACTGATCGAAACGTTGAGTTGAAACCAACGGTTCTTTTCAGAACCACCCCAACTCATTTAGAACTCAACTCATCCAGAAGACAATCAGACCATACTGATCCAAACGCCGAGTTGAAACCAACGGTTCTTTTCAGAACTACCCCCAACTCATTTAGAACTCAACTCATCCAGAAGACAATCAGACCATACTGATCGAAACGTCGAGTTGAAACCAACGGTTCTTTCCAGAACCACCCCAACTCATTTAGAGATAGTCATTACATGGTGTTACCGCAAACCTTTCCATAAACATCCAAATGTTTGGATCCAAAATGCCCCACAGTTTTGGAAAAAAAACCTGGAGAGAACCATGAGCTAATCATATCCTTGGATCTACATGTTCAACGTTTCCTACACTGTCAGGGCTCGAATTGTACACTGGACCGAGGCCAGTGATTTTATCGTTGGGCCAGTAAACTCACGACTTGACAAGTCAGGTGGTCTTGTGGGTTTCCTTTTTTCAATTAAATAATAGTACCTCACTGTTATAAAACAAAATGAATGATGTTCAACTGTTGACTTTGAGTCTGGTATCGGTAAATATCAAAGAAATCTTCTCTAGTGCTTGTTCAAATAAAAACAGTTTACATGATCATCTTTGTAGAAAGTTCTTTCTCATTTAGATTCTGGTCTTGTAAAATAAATTCTGCTCCGGTGAAAATGTTGAGCTACAAGCCCGGCGGTCTTGTGGAATATTTAAAACAAATTCGAGCCCCGACTGTACTAGACAAACAGTCTTGTGTTTTCAGAGAAATTTTCTTAACGGAATCATGGTGCAATATGAGGAGGTCATCAAACAGCTGGCATAACGCCAAGGTCAAGAATCATCTGGTGAATTCTTAATTAAAAAAAGCACCAAACTGCGCCAACTTCTAATAACGATCTGGATGTTGGCAATGCAGCACTGGGCCCAATTGCATAACCGTTCTCTTTTTAACCCTGCGAGCGGCCAGCGTAAAATATTTATGCGGTTTCCCCGAGGTGCTCACGCGGTAGGCATTTTGTGTTGGGGTGTAAATAACTGTGTTTGGGGGCACAAATCTTGTTCTAATGGTCTGAACAGATGAATCTAAGTTCACTGAACACACACACCAAAGATTTTAACATTCTGGCAATTGACACATTGGTTCACCGATGGCAGACAGATGACAGACAGCTTGTAGATGGGCAATTCCACACTAATGGGCACAAAACTGTGACATGGGAGGGGAATGTTGGATAGTAGTAACAAAATGAACTACGTTGTCATGTATTTTTGTCTGTGTACATTCAGAAGCACATGAGGATTGTGGTTAACAAAAAAAGAAGGTAAATGACCGAGTATTTAAGAAACTGGAAGGATAAGTCTTCAAGATTTATACGTACGTAACAAGGACAGACATTTTGGTTATCATTTGATAGAAGTTATACTAAAATAAATGTATTGCCCAATGTTGTCCAGATACCAATTCTACAGACCCTTAGGGATAGTTACCAGCCAAAATTAAGAAATTTTCTTCCCTGCCTATTTAAGAAATTTAAGTTTTAAAAACAAATGTCTACGTACAAACAAGGACAGAATTTTGTCACAAAAGTGTCTGTCCATCGTTCGTACGTGACTTATTTCCCATTTTTATTGCCTTAATACCCACAGCAACATCTCAGTTTCATTGCTTACAATCTTTAAGAGTCAAGAAAGTTACTAACACAATATTTTGTAATTGTTTTCAAATTCTTTCTTTACTTTCCAGGCCATAATGTCTGTCTTTGTTACATACGTAACACATTTCAAATGACCTTGTAATTCCTAGAGGTCACCAAGGTTTTTTTAAATTTTTACTAGGAACAATCATAAACAGATTTAAAATGTAAAGGAAAAGACTGTAACAAAATAGTTACTTTTGTCTCGCTCTCACATGCCTATTTTACAAAGTTATCTTTTGGCCCATTAGTGTGGAATTGCCCAGATACAGACACGGCAAGTTTGTTACTGCACAAATGAATGCCGCCTTGGCTCAGACCCACATTTGTGACAACTGGCCTACCCGGTGAATGACCTCTAGGGCAAAATCGGTTCAGCCACTTTGTTAAGGACTGTTCAGGGTTGGATGAAAATTAATTTCAGCGTAATTGAATAAAAATAATTTGTTGTACCTACGGCGTGAGCACCTTCGCTACCCTCAAGGTTAAAGGTATCGTACACGTTTGGTAATGACTCAAAACAAATATTAGCATAAAAAATGACTTGGTAATAAGCAACGGAGAGCTGTTGATAGTATAAAACATTGTGAGAAACGACTCCCTCTGAAGTAACATAGTTTTTGAGAAAGAGGTAATTTCTCACTAAATTAATAAAAACTTCTTGCAAGAAGTTTTTATTCCTATCTGAAAGCACACAAATTTGTATGACAAGGGTGTTTTTTCTTTCATCATTTTCTTGCAACTTCGATGACCACTTGAGCCTTTAATACAAATAATTTGTTCAAATTAACATTCAAACTTGGGATGAGGATGCTTATTGTTAGAAACCCCATTTGCCGATCCCGCACGAATGTGTGCATCTTTCTTTCATCATTTTCTTGCAACTTTGAGCCCAAATTTTCACAGGCTTGTTATTTTATGCATATGTTGGGATACACCAAGTGAGAACACTGGTCTTTGACAACTTCCAAACGTGTCCGGTGCCTTTAAGGGTGTGCACAACATTGGTAGGATTGAATGAAGAAAAAAATGTTCACAGATTTGCACATTTATACATACATGGTCTAAAGATGGTCATGGTGGAAAATGTCCATTTAAATATTTGTGCTTGAATTCTTAATTAAAAAAAGCTAATTTTTGACCTTTAAAAAAGAAAACTCAAGCGCACATTTAATCGCGCGGATGGAACTCTTGAGCCCTCATGCCCCAAGGAACTCAATGGAGTGTAGCGAGCAGCGTTGTCAAGACCACCATAGATCCGAAAATTGCTTCTTCTTTTTTCCAAATGATTTTGACACTTTGCTAAAGTTCAAAGTGCCTGTGTTTCTCTGTACATTCTGTCAACAGGTAAGGATATAATTTGACCTAAATTAAGGGAGATGAAGTGGCGACCGGATCCGGAATTTTAGCCGTAACCCCCATAAATCAAGGACTTCTCTTTGTTCTCCCATTGTTTGGACTTCCCCCATGTGTGCTCCAATTCATTTTCCAAGCTAAGAGTAGGGTGGCCAACGTACATTGTGTACATCTACCAGCAAAGTGCGGTCTTTCAGCTGTGTACTGTACATACAACAGTAGCGTGTCATGTGTGGTTGGAGAAATCTAATTACATTGGCCAACAATAATCAATAGAGGGGGTACGACTCTCTTCATGGTGACTACACTTCAGTGTGTGTTCTCAGGGACAACAAACTGTTTGCAGGTTTTAGAGATTGCATTACATACTGCTGGGTATGGTTTATACAAGTACATGTACTGTGTCTAAATTAAATTTAATACAAATTAGTTGTTTAAAGGTAGGGTCATAATTTGGAAAATACTCCAAAAATTAATGACCATAAAAACTTACCTGGTGGGAAGTCGATAGTCATGATGCATGCTATAAACTATTTTGAGAAAGGATTCCCTTCAAAGAAATATGGTTTGGATAATTTTTCAGAAACATTTCAATATGACAAACTATTCATGCATGAATCATTTGTCATATGGTTGGTGTTCGTTCGCGAATGCGGCTGGTACCCACTGTCACCTCGCTAAACGTGGATGGATTTGACGTTCCTTGTTTTCAGCTGAAACTTTCACATGTGACTTTTATTGTGTCTTTCCTTATAATTTTGCCTATAAATCAGCATTAAGTTGACAAAAAAAACAATTAACATGTATGACACTACCTTTAACCTCCTCAAAATCTCCAACTTGAACTAGGCATTATTAGTTTCAAATAAAGCACTTCAAAAACCTAAATTATCCTAAATTATCCTGACGTTCCTTGTATTCAGCTGAAACTTTCACCTGTGACTTTTATTGTGTCTTTCCTTATAATTTTGCCTATAAATCAGCATTAAGTTGACAAAAAAAACAATTAACATGTATGACACTACCTTTAACCTCCTCAAAATCTCCAACTTGAACTAGGCATTATTAGTTTCAAATAAAGCACTTCAGAAACCTAAATTATCCTGCGCCTTAAACACCCAGCAGGGTGGATATGTACTCATTACAAGTCTTATTATTTATTATATTATTAGTACAGTATGAATTTTAAATTTCCTCAATATGGGTGCCCTTTACTTCTTTGGAAAAACTGCCTTGCCCTTAAAGGGCTTGAAATTTACAATGAGCCACAGGCCCGAGGCCAGTGATTTTAGCATAGGGTCATTAGCAGTGTTGTAGCTAGGACATTTTTAGTGGTGGGCAGCTGAATTTAAATTTGGTCAGAGATTGCGAGCAGTGCGCACGTACGCAGCGTGTCACGTCCACGTGAGCAAAGGGCACAAGCAACGCCTCTATGGGGTTTCAACTGGCAGCACATTTAGAAGTTCCTCTGTTATGAGGATTGTTTTCAGGGCTAAATATTAACATTCCAGTTACTTATTTTGCACATTCTGTATGATTCAAGAATCACAATTTTAAAATATAATTACAAAAATGTATTAATACAAAATAATTGTTGAAGATTGAAGAAAGGTGATGCATTTGTGAAGTAGAGCAGATAATAAATTATCTTGTCAGTGTCAGTGGCTGAGTGACTGTAACTTATCAATTAAGAGGGAAGCTTACCTTTACATTAATCTAACTTTGTATCTCCTGTCTTTCTTTTGAGCCCACAATTTTACTGCCTCAATATATGGAAACTCATTACAAGGGGGTCCATTGAGGGAAATGCGCATACAGTTTCATTCTCAGCACTAACTGAAGCTGTACCACCAGATATATTGCTATCATCTTCCAATCTTTTCCATTTTCCAAAAAAATCGTCCAGCTTACGTTGCGTGGCCATCTTAAAATTTACACGGATCTCAATCAAATTAAAACCCAGCGCGCTGTCAACACTACAAGCATGACAGGTGGACCAAGAACGAAGTGAACGTGTTTACATGCCTACATCCGGGATACGCGAACTGGTACACTAGACTTTACACACCCGTCGTACTGTTGTGTGGCGACTGGCGATACTGTTTGTGTGTACATGTAATGCGTGAAATACTGAAATCCCCGCGAACAACCCACGACTAGACTTGTAGTGCACTCTACGGTCCACCACAGCGCGCGCTGGTGTACACCACATGAACATACATACATCATGTACATGTACACGGTACCAGCGCACTGCGTCTGTATGGTGTAGTGTCAGACTGTAGACGGTACGCCTACTACACTGTACTAGAGTTCGTTCGTTAAAAACGTCAGGGCACATTTCACGAAGAAAACTTCACAAGATGCAAGAGACAAGTTACGTGTGAAACACGTTTGAGTTTTTATTGCTCGAAATTCCGGCTCAAAAAAGATACAAACTACATTTAAAATTACAAAACACGAAAAACATGACATTTTAGTCTTGCAATGTGATCAATATCGGCAGTACTTTTCATTTTTTATTAATTTTAGGGGAAATTTTGTGGTGGGCGGCAGTTTATTTTTCAGCCGAAGTGCCGGGCGGAAATTGTCAGTGCTGGGCAGGCCCGCCCACCGCCGCCCACCGTGGCTACAACGCTGGTCATTAGACTCATGACCGGACAAGTCCGGCAGTCTTGTGTTTTTCTTCAAATGTTGACTTTCAGTCTGACAAAAATCATCAAATTCTGTTGAGTATTGAGATAAATCTTCTCGTAGTGCTTGTTCAAATTAAATTAGTTCAAATGTTAAACTGTGTACCCATTTTTCTCATTTAAATTCTGGTCTTGTAAATCAAAATTCTGGTCCAGTAAACATTTTAAAGGGGCACGTTGTCTTGGATTGGGCAGCTTAAAGGGACACGTTGCCTTGGATTGGGCGATTTGGGCTATAAAAAGAGTCTAAAACATTTGTTATGAAATGAATATGGTTGGAAAGTTGTTTTAAAAGTAGAATATAATGATCCACACAAATATGCCTCAAAATTGTGTGGTTTTTCCTTTTACTTCGTAAACTAACACGGTCGGCCATTTTGTAGAGTCAATAATTTGGTTCTACAAATGGCAGACCGTTTTAGTTCACGATGAAATTGAAAACCACACAATTTTGAGGCATATTTGTGTGGATCATTATATTCTACTTTTAAAACATCTTTCCAACCATATTCATTTCATAACAAATGTTTTAGACTCTTTTTTTTATTTTCTTAACAAACACTTTCAAACGCTTTTTATAGCCCAAATCGCCCGATCCAAGGCAACGTGTCCCTTTAAGCTACAAGCCCTGCGGTCTTGTGGATTTTCTCCCCAAATTCGAACCCTGCCCTCACAACTCTAAAGTACCGTCAGGCCTGCCACACTGCACACCAGCTGAACAATGATTTCAACATTCTGAAAAATCGTTATCATTGACCCAACACTGTTAAAGGCATCGTACACGTTTGGTAATTGTCAAAGACCAGTGTTCTCACTTGGTGTATCCCAACATATGCATAAAATAAAAAGCCTGTGAAAATTTGGGCTCAATTGGTCATCGAAGTTGCAAGAAAATGATGAAAGAAAAATCACCCTAGTTGTACAAATTTGTGTGCTTTCAGTTTCATTTAGGAATAAAAACTTCTTGCAAGAAATTTTTCTTATTTTAGTGAGAAATTACCTCTTTCTCAAAAACTACGTTACTTCAGAGGGAGTCGTTTCTCACAATATTTTATACTATCAGCAGCTCTCCGTCGCTCATTACCAAGTAAGTTTTGATGCTAATAGATATTTCGAGTAATTACCAAACGTGTACGATGCCTTTAATGCAGTGACAATTTCACAGACGCAGCAACGTTCTCCGAACATCGTTCCACTACAAATTTTAATCAAAGTGTCCATGCATCACAAAATGTACAGCGAGTTCAACCTGTACCTCCTGAAATTATTAACTGATTATCACACATTGAGATTTGAAGACCTGTGACAGACTCGTGCACACGAGTAGGCCTCCAGGGTTTATAGGCAAAATGTACATGCTCTTTTTAGACAATAATTATTTCAACACATTATTCATTGTCTCTGGATTAACATATGTTGTCGACAAGAAAAATATAATTAGCTGTTGCAAACTGCTTACCAACCAAAAGGACCTATGGTAAAATGCAAAAAGTATTAGTTAATGCCTGATGTTTCGACCCTAGCAGAGTCTTTCTCGAAGGCTAAATGACAACACAACACATAAACCATATTTTAATGACCTTAAAATATAATTATTCTAAAATATCATTATTCCGACGACATTTGCATGTCTGTTAAAATTAAATAAATGTACGATTATGTGTGTAAATAATGGAAGAAAGAAATTTCCTTTCTTCCTGACTTGTACGTGCCAAGTCGCAGTATTTTGTTGACTGTGTGAGGGCGTTTGTGAACCAAATTTACATGATGCAAAACATTGCAAAGTAAAATAAACTTTTTATTTGTCATTGTTTTTCTTCTTGTTATGGCATGGCGTGTCGTGGCCGATCGGTCAAGCGCACCGAACTCAAGCTCTGGTGTTTCTAATCAGCAGAGTGCGGACTTGAGTCCCAGTCGTGACCCCTGTGTCCTTAAAGGGTCTGTATACGTTTGAGAATGACTCTGAAAATTAATGGCAATAAAAACTTAATTGGTAAGAAGTACAGCAGCTTCGGAAAGTATAATGCATTTTGAGAAACTTTGAATCTGAGAAACAGGCCGTGTCTGAATTGGCGGCTACAGCTACGGCTATGACTGTTGCTAAGGGTGTTGCTAAGGACAACACATATACTTCAGCGCATGAAGTCGCGGCGATCAAGCTGTAGCCGTAGCCGCCAATAGCCCATATGCATAAGCACCATACCGCAATGCATCTTGGGAAACTGAGTAGTTACAAAAATAAACCAACTGCCAAGATGTACGCCATACTGTACATAGTTTACACGTAACTATGCCAGATGTTATAGTCGTGTACCGCATTGCTTAAAAATCAATGCGCCACAATTGCGGGTTTTGCTTTGACTTGGAGTTCACCCAGAATCCTATTTGCCCTTTGCACGGATCCGCCATGCGCGTGTAGAGATTGTCTTCATGCTTCATTTGTATTGTATTTTATGCACTGTTTGGATGAAAGTGTCATTCATTACCATGACAATACAGAGTTATATAATGCTTCTCTTCACTGCTGTCCCGAAGTCGAGGCTCTACACGCAAAGCGCTGACCGTGCAAAGGGCGAATGTGCGCTGATCACGCGCAGTGGGACAAGCATGGGTTATTTGGACACAAACGACAACAAATTTTTGGATGTGTAGAGTTCTGCAGCCAAATTCCCAAAGACCCAAACACTAATTAGCTCACACAGACAGGGGGCTATAATGGCCTCCATCTCAGGCGAGGTGTGAAACTGTGATCGGAAAGGATGAACACATCTTGTATTTGACTTCACTCATGCTAAAAAAGGTCGTGTGGATAGGGGTTCATGCATCTACGTTAGATAGATACACACATGGTGTTACCGCAAACCAAATATATTGATACCTCACCATGCAATGCCTCAAATCCTATATTGTACATACAGTAAGGTATTTGTGTACACCTAGCTTTACTGTATTTTTCTACTGAACAGAAGAAGTGAGAGTCATGCCGACAAAAAAAGGTCTGAAACTTATAGGATCCAAATTTCAGGAGGTATGTTGAAATGATGGCATGATTGTATTCAGCGCCTTGAGATGGAGCCAATCTGCAACTGGTTGCGCTTTGTAAATGTCTCTTTATTATTATTATTATTATTATTAATTTTGAGCCCTGAACAGGAAAGTTTTTAGATATTTCTTGAAAACTTCCAGTGATTTTGCAGAGCAGTTTTGATGAGGGAGACATTTCCAAAGGCGCGGGGCATGTGCGTAAAGTACAATAACCCTCAGCTATGCAAGTGTGCGTGTATGCAATTGAGCACACGCTTAGACCACTGATGCGATCAATTTCATTGCCTGTCTGTCTTTCCACTCCACAGACTAGTTTATCCATAGAGCAAGGACTGGCTCAGCATGTGAAACGAAATGCAATCAAGAGATTTAGTATTAAGTCATGCATGTATGTAGGGACTTAAAATGAACATAAAACAAGAGGTTTTTTATTGGCAGTAAAAACATTTAATGTACAAAAAATATGTACAACTTGGCAAATATGCAGGCCTTGCTGTATATGTACATAATTATGCTTTGGAACTGGAGTTACACAAATGCCATTGTTGCCCTGTTCTTGGCCTTGGTGCCCGATTGAAAGTTTCCCATATATTTTAAGTTTTTCCACTGGAATCAACTTTCATAATGAAGACGGCGTTGCCCTCTTAAAGATGAAAGTCCTGGCCCGATACATTTATGTATTTCATGGAGACAATGGAGGCAATAGACTCAAGTCTCGCGCATATCGAAAACGAGAAAAAAACTCAAACAAAGACTACATTTTTCTATGAAATCAAATCTTCTTAAATTATATTTATATACAAAATTCTTGAAAATAAAAATACCCATAGCAAGTTGTTATAAATAAATTTTCAATTTTTGTATTGAATACAAATATTTTGTTCAATTTAACATTGAAAAATAAATTAAAACTTGAGACGAGGATGCTTATTGTCTATCACATAGGTTTAATGACAACATGACCGTCAGTTGGGCAGCATTCTTAATTTTTAACAAGTCACCGGAAACGGAGGTCAAGTCTTATTATCGAGATTTCTTCGTTATTTTGTTGAATTGGTTTTACTTTCATATTGTTAGTCACTTACATATGTAGTATTATTTTCCCGAATACATATACATGTATAATTTCCACGGCCATAAACTATGTTAAACTAAAATAATTGACGAAACAAAATCTCGCCCACGCAAAAAAACCATATGGTTGGGACCATAATGGTCCCGGAAGTTTGAATACGCACCAGACTTGCACAGTCTATAGCCCCCATTCACCTGTTCACTCAACCTCGTTCCCAGTGGGGTACGATCTCGCCGCGCCATTTTGTTTTTCTTTCCGAGAATGCCTTGCTCGATTGTAACCCCTGAAAGTGTGACTTCAAAAGTATCCAAATATAAGAGATATAAGGGAAAATACCATGTCACATACATCATGTACTGATTTCCTTCTTTTTTTCTGTTTCTTAGCAGAAAGTTGTAAAGCCATATGTGCTGCTTTTAAAGTAGCACTATGTAATTGGGCCCTGCACTTCAACTATGGAGTCTAAATCCATATCAGTTGAAGCTCATGAACAATATACATCATAAATGTCAACCTACTCTTTACAATGTACGTCATCCATCACTTCTCAGCTCAACTTTGAGTTAATTATGTAGGACAGACTTGCTTGCGTAGTGGGCGATAGTATTATTGATATTCAATCAGGGGCATACATGAATGAGACATGATATTGAGATGGCCAAGGTGTCATAATTCCAATTACAGAATAATCCCTGCTGAGCCGAGACGAGGAGGAAAATTTATGTTAA
The DNA here is from genome assembly GCA_021014325.1 of Plazaster borealis. NCBI lineage: Eukaryota > Metazoa > Echinodermata > Asteroidea > Forcipulatida > Labidiasteridae > Plazaster > Plazaster borealis. Next base: position 15,969,307 of record CM037455.1, on the reverse strand, counting down.
ACATGCGATGCCTTTTTACACATACTCTGAGCAACTAACAAAGTAGAAGTTTCAACTTGACTCATGAATATATAAGCACTAGCTTGATGTCACAAAGATCTAAGATTTTAGTCTTAAGATGTGTATCAATCTTTAAGTGTTAACCAAATTGTGATGTTACAATAGACTGTGCAAGTCTCGCAAATATTTGAACTTCCGGGATCATGATGGTCCCAACCATATGGAGTTTTATGTGGGTAGGATTTTGTTTTGTCAATTATTTTAGTTTAACATATAGTTTATGGCTATGAAAATTACATATTTTGTTGGGAATGTAATACTAAGTGATTAACAATATGAAAGTCACATCAATTCAAAAAAAAAAAAAAGAACAAAGAAAACCTGAGAATAAGACTTAACCTCCGTTTCCGGTTAGTTGTAAATTTTTTAGAATTTTGCCCAACTGACGGTCATGTTGTCATTAAACCTATGTAATAGACGCACACATTCGGGTGTGATTGGCAAATGGGGTTTCTAACAATAAGCATCCTCGTCCCAAGTTTTAATTTTGTTTCAATGTTAACTTGAACAAATTATTTGTATTACCAAAATTGAAATTGTATTTATAACAACTTGCTATGGGTATTATTATTTTGAAGAATTTTGTACAAATTTAATTTAAGCAGATGTTATTTCATAGAAAAATATAGTCTTCTTTCGATTTGTTTTTCTCGTTTTCGATACGCGCGAGACTTGCACAGTCTATACTATTCACAATAGCAATACATGTGCGGACAAAAGATTAATCTTTATTTTGCTGATTGTTTTATTTTTGGGGGTTTTATTTTACAAACTGGAGTGTCTTGGCACCTCCCGGTTAGTGGGATGATAGATAGATGTAGCGCCCTCCAGTTTTTTCTAGACTGATACTTTGTAAAACTGGAGCGTCTTTTGAACCTCCTGTGATTGCAATTAGAGTACCGGTATATTGTTCTTCAGAGGCGATGAGGTTTATTTTGCAACTAACACAACTGAAACATCTCGGAACCGAGACAATATTTAAATGATAACAGAAATAGCTGATTTAGTCTGATAGACAAAACAAGGAAGGTAGTGGTAGCACTTAAAGACTAACTAATTAGGGCCTACATAAAAAATAACTGCAGAAACTACTGATGAAGAAGTTGTTGCTAAGAAAGCTCATGTAGATTTATATGTAATTAGTTAGTCTTTAATTAAGTGCTGTCACTACATGTACCTTCCTTGTTGTATTTAATTGAGTAACTGCCAATCACCCTTACAGACCAGTTACAATGTAACATTATGCCTACATCATGTACATGTACATAAAGGGGTGAGAGTCTACAGTGTATGCTGACTAAAATGGCTGAAACTATAGGATCCAAATTTTAGAAGGTATGTTGAATTGATGGCATTTCCACCTTTTGGTAACCCCTGGGGTTTGTATTTCAGAGCCTTTAGGAACAGTATCCTCAGCACTAGAGAAGGTAGATCAAAGACCAGGATTTCTTACTGTGGAAAAAGCAACAGCTGATATTTCTTCACCAGACTGACTTAAAAAGTTTGAATTCAGATAAAAGTCTGAATGTTCTCATCCCTGTAGATGTACATGGTACATGCAGGCCTGATACCTCTCGGAGGCAATTGCCTCCTTTGCCCCTGGCCATTGCCTTGGTGCCCCTTGAAATGTTCCAATTAGAAATTCACAAATTCCTCCTAGAGGTGCCCTTTACCGAGGAGAAAAAAAAAAGCCAGGTGCCCTTACAAACAAGCATCAGGCCTGTACACCCCACCACACCCCGACACAACAGGACACTTTAAATTGAATACCAACAGTTCTGCCAAGATGTGAAAGTTGAAAGGTCATGTGACCATTGACCTTTGACATGCTCTCAGCATCCATTTCCATAAGCCTCACTCCACACACAGCCGCAAGCTGATCATGACAATGATGACCTAACATTCTTCTAGAGGGTAGGACCATTGCTCTATGGTAGGACAGTCCCTGTTTACTCAGTATTTCAGGCAAAGTTCAGCCCCATATGAAGGCTAATCTTTCAGTGCAAAGCTAATATTTGTTTTCCTTCCTCTAATAGTTAAACCTACTTCAGAGCTAGAGGTTAGGGGCCATTCAGAATAATCAAAGTTTAAAGATTTTTTTTTTCCGAAATTATTTTGACCCACCCATCCACCCCAAATTTCGTTTTTGAAATATTGAAAGGCTTCACAATTATTATATTGTCAATATAATCTATGCACTGAAGAACAAAGTAATGCCTCAAATGCACCAGATATTTTAGATCAAAAGGTATCCAACATCAGTAGTTTTCAATGGCTTTTCCTGGCTTACACAAACAACTTTGTAGTTTAATCAGGAATGAAATTGACGATCTTGGCCAGCTAGATATTTTTTCTTCTTCTGTTTCCTTTGTTATATAAATTTTAATTAAAACTGAATTTCGATTTGCAATTATTTCTTTTGACCCCCCCCCCCCTACATGTATTTTAGGGGGGGGGGGGGGGGGGGGGGGAAGAAGAATTGTTTTGAGTATTCCGAATGGCCCCTTATCTATCTGTGGTTCAACCGAAGCCAGGAGATCCTGCACTGACCCTGTGTTCTTATCAGAAACCTATTTGGAGCTCTTCTATTATTATTTCTTTTTTTAATGTAGTTATTTTGTTTTTGGTGTGGGGGGGAATGAGGGGAAGCCATAGCACAAAGTCCCTTCATGTTTCTTTTAAAATGTTTGTCTTGTTTTCACACACCGAAAAAATAAAACAAACAACAAACAAACAAATAGAGAAAGAAAGACAGAAAGAAAGAACAAAGAAAAAAAAGAAGAAAACAAATAAAACAAATAAAAATAAAGAAAGAACAAATAAATCTTCAAAGGCCTACAGCAGGTTTAACATCAAAACGTGTGGCAAATGAACTCTAATTTTATTCAAATGTTATACTTTAATTTTAATTAATTGTTATCGTGGTTATCATCTATTGTCGTTATTGTAAAAAAAATCATAACAAAAATTCTTGCATTCAACTGCTGGCGGTAGAATTGTGGGCTATCATTTTCTATGCAGAATCTGATTACATTAAGTGCTCCGATCAAAATCACCAAGCAAAATTGATACATTTCTCCTACAGGCATGACAGGTAAAAGTTAAATACCCCCTTGGTACATGGGTTCTTATGATACCAAGAAATTGTTCCTGTCCTCTTCAAACAAAATTGTATTGAATCGGGGCTCGAATTTGGGGGAAAAAATCCACAAGACTGCAGGGCTTGTACATGTAGCTCAAAACTTTATGACAATAAAAATTACTTGGTAAGAAGCACTGCAGCTGTTGATAATGTATAACATTTTGAGAAACAGTTCCCTTTAAAGGAATGTGGTTTTAGAGAGAGAGAGGGATTTAAAAACATTTCAATCTGAAAATGTTTATCTGCATGAAACGTTTCTCAGATTGTGTATTCCAATTACAAACTAGAACTGAATTTGTTACGAACAAATACTGGGGTTTCGGCTTTAAGAAGGCAAACTACATGTATTAAGAAGTGAATAATGTCTTGGTGATGTAATGTAGTTTGTTAATAAGTTGTCACAGTCCCGATGATGGCGATCGATTGTGGGTCAAGTTAACGAAAATGGAACCTGTCGCTTTAGGGCGCTTTTTATGATGAAATTTTTATCATATTTGAATTTCCAGTTTGGAACAGATGGACCGGTAGAAGTTCGGGTCATGTGGGAGGATGAAATGTCATGAATGTGGCACTTGTGAGGAGCTAAAATATGTCGTCAAACTATAACACAGAGATTACAGTCCACTCCAGTTATTACGAGCTCATTACGAGGCTCCTGTTAATACAAGGTTTTTTGTCGGTCCCGAACTGCCCCGTGCGTGTTTCAATGCATTTAAATATGGATTATACGAGCAAGGTAGTAGCGAGAACACGGTTACAACGAGGTAATTTTGTCGGCCCGTTACGAGCAAAACATTGTTTAAAAAATAAAAAAGGAAATACCTTTAACAACCTGAAAATTGTTATTTATGGCTTGTAAGACAATCAGTAGAGGTGCTAACTGGACGCTATCGCTATAGCAATACTATTATCCGAAACTGGAGTCACGATTCAGCGAGCAGGTTGTTAATTCCAAACTCCGGACAATGGTGGGATCAGGAGGCTTGTATGGTTTAAAAAACGGGGCAGATTCCATACTAAGTAGGCATTCATCAATTCATGTGAAATCTTCAGAAAAGATACTGATCCATTGAGTTTTACAAGTGCTTGATGTGCATTTTCAGTAGAAAAACCCCCCACCGTTGCTCAAACATTTGCGCGATCAATATACAAGTGCAACAGCAAGATTTCCCTGGTATCCCGCGTTAGCAATGAACCAATTAGCATACACTGGTGGTTACCAATGAAAATCAAGATTCTATTTATTGACTGCTGCGATCGAAGTTTTGCACCGAAACATCGCTAAACAAGAACAGCAAGTTAAAATCTCAGACAGTTTTTCAATCATGTAAAATGTAAAGAGATTTTATCAATTGACTTTCAAACTAAACTAACTCAGCAGTTAAAACAGTTTTATTAGCCCAATTTTGTGCTTGTTTGTGCGGTACATGCTCACACTATGCACACAGTTATCCACTGTATTGCAGCAGCCTTATCCGTGTGTACACAGGCTGTGTGTGATACGGCCGTATGCTACATACAGCGCCAATTACTTGTGATGTACACAGACACGGCGATCGTGCTTTTTTGTCGGGCGTTTTTAAATCGGTATTATCGTCAAGAAATGAACAAAAAACACTCAAAACAACTGCAGCTGGATCTGAATTAGAGCACAAGCTTTCATTTGATGTGTCGTTTGTGCGTTTTAAGACTGTAGTTCCTGAGATCGAACCATAACTTAGTTTCACGGGTTAATGCTATGAGAACTTTCGGATGGAAGTATAATAATAATAAAAAAAACTAGAACTGAATTTGTTACGAACAAATACTGGGGTTTCGGCTTTAAGAAGGCGAACTATTAAGAATTGAATAATGTCTTGGTGACGTAATGTAGTTTGTTAATTGATAAGTTGTCACAGTCCCGATGATGGCGATCGATTGTGGGTCAAGTTAACGAAAATGGAACCTGTCGCTTTAAGGCGCTTTTTTATGATGAAATTTATATTATATTTGAATTTCCAGTTTGGAACAGATGGACCGGTAGACGTTCGGGTCATGTGGGAGGATGAAATGTCATGAATGTGGCACTTGTGAGGATCTAAAATATGTCGTCAAACTATAACACAGAGATTACAGTCCACTCCAGTTATTACGAGCTCATTACGAGGTTCCTTTTAATACGAGATTTTTTGTCGGTCCCGAACTGCCCTGTGCGTGTTTCAATGCATTTAAATAATATGGATTATACGAGCACGGTAGTAGCGAGAACACGGTTACAACGAGGTAATTTTGTCGGCCCGTTACGAGCAAAACATTGTTTTCAACCCTTTAAAAAATAAAACAGGAAATACCTTTAACAACCTGAAAATCGTTATTTATGGCTTGTAAGACAATCAGTAGAGGTGCTAACTGGACGCTATCGCTATAGCAATACTATAATCCGAAACTGGAGTCACGATTCAGCGAGCAGGTTGTTAATTCCAAACTCCGGACAATGGTGGGATCAGGAAGCTTGCATGGTTTAAAAAAACGGGGCAGATTCCATACTAAGTAGGCATTCATCAATTCATGTGAAATCTTCAGAAAAGATACTGATCCATTGAGTTTTACAAGTGCTTGATGTGCATTCTCAGTAGAAAACCCCCCCACCGTTGCTAAAACATTTGCGCGATCAATATACAATGCAACAGCAAGATTTCCCTGGTATCCCGCGTTAGCAATGAACCATCTAGCATACACTGGTGGTTATCAATGAAAATCAAGATTCTATTTATTGACTGCTGCGATCGAAGTTTTGCACCGAAACATCGCTAAACAAGAACAGCAAGTTAAAATCTCAGACAGTTTTTCAATCATGTAAAATGTCAATTGATTTTATAAATTGACTTTCAAACTAAACTAACTCAGTTAAAACAGTTTTAATGGCCCAATTTTGTGCTTGTTTGTGCGGTACATGCACACACTATGCACACAGTTATCCACTGTATTGCAGCAGCCTTATCTGTGTGTACACAGGCTGTGTGTGATACGGCCGTATGCTACGTACAGCGCCAATTACTTGTGATGTACACAGACACGGCGATCGTGCTTTTTTGACGGGCGTTTTTAAATCGGTAATATCGTCAAGAAATGAACGAAAAACACTCAAAACAACTGCAGCTGGATCTGAGTTATAGCACAAGCTTTCATTTGATGTGTCGTTTGTGTTTTTTAAGACTGTATTTCCTGAGATCGAACAATAACTTAGTTTCACAGGTTAATGCTATGAGAACTTTCGGATAAAAGTATAATAATAACAAAAACTAGAACTGAATTTGTTACGAACAAATACTGGGGTTTCGGCTTTAACAAGGCGAACTATTAAGAATGGAATAATGTCTTGTTGACGTAATGTAGTTTTTTAATTAATAACTTGTCACAGTCCTGATGATGGAGATCGATTGTGGGTCAAGTTAACGAAAATGGAACCTGTCGCTTTAGGGCGCTTTTTTATGGTGAAATTTCTATTATATTTGAATTTCCAGTTTGGAACAGATGGACCGGTATAAGTTCGGGTCATGTGGGAGGATGAAATGTCATGAATGTGGCACTTGTGAGGAGCTAAAATATGTCGTAAAACTATAAATGAAAGATAAAGTACATGTGCTGTAAAAGTACAAGTGGCACAGAGATTACAGTCGACTCCCGTTGTTACGAGTTCATAAATTACGAGGTTGTTAAAACGAGGTTTTTTGCCGGTCCCGAACTGCCCCGTGCGTGTTTCAATGCATCACGGTAGTAGCGAGAACACGGTTACAACGAGGTAATTTTGTCGGCCCGTTACGAGCAAAACATTGTTTTCAACCATTTTGTAACGAGAATAATATAAAACAAAAACAAAGGATGATACCTTTAACAACCTGAACATCGTTATTTATGGCTTGTAAGACAGTCAATAGAGGTGCTAACTGGACGCTATCGCTAGCAATACTAATCCGAAACTGGAGTCACGATGCAGCGAGCAGGTTGTTAATTCCAAACTCCGGACAATGGTGGGATTAGGAGGCTTGCATGGTTTACAAAACGGGGCAGATTCCATACTAAGTAGGCATTCATCAATTCATGTGAAATCTTCAGAAAAGATACTGATCCATTGAGTTTTACAAGTGCTTGATGTGCATTTTCAGCAGAAAAACCCCCCACCGCAACTGAAAAGCTAAAACATCACACAGTTTTTCAATCATGTAAAATGTAAATTGATTTTATAAATTGACTTTCATACTAAACTAACTCAGTTAAAACAGTTTTATTAGCCCAATTTTGTGCTCATTTGTGCGGTACATGCACACACTATGCACACAGTTATCCACTGTATTGCAGCAGACTTATCTGTGTGTACACAGGCCGTGTGTGATACGGCCGTATGGTACATACAGCGACAATTACGTGCCATGTACACAGACATGGCGATCGTGCTTTTTTGACGGGCGTTTTTAAATCGGTAATATCGTCAAGAAATGAACGAAAAACACTCAAAACAACTGCTGCTGGATCTAAGTTAGAGGACAAGCTTTCATTTGATGTGTCGTTTATGTGTTTTAAGACTGTAATTCCTGAGATCGAACGATAACAAATTTCACTGGTTAATGCTATGAGAATTTTTTGACTAGAAAAATAATAATACGAAAAAAAAATAAAAATCTCGACGAAAACAAAGGTGGTTTCGGCGCATAGCCGAAACCCCAAAAAATAAAAATCTCGACGAAAACAAAGGTGGTTTCGGCGGATAGCCGAAACCCCCAATTATTCTTCCTGCGTGGACATTACCGTTTAAGATTTTCGGCGATATCTCAAAAACGATACTACCTTGAAATGAAATTTTCACAGGTTATTTTTATTGTATATCTCCATATATCTCCATAATCCTCTTTTTACTATAATTGGATGTTTATGCCTATGACGCAGGTCCGGTTTGGATCGAAAGCTAAGGCCATCTCCCCTACTAGTTTTATAGTATATCTCCATTTATATAGGAGTAAAACAATGGAACGGTTTCAAAAACCAAAGGTACATGTATACATGCTTTGCCTTTAACTTTTTCAGTGCCCGTTTATTTGTTTGCATTTTGAACCTCAAATGCCCAGCTTTTTTAGGTTTTCACAATTCTGTATAAAAAATATTTAAAAAATAAGTCTTTCTCACCAAACAAAATGTATCTTGCTAATTTGTGTTGCCTTGGTACATCCCAAAGTCAATAGTATCTTGAGTGATAATGCTCGAGATAAAATGAATATTATGGGTCGTACATGTACGATTGATGACACTTTTTGAGTTCATAAAAAAAGATCGTACATGTACAATAATGGCGCTTTCGAAATACGTCAAATAGATCGTACATGTACGACCTTGGCACCGAAAGGTGGACTCCTGCTGGAGCCAAAAACACTGACTTTTCATTCAAAGAGGAAACCGCCCCTGAAAATTTGCATTTTACCTCGAGCATGGTGGCACAAGTGTTAGCCTGCATATTACTACAGGTACACCTTCACAATGTTGTATCGTGTGTAACAGTTTGAGTTGAGGTGGTGCGTGTGAGATACAACTGTGTACTGTGTATTAAATACATTCTCTATGCTGTACATGTACATTGTACAATGTGTGTGATCCGTGTTTGAATACTGTTCCAGCCTAGGGGTCGATTTCACAAGACTCTTACCAACTTAGGACTAGTCCTAGGCAATGCTAAGAGATAGGACTAGTCTTAAGTTAAGACCAGTTACTGGTCATAACTTCAGATCAGACTAGTCTTATCTCTTTGTGAAATCGGCCCCTGGTGGGCCAGGAATTACGCAGAGGCCATGGCCTTTGTTGCCCTGTTCTTGGCCTTGGTGCGCCCTTCAAAACTTTTCCATTTAAGACTTTAAGATTTCCCAATGGAATGGGAAGTGCCCTTTGCAAAACAAAAAATGGCCTTGCCCTCTCACAGATGAAATGCCAGACCTGGGCCCTATTTCATAGAGCTGCTTAACATGCTTAAAGCATAAAATATTGCTTGACAATTTTTTGCTTAGCAGAAATGAGCAGGATACCAATCACTAATTGTACATGTGACATGGTAGTTTGGCTGGTAACCTTATTCTGGTAAGCATTATTTTGTTGTGCTTAGCTACTTTTTGTGCTGAAGCAACTCTATGAAATTGGGCCCTGTCCAGGCATCCTCAATCAGGAAAATGTGACTTTCTACAGAAAATTTCTCGGGGCACTCAGGCAATGACCAAGGGGAGGCATGGAGGCAATTGCTTCCATTGGCCTCCATGAAGTATCTGGAGCCGATTTCACAAAGCAATAAAATTCATCGCAAGACAAATTTTCAGTATCACCATAGTGATTTGTATTGTGACATCACACTTTACTAAGCAACTACGATTGATTTGCAGTTACGATCAATCTTAGATCTTTGTGAAATCAGCCCCTGGGCTCGATTTCACAAAGCACTAACGATTCATCTTTTAGGATGAGTTGTCAGTATTACCATAGCGATTTGTATTGTGACATCACACTTTCCTTAGCAATTAAGATTGATTTGCACTTAACTATTAGATCAATCTTAGCTCTTTGTAAAATCGAGCCCAGTACTGCTGTTCCCAGGGTTATACATACATAGGTACGGCGGTCGGCGGCGATCAGGCGTAGCCGGCACAGACTCCTGCTGGCTGGCTCTAAGCTAAATTTTACAGCCCACCGGCCGGCACAAAAATATCACTGAAAAGACATTTAAGCCACTATGAACAATTCGTATTTTTTGTCTGAAAGTACTTATTGTTTCTACCTAGTTAGTTAATTTGAAAAGATCAGTCTATCCAGAGCCCAAACATTGCACCAAAATGTCAACGAGCGGCATGAAACAAACACGAACGAATGGCATGACGATCGATTGCTGTGTGTGGAACTGCAAGGCATGCAGTCTGGAAAAAAAGTAGAGCGATGTGTATTATGAGTTCGAGGGTATAATTTTGTATGAATATAACCGAAACAAGTTTGAGATTAGAATCCACCGCACATCATCCAGCCCTGGAAATTTGAGTTGTATGTTTCCCCACTCGCTAATTTAAATAATTTATGTCGTGACGGAATGGGGAATACCAGGGAATCCCCGATCAGATTGGATACTTGCGTGATGTCAGACCAAAGGTCAACATACTGTGCAGTATGTACACTCACTATTTGCTCGCATCTTATCAAATTTTAGACGGCACTCAAAATTGGCTAGCTATAAAACCCTGGTCTGTTCCTTTATCCAGGCCTGTGAGTGGACCCTTAAAAAAAGAGCTGAAACACTACATGATGTAAGAATGATCGTGGAACGTCAAGTGAGCGCGCGTCACGCATTTACGCTGGTCGAATTGGGGCACCCCATTGATCCAGTAACTAGGCTTATTTCACATTATTGTAGTTGTACATTACTGTTGCCAAGCATATATAAGGCGAAAAAGTGAGATATCCGCTTTAAAGCGGAGATTTCACAGGCCTGTTTATCTTAACCAATGCAGGCCTGAGGGCACTACAAGGCGTTTTTTTCCTTTGTAAAGGGAACCTCTATGAGGAAACTGTAAATTTCTAATTGGAACATTTCAAAGGGCACCAAGGCAATGACCCAAGGGAATTGAGGCAATTGCCTCCGTTGCCTCAGTGAAGCATCAGGCCTGGTATACAGGCCGCAGAATACACCCACAGCACAAATGGCAATTGCTGCGAATCTCTGCAATGGCAAGTGCTGGAATCTCTCTTGCTTACTGTGGTCAGCCTGAGCCTAACCAGTAAGCACGTAGGCTTATTTGTTATTATGGAAAAAAACACCAGCGCTACTTGAAAACAATTTGTCAATATAAACATGCAGTGTACAACTCACAGTGATTTCTCAATTTTTGAAGGTTTTTGGTGGCGAATATTAAACAAACAAACGACATGTAGGAAGCACAGTGTAAAACAAGAATCACTTTGTACATTAAGGTCAAATAACATCACAAGTCCGGATGGCCACTTCAAGGTGAGGGCTGCAGTTAACCGATTTGGGCTGTCACCCCAAATCAACTGTCACCAGGGGCACGTTGCCACCTCCTCCTAGGGCTGAAACGGGGTTACCCCCTTCACTGTCCATAAGGATGTAGGCATGGGTATCATCCACTAGGAGCCTGGCTGGTAGACCAGAATGCACTACCTTTCCCAGTTTGATATAAAGAGATCCATGTTGTATTATAGAAATAAATTTCTGATCAATGCTGATTAATAATAATAATAATATCAACGCTTATTATAGACTCCATTCAAACATTATTACCCCTGGTCACTGGGCCACATATTTCATTCCTTAAACCATCTCAGCTCCCGGGGAGTATACAGCCTGTGCTGCCAAGTATGTAGCACACCAAGCTAAAACAATCACAAGAACCATCTCTGCCCTCACAGGCATTTACCCCCTGGGTGATGAGAAACAACTATTGAAACTATAGTTAGTGTCTTGTGATTTCAACAGCTGCAGCAGTGACGATGGCACAGCATTACAATTATTATTTTAAAAGCAAATATTGGCCAAACATTCATTCATGCTGCTAAACCAAATATCCATGTTTGGGAATAAGGAGGGTAGTTGTGTACATGTAGCACTTAAAGACTAACTAATTACATGAAAAACTGCATATTTGTAGCAACAACTACTTCATCAGATGCAATGAAGGGGACAAGCCAAGTATAAGTTTAATCATGGAGGTAGAATTAGAAGGAGATACAACGACCACGCGATCAAAGGAAAGAAATCTAATTGTACCTCCATGGTCCCTAACCCCCTAAGCATTTCTAATAGAAAGCTTCCTCAACCCATCATACTCCAACAGTTTACTTATTGGAACAGTACACAACCCATCATACTCCAACAGTTTATGTACTGGAACAGTACACAACCCATCATACTCCAACAGTTTACTTATTGGAACAGTACACAACCCATCATACTCCAACAGTTTACTTATTGGAACAACAGTACACAACCCATCATACTCCAACAGTTTACTTATTGGAACAGTACACAACCCATCATACTCCAACAGTTTACTTATTGGAACAGTACACAACCCATCATACTCCAACAGTTTACTTATTGGAACAGTACACAACCCATCATACTCCAACAGTTTACTTATTGGAACAGTACACAACCCATCATACTCCAACAGTTTACTTATTGGAACAGTACACAACCCATCATACTCCAACAGTTTACTTATTGGAACAGTACACAACCCATCATACTCCAACAGTTTATGTACTGGAACAGTACACAACCCATCATACTCCCAACAGGTCCTGTGCTTCTGGACTGTGATTTAGTGGGTACTTTTCACAGTACTAGACCATCCAAATTTCAACAAAACCATCTGTTTGATTTTGGCAGGCCTGGGGTGGTTAGGGTTAATTAATACACAAGAACGTTACGGATTCTGAATGAATCCAATAACAAAGGGTTGAGGTGACTAGATCTAAAAAAACATGATCATATTACACCTATTGCAGGAACTTCACTGGCTTCCCATTCGACAACGAATTCAATTCAAAGTTTTTGTAATTACATTTAAATCTCAGATTGGCTTAACTCCATCTTACATTGCAAATCTTCTTGTACCTTACGCCCCTTCTCGCACTCTTCGTTCTTCTGCTAAGACCCTTTTAACTATTCCTAGAACTTCCTCATCACATGGCGATCGTGCCTTTTCTGCTTGTGCTCCTGAAGTTTGGAACACTTTACCTAATAACATTAGATGCTGTAGTTCTCTTCCATTGTTTAAAAACTTGCTGAAAACTCATTTATTTAACTCCACATACACTTAGCTTGTAACATGTCTTAGATTATTCATTGTATAATTGTCTTTGTATCCTATATTTCTCTTTTGTTGCTTATACGAGAGTTCTCCTCCGAAGGCCTCAGATCCCGTACTCTGCCGTCTTCCTGGTGGACTCCCACGAGTCTGATCTCCTCACACCCTGGAGTACTGGTGGGGAACGGAGCTCCGCAGGCCCCCACCAGAGTTCTTCCTCCGAAGGCCTCAGATCCCGTACTCTGCGGTCTTCCTGGTGGATGTTTTGTTTTTTGTTCTGCGCCTCGGAATAGGGTCTTGTACACTAGATAGGCCTAGATGGCGCATTATAAATGCATTATTATTATTATTATTAGAGCATCATGTCATGCATGTATTCCTGGTAGTGGGACAGGAAACTATGGTCCCTATATAAAGCCCTTGATCAATACAGTTCAGTTTCCTAACGATCTTTTGCTCAGTAGCTTCCTTTTCAAGCCTGTCTCTGAATGCTTGGGAATGAAAAAGTTAATTTAAAAAAATAACAATAATAAATATTATTATCTTCAAGCAGGCCTGAATACTCGATTCTGATTGGTCGATCCATAGCAACAAGGAGTGTGATATAAACTTATATGGCACGGCCCATATCACACCCTGCGTATTGTGTGTTCTAACTACGCATCAAGTTTGCTTGAAGATAAATACGTTATCACACGCGCGCTCGTGGAATACGGAAAAATATAGTGCGTCTGCGTCCCATATCCAACTCAGCCTTCGGCCTCGTTGGATATGGGACGCGGAAGCGCTATATTTTTCCATATACCACTCGCGATTGTGTGATAACTTATATTATTATTATTATTTTTATTGTTTTGCATATCGGCCGAAATGTGCGTGTATCGGCACGCAAATCGAGTGTATCAGCCCGATACACTAGCTTGTGCATCATGGGGAGAGCCCTGGATCTGAAACTACATTAGGATCAAAACTTCAGGAGCTATGTTGAAATGATGGCATTTCCATCTTTTGGTAACCCCTGAAGTGTGGATTTCAAGGAGCTTATGGGAACAGTATCCTTGGCGCTAGATCAAAGAGTAGATCAAAGAGCAGGATTTCTCTGTACATTATCTGATGAAAACAATCAGCTACTTTTTTTTTCACCAGGCTAAGATATTAAACAAGTCTGAATTCAGATGAAAGTCTGAAATAAAGCCCTGAGCAAGGTTTTAGCCAGGTTTTGGTAAAAGGGAGTCCAAATTTGCTGGAAATTAAAAAAACGTGTTTCCAAATTGTTCACTTACAATGCATTTACATATTGACAGATAAAACAGGGTGTCCAAATTTAAAACAGGGTGTCCAAAAGACACCCAGACACCACTCTGGCTAACGATATGGCCCTGAGAAACACATCGATGAAGGAATTTAACACAAGATATGAGGAATGAAGTTCAGAAAGGAAAATAACAATAAACTTTCAAAACAATTATCTCACCTCCGTCATGGCTGCTTGGCCAAAAAGTCAAATGCTGTAGCTATCATGAAGGTCTGGACGTCTGAAATTTAGGGAGTAGAGGTAGTTCACTGTTTTCACACACAACTAGCTGACCTTTTGACCTGGGTGTGATGATGTCACATTATGACCTCTGACACCTTCTGGACCTTTTGCTCTTTGTGTGAACTCTGTAGAAGACAAAGGAGGTGACTTCGGTCAACGTGGGCAATGGTAATAATTAATAATAATAATTGGTTCTTATACATAAGCTAGATCAAGGCGCTTTACAATTATTGTCCCTGCTCATCGAGCATACTTAGACCATTCCTACATCTTCCTCAACTCCTTGGTGAGCGGACAACCCCCTTGTGCTAATTTAAGCAACTTGGGTTGTATGCTCCCCATCCCCAGGGAGTTGAGAAAGTTGGAGCCATCTAAAAATGTTTTTCAATGAACAGGGATAATGATGTTGTGAATACTTTCTCAGCCCTCTTGGGTTCCCATTTATACACTTGGGTTAAAGGTATCGTACACGTTTGGTAGTGACTGAAAACAAATATTAGCATAAAAACTTACTTGGTAACAAGCAACGGAGAGCTGCTGATAGTATAAAACATTGTAGGAAACGACTCCCTCTGAAGTAACGTAGTTTTTGAGAAAGAGGTAATTTCTCACTAAAATAATAAAAACTTCTTGCAAGAAGTTTTGTATTCCTATCTGAAAGCACACACATTTGTACAACAAGGGTGTTTTTTCTTTCATCATTTTCTTGCAACTTCGATGACCAATTGAGCCCAAATTTTCACAGGCTTGTTATTTTATGCATATGTTGGGCTACACCAAGTGAGAACACTGGTCTTTGACAATTTCCAAACGTGTTCAGTGCCTTTAAGAGGGGATAAGCAACTATGGTTAAGTGTCTTGCTCAAGGACACAAGTGTCATGACCAGGAATCGGACCCTCACTCCGATGATTCAACCATTAGAACTTAAGTCCGATGCAGTAGACCATGATAC
Source organism: Plazaster borealis (assembly GCA_021014325.1). NCBI lineage: Eukaryota > Metazoa > Echinodermata > Asteroidea > Forcipulatida > Labidiasteridae > Plazaster > Plazaster borealis. Next base: position 15,953,788 of record CM037455.1, on the reverse strand, counting down.
ACTACATGGTGACAGCTTGAAATTATATTGCAATTGTAAGCAAGATGAATAGGAAAGACTGATGAAGAAAGGTCAGGATTGGAGCTCATGCAGTTTTCATTGTTCACTAAAATGTTATTCACCAAAAACTTAAGTCAAGTTTAATAAATGAGTCCTGGAAATATTTGATTGCACTAAATGTGTATTTTTTGTTTTGTTTTTATTTGTTATTAGGCCTAAAACCAACAGACATTAACGAGGTCAATGAACAGAATGACAATTAGAATCAGACTGAAGGCTCTTAAAAAGAGAACTCTGATGGGCTAATCAAATGGTTCACTGCAGCTCAGAGTTGCTAGACACGTACCAGAAAACAAACATATAGGCCTAAATGGTATCAAGGAAACACTGATTTATGTAAGGAGAATATGTTCATGCACATGGCATTGGAAGGACTGGATCCCTTCCTCAGTAATCAGGCCTGTGAGTGGACCCTTAAAAAAAGAGCTGAAACACTACATGATGTAAGAATGATCGTGGAACGTCAAGTGAGCGCGCGTCACGCATTTACGCTGGTCGAATTGGGGCACCCCATTGATCCAGTAACTAGGCTTATTCCACATTATTGTAGTTGTACATTACTGTTGCCAAGCATACACATAAGGCCAAAAAGTGAGAAAAAAAAACGGGGGAAAAAAAAAACAAAACAAAACAAAACGGCAAAAAAAGGAAAAAGCGGATATCCGCTTTAAAGCGGAGATCTCACAGGCCTGAGCAATGTTGCGCAATTTACTTGCCCCCCAGGAAGTTTTAGTAGCCCAGATTTAAAACAAGTTGTCATAAATTTATCTTTCTGTTGTATTACCCGGTAGAGATTCAATAACCAGTTCAACATGTTTAACGGTCAAAGGAAGTAACAGGCCTGGAATTACACGGAGGCCACAAAGGCCATGGCCTCCGTTGCCCCTGGTCTTGGCCTTGGTGCCCGCTTCAAAAGTGTCCCATAGACTTTTAAGATTTTACAATGGAAGTGCCCTTTGCAAAATGAAAATGGCCTTGCCCTCTCAAAGATGAAATTCCAGGCCTGAAGTAATATATTATTCAAATGCTTGAAACTAAATTAACACATTTTCAAAAGTTAGGCACATCTAAAAATGAAGAAATCAATGTATGAGCACCCATTCTCAAAAATGCATCCCAGTGGAGCATTATTTTGTTATTTCCTTTGTCCAATTGTCCCTGCACTTTCAAACATTTTCCTAACTTTTTACACATAATTCCTTGTGAAGCACCCCAGTGTTTAGAATTCCCCTATGGGGACATTTTATTTTCCCCTTTTTGGTTTTGTCCTTGGTCTCCATAAGGTACTGAACATGAGCACATTACAAACAAGTACATTTGTAGGTGGCACAGTTTTTAGTAGCCCAAAGGGCAAGTTGAGAAGTGCTACCCCATAACAGTTTTTACAATAACATGCCGGGCTAGTGTTAATAGTCAGGGTTCTCCCCAGGTTTTTTCAAAACTGTGGGGCATTCTGGACGAAAATTTTGGAAATTTGGCCGAAGCACACTGAATTGAAACAAGCAGAGAGGCACAGGCACTTTAAACTAAGGGTCAAAATCATTAACCAAAAAAAGCGGTTTTCGGGTCTATGGTGTTCTCGACAACACTGCTCGCTTCACTCCATTTTTAGTTCATTTGGGCGCAAGTTATGTCCGCGCAATGAACTGTCTGCTTTCCTTTTTTAAAAAGGTACAAATTTAGCATTTTAGCTACCAATTTCTCAAGAGGAATATTTTTAAAAGGGAATGAAAGAAAATCAAACATCCATTAAAAACATCAAAGTAAAAAGTGATGGCCGGAGGCGGAAATTTTTCTCAACAGCTAACATGCCCATGGATGGAAATGAGGTTGCAGCCCAATGTGTGCATTTTTAAAATGATTTGCATTAATTGAAAAGAACGAATGTCAGGATAAACCACGCCCTCTTTCCGCGTTGCTGTAAGCATCTGTGCATGTGCATTGTTAGGCCAAGTAACAAAAGTAACAAGTATCTCGTCCCTGCCCGCCTCCTTTTTGTTTACTATTTACTATTCAGGAAAAAAAGAAGAAAAAAAAGAAGTCAAATTTGAAGAAAAAAACCATGAAGTTCCTTGGATTATTTTTGCCTAAGAATTTGTCTAGACTCTTTTTTCAACTTTGCAATACAACAGCCGTTCCTAGTATTCTAAAGTGGACTATAAAATGATACAAATCATTTGTTTTGTCATACATTGCATCAGTATACTCAAGTAGCAAAATATCTGTGAATAAATATACTTTGGCCAGCCATATTAAGCATGGCGGCCATCTTGGGAAAAAATGAAAAAAATTGAAAAAATAGTAAATGCCTCCTCCTTTTAAAAAAAAATTCCGGACGAGAAAATCGTTACTTTTGTTACTTGGCCTTATATGTGCGTTGTCCGGAGTAACAGTTGTTTTCAGCAATTTCTGATGTTGATCTAATTTCCAGTTTCATTTTGTAGTCAGGGTTCTCCCCATGCACAAGCTATCGTATTTATCAGGCTGATACGCGCAATTTGCATGCCGATACGTGAACATTTCGGCCAACAGTACGCAAAAAAAATGGGTTTTTGGTTTGGTTTTTTTTCTTCACAAAAACATCAAGAGAAAAAACCCATACAGAATGCTCCAGATTGCACAGTAGGGCTTTTAAAACTAAGATTAACACCAAGTGGAAAAAATTCCGAGGACCTTGTTTCAAATTCAGCGTGCTTCGGCCAAACTTCCAAAATTTGAGTCCAGAATGCCCCACAGTTTTGAAAAAACCTGAGGAAAACCCTGAATTCCTAAATGTCATGTATGCTCAAAACATTTCCAGGAATTTCGAAAAAACTCGTCGCCAAAAATCAATCATTATGGGACGCAAAGAACATTTGAAATTGATTAAAGGAAGTTTTAACAGCTAACTCAATCAGCAGGTAAAACATTGAAAGAATTTTGTTGAAAATTGTTTTCGCTATCGATCAATCTTTAGCGACATCCCTTTAAACCCCAAACGTCAGTGGCAGTGCAACAACAGGGACTGGCAGTCCAAGTGACTGGGGAAAAATGTCCGTATCCAACTACCACTTTTTAACCAGTCATACTCATAGTCATCATTACCAAAAAAGCAAGAATCTCATTCGCGTACGTAAAGTCTGGATACAACATGAGATGAGTGAAAAAGTGGCAGTCGAATATGGAAATTTTACCATGAGTATGAGTGATGAGTGGTAACTACGTCATGTCATTGTCATTAGTAGTAGTAGTGACTATGTAGGCCAATACAGTAGTAGTTAGTACTACTACTAGTACTACCATGGTTATGGTACCTGTCTGTGTGACTGTCACCTGTGTCAGTCATGTCAGTGTGAATTCAATGTGTGACTTTGGCAGTGTTTGGTGTTACTTTTTTATTTTTAATAAAATTAATTAAATGTGTGGGAAAACACCGCCAAACATACATAACTGAATTCATTACAAACCTCGAAAAATACAATCAAATTAACAAAATTATAAATATACAAAAAAGTGAAATTCATTGCTCAAATATCTTTCAGAAAATGTTTTTTTTTTACCTTATTTCTGCTCTGGCAATTTCCACTTGTAAACTTCCAAGGTTCAGCAAAATGAAAGTGAATTATTATTTGCATGAAGTCTAGACGTCAATGTGCATGCTATAATCGAATAAGAAATTAAGCTAGCCGGGTCTCTGTCTATCCCATCGCTTATATGGTTTGGGACCATTGGTGGCGCTCTTCATCATCGATTGTGATAAAGTTTTTTTAAACGGGGGCAGCTTTCAGTTTTTTCACATACCACCAAAAACAGCCATGACGACCTTCATCCAAAAAGTCGAACAACTTTCCTCCCGAGTTATTCGTGTTCTGGGCTGTAACCCAAGTCCTATGACTCTTCAGGGAACAAACACATACATCGTTGGTACCGGTAAAAGGTGAACTAAAAATAATAGATAGAAACTGTTTTTGTTGAGCGCAACAATGTTATTATAACCTGCGCAAGTTACTCCTTTGAAACTTGCTCGCGCAAGGTTGAAACTTGCCTGACAATTTTGTGGGGGAAGTTTTAATCTTGCGCGGGTTTCAAGTTTGCGCTAAACATTAAACAACAACAAAGTTATTTGGTAAAATTAAAAATGAAAGTTATGGCTTTCGCGAAAAAAAAGTTTAAAACAAAATTACGATTACGGGGTCATTACCAAAGTATATGACCCTACCTTAAAATTAAACAGTGGTTGGCCTTTCCTCTGTGGTGTGTCGTGGTTGAGTGGTTTAGGATTCCCTTGGACTTGACATGCTTGAGGATCGACGGGCTACCTACATGTACCTCAACTCAAGACTCACACTTCTGTATAAATCTACTCATCACATACCGTAGCCATAAACTCTGACGGGTATCGTGGACAATCTGCCATGGTAGGAATCCAAACGAGGAAATCCTCTGCAACCCGTTTTCTTCACCCCGCAACAAAGAAAGACTGTGTGTGTGTTATAAATACTCATTCTTACCAAGAACCATGGCCGAATGGAACCTTTTACCAGTAAACATTCGTCAAGCTCCAACTGTAGACACATTCGTTCAAGATTAGATTAAATGACATACATAATGTCTACCTTTATTCGGGGGGGCCCACTATTAATCCACTACTAGCCACCACACGCCTGCACCATTGATATCCCGATAGTGGAGTTTGTGTGCAGTACTGAGCAGAAACAGAAACAGAATAAGACGTAACACGTAGTACACAGAGATGGTGGACTGTACTCAATGGAAGAAGAAGACTAGAGCACCAGACTAGGATCAACAAGATTAAAAAAGAAGTTATCTGGTGTTTCTGATCAGCAGAGTGTTGGTTCGAGTTCCGGTCATGGCACTTGTGTCCTTGACTTGACTGCTTGAGCAAGATAGTAACAAGTAAATAAAGTCTGTCCCGAGAATATGGCTCATCAGGCTGGTGTTTATATCCGGTTTCATTGGCACTAAATGACTGAGAATATTTAGGCTTATAATAATTCCCCCTGGACAGGATGCCAGTCCATCGCAGGTTACTCCCCAGCTCTCGTCGTTATGCATTTGTACTCCTGGGTGGAGAGAAGCAATTAGGAAAGTGCCTTGCTCAAGGACACTTGGTGTTGCAACTAACCAGCAGACCGGATTCGAACCCACATTCTTTAAATTACAGAACTTGAGTCCACCGCGGCTCCCTGGACACCGCTCGGCCACGACACCCCTCAAGCAAGACATTTTACCATAATTGCGTTGTCCTTTGGATGGGACATTAAGCCGTGGGTCCCGTGCACTAGGATTGGTAGTACACATAAAAGAACCCAGAACACTTAACGTGGAAGAGTAGGGGTTAAGAACCCAGAACACTTATTGTGAAAGAGTAAAGCCTGGTTCATACTTCCTGCGAATGCGAATGCGAATGCGAATTTGACCTCACAACTCTGTTTTCTTGCGAATTATTCGTTGCGAATTTGTGACGTCAACATTTGTATCGCATTCGCAGGAAGTATGAACCGGGCTTGAGGGTTAAGCCTGGTGGTTCTTGTTCACATAGCAAGCACCCTTTTTTACACTATAGGTTTCCTCAGGCTTGCGAGTTACAGTGATTAAGTTCATTTATGAGGCATCCTTGGTCTCGTTACCAGAAATATATACAAATTAATAGTAATAAATGTATTTATGAATTTATTTATGAAATAGACGTTTTCTGATTGACACCGGCGAAGAAGATCGGCCAGAATATCTAAGCAATCTGAAGAAGACGCTCTCTGAGCATAATACCAGTGTACAGGAGATTCTACTTACACATTGGCATCATGATCACGTTGGAGGAATCTTGGGTGTCTACAAAGAATTGCAACTGGGTCAGTGTGTAGACTAGATGTACAGTTTCAGACTCCCTGCGTGGAGAGTGGTTTTTTTTTTTACATTATGGGAGGTCCTGCCTGTGCGTTGAGAATGTGGAATGTATTGGGTATAGGCCAACACAATGGCTATCATGATCTCCACCCTCTCCTTGCGTGGAGCGCTCGGAGACAATTCAGCACACTTACGTTGGGTTTGGTTTTGCATCAATGATCATTAAATGATCTCCGCGCACTCCACGCACGGAGACCACAGACGTGCAGTGATTGGTCGGGCACACTCACCATGCATGTAATATGGGGCAGGCGGTTTGCACACAATATTCTGATACACAATGTGTATGCATTCCAAGTTCAAACAAAGAAAAAAGGTGTAGCTAAAGACAAATTGGGAGACCGCCAACATGGGCTAGATAGCTTAGTTGGTACAGCACCGGCACGTTAAACTGGAGGTCGTTGGTTCAAATCCCGCTCTTGTCAATTTTTCTTTGTTCAACCCAAATTTGTATAAAATTTTACCCAGTCAGTTTCCCTTGTGGTTTATTACTTGATATAATCATGATTTATTGGTGAAGATAGTACACTGTCAGTGTCAGCTGTTGGTCTTAGGGTCCAAATCTCAGTTGGTTTGAAAGATTTTGTTAATAAAACTTTGACGATATCGGTTTCCAAGTTATAAACCAGGAGAGAAACTGACAAGGTAACTAAGTGTTAAATAATTTGGGGTTGAACAAAGACAAATTGACGAGAGCAGGATTCGAACCAACGACCTCCGGTTTAACGTGCCGGTGCTGTACCAACTAAGCTATCTAGCCCTATGTTGGCGGTCTCCCAATTTGTCTTTAGCTAGACCTTTTTTCTTTGTACAACCAAAAATTATTTAAAATTTTACCCAGTCAGTTTCCCTTGTGGTTTATTATTTGATATTTGAAATAAAAAAGTCGCATCCCCTTAAGGTGATCCCCTGGCTGCCGCTTCCCAGGTTGTATCGTAAACTTGGGTGTGATCCCTGGCTACACAGCAGCTATTGGTTGTATGGCTTCTGACTGGCACCCCAAAACACAGACATTGACGAAATTGGGCGACTGCCAACATAGGGCTAGGTAGCTCAGTTGGTAGAGCACCGACACATTAAACCAGAAGTCGTTGGTTCATTCAAATCCAGCTCTAGTAAGTTTTTCTTTGTTCAACCCAAAATAAAGATATAGTTTTTCAACAGCAGAAAGCTTTCTTGAAGGCACTGAACAAGTTTGGTAATTGTCAAAGACCAGTGTTCTCACGGTGTATCCAAACATATGCATAAAATAACAAGCCTGTGAAAATTTGGGCTCAATTGGTCATCGAATTTGCAAGAAAATTATGAAAGAAAAAATACCCTTGTTGTACAAATTTGTGTGCTTTCAGATAGGAATAAAAACTTCTTGCAAGAAGTTTTTATTATTTTAGTGAGAAATTACCTCTTTCTCAAAAACTACATTACTTCAGAGAGAGTCGTTTCCCACAATGTTTTACACTATCAACAGCTCTCCGTTGCTTGTTACCAAGTCAGTTTTTGTGCTAATATATTTTGAGTAATTACCAAACGTGTACTGTGCCTTTAAATGTAAAATTTAACTTCCTCCTTTAAAGCTCCCTCCATAAGTATCAGCAAGCTGCCACGGAATCCTATTCAGCCAGAGACCGTTGAGGGATCCGATCTTGAGTACAAGTATCTTGAAGATGGGCAGGTCTTACGGGCAGAAGGAGTCACGCTGAGGTTTGGAATCATGTTGTGATAGTAAATTATAGATCTTAAAAACAAAGTACAGATCTTATATTAGATTTGCATCAGAGATAAAGAATATTATTTGTTTTTTACCCATACACCAATGTGTCTTTTAGCACTGTATTCTCGGTACTTTGGTGATTCCTGTGAAAAACAAATCCACAGGCATATTACTCGGATGGGATTTGAACCCACGACATTTGCCATTCTAGAGCAGATGTCGTACCACTAGACCACGGAGATTGCCTGATAGCTAGATGCAGCTCAAATCCTATATGTTAGCAGCAGGTACCGCAACAATTTAATACATGTTAAATTTGCATCGTGGATAAAGAATGTTATTTGGTTTTACCCATACACCTTACAGATAATTATCACAAGCAAATATTATTAGTTTTAAAATGAAAACGAAATGAGCCCCCATGAGAAGGCAAGCTATTTTTCATTTTGCAAAGGGCACTTCCATTGGATAATCTGAAAGATGGGAAACTAATAAAGTGGCACCAAGGCCAAGACCAGCTAGGCACAATTTCATAGAGCTGCTTAAGCAGAAACTATTGCTTTAAAAGCATTTTCTGCTTAGCAAAAATATGCAGGATACCAGTTACAGATAGTACATGTGACATGGTATTTTGGCTGGTAACCTTATTCTGCTAAGCATAATGTTGTTGTGCTTAGCTACTTTTTTTGCTTAAGCAGCTTTATGTAATTGGGCCCAGGGCTACAGAGGCCAAGACCTCTGTGTATTAATTCCAGACCAGGGTCCAATTTCATAGGAATGCTAAAACAGAACAAAAGTGCTTAACACTTTTCTGCTTAGCAAAAATGAGCAGGATACCAGTCACAAATGGTACATGTGACATGGTATTTAGGCAGATAACCATCTTCTGGTAAGCATAATTTTGCCGTTCTCCCTTAACACTGGTCTGCTGGCCAAATGCCAGTTAAAACACATATTGATCATTCAAACTTCACTCAAAGTAGTCCGGCTGGCTTGTTCAGTGTTGGAAAGCATCCTTATTTCATGTGAAATTTATGGACTAGTGAAAAAGCTGATGGACTTGTGAAATGACAAGCTGACTGGTCCTACAGGCCAGTCACTGTAAAAGTTAAACCCTTTACATTAACACTACAATAAGCATTATATAAATGTGCTCTAAATCCACGATAAAGTATTAAACCGTTGTCTAATCAAATAAATAAATAAATAAATAAATAAATAAATAACAAGTTCTTATATAGCGCATTTTACAATAAACTGCGCTCCGAAGGCTTTTCAAACACAATATCAACCTCTACCCTCGCAGGTACCCATTTATACCCCTGGGTGAAGACAAGCAATTATAGTTAAGTGTCTTGCTCAAGGACACAAGTGCCATGACCGGGATTCGAACCAACAACCTGATGACTAACCATCAGAACTTGAATTCGATGCTCTTAACCGTTCGGCCACGACACTCTACGAGGTTTTCACTAAAAACAAGACCACCGAATTTGATTCAACTTCAAGGTTGATTGGAATGTGTTCATTTGTTTGTTTGTTTGGTTTTTTGTTTTTTGTTTTTTGTAGTGTTAATGTTCGTATGTTGTTTATTTCCATCAGGTGAATCTTGACTTAACAATTCATTATCCTTATGATGCAATATGCACGAGACCAAGTCCAGCAAAAGTGCCACAAAGCTTTTATTGTACGACAATTTTAGGTTACCTTTCAAGAGTCTGTTGTTTTTAACTTAAGCATGACGTAGCTTGCGAGGTTGTCACGACCTCCTCATTCAGCTTTTTTTGTTGTAGTTGCAGAGCTGTCAACTCTTCCAGATTCTGAAGAATGTTCCCTGAAAATAAGCCAATCAGTCCATGTTCTGACGAACAAATTTGAAAATCTCCCTGATTTTGGAAACCTTTCTCTGTTATGTTGTATGTAAATTCTTAATGTCACTCCTGAATGTTGTACAAAATCTCCCCGATTGCAAGATGCAAATGTTGGCAGCTCTGCAAGTTACCAGCTGTTATTGATATTTATAAAAGTTTGAAACAAGGTCCAACAACTAGCTTTCTGACAATGACTAGAGCAAGATAGTCGAAATGTTGAGACCAATTAAGAACTCACTCCGCGACAGTGAAGTTAATAAGCGAAAGTAGTAGTCCCGACCGATTTCCTACCTTCCGCCCAGGTAGTAGTTAAGAAGCAGGACAGTTCTTTTCAGACATTGGTAGTCTCCCGAACTCCGAAATCTACTCTGCAGCAGTAGAATAGTCTCCCGAATTCCGAAATCTACTCCATGGCAGTAGAATACATAGCAAGACAAGTTCCTCCAAGAACAAAAAATCCACACAGCAAAGTAGATACACGTGGTGTTACCGCTAGGCAAATATACATTGATACCCCACCATGCAATGCCTCAAGTCCTATATATAACTAGCATTGTGATTTCATCTTGCTTGAATCTTAGGGTTGTATACACCCCCGGCCACACTGATGACCACATGGTGCTGTTTCTTGAGGAGGAGAATGCCATCTTCACTGGAGACTGTATTCTTGGAGAGAGTTCTGCTGTAAGTATCTCGCCCCCTTATTCAAGTCGTGGCCGAGCGGTTAAGAGCATTGAACTCAAGCTTTGGTGTTTCCGATCAGCAGAGTGTAGGTTCGAGTCCCGGTCTTGACACTTGTGTCCTTAAGCAAGGCACTTAACCATTATTGCTTCGACCTTCAGATCAGACGTAAAGCCGTAGGTCCTGTGTACTAAAATTGGTAATGCACGTAAACAAACCCATAACACTTATCTTTAGAAGAGTAGGGGTTAACCCCGGTGTGTCTGGCAGTGGCTGCTGAATGCGCCGCAGCACCTTGTAAACCCTTACAATGTGTGACATAAATGGGTCTCATCATGCAAACAAATTCAAAAACCTGTCAGAGAAATAAATAATGGTAAGCACTTTGAGACGCCCGTAGATGAAGCGCAATATAAAAACAAGTTATTTTATTATTAAAACATCAGTAAATGAATCTGTACTTTTACTTAAAGGGTCTGTATACGTTTGGTAATTGGAACCCACTGTTTGTTTCAATCCTATATAGTTGTAGATATGGGGGTATACCATAAACAAACCTGTGAAAATTTCATTTCAAAAGGTGGTAGCGTTTTTGAGATATTGCTGAAAATTTGGAGTTGTGTCCACGCAGGAATAATAATCTGCAATTGGAATACACAATCTGAGAAACGTTACTGACAGTAACGTTTCTCAGATTCAAATTTGGGGGATAAAAAGTGATATCTTTTTCCATAACCGCAGTACTTCTAGGTGAAAAGTTTCTCAAAATGCATTATACTATCCAAAGCTGCTGTACTGCATACCAAGCAAGTTTTTATTGCCATTAATTTTCAGAATCTTTACCAAACGTATACAGACCCTTAAATATCCCCACCCTCCCCTTGACTCCCTTCCTCTCATCTATGCTGTAGGTATTTGAAGACCTTTTCACCTATATGAAGTCGCTAGAACGTCTTCTGACTTACAAGGCGGACGTCTTGTACCCGGGCCATGGACCCGTCATGCGCGATGCTGTCAGCAAGGTTCAGATGTACATCGATCACAGAAACATGAGGGAGAGACAGATCGTGGAGGTCTTAAAGACACACAGGGATAAAGCTGTTACCTCCATGGACGTGGTCAAGATCGTATACACTGTGAGTAATGAATGGAGGGAATCAACCTCGTTCCCAGGGGTGATCAATCTCGCCGCGCTATTTTTTTTCCCAGCATGCCTAGCTCGCTCATAACCCTCTGGAATTGGTTCATTAAAATGTGCCAGAATCTAGCACATTTTAATTAGGCCTGTGGCCGACCCGCTCATGTATGGTTGCTCGCAAAAGAGGCATCAAGTCAAAGAGCAACTGGTCCCCTCTCATTATCCCTTGATCTTGTGCTGTTTAGGGTGACCATGTAAAAACATGATTCATTCGAAATGGAATCATGTCAAAATACTTGCATTTTCACACGCGCGTACTAAGCGTCCTACAAGCACCATACAAGTGCTCGAAAGCTTTTAACAAGCGTGCACGCAAAGTAGTCACTTTTGGGGGCCAATCAGTGGTATTTTTTAGTACATCCCTGCCAGGGGTTAGTGACGAGAGGTATCGATACAGTGCGCTGCCCATGGTACCAAGGCTGGGCGGGAATAGACTGTTCACGTCTCGCGCATATCGAAAACAAGAAAAAGAAAACAAAACTCCAACTAAGACTATATTTTTCTATGAAATGCAAAATTCTTGAAAATAAAAATACCCATAGCAAGTTTTTTAAATAAATTTTCAATTTTTGTTTAAAGGTATCGTACACGTTTTGTAATGACTCAAAACAAATATTAGCATAAAAACTTACTTGGTAACAAGCAACGGAGAGCTGTTGATAGTATAAAAACATTGTAGGAAACAACTCCCTCTGAAGTAACGTCGTTTTTGAGAAAGAGGTAATTTCTCACTAAAATAATAAAAACTTCTTGCAAGAAGTTTTTATTATTCTATCTGAAAGCACACAAATTTGTACAACAAGGGTGTTTTTTCTTTCATCATTTTCTTGCAACTTCGATGACCAATTGAGCCCAAATTTTCACAGGCTTGTTATTTTATGCATATGTTGGGATACACCAAGTGAGAACACTGGTCTTTGACATTTCCAAACGTGTTTGCGCGAGACTGTTTTTCTGGGTTTAGTTGGTGAATGGCATTTTTTGATAAATGCTTACTGACATACAGCCACTGGCTTCAACTGGTAGCCAATCGAATAACTAGCTTTGGGGCGGCTTGCTCACGTTCAGGGATACTCGGCCATGAATTGGTCTGTATGATATAGGCATAACTGATAACAATAGTCACATTTATAATAATATATCACTTTCTTACTTACTGGCGTTTTTTTTCTTTTCTTTGTGAAGCAACAAAAAGGTGAGCCTACTCTTTAAACGCAAGGTATACTTTTGGTAATTGTCAAAGACCAGTATCCTCACTCTGTGTATCCAAACATATGCATAGAATAACAAACCTGTGAACATTTGGGCTCAATAGGTCTTTTAAGTTGCAGGAAAATAATAAAAGAAAAACCACCCTTGTTGCATTGAATTGTGTGCGTTCAGATGCCTGAGAATAGCTTCATGCCTGAAGCCTTTCCCAGATTCAAATTTTGAGGTGAAAAATTATCTTTCTCTAAAACTACATTACTTCAAAAGGGGTTGTTTCTAACAATGTTTTATAATATCAACAACTCTCAAGTGCTCTTTACCAAGTAAGTTTTTATGGTCATTCATTTTTGGAGTAATTACCTAAGGTATACCCTCCCTTTAAAGGGTCTATATACGTTTGGTAATGACACTGAAAATTAATGGCAATAGAAACGTACTTGGTAAGAAGTACAGCAGCTTTGGATAGTATAATGCATTTTGAGATACTTTTCACTTGGAAGGACTGCAGTTATGGAAAAAGGTATCACTTTTTATCCCCCAAAATTTGAATCTGAGACAGTAACATTTCTCAGATTGTGTATTCCAATTCAAATTATTCTTCCTGCGTGGACATAACCGCTCCGGATTTGTTGGTGATATCTCAAAGACGCTAACACCGTTTGAAATGAAATTTTCACAGGTTAGTGTTATTGTAAATACATACATTTATATCGGATTCAAACAATTGAACGGTTCCAAAAGCCAAAGGTATACCCTCCCTCAGAAGTGAGATTTGAACGAGTCAATTCTTTGTGTTTTGATTACAGGACACCCCAGAGGCACTTCACTTGGCCGCAGCCAACAATGTCGATCATCATCTCTCCAAGCTAGAAAAAGAAGGAAAAGTTGGTATGTTCAACAACTTCCTTTCAGTTTTTCATAAAAGACAAGTACAACATAATATTAGTATCGCATCTTATAAAGCGCAATTCCAAAGACTGGTCACTTGGCCATGTATTTCATTCCTTAAGCCATCTCAGCTCCCGGGGAGTATACAGTCTGTGCTGCCAAGTATGTAGCGCACTAAAGCTAAATCAATCACAAGAACCTTCTCTGCCCTCACAGGTACCCATCTACCCCTGGGTGATGAGAAGCAATTATGGTCAAGTGAGTTGGTTAATTATGGTTAAGCTGGGGGGGGGAACGCTTAACATGAATTTTGTTTTATTTCGCCTAATACGTAAATAAAAAATGTGCATAATTGATCAACTCAAATTTGTCTGTCTCTTGCAGTGAAAGATGGAGATGATAACGGCTACCGATGGAGTAGTAAGCTTTAGCTGGTAATTCACTTTAAAATAAAAACTCAGATTTTCTTGTAATTGGTCTCAACAATAGTGTATACCTTTGAGGAATCTGTGCAAGGTCATACAGCAAAATCAAGGCGAACCCAAGCTTTGGTGTTGTCAGCAGCAGAGTGTGGTTTCGCATCCCGTTATGACACTGGTACCCTTGAGCAAGGCACTTAATCATTAATTTCTTCGTAAAAAGTTGGGAAGGTAGTGCATTCTGCTCTACCAGCCAGGCTCCTAGTGGATGATACCCATGCCTACATCCTTACGGACTGTGAAGGGGGTAACCCTGTTTCAACCCCAGGAGTAGGTGGTAAAGTGCCCCTGGTGACAGTTGATTTGGGTCGACAGCCCAAATCAGTTAAGAGTAGCCCTCACCTTGAAGTGGCTGTCTGGCCTTGTAATATAAGGAGATATCTCTTATAAAAAAAAATGGGCTATAAAATCGTTTGTTATGAAACGAATATGGTTGGAAGGATGTTTTAAAAGTATATTGTGATGGATAAGATGATTAAGAGTCATTCCAGTTTCTCAGTCGGGGAGAAGGAATGCAGTTATTGGTTATTGTCTTGTAATATTTAAGAGTCATTCCAGTTTCTCAGTCGGGGAGAAGGAAGGCAGTTATTGGTTATTGTCTTGTAATATTTAAGAGTCATTCCAGTTTCTCGGTCTGGGAGAAGGAATGCAGTTATTTGTAATTGTCTTGTAATAATTAGACATTCCAGTTCTCCCTATCTGGAGAAGGAATAATTAAATAAATAATTTATCCGCAATCCCACCGCTGCCACCAAAACTGTAGCGGATTAAATTCACCGCCAGTAGAAATTAGGAATACGAACAACTAAAATCACTAAGAGAAATTGAGAACAGAATAATTGAAACAAGATGGAAACGAAATGCCGATACATAGTTATATTTTATCCCTTAACGGGACCATCCAAACAACGTATACCAAATGACAAGGCTTTTTGCCACAAAGGAAAATACTAAACAAAGTCTGGCAAAGCAAAGATTTCGGGGCACTCCTAAACTAAAATAAATAAATGGTATTACCTTAATAATGGTCGGATGACTGGCTGCAACTTATACAACTTAAACAACCCAACTTTATACAGAAAAACTAACACCCAGCCTCCGACCACAACCTCCTGCTCCCTGCCACAGGACAAGACTGCCACCCGAGCTCTAAGGCCCAGTGGTTTTATTAGAGTGGTCTGTAAGATTAACAATAACCATTAACTGCATTCCTTCTCCCAGATAGGGAGAACTGGAATGTCTAATTATTACAAGACAATTACAAATAACTGCATTCCTTCTCCCAGACCGAGAAATTGGAATGACTCTTAAATATTACAAGACAATAACTGCATTCCTTCTCCCAGACCGAGAAACTGGAATGACTCTTAAATATTACAAGACAATAACCAATAACTGCATTCCTTCTCCCAGACCAAGAAATTGGAATGACTCTTAAATATTACAAGACAATAACTGCATTCCTTCTCCCAGACCGAGAAACTGGAATGACTCTTAAATATTACAAGACAATAACCAATAACTGCATTCCTTCTCCCCGACTGAGAAACTGGAATGACTCTTAAATATTACAAGACAATAACCAATAACTGCATTCCTTCTCCCCGACTGAGAAACTGGAATGACTCTTAATCATCTTATCCATCACAATATTATAAAGTTTCAAAATCCTACGTTTAATATAATGATTCACAAAAATATCTCTCAAAATTGTGTTGTTTTCCATTTACTTTGCGAACAAAGGGACAAATGCATGTGCACATATCTAGCTCGGGCATGTAGCACAGTACTTCTAAGCTCAAAGGGAAAAAAAAATAAACAAAAAACTAATACAAAATGCAAATAAAACTCCAACGCCTTGGTCAAGGCTAGGTTCAAGGATGCGCCAGTATTCACAATGAAATCATGGATACTTTTGCGAGGTTGATAGAAATTACAATCACATTTTGACGTTGAATAAAACTGTCAACCAAGTGGCTTTATTAACAAATAAATTGACACTATTGTATGAAATTATATACATATCTATTGTAATAAATAAATAATATGTATAAATATTTTATAAAAAGAGAAGAAGTTAATAAAAAGAATTGTTAAAAAGTTAAAGGAACGTTACAGAACTGGTAATTAAAATTTTCTTTAAGATCACAGATTTACATAAAACTTAGTAGAAAACATCCCTAGAAATATTTCTGAAATGCCATATTTGATGAGAAATAAATAAAACTAATTTCCGATTGGAGTTTATCGCTCATGAGCGTTTTATTAATGCATTGTATAACACATGCAAATGTGTAATCGGTTTTTCACTATTTTCTCGTGACCCAGATGGCCGATCGATCTCAAACTTCCACAGGTTTGTCAGTTTATGTATATGGTGGATTGTATAAAGTGCTTACAGTGTTTTGTTAGCAAAAACCAATTCTGTAATGTTCCTTTAAAAGTACATGTATTAACAAACATCATGCTGTTAAATTCATCTGAAGGCTGTGTGACTGAATGTGTTGTGTTGGTTTAACCCTATGGGGGGGGGGAGCATTATGCAGCCCATAACTTGTTTTAACGCTGCATCCAATAACCACTATTTCTGACTTCTCCCAATATTTATCTAGGGTCATATTGTACAAAAAAGTTCTTCTCAGGGGTCAATTGTTACCATGGCAACCGTTTGCTTGACCTTGAGTCAAATGTTTTTAATGTTTTTTAGTTAATTTTTGTTTTTCAAGAAAGTTTCCACATCTGGCGGCCATATTGGATATTTTGTTTGAGCCTGTATAGACTGTGCAAGTCTTGCGCATATTCGAACATTCGGACCTGTTTAAGTATGCGAGATTGTTTCCTTCATGCGTTAAAGCAATGTACGTGGCACCAAAGTGGTCCCAAAAAGTGTTTGAATACGCAAGAGACTTGCACGGTCTATTTAGGGGTTCAAACTATATCAATTATTTTCAATGGAATATTTTTAACATGCTAATTTCAAACTTTTCAGGCCAAGAAATACTGTAGCCATCAAAGTATCAACCAGGCCTCATCATTTCACCCTAGGCACCGAAAACTGGCGGTAATGTCGATTTTAAATGAAAAAAATTCCCCAAAAATGGGATAAACTTGCGATCATAGCACCCCCAATGGTGACCCCCATGTCATGTTATTGTTCATGTCAAAATAAACAAGTTTGCAAAGTTGTGTAGCGATTGGACAAAAATAGGGAAATTATGGGAAAATACAATTTTTGACCAATGGGCGAAAAATGCCCTCTTATAGCAAATTTTTGTTTTGATTTTTGTTTAAAAGTCATTGATTTTGGTGAAAAAAACATTTGGAGGCCATGCTAGTCCTGAAAAGCTTGGTTCTATAAGGATAAACATTTGCTTGGTCTCAGCGCCTCGTTCAAAGGCGCTGAGATGGGCTGACGCACGCAAATGCGCATTGGACCATTCCCCCTGACCTAATAACCCCCCCGGTCACCTCTTCCTGTTTCATAAGATTCGACTATCAATAATAAATGTTGCTCTATTGTGTAAATCCATTGAAAATAATTATTGTCATCCTTTGCCTTAAAGGCACTGAACACGTTTGGTAATTGTCAAAGACCAGTGTTCTCACTTGGTGTATCCCAACATATGCATAATATAACAAACCTGTGAAAATTTGGGCTCAATTGGTCATCGAAGTTGCAAGAAAATGATGAAAGAAAAAACACCCTCCTTGTACAAATTTATGTGCTTTCAGATAGGAATAAAAGGCTTCATGCAAGAAGTCTTTTATTATTTTAGTGAGAAATTACCTCTTTCTCAAAAACTACGTTACTTCAGAGGGAGTTGTTGCTCACAATGTTTTATACTATCAACAGCTCTCCGTTGCTCGTTACCAAGTCAGTTTTTATGCTAATATATATTTTGAGTAATTACCAAACCTGTACAGTGCCTTTAAATAGGGTTCGGTCGCAACACTCTTTTGGAAAGTTTGTTGTAAAAAGTTCATTTACATTATCCATAAAGTCTGTCCAACTAGTTCGGCTGGCTGGTTGATTGCTTGCCACTGCTACACGAAAACCACTGATTGTTCAACCAATACACAGTCTCATGCTAATAACAATGTTGACAGGAAACCCAAACATATTGACCAGTGAAAAAACTGGTGGACCATTGAAATGACAAGCTAACTGGTCCTGCTGGATAGTCAGTGAAAAAGTTAAGAGCAAACCCGGGTTAGTATTTGAATTGAAATAATAAAAAATAATAGCACTATTATTAACATGAATACAAGTTACAATTTAACATTTTCTCCCTGCATGTTTTGCAAGAATATAAAAAGAAGTTCCAGCATTTCTCAGCTGCAGCCTTCACATGTTATTGGCTCTTTAAAAGTGGACGGAATTACGGCCATGTAAAAAAAAAAAAAAAAGAACATTAGAAACTTGACCACAGCACACAGTAAAAACTCTACTCTTGGCTAGTAAGGCCACATAAAAAAGAAATTGTTGATCGTCCTTTTTGGGTGGGAAGTGGGGGTGGAAGACCTTTTTTTTTCTCTTTTCTTGACATGGCAAAATATGAAATAAAGAATAAAGAATCACAATCACTATAAAAAAGAGGGTTTGTGTGATTTTATGTTTTTAATTGTTTTGTTAAACCCATTTATCTCCTAGATGACATTTTCTGTAAACATTTCAAAAACAATTAAACCCAGTGTAGCCCATGTAAATATTTGGAAGAATTGTTCTTGTTTTTGCCAACATGAATAACATTTCTTCAAACATCTATTTCTAACCTATGGATTTTGAAAAAATAACAGCTGAAAAATCTGGGAGCCAAATTTGACTGAAGAGATCATTGAAAAGACCGTTTTTTATGATTTAAAAAAAAAAAAAATGGGGTCGGGGGGTTTCGTAGGGTTGGGCAGGGACGATCAACAATTTTTTTTATGTGGCCTAAACGGCAGTTACACTCGGGCCAGGAAGGCCTTGGTCTCTGTTGCCCTGGGCCCAATATCATAGCGCTGCTTAACAGTGAGCAATTTTTTTTGCTAACTATAGCAGACAAAATTGCTTAAGCGTAATCGTATTTCACAGGTGAGCAATAAAACTAGGCGGCCATCTTGCGCGTTCACAATGGATTTGCATTGTTACGTCATTCATTTTCATACAGTAAGCACCGGAAGGTTAGCATGCCTTTTCGTGTGCTTACGGTCAGCAGCGCTATGAAATGGATACTCGTGCAGTAAGCACAAAATCGGCCGTTAAGCAGCTCTATGAAGTTAGGCCCAGGTCTTGGCCTTGGTGCCCCTCCAAAAGTTCCCCCATAGACTGTAAGATCTTCCAATGGAAGTGCCCTTTGCTGAAATGAAAATTGCCTCGCCCTCTCAAAGATGAAATTCAGGGCCTGACAACAGCTGGGCCCAATTTCATAGAGCTGCTAAGCACAACAATGAAATTTCTTCCTTGATAAAACCAGATTACCAACCAAATTTCCATGTGTTGCATATTGCTTGTTCCTGGTATTCAGCTGTTGTTTGCTTATCCTGAAAATCACATGGAAATTTGGTTGGTAATCCTGTTTTTATCAAGGAAGAAATTTCATGCTAAGCAAATTATTGTGCTTAGCAGCTCTATGAAATTGGGCCCTGATTAAAAATAGTCGTTTTTGGTCTTGAACATTTTGCCTACAAATTGACGATTGTGCATACAATCGACTCACACACACATTTAAACAAAAAATAAAATTGTCAACAACAACAACACACCACCAAAAAAAACAATTTCAATTACTTCACGCTGTTCAAACATTTAAGTTTCTTGCGTTTACAGCGAGTAATGTAAAAGGTGTAAACAAGTGTAACTTTTTCACATCATGGCTTCAGCTCTGGCCAAGTTCGCGCAAGACCAATCGTTGGCTAAGTTAGCCCAAACTCTGTTCAGTCGGCGATAGTTGGACTACGCTAGTTGACTATTTGGAACCAGCCTACCGGGCATGGTCGCATCGCTGGTTATCAATAGCCGTTTTCATAGCACAGTGCAGAGTGGACCAGTTATCAGAAAATGATAACGTACGTGAGCTGCCGGCTCGCGTTGACATGACATGACTAGAGTCGTTCGCACTTTAACTTCTGTGCGCATTCCCTACGTATGTCAGTAAACAACCACTAGTTAACTCTTTGGTGCACGGATTAATTCTATTGTTTTTAAGATTACACGAAAACAAAAAAACGTTCAGCCATGTTTTTCTGGAATTTTCTCCCCCTATTGAAAATGGCATCAAAAGAAAGCCCAACTATTGCTCTAAACAACCGAATTTTGAAAAATAACCGAATGAGGGCGACATTTATGGGACCTTTATTTTTTAAGTTATGACCACTTTTCCAACGTCCAAATTGAACGCGCTTTTGGCGGTCGCTAGCGACCGCTCTGTGCACCAAAGGGTTAAAGGGTCTGTATACATTTGGTAATGACTCTGAAAATTGATGGCAATAAAAACTTACTGGGTAGGAAGTACAGCAGTTTTGGATAGTAAAATGCATTTTGAGAAACTTTTCACTTCGAAGAACTGCGGTTATGAAAAAAGATATCACTTTTTTGTCCCCAAAAATTTGAATCTGAGAAGCGTTACCGACAGTAACGTTTCTCAGATTGTGTATTCCAATTCCAGATTAATCTTCCCGAGTGGACATAATCGCTCCAGATTTTCAGAAATATCTCAAAATTGCTACCACTTTTTGAAATGAAATTGTCACAGGTTTGTTTTATGGTAATATATCTACAACTATATAGGATTAATACAAACAGTGGGTTCTAATTACCTAACGTATACAGTCCCTTGGTCCATTGGTCCTTGCGCGAACTTGACCAATGGCTTTGGCTTGATCAGCCACCATGTTGAAGCCACTAGCTGCTTTCACCATTGGAATTCAAAATGGCAGACCCAGCCAGAGCTGCTAATCCTAAAGGAAACCACGGCTGGATTCTGGCTGTACAACTCAGCCTGGACATCTGACGTCACACTCGAGGCTAGTGAATAACGCCAGATACCTGCCTTGAGCGCCTGTCCGAATCCTGCCAGATGTACCTTTGACCTCGCATCCAATTCACACAGAGATTCACGGTCAATTCACATGTACATGTACACATATAACATAGTGAATAGTGGCGTTGTTACATCATTCATTTTCATGCAGTAAGCACCGGAAGGTTAGCATGCCTTTTCGTGTGCTTACGGTTAGCAGCGCTATGAAATGGTAACTCACGCAGTAAGCACAAAATCGGCCGTTAAGCAGCTCTATGAAATTGGACCCTGGTCTGTTCCTCTTCTTTTGACAAACTGCAACTGTATGCCTGTAAGATGCTTAAAAAAAACGTATATGCTTCCTCACTCCCAGATGCTCCAGAAGTGTTTTCGTTGGGATGGAGGATGATAGCTATCTTTTGTCTTGAGCGGTTCCTTATGTGAGAAGAATCTTAAATGCTTCCTCAATCCATGCTCTAGTAGAGATGGAGGACAAAGTTCTTCTTTATCTATTCTTAAGAATGTTAAATTCTTGCAGTGGTGAGGATCTTAAATGCATCCTCACTCCCAGGTGTTAAACTCTTGTTGGGATGGAGGATGAAGGTCCTCTTTATCTATTCTTAAGAAGATTGGTTCTTGCAGTGACAAGAATCTTAAATGCATCCTCATTCCCAGGTGTTAAACTCTTGTTGGGATGGAGGATGAAGGTCCTCTTTATCTATTCTTAAGAAGATTGGTTCTTGCAGTGACAAGAATCTTAAATGCATCCTCACTCCCAGGTGCTATGTTTGTGTTGGGATGGAGGATGAAGGTCCTCTTTATCTATTCTTAAGAAGATTGGTTCTTGCAGTGACAAGAATCTTAAATGCATCCTCATTCCCAGGTGTTAAACTCTTGTTGGGATGGAGGATGAAGGTCCTCTTTATCTATTCTTAAGAAGATTGGTTCTTGCAGTGACAAGAATCTTAAATGCATCCTCACTCCCAGGTGCTACGCTCTTGTCGGGATGGAGGATGACGGCCATTTTACGATAAGCCTTATTGATGTCATCTCTGAAAATAAAAATCATTACAAAAAAACAAATGTGTAATTTTGATCTGCAGTACAGTAAATTCATTAAATTAGACAAGTTTTCAAGAGATATCGTAAAATAATCCCTGAACATTGTATGGATTATAACTGTTTTACTCTAGAGAAATCCAGACCACAGGGCTTGTAGCTCAAAATGTTTACTAGACCAGAATTTGTTTTACAAGACCAGAATTGAAATGAGAAAAAAATTCCTACACAGTTTAACATTTGAACTGTTTGAATTTGAACAAGCACTGAGAGAAGATTTATCTCATTTGAATCACGGGTGAGTATTCTTCAATACTCGACAGAATTGAAAGATATTTATCAGACTGAAAGTCAACATTTAACCCAAAACCACATACAAGCACTACTTACTTTGATGCACCCGGTCTGATACCCAGCCTCTCGTAATCATTGTTACTGTTCTTCAGTCTCTGTATGGTCTCCACCTGGTCCTTGGTGTAGCCAAGGGTAGTCTGGATCCGCACTGCTCTACCGCCATTCTCGTAGGCAGTAACCAGACCATTGAATAACTCCTGGAGGAAAAAAAGGAAACAACCTCGTTCAAAACTACCAACATAGGCATCCGTCCGTCAATACTGACGATGGACTGCGCCCGGGGGGTTGTCCTCTCTCTTGCAGCTTGCGCTTTACGTTAGTGACCTGGTCATTTGGCCAATAACATTCCTGTAATCTTTCTCAGCTCCCTGGGAAGTAAACAAGCCCTGGGCTGATGTGGCGCTCTGAAGGCTTTTTTCAAACACAATATCAACCTCTACCCTCGCAAGTACCCATTTATACCCTTGGGTGAAGAGAAGCAATTATAATAAAACACCTTGCTCAAGGAAACAAGTGTCATGACCAGGACTCGAACCCACTACCCAATGACTTAACCACCAGAACTTGCATTCGATGCGCTACACCGCTCGGCCTTGACACGCTACAAAAGGGCGTTCAAATACCAAGTCTATTAATTCATTCTGCAAAGTCTCAAATAAATGATTGATCCATCCATCTCTGCTGGCTCTGAAGAGCTACTTCAGATTTCGTGTAGTACATGTAAGTCAGGTCTCATGGAGCAAGTCGTTTGATTGATTAGGATTTCACAGACTAAATCAGGTTTCACGCACCATATCAAGTTCCCCCTTTTTTTTCTTTCATTTTTCTTCTCTTTCCCCCACACAACACTTTTCATAAAATTACCAAAATTTAGCTTTGTACATTTTAAATTTTTCTTCCCTTCATACCGAGTGTATACAATGTCTAGATCTTTTATAACTAGTGGTTACACTCAATCTACGCATACTATGTTTAGTGAGGTCCTTTATTCCACGGTGGTGTTCTTAACGTCTCGTATATCGAGAGGTATGCATAGGGCAGTTGGCCTATAGGTCTTCCTTTTTAAAAAACAAATTCTCAAATAAATGATTGATCCATCCACCTCTACTGGCTCTGGAGAGCTACCTACCTGGAAGGCATCACCGACCCCTTCACCGGTCAGCGCTGACGTTTCAAAATAATGAAAACCGTGTTCATCTGCCCAGAGTCTCCCTTCTCCCTCCTCTACTTGCCTCTGGTTTCCCCTGTCAATCTGAAGACAAATTATGAAGTAACAGATGAAGAGTATTATACAGGATTGGTAAGGATTAAAAAACAATATCGTTGCGGTACCCGCTGCTATTCACATTAGGATTCGAACTGCAGTGCCTATGTAGCCAGCGAGGCTAGCTCGGTGGTCTAGTGGTAAGACATCTGGGGTGCGTTTTGGCGGCTGTAACCAATAACTGTTTCTGACGTCATAACCAAAACGGTAACCGAGCTCACAACTCGGTTATCATTCAGTCTGAACAGCAGAACCAACGACCAACAACCGAAACAGTTATTGGTTACAGCCGCCAAAACGCACCCCTGCTCTAGCAATGCAAAGGTCGTGCGTACGAATCCCACCTGAGTGATTTGCCTGTGGATTTTGTTCACAGAGCTCGGGAAAATACTGAGTATACAATGCTAAATACACATCGGTGTAAGGGTAAAAACAAATTATTTTCTTTATCCCCGATGCAAAAATAACATTGATAAAAAACATCTTTGTTCAAATTTAGTCTGAAAGCTAACTGATTATACTAGAACCATTTTTCTGCGAAATATTTCCCTCTGAAATGAAGTCATGTTCAAGAAAACTGTATCTGAAACCTAAAAATACGTAACAGCTGATTTTGGCTGTGAAAACCGAAATTAAGTACAATGTGTTTACAAGCTGAAACTTGTGCATGGTTTTTCAATACTTTCTCCGGACTCACATAACGGTGACAGAGACTTAAAGGCACTGGACACGTTTCGTAATTACTCAAAATATATATTAGCATAACAACTTACTTGGTAACGAACAACGGAGAGCTGTTGATAGTATAAAACATTGTGAGAAATGACTCCCTCTGAAGTAACGTAGTTTTTGTGAAAGAGGTAATTTCTCGCTATAATATTTGAATCTGAGAAAGACCTCAGGCATCTGAAAGCACACAAATTTGTGCAACAAGGGTGTTGTTTCTTTCATTATTTTCTTGCAACTTCAAAGACCAATTGAGCCAAAATGTTCACAGGTTTGTTATTTTACGCATATGTTGAGAATACTGGTCTTTGACAATTACCAAGCATGTCCAGTGCCTTTAAGAAGCCCAAGCCCAAGCCGTGGATTTGAAAACCTCTGGATTAACGTGCCAGTGCTCTCTGAGCTTCTAGCCCTAACATTGGCGCCTGGCAGTCTCCCTATTTTGTCAATATCTTTGTTTGGGGGTGGCAATCAGGAGCCATTCAACCTGTAACTCCCGTGCAGCCAGGGATCACTCCCAAGTTTACGATACATCCTGGGAAGCGGCAGGAGAGGGATCACCTTACGGGGATGCAATTTTTTAATTCAAATATCAAGTAATAAACCACAAGGGAAACTGACTGGGTAAATTTCGATTAACTTGTGGTTGAACAAAGAAAAATTTACTAAAGCCTGAGCGGGATTTGAACCTGTGACAAGACACTGAAAAAATAGGGAGACAACCAACATAAGGGCTAGATAGCCCAGTTAGTAGAGCGCCGGCATGTTGGAAGAGCGCCTGTCTCAGATTCAAATCCAATACTAATACATTTTTCTTTGGTCAACCCCAAATTAATTAACATTTACTCAGCCAGTTTCCCTTGCTGTTTATTACTTGAATGTTCGTATTTTGCTCATTTCTATTGGGCAATAAGCCACTTGAGAGTTAAATTAGAATAATCACTAATACAAAGACCGCTTAAATTTGAACTCCTCGGAATTCCTGAAGACAGTTGCTATGTCACTTGGTTCAAGGCAAGGCTTTGTGCAACATAAGAAATGGTGAACACCCATACACTATTCTGAATGAAAATGTATGCAGGCACAATGAATGGTACAACTTACAAGGCTTCGTCTATCTGAAGGTTGCTATACAAAAGCTTGCCCTAAACCATTTGACATAGCAAAACTGTCTTTCAGTCTAGGGAATCCAATTTGCGTATTCACTTGTGACAAATCAAGACGTTGTAGCAGACATTATGTCTGCAAGCAACCTCGTTTACAGGTTTCCTCAGGCTTTTTAGCTAAAGTGATTACGTTCACTTATGAGGCATCCTTGGTTTCATTACCAGAAATCTATAATAATAATAATTATATCAGCGAAAACCTTGTCTAAAACCTGGACTACTACATGTGCATACCTTATTTGCACAGACACAGAAGAAAACTTTCTCCATCTCCGATGGGGCGCCGATCTCTTGTTTCATTTCGGCAAGCCAGGAATCGAGAGCGTCAAAACTCCCTCTGTTGCATACGTCATACACCAACATCGCTCCCTGGGTGTCCTTGTAAAACTCATTTCTGACCTGTAGGACATGTACACTCAGTTCAGTTCAGTTCAGTAATGGTTCATAATTTTGTTTTTTACAAAATTACGTCCACTGCCGAATTTCAAGTAAAATACAAAGGTTTTAGAAAACAACAAAATATGTACAGTTAATTATATCAGAGATTACAAAAGGAGGTTAAAAACAAGGTATGATATATTTCAGTATAAGGTTTGAAGTAAATTTGAAATTTTTTAAAAGTTTAAAGAAAAAAACAAACTCTGCACAGTTGAAATTAAAAATAAATTAAAGATTAGGCCTACAAAATGAGGATACGTTAAATTAGTAATAAAATTAAGGTATGGTAACAATAAATAATAATAATCATACATTTTGCTCTGAAAAAGTCACGAATGAACCAAAACATCCCACGGGTACAAAAATGTACAGACCCATTTTTCTCCTGAATGATTTCATAGGATGTTTTGAATGTTGACAAGTTTTGCACTAGAAGTGCATCGAATAGAATGGCAATTATACCACTGTAACATAAGGTTAGAGACTTGTAATTCTTTCCCCACTTACATGAGGACTATATCTATTGGAAAATGAGTGTATCACAAAAATGAATTTGACGTTATAGCCCATCTTTAAGAAAGAACGCTGCGAGCCCCAAGGACATTGAAGATAAATGTCTTCCTACTATACCTCAAAGAAGATGGGATGTCCAGCCATGTCGAATATATTCACTTTAACAGTACGATCCTTGACAACAAGTCTGTAAACAAAAAATTGAAAACATTGTGAGGAGATCCAGGCCTGGAATTGCACGGAGGCCACGGAGGGGATGGCCTCCGTTGCCCCTGGTCTTGGCCTTGGTGCCCCTTCAAAAGTTTCCCATAGACTTTTAATATTTTACAATTGAAGTGCCCTTTGCAAAATGAAAATGGCCTTGCCCTCTCAACGATGAAATTCCAGGCCTGGAGATCAATTGTTGAAAAAAATAAATAACATAGTTGCCTTTTTATAAAGACACTCTTAGGGAAAGAAATGTCAGGCCATTGACTATTTTTGGGGTTGGTGAGCAGTTTGCAAATTGCAATCAGCTAATTCTTCTTTCTCATAATTATTATTATTATGGCCTTTATCTTGGTTGGTGAGCAGTTTGCAAATTGCAATTGGCTAATTCTATTTTCTCATAATTATTATTATTAGGGCATTTATCTTGGTTGGTGAGCAGTTTGCAAATTGCTTTTCTCATAGTTATTATTTTCTCATAGTTATTATTCTTAGGGCATTTATCTTTCTGGTCATGAAACAAAGGGACCCTCAAAAGTGACCAGAGCTATGACCGTAGGCCTAAGTGAAGATACCTGTGTAGAGAAAATGATGAAGAAATGTCAGAAAGACATGGCAGAAAGACCCCAAATATAGGGACTGAAAACCCAATCAACATGCAAGGCTCCCAACCTCGTCCCCATGGTTTACTTTATTTCCAACCATGTTTACAATAGTAAACCCTGGGAGGGAAACTCCTTACTTTGACCCTGATTGGACAACGACTGGTGTACAAAAGTCTAACGTAAACATGTTAAGTTGTACTCATTCAGTATTCACCATGTTCACAGCCAGACTATTCTAATTTGCATATGTATCCAAAAAATTTGGATATGCAAATGATCCAATACCAGGGTGAGAGAGCGGTCAACCACGTACTGCTCGACACAACATAAGGGCGAGGTTGGCAAGGCTCCCCACTTGAACCAAGGTCACAGAGGTGAAAGGCAGGGAAGAAACAACAACATGTATTGTGTCTTGTGCTCTTTGGCAGAAATCTCGTAATATACTGACTGGAGACTAAAACAGTTAACACATTTGGTTAAAGGCATCGTACACGTTTGGTAATTGTCAAAGACCAGTGATTCTCATTCGGTGTATCCCAACATATGCATAAAATAACAAGCCTGTGAAAATTTGGGCTCAATTGGTCATCGAAGTTGCAAGAAAATGATGAAAGAAAAAACACCCTTGTTGTACAAATTTGTGTGCTTTCAGATGTAGGAATAAAAACTTCTTGCAAGAAGTTTTTATTATTTTAGTGAGAAATTACCTCTTTCTCAAAAACTACGTTACTTCAGAGGGAGTCGTTTCTCACAATGTTTTATACTATCAACAGCTCTTGCTCGTTACCAAGTCAGTTTTTATGCTAATATATATTTTGAGTAATTACCAAACGTGTACAGTGCCTTTAAGTGCAGACTTGGAATTTCATCTTTGAGAGGGCAAGGCTGTTTTCAATATTGCAAAGGGCACTTCCATTGAAAAATCTTCAACTCCATTGAAAACTTTTAATGGGGCACCAAGGCCAAGACCTGGGCCCAATTTCATAAAGCTGCTTTAGCACAAAAACTAGCTAAGCACAACAAAAGTACGCTTACCAGAGAAAGGTTACCAGCTAAAACACCATTTCACAGCATCTGTGACTGGTATCCTGCTCATTGTTGCTTAGCAGAAACTTTTTAAGCAGCTCTATGAAATTGGGCCCAGGGCAACAGAGGCCGTTGGCCTCCATGGCCTTTGCCTAATGCCAGACCTGCATCATACAAACATTTGATTTAACCCACTAAATCTTTTTAATCTTTTTAATCTTTCCTTCTGTATGTTATGGTTTTCCCTAATTCGGCCTTTGGCCGCGATGGAAAATGTATTTTTGAATGATTATAATAAACCAATAATAAATAATGTGTATCCTGCCATTGCATTCATAAACATTTATTATTTGCATTTATTGATTGATCAATCAATAGCCATCGAGGTTTACCAACTTACTTTGTAACACCATAGTCAATGCCTATTGTTGCTAGATACTTGTTGACAAATCTTTTCTCACAATATCTCTTAATGATGCAACTCTGAAATGAGTTAGAAAAAAGAAATATTCCAAAATATTAAAGGGACAAAAGGGACAAACCCTAGTGACTGTTTGTCTTGAGGCTGCCTCAACTAGCCTTAGCCTCAACAGAACTTGGAATTCTTGCAAAAGCATTTTTAAAATAATAATAATAATATTGACTCTTATATAGCGCAATTCTAAAGAATGATCATTGCGCTTCAAACATTATTACCCCTGGTCACAGCAGTATTCTCCAACTTCGGAAATTAAAGGTTGGCGCGGGGGGGGGGGGGGGGGGGAGGCTATGCGAGCTCAAAGCCTTTATGGGGCCCGCCTAAGGGCCCGGACAATTTTTGAATGCACATGCTCTGTGATCATGGTGATGCACTCTAAGGTGATTCCTGATGACCACTTCCTCCTGACTTCTTTGAGCAAAGGTTTTAAAATGATTGCATTTGAACTCTGAAATGCATGAACTTGAAAACAAGTTAGGAAAAGATGTGTCAGACAGATTTTAAACCTTGGCGGTGACTTTTTATGGGTGGCGGGTGACACACTTATTTTACATGTTGGAGAACACTGCACAGGGCCACATATTTCCTTCCTTAAATCCATCTCAGCTCCCTGGGGAGTATACAGCCTGTGCTGCCAAGTATGTAGTGCACTAAAGCTAAATCGAATCACAAGAACCATCTCTGCCCTCACATGTGTACCCATCTTAACCCTGGGTGATGAGAAGCAATTATAGCCAAGTGCCTTGCTCTAAAGGACACAAGTGTCATGACCGGGATTTGAACCCACACCCTGATGACTCTCAACCGAACCAGAACTTGAGTCCGATGCATTAAACTGCTCGGCCACAACAATTAACAGCATTTGTTGTGAATTGCGATTAAAAGCGTAACCCTTGATCCACCCGATGGTCATACAAACTGTAGATCGGAGGGCTACGGCCGACCATCAGGTAAAAATAAATGGCCATTTTTTGTTTACTTTTTTTTTTTTTCAATCCAATTTCATTGAAACAAAAACTCTGCAGATTTGGCAAAATCGTGTGCAATTTGTAGATTGGGCAAATTTGTAGAAGTCATATGTGGTCCATTTTGAACATTAGTTATTTTATAAGATATAAGCCGATTTAAAAAAACAGATCTCACACGGTTGTAGGCCTACACCACCATATCAGGCCTAATGCTTCATTCTTGAAAAGGAAAAGGACACCAAGGCGTTTTCTCCTTTGTAAAAGGGCACCTCTATGAAAAAACAAATATATTTTGGGGGGACGTTTCAAGGGGCACCAAGGCAATGACCAATGGCATGGAGGCAATTGCCTCTGTTGCCTTCGTGAAGCATCAGGCCTGCCATAGGCCTATATCAGCAATCTCCTGCGCACATCAGGTGAGTTTCAAGTAGGCCTATTTCATTAGCGGGGCTCGAATTTGACACTGGACCACAGGTCCGGGGCCAGTGATTATAGCACCAGGCCAGTAAACTCATGACCTGGCAGGTCCGGCAGTCTTGTGTTTTTTTCAATTTCAATTTATTTGGGTTCCCACTACCTCAACGTGTAGTATCTTGGACAGAAAGAAATGATGTTCAAATGTTGACTTTGAGTCTGGTAATACAATTCCGTTGAGTATCAAAATATACTTACCCTTAGGCCTAACACAAATGAGATAATCTTCTCTAGTGCTTGTTCAAATAAAATAAAAATTACATGTTACAACTCTGTTGTAGAAAGCTCTTTCTTATGAAAATTCTGGTCTTGTAAAATAAATTCTGGTCCAGTAAACATTTTGAGCTACAAACCCTGCAGTCTTGTGGAATTTTACACCAAATTTGAGCCATAAATATAGAGGTCTCTGATGAATTTTTGAGCAGTCTTTGTCGCTCCGTTTTTACCTTTTTCACTCTGTTGTTATTTGTTTTTGTTTTTATTTGGGTTTTTTGTTTGTTTGTTTGTTGGGTGTTTGTTTGTTTGTTTTTGTTTTTGCTTGAATTTGGGTGGTTTTTGTTTTACTCACTTTGCCAGTTTCTGCATTCCCCATGCTGATGATCTTAACACGGATCGTCTTTCTGAGCCCGTTGCTATCCATTATCAAATAGTTGTCACTACTTTACTCTACACACTACACCGGTTTCAAATTCTGACTCTGTTGACACAATTCATCGTTGACGTACATGTAGACTGTTGACCATGTTGACAGGTAGACCATAGAGAAAGGTAGACCCACGTCCACAAACAAAGTTCCGTTGTTAGTTAAAATTTAAACTCAATACATCCATGATAATGATATTGATAGAGAAAGGACATAGGCCTGGTGCAATAATCGAAACTCCGAATACTCACTGTCCATCAGCAGAGAGACCTCAATTATTAATTAATCACAGAATGTGTTTTAACAAAATTGAGGACTTAACACTATAGTCCCACCATGGTCCCACGACGATATCTTCGAAAACATTGCTATCTGACTATATCTCTCTCTCTATCTCGAGATCGTATACACGGCGGACATACAGTACGTACGGGTGGACATACCTACATGTACGTGCGTACGACGTAGAGCCCCAACCACACAACAGACTGTGAGCACCATTCTCGATTGAATTTCGGTTAAATACCGGACACGACCGTCAACCAGTTACTGGCACGGACTCAACACGACACAGTCTAGTGGTGCCCGCAATTTCGTATCAGTTTCGTATGCTGGGCAGGGTCATTGATCTCTACTATATTGTCAATATAGTAGAGATCAATGGGCAGGGTGATGTTGGCGACGAGACTGAGGTCAGCACTAAAAGTGCCAGAACCAAATTTGGTGCTAGCGCCAAATTTCAAAAACCATTGTCAACGACCGTCAAAGACAATGTAAATATTTCTCGTGTTATGAGGCCTACCTCGTTTTCAATTGCAATGTTTTCATAGTAAACACTGGAAATCTTCATTTGTTTTCTTCACAATATATATCCCAAACCATTATGCAGAGGCGCCACCAATTAATTAGTCGACTGGTTAGCTAAGCACAAGTAATTAAACAAATGACTTGCTGCGGCAAAGCCTTGATGCGGCAAAGCCTTGCTGCGCCGCAAAGCCTTGCGGTCCGCCATTTTGTAGAACCAAACTTTTGACTCCACAGCGCGAAAGCGTATACCCACCTTTCCTCCAATCTTCTGACGTCCGTGTCATCTCAAATAATATTGTATTCCTCTCTTTACGAGTCACCAAAAAATCACACCTCAGACCTCCCCTCTCGATTCACTGCGCCCCCCCCCCCCGCCCATCTCCTAAGACTGACGTCCACTATTCAGAAAATCAAAGAGAAATGGTTCAAATTTTGGTAGCAAGATTTATATATGTCCCTCTCAAAAGCCGTCCTCCCCTCCTCACGCCCTCTCCTCATTCCCGTCCAAAATTCCTCGTGACGCGCAACGCACCTCTGCAAAATGCGCGTCAACCAAATACACCATTTTGTGGGTCCTTTCCTTTGTGTACATTTTGACTCCCGAAATGGTGGACAGGATTATAGGCGCGTGTAAGTGCACTGCGCGTCGTCAAGAGGTCAAAAGGTTGACCTATGGACTCGGTTAATTCGAATACCCCTCAATTCCCCCACCCCCACCCGACTTGCGTGGTGGAAATTCAAAGGACAACCCTCAATTTCCCCAAAATGGGGATTATCGCTTAACGTCATTTATTAACATTTTTGCCGCCAAAAAGCCAACACGATCCCCAACCCTTTGCTACAACCCTTTGCTAGATGACCAGAGTATTCAAAGGTGTTGTACACGTTTGGTAATTGGAACCCACTGTTCGTTTCAATCCTATGTAGTTGTAGATCAAAAAAACTAACCTGTGAAAATTTCATTTCAAAAGGTGGTAGAGAAGTTGAGATATAAGTGCCGAAAATCTGGAGCGGTTATGTCCATGCAGGAAGAATAGTCTTCATTGGAATACACACTCTGTCTGAGAAGCGTTACGGCCGTATACATCTCCGATTCAAATTTTGGGGGATAAAAAGTAATATCCATAATCGCAGTACTTCGAAGTGAAAAGTTTCTCAAAATTCATTGTACTATCCAAAGCTGCTGTACTTCCCTGCATAACCAAGTAAGTTTTTATTGCCATTAATTTTTAGAGTCATTACCAAACGTGCGATACCTTTAAAGTTCAAGAACAACAGTGCCTACTGTCGAGTTTTTGTTGGTAACATAAACATTCTCTATGTTTGCGAAGTGTACTTGACGATAGACTGGTAATAAAGTTGTTGTTTATTTACAAATCTGATTAATTCTCTCTCTCAAAGTTTCCTTGTCTTTAATCAACGTCAACAGAGATTACTGTCACAATCAAGCTCTTATTATACCTCTGATAATTTTTAAACTAAACAAACTTCACTAACGTATCTCCTTTACCTCGTCAAGAGAAAATGGTTTTTGAAAATAGTTTCAATTGTTTGCGGTTTGTCCCCTCAGAGATTCCGTCACAAGTCCTCTCAGAGATTCCGTCATAGTCCCATTGGCTGATTTGTACGGAGCTCTGGAAGTGCCATCAGACATGTTGAGATCTGATGAGATAACTTACTGCAGGATGATGACATCATAAACGTAAGATGACGACAACCCGAGAGAAATTAGCTCGGGATGTCAACATCATCCTGAACGTAGGATGTCGACTTACCGAGGTAATTCATCTTTGGATGGTTATCATCCTGAAAATATTGAGAACATGATAAATTATCTTGGGAGGTCAACATCCTAATTTAAGGATGTCGTCATCTCGAAATAAAATACATCTGGGAGACAACAATCTACTTTCAAGAAGTCATCCTACCATGATAAATCATCCAAGGATGTCGTCATTTTACGTTTATGACGTCATCATCCGGCAGTAAATTATCTCAGGATCTCAGCTTGTCAGATGGCACTTCCAGAGCTCCGTAGATTTGTTTTGCTGAAAAGACTATTGATAATGTTCTTGGTTTTTCTGTCTGCGAACAAAATTGAAAGATTGGTTTGCTTTTCGCTCATTGTTTCAATTAAAAATGTACACTCTTTGCTTAAAAACAAAAAGACAACATTTTTTAATTCATATTCTGAAGAAGTCCCAACTTTGGGCTATGAATCTTTGAGTAAAAACGTCCACGATCGGCTGTTTCTGGCACTTGAGCGTCATTTCTCTGTTTTTACTCGTGGTGATTTAGCAGTGTCGGTTGAAATTATCTCTCTCCGTAAATACACGTGAAAGGTTTCTTGGACTCCACAAACTGGGTGTGGTCGGCCTCGTAGCGGGTGATACTGTTGAGTTGGCAAATTCGCTCCCCTGTCCCAAAATGCTGCACGTTGAAGGAGCGACATCTGGGGTCGTAGTCACACACCGTGGCGCAGGCACGGACGTTGCTGTTCGGTATCTCTCGTAAGGTGTGGCCGGTCAGACACGACGCTAGCAGGCGCCATTGCTTCAACTTGGCCGGTGTTGCCATCTTGACTTTGCAGATGACGTGATATTCATTTGAGCATTTATGATCATTCCATTTACCGCCCCATCCCCACCAGGATATCAGCTCAACACAGTTTTCTGTAGTTCCACCGCCTGGCTCATTCGTGTTCCAGTTCATATACCCGCCGTTGTCTGAAGTGCAGTCCCACTGCCCCTCAATCTCTAAATCATTGCAATTAATCCACACTCGAACGATGGTTTTACTCAGTATATAGTTATTTTCCTCCGATGATAAAGGCGCAACCATCTCCCCTCCCATCTCCTGACATTTCAATCTCCCTTCATGCCAGGTCAGTTTTTCTTCAATAATGTTGTAGCAAGATCCGCCCCATGACTCCCAGCCGAATGTACACAACATCTGAGGCTTACACGAATGAGCGGAACTCATACCAATGGTGAAGAGAATCAACAAAACAGAAGGCAAACAAAATCCTCCCATTATTTCAAGAGAGCCAACGGTCTGTCGGGATATCTTTCCGGGTTGTGGATTAAATTGCAACAACTCAATTTAACAGCAATTTATGGCACCTCGATCAGCGG
The DNA here is from genome assembly GCA_021014325.1 of Plazaster borealis. Classification (NCBI taxonomy): domain Eukaryota; kingdom Metazoa; phylum Echinodermata; class Asteroidea; order Forcipulatida; family Labidiasteridae; genus Plazaster; species Plazaster borealis. The sequence continues at coordinate 15,918,921 of CM037455.1, read as the reverse complement.
CTTTAAACGGCAGCTCACACCCACTTCAATACTGTATCTAAATCTTGTAAACTTCAAACGATATCTCTTGATTTGTTCTTCCTCTGTGGTTGTTGCTTTTTCAGCAAAGCATTGTATGAAAACATCAGAGAGTATAGAACTCAGGTTGACTCTGGTGTGGTTGAGGTTGGTCAGAAAGTTCAGTGAGGAGTATCGAGTGTGCCGTTGGCTTTCGAGGAAAACGTACAAGTTTCCATGGTGATTTCAAGCTTGCACAATGAGCCTATACCATGGAGGGAGCAAACGTTCAAGCGAGGATACGAGTTTAATTCTCTCAACCAACCATTAAACACGCTGGTTTATAGTGGAGCTGTGAGAAATTCTTGAAAATAGTTTCAACAGGCACGTTCGGCCAAGGTGACTAAAATTTGACCACTTAATAAACAAAAATAAAGCACGACTACGGGAATATAAAACCAATTTACTTTTCGGGAAATGGAGCAATTAACAGTGTATTGAAACGATAATTATCGGCCAAGGTGACTATAAACTGACCGATTTAAGCTGCAGGAATTTTGTATTTTGTATTTTCTATTATTTGTTTAAAATAACTGTTGTCTATTATTAACGACTTTTGACAGATGGTGCTGTCTCAAATTATGCATATTATGCCATGGACACTTCAAAACGTGCACTTTGTTCCTACATGGCTGATGGACGTGAGATCATGTAGGGATCCCGACAAGAATTCATTTTCAGTTTTTAATTACCTCTTATCGTTGACGGATTTTTTTCGTGCAATACCAGAGATGAAAGCTTATAACTTTGTCGAATCTATAAAATAATTATTTAAAATTTGAAGGTAGGGTTATACTTTTGTAAAGACCTCGACAATTCGGTGTAAATTCTATCCGAACGCCTCCTTGTTATAAAGATGGTTATGTGACATCATGCGTAAAAAAATATTCGTCTGAAATTCCCTCATTGGTTAGGAATTAATAAAAGAATGTCGACAATTTTGTTTCTCCAAAACTCGCCTCAAGGCGAGTTTTGGATATTCAGATGTCCATGGTGTCCGTTTGTGAATGCTGCGGCCAGATATGGTGTTCCTGATTAAAATATCTTGACAGCTTTGTGTGTTGTTTTCTCAACAAGTTAACACTGTATTCAGCTGAAACTTTCACAGGTCAGGCGCGGATCCAGGGGGGGGGCGTGGGGGGCGCACGCCCCCCTTTTTCATAAAAAAAAAAAAAAAAGAGGGAGAAAAGAAAAAAAGAGGGAGAGAGAGAGAAGGGGGGAGAAATGGGGAAGGGAAGATTTTGCTGCTTGGTATATTTTCACGCCCCCCCGTTTGGAAAATCCTGGATCCGCCCCTGCAGGTGACTTTCATTGTATCTTTATTGATAATTTTGCCTAAATAAATTTGAATTACGTTGACAAAAAGTAATTTACGACACTACCTAAATCTAATTTTGCTGATCAAATTGGCAAAAAAAACACCATCGGACTTAGAATCTTTGGACGATAAGCTCCTCTTCGGGGCCATATTAGACTTCCAGAAATTAAACTAAGTAATACCAATGCAGGTGGAATTCCAGCGAATTGGCTCTAGAATAGGACTAGCATTAGAGGTAACCACGGGTGCCCCCCCCCCCCCAGCTTGAAATATTGACCTTTGATATTAAAATTGTCAGGAGAGTACAATGTAAACATTTGTAAGCATTTAATGTAGTCAAACTGGTATTGATTCAACAACTATTTTTATGTTTATGTGCATAATGTATAGCCTCCCTCCGTAATAGTAAAACGGCAACAAGAGGGCCTACAACGGGCAAACCGGAACAGACTGTGCAAGTCTCGCGTAATTCGAACTTCCGGGACTATTGTGGTCCCAACCATATGGAGCTTACGTGGGCGGGATTTTATTTCGTCATTTATTTTAGTTTAAAGGCACTGAACACGTTTGATAATTGTCAAAGACCAGTGTTCTCACTTGGTGTATCCCAACATATGCATAAAATAACAAGCCTGTGAAAATTTGGGCTCAATTGGTCATCGAAATTGCAAGAAAATGATGAAAGAATAAACACCCTTGTTGTACAAATTTGTGTGCTTTCAGATAGGAATAAAAGGCTTCTTGCAAGAAGTCTTTTATTATTTTAGTGAGAAATTACCAATTTCGAACTATGTTACTTCAGAGGGAGTCGTTTCTCACAATGTTTTATACTATCAACAGCTCTCCGTTGCTCGTTACCAAGTTAGTTTTTATGCTAATATATATTTTGAGTAATTACCAAACGTGTACAGTGCCTTTAACGTAGTTATGGCCATGAAAGTTATAGGCCTCATAATATATGACGTTGGGAATGTTATACTAAGTGATTATGAAAGTAAAACTAATTCAACAAAATAACAAAAACACGAAAACACGAAAATAAGACTTGACCTCCGTTTCCGGTTATTTGTATAATTGTTTTAAAGAATGCTGCCCAACTGACGGGCATGTTGAGTGTTATTAAATCTATGTGGTAGACGCACACATTCGGGCGTTATTGGCAAATGGGGTTTCTAACAATAAGCATCCTCCTCACAAGTTTTAATTTGGTTTCAATGTAAAAGGCCCTGTACACTATTGGTAAGATCGAAAAAAGGAAAACAAATGTTCACAGATTCACACACAACTTACATGATTTGAAGTAAGTAATGGTTGAAAGGGTTCCTTGGCCTAAAATGCTATCGTTTCTGAGAAATGAGTAAAACAATAGTTTTTATCACACGCGATATTTAGAAAAAGCAGAAAACACATAAGGTCTCTTTTCACTATTTTCTCGTGATCTCGATGACCAATTGAGCTCAAACTTTCACAGGTTTGTTTGTTCATGCATATGTTGAATCACATAAAATGTGGACACTGATTTTGAGCAGTTACTAAAAGTGTACAATACCTTGGGAAGGTAGTGCATTCTGTTCTACCAGCCAGGCTCCTAGTGGATGATACCCATACCTACATTATTACGGACTGTGAAGAGGGGTAACCCTGCTTGTTTGTTTGTTTGTTTGTTTGTTTGTTTTTCCCTCTCTCTCATGGTACATGTAGAGATTTTGTTAACGTTTCTTCTCAAGATAGTTGACCAGAGTATTTAAAGTTCAAGAACAGTGCCTACTGTCGACGTTTTTCGTAAATATAACCTTCTCGACGTGTGCGAAGTGTACTTGACAATGGACTAGTAATACAGTTTTTGTTTATTTACATTATATGAATAATCCTCTTTCAAAATCATTTATTGGTTTCCATATCTTTAAGATCAACGTCAAAAGAGATTTCTGTCACAATCAAGGTCTTATTATACCTTTGATAATTTTTAATGAAACGAACTTCACTTACATATCTCCTTTTACCTCGTCCCCAAACATCAAGAGAAAATAGTTTTTGAAAATAGTTTCAATTGCTTGCGGTTTGTCCCTTCGGAGATTCCGTCACAAGTCCTCTCGGAGATTCCGTCACGAGTCCCGTTGGCTGATTTGTACGGAGTTCTGGAAGTGCCATCCGACATGTTGAGATCCTGAGATAATTTACTGCAGGTTGATGACATCACGAACGTAAGATGACGATATCCCGAGATAATTTATCTCGGGATGATAACTTCCTGAAAATGTCGAGAACATCTTGGGAAGACAACATTCTACTTTCTACTTCCTCGACTTTGCAGATAACGTTAAACGTATCATATGCGCAAGCAACATCATTCCATTTACCGCCCCATCCCGATATGAATACAAGCGTAGCACAGTTTTCTCCAGTTCCGCCGTTTGGCTCATTCGTGTACCAGTTCATATACCCGCCGTTGTCTGAAGTGCAGTCCCACTGCCCTTCAATCTCTAAATCATTGCAATTAATCCACACATGGTCGATGGTTTTACTCAGTATATAGTTATTTTCCTCCAATGATGAAGGCGCAACCATCTTCCCTCCCATCTCCTGACATTTCAATCTCCCTTCATGCCAGGTCAGTACTTCTTCAAGAAGCTTGTAGCAAGAGCCGCCCCATGATTCCCAGCCGAATGGACACAACATCTGAGGCTTACACGAATGAGCAGAACTCATACCAATGGTAAAGAGAATCAACAAAACAGAAGGCAAACAAAATCCTCCCATTATTTCAAGAAAGCCAAGAGTCCTCAGGAAAGATTGACAAAGGTTAATTTAACAGCACGTTTTGGCACCCCGGTCGGCGGCTAAAGGCAGTTCGCAACCACTTCAATACTGTATCTAAATCTTGTAAAGTTCAGTAGATAATGTCTTGATCTGTTCTTCCTCTGTGGTTGTTGCTTTTTCAGCAAAGCTAGCATTGTATGAAAACATCAAAGGGTGGAACTCAGGTTGGCTCTGGTGCGGTCGAGGTCCAATTTTGATCAGAAAGCTCAGTGAGGAAAATCGTGTGCTGTGTAAACTGTTAATCTAAACCTATCCGCACCTGTCAAATTGAGGAGAATTTATTAAGGCCCATTGTCTTCACGAGCTCAATCAATCAATGGGCCCTGTGAGCATTCAGGGAAGAAAGGACGAGCAGGTAATTTGAGTCAACTCAGTTCTATTGCATCTCTTAATCACTTTGCATGGTGCTTCAATGGATGATAAATTAGTACTGGGACGATTTGTTATGTATATATTAAATGAAAAAAGCGCTGCAAATCGGCAAATGGGAGACGAACATAATTATTATAGCGTGTTGCTTATCGCTCTGCTCGACTGCTGCGGCCAGAGATGCGGTTGGTACCCGCTGTCACATCGCTAAACGTGGATGGATTGGACGTTCTTGTGAAAAAAACATTGTTTTAATTTACTGTCTCAGCAAGTAGACACTGCATTCAGTTGAAACAATAGTGACTTTTATTGTAACTTTCTTGATAATTTTGCCTATATACCAGCACCCGTTGACAAAAACCATTCTATGGTCTTACCTTTAAATTAACATTTGATGTATGTTTTTCATGGTTGGTCCGTTTTGGGTTGATTTATTAACGTTTAATAATTATCCCTTAACTAATAATAATAATATAATAATATTAACTCCATAGACTATACGCAAATCCTTGAATGATCCAACAGATCATACCACACCATCCAAGATATATTAAACATGTTTTCTGTGCATTTCCGATACTATTTTACATATAAGAAACTTCTTTACATGCACAGCAATTGTCTATAATTATTTGAGTTCATTAATTAATTAATAACCCAGTAATCGATTCATTTCCCCTAATTAGTTCACCTTTTAGGGGCGTGGAAACACCCCCGACTTTATCCCGAGTGACAAAAGGGCCAATATTACTAAATATTAATAAAATATGTGCATATCCTTTTTTTTTTTTTTTTTTTTTTTTTTTTTTTTTCATCTAAGTGTCTTCTTTACATGCCCAACTATTGTCTAATATTATTTGAGTCATTTATCAACCAGTAATTGGTATATTTCTCTTATCTTAATGGCATGGCAATGCCCTTATTTACTACCACACCATCAAATATTTTTCTTGAAAGAAATCCTGTAAAAAAATAATAACAATAATCTGAGGCCTGAAACCCCCCCCCCCCACCTCTAAGGTGGAATGGTCCATTCTAGGATATCAAGGAATTTGACTCCCCCCAGTCGTTAGACTTTGGAGAAATTACTTAATTAGTGATTGTGTGGTATATAAACTGTTGGCCCCTTCCCTCGAAACGTTTGTAGTTTTCATGGTGGGTCCACACACCGACAAAATATTGTAAAACATTTCCGAAAGCTCACTTGTTGGTAATGGTAGTATTGAAGTATCATGCGAAAATAATTCGTCTAAAGTGCCCCCGTTGATTGAAACTTAATAAAAGTATGTAGAAAATCTTGAATCTCCAAAGATCGACCTCAGGCGACTTTTGAACGCTGCCCAAAAATACGGCCAAAAGTAAACCCGTTTAACAAAGGTTGTGTATAGACACATTTTAAGAGAAACGATTTATGGTTGATTTATAATACTAATATACATTGGTATTGCCATTGTATATTCGTAAATGGTTGTGGTGTATTTCTCTTTTGGAAGTGTGATAGTCCTGAGAAAGACTGATTGGTTTTGTTAAGTGGTTCACGTCACTTGGCTTGGAATTGATGTTGATTTATAGATCCCGTTTGCGGATGGAAGTGTGGTAAAGATACCTTATTTGTAATACAAACAGATTAGAATGAGGGCGGCATCGGCACATCATTTGACATGTTATTTTTAATATAGGTAATTGACCAAAAGGTGTTTATATAAAGAATACGGACATGCTTTTTACAGAATTCCGTAGATTTGTAATTTGAGATGAATAACATGATGATTAAGAGAAGTTAACACATTTTAAGAGAAACGATTTATGGTTTATTTATAATACTAATATACAATGAAATTGCCGTTGTATATTCGTAAATGGTTGTGGTGTATTTCTCTTTTGGAAGTGTGGCAGTCCAGAGAAAAAGACTGGTTGGTTTTGTTAAGTGGTTCACGTCACTTGGCTTCCCTCTTTCTCTGTGTACTTCTAAAAGACGTTTGAGTGTCCATGGTGCGTCCACACAGAGAGGTTGAAGAGGTGACATGGGTGTAGTTGATAATCAATCATTTGTGATTCAAATTTGTTGACATTTTTTATTAATTTCTAATTAACGGTGCAATAAGTTCGCACTACCATTTATCTTTATAACAAGTAGGCTTTTGGAAAAAAATTGCACTTTTGGGGGGGGGGGGGGTGGGGGGCATCGCCAAAGAATGATCCTACCTTTAAACATCAAGTGCTGCACTTTTGATGAAATAATTTCCATGGCAGTTACATCGGGTTCAATAACACACAATGGACCCTGTAACCATGGAGGCAGGAAACATTCGAGGGCAACCAAGAGAATATGAGTCGAGTCGTTCAATTTGCCTGACTCAACCATGCAATACGAAGCAATAATATTTAGAACGAAATAATGTAAGAGTTGGTAATAAGCCCAAGTGGTGGCCGGTCAGACACGACGCAAGAGGGCGCTAATCCTAAACTCGGCATTCGCTAACACTTTTTATTTTTACGGGCGCGTTAGCCGTAAAATTGGGAGCGTTATAATGAACAAAGGTCGTCATTATCTAGACCAGGCATGCACCTCATTTTACGGCTAACGTGCGCGTACAAAATATGTTATTCGTTACTTTACTGAGTCTGTGAGCATTGTACTTCAAACCCTTTACCGATTTTAGCACAGTTCTGTCCAGTTCTGCCAATCGGCTCACACCCCTTTTTCAGTTCAGAAGCTTGTTTACCACACTGAGCAAGGACAACAAATAATCTGATAGTTATTTTATTCCATTCATAAAAGCGTACCCACCTCTCCCCCATCTTCTGACGTGTCATATCTAATATTCTCTCTTTACGAGTCACCAAATACTCACACCTCGGACCTCCCCTCCCGATTCACTGCCCCCCCCCCCCCGCCAGCGAGATTTTTTTTTCCTACGAACTTTTTGTCCCCCATACGGCAAACTGTGTACAAACTTCATTTGATAGCGCCCTCTTTTGAATCATCCTCCTCCAGCCCATGTTAATTTCCCGTATGGGGACAACAAGTTCGTAGGGAAAAAAATACGGCCCCCCCCCCCGCCATTTCCTAAGACTGACGCCTACTATTCAGAAAATCAAGAAGAGGAATGGTCCATATTTTTGCAGCAAGAGTTATGACCCTCTCAAAAGCCGTCCTCCCTTCCTCACGCCCCCTCCTCATTCCCGTCCCAAATTGACCTCTTGAAGACGCGCAACGCAACTCTGCAAAATGCGCGTCATCCATTTCCACCATGTTTGGGGTCCATTCCTTTGTGTATATTTTGACTCCCGAAATGGCGGACAGGATAGGCGCGTGTATGTAAACTGCGCGTCGTGCAAGGGGTCAATGGGCTGACCTGGGGAATCGGTTAATTCGAATACTCCTCAATTCCACCCCGACCCCAACTTGCGTGGTGGAAATTCAAAGGACAACCCTCATCTCCCCCCGAAAATGGGGATTATCGTGTTACGTCATTCACTAACATTTCGCCTAAAAAGCCAACATGATCCGCAACCCTTTGCTACAACCCTTTGCTAGATGACCAGAGTATTTAAAGTTCAAGAACAACAGTGCCTACTGTCGATGTTACGGTTGGTAAAGTAAATCTTCTCGATGTGTGCGAAGTGGACTTGACAATGGACTGGTAATAAAGTTTATTTACATATGTGATTAATTCTCTCTCGAAATCATTTATTGGTTTCCTTGTCTATAAGATCAACGTCAAAAGAGATTCCTGTCACAATCAAGCTCTTATTATACGTTTGATAATTTTTTAATTAAACGAACTTCACTTATGTATCTCCTTTCATCTCGTCCCCAAACATCAAGAAAAAATAGTTTTGGAAAATGGTTTAAATTCTTTGCGATTCCGTCACAAGTCCTCTCGGAGATTCCGTCACAGTCCCATTGGCTGATTTGTACGGAGCTCTGGAAGTGCCATACGACATGTTGAGATCCTTAGATAATTTTCTGCAGGATGATGAAATCACAAACGTAAAATTACGACATTCCGAGATAATTTATCTTGGGATGATAACTTCCTGAAAATGTCGAGAACACAAGATAAATTATCTTGGGGAGACAACATTCTACTTCCAAGAAGTCGTTGTACCAAGATAAAGCATCCCGGCATGTCGTCATCTTACGTTTATGACGTCATCATCCCGCAGTATTAATCTCAGGATCTCAACATGTCATATGGCACTTTCAGAGCTCCGTAGATTTGTTTTGCTGAAAAGACCATTTATGATGTTCTTGGTTTATCTGTCTGCGAACAAAATTGAAAGATTGGTTTGTTTTTCAACTGAAAATTTTTACTTTATACATGAAACAACAAACCTGTGAAATTTTAAGCTCAATCAGTCATTGCAATCAACAGAAAAAAAAGTGGACAAATTCTTGAGTGTTTTCAATGTTTTCAAACATCAAGTTTTTGACTCAAAAGATCAAATTTTATTGTTTTTCTAATTTCTCTAAAACTATAGCATTTAAAGCAAAAATATTTCAAAGGGAGTTTCCCATCATAACCATCCTTTGTTTTACTCTTACCAATGTTATAAACACCCTTTAAAACAAACAAGCAACAAATTTTAATTCAAATTCTGATTAAGTCCCAACTTGGGGATATGAATCTTCGAGTTAAAAATCCACGATCGGCTGTTTCTGGCACTTGAGCGTCATTTCTCTGTTTTTACTCATTGTGATTTAACAGTGTTGGTTGAAATTATCTCTCTCCGTAAATACAAGTGAAAGGTTTCTTGGACTCCACAAACTGGGTGTGGTCGGCCTCGTAGCGGGTGCTATTGTTGAGTTGGCAAATTCGCTCCCCTGTCCCAAAATGCTGCACGTTGAATGAGCGACATCTGGGGTCGTAGTCACACACCGTGGCGCACGCACGGACGTTGCTGGTCGGTATCTCTCGTAAGGTGTGGCCGGTCAGACACGACGCAAGCAGGCGCCATTGCTTCAACTTGGCCTGTGTTGCCATCTTGCCTTTGCAGATAACGTGATATTCATTTGAGCATTCTTTATCATTCCATTTACCGCCCCATTCCCATCTGGATATAAGTTCAGCACAGTTTTCTCCATTTCCGCCGTTTGGCTCAGTCCACCCTGATGTGTACCAGTTCTCATACCCGCCGTTGTCTGAAGTGCAGTCCCACTGCCCTATCAATCTCTAAATCATTGCAATTAATCCACACATCATCAATGGTTTTACTCAGTATATAGTTATTTTCCTCCAATGATGAAGGCGCAACCATCTTCCCTCCCATCTCCTGACATTTCAATCTCCCTTCATGCCAAGTCAGTCTTTCTTCAAGAAGTTTGTAGCATGAGCCGCTCCATGACTCCCAGCCGAATGGACACAACATCTGAGGCTTACACGAATGAGCGGAACTCATACCAATGGTGAAGAGAATCAACAAAACAGAAGGCAAACAAACTCCTCCCATTATTTCAATAGAGCCAACAGTGTTTCGGAAAAAAATTTACGGGTTATGGATTAATTACAAAATGTAACTCAATTTAACAGCAGTTTCTGGCACCCCGATCAGCGGCTTTAAAACGGCAGCTCAGATCCACTTCAATACTACATTTAAATCTTGTAAAGTTCAAACAATATCTCTTGATCTGTTCTTCCTCAGTGGTTGTTGCTTTTTCAGCAAAGCATTGTATGAAAACATCAGAGAGTAGAACTCAGGTTGGCTCTGGTGCGGTCGAGGTTGGTCAGAAAGCTCAGTGAGGAATATCAAGTGTGCCGTTGGCTTAAATCTATACGCACCTCGCTGTTGAGGGAAAACGTACAAGTTTCCAAGGTGATTTCAAGCTTGCACAATGAGCCACCATGGGGGTAGGAAACGTTCAACAGAGGATCCTCATCCAACCATTAAACACGGTGGATCTGTGAGAAATCAATCGATATATACTTTTTCAACATGTAACGTTGCAGTATCGACCAAGATGACTGTAAAATTAGACCACTTAACATTTCCAAATTAAAGAATCTCTGCGGGAATATAAAACCAAATAACTCTTCGGGAAGAGGGACAATTAACAGTGTATTGCAACGGTAACTATTAAATTGACCGCTTTTCGCCAGGAATTTTATTTACTTTTATAAATACGATGCTGTTTCGATAATATATATAAATATATATATTTAAAAAAAATCATTATTATTATAATATTTTAATTTTTTATTATGCATGATACGATCCAGGCCTTGAACTTGACCCTGATTTCGAGAAAGTAGACATGACCCTAATTCTAACACAGATCCAAATTAGACTCTAATTGTCGCCAAAACCTTAACCACAAAGCTCAGCCTGGTTTTGAACCTGACCCGACTCTTACACTAACTCTAATCCTAACACTGGTCAATCATTGACCATCCTGACCCTAACTCCAACTTAACTCTAACCCTTAACCATCATTAAACCTGCATAAATGTGCAATACTTAAGTTTCCAAACCTTAAATATACTGGCCTGCCCTCAAGCTTGAACCTGCACCCCGTTCTATTCTTAAACACCGGACCCTTAAAATATTAATTGTACTCATTGCTACAAAGGTGTTTTACATAAGATATCTTAAAATAAGCCCCAGAGTAGACTATATACCCCACAATTGACAAAGCCCAGGAAGAGGCAGGTGGGTGTTAATTAATCCCTACCCTTGGTTCACTTGGTTTAAAGAACAATTATTTTCAGTGTAATTTCATAACCTTGATGCGAAATGCGCGAACGTTGCATGTATAAGCGCACAAGGTGTTTTAGCCAGTCTTTATATCTTAAAATGAGCCTCAGAGTATAGCCTATCTATAGACCCAAAAATTGACAAATCCCAGGAAGGGGCTGGTGGGTGTTTTATCGGTAAGCTTGGTTCACTTATTTTAAATAATAATTATTCTTAGTATAATTTCATAACTTTGATCTGAAATTCGCAACGTTGCATGGATTATGCGAGAACCAAGTAGGCCTAATTAAATTGCGCCGCGGTTCGCCAGAGAAAACATCGAAGTGTTTATTTCGGCCAAGATTCTACACAATGGGAAATATTGTAGTATTGTTGCCATAGGCACCGCAATCTTTTTTAGGCAATTGAGAATGCAGCTACTTAAACATACCAAAACAAGAAACCGCTAGCATGTCTCATGCTTGTATTGCAGAAAATATATCTTCGGTCTTGGCGACTTCTACAAAGCATGGTTGCGATAGTGAAGACAATTTCGCGTGATATTGTTTCCCTAATTCTTGCACTCGGTTTGGAGAAGTTGAGCTGGCTGATATACCGACAAGTCACATTTGACCTCATACAGGTCCATAATTGAATACTAATGAGTAGTAGTAAGGTCCTTAAAGGCATCGTACACGTTTGGTAATTACTCAAAATATATATTAGCATAAAAACTGACTTAGTAACGAGCAACGGAGAGCTGTTGATAATATAAAACATTGTGAGAAACGACTCCCTCTGAAGTAACGTAGTTTTTGAGAAAGAGGTAATTTCTCACTAAAATAATAAAAATTTCTTGCAAGAAGTTTTTATTCCTTTCTGAAAGCACACAAATTTGTACATCAAGGGTGTTTTTTCTTTCATCATTTTCTTGCAACTTCGATGACCAATTGAGCCCAAATTTTCACAGGCTTGTTATTTTATGCATATGTTGGGATACACCAAATTAATGAGAACACTGGTCTTTGACTTATTACCAAACGTGTACGATGCCTTTAAAGCGTTGGGAGGTAGGACAAAATTATACCGACGGATGACCCCAACCGCAGAGGTGATGAATGTATGAATACATTAAGAGGGTCAAAGATAATAATGAGGCCTGAAAGCGTAGGAGTATGGGGAAAGTATGTACAACGGCTGACCCGAGATGAATAATCAAGGAGAGAGATAATGAGGATCTTAAGCGTTGGAGTATTGGGGAAAAAATAATATACCGCCGGATGTTCACTTTTAATGAGATGCAAATGAGATGCTAATGAGCTAGAGATAATGAGTCGAGTAAACCGTGGGGAGATAGGAAAGATTTATACCGACGAATGACCCAAGATGAATAATGAATAAGGAGAGAGATAATGAGAAGCAAAAGACAATGATTCGCTTAAAGCGTTGAAGAGTACTGAGTGGAAATGTATACCGATGGATGACGTCATTAGCCTGATAAGTCACGACCTAAGTCACAATGTCTTAACCCACATCTTTAGACGTGCGAGTGACTTAATAACCCGCACCATCGTTTTTGGTCGTCTTAGACCGAACATAAAAAGTTATACCCGTTTCCGTCGATAAGACGAGCGAATTAGATACCTGCATATTTTTTTAAATATTTTTTTTTTTAAAGAACGTGTTGAGAAAAGTAACCTGTCGATGAAGTGTTTTTTGCTATAGTTAGATTCATTCGAAATAAAATCATCTTTAGGAGCGGTTGCTTTTACCTTCCTTTGACTGCTCGTGATTGGATACTTTTAACGAAGAGCACGCGTTTTTGTCTGTTTTTAGTTAAAAGTGTCAGTGGTGGCCGGTCAGATACGACGCAAGAGGGCGCCAATGCTAAACTTGGCATTCGCTAATACTTTTACGCACGCGATAGGCGTAAAATGAGGTCATAAATAATATCAACACAAGTTGTCATTATCTAGACCATTATCTCAGGTAATTTCTCACTAAAATAATAAAAACTTCTTGCAAGAAGTTTTTATTCCTATCTGAAAGCACACAAATTTGTACAACAAGGGTGGTTTTTCTTTCATCATTTGCTTGCAACTTCGATGACCAATTGAGCCCTTTCACAGGCTTGTTATTTTATGCATATGTTGGGATACACCAAGTGAGAACACTGGTCTTTGACAATTACCAAACGTGTACGATGCCTTTAAGCACTGGATGATATTGTTACACGCAGGAGTGAAACACATTTCGTGGAAACAAAATTTAAAAAATTGGAAACAAACTTCCGTTTAAGCGTTCATTTTCCATTTTTAGTCATTATATCACGAACCAAAGCAAAAGTGAAACCCAAATCCTGCAACAAAACAAATAACTTGGAGAACAAAATTTCATTCCCATGTTTATTTAAACTTTGTACTTCTTTGTTGATGCGTTAATTCTTTGCTTCTTTTTCAAATCTTTAGCACACGTGTGACGGGCAACAACTTGACTGATGGGCTGGGCCACAAAAGTATAGTAACAATGGTGTCATATTAGGCCCATTCACACAGACAATATTTATCAAGAGACCTTGGCTAAAATCACATCGATATTAAAAAAAAAACACAAGCAGATTCCAGTCATGTGAAAGCTATCCTTGCTAAATAATCACCAGGACCCTTGTTATTTTTTACAGAGAAAAAAAAGCAACCAAAAAAACATTCAACCACCCCAACAAACAAACAAACAAACAAACAACCAAAACTCTCGTAAATGAGTATTTCTAAACAACTATTTTATTATTAAACAACGGTGCATCTTGTAAAGTAATTTACCTTTAAAATCTTAACCCACTCTCTCCATTCTTACTTCTAAATATTAAACTCTCAACGGTCATTTATGATAAACAACGGAATTAATCCTTTAGAAGGGGTTTGCCCCGGTGTTCCTGGTCTGATCGGCAGCATATTGCGCCACAGCACCTTGTAAACCATTGCATGGTGCTATAAATGACTAGGCCTCATACTTCAAACGTAGCTCCACATACCTTGCAGGAAAAAATTTGCAGTCAAACAATGGTGCGCTTAGAAACATCCGTATTAAGCGCCTAATAAATGTTATGTATTGTTATTATTATTATTACTGGTTTCAAAAGAGCGGAAAAACATTCAATTCGTAAGTTTTTTTTTGAAACAACGAGGAAAAACGGCTCTTGCAAATTACTTTACCTTCAAAATCTTATGTTCCACTGGATAGCTACCTCAAAGAATCTCACTGAATCTCAAAAGTATAATTTATGCTAAATATTATTCTAGGTTTAAATCTATGCACACGGGTTTCGAAAGAAGAAACGAAAACCATTCGTAAATGAGTACTTTGAAATGAAAACGACAACAAAATGAATCCCATGCAAAACTAAATTAAGTTTTGAATAATATTAACAAAAGTCGCATGACTTTCTACTGAGTAAGGTTATTTGTTAACTTTAAATCTTTAAGGTAAGCTGTGATGTATTAAACTAAAGTCGTGCCGGCTACTTATGGCCTTCTTACAAATAAACAAAATATTATTCAACCATGACTTCTAAATATCTATGATAATACGAAAAAATGTACTCTTGCATACAACAATTATACCTGCTATAGCGATCCTGACATAACATTGTCTTACTTTCTTGGTTGTGGGGTTTGTAAATCCAAAAGTTAATTTTAAATATACCATGGTTTGGTACTTCCGGGTTTTGAAAAAGCAACAAGTAAAAGCATATGTAAATAAGAGTTTCAAAATAAGTACAAGAACAAAATAATTACTCTTTTTTTAAAGGGGCACTACCGTCATGATCAAAGCAGGCCTGTGGCTGTGGAATAATGAACTCCGCCACCAAGTTACTCCTCTCAACAAGCTTTGGTCATGACGACACAGTGTCCCTTTAAATTGTCCGTTACATCATCTTAAGAGCACGAGAGGCAATTAAAAAGAAGAAGAAAGAACAAATCCACATCTCAATTTTTTGAAATAATTTTTTTATAATTTAAGAAACAAAATGCAATTTCGCTTGCAGTATACACCAATCCTTCACCGATCTTGAACTCTTGGTGGCAGCAGACAAACTGCGGTGGTACTGCGGTGGTACGACCTTGCCACTTATGTAACTATTATTTATAAACAACCATTATTTACATATAACCATTTATAAATTAACTAGTGTAGCCCAGCCCTTAAGCCCATCGATAGGCAGCGCAGTACCACCCAGGTACCACCGCAGTAATTGAGGCGTTTCTGCTGCCACCAAGAGTTCAAGATCGGTGAAGGATTGGTGTATAGTTGAATGCATCAGCGTTATGCCTGTTTTAAATTGCCTCGTGTGACAGACATTCACATCCGTACTGAGTACGAAAGAATACATTTCGACCGTTAAACTTGTTACTGACAACAGCAGATACTTTTTCGTAAATCCGTTCAATGTAACAAAATCTTTCAGGCCATGTGACTGTTCTTAGTGTAATATTTGTTTTCTTTTCTTAAACATTTACCAATGTTAAACGACGTCTTACACAAACACATTAGTACTACATTTTTCTTAAACGTTTATCAAAAGTTTAAAGAAGTCTTACACAAACATGATACCGTAACTTACTACTACTAATATTTTGTTCTTAACCGTTAACAAATATTGAACGAAGTATTACACAAACATGTTAGCATTAATATAGTATAATATTCTTTTTCTAAAACCTTTTTTTCTCTAACGATTTGTAATTCAGGTCATTTATATAACATCGCTTTTCAGACGAGGTCGTCGGAAACTTTGATAATCTAAAAATAGACCTTTCCAGTCTCGCACATTCGAACGGCACATCAGGAAACTTTGGGTTCCCACCGTAGAGTTATATAAAAGTTTTCATCAGTTCCTATGTTCCCATCGTATATTTTTACTCACGAAGGAAACAAAATCACATATTATTTTACTCAAATACGCCCTACACTTAGCCTATGATTATAATACCAGTTAAGTTTATCTTGCTCGATACAAATTAGAAAGAAAACAAAATTTAGAAATCTCGTGCATTATCACATTTAAATTTCGTGTCACAACTTATTTGAAAAAACCCCCGAATGAATTAAAAACATAGGAAGAAAAAACGATAGCATGATCTGCTATTTTCTTGTTCACTTCTCAACATCTCTATAAGTACATCACATTCATTTATTTCCCCAATGCATCTATCACGTGTTATTTTATGTTAATCAGTGCATTTAAAGGGGCTGTGTCGTCATGATCAATACACGGCCCAATTTCATGGCTCTGCGTACAATTCTGCGCTTGCGATCACCTTTCTTCGCTTAAAGGGCAAGCGCCGAATTTCTGCGCAAACTGTGTATGCGAAGAATGCCTAGTAACGTGGACTACGCACGCGCACTTGCAGAAACCTGCTAACCTGTGAAATACGCCTGACGTAAGCGCCGATTTTGTGCTTACGGTAAGCAGAGCCATGAAATTGAGCCCAGGCCTGTGGCTGTACATAGAATTAGAACTCTCACCCAGTTAAAACAGCACGCGCGTGCGCTCACCAGTGCCCCTTTGTAGTCTGTTACATCATCTTAACAAGCTTTGATCTTGACAACAGTGTCCCTTTAAATTGTCCGTTACATCATCTTAAGAGCACGCGAGGCAAACAAAAATAAAAAAATCCACATCTAAATTTTCAAATATTGTTCTTATGACATAGAAACAAAATGCCTCTTCGCTTGCAGTGCAGTTGAATGCATCGGCGTCATTGTTAAAATTGCAGCGTGTGACAGACAATTACAGCCGTACTGAGTACAGAAGTATACATTTCTACCGTTAAACTTATTACTGCAGCAAATACTTTTTCGTAAATCCGTTCAATGTAACAAAATCTTTCAGGGCATGTGTCTGTTCTTAGTATAACATTTTTTTTCTTTTTCTTAAACGTTTACCAAGAAGTCTTACACAAACACGTTAGAAATATTTTTTCTTAAACGTTTACCAATGTTTAACGAAGTCTTACACAAACATGTTAGAACCGTTTTTTTCTTAAACGTTTACCGATGTTTAACGATGTCTTACACAAACATGTTAGTACTATGTTTTGTCTTAAACGTTTACCAATGTATAACGAAGTCTTACACAAACATGTTAGTACCCCTACTATAATACTTTTGTTCTTAAAATGTTAACAAATATTGAACGAAGTATTACAAAAACATACTAGTAGTTTACTAATTGTTTATAAACGTCTAACGATACGTAATTGAGGTCCTTTATATACTGCTTTTTAGACGAGTATCATTACCAGAACGACCAGAAATTAATAACTCATTTTACTATTCATTGATAATCTAAAATAGATTGTTCCAGTCTCGCACATTCGAACAGTGCAATTGGATACTCTGGGTTTCCTCCATAGAGTTATATAAAAGTTTATATAGTTTCCGATAATAACCCTATGGTTCCCACGTACATAACCCAATGAAGGAAACAACATTAAATCACCCATTATCAAACTTCAAATACGCGCTACACCTACAGTCTGTTATAATATCCCATTTGAGTATATCTTGCAAAAGTTAGAAGAACAAATTCCCTCTTGTCAGTCCGTTATATAAATGGTTTTATTTCGTGTCACAACGTACTGCAAAAAATTAGAATAATAATAAACCCGAAAATAGAAAAAAAAAACGCACACAAAAGCACCCCCACCAGTGGCTAGTACATGTACTGTGGAGGGCGCGCGCTTGCAGTGACTGTGTGAGAGTTCATACTTCCATGTACAGCGGGCACAGGCCTGCTTTGATCATGACGTAAGAGCCCCTTTAAGTTTGCTGATATCCTATACATACTTGAATTTTTTTCTACTCGAGGGCGGCACGGCAAAGCGTTAAGTTTCAACCAATTTCAAGATTGTCAAAAGGGATACTTATTTTTCCGTACCTTTTATAAACTTACATCGACGGTTAAAATCTTAAGCAACATTTAATGGAAAATATATTAAAGGGCACATTGCCTTCAAATCTCTCAACATTTTTCTCTTTGGAATTGCTCCTTATCCTTTTCAAGAGTTGCTTATGCACAAAAACACCTAGTGTTTTGTAGTTAGTGAGTAGTGATTTAAAAAGTAATAATAATTTGCCTCTTGAAATACTACCGGCGGGAAACGGTCCGCCATTTTGTGGAGTCAAAAATGTGATTCAACAAAATAGCGGACCATATTCTGTCATAAAATTGCACAAAAACCACACAAGAGACAACGTGTCCCTTTTAATGTTTGCAATGGAAGTGTTTTGTGCAACACTCGATAAGACTCCAGCTATATACCTTACACTGTTCTTAGTAATTACAATGGGGCAGTGGGTGCCGGTGTCATATGGGATTTTTTTCATGAAGCTATTGAGCCAACACTGAATGAGGATACCAAGCGCGGCAATGGAAACTCAATGGTATTCTGGCTGGTAACCTATTTCTGCTCAGCTGTGCTTAGCACGTTTGTGCTTACAGACTTTATGAAAGAGGGATTCAACCACTTAAGATCCAACTCTGTCCTGCCTAAGACGTAAAATTGCCAAACACAACCATGTCTCCAGGCACGTAGGATTTCTTCATGTCGATCAGATTCTTTGCAGGGAAGAGTAGGTTCTTCAGGGCAAACAGAGACACCGAGTCAAACGACTGATTAAAGACATCGACCAACTTGGGCGCTACGCTGCTCTCTAGATTATCTTTGAAAATCAGTTGGAGCTCCCGGTCGTTACACTGGCAAGCCCCCGCTGGAGGCTCGACGTTTCCAGTGAGTACAAACGTCGACTTAGTGGAACGGAATCCAAGGCTCTGGTTTTGCCCTTTCCCGGTTACATCAAGCGGCAGGGTGGCGTTCAGCTTTGTAATGACATTCAAGGAGAAGTCTTGGTCAAACTCACTACTATACTTAAAGGCGTACTTCTGAGCCCCAGAATTGTAGTTCATCTTTGCATCCCAACCTGAAGCAGAGTCACCTGGGGTAAATTCCATGCCTGTTAGATTCACAACAACAGTGTCGTTGGCCACTTTCACATAATTATTACTAAAACTTCCTCCTACTTTAGAAAAGGGAGCTGATACCGAGCCAGTAAAAGCTTTAGCTGACCAAGCTTTGTTCACGTTACTGATGCCTTCCGGCTTGGTTGCCTTTAAAACTAGACCAATTCCACCATCGCCTAGAGATGCTGGCAAGACGTCCTGAAAGAAGATCTTCGAGTTGACGATTAAGGAGCTTTCGTACACTGACGGGATCGGCTCTTGCAGGTACAGAGACGGTGATGATTGCAGCTTTCCAGTTGTGGCAATAAACAACTGAAGAAGATCACGGTTGCTTGGGGTGTGGTAGATATTAAAAATGAAACTGGTTGGTTTCAACGAGTCAATTATATCAACCCCTGAGTAGTCGACCGTGCCAAGGTTGTAGACTTCGTAACCATCTTTCAGATTGGCGAAGTATTTGGTTAAGGAGGCGGCCATGGTTGGGTTAGCTACACTTGCTTCAAAGTTTTTGGCTGAGAAAAATCCATCTTTTAGCTTAACAGCAACATTATTCTGGGACGAGACCGAACCAGGCAAGATGCCTAGAGAAACATCCCCCTGAACAGATGCCTTATCCGCTTCCGTCAACGTCAGGGGTCCAGTCCAAGGAATCCATTTGTTATCAAAATAAATGGAAAATGTGTATGAGCCACTTTTGATAGGCAGGAAGATTTGGGCCGAATTGGAATTGTTGAGAAGAAACTGAAGCCTCGGGGCGTTGAATGTAAATTCAAACTCCGTCTTGGTGGGTTTACTCTCGGGACCGTGTGTCTCGTCCACGATCGGCCCAGTTTCTCGGATAAACTTTGGGTTACCCTGACGATCGTTATACTGCTCAAGCAGTTGTTCGTTGACCTTCTTGGCAGTCATGGAGAATACCACGTCCCATCCAGCACACACAGATCCAGACATGCTGCCTAGTACATCGTTCACAGTGACGTTGGAGGTTATTGATGGCTCTGTAAGAGGTGCATGGGAGCGCAAGGCAGCCGGAGTTGCAACGACGGAAAGTGGGGCCTGTAGAACTTCGACTGGTTTGATTTTCGGTGCAATGCTTGTCTGGACATATCCCCCACGTGCGCATAACTTCATTGATGCATGATGAACTTCCAAAGGCGAAAGAACGTTTTCCTTCAGCTGACCATAGATCTGGAAGACGAGACGGACAGTTACCCCTCTAGAGTGATCATCAAACTGAAGTCCTTCATTACTTGCAGATTTTGGTAAAGACACCTGCCATGTAGAGAATGGTGTGATACTTGAGATCTTTCCACCGAATGGATCTTGACCCGTTGTAGCTACGATTGCCTTTGGTAAACTTGGAGAGGTTGGCTTGTCAGTAACCGTGTGGCTAGAAGAACTGACCTCATGAAGCCCAGTGAAAATACGTGAAACCGTCTGAAATATAAGAAGCTCCCCATCAAAACCACGATCAAAGAATGGATTCCCATCGAAGGTAAGCTCAGTGTAGTACTTGCCACTATTAGTGGAGACGATGCCACCTATCTCCACGTGAACATTCTCTACACGGACGTAGTTGTATGAAGCAAATTCCCGTCTGTTCACAGCAATATTGAACGTGAAGCTGTTATTATCGGTGAGGCTTCGAGGTTGAACACCGTGAATCTCGTAGACCACAGGGTAAGGTTGTTCTCTTGGCAGAGGTTGCACTGTTAGACCTTGGTTGATGCTCCGAGATTGGTTGAGGATAGCAAACTGAAGGTTTAGCATCGTGAAGGATCCAACTGATGTAGGTGGTCTCAAGTACTCATACTGCAAAGCCCTGTCCTGAATAACTACAGTGGAAGCCAGAGTCATCAGCATCTGACGCTGAAAGAAGATAAGTTGTCCAGAGAGACCAACCAAGTCAATTTTAGAGAGCTTTAAGTCGTTGGGTTTAGCGCTAAGATCAATTTTCAGATCATCGAGTCTTTTCTTCTGTGCATCATGAAGTGTGATTCTTTGTTGAGCAGCCGATAGCTCTGCTGCTATGCCTTGTATGGTGTTTTGAGATTGCAACATGGCCTTTCCACGAAGCACAAGAATAGCAAAGGCTGCCGAGAGGGAAGTCTTAGCAGAGATGGCTGGGCCTGAAGCAAGTGTAGCTTCAAAGTTCACCTTCATTTCATCCCACTCAAGTGAACTTGGCAACTCAAGACCACTAGGACCAATATCCTTCAAGACATCTACAACCTTTTGAGGATTAGATGGAAGAGTCTTAATGGCTCTGTACGTCTTGATGACTGCTTCAAAAACTATAACTGCCTTCTGGATTTTCTGAACAGTTTCCGCGAGACTTTTCAGTGCCGTGATAGCTGAAACCGGGGAAACAAAGGCGAAACCAAGAGAAAAGAGACTGGAAGCGATATCGATGGCGGCTTTGATGGTCTCCTTAGTCTGCCAGTCAGCGACACCATCTTGGTATTTGATGATGGCTTCGTTTACAGCAGCCCGCTGTTCGGTCACGCTGGCAGTCAGAGTATCTGCCCGATTGCTAGCTGCATCCAATTTCCTTTCTTTGTCTTTGACAATGGCGGCAAACATATTCTCCATACTTTGCTGGTAACTCACCTGAGTGCCTATGTATTCATAGAGAAGTTTTCCAGAGTTGATGATGTTTTCATTGAGAGCTTTCTCTCGGTCGACTTCACGCTCCTCGGCCTTCCGATCCCTGATCTTATTCTGGTAATTTGTCAACTGGTCAGAAGCTGTTCGTAGGACATTCTGGACGTTGTTGATTACATCTTTGTAAGCTTCATACTTCAGGTAAGGAGCAGGTACCCCGGCAGCCTGATCGTTTGCTACCACATTTGCAAGATACATTGCACGAGCCTGCAAAGCAATCAACTTCTGGTCTTTGAATTGATAGTTACTGCCGGCAACCCCAGCAAGCCACAATAGGAACCTCTTCATGAGAGAGATACTCTGATTCTGATCTTTGGCATTCCCCAGCAGGAAGTTAAGACGTGCTTCAGCAGCAACCAATGCAAACTGAATATCAGTTATCCGCTCAGTGAGAACTTGTGTTGATGGGGACCCACGCACGTCACAAACTACCTCTATTTTCCCATGATTTGCTTCAAACAATAACCCATTCATAATGACACATGTCTTACTAGCATCTGAATTACTGATCTGCAACCCACCGTAAAACTCACCACAGAACAGACGTCTCTTAATTTCTGCAAATGCAGCATCAATGAGGTGAAGGTGAGGAGGTACAGGGCCTTTACCTCCACTGGAGATGACGTGACCGAGAAGGCTGACAACGGATGAGCCAGGTACGTCAATCATTGCCTTGTCCTTAGAGACAGGTGTAGGTAACTGTGAAAAAATTCATACAAATATTTGCAACATAATCATCAATACATAATTATTACAAATAGTACATCCTATATGAATTCATGACTCAACATGCAGTGGATAGAGATGTTAAAGAGGGCTCCTAGGTAAAATTCAGTCAGTGATACCCTCATTTTTCATTAGATAGAGTCCTCCTGAAAGTGGGGAAAGAATACAAGTCTCCATCTCCACGTTAAAATGGTGTAAAATGCCATTTTGTTTAACATTCTCTTAGAGCAAAACATGATGTCGTCCGACAGCATAAACAATTGGGTCTGTACATTCCAAAGAGGTATTTCCGCGCCAGTCAAAAGTTCAAATAAATTTACATTGCCGTTTTGATTGAATGTCATCAAAATTCAGGACTGAACTGAATATTATTTGGG
Source organism: Plazaster borealis (assembly GCA_021014325.1). NCBI lineage: Eukaryota > Metazoa > Echinodermata > Asteroidea > Forcipulatida > Labidiasteridae > Plazaster > Plazaster borealis. The sequence continues at coordinate 15,895,889 of CM037455.1, read as the reverse complement.
TACAAAAATGAACAGACCTTGAAATGTTACGCCATCGAACGTTTATGAAATTTAAAGTAAAAAGTGCACTTGAAGGGTATCAAACACAGTGTCATTTTACACCATTTTAATGTAAGGTAAGAGACTTGTATTGTTTCCCCATTTTCATAAGGACTCTATCTATTGGAAAACGAGTGCATCACAAAACTGCACGTTTGGTATTTACTCAAAATATATATTAGCATAAAAACTGACTTGGTAACGAGCAACAGAGAGCTGTTGATAGTATAAAACATTGTGAGAAACGACTCCCTCTGAAGTAACGTAGTTTTTGAAAAAGAGGTAATTTCTCACTAAAATAATAAAAGACTTCTAGCTAGAAGCCTTTTATTCCTATCTGAAAGCACACAAATTTGTACAACAAGGGTGTTTTTTCTTTCATCATTTTCTTGCAACTTCGATGACCAAATGAGCCCAAATTTTCACAGGCTTGTTGTTTTATGCATATGTTGGGATACACCAAGTGAGAACACTGGTCTTTGACAATTACCAAACGTGTTCAGTGCCTTTAAGCATTGTGCCACAATGAAGATCAATCAGTTTTACAATAAGGACTTTTCGGTTACGTCGGCCTGGTATCAGGATGAGGTTCAGTCTATGCCGATCCAAGATGTATTAAATTTAGGTTACACTTTTTGTAAATGCAACTTTGCACATTGGCAAAAATGCTTTTCAGTTTTAAGCTATCGTTTTTGTGCAAGAGGAAAATAAGCATTTGCTCTGAGAATTTATTTTGATCCAAAGAGGACAACTAGTGAGTTAACCTTTTGGTGACACCCTCAGAATGCACGCTTACACCATCGTAATGCTGCTTCCAACAGTATACGTGTCATATTTTGTGTGTAAACATAACCTCTTTCAACCCATGGTAAGAGCCATTAGACTTTTCAAACAAGTACCATGGCATCATCGAGTGATTTTAAAATTGTTACCCACACTTACCTGAATTCCACTTGCAAACACGCTGAACTGTTGCACCAGATGAGGGAACTGCAGAACCACCGCGCTCAGGTCAATCTTCTCCTGCCAAATGTTGACGGATGGAGTGGCAAGAGTTGAGACGAGTCCATCTCCTCCGATGGGGTCGGAGTCCTTAAATACGGCGTTGAGGTCGTAAGGGCAGCTGTTAATGAAGTAAGGAGCCACGCCAGACCCGGATGCGTACTTAGCGTACATAGCCGCTTTGAAGACAAGACGCCATATCAGCATACGGTAGTATTCTGCAAAGACATTCAGAGAGCTCAACTCGACTGCGATTGCAACAACCCTCTTCAAGGTATCGTTGATGTTAATTGCATTGGAGCGGACGTAGGGAGCGAAGATACTGTCAGTTCCAGCGTATGTCTCATCCATCCAAAGGCCTTCTTGCAAGGTCTTGGCTAGTGTAGGGTCTCCGCTAGCTATACAGATGGAACCGATTGCTGCGGTTCGACCGTATCCAGCTTCATTGCGTGGGGTGGTATAGAGAGCAAATGACCAGGCACTGGGTCCGCTCATATCGCCCGGGTGCTCAGTGTACAGCTGTACCACTTGTTGGTATTCTGCGGCGGCATATGCGAACACCTGGAAGATCGAGTCACCGGCGTCGATACTGGAAACAAAGTGTGACCCGAAGGTCTCGTAGAATCGTAAGTAGCCGTTGCCTCCGTTCATGCTCACGTTGGTGGAGGTTTTCCCAAGTCTCTCCAAAGCTTTGAGAGCCGCTAAGGTGTCCGGTTTAATCATCTTATCGGGATCAGGAAGACCGAAGATGCCTCTCTCGTAGCAAGGGTGGGTTGCCGTGCCGATCTTGCGTGAGCGCCGAACCAGGGCAAAGGACCAACCAGCAGTGGAAAGATTGATCCCAAGCTGCTTTGAGAGGTCTGTAAGAGCCTTCTTACGTTCGGTCGCAGTCAACCCAGCTAAGACAAGAGCTCCAGAAGGCCAGACTTCGGACATTCCGTCCTCGTTGGAGTTCACTCCAATGGAAACCGGCCTCAGCTTGATCTGAAAGACGGCGTTAAGGAGATCCTCGGCATCGCTGTGAAGGCTGATCATCGGCCAGGACCAGGTGGCGTCATGGTTTGGATTCTCGAGTATCACCTGTTTCTCGTAGAGGGCAGGCTTGCTGGATGTTGTAAACGGTACCGCCGAACTATCGGCTTTGAAGCCGCTTAGCAGACTCGTAGACTGACCGAGTTTCAATGGAGTGTCGAGATTCATGACGTCGCAATGTCCCGGATGTAGTAAACCTGGAAATAATAATAAAAAACACAATTATCAGTTTCACGTTAGGGCAGAATGGCTCTACCAATTCTTTAAAAAGGCATAGGTGGACTATCGAGTAAGCACATAAAATCAGAATAGTTTTGAACATTATTTGAAAAATAATCAAAATGTTAGCATACTTTTGTATTAACTTAAAGATGTTTGCTATCCAACTTTGCACCCTTTTTAACAATATTGAAGGGTCTGTTAGAGGCCTAAGAGTAAATTCCCAGATTCTATAGACCCTAGCACTGGTGTTCTGTAGACCATACTTGTGTTCTGCAGACCCTCAGCACTGGTGTTCAAGGTTGAAACACAAAATAACTCTAAAGTTTAATGTCCGAATGAAACACTAAACCCTTTAGTGTGTGCCTCTTTTAGAAAAAATTCCCAAAATGTAAAAAATTACTTTGAGAGGAAAAACATATTAAATATTGGTTTTGTGTTTACGCGCAGGAGCTTGTCATAAGAATGCTTTGAAACTGACGACTTTAGACAAAACGGAGAGTCTACTATTCCTATCCACGGAGGGAACAGTAGGATTAACGTTAGCCCAAAAAGTGGGTGGAAAGGGACGGTCATCGATTTGAACACTTGCATCAAATGGGAATAACAAGTCCTGATCCTGAGTCCTTTAACAAAAGGGATCCGGGTGTTTGACAGAGCGAGGACGTCCTCGCTTCGTTTTCGTGTACAAACCCAATGGGGACTTCGCAAAAAACCAAAACTATGTCCAAACAATGGGAGAACAAAGAGAAGTCCTGGGTAAGCGGGTTTTACAAACATGTGTGTGTGTGTGAGCGTGTCTATCCATTCAAACCGAGGACTTTAACAAAAGGGATCCGGGTGTTTGACAGAGCGAGGACGTCCTCGCTTCGTTTTTGTGTACAAACCCAATGGGGACGTCGCTAAAAAAACTATGTCCAAACAATGGGAGAACAAAGAGAAGTCCTCGGTAAGCGGGATTTACAAACATGTGTGTGTGTGTGTGTGTGTGTGTTAGGGGGCGGAGAAAGGGTGCGACAAACATCAAATGCTTAGTTATTTGCATGGAAATTATGGTAGTCTTCTTATCACCAACAAAGTGACACACAACATCTAGAACATCAACAACGAGAAAAAAGCCCAGCAAACACTGTTCCAAGATGTTGAAAATCGACGCAAAGTTTGAAAGCAAGTAAAACCTCAACCAACCAAAATATTAAAGATCATTGATTCACTTTGCTTTATTTTGTTCATGGCCTACATCAACTTGTTATTGTGTAACCGGCCCAAATATAAGGATCGTTGATTTACATTGTTTAGGGAAACCTGAACAAGTTATGGATATATATATTTAGTGAGATTCGTTTTGTTTTTGGTTCTGGCATTCCAAAGGCCTACATGGATCAAAAAATTACCTGTGTGAATATTAATCAAAGAACAAAAATATGTTTGCGATGCATAATTTGGATTTAAACTCCTCAATTTAAAGTGCAATGAAAGAACATATAATTATTTCATCAAAATTTATTGTATCTGTTGTTATAATTAACAAGAAAAGTGGTAGATTTGGAAATAAACAGGAAAAGCAAAGGGAATCCGTGTAGTCCTTGATTTATTGGGTCGTCACGTGTGTGAGCTTAGCCGCGGAGGAAGGGGCGGAAAATATCAAATGCTTAGTTATTTGCAAGGAATTTCAAATCGCAGTTTTCCAACAAAAAAGTGACACACATATTGTGTGTCACTTTTTTGTGAGGAAACCGGTAACAAGAGTGCTTGCTATGTGAACCAGAAACACCGAGGTTAACCCCTACTCTTCCATGAAAAGTGTTCTGTGTTCTTTTACGTGCAGTTTACCAATCTTAGTACACGGGACCTACGGCCTAGTGTCCCATCCGAAGGACAAATCAATGATGGCGAAGTATCTTGCTCAAAGACACAAGTGCCACGACTGGGACTCGAAACCACACTCTGTGGATCGGAAACACCAGAGCTTGAGTCCGGTGCTCTTAACCAATCCCACGACACGCCACATTTTGTTGACTTGAACAGTATTTCAGACGGAAATATGTTTCTTGAGGCATTGGTTCTCAACTTGATGAGTCTAGTTCTCGGATTGAGCTAAGCCAGTTATCGGTGATAACCAATCCTGGTGTAATAATTCAATTCAATTCAACTCGACATTTATTTCCATATAAGGTCAGTTGAACAAATATGTATAAAGAACTACAAGAATAATAATTATACGAGACACAATGAAGCTGAGGCAAACAATGAAGGCATATTCAAAAGACCAAGTCTTGGAAATGCCTTTATAAAGCAAGATACTGGACCTCTTAACAGAAATTAAGTAAAAACAGATAGGACAGGACAGACAAGGGACAGAACAGGACAAACAAACAAAGCAAACACGACCTAAACGAGCTGGGATGAAACAAGAAGGTGAACCATAACTAGAAACTCATAAAGGTGAGAAGAGAAAAGCTACTCTAGAACATTTTACGTTCTATGATATCTTTAAGGTTTAGTTTGAAATTTACAAACGCGTTTTTGGGCGCGATTGATCCACATTACATTTCAGTGTTTGAACAGAGGAAGAAAGGAATTATTTTTTTGACTTACCGAATCTCAGTCAAAATCCAGCCAATTGGTTTTCTGATGAACTTACACTGGTCTTCACAAGAGCTTTTCTATGTGCTGTACCGCTCACTCTCATGGAGTAATGTCGACTTCCACCACTCAGCAGTCCTGGATGTTTTTATACACTTGCCAGCCTTGACTAAAGACAATCCATTGAATAGTGAGAATAGCGATCACCTGTCATTTATATCAGGAAAAGTACTGTTCTCAACGGGAATTTAATCAACAGCCAATGACCATTGACAAAGTGCACTTCGGGAAACAGGGGCGTGTTTTGGCGACCATGACCGGAACTTGAAACAAGTTTCTGACGTAAAATTCACTGACCGAAACAATTTCCAAGAGCTACGCGAAAACGGGTCGGTAACCAGAAACAGTTCATGACGTAGGTACATCTCTTGAAAATTAATGTTCTAAAAATATAAAACCTTCAGTTTATTTTCAAGTAATGGAACTTTAGTCTTTATAACTTTGTCAACATTATTTAATTGTTACGCTTGAAGGTATTTCATTTTTTTTTCCATTCACATTTTCCGATTTTTTTTTAGAGTTCGCCATCTTGAAGCTCAAACATGTTTCTGCTTGGGGTCGCCAAAACACACCCCAGGACACGTCGTGGGTTGTACAGTGACAAACAAAGATCGTAAAGCATCGCAGGCGCATGATGCGCAACTCAGGCTGAAATAAATGCACACCAAGTCACGGGGGCGGAAGGCGATTTTTTTTTCCAGGAGGAGGCCACTTACATATGGGCGTGTTTTCTATCGGAATCAGTCTTCGCGCGTGCGCACTTTGCACACTTCGATGGGTTCGACGTGGTACACGCAGGCCGAGGACATGTTAGTTTGGTCACTTGACTGTAATTATGGTACACCATTGTGTAAATGACCACCATGATGGTGGTCAGTTTGTGGGAAACAATGGGAATGGAATGTTTGGTCTGGGGTGGACATCGGAATTTGACTGTGAAAAGTGTTATATAAATGTTGTTCGGGTGGTGTAATAGTAATATTCATCTGAGAACAAAGTGAAACATCTTTAACCCTCGTATACGTTAAAACTGTTCAAGGCTAAAAGCCATGTCTTAACATAATATAGGAGGAAAAAAAGAACCTCTAGAATAAGTCGGAAATTAAACAGAAAGATGGAGGCTAGGACTCACTATAAAGAGCTAGTGTATAAGGATTGAATAGTGTCGTCAGGACGACATGCAAGAAGTATTAGGACAAATTACGGTATGGACATTTTGGCAAAATTCAGTTATTCCCAACCATGTATTGACATGTCTACATGAGGTGGCCCCTGCTGGGATTGACTCAGTTTCTGCACCTGCTGGTTATAGTGTAGATTCTGCCAGAAAGCTTTACGTTTTAATTCAAACAAAATGTTGCCAACAACGCTTTGTCACACATTTTTTTAATTTTATATTTCACTTATTTTTGTTTACTAAGCTTGGCCTACTCATCAGGGCCCAATTTCATGGCTCTGCTTACCGCAGAATTCTGCGCTTACGCCCAGCTGCGTCCCGTAGAAATACACACGTTACAGTGCGCGTAAGCGCAGATTTATTTGGTAAGCAGTGCTATATGAAATTGGGCCCAGGTGGGTGGGTTTCTCTATATTCTGCCGTGTGGTAATGCATACAGTAAAAAGCCAATGCATGAAGTAAACATGAGTATGTACATGATGTACTGTACATTTACATGTATGTCCATGTACTGTATGTGCTTCCGTAACTTGTGCTCGACGCTTGGTGCACACGTGCGAAAGTATAGATAAAACACGCCCATTTATGTAAAGTGGCCTCATCTGTCCTGGGAGAAAAATACGCGGGCGGAAGGGATAACTCCACCAACGCGCCACATACATTGGAAATAATCTCATTCGACTCTCGCAACGCGGACAGTTCGAAGCTCAAAGTACAGAACCAAAAGTATCGTAGCCGAGCTGTTTAGTGCATCGGACTCAAGTTCTGGTGGCTGATCATCAGGGTGTGGGTTCGAATCCCGGTCACGAGACTTGTTTCCTTGAGAAAGGCATTTAAAATATAATTGCTTCTCTACATCCAGAGGTAAATGGGAACCTTTGATGGCAGAGATTGTTCATGTGATTGATTTAGCTTGGTGCGCTACATACTTGGCAGCACAGGCTTTATACTTCCAAGGAAACTGAGATGGTTTGAGGAATGAAATATTTGGCCAAGTGACTTTGTCATGAAGAACATGGAGTATTTTTCATTATCAATGCAATACGGGATGGAAAAGGAGTGACCACACCATGACCATAAACAAATAAAGCAGAAATTTCATACAGAAGATACTTTTGTTTTGAATTTTCTTTATACAAGTAACTTATTAATGTATATAATAAATCAAGTTTAAGGGGCCGTCCAAAATGTTCTACAATATTTCACAATCATAAAGAGTATATAAAAATATTTAAATTATGTACATCTGTGCATTTCCTAAAAATGTGTACGTCTATAGGTGACTCTTTTACATGCCCAGCTTTAATTATTGTCTAAGATGATTTGATTCTTATTTTTCTTTGCTTAATTAATTATGTATTTATTTATTTATTTCCTCAAAACCTCCAAAAATGGAGAAGATAAAAAGATAAAAGTACATCAAATTATGTTTAATTTTTGACAATGACTGATGGCTCCGCTTATCAGAGGGTTTGATCTGGGTAGGTTAGTATTTGACATGGAATATCGTCATATGACTGAAAAACATTTTCCTCCTTCAAAAGAAAAAAAAGACAACAACAACAACTCATGGTTAATGGCGCATGCCTTCATAAATAATACCTACGGCAAATGTTCCCGTCCGTCAACCGACGAAAAATATTGCGATCGTGGCATAAAACCGAGTAGCCAATAGGCAAAAACCATTTTCTCAAACAAAAGAACCTTCTAAAAAAGGTCAAATATCTGGAGGTTAACAGAGGGATTTTGTTTAAACTTTCAAGTACGAAAGATCTATCCTAAAAAATTACGTTCGGTAAATAAATTAAAAAATCAGAGTTTCACTTTTAAAAATGGAGTGTACCCAAACCGCGATTGCAAAATGATTGCGCATTAACCTTCCACGCCCCTGCTCCACAGCGTATTTGATACAATACCTCGCTGATTAAGAGACTTTTGAAGGTATTATACATGATGTAGATCTGACAAAATAGTCGCAGACAGTGTTCATGTTTTGTGTGATCAACCATTTAGAAATGAAATAGCAAACCTACGGAAAGTTTTGCTCAATCCGTTGAGTGATGAGTCAAGCGAAAATAGTGAAAAACCATGCAAATTTTTCAGCATGTAAACAAATTGTCCTTAATTTTGGTTGTAACAACCGAAAATCAGCCGAGTGCGTTTTTATGTAGGTTTTCAGATACAGTTTTCTCGAATATGACTTCTTTTCAGAGAGAAATATTTCACAGAAAAATTGTCCGAGTGTGAACTTCATAAGCAGTAAGATTTCGGACTAGAATTAAACAATGATGTTTTTATCCTTATCAATCCCGTGTATGAACTGTACATGGCACAGCAACCAAATAAAAAAGTTTCTCAAAGTTTGTATGCTAATGTACTTCATGACATGAAGATGAAGTTTCACAAACCGAAAAAGGATCTAAGTGGTATATCTGTGAGGCTTATCACCAGGGAAATGAGGCAGAAAAGAGCAGCCTCAATCAACAATACACTAGGCACACGCAATAACAAATGTGCTGTTCGAGAGATAACGAATCAACAGAAAAAGAGGCTCGTCAAATTCACAGAAGTGTCGTGGCCGAGCGGTCTAGTTCACCGGACCCAAGCTCTGGTCTTGTTAGCAGCAGAGTGTGGGTTCGAATCCCGGTCATGACACTTGTGCACAAGAACAAGGCACTTAACCATAATTGCTTCGTAACAATTTGGGTAGGTATTGAATTCTGCTCTACCAGCCGGGCTCCTAGTGGATGATACCCATGCCTACATCCTTACGGACTGTGAAGGGGGTAACCCTGTTTCAGCCCCAGGAGTACATGTAGGTGGCAACGTGCCCCTGGTGATTTGATTTTGGGCGATAGCTCAAATCAAATAAGTGTAGCCCTCACCTTGAAGTGGCCGTCCGGCCTTTTGATGTTTAGGCGATATCTCATTTAAAAAAAAATATGCACCTTAGGCCTACTATTTACTTCTTCTTATTATTGTTATTTTATATTCACAAAAATGTTCGTAAACAAGGTATGTGCATTTTAGAAACTGAAACTGTATAGAAACTGAAACATAGTTTCTTCAAATGGTATTTCAAAAGATTTTCCCTCGGATCAATAATTACTACACGTGGGTGGCACTTCAGTACACTCTAAAAAATAATTGCTCAACAGTGGGTACAATTGTTACCCTTTCGGTATTAAAAAGGGAACATGGTCGTTCACTTGTGTAAAATTATTGTGTAATTTTTAATACCAACATGTGCAGCATCTTTAGCATAGCACAGTTGGGTAAGAAAGTTACCCATGTGACGACCATATTCCCTTTTTATTCCAAAACTGGGTAAACTTTAATCAACCTTCATTTTACCCAGGCGTTGTGCTATTTTCTTACCCAATGATTGGGTTGTATTATATTAACCAGCACTGTTGTGTAGTTAATTTACCTCACTTGTGTTGCTTTTAAATCAGTTTATGTGCACAAATTAATTTTTGACTGTGTTCCTTTTGGAAGGGCTGTTGTCGGGTTTGTTTGTTTGTTTGTTTGTTTGTTTGTTTGTTTGTTTGTTTGTTTGTTTTTTAAATAAAATGTAACAATTAAGTTAAAACACTTTTATTCAACTCCTGATTCAACAATCACAACATGAAAATAATTAGGGAGGGGAGGTTAGCCAAAGCAACACTAACGTTACCCATTTATATCACTCGGTGTATTTTTGTGTATTTTTGCCTGAAGCCTTTCTCAGATTCAATATGCGAGTATAACTGTTTTGTCCCAGAAAGCAATAAAACTGTTGTTTCTCTAATTTAAAAACTAATTTAATTTGCGGCATATATATTGATGGATTTTAATTGTACACAACTTTACAAAAGTAAATGCTTGCTGTCTACCTAAACGGGCAGAACAAATGGAAAAACATTAATTTCAACAAGAAAAGTACGTTTAAAAAACAACTCAAACTATTGTCATAATTTTGTTTTAATGATCGTAACAGCATAGAAACATTTCAAATAAGGGATAGTCAAATGAATTTGTTAGAATTTTATAAAACCAATTCATGATTACTGTAATTGGATTTCAAACATGTTAACATAGGCTTTGATGTTCCTGAAATAATGTTGAATTTAATTGTTGAATGCTTATGACTAAAATGAAACAATAATGTTTTATCCTGTGTAATACCTTTAAAGCAAGCGGACAACATTGATGATTTTCAAAGACCATATATCCGCGCTTTATGTGACCCAGTATAATAAAGACAGTGGCGTCACCAGAGGGGGGCAGGGGGGGGCCTGCGCCCCCCGCTCAGAACCCTTGCCCCCCCCCTCTTGCCCCCCCATATGAAATCACAGAAAAGTATATTCTTACAAAAATGCTGCCGTAAAAAGTAAAACTTCTATTCATATCAGTATGTGGACTATAACGCAGTCATGCCGACAAATGCATGGAAACGTGCGCGCGATCGTATTGGCGGTATGTTGCAATTTCATGGCACTGCTTACCAAATAATTCTGCGCTGACGCGCATTGTAACGTGTGTATTTCTATGGGACGCAGCTGGGCGTAAGCGCAGAATTCCACGGTAAGCAGAGCCATGAAATTGGGCCCTGAACGCAGACCAATAGCTCCGTAAACACATTGTAGGGCCTACTCAGATGCACAACAGGGAGATTTAAACAGCAAAATCGCCAGCGAAAAAGGTAGCTTAGACCATTTTCTTCTCCATATCAAAGCGCCCGTCTTTGCCTCGTGCTCCAACACCTAAGAGGCAGAGACGGAAAAATACAGAAGATTCTGATTCTTATGTGGACTCTGCATCCGAGAATTCCGCCGAGGAGAATTTCGAAGAAGATGTATCTGTTAGTAATACTGGGAGCGCTAGTAGCACAAGTGCCCTGACAAGCACACAAATGTGATTATTATAATTACACCCACAATTTCAATTCTGTATTTTGATTTTGATTTTTTTAATGGCTCACACTTGTCACAATTATTATGTTTTGGGTATTTACACTGAAATAAAGCATACATACAATAATTTAATTAGTACTCACAGAGCCTAATTTGAGAATACCGTGTACAACTCTAAATTGATACTTGGTAATCACTGTTGGTAATTTAATCCTTGTATACAGTCGAACAGTTCTCTAAGATTTTGTTGTTTATGCAATCTTTTGTTACCTGCAAACTATGTAGACTGTTTTAGAACTGCATTGGTGTGTATCAGCTGGTGTGTATCAAGTATCAGTTAACATATTTAATGATAATCTTGCACTTCTTTGGCCCCCCCCCCAATGTAATCTTTGCCCCCACTTGCCCCCCCCCCCCCCAAATGAAAATGTCTAGTTACGCCACTGAATATAGAGGAAATAATGTGTCGGATTTCCCGGAAGTCGGAGAGAGATTCACCATCTGTAGTGAAAGTCACCCTAACCCCAAACCTAAATTCAACCTCGGAACTAGGAAATACTTCGAGCAATCTCAGGCCCAGGGATGTGAGCTCGTTTGGAGGAGATATACCGCCGATTGGTTACTGATTGTCTCGGGCACTCTACTGGGGCAGGGCAGGATAAATCACTGGGGGAGGACACACAAATAAAGGGACTCTGGCACAGCTCTATGTGTCAGTTCTCTCTTATTGCCTCCTGGGCAATCCTCTTTAATGTCTTCTCTGGGAACCTCTCTTTTGGAAAATGTCCTGCCTCTAGCCTTTAACAAACCTTTAGCAAACCTTGTCTTCCCGAGTGCACCCCTCGCGGGACCAAATCCAGTTTAACAGGCAAATTTGGCGACCAAATGCACGTGCTAGCACACCGATTGTTTCGCAGTGTCTCTATCTGAGCTTCCTTACCAGTTGGACTGCTCGACTAATATGAACGGCCTCCAGTCAACCTCTATGGGTCACCAGTTAACACAATACGTTGTTACAACATTGCACAACGTTGTGATAAGGTTGCAATTTGGTCGATGGGATGACACCGTTTTGACTACGTAGCATGAACGTCAGATCTTAACGTGATTTTCAACCAATTTTGGTATCCTTAAAACGTAGTAAATATGTTGTGACGAGCACGTAGTCTGCACGTTGTATTTCGGTTTTAACAAAAAGTCATATTTAAATTGTGGCGGTCACGTTGTCTTGACGTTGTATTTTGGTAACAATATGAAGTAGCAATTATGATGTGTCGAGCACGTTGTCTGCATGTTTTATTTTCGTTTTATCAAAACGCCATATTTAAATTGTGGCGCTCGCGTTGTCTTGACGTTGTATTTCGTTATTATTAAAACGTAGTATTTGCGTTGTGGCAGTTACGTTGTCTACACGTTGTATTTTGGTAACAATAAAAAGTAGCAATTATGATGTGGCGAGCACGTTGTCTGCATGTTTTATTTTCGTTTTATCAAAACGCCATATTTAAATTGTGGCGCTCGCGTTGTATTTCGTTATTATTCAAACTTAGTATTTGCGTTGTGGCAGTTACATTGGCTACACGTTGTATTTTGGTAACAATAAAAAGTAGCAATTATGATGTGACGAGCACGTTGTCCGCACGTTGTTTTTTTGTTTTATCAAAACGACATATTTAAATTGTGGCTGTTACGTTGTCTTGACGTTTTTTTTGATATAATTAAAACGTAGTATTTGCGATGTGGCAGTCAAGTTGCCTACACATTATATTTTTGTAACATTAAAACATAATATTTAAGTTTCGGCTGTATGTTGTCTTCTCGCTGTATTTTGGTATTGTCAAAACGTAATGTTTAGGTTTTGGTGATCACTTTGTCATCACGTTGTATTTTGGTATTGTACAAAAATGTAGTAGGCCTATTCAAGTTGTGACAGCCACGTTGTCTCCACCTTCAGACGTATTATTTTTATTATTATTATTATTATTGGTTTATTAAAAATCAAACGTTGCAGCCAAAAGGCTGAATTGTGTTTAAGTTACAATATAAAAATACAATCAAACATCAAAGCGTAAAACCAGCAAATATAAAATAAGAGATTAAAAAAATAGAGAAGATTAGAATATAAAATTTAAAAACTGTAAGAAGATATACAATAACAATATTTTTACACAATGAAAACAAATTGTCTACAGGCCAGTAAAATTATTGGTGATTGAGCAGCTCAACTAGGGTGGGGATGCAACTGTTTCTGAAACGGTTAGTCCTACATTTAACTGAGCAAAGTTTATCGGAATTTCTCAGGTTGTTGTTTCTAGGTGGGGGAAGCCATTGTTTATATCTGCCAGAGGTGAGGGTGAATTACCAAAATTAACGAAGAGCTGCTCAAGTCTCGCATCCATGGCAGGGAGGCCAAGCTGGGAATAAATTTCAGCAAAAGACTTAGTTTTACAGTAATCATATGTCAAGATAATTCGTAGGGCCTTGCGCTGCAACTTTTCTAGGCATCCAAGCTGAGACTTATTGAGGCTTGAATACCAGACGGGGCAAGCATATTCAATAGTTGGTCTGACATACATGATATAAACACTCAATAAATCATCAATAGACGCGCAGCACCGTTTTAATTGGCGCAGAAGGTACAATTTATAATTGAAGGCTTTGCTCATAGAATTTATCTGAGTATCCCGTTTAAGGTTACTTTGAAGATGGACCCCAAGAATTTTCATACAAGTTGTGTTAGTGATGGCTGAATTACCAATATGAAAACTAGGTGGTACAGCTGGGGTGCGCTGGAAACAAATATTCAAAGCTTGACACTTGGGAGGGTTGATTTTCATGTTGTTAGTGTCAGCCCATTGTTGGAGACAGTCTAATTCGTTTTGCAAACCAATAGCATTCTCAGAGAGACTGGCTAAGGGTCATATCATCAACATACTTATAGTGAGTAACCTCTTGATGATCAGTGACAAAGTCATTAAACATGACCAAAAAGGCAATCGGTCCAATTTTGGTACCTTGTGGGACCCCAGCTTTTACGGTTTCCCAGTTTGAAAGTGTCCCATTATACCGCACTGCCTGTGAACGAGGAGATAAAAAGCTACAAATCCATGGCACAATAGAGGTTCTCACACCTAAATGAATGAATTTTTCAATTAAAATCTGATGGTCAATACGATCAAAGGCTTTACTAAAATCAGTAGTGATCAAGGCAGCAGAATGCTTAGGAACATCAACGGCCTTTTGAATGTCATCCAAAGGTTTGACTAAATAATATGTAGTTGAAGAACCTTTCAGTGACCCAAATTGATGTTTATCAATAAGCACTCTGATGTCTTCAAGTATCCAATCAACCACAAAGTCTTCAAATATTTTGGCAAAAATGCATGTGAGTGAAATTGGGCGTAAATTGTTCAATGTGGGAGGATTAGACTTATACATGGGAACGATGTAAGACATTTTCCAGATGTCAGGAACAATTCCCTCACGCAATGAACAGTTGAAAATATTTGTTAATGAAAAACAAAGTTCATAAGCAAAGTCTTTGATGAGACGGGGTGGAAAGCAGTCAGGTCCCCCACTCTTGCCAATTTTGATTTTATTCAGTTTCTTGTAGACTTCTTCAGGGGTGATGGTAGGAGGTGGTGAATCTGAAGGCAAGTATGCAGGTAAACGAGCATGATCCAGAGCCGGAATGTCTTTTGTAGCAACGATAAAGGTCTTATTGATCTCATTGGCTATAATATGTCCAATGGGGAGGAACCAGACAGAATAAAGTTTTTGCGTGAATTGAGGCCACTCATTTTCTGGATTACACGGTGCCATTGTCTTGGGTTGGTGGACTTAAGTCTAGCCACACTGCAGTTATAAAAAGCAAGTTTGGCTTGTTTAATGAGTCTAACCACCTTGTTGCGTAGTAACATCCACAGGGAAAGTTATTGTAACCATCTTGTTGTAGGCCTCTTAGTTTTATCACAACGTGGTATCTTTGTTTTGACCATCACGGTGTGACAATGTATTTTAGTTTAATTACAACGTACAAATAATTGTATTTATGTTTTGACCATGACATCGTAAATGTTGTATTTTAGTTTGTATGCTGGTGATGTTTAGACCATCATGTTGAATAGTTCAAGCAGCTCGTTGTGATGGTTTTGGAGGACATTTTATTAGCTAAGAACTATGTGTAGGCGTAATGTTTGACATCAGAAACAATGTATGTTCTATTAAGTTTGTTGTTTCGGTTGTCATATATAAAATATGCAATTGAGGAGCGTCCTTATATCACATGGGAATTTAATGATTAATCTGAACAGTACTAATCAATAATTGCATTTAATTTAGCTTATTGTTTCAAGCAGCAGTGCGTGGTGTGGGGAGAGACTCACTAATCATGTTGAATAGTTCAAGCAGCTCGTTGGGATGGTTTTGGAGGACATTAGCTAACAACTATTTGTAGGCGTAATGTTTGACATCAGAAACAATGTATGTTCTATTTAGTTTGTTGTATCGGTTGTCATAGATGAAATATGCAATTGAGGAGCGTCCCTATCACATGGGAATTTAATGATTAATCTTAACAGTACTAATCAATAATTGCATTTAATTTAGCTTATTGTTTCAAACAGCAGTGCGCGGTGTGTGGAGAGACTCACTAATCATGTTGAATAGTTCAAGCAGCTCGTTGTGGTGCTTTTGGAGGACATTTATTCGCTAACAACTATTAGTTATATAGGCGTAAGACATCAGAAACAATGTTTGTTCTATTTAGTTTGTTGTATCGGTTGTCATAGATAAAATATGCAATAGAGGAGCGTCCTTATCACATGGGAATTTAATGATTAAACTGAACAGAACTAATCAATAATTGCATTTAATTTAGCTATGTTTCAAGCAGCAGTGCGTGGTGTGGGGAGAGACTCACTAATCATGTTGAATAGTTCAAGCAGCTCGTTGGGATGGTTTTGGAGGATATTAGCTAACAACTATTGGTAGGCGTAAGACATCAGAAACAATGTTTGTTCTATTTAGTTTGTTGTATCGGTTGTCATAGATGAAATATGCAATTGAGGAGCGTCCCTATCACATGGGAATTTAATGATTAATCTTAACAGTACTAATCAATAATTGCATTTAATTGAGCTTATTGTTTCAAGCAGCAGTGCGCGGTGCGTGGGGAGAGACTCACTAATCATGTTGAATAGTTCAAGCAGCTCGTTGGGATGGTTTTGGAGGACGTTTATTCGCTAACAACTATTGGTAGGCGTAAGACATCAGAAACAATGTTTGTTCTATTTAGTTTGTTGTATCGGTTGTCATAGATGAAATATGCAATTGAGGAGCGTCCCTGTCACATGGGAATTTAATGATTAATCTTAACAGTACTAATCAATAATTGCATTTAATTTACCTTATTGTGTCAAGCAGCAGTGCGCGGTGTGGGGAGAGATTTTACACCCCCTCCCCCCCCCCCTCTGTACAGCGGCAATCAAAGCATTGGACATAATCTTATAAATAATAATAATAATAATAAGCAGTTCTTATATAGCGCTTTATACTCCCGATGGGTGTCTCAAAGCGCTCAGTATATTTCCTACAAGGTAAGTGGAGTTATGTGTTGAAATATGAGACCTATTCCTTTGCATAGCACCATGTAATGGTTTAGAAGGTGCTGTGGCGCAATATGCAGCCAATCAAACCAGGAACACCGGGGCGAACCCCTTCTCTCTACGATAAGTGCACTGGGTTCTTTTACGTGCATTACACAACACACGGGACCTACGGCTTAACTTCCCATCCGAAGGACGAAGCATGTGGTTAAGTGTGTTGCTTAAGGACACAAGTGTCACGACTGGGATTCGAACCCACACTCTGCTGATCAGAAACACCAGAGCTTGAGTTCGGTGTTCTTATCCGCTCGGTCACGACACTCCACTTATAGAGAAACGTTTTCCCCTGCTAGGATTTTCTATTCCACTTAGGCCGATTTATCCACCGCTGAAAACTTCCTCTTAACCCAAACTGTGTACCTTAATGTTTCAAAGACACTTTCAAAGTTTGAAGCACTTTCGGGTACTACTAAATGTGTTTGTTTCAGTTTTGAAGAAGAAAGACCTACGTTTCCGTTTAGGTTTCATACGCCCATCTTGCCGCATTGCGTAGCGTGCGGAATGCTGCATGTCTATTGAAAATTAATATAACAACGTCATGACAACGTAAATATCACATATAAAAATTAGTAGATTGGGCTTACAAGTTGTAAAATACCTAAATAATATTTCAAGAAATTTGACAAATTTATGAACTAGCTATGTGTACTGATTTCTTCTTGTATTTGTCTAAACTATCAGTGGATTTATGAATGAATTAAATGCAGTAACTATAAACATGTAATTTTACATTCAAAACTATTATTAAAATGGAAATACTTCAACAAATAATATACACCCATGATTGCCAAATCGGTTTGTACTTAGTACATGCTGTACGATGTATAGTGTCTGACTTCATTAAAACGTTATGAGAACGTCGAATTGTTAGCTGGGTCCCTACCAAACGTTGCCGTTACCTGACTTCACTGCACCTGTATACTATACATCGTACAGCAAAGAAAACTTACGGGATTTAAACAAATAGTGATCCTGTCCTGTTTTCTTTTAACACTTTCTAAGTGGATAAAAACACCACCCCCATCAACAATCGATGTTCCGATGTCAAACCCGTTCACCCTCAACCTTAACAAGGTATCACAAACCCACACCCTCCCACACATGGGATTATAACTAACTTCTACAAATTCCACTGGAATTTGGGTTTTCTACTATCATAGGATCATGATCCAACCGAAACATAATGAAAACTAAGTATACAAAATAGGACAAAACCTCTGTACACACACACAGCCGTACAAATCCGGTTTGTGGGGTAGGCCTACTGCTATTGTTGTTATATTATTCCCTTTTCTGAAGAATTCCCTTGTGGGGCCCAATTGTTCCTATTGAAAATACCTTGTGGGGTCCATAATTGTTCCATTGTTAAAAGTACCCCGAAGTTGGCATGTGTAAGAACACACAACACACATCCTTACGGATCCGGTTTGTGGGGTACTGCTATTGTTGTTCTATTATTCCCTTTTCTGAAGAATTCCCTTGCGGGGCCCAATTGTTCCTATTGAAATGACCTTGTGGGGTCAATTGTTCCATTGTTGTCAGGACCCTACATATGCCCTTCCGTGTGTCCAACACGGCGCGCCCGCGCACACACGTACATACCCGCTGTGAAATAATGTTATACATTGTTATGTGAATGGTATGTGCCCTGGGGCCGATTTCACAAAGAGATAAGACTAGTCTTATCTGAAGTTAGGACCAGTAACTGGTCTTAACTTAAGACTAGTCCTATCTCTTAGCATTGCCTAGGACTAGTCCTAAGTTAGGAAGAGTTTTGTGAAGTCGACCCCTGGCATACAAAGTAACCGCGGCAGTGATTGGGTATAAGTTTTTTATTTAAACATGGTCGTTGGAAAATTTTGTCCAATATACCTCAGCTGTTGCATCAGTGTGAAGATGATTTCATGGGCTTCGAGAATGACGTTACACTGAGTTGTTCTTTTGGTTATAAAGCGGCGAACGAGGATATGCAACAAAAATAGGTTGCTGTTTGCGTGTTGTGCACATTTGAATACTTCTGCTGTTTTGGGGTATGACTACAGTTTTGTAAACCATGGTCTAATCATCTTCTCGGTTATGATGTGAACAAATGGTATCACTAGACAGGCAGGGATATTTTGTTTAATATTCTGATCACCCCAAATTTACAGCCTCGTCCATTTTAGTGACATGACCAATTTGAAGGCGCAACTGCAAATGCAATGTAATGCTATTACGTGCATTGTGTGTACGCGCGCACACACAGACAAGCAAAATTAATGTCTAAAACTTTTCATTATGATCAACACAAGGAAGCTTGCAATAGCATTAAAGGCATACTCATTCCACGTTCACTCACCCGCAGGCGGGAATGACACCCATATCACCTCTTCAACTCCTGTACACACCACGGACACTCCGACGTCGCAGAAGTACGAAGAGAAAAAGGGAAGCCAGCTGACGTGAACCATTTAACAAACCAACCAGTACTTTCAGGATTACCACACTTCCAAAAGAGAAATAAACCACAACCGTGTCATACGAATATACAACGGCAATTCCAAATGTATATGATTAATAATATAAACAAAACCATAAATCCTTTCTCTTAAATAGTGTCTAAACACAACTGTTGTTAAACGGATTCACTTTTCACAACTATATAGGCCTATAACGGTAAGCCAAATCACACTTTTTTAAGGTTGCTCAAACTTTCAATGGTTCAAGAAGAAGAATATTCTTATCTTTTTAGCGGAAGAAATTTTGCAATTTTCCAACCAACAATTTCAAACCACAATTGAAAATATTTTTATTTTTTGTTAACTACTCTGCTCAAACTTCCGTTTAAATCCTAACAAAAAAACATTTTTTGAGTGTCTCATCATTTATCTTCCACCGAAGAATGTTAGTTGCAAAACCGATCACCTTCTAACAAAGAGTTTCGCTCCAGAAATAATATCAGCATTCGGAATTATAATTAACCTCCTTGAACCAAGCGTGCCAAATAATTATGTCTTTCACAAGACATGAGACCTACCGATTCTTTTTTAGAATCACCCACACGCGCAACTGAAGATTGCCCGAAATTGAGGCACAAAAACATGTTATTGCTAAGAAGAGGATCTGAAAAAATATCGTCGCAGTCTCACTCCACCACCCACTTAGGGAATTATAAGTATAATGATGCAATCTTAAAAATGGCTCCTTTGGTCAACCCCTTTATATTCGCCTACCACCTTCCCCTGTCACAATGCCAAACACTGCGAATATAATACATGGACACGGACCCTACCCATAAAACCTGTAACATTTATTTTGCAAACTTATGGTTTTCAAGTAAACAGTCATAAAGTGTCACTGAATCGGACAGCGCCATCATTTATTTACGATGAATAAAAAAATATAAAAAAATAAGGCAAAAATCATCTTAAACAATTGTTAAAGCTAGCGTTTAAAAAAGTCACTTAGACGTAAACATTATTTGGAAATGCACAGATGTACATTATTTAAATATTTTAATATACTCCTTTATGAACGTTAAATTGCTGAACATTTTTTTTCGACGACCCCTTAATATACATGATTAATAAGTCACTTAAATAAACAAAAATTCAAAACAAAATTATCTTATGCATGACATTTCTGCTTTATTCTTTTATGTTCATGGTCACTCCTTTTCCATCCTAATTATATTTGAAATGCCTTGCTCAAGGAAACAAGTCTCGTGACCGGAATTCGAAACCACACCCTGATGATCAGCCACCAGAACTTAAACGATACTCTTGGTGGGTTGCACCCTTGAATTAAAAAAACATTTTCGGTCCAAAAAACGTATTTGCGCACACAGGGTGCCAGACTAGACTGCACGTTGGGTTGTGCTGCATTTCGACCGAAAAAACTGCGTAAGCCGAAAAATAATGCTTAACAAGTTTGTGCTTATAAACAGAATTAGCAGGATACCAAACAAAGATGGTATTTGTGACACGGTATACTTGGCTGGCCGGTAACCTTTACTGTCGAGCATAGTTTTGTTGAGCGTGGCTACATTTTTAGCTCAAGCAGCTCTGTGAATTTGGGTACTGGTGTTCTGTAGACCCTAAGCTCTGGTGTTAGTGTTAGAGGTCCAATGTCATTGCGCTTTTAAGCGCTGGATTCTGCTCTCCCCCCCCCCACGTTTCAAATGCTTACCAACACATCTAATCGGTGCCGAGGTATCTGGTACCTCCACAATGTTGGATAAACGTAGGCCTACAAATGACCAAGTTTGATCTTTGTTGGTGGGCTGGAAAACGATGCTAAGTTAATTGCAGTCAAATCGATTCTACAGGGATATACGTCCCTTTTATGACTGGAGAGGGTGGTGGTTCAAGGTAACTTCCTGTGAACATTACCGTGTGCTAGCTACACCCTTGTCGACATTGTAGAAACAACGTTCTAGCCAGGATGAAAATATACGCGTGGAGCATTTCTACGAGACGAACCAGCGAGCAAAACGCAAAGCCTTATGGCGTGGGGTCTTTGGCCGCTTTAGGGCGTGGGGAATTTTTGAAGAGGCGTTCCACACATTATTTCTACCCAGTTGGAAATGTTAATAGTTATTGTTTCTGTTATTTATTTCTCTCGTGAGTTTGGAGCTATACAGCTCCGTTTATTCAACTTGTAATCTCAGCACAATACAATTTCAGTGTTACTCAGAATTTAAACCAACAAATTTAGATAGTTAACAATATTTACAAATTAGAAAAAAAAACTACAAACAAAACTTAAACTTGTCTTCATTGACAGAACGGAGAGCATTGTAAGGACAATAAGGACGATTAAAGGAATTGACATCCAATCTTTTGTAAAATTAACCAGTTCATGTTTAAACAAAAGAAAATTTAGGCAGTGTTAAGCACCCTGGCTTCTCTGTTACATATACAACCTTTATATACTGACTTAATGTTTTTGTTCATTTGGTCGTTCTTGGGAGTTATCATCGATGGTCTTCTTTCTCTGCCAGTTTTCTTCGTTTCTTGCGACGTCGGTGTACTCCCCCTCTTGTGTAAGTGACCAATTCTCCGTCTCCATCGGTTTCATCTGTAGCCGACTGCGGGTCGACCTGTGAATCGGTCTGCGGATCAGTCTGTGGCGGGTCCTCTGCGACTGTTTGCGGGATAACCTTGGGATCGTTCTTAAAGGAGGTTGACGGTGCAGTTTGTGAGTTCAAATTGGTCCGATCTCTTGGAGCAGCCTTCGGGGGGCTTTGTGAAGTAGCCTCTGGCATTGATTTTGAAGCAGCCTTTGGGGTAGCCTCATGGGTTAAAAACGGAATCAAACTAACTATTACAAACAGATTGAGGGCGCTTAACAAAAGCTAAAGACACAATGCAACAACTATCAAACGAGACAGCGACAACCTCGTCCCCGTGGTTTACTTTATTTCCAACCATGATTGTTTACAATAGTAAACCCTAGGAGGAAAACTCCTTACTTGGACCCTGATTGGACAACGACTGGTGTACACAAGTCTAACGTAAACATGTTAAGTTGTACTAATTCAGTATTCACCTATTCACAGCCAGACTATTCTAATTTGCATACGTATCCAAACATTTTGGATATGCAAATGATCCAATACCAGGGTGAGAGAGCGGTCAACCTCGTACTGCTCGACACACCTTGGGGACGAGGTTGAGACAGCGAGCTGTCAGTCTAAGGACTAGTCTGGTTCCCAGACCCAAAAATCTCCGACTAGGCTCTGTCGAATTTAGGGTCCGGTATCACCCAAAACCACGTGACCAAAAAGGAGGAATTCCTCCTGTTTCGAAGTTATCCGAAATGTTCCGAACGTGTTGTCGTCAACATTCGGACAGTATCGTTGATGGTCGGGCATTTCCGTGTGTTTACGGTTGCATTGTAAACAGAATACATGGAATCATAATGTCAGTCCTGTCGGCCGTAGATCCAGGAGTTTTTGAGTTTACGCTCAAGTCAAAGCTAGCTGGCCTTGGCCAATATCAATACCAGGCGTAATGCCAGCTATTGTTATTTAAAGCCAATGCAGGCGTTGTGCCTAAAAAAAAGCGATTACAGAGGATACTCTCGCAGTTTTCAGATACCGTAGGAGGTCCTGTTTTCAGGGCATCCCTGAAATCGATGCAAATCTTTTACCTCTCTGCGCGCGATGTAAACAGTCCCTACATACAATTTTTGTGGTTTGACTTGCCAAGCAAAGAGTCTCCTCTCCTTTGACCAAAACTTAGTATTATGTGAGGCTCCACTGGCAAGTTGCACTTGTATTGCAAAAATTTGTGGTATTTTAGGCATTTCTACAAGGTACAAAAATATGTCATACTGTTGGGGCCATAAAAAAAAATTTGCCCGCCGAAAAAGTTTCATCGAACAAACAATATTTTCAATTCACAATTCACGATGATAAAATCATGTGACTTAAAATTCTGCTGAGCATTCTGGGGAAAAAATACAGAGGCTTAAAGAAGCCATGTGCCTTATATCATTTTCTAACAGTCTGGAGAATTTTTTTTAAAACCCTCATATCATTTATTATTAATAACATTAAAATTTAAACATTGGCTTGGTGATTCAAATATCACTGTTTATTGATATGCTTTATTATAAATAGTAAAAAACATAAAAAGATTCAAAACTTTTTAAAAAATCAGATTTGAAAGCCAAGACTTATTGACACTTTTTTTTAAATTTTTTTTTTATAGTTTTTGCAAATTACCATCGTAATTTTTCAAATTAAATAAAACATATTTTGAATAAAATGAAGACAACTGCTGGCTATAGAGTCATACACAACGTCTCACAGAACACTTGAAGTCACTGCAGATGTTTCTTCTGCGTATGGCTTCACCAGGACACCATACTTTCTTGTTTGCCTCGAAAACAGGTCAAACTCAAAACACGGGGACGCTATTGAAGTCATCTAAGATCGGTGCGTGGTGTGAAAGTTTCAATGTCTATCAAGTTTAATATATTTTTACATACTTCTTTTAAACAAAGGAAGGTAATTAGGGCATCAGTTGATATATGGCATCATTATTTTTTTTTTCAATTCAAAGAAAAAGGCATAGTACATCGAAAACCGGACACGGGAGGATACATGTTGTAAGTAGGGAACCGCACACAATCAATGTCAAACGTTTTCTTACGCAGCATCTGATTGGTTAGGAATCAGAGTACAGTTAGTTTGATGCACAGTCTGACCAATCACGTTCGGGCTCTCATTTTACAAGCGAGTCATACCGGACATTTCGATTCTGAACGGTTACGCTGAAGAAGACACATTCTGTAAGTGTTCTTGACTGTTTCGAGTTTCCTTAAAAAAAACCGAATATAGTAAAATACTAGATGAATAGCGTATAACGAAAATTATTCTGCCCAATGTCGTTAACTATTAAAAAAATGACTTTTACGGAGACCCTTATTTCTGCACAAAATCCGTTATGTTCTTGGTCTCATATTTCTTTATTTGTACCACAGAAAATTGTTTCATAGATTTTTTAGGTATAATGCAACATTATTGTTTAGCTGTGTGAAGGTTTTTAATTTTCCCGAAATGAATTTTTGAAAAAGTGGTCTCCAAGCTCATTATTTTTTCGCAAAACCGCGACGGTCATGCATACGCTACAAATGAAAGAAAGCTCTTTTCGGACCCCTGCATGCTGCGTACTGACTGATAGCTTCCGATCAGGTGCAGACATGGTTTCCCTGGAGATGACCCCTGACCCTAACAAGTTGCGTCATGCTCTATTTTTAACCGTGGGTGATACCTGACCTAAGATTTTTAACAAGAGACGTCAAGGAATCTTTGGTCAGGGAACCAGACTATCTAAGGACGAACTAAAACTCAACGTTGATGGCGTGCGGGTTGAATGAGAACTTATGTGCGCTGGTGCTATCAAAATATTGAACTTACGTGCGCTGGCGCAATAAAAAAGTTTTCACAGATGATGTGCGCTCTTTTCATGCATGCTCTATCGCGATCGGCTGTGCATCGACCAGTTTATAGTTAATTTGAATGTTAGTTAGTATGTGTGCAGAGGGAAGAATGAAATCATACAATGTAGCCGTGTGCAAGCAAACCATGAGATGAGACCAAGTGTGACCGCGAAAACATGTTGATGGTATTCGATAATATACAGAAAGGTTTGTTAAGGACGTGCACAGAAAAAAGTAGGACCGGAACGAACTCAAAATTTTCAAAAAGCTAAAAGTTTTTTCATGCAGGTTCTCCCCATGTCGAGTGAGAATCTATGGAAAAGCAAGCTTTATATATATATACTAGACATTTGTATAGCGCATAAATTATTGCAAAAAGCCTCTAAGCGCTGAAAACAAATGAGGCGTCATGAAGTGTAGGGATCCCAAGTGCGCCCTCAGTGTTTATATTATGAAAAGTTTACTTTTGGAGTTGGCACGTGACAATCACTCTCTTTTTCCTTTGGTAGCCTTGAGCACGAGAGAGCACATTATAATTTGTCTCAAATTGTCTCCATTTTGTGTGGAGCATGGCTCTGGCCATGCTCCTAAAACTATGTATCTGGGAGGGCTAATGTCCTAGAACTCTCTGTGAGTATCATTTTGATTTAAATTACCTTTTGATTCGAGATATACTGTGATTTATAGGGGCTGTTCAATCGGTGTACTATTTGTAAACTTGTATGTGTAGCCAGCCTCGTGTTGCGCTGACCTTTTGCCCTTTGGCTGTACATAAAGTGACTGTGTGTATTTGTATTGTGTATTTTTGCAGTCAATGTGCGGTGTCGCACTGGATTAAAATCAGTACAGGAGATTACTTTATACTTTACAGTCATCATGTAGAATTTGTTACTTTTATTGTATTGTCTTTTGGTGAATCCTCGTCCTTTTTAAATAGAGGACCGGCCTCCTTCCCGTGTCTCTACATAAGTTCTCAGTTATAGAAGGGGTGGGGAAAACAAATGGTTCAGGAAAAAAACCACAAGAAAAAACAGGTGTAGGTGTGGGGGTAGGACGAGGGGGGGGGGGGTAGGACGGATAGGAGGGAGAGTGTGAACAAGATGGAGACTACGTTTTCTTCCCAAATTGCTCTTTAGCGAATTAGCGATGTGTTAACGGCAGTGCGGGAAATTTGAAACTATTTCCGGCGGTAGCAAACCTGCGAAAGAAAAATGGGCAGAGAAGTGTTGATGTGATGTGATGTTATACTTCGGCCGACCAACCCCAGCTGACGTTGCTTCTGGACGGAAAGACGAACACGTGTAATGATCTTGAAATCACCAGTCACAGCAGCGTCGATCGTTCGCTTCGCCAATAGCAGATTATTTGAGATATTATATTCACAATTACAAATATAATATTCCCGATATTGGAGAGTATCCCTGCAGAGACTATCAAGCTTGTACCTGAATATTATCAGAACTATTATCACCATTTCCAATGGCTGGGTATAGTCTCGCTACCCTGCTTCGTATATTTCTTACGACTATGTGAGCGTCCATTGCATAGCAACAATCACCACAACTTAACATAGGCCACCGACGTTGAGTTTTAGTTAGTCCTTCGTTTTTCGGAAAGTTTGATAGTTCGCTCGGTCGTTTTGTAGTTGTTGCATTTCGTCTTTAGCTTTTGATAACCGCCCTCAATCTTGTTGTAATAGTTAGATTTCATAGTTTGATCTCGTTTATAATGTTAGTTGTTGGAATTTGACTCTATTTTGATTGTGTTTGCCATTCATCCCTAATTGTCTTTTGATTTTGGTATGCGTTCTTTTCAAGGATTCGTAATTTTTTGAAATGCTCATTATTATGCAGCAACTTAAAAAATACTCATCATTCGTGTAAAGGTGTAAGGGTAAAAGTAAACAAATGCATGGTAGAATTGTTTTATTTCCAATAGTTTATTTGCATGGCATGTCGAATGGTAGAATAATAAGTAAATCAGATGCAAATATAATCTTTTTTGAATTATATGTTTGACATCGACAATGTGCAAGATTCAAACGTCCAATAACATTGACCAACCGATAAACCTAACCGACTGCAAGCATATAATATAGCTTGAATAATTTCATAATCAATTGCTGAATGCGTTGATTTAAACATGCGATGAAGAAGCCAATCAAAACGAGAGTGCAACACACAATGTCATGCCCGTGTCGACGACCTCATGGCCTTTCACGTCTTGCCTGTCTTGCAAGCTTGTCATTTAGTCACTAATATGAATAATACATGACTTGATGCTTCATTACCATAACTTGGCCACGCACTCTTAAACAAAATATCCAAGACGTTACTACAGACAGTCGTCAACCGCGACGAATTCAAGAAGAAAAGCGCGCCCTCTGTCGGGTTATCACGAGTATGAGATAGTAACGTCTTGGACCAAGACTAGTTGCTCTGCGAATTGATGCGTCTTTTGACAACGCGCTCTGCGTAGTCTCTAACACAGAATGGATCAACCACAGGACTAATTAAAATATCCAATATATTTGGATATAAAGTCACACTTCCAGGGGTTATGATCGAGCAAGCCATTCTGGGGAAGAAAGAAAAATGGCGCGTGCAAGATCGTACACCACTGAGAACGAGGTTGCTCTTTTGTGGGTTACCATACTCGAGCGGGCACGTAGAGTGGATCAGCCACAGGCCTAATTGAAATGTACCAGATTCTGGCACATTTTAATGAACCAATTCCAGGGGTTATAAGCGAACAAGGCATGCTTGGGGAAAAATGGCGCGTCAAGAGCGATCAGCCCAGGGAACGAGGTTGGAATTTTGTAATCGAGCCCTTATTACGATGCATAGCCTATAGCTACTAACAAGAAGAGGTGACCGGGGGTCCAATGCGCATGTGCATTCGTCAGCCTATCCCAGCGCCTTTGGATGTCGCGCTGAGACCGAGCGAAGCGAACACATAACAAAATAAGAAAGTTGCATCAGGCCCATGAACACTGAGGGCGCACTTTGTATCCCTGAATTATAATGAGGAAGCCGTGGGATAATGAATGAACAAGCTTGCGCAAGTCTCGTGCGTATAAGGGTCGTTGAAGTGCTCGTTTTTATTGCTTTCACACACGAATAGAGCAATAATACCTAGGAACCCAAATTCCCCCAAAAATTCGAACACTCGCGAGACTTGAACGGTTGATCTTTCTTAAGCTTCGCCGACAGATTTCTTTCCCCAGTCATTTGACGCCGACTATTGGATACCATTGGAATGCCCTTTCCTACTGTGAATCCATCCAAAATTATTACGACTGGTTGAACTGTTGCTTTTCATGTCTTCCTTTTTGGATTCTTTTGAAGGTTGGGGGAGCAAATTACTTAGGATTTGCTGATGGAGACCAACAACATTCCAATGGGGCCATACCTGCCAATATCTACGGCTTAATTCTAATTTCTTAGGAATGGGAGTAGGCCAGATAAATGCAACTCAACTGCTGGCTGTGTGTGCTAACCAACAACGGGAGACCATCGGTGTACCTTGAGTGAAGGGAGTCTTAAGTTAAAGGTGCAACCGCGTTGCAGTTTCTCGCGAACGACTCGCTGCTGCAACCGATGCTCACCTTTGACCCTCAAGCCAAATCCTGGGTCAATTTTAACAGAGATTCTCTGGGCTACGTGTTTATTTGTTTTAGGGTTTATTTTCTGCATACCAACTTTATTGTCCTAAATTTGACGAAGCCAATGGCCCAAGTTCATAGAGCTGATGTAATGAACCACATAAGTTTGTTTACCATGCCAAATTGTAAATGTACATGTACATTACCTGTGACTTTTTTTGCTTATCAGATAATTTTGTTGGGACCAGTCAAACCTGTTTATTTAGTGACAACATCTAATTATGTTGATGTACTGGGCCCGGTTCTATGGTTCTGCTTAATACCACATCAGAATTATGTGCTTATGACACCATATGCCGTAAGCGCAGGATTCCACTGTAATTACACTGCAAAAACTGGGGTGTTAAAATTGACACCATGGGTGTTGTCACATTTATTATGGATACCGAAGAGGGAATCCAAATTAACATCATGGGGTGTTAAAATAACACCAATGTAAATTGTTTTGGCAGAAATTTGTGTTATTTTAACACCCTATTGTGTAAATTTTGACCTTTTTTTTGTATATATAATAATTTGACAACACCCACGGTGTCAATTTTAACACCCCATGTTTTGCAGTGTAGAGCCCTTAGCCTTTTTGACATAGTGGTGGACACTGTAAGTACACTGTATACAGACAAATTTACCCAAACTTTAGAGTAATCTAGTAATGTGTCCAACATCTCAAAATGGCTTATGAAATTGGTCCTTAGTCTCCATAAGGTACCGAAATCGAGAGCAACACAGGGGGGGGGGGGGGTTCCACGTTCTTTAGAACAATTTGTTATCCAAATTTTCCTCGAATTACTCCAATATTTCTCTTCTATTTACCGACGCCATTCTTAATGACTCGGCTCCAGTTCCCATTTGCGCATACCGGAAACCGCGGTGGCTTACTGATTCAAGCGCGGAAGAACACATTAAGAGAGAAGGCATTAGAAGGCCGAGTAGTCCGACCAGGTCACGCAAAGGGCCAAACTACTGTTCGGCTTAAAGGTATACGCCAGGGTTTTTGGAATATACTACTTCCTTCCCATCCTACACTTTTCAAAAACAAAATTTTTTTTTTAAAGAATTGCGATTACTTGAATGGACTATAGGCCTACCTTAGAGAAAGATCGAGTTTTAAATACTAAGGAATCTTTTTATTTCGGGGCAAATCTTTTGCAAATTAGGTATAATTTCAAAACCTTTATCCTTTGTTAGGTATGGCGAACACCATAAGTGCACCATTGGGTTTGGGTGTATAGACAAATTTACCCAAACCAAACTGTGCAACTGAAAGGTGTCCCCCATATCTCAAAATGGCCTATATGGCACACAGGCCTAGGTACCACCAGGTAAGGCATTTTCCGCCTTATTGAAGTTACTGGCAGAGCCGAAGCCGAGCCCAAACTGAAGCCCGAGCCCGAGCCCAAGCCGAAGCTCAAGCCGGAGCCCAAGCCGGAGACCAAGCAGGAGCCCAAGCCGGAGCCCAAGCAGGAGCCCAAGCCGGAGCCCAAGCAGGAGCCCAAGCCGGAGCCCAAGCCGGAGCCCAAGCCGGAGCCCAAGCCGGAGCCCAAGCAGGAGCCCAAGCCGGAGCCCAAGCCGGAGCCCAAGCCAGAGCCCAAGCCGGAGCCCAAGCCGGAGCCCAAGCCGGAGCCCAAGCCGGAGCCCAAGCAGGAGCCCAAGCCGGAGCCCAAGGCCAAGTTCGCGCAAGGACTATCGTTGACCATAGTTCGACTAACTTAGCCCGAGCTCTGTCTAGTCGATGATATTTGGACCACTCCAGTCGACTATTTGGAACCAGCCTACTGGACATGGTCGCATCGCTGGTTACCAATAGCCGTTTTCATAGCACAGTGCAGAGTGAACCAGTTATAAGAAACTGATAACGTATGTTGAGTCGCCGGTCATGTTGACATGACATGACTGCAGTCGTTCGCACTTCAACTTCTGTGCGCATGCCCTACGTACGTCACTGAACAACCACTAGTTAACCATTGTTCCTTGCGCGAACTTGGCCCAAGCAGGAGCCCAGGCCGGAGCCCGAGCCGGAGCCCAAGCCGGAGCCCAAGCCGAAGCTCAAGCCGGAGCCCAAGCAGGAGCCCAAGCCGGAGCCCAAGCAGGAGCCCAAGCCGGAGCCCAAGCAGAAGCCCAAGCCCAAGCCCGAGCCGGAGCCCAAGCAGGAGCCCAAGCTGGAGCCCAGGCCGGAGCCCAGGCCGGAGCCCAAGCCGGAGCCCGAGCAGAAGCCCAAGCCAAGCCCAAGCCGGAGCCCAGTCCAGAGCCCAAGCCGGAGCCCAAGCCGGAGCTCAAGCCGGAGCCCAGGCCGGAGCCCAAGCCGAAGCTCAAGCCGGAGCCCAAGCTGGAGCCCAGGCCGGAGCCCAAGCCGAAGCTCAAGCCAGAGCCCAGGCCGGAGCCCAAGCCGAAGCTCAAGCCGGAGCCCAAGCTGGAGCCCAGGCCGGAGCCCGAGCCGGAGCCTAAGCCGGAGCCCAAGCCGGAGCCCAAGCCGGAGCCCGAGCCGGAGCCTAAGCCAGAGCCCAAGCCGGAGCCCAAGCCGAAGTCCAAGCCCAACCGAAGCCTAAGCCAGAGCCTGAGCCGGAGACCAGGCCAGTGCCCAAGCCGAAGCCTAAGCCATAGCCATGGTTTAGAAAAGGGCCATGGAATACTGGCAATGAATTAAATCAGCGGGGGAAAAACTAAAGTGGAAAAACTAAAGTGGTACATTTTGAATGCATAAAATAACAACCCAACAAGCAGTCTCCAAGTCCAAACGAACCACAAGAGAAACCCTTGACATTGATAGGAGGGTCGCCATGCAGTTTCTGAGAAATAAGCCGAAAGAGAAAGTACACATGTGGTAATTTTGCTTGTTTGACGACTCTTCGCCGTCATGCGACCTTTTGAATTTGATAAAAAAACTAGGAGTTCAAACATTGCAGGGTGGAAATTACAAATCAATTGCAGCGTCCCCATGGAGTGTAATTCTCTCTCCCTTTTGGCCGTTGTGGTGGCTACGTAATGCGCACCGTTGGTCTACAGCTCGAAGTTTCAATCAGTAAGCTCTCGGTGTTTTCAAGAGAAGTTCAGCTATAAGTTGTAATACATTGTAACCGATCTTCCTCGGTATACAAAATAATTTGAATAAATAAAATTTAAAATTTAAACGTTCACTTGGTTTAAATGAGTTGGTACAATAGTACAGATCATATCGACAAATTCAGGGTTTCAACCCCAAACACTTTCCTTTGGTTTAACCGGTTAAATGTTCTAACAAGACCTCTTGCTTCTGTAAATCTTGTAAATCTTGCTACTTTTGAATCTGTGTATAAACCAATTGCTTTATATATTTCATTTAATTCTTTTGGCGTGTTGTGGCCGAGCGGTTTAGTGCATCAGACCCAAGTCCTGGTGGCTCCCGAATCCCGGTCATGACACTTGTGTCCTTGAGCAAGACACTTAACTATAATTGCTTCTCATCACCCAGGGGTAAATGGGTACCTGTGATGGCAGATATTATTCCTGTGATTGATTTAGCTTTAGTGAGCTGTAAACTTGGCGGCGCAGGCTATACACTCCCCAGGGAGCTGAGATGGTTTAAAGGAATGAAATATATGGCCCAGTGACCATGGGGCAATAATGTTATTATATTAACTGTCGTAAAGGTTACACACCTAATGTTCCGACACCCCTGATGTATTTTCCTAATCCTAACCCTCCCTATACTAACACTAACCCTACCCATAGCGTGTAGATCACAGAGGTGTTAAATTGACACCCTGGGTGTTGTCACATAGGCCTATACCAACAAAATAATCATAAATTACACCATAGGGTGTTCGAATAACACCATTTTTTGCAAAAACAATTACATTGGTGTCATTTTAACACCCTTTAATGTTAATTTTGATTCTCTCTTGGGTATCTATATGTGACAACACCCATGGTGTCAATTATAACACACCAGTTTTTGAAGTGTGCCCGAACAGGGTCGGAACAATAGGGTTGTCTGAACGTAGAGCAGTCACCGTCGTGAAATATGATCACGCCAAGTTTTGATTTAAAAAAAGGTTGGTGAATTTCACTTGGCTATTTAAGTATTTATGGGAATGTAAAGACTGCGTTTAAAACACTCTTTGTGGTAAATCTTGATGAAACGGAAATCTATTTTCCCTTCGTTAAAAAAACCCCCATTTGGCTCTGAGAATCGTCATAGTTCAGCAACTTGTCAACATTTTGTCAATAAAGTATGCCCTAAATCGTAAACAGACACAATTTCTGGAGTCCACTGCTATTTTATAAAGGGTTAACCCTGCCCTTTAAGCAAATGTACAATTACATTGGTAATTGTCAAAGACCAGTATCCATCCACACTTGATGTGACCCAACATACATGAAATAACAAACCTGTGAAAGTTTAAGCTAAATCTGTATTTGGAGTCATGAGAAAACAGTGAGAAACCCCATTATATCTTTTCACTGTTTTCAAACATCGGATTTTCTCAACAGTGATAAAGACTAATTGTTTTGCTAATTTCCTAAAAACTATAGCATTTCAAGCAAAACCATTTCAAGAGAGGTTTTCCACTATGACCATCTTTCTACCATGTAAGTTATGAGCAAATCTGTGAACATTTTATATTTTCAACCAGGCCTAAAAAAAAAAAAGTATTTATTGCCCTTTTGGCTAAAAAATCGGGAGGGTCGGTCGGTCGCTTTTTTTTTTTTTTTTTTTTTTAAAGAATACGTCAGAGGAGGAAAAAACACAGTAGATATACACACAACTTTATGTTTTCAACCATTTTAATGTTCTCAAAGTAGTATACATTCATATGGTGAATACAAAACAAAAATAAACTTTTGAAAACTTGATGTATGAATAAATAAAATAATAATATAAATATGAAGTTGTTTCTCAACATCAGGCCTGTGAGTGGACCATTAAAAAAAAGCGGAAAAATACAACCATGTAACAATGATGGGAGTGGAGCTCCGCCACGCCGAAACTCTTGATAGATGCCGCTCTAAACATTAACGTTCAATCGGGAAAGAAATTGACGCGTGCGATGAAAACTGCCACGCAAGGAAAAGGTTTAAAAAAAACTTTAAAAAACCCGGACCAAGACGGAAAGAAATCTTACATTATTCTGTAAAATAATAATTTTTGTTCAGCCAGGGTATCCATCACGCACTTGTGTTGCCCCATGGAGGAATGGTTGCACCGACATCTTGATTGATGTTCGAAAACATGACGCGTTCAATACCACGCCGAGCCGCGCTTAAAAGTGCGTGTACTTGGATATACATGTACATGTACATGCAATGCCAACGATCACACAGCGCCCTCTATTGGCAAGGAGTTGCAACACAAGTGCGTGATGGATACCCGCCCGTTGCGCACTGCATGGAGCAAGGACATAGGATTTACGGACTTCGTGTCGTGTGTGTGGTGTATGATGATGTATATGTAGCAGGCCGACCTGGAAAATTCGTCACGTCTTTTTATCTCACATTTTAAAAAGGCGGAAATAAAAAATCGGCACGGTCAATGAGAAAGCGGAGATTTCACAGGCCTGCAACATAAAACAATATAATTTTGCAAAAGAAACATAAAAACATCGAGGTTTCTATCTTAAATGTCGTTTACTGGGAATCAAAGTATAAAATACTTCAAACAAAATCAAAAAATCGCCATTTAAAAAAAAAAACGCGACCGTGGATTTCAGATTTTTTGGGTCGGTCGGAAAAGGGCAATAAAAACTTTTTTTTTTAGGCCTTACCAATGTTGTATAGCTCCATGGTTGTACATAGTTGTACACACCCTTTAAATCTAAGAAATTACGTAGGTGGTTTTTGTTTTACTGATGGTACTGAAGTCTAGTTCCTTGTAGAGCTTTGTGGTTGCACGGTGCGTTGTGCTACTTGGAACCATACATCGGAGTGAACGAACACATTGTACATCTACTGTACATGTACATGTAATACAAGCTTTGGCATGGTGTATGGTACGGTATCGTACGTGTTGTCTAACTTGGAAACTGTGTCATAGCTTTTATGATCTGGATGGCTGCATGGTACGTGGACAGTCCTCCATGGTTCGAGCACCTACATGTACTTCACACTGTGACGGATCCCTATTCAAAGTCTGAAATACAGTTTGACTTGACCACGATCTATAAACAGATTGGGTTTCGTTATTAGTTTCTCAGTTCAGTTTCTTTGAACCATGGATTAAGCAGACAGTTTGGCTTCGGTGGCATAAAACTCAACGGTGTTTCACAGTCGGGTTTTATCCGTCCGGTTACATTACAGGGAGATCCTGAGTTGTTGCTTGGGTTTGTATTGGTTGGGTCAAGTCGCCATGTTGGTTTAGAACTCTTCGCGTTTGTCCACATACAATTCGCACAACAATTATTCATTGCAACGTAACTTTTTCCCAAGGTAATCCTTGATAGTGGAACATGGAGAAAGGTGGTGGTTAGAATCCCCCCGCCCCTCAACCCCAGACGCTAATAGCCCAATGGGTTGTGTCATGAATTGATTGACCTTAACTTCAAAATGATGGAACATTAAGGGAAACTATACTTACAAGAGGTCAACTGTCAGACTGACTTGTTTTCTAGCAGTGCAGAAACCATAGAGAAAGGTGCAGATGCAAAAGATCCTCTACATTGGAAGATCGACTATAGGACCGGAGGACAGCAACTTATTATACAATACAAGTCAAGGTAAGCATACTTATTAATTAACCCCGTTACACTTTACATCAAGACCTGATCGCGATGTGGGTGATGGCCTAGGCATAGGTCAAGAACTTGTCTGGCAGCGTTAGTCCGCTGGCCAGATGCCAGTGAAAGCACCTAAGGACCAGTCAACTTTACTGAGTGGAACGGCTGCCGGCTGGCTAGTTCAGAAAGGACAAGCTAACTGGTCCTGCTGGCCAGTCACAAGTTAGGCCTAAGGGCAAACTCTGTCTGGTCCTCGACCGTCCTCTCCTAGAAAAAGTGAAAGTCGCTGGCCAACCAAGACAAATTAAAGTGTTGAAAATACAAAAGACAACTGAAGATCCATCAGTCATGCTTCGGACAATAAACGAAATTGAAACGTGGCAACGGTTACTCTAAAGCTTTCACTCCTAAAAGCTTGCACTTTTGTTTGCTGAGGCCACATAAAAAGAAAATTGTTGATCGTCCTGTTTTGGTGGGAAGTTGGGGTGGAGAGGGCGGTTTTTGTTGGGTTTTTTTTTTGACATGGCAAATCATGAAATCAAGAATAAAGAAATCATCACAATCACTATTTAACACTACAGAGGGTTTGTGTGATTTTGATGTTTTTAATTGTTTTGTTAAACCCATTTAACTCCTAGATGACATTTTCTGTAAACATTTTCAAAAAACTAAAACGCAGTGTAGCCAAGGTAAATATTTGAAGAATTGTTCTTGTTTTTGCCAACATATTCTTTCTTCAAACATCTATTTCAAACCCATGGACTTTAAACAAATATCAGCTGAAAAATCTTGGAGCCAAATTTGACTGAAAAGATCATTGAAAATATCGTTTTCTATGATTAAAAAAAATATATAAAAAAATGGGGTCGGGGGGTTTCGTGAACAATTTTGTTTTTATGTGGCCTAATAAGAACTCACTGAAACGTAGGTCGTATCCGAAATGATCCAGCCGGGCTAGCCGTAGCCCCCAATCCGGACACGGATCAATCCTTGTGATTGTAGGGGTTGTACATGTACATGTCTTTGCTTTCACTAAAGTTGACTTACAAAATGGCACCAACATGATGGAAACTTAAACTGGCTCTTTGAATGATACATGGCAAAAACTGGGGTGTTAAAATTGACACCATGGATGTTGTCACATATAGATACCTAAGAGAGAATCAAAATTAACATTACTGGGTGCTAAAATAACACCAATGTAATTGTGTTGGCAGAAATTAGTGATATTTTAACACCCAGTGGTGTAAAGTTTGATTCTTCTTTCGGTATCTATATATGACAACACCCATGGTGTCAATTTTTGCAGTGTATATCCGAAGGAATAGCATTCCACTTGCGGGCAGTTATAAATGGTTAAAGGTACTGTATATACGTTTGGTAATGACTCTGAACATTAATGGCAATAAAAACTTACTTGGTATAGCAGCTTTGGATAGTAAAATGCATTTTGAGAAACTTTTCACTTCGAAGTACTGCGGTTATGGAACAAGATATCACTTTTTATCCCCAAACATTTTAATCTGAGAAGCGTTACTGCAGTAACGCTTCTCAGATTGTGTGTTCCAATCGCAGCTGGTTATGCGTGGACATAACCGCTCCAGATTTTCGGCAAGATCGCAAAAACGCTACCACCTTTTGAAATGAAATTTTCCCAGGTTAGTTATATGGTATATATCTACAACTATGTAGGAGTGAAACAAGCAGTGGGTTCCAATTACCAAAAGTATACAGTCCCTTTAAAAATAGACCTTTGATTTATAGCCGACATTGGCAAGATTTGATCTTGAGACATGACACTTTATCTGACACGTGAGAACTCTAGAAGATTTTACACACATCACTTCGACTTCGAGAGCGTTTAGTTTTAGTTTTGCCATTCTGCCTCCATAGTTTTGTGAAAGGCAAAACTACCCATATCAAAAGTGGATATAAATCAGACAAGGCCAAACAAAAAATGTTTAGAGTCCTGCCTTTTTGAAAAAAGGAACGAGGAGGGCTTTTTCTTTTAATGGCCGCCCGACACATTTTTGTAGACAACCGGCCGGGCTTTTTTTTCAAAATGGATGC
This sequence comes from Plazaster borealis, assembly GCA_021014325.1. Lineage (NCBI taxonomy): Eukaryota > Metazoa > Echinodermata > Asteroidea > Forcipulatida > Labidiasteridae > Plazaster > Plazaster borealis. The sequence continues at coordinate 15,858,861 of CM037455.1, read as the reverse complement.
CAGCTTTTTTGCTCAGGTGTGCTGAAGTCGAAAATACGATCTTATTTCTTAAAAAAAAAAATCGTCAGGGATCGTTAAAAATGCATCATTTGTAAAAAAAATATATATATATATATATATTATAAAGAAGCAGGCGGCATCTAAAAATGAAGCGGGTGGGGAAGCTAAACATGTTTTAATTTTTATTTGGCCCAAAGCAATATCCAATATTAATGTTTTCTTCTATTGAGCTGTGTACAAATCGTGCCTGCATGAAGTCCAGTCTCTGATGTTCTTTTGTAGACGTGTGATGTCACAGGTTATGTGATCCATAAAGGAAATGTTTATGACATTGTTGTTTTGATATCATGTGTGATCCCTTGCTCTGCAAGCGAGTTGGTATCGTGCGATCTCTGCTCTAAGAATGCGGAAGGTCAAGGGACTGTGCGCAAACAACACGACTACATTCAACATAATAATATTTTTATCCGGAAAACAGCACCAACCACTATCAATTGTTTACAAAAATACTGACCAGGGCATTTCCTGGCAGGCAAGATACTATTGTCGGTCATATTTTACATTTTTGTCTCATAATGTCCACATAAATTCTGCAGTTATATACAAAATAACAGCTGTACAAGTTTTGAGATTTGTCCTCTTTATTCATGTCAAAGTTAAACCCAAAAATTAGTCAGTGCAATCTCCATAACTATTGTGTGTGTTCTTCCATTGGGCTGTGTACAAATAGAGCCTGAAGAAAACCTATAATCTAGTTCGATCGTAGAGGGCGCTTTGGTAACTACTGAAACCATTAATGAGCATAAAAACTTACTTGGTAAGAAGCACTGCAGCTGTTGATAATATAAAATGTTTTAAGAAAAGTTTCCCTGCTCAAGAATGTGGTTTTAGAGAGGGATTAAAACAAATGTCAATCTGAGAAACGTTTCATGCAGAAAGGTTCTCAGGTTGTGTATTCCATCCAATTACGGATTATTCTTCCTGCGTGGACATAACCGCTCCAGATTTTCGGAGATACCTAAAAAAACGCTACCACGTTTTGAAATAAAATTTTCAGGTTAGTTTTATTGTGTATATCTACATTTATGTAGGATTAAAACAATCGATCGGTTCCAAAAACCAAAGGTCTACTTTGCCTTTAATGTCATTTTTGACTTACTTGTGCAGAGCGGAAGAATGTCACCCTGGTATCCGCGCTGCTGAGCCACAACCTCAAGGCTAAGGGCGACACTAAACCAGCAGCTGAACTTACTCCTGTCACATACAATACACGATTCCATCATGATACCTTCAAGTTTGTTCCAGTACGTGGGGTTGGTAATAAAGTCATCGTAACCATTGTGACTAGTTATCACCATAAAGCAAGAGTTACACAAGAGAGAAAAGGCCCTTTCACACGAGCACCAGTAACAAAGGTCCCCGGGTAATGGGTGCCGGTTGTCTGTCACTTGCCATTATTCAACAAGCTTTCACATGGCTTCTTTGCTTAATTGCTGTCGTGTGAAAAGGGCTTTAGTAACCACTGGCTGTACCCTAGTCCTCCATGGTTGTCATCATTAGGTGCCACAAATGGTTAGGTTCACGTGACAGGGATCCCAGAGGGGTTGCGGTTGACATGAAGCTAGATTGCAGATGTAAAATGGCGGAAGGACATCACTGAACATTTTGTTAAAAAGGTCATTTGAAAAAAAAGTTTTCGGTTTTATTTTTAAATTGTGTTAAAATTATTTTTAGTCTGAAAGTTTGCTGATTTTAAAGTTCATACTAGAACAATTGTTTTTCATGCATGAAACGTTTCTTAGATTGTTGATTCCAATTACGAATAATTCTTCCTGCATGGACATTATATTTTCCGCTCCGGATTTTCGAGGATATCTAAACCTGGTACCACCTTATGAGATGAGATTTTCACAGGTTAGATTTATTATATTTTTTTTTTGTATAGGATTAAAACAATTGATCGGTTCCAAAAACTAAAGGTATACTTTGCCTTTAGGCAAAAAAAAAAACAGCGCTTAAAAATTTCCTGCTGAGCAAAAAAGGCAGGAGAATACTTGATTTGGCTGGTAACCATATTCTGGTAAGCATAATTTGTTGTGTTTAGCTACTCTTTGTGCTTAAGCAGCTCTATGAAACGTAATAGGCCCTAATCAAACTGTCTTAGCATAGTGGTTTCTACTGGGAGAGTTTACACACTGTGCTGACCTCTTCTGTAATTACGAATAAAACCAAACCTGTTCAGTCTGACATTCCTTTTAAAACATCCGCTTTCAATTACGACATTTCATTCCAGTCACAGAATTAATTGGCTCTTATTGGATATCAATCTCTAATTACTCCCTTATGAGTTGTAGCTGGTCAGCAGGTAGGTGGTGCCGTCAGTTGCGACTCTCTTGTGAATGCTGAAATTTGAAATCCCGGTTTAAGGGCAGGGTGTACTTTTGGCAATTACTCCACAAGTTTGTGGCGTGTCGTGGCCGAGCGGATAAGAACACCGAACTCAAGCTCTGGTGTTTCTGATCAGCAGAGTGTGGGTTCGAATCCCAGTCGTGACACTTGTGTCCTTAAGCAAGACACTTAACATAATGCTGGCTTCGTCGGATGATGGACGTAAAGGGGTTGTGTGTGTTGTTAATGCAATGCAAAAATACCCCAGTGCACTTATCTTAAGGAGAGGGGGTTCCCCCGGTGTTCTCCTGGTGATTGGCAGCATATATTGCGCCATAGCACTTGTAAAATTTGCATTGTGCTATAAATGAATAATAATAGGCCTCAATCAAGCAACACACGCTCACATGCCTTTGCAGAAAAATAATCAGACAGATTGTGCGCTGCTAAACATCCGTATAAAGCGCCTAATAAATGTTGTGTTTTTTATTATTATATATTATTATTATTATTATTAATGACCATCAAAACTTACTTGATTGAGAGCCTTGATATATTGTTGATATTATAAAAAAACGTTGAAAACGTTGTGTAATGTAAGATTAGAATTTAGAGAATTTTTCACCCAAATCACCCACTGACTTGACTAAACAATGCAATATTCTAATTGTTTTGTGTTGTTTCTTGTTGTTTTTGATGACCAATTGAGCCAAAATCTTCACATTGTTATGTTATGCATACCGGTACACACCAAGGTTATACTTGTGACAATTGATGATCAAAGGTAATCCTTTAAAGTATAAAAGGTAGGGTCATTGGTAAATACTCCAAAAATTAAAGACCATAAAAAACTTACTTGATGAGAAGCACTTCAGCTGTTGATAGTATAAGCTATTTTGAGAAATGATTCCCTTCGAAGATGGATAATTTTTCACCCCAAAAGATTTCAATCTGATTCTGAGAAAAGATTCATGCATGAATCGTTTTTAAGATTTCTGAGGGTTGGTGTCCGTTTGCGAATGTTCAGCCAGATAAACAGTTGGTAACCGCTGTCACATCCCAGATAAACAGTTGGTAACCGCTGTCACATCCCAGATTAACAGTTGGTAACCGCTGTCACATCCCAGATAAACGGTTGGTACCCGCTGTCACCTCGCTAAAACGTGGATGGATTCGACGTTCTCGGTGGAAATACCGTGACAGATTTGTTGTTGTTTTTTCAACAAGTAGACAGCTGAAACTGTTTATTATTTCCTTCCTCATTTAAAAACTTCCGGGTTAGAGTTGACCCGAATCCGTGTCACGTGGGGTTTGACCCGTTTCTTAAGCACAAAACGTAGCCAAGCACAACAACATTTTGCTTACAGATTAACGTTACCAACCAAAATACCATACCACATGTGTACCATCTGTGACTGGTACCCTGCTTTGTAGAAAGACTGTTAAGCAATATTTCCCCTGTAAGCAGCTCTATAATATTGACCCCTGGCCCCAATTTCATAGAGCTGCTTAACGGCCGATTTTGTGCTTACTGAGCGAGTTGCCATTTTATAGCGCTGCTAACCGTAAGCACACGAAAAGGCATGCTAACCTTCCGGTGATTACTGTATGAAAATGAATGACGTAACAATGCAAATCCATGGTGAACGCGCAAGATGTCCGCCAAATTTTCTTGCTAACCTGTGAAATACGCTTATGAACAAGCAAATTTTTCTGCTATAGTTAAGCAGCTCTAGAATTGACCCCTGTGTGTGAGTCAAAACGTCACACGCTCGCGCATCCGCTGTACGCGCAAAGTTTTGGCTACTTCCGGCTCCAAAGCTTGCATAAGCTTATATGTAATTTAACCAAAAATCACTAATTTCAATACATTCAAAGGCTATTTTGTGACAAAAAAACTGATAATTCTGACAAGACCTTGAGGGTCTGCAAGAAGTGGAACTAAGGCAACTTCAAATTTTTTTGTTTTTTTTGTTTGCATACATAAAATTAATTCTCAAAAAACCCTCTTACTCAACACATTCTCTATGGGCTTCTGGTAATCGGTTGGAGCCAGTCTGTGCGAAGTGGGCGTGGCTTAAAGTGGAACCACGTCACACTTTACGAACACACCAGCGATACCAATCTCAACTGTTGTAAATCATAACAAACCAGCTACTTCTCAACCATTCCTTTAGTCTAAAGCCACATTTTTTGTGAAAACCTTGCAAATTGCTCGTTAAAACACCTGAGGACCTGTGACAATTCTCACCAAGTGGTCCGACTGGCTGAGTTTAGTGTACTAAAGTATCCCTAACTAAAAGCCCTATTTAATATGAACCATGGACCAGTGAATAAGCTGGGGACTATACTAGCGACAGAAGCTATATTCTTGTCCTGCTGGCAAGTCACTGAAAAAGTTAAGGGCAGACCCTACTTTGCAAACCAGCCATGAACAGGAGGACTTTCGTTCTATTTAGAAGCAAGGTCAATACTGAGAATTATCCCGCTTCCATTACCCAATAAAAAATGTTTTGGGGTGGATTAGAGGCAATAAACTCCATGACCTAAATTTAGCTGTCATAGTAATGGGATAAGTACCATAGAGACAGAGCGGTCCGTGGTAGCATTTGTATTTCCTAAGAAAGCAGAAGACGCAATACTTTGCGAGTGTTCCATTCTTCCCCCCAGCTAAAGGTTAACGCAACGATGGAAATCCCAATGCGGATTTGTTTTCTGCATAAATATTAAACAGCAAACATTTCCTAATACATGCATTGCAGATGACGTCATTGACCAATGCGGATTTGTTTTCTGCATAAATATTAAACAGCAAACATTTCCTAATACATGGATTGCAGATGACGCCATTGACCGCCATCTTTGATGAAAAACAGTGGGAAAGTGCACGCGTGTACGCGCTGCGCGACTCTCAGCCAATGATAGCCTTTCACGTGAGCACGTTTCATCAACGATGGGGCCAATGCAAGGGGTCTGACGGTAATAAACATTCACTTGTTCACAATGACTACAGAATTATTACTGTCCTCTATTTTTACTGAATCACAATTTCTTGATTAATTGTGCAATTCATAATCATAGACATTGAAGGGTCTGTATATTTTTGGTAATAATGACTCTGAAAATAAATGGCAACTAACCTGGGAAAATTTGATTTCAAAAGACGGAAGCGTTTTTGAGATATTGCCGAAAATCTGGAGCGGATATGTCCACGCAGGAAGAAGAATCTGCAAATGGCATCCACTATCTGAGAAACGTTACTGTAGTAACGCTTCTCAGATTCAAATTTTTGGGATAAAAACTGATATCTTTTTCCATAACCGCAGTACTTCGAAGTGAAAAGTTTCTCAAAATGCATTATAATATCTAACGCTGCTGTACTTCTTACCAAGTAAGTTTTTATTGCCATTCAATTTCAGAGTCATTACCACACATATAAAGCCCCTTTAAGAAAAGCGTGGTGTTGCTTTATATTGACTTATATGGTCGAAGTAATGGAGTCAAGAAAGAAAAAAGAAGAAAACGACGCACACTCTGGAACTTATTCTTTAGTTTCAAAAACCTTTGTGTTTGTCTTGTTTTGCAGAGCTGTTTAATTGTTATGCAAAGCACATCGACATTTGAATAAGTACCGTATAAACCATGTTACCCTTTATAAACCATGTAATCTTTGGTACAAAAGGAATTACCTTGTACGATACAGGACATTTTCTGACAGGCAAGGTAGTGCACTGGTCATTATGGGAAATTTTACATTTTGTGTCATAATTTCCACATAAATTCAAGAGTTATACAAAAATAACAGCTGAATTTGTTTCTTCTTCATAACAAAAGTTGATAAAAGTCTTTCAGTGCAATTATAACATGTAACATTTGATGTCTGCTTTCATCGGGCTGCGTATAAATCATGACTGCAGAAGGTCCAGACTTTGTGGCTCTTTTTTAAACATGTGATGTCGCAGGTTAGGCCTGCTTGGTCTAGTAGGCCTATTATTAGACATATTCCAGAACCCACCAAAATAAACAGTCAGTTTTAACGAAACTCGCAACCTAAAACTGACAATTTTATAGTAACGAAGAGTCATTTTACTCGCCATGACCGTCGTATGGGAAATGTCACATTGTGTGTCGAAATTCCCTAATAAATTCAAGAGTTGAAAAAAAGTAACAGCTGGACAAATTTTGAGATGTTCCCCTTTTCGTCATACCAAAAGTTGATGTCCAGGCTCTCTTGTAAGTGTTGTGATGTCACAGGTACGTCACGTGGTCTACACACTCTTGAAACTAAAGTTTGTAAAATGAACTGTGGCGGTTCTTTACATTTACAACGAAGTGGTTGTGTGACACTTCGACGTTTCAATCAGCGATCTATTTGTCTTCAGCAAAAAAAGGGACTGATTTTCCAGACTTGCTTGTTGGACGAGCATGTACAAAAATGTGTTCTGAGTTGAAATGAACGTTTCTTATTTGAGGAGGGAGACTAGCGCCTTTAAAGATTCATTGGTCGTTTGTTTCTTTCTTTACATCTTATTAATCATTGGGTACCCTTTAAATGTAGCACCTGTTCCGGGGAGTGAGTGGCTGTGGCTGGAGGAATAATCAGACCCAGATTAGTCCAGGGTCGGTGCTGGGAACCTCTGTTGGTTATAAGACAAGTGGGTGGGAAAGGGCGAACAGTGCCCTGACCCCATGCCTGACCTGAACAGCTGTTTGTGCTTTTTCAAGTGATTTATATTTGAGAGGAACCTTCTTTACATTCCTTAACATGTGTAGTCTTCGATGCAGACGATCTGATTTATTTCACTTGAGTCATCGATCCAAGATGTGTACTATGAATTAACCGGCAGAGAGTACCCTTGACCAGACCATGGAGGTAGATGACCAGACCAAGGAACATATTGGAACAAAGACTAAGTCCTACGCCTTGACGAAGGCGTTGGGGTTTTGTTTTCATTAGTTTATTCATGGAGGTAGAATTATCCTACCTTTGCGCCGCGCTATACCCTCCCGAGCTAGTAATGTGCATGTATCTGTGTGCACATGCATGTTTTGTACACGCATTACGTGCGTGGTCTGAATTGTATACGTGTCCGTATGCGGACAGTAATACGAGTGCGGATGACCTACGCACAGTACAGTGTGATACACACATTACGCGTGGGGTTACGCCGTCTTTTTCCCGAGTGAAAACTGCGACCGCCTTGAGTAAGGCTAGACAGAGAGTATCTTCAGAATAGTTTAAAGGTAGATTACATTATTTTCAGACGTGAACAAAATAATGTACTTACAACTTACTACAAAAATTACAAAATGCAGCTGCTCGCATTGTCACACTTACCAGGCAACACACTCACATTACCATGTTACACCAGTATTGAAGTCACTTCACTGGCTACCCATCAAATCTCGTATTGCTTTCAAACTTCTGTTGCTTATATTTCATTGCATACATGGTTCCGCTCCTATATATAATATTTCTTTAGTCTTTAGTAAAACCATATAGGCCTACTCCTGTTCGATCTCTTCGATCGTCTAATATTTGCTTGTTACATGTTCCAAAGATAAGAGTAGGAAATCGTGGGGCGACCCATGCTGGACCCACCTTCTGGAATGACTTACCACTACAACTTCCGTTATATTTCCAGTGTTGAAACCTTTAAGATTTAGTTTGAAAACTAGCTTGTTTAAAATGGTTTATCTGTAATTGTTCTTTGTCTGATTTTCATCTTTCTTAACTGTGTGAGGATTCGCTCTCGTGCGCCTTGAGCACCTTTTTGTTGGATTTTGGCGCATGAAATACTCTGTATTATTTGTATTATTAATATTATTAAAAGATAACTTATTTGTTTGTAACAGTCCCAAGTAGCCAGTGAAATCCTTTTGCCATGTGTTATTTCATTTTAAAGAAAAATGCAATTTTGTATAATTTTGAAGCGATGGTCAGGCGACCATCGTTTGTTGAACGTGTGAGTTAAAACACAAGATCTGTCTGACAGTTAAAAAGTGTAACCATTTGATCTCGTTTTACTCGTCAGTCAAGGTCGCACAATAAACAGACTGATGGAACGATATATCATTAACCAATGATGTAACTTCCCTTAAAATTTGCTTCAATCGATCGTTCTGGTTCGGGTTGTAGTCGGTGTACAAGGTTGGAAACCGGATGATACCCACAGCTCTCACCATAACACAATAAATACCCTCAATTCTGACATTGACTTTCATGCACACGATTATTGTTTTGCTTAGAAGGATTTTATACGTTTGGTAATTGGGACCCATTGTTTGTTTCAATCCTATATATAGTTGTAGATACCATAAAACTAACATGTGAACATTTCATTTCAAAAGGTGGGAGCGTTTTTGAGATATTGCCGAAAATCTGGAGCGGTTATGTCCACGCAGGAAGAATAATTTCTACAATTGGAAAACACTGTCTGAGAAACGTTACTGTAGTAACGCTTCTCAGATTCATTTTCGGGCGGACAAAACTGATTTTTTTTTCATAACCGCATTACTTCGAAGTGAAAGGTTTCCAAGAGTCATTACCAAACGTATACAAATCCTTTAAGTTTCGCCAAATCTGACAACGGTCAGGTAGGAACTCATGAAAAATACCTAGGCCTTTTTGCCGGGATTCCAAATTCGTCAAAAAATTTCACTATCAACATATAAATATTGATTGTCTTGAAAGGTTTACACATTGGTTAGTCTTGGTGCAAGACGTTCTTGTACGTCATTGTCAGTGACTCAACACATGCATACACGGGGCGATTATTTCACCGATAGAGGGCGTTAACAGCGCCCACTTTCGTTCGATGGTTCATGTATTATACAGTGTGCGGTTAGAGGGGAAATTGCGATAGTCGAGTGATACGGAACAACAATGTCTTACACCAAGACTAGTTTCTTGTTTTCAGAGCAACCATTTACAAGTCCTTTTTTGAAACGCATTACGAGCGAACAATTTACAACGTTGGACACCTTATTGCTGACTGTGCAGCAGTCATCAAAATACTAATACAGAGCCTTGAGCAAAGACTAATAGTGAGTAGTGCACAGCAGGCTGTGCCAATCGTCTTGGCTAGCTGACAAATATTTCCGTCGGAAATGTTGTCATCCTCGTGCCAATTATTGAAATCGGTCTTGCTCCTAGCTTTCAGACCCAGGCACAAAATTTTGTGACAGTTATCCATTTAAATTTTGTACCACCCCCTTATTTAGCATTGACAGAAGTTCATTCGACAAAATGGTTGTTTTCTCCTTCGAAGCCTTTCTGCATGTCAATATTTACCTCAGGCAATTCGAGGTTGGTTAATTTATGCTAAGGATGAGCCCCTGGGACGGTCTAACGGCTTCATACACTTGATTTGTTCAGGTTTTGGGATAATGATAACCATGGTAGTAATAATAGTGTTCATTTAATACGCCATGTATTGATTTGATGGGACTGATTTTATGACACGGAGCAACCGTAATACAACACATTGGAAGAGGTACAAGGTGAGGTGGTGCATTTTTATTGCTGCCAGACTATCCAGCTTTACTTCCCAGCTTAAGGACACAAGTGTCAAGACCGGGACTTTAACCCACACTCTGCAGAACTCTTGTGCCAAGGGCCTACTGAACACTGGTGCCTGGGTCCTACGGTGCTTAGGGCTTGCGGAACCCTGGTTCCGATGGCCTACTGAACACTCCTAGGGCCAACAGAACACTGGTGCCTAGGACATAGTGAATATTGGTGCCTACAGGTATACTCAACACTTGTGCCTAAAACCTATTGGACACTGGTGCCCATAATGACCTACGAAACACCAGTTCCTTGGGCATAAAGTGAAGGCTGATACATAGGGCTACGAAACACTGGCACCTAGGGCCTACAGAACACTGGTGCCTACAGGGCCTACAGAACACTTGTGCCTGTACCCCTAGGAACACTGGTGCCTAGGGCTTATTGTGCTTTGGTACCCATGGCCTCGGAACACTGGTGACAAGGGAAAGGCCTACGGAACACTTGTACTTCGGGCCTCTGAGATTGAACACTGGTGCATAGGGCCTTCGGAATACTGGTGGTAATAGGACCATTCGATGTATTATGCCAACAGAACACTGGTGCCCAGGGCATATATAATATATTGGTGCCTAGGGCCTTCGGAATACTAGGGCGTACAGAGCACTGGTGCCTAGGGCCTACAGAACACTGGTGCCTATAAGGGCTTATTGGGCTTTGGTGCCCATGGCCTCAGAACACTGGTGACAAGGGAACGGCCTACAGAACACTTTTACTTCGGGCCTCTAGAGTAGTGATTGAGCACTGGTGCCTAGGGCGTACAGAACACTGGTGCCTAGGGCTTATTGCGCTTTAGTGCCCATGGCCGCAGAACACTGGTGACAAAGCAACGGCGTACGGAACACTTGTACTTTGGGCCTCTGGAGTAGCGATTGAACACTGGTGCCTAGGGCCTTCGGAATATTGGCGCTAATAAGACCATTCGATGTCTTATGATGTCCCGGTACATGTATGTCAAGTATGTCTTGGACAAGTTGGTTCCGTGTTAAGGTTTTTTTTACACATTGTTCCACCGTCTTCATAGAGAGTACCTTCTTGAAGGAGTTGGGGGGAAAATATGTTGATGATGCACTCATGAAGTGTTACAGTCATTGCACCAATTGGGATGGACAGCCGGGATGCTTTCACCGTTTCTGTTACTTGAATATCTTTACCTTTTGGACGACCCCTTTCGTTTCGTCTGAGACAGTGTTTGCCTGCCACTGTGCCAGTGAGTTTGACCTTAATGTGGAGGTCATCTAGGGATATGTCTGGCCGTCAGTAACATGACTTTGACTGCAGGCAAAATGAAGTGGTTTTTCCTGTTGGTGCTAATCAGTAGATTTAATGAACGGAAAGACCCATGATGAGTATCCTCCAAGAGTCATCAGCCCCATCAATTAGGATGACGTCACACAACTGTACTACTGCGTCGATACATGTATAGCCATGTTGCAGGTGGCTTTTAGCATCTTAGGCCACATACACAAATAAATTGTTGATCGTCCTTTTTGGGGGCAAGTGGGGGTGGGAGGCCTTTTTTGGTTGTTTGTTTTTTTGTTTTGTTTTTTTTATGGCAAAATATGAAACAGAGAATAAAGAAATCATCACAATCACTGTAAAACAGAGGGTTTAAGTGACCTTTTTGAAGTTTTTATTTGTTTTGCTAAACCCATTTATCTCCTATGATGACATTTTCTGTAAACATTTTCAAAAAACTAAAACGCAGTGTAGCCTAAGTAAATATTTGAATTGTTCTTGTTTTTCCGACATGAATAACCTTTCCCCAAACATCTTTTCCAACCTATAGATTTTTGAAAAAAATATCAGCAGATAAAACTGGGAGCAAAATTTGACTGAAAAGATCATTAAGAGACCGTTTGTTTATGATTAAAACAAATTAATAAATTTAAAAAAAAATTGGAGGTCAGGGGGTTTCGTAGGATCGGGCGGGAACGATCAACAATTTGTTTTTTTATGTGGTCCAAATGTTTTGAACACAATACTGCTGAAGAAACACAAAATTAAACGGAGAACCAGTCATTTACATTACACAAGACATACTACTTTGGCTGATTACTTTGGGGAAACCAATCACAAACAGTTATACATGACGTGTGTTGGGGGTTGGTAACAAAGCATGCCTTTTGTTCTTTACCGTTCGATTGTTTTAATCCTATATATAAATGTAGACATACAATAAAACTTACCTGTGAAAATTTCATGGTCGCGGGGTTTTCTTTCGCCGAAAATCCGGAACGGCTATGTCCACGCAGGAAGAGTATTCCTTAATTGGAAAACACAATCTGAAAACGCATCTGACAGTAACGTTTCTCAGATTCAAATTTTGGGGAATTGAAACTGATATCTTTTTCCATAATCACATTACTTCGAAGCGAAATTATTAAAAAAAATGCTTCATACTATCGAAAGCTGCTGTACTTCTAACCGAGAAGGGTTTTTTTGCCATTAATTTTAAGAGTGATTACCAAACGTATACCTTTCCTTTAAAGGGTCTGTATATATGTTTGGTAATGACTCTGAAATTTAATGGCAATAAAAAACTTACTTGGTAAGAACATGGAGGTAGGATTCCTGGTAAGAACATACAGCAGCTTTGGAAAGTATAATGCATTTTAGAAACTTTTCACTTAGAAGTACTGCGGTTATGGAAAAAGATATCGCTTGTTATCCCCCAAAATTTGCATATGAGAAGCGTTACTGCAGTAATGTTTCTCAGATAGTGTGTTCCAATTGCAGATTATTCTTCCTGCGTGGACATAACCGCTCCAGATTTTCGGCAAAATCTCAAAAACCACCTTTTGACATGAAATTTTCACAGTTAAGTTTTATGGTATCTACAACTAATAGGATTGAAACAAACAGTGGGTTTCAAATTACCAAACGTATACAGTCCCTTTAAGCAGCTCATACTCCGGTGACTGTGCAATGACCTTGCATGGTTATTTTCTTAGTGATACAGAATAGGGTACCAGTGTGATCAGATTGATCGCCCTTGCAGGATCTGATCCTGCTTTGATCCTCCTTGCTGGATCAAGTGTAAACGCGGTGCAAGTACTGAAGAAGAAAAAAGTGGTTGGAGTTATTGTCCATCACTCCCCAGATAAACAACTCATGCAGATTGATGGAAATACAACATAAAAAGCCTGACAGTCACATAAGTCAGGGGTATGGCTCATCATCTGGAGATAATCATCAAGGAAAACCACATAATCTCTTCTCTAACATACGAAGTAATTTTGTTTTTCTCTCAAGCAGTTACTAATTTACAATCATAGTGACACGCAAAAAAAAACCACCCTTCAACTATTGTGAAAAGTTCAACAGTTGTCTGCCCACATGTTGACACAGCACACTTGAAGTTATTAACTGCTTCCGGTTTTGACAAAGAAGTATAGGTCTCCCAAAGCTTTCTCTTGTCGTGTAAAAGGTTATGATTGAATCTTGTTTTCTTTCTAAATAGTCTTTTCCGAAGTAGTGTTGTTTTTAGGTAAGAGGTACAAGGTTCCTGTGTATCTGCAGTAATGTCTCTTGAGTCAAGTGATATGTGTCCCAAAAATTATCGGTAGCCGTCTTGGAATGTACATGTACATGTACATGTACATGTACAGTCGACCCTCGTTATAAAGAGCACAATGAAGAGGTTCTGCGAATGAAGAGTACACTCTGAAGTCCCGAATCTCATTTCTGCTTTGTGTTTCTTTGTTTTGCCTTCCTCTTATAACAACGTTCCTGTTATAAAAAAGGTAATTTGGCCAGTCTGAGCGATCTTGTTATAAGGTGAGTCGACTGTACATGTACATGCACGTCAATTTTACAAGCATGGAGCCCAAGTCTCAAGAAAGACGTGACAGTGTTAGAAAAGGTACAGCGCAGGGCAACTAAGATCATCACATTGCTTGAAAAACAAAACATACACAGAAAGACTGCAAGAGTTAAACTTGTACAGACTGGAAGCACGAAGACTACGAGGGGACTTGATTAAGGTATACAACATCTTAAACGGCTTGGAAGGAATTGAGGAGAGCAAGCTTTTTCCACAGACATGAACAACCTATTCCAAGTCAGGGGTCATAACCAAAAGCTGTACAAACCAGGACCTGGGACTCAAGAACTTAAATACTGGAAAGAAATTGGATATGGGGTCAAAACATTTCTGCGCCTTGAACACCCAGCAGGGTGGATATGTGCGCATTACAAGTCTTATTATTATTATTACTATTTATTATAAAGGTTTAACCTATTCATTCCCATCAACCTGTAAGTAAGAGCCGTGCCAGTGTATATGGGGAAAACCATTTTATATTAAAAACACTGGTAGTCACAATGCGGTAAAAGGTGTTTTGAAAAGTTAATGGAAAGTTCGACGATATAACACATCTAACCCCCCCCCCCGACCAAGTTTAACAGATTCAATTTATGTATTGCTTCTTGGTACATTATTATAGTTATTTTCCAGTGAAGTATAGACCTTTATCATGGTGCGGCCATCTTGATTTTTCTCCCATTCAAATCAGTGTAACCAAACCGAGGCTGGAAGGAGAATTAGTCTGGTTCCTTTTTGTACAATGACTATTAGCATTCATTACTGTTATTGGATACAGGGAACATGACCAAGATGGTGGCAACATGATAAAGGTCTATAGCATGGAATAGTCACAACCATGACTCACTTGCACATCTGCGATACCTATATAGGTTGGATTATGTGACATCTAGGTTTGCACACCATGACGCGCACAGCGGCATTTCGTTTGTGATAGAACCATGGAGGTAGAAATATTTCTACCTCCATGATAGAACCATCTATGGAAGAACCAACCAGTATGTATAAAGTGGAATGTTTATTTTACTTTTGAGCGTCAGTGAATAATGGTTTGAAAGATATCCACCTCAAATCTATACCGGATTGTAAACACGCCAACAGTGTAGGACCGTTGTCCTTTCTCTATGGTAGGACTTGGACCACGTCTGAACCAAGTTGCCTGGCAGTTTTGTTCGCAATACGAATCGTTCATGTTCATGGTCCTTTTCAGGGGTAGCATGGCGGTAATCAATCATTAAACTTTCGTGTGTCCTTGACCCCCCCCCCCCGAAGCAGCACCCGACGATCTTGTTTATTTAATAATTATCGGTGGGTTTACGTGGATTCTGGTGCACAGCGTACACTTGTACTTGTAAAGGTAGTGACTGTATACGCAACGCTGCAAACCTTTATGGTGGGAATGTGGACTGACAGAGATAGTCACGGATGAACCCACACATGTAGTGTAAACACAACACATACCAATACACAGAGAACTGGGCAAGTAGTTTGTGTTCTACTACTAACTACTACTACTAGAAGTTTGGAGTACCGGTGCATGTACAAAGATGGTGGATTGGTGTTCGACATGCACCTGTGCATGTCTTGCCACTTTGTGTGTCATGTAAGTGATATTGTCTTTTCCTCTTAATCTGTAAGTTTGAAAGTCACGTGTGTAGTGTAAACACACACAGACGTACCAATACACAGAGAACTGGGACAGTAGGTTGTGTACTACACTAAAATAGAAGTTGGGACTGGGAGTACGTGTACAAAGATGGTGGATTGGTGTTCGACATGCACCTGTGCATGTCTTGCCACTTTGTGTGTCATGTAAGTGATATTTGTCTTTTCCTCTTAATCTGTAAGTTTGAAAGTCACGTGTGTAGTGTAAACACACACACACATACCAATACACAGAGAACTGGGACAGTAGGTTGTGTACTACTATATAAGTTGGGAGTACATGTACAAAGATGGTGGAGTGGTGTTCAACTTGGCATCCACCTGTGTAGGTATTGACACTTTGTCTGTCATGTAAGTGATATTGTCTTCTCCTCTTCTGTAAGTTTGAAAGTCAAGTGTGTAGTGTAAACACACACAGACATACCAATACACAGAGAACTGGGCAGTAGGTTGTGTACTACACTTTAATAGAAGTTGGTAGTACGTGTACAAAGATGATGGATTTGTGTTCAACTTGACATGCACCCAGGTCTTGCCGAAAACCCATCCGTGATTTACACGCTATGGGTTAGGGATTATGGTTTGGATTAGGGTTAGGATTAGTATAGGATTAGGATTAGGGTTAGGATTAGGAAAATACACGAGGGGTGTCGGAACAAAGGTGTGTTATAATCAGTTTGTAGACCATGGACCATGGTTAGCACTTTTCGACACCACTCTTATGGTTTTGAAGTATAGCTCTGCATTACATAGACAATGTGACCTGTGACATAATAATAACAATACACAACATTTATTAGGCGCTTAATACGGATGTTTCTAAGCGCACAATTGTCTGACTACACATTTTTCCTGCAAGGTATGTGGAGCTACGTTTGAAGTATGAGGCCTATTCATTTATAGCACCATGCAATGGTTTACAAGGTGCTGTGGCGCATTATATGCTGCCGACCAGACCAGGAACACCGGGGCGAACCCCTTCTCTTTACGATAAGTGCACTGGGTTCTTTTACGTGCATTACACAACACACGGGACCAACGGCTTTACGTCCCATCCGAAGGACGAAGCATGTGGTTAAGTGTCTTGCCTA
Organism: Plazaster borealis; assembly: GCA_021014325.1. NCBI lineage: Eukaryota > Metazoa > Echinodermata > Asteroidea > Forcipulatida > Labidiasteridae > Plazaster > Plazaster borealis. The sequence goes on along the minus strand of CM037455.1, from coordinate 15,842,321 downwards.
AGGACAAAAGTGTCACGACTGGGATTCAAACCCACACTCTGCTGATCAGAAACACCAGAGCTTGAGTTCGGTGTTCTTATCCGCTCGGCCACGACACGCCACAAATGTTTACAAAATTAACATGTTTACAAAAGAGCAAGAGATCCTGGACTTCCTGTAGGCACGGTTTGTAAACAGCTCAATGGAAGAAAACATAAAATCTTATATTTTATGGAGATTGCATCGTTTGTTTTTTTAATCAATTTTTGATAATTATGAAGAAAGGGTGTTAAAATAACACTAATTTCTGCCAACACTGTCAACACAATTACATTGGTGTTATTTTAACACCCTATGATGTTAATTTTGATTCTGGCTTCGGTATCTCCATGTGACAACACACATGGTGTCAAGTTTAACACCCCAATGTTTGCAGTGTAGAATGTACATCTTCACAAGGTCACTCTTTGTTGTAGACAAAGGTTACGGATACTGTTGAAAAATAATATGCACTTCATTTACGCATCAGCATTTATGTATAGGCCTATAGATTTTTTGCTGTGATGTAGATTCCCATATACTGTACGGTACTTTTGTACGTTGTACCCGTAACTGGTATTTGTTTGGCATCAATTTGTATGGCGGTTATGAATTACTGTAATCTAATACGTCAAATACAATCAGAATGACATTTATAATTTGTTTAGAACGGCTAGAGGATCAAACACAGCCTCCTTCGGTCACAACACTGGCCACTTATAAAACTCCACTCTATCTAATCCCTTCGTCCCCAACCTCGTCCCCATGGTTTACTTTATCTCCAACCATGTTTAGAATAGTAAACCCTGGGAGGGAAACTCCTTACTTGGACCCTGATTGGACAACGACTGGTGTACAAAAGTCTCACGTAAACATGTTAAGTTGTATTCATTCAGTATTCACCATTGATCGTCAATGTAATAGAGATCAATGGTATTCACCATGTTCACAGCCAGACTATTCTAATTTGCATACGTGTCCAAAATAAATTGGATATGCAAATGATCCAATACCAGGGTGAGAGAGCGGTCAACCTCGTACTGCTCGACACACCTGAGATTGCTTCATCCCCACCCTCATGAATTCACCAAACACCGACCGCTCCAAACCAATCTTCATGTCTGGTTACTGGCTTGTAGCCAACATTACGGAGTTACATGTACATGTGTACAGTGAATGGCTATACCACAGATGATGCAAAAGACCATTAGAGAAAGGTAATACTGTACAAGTTTATAGCGTTTTCCTTCTGAGGTCAAAATTGTATAATGAAGAAAGTGTGCACTGTAGAGGTGCAAAGGGCACATCCATGTCAACGAATCGTCGTTTGGATATTGTCTAAGGGGAGATTTTGAATGAAGGAGCAGAAGAGGTCATGGCTTCGTGACATCAATTAAATTCAAGGCCTGGTACCCAGTATATCACGACATCTTGTGTAAAGTACATGTAGATGGCGGGTGCACGGTACAAACTTAAGGGCAAACCATGGTTTGCCCTTAATTTTATTCACAGTGACTAGTCAGGAGAATCAGTTAGCTTGTCATTTCAATAATCGTCCACCAGCTTTTTCACAGGGCCAGATTTTAAGGTTTTCTTTTAACATTGTCATAAGCATGGGACTTGTAATTTGAACTATGAAATGGTTTACATGTAGCGATGGGACTTACTCTTCAGCATAAACTAGCCAGAAGGACTGGTTGGGCGGATTTCTGACTTTTCCTCAGGTGTTTTAACCGGCATTTGGCCAGTGGACCAAAGTTAAGGGAGGAATACTGTACAGGGTAATCAACTTGGATGTGATTAGTAAAGATTTAATTGATTTGATTTGATTTGATTTCAGCTTCGGATACAAACAACAAGAAAACTAGACACATATGAATATAACAAAATAAGAAATCACAAGATTAAATGCACAAAGTATCTAAGGATAACTCAAGATAGCCAATTACTTAGTTATTTTTTCCATTTGAGATCATTTAGAATATATCAGCACATACAAAGTATAATACAATTGAACTTACAATTGAGCTAACATAACTGGTCTTTGACAATTGCCAATGTTAAAGGAACATTACAGAATTGGTTTTTTGCTAACTGGCAGTGTAAGCACTTTATATAATCCACCATATACATAAACTGACAAACCTGTAGAAGTTTGAGATCGATCGGCCATCTGGGTCACGAGAAAATAGTGAAAAACCATTTACACATTTGCATGTGTTATACAATGCATGAATAAAACGCTCATGAGCGATAAACTCCAATCGGAAATTAGTTTTATTTATTTCTCATCATGTATGGCATTTCAGACAGAAATATATCTAGGGATGTTTTCTACTATCATCATCATTAGACCGTGTAAGTTTTATGTAAATTTGTGATCTTAAAGAAAATTTTAATTACCAGTTCTGTAACGTTCCTTTAACCGCATGCTGTAATGATATGTCGTGTTCTCCGCCATCTTGTATTCAGATATTTTGTTATAAAGTAAAATTTACCATGTGATGTGAGTATACAAAAAAATTCAGTAGATTTTTAATATGTAGTAGTTTATGCGTGGTCCCTGTAGACATTATGCACATGACGTCATTTGAGTAGGGCGCCCTCGGCTAGAGGTCAAAAGAAGGGTGTTCATTGGCCCATCCTTTGCGCTGCGCTGCGCGTACATGTAGCTGTGCGTTTTCTATTGTTTCATCACCGTTTTACCTCTAAGATGGCGGCGTTATAACTTCAATGCATAAGGTCCATAGAAACAAGCTTTAACTGTTCGGCAATGTTTGGCAATATTTATGAATATAAAGAAACAAATAAGTAGATATATATATATATATATATAAATATACCGTGATTTTCGGACCGAAAGCAGCGGCTAATAAAGTGATTTTCAAACCTTCAACATGCTCTGCGGCTTATATTCCGTGCGCCTTAGTCCGAAAATTACGGTATATCTAAATAAATATGCAGTATTTAGAGTGTCCGCAAAAACGTGACCATCGAACTTAGGCGGTGACTTTTTCACTGGCTGACCGTCGGTGTGTTTTATTTATAACTAGAGGGAAGGGATGAATCACATGCAGGAATGACACATCATGCCTTGAAATTTGCTTTTTTGTTTTACTTCGGAACTAGATCATCAGCTGTTTCATTCGTCGAAAATTACGGCTTGTCAACTTGTCAGTTGATACTTCGTGTCATTACACCTTTTCCGGATTCGGTGCCACGTATTGACTCATACAATGACTATTGGTACTGTTGTATAGCCAACAAGGAAAATGTGACCGTGTATATAGCCAACAAGGAAATAGTGACCGTGTATATAGCCAACAAGGAAATAGTGACCGTGTATATAGCCAACAAGGAAATAGTGACCGTGTATATAGCCAAGAAGGAAATAGTGAAACCAAGGATGCCTCATAAGTGAACTTAAATCACTGTAGCTCGCAAGCCTGCTGTGTGAACCAGAAACACCAGGGTTAACCCCTACTCTGCCACGAAGGGGAGCTACGGCTTAATGTCCTATCCGAAGGACAAAGCAGTTATGGTAAAGTATCTTGCTCAGGGACACAATTGCAACGACCGGGCCTCAGACCACACTCTGCTGATCAGAAACACCAGAGCTTGAGTCCGGTGCTCTTATACCCGTTCGGCCACGACACGCAATTTGACGTACGTATTTGACGTACATTTTCGTTTAACAATTTCGATACCTTGCCCCCCAAAAATAAAAATCAAAGATTGTGAATTAAATAAAACCATAACATTACTCTGACACACTTCAAAACGCAAATCTCATTTGCAAATAACTGAAGGCCTTGCAGTTGCAGGCACAAACGTACACTGCAAAAACTGGGGTGTTAAAATTGACACCATGGGTGCTGCCACATATAGATACCAAAACAGGAACACAATTTGAGAGTTAAAATAACAAACACCAATTTTTGCCAACTCAATTACATTGGTGTTTTGTTACACCCTATGATGTTAATTTTGATTCTTTTTTGTTGTATCTATAATGTGACAACACCCAGGATGTTAATTTTAACACCCTAGTTTTTACACTGTGCGTTTTAGCTTCATGTTTCCGCAACTTGAAGTGCAAAACTTTGCAACACCTCCCTCACGCTGAATATTATGATCACAATAATTATTTGAGAAATTAATACAGATACCCAATGTGCCTGCCAGGCCTACACTGCACAAACCGGGGTGTCGAAATTGACACCATGGGTACTGTCACATATTATAGATACTTCAAAAAATGATTCAAAATTTACACTATAGGGTGTTAAAATAACACTAATTTCTGCCAACACAATTACATTGGTGTTATTTTATCACCCTCTGATGTTAATTTTGATTCTCTCTTTTGTATCTATATGTGAATCTATATGTGACAACACCCATGGTATAATATTAACACCCTAGTTTTTGCAGTGTAGGACCCTACCTATTCGCCCATGAGATTTGCGTCTTGTAAAATGTGTACACAGGGATGCTATGATTTCATTCGATGGAGTCTTTGTTTAGTCTGGAGGCGAATGTTTAATCGTCATGATGGCATGCAACGGTCATGGCGAGTAATGAATTGTCTTTACGGTTTGTCAGTTTGTCAGTTTTAGGAACGTCAGGTCGCGAGCTGACTGTTTATTTTGGTGGGGTCTGGAAATAATGTCTATACTAGACCATAGGCCTACAGGCATAACCTGTGACATCATGTGTTTACAAAAGAGCCACAGAGTTACGATGCAGTTACGATTTGTACGCAGCCCAATGAAAGAATAACATCAAATCTTACATTTTACGATTGCATTGTTAGATCCTATCAACTTTTGTCACGAAGAAAATATTATTCAGCCGTGATTTTTATTACTCTTTAAATTATGTGGAAATATACGACACAAAATGTAAAATTGTCCACATAACCCTGACCCTGCGTAGTATCTCGCCTGCCAGAAGTGCTCTGGAATGTGCAAGGTCACACGTTTTGTAAAAATAAAAAGGGTAACGTGGGGCTACAGTGTGGTTTACGTTTTGAAGTGTGGGTTTATTTCGGCTGATGCACAATATAATGTACAAGGTGACCTCTAATGTTTTTTCCATGCTGCTTATGTCTGTCTTCGTCCTCCAACTCTCCCAATTAGTCAAGCTGAGTCATCTCATGATTGATTATGTATCAAATTGTATGATGGGGCACTGATGTTACGGACTACCTTTATCTAGCCTTGTCTAAGGCTGTGGTATGTCGTTCACGATTAAGTAATGTGGGGTCGATTTGACTTTGCAACCTCGTATACAATGAGTCCCACCAACCGCGTGGGGGTGTCTACCCATTTGAAACCACGCACTTTAACAAAAGGGGTCCGGGTGTTTCGCGTTTCCTTCCTCCATGGACAGAGTGAGGACGTCTTTGCTTCGCTTTCACAAAACCATTGGAGACGTCGCTAAAAATACTAAGTTCAAACAATGGGAGAACAAATGGTAGAGGTCCTCGATTTACGGGGTCGACAAGGGATCGATTTCGTCCAGCAAGTTTGCACAGCAAAATATTTAGACTAAACTTGTTTTGTGCACACTGAATGCTAACATTGAATAGTGAATTGGTGATTTTTGAGTAGAAACCGAGACAATTTGTGTCGCATTTTGCTACGCCATACAAGGGAAATCGTTCACTGTCGACAAACGCATTGTATAAAGGGTCTATATACGTTTGGTAATGATTCACAGCAGCTTTGGATAGTATAATGCATTTTGAAAAACTTTTCACTTCGAATCGAAGTACTGCGGGTATGGAAAAATATATCACTTTTTATCCCCAAAATTGTTCAATCTGAGAAGCGTTACTGCAGTAACGTTTCTCAGACAGTGTATTCCAATTGCAGATTATTATTCTTGCGTGGACATAACCGCTCCAGATTTTCGGCAATATCTCAAAAACGCTACCACCTTTTGAAATGAAATTTTCACAGGTTAGTTTTATGGTATATATCTACAATATTATGATTGAAACCAACAGTGGGTTCCAATTACCAAAAGTATTGAAACCCTTTAAAGTCACAGTCAAACCGTGGATAACAAAGCGACAATAGGTCCACAATTGCCATCATATGGGAAAACAACGGGGTCCACGTTTGACAGGACAAATGGTTGAACAAAGGAGGGTTCACGATTTGGAGGTCATTACACGCTTGTGTGTGTTTGTGCGCAAGTACAAACGAAAGTGGGACAATAGGAAGTCCACGATCGGCTTGTGTTTGGTTTGTTTGTTTGTTTGTGGGTTTGGGGTGGGTTTGTGGGTTTGTTGGATTTTGTTGTTGCTGTTTGTGTACATACATAGTGTGGACCTGAGAACAAAGGTCTACACAATGTAGGACTTGAAACACTATGTGGACATACACACCTCCACACAGTGTTTTCACCAGTGTTGAAGAATATGTTTTTTTCCGTAAGTGCACAGAACAAAGGAATGTCCACAGAGTGTATGCAGCACAGAGGTATGTGGTCCGGCGAGAGTACTACCGCGGGCGAGCTTCTAGTTGTGCCGCGCAAAACACCGTGCAACCGCGTCTGATCTGACAAGGCTCCCTCTGTTTGCTTTTACCAGGGCCCCAATTTGAAGCAGTTGGAGAGAACATTAATTTGCCAAGCAAAATAACAGCCTCATAGTGTTTGAAAACGTTCGTGCAATAAAGTGGTAAATAATGTCAAAGTGACATCAAAGTGATCCTTCTGTATTTTCCCTTTTTTTCTTTTTCTTTTTAAATCTCTACGACGGGTACTTTAAGTACGCGTTGTATTTCAATGTTGATTCTTTATCACTCAACATTGACCCAGATTTTTGGGGGATCCAGCGGGTCCCACAGGAATGATACCCATTGGAATTAATTCCTTCGTGCTTTTGGTCCATGTCTATTTTTACGGTGTGCCATGTCATCACCAGGACACGTTTGACGGTTAACAACATGACTGATGGCATGGGGCCAAAAACGTAGAGTAACAACGGTGTCAAATTATGTATAGGCCCTTTCACACAGACAATCTTTATCAAGAGACCTTGACGAAAATAACATTGATATAAAAAAAAAGCAAGCAGATTCCAGTCATGTGAAAGCTATCCTTGCTAAATAATAACCAGGGCCCTTGTACACAGATCCAGAGCTCCTCAAAAAATAGCAACCATGTTAAAATCACCACGATACGTAGATTGAAACGATTACTGTTTCCAAACCATGGACCCTTGCTGTGGCGATAGCATTATAGTAGGGTCATATCTTTGGATTCCGTGACCATTTTTTTGCTACCTTTTTTTCTTGATGGATTTGACTTTAGGAACTATTTAAAAGGAAAATAAGCTCCTATGTACCTCTGAAATGTGATAGGAACTTTTTTTATAACGCAATATTCAAAATGGCCGTCGACGCCATCTTGAAAAACATATATTGTAATGGCTCTGGCACCAGATGACCTAGTCGGACAAACGAGATATCCTTTTTCACTATAACTGGCATGGCAAATCCACTGGAGTGTAATTTTAAGGTTTGGGGACCATCTTGACCTCTAAATCCAAGATGGCCGCCGTCACCATCTTGAAAAACATAGATTTCAATAGCTCTGGCACCAAAATACCCTAGACAGACAAAAGAGATGTCTTTTTCGACTATATTTGGCATGACAAATCTACTGGAATGGTAATTGTAGAGTCTGGGGATCATCTTAACCTCCAAATCATTTGATTGAAAAATGATGGCGCTGTCCAATTGAGTGACACTCCAACATTGTTGACTTGAGATAAACATAAAACAATAAAAGTGTTTTTACATGTTTTATGGGTATGGGTCAGCGTCTGGGTATTATGTTCGTATTTTGTCAAGTTGACTGGGGTGGTTGGCGAACATAAAAAGGACCAGAAGAACCGGTTGACAAATGTGTCAGGAAAATTATTATTTTGGGGGGAGACCGCGAGGATATTTGTTCAGATCCTCTTTGTTATACCAAACTGAGCAAATCGTTTAGCCCAAAGTCCAGCCCTCAGCCTTCCTGCTCAAGCACTTAAGATCAGCCTTCATCGCCAGCTTCCTCCATCATCAGCAATTTTACCTGCGGACAACTCCCTCTCATCGACCAGTTGGAGGATTCACTAATCACGTCGTTTGATGTCAGGGAAGAATTTCAAAGTGAAACCCCTGCTCCACGCATCAAACTTGCCGAACAAGACTTTAACCACGTAAAACTCTTAGCGGAGCCAGTTAACATTTTAACAGCCGCTACGAGCCACATTACGCACCAAGTCCCATTTTTGGCCAAGCCATAGCGTCAAACAAACCGCCGGCATACTAACGGAACACAGCAAGGCCACCGCATCCACACAAGGGTCTCACCTTCCAACCATCCTTTACGGAGAATTGGAACAAACTCACTTCAAAGGCATCCTTGCTACTGGTCCAGCTCACACTCGCGGAGTGCAAGTTCCAGGCGGAGGAGTTGGAGACAAGACTTGACAAGGCCAAGAAAGAAGCAAGAGCACAGCTGGTACAAGACTTCAAGGGAGCGGAACTGAGAACAGCGACCCAGCTCTTCGGTTTCTTCACCCGGCCAAGACCAACCAAGGCTCGAGGAACCAAGAGAAAAAGAGAACAACCTCTTTAATAAACCAACCGGTCCTTTTCAGGACCACCACTTTTTCCAAGGTAGATTTTCATGACTACGTTGATTTTTAATAAAATATTTATTATAATACTATAATACGGCATTCCCAAGTATATATTATTATTTATAAGCAATATAAATCAGTACTCCTCTTTGTTAAACATGACTAAACGAAGGTTTACTTTATTAAACGAGCAAACAGCTCTCAAAGAAAAGCCAACAACTTTTCTCACACGTGCGACACATCCAAACGGTTCATTAAGAATAATATTCTTGAATAATTGGCTTAAGAAAGCGAACAATTCATAACGAACCTATCCAGGGCAAACCTTTCTACAATTGAGAAAGTTGCTTTAGGAAAAGGCCTAAATTTTGTTCCCACTCCTGCCAAACCTACCCGTAAAAAACTTCTGAGTGATTTCAACATCTTCCAAAGAAGAATGAGAATTGCTTTCCTAATGCACAGCAAACCTGCCAAGGCTCGACCATTCAAACCACCCTCAAAATGGCGTCCAATTTCAACACAATGTGCGACACTCGAAAATTATTTGGAAGCCACAAAATACCAATTTGCTCATATTCGATTGCGCAACCAGCTCAGAAATATGACCAGACAGGAAATATCAGCCATTACCAAACTGAAACACAACCCAGATATCGTAATTAAACCTTACGACAAGGGAAGATGCATTTGCATAATGAACCGAACTGATTACCTAGAAGTACTAAACACACCCTGGCTTATCTTGATCCACTCTCGCAACCAGGCATCTACCCTATCATGTATTTTTTTTCTTGAAAATACACAAAACACCACCCGCGGGCACGCCTTTTGTTGGGAGACCTATCATAAGATGTTTAAGTCCTACAGCCAAAATATGAATTTGTGGATTATTTCCTTCTTCGGAGAAACACTTCGCTATGCCAGAAACACAAATAACGAAGATGATTTCCTACTCGAAGTCAATAACTTCTCTGAAAAGCTAACTGCAAGAGGCTACAGTTTCTCAGAGATGTACAAAACCACAACAAAAGTATCACTCAAAGACCGATCAAATTTGATTCACCAACAGCAGAGAAATGCAGAAAGCAAAACTCCATTGGTTTTCAGTACGACATACAACCCGTACATCAACCAAAGTGACCTAAACAAATCCATCAAACAACATTGGTCTCAATACGCAACCATGAATCACTTTCGGAGATCTTTCCAGACCCTCCTTTCATTGCGTACAGAAAAGATCAAAACATAAGGGAAAAGTTGATCAGAGTAAAACTAAACCGGAGTCAAATTGACTCCACCCCCAAACAGCTCGCTCCTCCCCTGATGATTCGGGTTTTGTAGACCCGGACGAAACACTAAACATCCTAATCTCCTTACTGGAGGAACAGGTCACTTATACTGAAAACTCAACTCAGGTTTAAAAGTCCGCATTCTGATTTATTATACATCTTACCTGAACCTTAGCTGAATACACTAACTAATGTCTTTCACAAGACACTGAGACTTACAGATTCTAATATAGAATCACCCACACGCAACTGATGAGTGCCAAGTAGGCATGAAAACATGTTATTGCTATAACAATGAGGATCTGAAAAATATCCTCGCGGTCTCCCCCCCCAAAAAAAAAAAAAAAAAAAAACACCCCAGTCAACTAGACAAAATACGAACATAATACCCAGACGCTGACCCATACCCATAAAACATGTAAAAACACTTTTACTGTTTTATGTTTATCTCAAGTCAACAGTGTTGGAGTGTCACTGAATTGGACAGCACCATCATTTTTCAATCAATCAATCAACTATGAAAAACATTTTTAAAATTATTTGTAATGCCAGAAATAGTGGAAAATGATACCCTATTTGTTCTATATAGCTCTTTTTGTGCCAGAGTTTTCACATTAATTTTCAAGATGGCGACGGCGGCCATCTTGAATTTGGAGGTCAGGATGATCCCAAACTCTACAATTACCATTCCAGTGGATTTGTAATGCCATGGATAGTGGAAATCGACACCCTATTTATTCTTATAGTTCTTATGGTGCCAAAGCTGATGAAAGTTATGTTTTTCAACATGGCGACGGCGGCCATCTTGGATTTAGGAGTTGTGGATGATCCCCAAACTCTACAATAACCATTCAAGTAGATTTGTCATGCTAAATATATTGGAAAATGACATCTCTTTTGTCTGTCTAGGTTATCTGGTGCCAGAGCAAATGCAAGTTATGTTTTTCAAGATGGCGACGGCTGCCATCTTGGATTTAGAGGTCAAGATGGTCCCCAAACCTTAAAATTACCACTCCAGTGGATTTGTCATGCCAGATATAGTGGAAAAAGATATCTTTTTTGTCCGTCTAGGTCATCTGGTGCCAGAGCTATTACAATTAATGTTTTTCAAGATGGCGTCGGCGGCCATTTTGAATATTGCGCTATAAAAAAAGTTCCTATCACATTTCAGAGGTACATAGGAGCTTATTTTCCTTTTAAATGGTTCCTGAAGTCAAATCCATCAAGAAAAAAAGGTAGCAAAAAATGGTCACGGAATCCAAAGATATGACCCTACTATTATACTCATGCACGGAACGTGTCACTAGTAGAAGAAAGTGTTCAGTGAATGAACAATCCTGACCTTTTACCCCCAACTGTGAAAAAACAAGGGAAGTTGGTAAATTTGTGTTTTGGGAAGACATGTGAAAGCTTGTTTAGATAATCGCAATCGAACGAAGTGACAGACAACTGGCACTCATGACCGAGGACCTTAGTTACTGGTGCTCGTGTGAAAGGGCCTTTTAGTACCTGGTAAATTCTGATCTGATGATGCACTACATGAAATCATAACAAAGAACGGTATCACGGGTGCACCCCATTAAATAAACTCCCATAGTAGGCTTATACAGTTCAAAATGCTAAATATTCACACACAAAATACTTTGAAGTCTCACAGCTTTTTACAGTGAAGGGAAAACTATCCATTGACTCTTGAACTTTTATCCTCTGCTCAATTTAATATGGGGAGTCTCGCCCGGAGAGTTATTCTCCCTCCAAATAAAAACACCCCAACAGCAGTGAAATTTTCAAATCGTCCGAGCATCAATCTTGAAAAATGTCCCTAAACCTCTCGGCAAATAGGACCATTTTTTTTCTGGGCCTATGTCATTCAAAATACTTCAAGTTTGAAGTCAACTACCCCCAGGTATAAACAATTGGGCAAAATGTTTACACTTTCCCCTCTTTTTGGGGGCTCTCTAATATAGAATATTTCAAGGGCCTCCAAAATATTAATGAGGTCGACGCTCTGTTTTCTCTCTATTAATAGTGGGTGCACCCTCACATTGCACCCACAAGAATCCTCAAGAAGATCATCATTAACACAATATTATGTACAATACATTACAGCCACAAAGCCATAAAAAGCATAACATAACATTGTTACTCAATTTGGAATTCAAAACAAAAGTTGGGGTCCGTGGTCTTCTTATAGGAATGAGTGGTTTAAATGGTGTGCACAGTCAGGGAACTAGACTTGGCTTAAAGCATGTGCGACCGCATAACAATGGTAAGAGTGTTCATAGATTTTCTCACACCTTACATGGTATAAAGATGGTCATGGTACAAAACTTCCATTATTTATTTGTTTGCTTGAATAGTGGGTTTTTTTAAATGAGTAAAACAGTTATCTAGTTTTGATCTCGCGAGTCCAAACTCAATGTTTGAAAACAGTGAAAACATCGGACGTATTTTTCCAATGACCGATTAAGATTAAAATTTCACAGGTTTGTTGTTGGTTCACATAAAGTGTGCTTTACTGGTCTTTGACATTGTGACAGACAACTCGAAGACATTTTCGAGAGCAGTGTACATGACTATGCCTGAAAAATTGACTTAAACTGACCAATCAGTGTCCAGATTCACAGACCCCGGGACCCAGTTTCATAAGCACCAACCTAAATGCTATGCAAAAGGCACTTTGTAGACCAGAATTCCATGTAACAATGTATGTTTCTTGCACACAGTGGCTTAAGCCAAACAATGCAACAGAATGATGATTTTGGGAGGCTTACAGTTTTAACTATGAATCGCTGAGGAGCAAGCACCATGCATAGTTGTTGACCTTGCAAAAAACCGATCGATGTGTTGATCGGATTATTTGCCTCTTTGGCGTTCCATACTTACCTGGTACTCCTACATCGAGTACTTCCGTACCGTTTTGATGTTATTCGAGGGGTGGCGTGCGTGTGCAGTAATATTAATACTGGGTGATGAAAGTTCATTATTCCATTTACAGCCACAAACCTGCTTTGATCATGACGACAGTCCCTCCTTAATTCAGGCATCAGTTTTCCGCAAATTAATTCAGTGTATACTCACTCTAAAGCTTTTATTTAGAGGGGTTCGATATGTATAATGTCAGTTACTATCAATCATCGTTTAAAGGGTGTGTACAACATTAGTAATTGCCAAAGGCCTGTATCCAAACTTGATGTGACCGAACATATACATGAAATATCAAACCCGTGAAAGTTTAAGCTAAATCGGCCTTCGGAGTCATGAGAAAACAGTGAAAAAAACCCTTATGTGTTTTAACTTTTTTCAAACATCGGAATTTATCCTGCAGGATAACTACTCTTTTTTTTACTCATTTCGTAAAAACTATGGCATTTCAAGCAAAACTATTTCAAGGGAAGTTTTCTACCATGACGATCTTTACACCATGTGAGTTATGTGCAAATCTGTGAGCATTTATATTTTCATTCTTACCAATGTTGTACACACCCTTTAAAGTGACGTCTTTAGGTTCGTTCACTGGTAAATAGTAACCCTTACGCAGATTCTGACCCACTTCCCACTGGGAAATTTCAACGATAGCGTTTGACAAGATGCAATTTCCTGGCAGCACTACAAATGGAAATTTGCTGCTTGGCATGTGGGGGAAAAGGGTTCAGGAATCAGTGAACCCTTCCCCTAAAGGATTAAACCTATCTCTATACCATAACAGTGTTTTTCCAGTTCTTGGTCGTCTAGCCACAGACTGTGGTTGAGTTCAGTCGTTGTACGCGCACACCGTGTGGTTAATAGTCTTGACGTTCTAGCAGACAACTCGAAGACATTTTCGAGAGCCTGAAAAATTGACTGAAACTGACCAATCAGTGTCTAAATTCATAGACAGCGGGAGTTTCATGAAGCTGCTGTTGCTACAATAAGCACCAAAAAGAAAAGATATGCAACTTAGCACTTTGTAGACCAGAGTTCCATGTAACAACGTATGCTTCTTGCGAGTGGCTTTCTTCTTAAACTTGGTTAGCAAATAAAATGCGTTAACTGTTCTGTAAGGAGTTCCCCTGCTGACGTTTACTGTAGGTATGTTTGCTATTTCGTTTAAATTACTCCTCGCATGAATCTTTAAAGGGGCTATGTCGTCATGGTCAAAGCAGGCCTTTGGCTGTACATGGAATTGTGAACTCTCACCCAGTTACAGCATGCCCCCGCGTCTTATCTATGGAGAGCGCGCGAGCGCGTGCAGTAACTGGGTGAGAGTTCATAATTCCGTGTACAGCAACGGGCCTGGGCCCAATTTCATGGAGCTGCTGCGCTTAAAAGCATAAAAAATAACTAAGCGCAACCAAATTTTGATTACCAGAATAAGGTTACCAGCCAAACTACCATGTCACGTGTACAATTTGTGACTGGTACCCTGCCCATTTCTGCTTAGCAGAAAATTCTTGAGCAATAGTTTCTGCTTAAGCATCTCTATGAAATTGGGCCCTGCTTTGATCATGACGACAGAGCCCCTTTAAAGGCGAATACCTTCTGCTGAAATCGCAATAACATGTGGCCCTCTTGGGGCGTTTTGATGTGACATGATGCAATTTTTACAGGCAGTTTCGAGTATCCAACTGCGCTGCATGCATCGGGGGAACGCTTCGGTAGCAACTGCACATAAGGCATTCTTCATACAATGTCTTATTTTTCCCAAAGAAAAGATGTGGAATTTAAAATGTGAATAGTTTGTGGTATTACTTGGTGACTGCGTGGAATCTGTTGCCTTTAAATTGCCTTATGAACACTTGGCTATTGCAGCAAATTAGAATGCCGGGAGCAGTGGCGTAACCAGCAGAGTGGAGCAAGGGCTGGGTGGAGCCCCTCCATCGCCCCCCCCATCTCCCCCTTGCCCCTCCCCCCCCCCCAAAAAAAATAATAATAATAACAACAACAACAACAACAAACAACAAACAAACAAATAAATGCACAAGTACATTACATTAAATAGCCCCCACAAATGATGACTTTGCCGGTGCTGCTCCCCCAAAAAAATAAAATAAAAAAAATAAATAAAAAATATGTATATAAATTAATAAAAATATTTGAAAATGTCTGGTTACACGAAGAGAAACCAACAAATTAAACCTTCTATGGTTGGTTAAAGGTCTTCCTTACAAACAGTTTCTGTATTAACTTAAATTGATTGTATATTAATTATGTGTTCGTTTTTTTACCATTCCCTCCGTTCTATTCACCCTACTACCACTCCCACTTTTCTGTCTATCGCCACTCCCCGTCTACTCTCCCGCCATCCTTTCTACTGCAGAACAGAAACGATGAGCTGTTGAACTCGAACAACGTCAGGAGGATGGGATGGAGGTGATTCAGGTAGCGTATGGTGCTGTAGACGAGAGGTTCAACATCAATGCACGTGAGAATGAGGTTGAGTGCGCAAATACATCTTTGGCAAATGCTCTGTGGTGAAGCCAGGCAGAATTCGTCGAGTCCGAAATCGTCACTTCAAAATCTGTATTGATTAACAGCAGTTTTGTTTGGAGTAGGTGACTTGGATTAAAAACATTGTTCCACTTTCTATTGGATGTGCTAAGAGTCTGTGACCAGACATACAAAACCCATTATGGATAGCACAAGTATTTTGTCGAGAAGTGGACTCTTCCGATCACGGAAAAGACTGTTTTCAATTAGTCTGGTTGCCGTGACCTTAACGTTAGGATTAATTATGCTTGGGGGACAGCGACCTCAAGGGCTGTACAAAATACACAAATCGTTAGAGTCCGGCACCGGGTATAAGCCAACTCCTGTTTCGTTAAAGAATAAGAATGGCGTCATAAATACGTACACTGAAGACGTTATTACCTTCATGCAGAACATTACAGGAACTAAACGCGCTTCGTTGGTAGAGGGCGCTGTGGAGTTTAATTGGCTCCACAGGGATGATGGGAAGTTACCAGTACAAGCTGACTATGACAATGCGCCAATTAACGAGAGCGGTGCTTCAGATACCAATCAAACAAACGCCACAAAAACTACCCGCAAGGCATGCAATGAGCAATGCGCTGAATGCTGCTACAGTTACACCCCTATCGAGAAAGGTATTGCAGAAGTGTTTCCCGACTATGCCCTTAAAGAGAAAAGCTGCGAAAAAAGACTACCGGACGCTATGATAATCGGCGTGAAAAAGGGCGGAACAACCACTTTAAAAAACTTTATTAGTTATCATCCGGATATCGCATTCACCCCCAAAGAGTTGAAATTCTTCACCTCGAGCAGCGAGTTCAAGAAAGGGTTGGAGTATTACAGAAGCCAGATGACCTACTCCACGCCGGGGCAGGTCTCGATGGAGAAAACCCCGGCTTACTACCACTACCCCAAAGCCCCTTCGTTGATAAGCAAGACTCTACCGAACGTCAAGCTTATACTAATCATGAGGGACCCCATCGAAAGGGCCGTGTCAGACTTTGTCCACTTGCAAGTCACCATCGCCAAGAAGTGCCCGTATTTAATGGCCTCAAACGCCACTGGCGCGGAACTCCTCGGCCTTATTAATGGATGTACCAAGAACGGTGGATATTTCATTGCCGAAACCTTTGAGAAGTCCATCATAAACTCAGACGGTGAGATAAGGTCCTCAAATCAGCTCATCGCCAAGGGTGTATACGTCAGAGATATACGGAGGTATCTAAAGTATTTTAAAAAAGAGCAGATGCTTGCGTTGGACGGGGAGGCATTTATCAATGATCCTTACCCAACTGTTAAGAAGGTGGAGAGATTTCTGGGCATCAGGGATTACTTCACCAGAGAACATTTCTACTACGACGTGCAGAAGGGTTTCTTCTGCCTCACCAAGCCGATACCCAACAATTGCATGAGCTCGTCGAAAGGGCGCCCACACCCAGAAATACAAGCAGACGTTTTGGAGAAACTCAAGGACTACTATCGGCCATACAGCAAGGCCTTAACTCATCTTATGAACGTTGATCTTCAATGGTCTTCGTAATGTTGAAGCTTCCTACGCAAAACACTATTAATCGTAAGGCCATATTGTAACAAATAACAAGGCGTGTCTTGGCCGAGCGGATAAGAGCACCGGACTCCAGCTCTGGTGTTTCTGATCAGCAGAGTGTGGGTTCGAGTCCCGGTCGTGACACCTGCGTCCTTAAGCAAGACACTTAATCATTAATGCTTCTCTTCACCCAGGAGTACAAATGGGTACCGGCGAGTGCTGGGAGTAACCTGCGATGGACTGGCAGTCTGTCTAGGGGGGATTAGAAAGATTCTCAGTTGTTTAATGCCAAGGAAACCGGATATAAACACCGGCCTGTTGAGCCAAATTGGCTCGGGACAGATTTTACTTTTTGTGGCGTGTCGTGGCCGAGCGGATAAGAACACCGAACTCAAGCTCTGGTGTTTCTGATCAGCAGAGTGTGGGTTCGAATCCCAGTCGTGACACTTGTGTCCTTAAGCAAGACACTTAACCACATGCTTCGTCCTTCGGATGGGACGTTAAGCCGTAGGTCCCGTGTGTTGTGTAATGCACGTAAAAGAACCCAGTGCACTTATCGAAAAGAGAAGGGGATCGCCCCGGTATTCCTGGTTTGATCGGCAGCATATTGCGCCACAGCACCTTGTAAACCATTACATGGTGCTATGTAAACTTGTCTCATACTTCAAAAAAAACGCTCCACCACAATACCTTGAAGGAAATAAATGAAAAATAAAACCCTGAGCGAGCGAGTGACGGGATATGTGCGCATATAAAAAGCCACTATTATTTTATTATTATTATTAGTCAATTTTTACACTACAAATTGCAAAAATTTCGTCCATGTACCATGTACCGATCAATAATGTCTCCCTCTCACCCACCCCCTGCATGGACAAATAAGTAGGTCCATAGATCGATTACATATGACGTCATTGACCGCCATCTTTGATGACAAACAATGGAAAAGTGCGCGCATGTACGCGCTGCACACGACTCTCAGCCAATGATAGCCTTTCACGACGGCGGCCAATGCAAGGGGTATGTTGCCAGACATAAAACTTAACACAGACCCGGATTTCAGTTTCATCCGGCCATTTTGTTTTCGGATTACGTTCGAATTCGATTGGATCAATGCTTCTGTGGTGGGATTGTGAAATCAAAGATGGCGTCGGACGTCGTAAACAGAGGATACCAATCTGTTCATAGTGTACTGACAATTTCTGCTTGTTAACACAATTCACTTGTGTGTTTTTCTTTAAATATTCCAAACAAATAAAAATATGTTACTGACGACGGCACGCTTTTATTGATTTTGTATCTAAAGGGAGGGTATATCTTTGGTTATTGCTCCAAAACTTAATGACCATAAAAACTTACTTAGTAAGAAGCACTGCAGCTGTTGATAATGTATAAGATTTTGACAAACGATTCCCTTCAAAGGAATGTGTTTTTAGAGAAAGGGGCTCAACAGAAAATCAATCTGAGAAACGTTTCATTTATGAAACGCTTCTCAGGTTGTGTATTCCAATTACGGATTATTCTTCCTAGTGTGGACCTAACTGCTCCAGATTTTCGGCGATATCTCAAAAACGTTTCCACCTTTTGAAATGAAATTTTCACATGTTAGTTTTATACCTACATTTATAATAAAAGATTTAAAACAATCGATCGGTTCAAAAATCCAAAGGTATACTTTGCCTTTAATGAATAATAGTTTTGAAGCTTCGCAATATATTCGAATCCAAAAGAAGTTTTTTTTTATTGCGCTTGATTACATAAGGATCGAGATTTCTAGGGAAACGTGTACAGACACGAGGTTTGCACGGATTTACTGACCCCAACCCTCATGTAGTGGAACCTCCAATTAATCATCTTTATGAATTTGACATATTTTTGACCACATGAGGGCGCTTTCATCAGGGATTTGTCTTGCATCACAATATTCCAGTTTCATCTAATTTTAATTTCCTGTAAGTAATTTTCTTGCACCAATGACGAAATACATAAACATAAAAAAAACAATGAAAAAACCCAGTTTGTTTACTTGTTTTGCATCACGTGAATTCGGTTCACATATTACGCCCTCACTCTGTCAAAAATACGGTGAATTGGAGGATTTTTGAGGAATGAAAGTTGTATCAACCTCGTCCCCATGGTTTACTTTATTTCCAACCATGTTTACAATATTAAACCCTGGGAGGGAATCTCCTTACTTGGACCCTGATTGGACAACGACTGGTGTACACAAGTCTAGCGTAAACATGTTAAGTTTTACTCATTCAGCATTCACCATGTTCACAGCCAGACTATTCTAATTTGCATACGTATCCAAAGATTTTGGATATATGCAAATGATCCAATACCAAGGTGAGAGAGTGGTCAACCTCGTACTGCTCGACACACCCTGGGGACGAGGTTGAAGCTGTATGGGCCCAAGTAACGGTTGCTTACCACTGGGTAGGGCATCTTATGTTAAGTCTAAACATGTTGATGTGAAGTGACATTAGGATTGGAGGATTGAGGTCAACTGTAGGCAAGTGGGCCTAGGGCGTAAGCCTTAATCTCACTGTTTCTGTGAAGCAGTTGTATTGAAAATATTTGTTCATTATTTGTTTAAAAACTTTACAATTATTCACTTCAATTTTGTTTATTACTATTTTTAATATGCATTAAAAAAAATTGCTCCTCGAGCGAGATAACTAAATAGTTTTTTCCTTTTTGAACTTTCTCGACATTTTTAACGTTGGCTTTGATTTGTCCGATTATTTTTTTCTTTTTTTTTTCAATTTTTAAAAAAATTACATTGAATGTGAGTTTTTGGAACGCTAGGTGGCAGCAGATTTACCAGGTAAATTTCCATTGTTTACGTATTTCTTAGCATGCGTACATTTCTGAGAACAATGAATTTACCTGGGCCCAATTTCCTAAAATTGTTAAGCAGAAAATCACGCTTAGCATATTTTTCTCACAAACACCCTCTAAAAAAACCACATAGGCCTATATAAAAAAAATAAAAAAAATAAAAAAATAAAAAAAATATGAATAGCAGGGAATCAGTCACAAACAATGAACATGACGTGGTATTTTGGTTGGTAACTTGTTTCTGCTATAAATCAAGATGTTTCATTGCTAAGCATTATCCAGAAATGGTAAGTCTGCTGCCCTTTGGTTAGAAATTAGTCGCGTGTGATGTCAGTTGGGTCGATACATGCTGTATAACAGTAAACCATTGTTACACACTCCTATGTAGCCATATTTTAGTAATTAATCGTTGTTTAACAAGTGTGTAATTTGTATCAAATTATATCTTCATTATTTTGTGCTATTTTTATCCATGGTGTTTGTGTGAATTATTTGTAGTCATGCCTTCCAATCCCAATATACTCATTTATCCCCCAATATGGAGTGTCGTGAGCGAGTTTATTTCTGCTCCATCCAGTTCAAGGCTCTACTTACCGCAGAATTCTGCGCTACGGCCACCATTCTGCACTTGCGTAGTAAGCACCGAATGTCCTGCGCTACCTGAGTAAGCGAAGCTTGCTGAGTAAAGATTGAACTGCGCATGCGCACAAGCAACCATTTCTTGCTAATCTATGAATTACGCTTCGACGCCAAGCGTGTTTTATTATGGGGGTAGTTTAGCGACCCTCACCAGAAACAAGTTTCTGACGTAAAATTTACTGACTGAAACAATTTACAAGAGCTACGCGAAAACGGGTCGGTAACCAGAAACAGTTCATGAAGTAGGTTCATCTCTTGAACATTCATGTTCTCAAAATATTACCTTCATTATGTTCAAGTAATGGGACAGTTAGCCTTTATAATTTTATTAATATTATTGGAACGGTTATGCTTCAAGGTTTTTCATTCACAAAATAATTCAAGTCAAGTAAGCCTTCGAGGGAGACGAGACAACCCGTGTGCTTAACGCACATGAACTGCAATTGGATCAAATTTCACACACATAAGCATGAAGGGCGCAATTTCATGGTTCTGCTTACCGTCGAATTCTGCGCTTACGGCGTCCTGTAACAGGGGCAGTGTTGTACTTCGAGACCAGGGCCCAATTTCATAAAGCATGTAAGCACAAAAACTTGCTAAGCACAGAAAACTCTTGCTTAGGAAAAATAGGTTTCCAGCCAAAAATACCATAAAGTTACCATTGCTGTGACTGGTACCCCACTCATTTCTTGCTGAGCAAAGAAATTTGCTTAGCAGAATTTTCTGCTAAACGGCTTTTTGAAATTGGGTCCTGGTGGAAGTCCGAGACCGAGACCAAGGGTGGGACCTCCCCATTCGAGACCGAGGTGGAGACCTACAACACCGAAAAGGGGTGAGATTGAATGAAAATGAAACATCATGAACATTAGACAAAAGTTCCCTCTCTACATCATTTCAAATAGATATCTAATGGTTTGGTCACAAGAAGAGCCAAGTCTTTCATTTCTGTGGTGATGGCAATTTCACCTCTTTCAAGAAAGTCTAAAGGTGTAGGCCTATAGGGAGACAAATGAAATATTCTGATAAATCACAAGCCTGCTGTAACAAAAACTATTGCTTATAACTGCTAAGCAAACCTGAGCAGGATACCAGTCACAGATGGTACACGTGACATCGTAATTTGGCTGGTGGCCATATTCTGAACTTGTGGCAAGCCTGGATTCAGTTGCAATGGGAGGGGGGTGTGACAGGAACCAGGCGTTACCTTCTCATAGGTGTGAACGTTTGGGAACCCTTTCTCTATGGTGTGCACATGTTGACAAGCAGTTGAGAAAGAAACTTCTCCGGATTCTCGTTCGTGTCGTATGTTTACAGGGTGACAAGAGGTCAAGGGTCATTGACCTGTGGACTGACAATCTCAAGTTTCCCTTTGGATGTCACGTATTCTATGTCAGTAAAAACTGATGACGTAACGACATTGACACTTCAGTGGCAGTTCACCTTCGACCTCCTCAGTGTGACCTCATTCAATATTGAGGTCATAATATCACGCACTAATAAAATTACAAACATTCCAGAAGTGTCAACTACTTATAGAAAAAAAGACAGCCTTTGAAAAGACACAAAAGAGAAACTTTGAGGTTTGCATACATTTATTTCTGTTCACCACAATACATCGATTCGTGCAGTAAGTTGCAAAAACATTCCACAAGTTTATTGTCATAATGTATTATGTTTTTTTTAGGCAAACACAATCCTCTATGCCGATCAAAGGTCGAATCGAACTCAGAAGATAACAGTTAGTTTAAAATGCTTACATACACAGGCAGTCAAGAACTACATTTCAAAGTTGTCATCAGAACAAGAGTCTAAAGGGTGCGTACAACATTGGCAAGAATGAAAATATAAATGCTCACAGAAATGCACATAACTCACATGGTATAAAGATGGTCACGGTAGAAAACTTCCCTTGAAATAGTTTTGCTTGAAATGCCATAGTTTTTACGAAATGAGTAAAATAATAGTATTTATCCTGCAGGATAAATTTCCGATGTTTGAAAAAAAGTTAAAACACATAAGGGGGTTTTTCACTGTTTTCTCATGACTCCGAAGACCGATTTAGCTTGAACTTTCACAGGTTTGTTATTTCATGTATATGTTTGGTCACATCGAGTTTGGATAAAGGTCTTTGGCAATTACCAATGTTGTACACACCATTTAAGTTGGAAAAGCGTCATAAAAAAATGTGAACCTACCTCAATGTTTACATTTTACACTATTGGCTGATGTGAGGTTTTTTCTGTGTGGTTATATGGTGCTTATGTTTTTCCATGATCTTCGTTCAATATACTGTGCAAGTCTCGCGCATATTTGAACTTCCGGGACCATTGTGGTCCCAATCATAATTTATGGAGTTTTACATTTTGTTTTGTCAATTGTTTTAGTTCAACCATGGTTCAACGTAGTTCTGGCTATGAAAATTATATAATACTTAGTGATTAACAATATGAAAGTAATGTCAATTCAATAAAATAACGAAGAAAACCTTAGAAAAAGACTTGATCGCCGTTTCCGGTTACTTGTAAACAATTAAGAATTTTGTCCAACTGACGGTCATGTTGTCATTAAACATATGTGATAGACGCACACATTCATGCGTGATTGGCAAACGGGGTTTCTAACAATAAGTGTGCTCGTCCCAAGTTTTAATTTTGTTTCAATTTTAATTTGAAAAAAAATATTTGTATTAGGGGCCTATACAAAAATAGAAAATGTATTTATAACATTTTGATATGGATATTTTTATTATCAAGAATTTTGAAAATATAATTTAAAAAGAACATTTGATTTTCATATAAAAATGTAGTCTTCGTTCGAGTTTTTTTCCCCCTCGATATGCGTGAGACTTACACAGTCTATTGTGTTACTGTTTGGGAGAAGGAGCAAAAAAATTTGTTATTTCACCCTGTTATTTCACCCATGTCTAACCATGGATTCACCATGAATAAACCTTAGAGCAAGGACTATACGGATGATAAATTATATTTGTCAGCTTGCAATGTGACCAACAGTTGTACAGTTGTTCCATCCATGGAGGTATGGCTGTTCAATCATTGATAGGTATGCCAGCGTACACGACCCACGTACGCGGATGCAGTTGAATGGTTTCAAGTGGCTGTCAACTCACTGGAAAATGTTTTCCAATTATAAGTAGACCCCTTTTAAAGCATCGTACACGTTTGGTAATGACTCTGATAATTAATGGCAATAACAACTTACTTGGTACGAAGAACAGCAGCTTTGGATAGTATAATGCATTTTGAGAAACTTTTCACTTCGAAGTGCGGTTATGGAAAAATATATCACTTTTTATCCCAAAAAACATTTGAATCTGAGAAGCGTTACTGCAGTAACGTTTCTCAGAGTGTGTATTCCATTGCAGATTAATCTTCCTGCGTGGACATAACCGCTCCAGATTTTCGGCAATATCTCAAAAACGCTACAACCTTCTGGAATGAAATTTTCTATATCTACAACTATAGGTTTGAAACAAACAATAGGCTCCAATTACCAAACGTGTACGATGCCTTTAAAGTTAATAATCGATGTTGTTTGGCATACCTTTGGTGTGCAGCTGTTTGTACTTTCCACTCTGACTATGTACATGTACATGTATACACGTCCAGTGTGTTCCCCTTCAAAGGGATTGCATACGTTTGGTAATTGGAACCAGCCTATACCGTTTGTTTCAATCCATGTAGATATACCATAACAATAACCTGCGAAAATTTCATGTCAATATTGCCGAAAATCTGGAGAGGTTATATCCACGCAGGAAGACTAATCTGCAATTGGAATACACAATCTGAGAAACCTTACTGTCAGTAACGGTTCTCAGATTCAAATTTTTGGGGATAAAAAGTGATATCTTTTCCATAATCGCTGTACTGGTAAGTGAAAAGTCTCTCAAAATGCATTATACTATCCAAAGCTGCTGTACTTCTTTACCAAGTAAGTTTTTTATTGCCATTAATTATCAGAGTCATTATCAAACGTGTACGATGCCTTTAAAAGCAAACCCATGCAGACGCAGTTGACATAATGTTTAAAGACACTGGACACTATTGGTAATTGTCAAAGACGAGTCGTCTCACTTGGTGTATCTCAACATATGCATAAAATATCAAACCTGTGAAAATTTGAGCTCAATTGGTCGTCGAAGTTGCTAGATAGTAATGCAAGAAAAAACACCCTTGTCACACCATATCCAGTCCTTGCTCTATGGTCACACGAAGTTGTGTGCTTTCAGATGCTTGATTTCGAGACCTCAAAATCTAATTCCGAGGTCTCGAAATCAAATTCGTGGAAAATTACTTCTTTCTCGAAAACCACGTTACTTCAGAGGGAGCCGTTTCTCACAATGTTTTATACTATCAACAGCTCCCCATTACTCGTTACCAAGTAAGGTTTTATGCCAATAATTATTTTGAGTAATTACCAATAGTGTCCACTGCCTTTAATTCAAAAGCCCTCTTTGTCGTAGTTATAATCAAAGTTCTTATTCAATGTTCTATAGTCAGAGTGCAACCGTTGAGACTTTTTTTTGGGGGGGGGGTTTCTCTCAGTGCGGCCCTTTCTCTACGATCAGGGCCCAATTTCATAGAGCTGCTTAAGCAGAAAACAGTGCTGAAAAATGTTCTGCTAAGCAAAAATTGGCAGGATACCAGTCACAGATTGTACATGTAGAATAGTATTTTGGCTGGTAACCACCATTTTGTTTTGCTTCGTTACTTATTGTGCTTAAGCAGCTCTATGAAATTGGGCCCAGACCAAAATAATCAAGTCAAGGTTTGAATAAGGAAGTATAATCTGGCACCTTTTTATAGCGAGAATCAGAATAATCCAACGATTGACACTTCTTTACAAATCTGTCCACAAACTCGTTGCCAAATACTCAATAGACACTGATTTCATTTCAGTTCATTTATTAATTTCACAGGTAAAAACATCACAACCCCATCATCAAAATATACGACATATACAAAAGGCAAGAGATATAAAAATATAAACAGCACATTACAACAAAATACGTTCCAAAGACAGGACAATTGGCACACCTGAAGGATTACAAAAAAGTAAACTAAACTACTGTATAGTTGTCTTTCAAATGCCATTATAGACAAAAACAATCCAAGAGCCACAGAAGAGGATCAAACAACATTCATACCAGACCAAAGTATACAGGGACTCGGAACCAGACAACAGGCTGCAAGTAAGCCCCATGCACACAAAGACTTTACAATTACAAATTATCCTTCTTCCCAAGGCCATTGTGCTGAATGGATCAAGCTACCGCAAAACTTCCAGCAACGGACCTGGGACACACCATCAGGGCATGCAGGGGGGATTGGGGGGCACATTATGTTATTCATTCTGCTCATTCACATCATATAGAGCAAGGAATACGGTCACATGACAGTACATCCCGATATGTGGAGATTATGCAGTATTTCAGCAGAAGTCATAACTGTGAGAGGTCACCAAGATGACGACAATACAATGTTGCCAACGGCAGCATGTCAAAGGTCATACAATTCACCATCAGGAGATGGTTTGCCAAAAGTTATAATAAGCTTTGTTTCAGATTTTAGAGACTTAACTTCTCGTCCAATAAGCTATTTCCCTTCATCTCTGGTTTTACACCGTAGAAAGCTTCTTCCTTCAAGATACGCACGAAATATGATTTCATGTCAATCTTGGTGTTGAATGACCCTTTAAACGCAACCGCAGGCGCTATGAATAACTCTCGCCTGATTAGCAAAGAGGCGATGACCTTTTAGCTTACGCAACATTATCCCGGTTTATCAGAGCGGCTCGGACCCCAACACATGGGCAGAAAGTCGTGTACAAACCATTGTGTGGCCCACAAGGAAGGCAGACACGGGAAGGGCTGTTCATTCATCTTCAACACAATAACTACATCCTATGGAATCTGTTTCTCTGTCTGACTGTAGTCTGTTATTGGAGAGTTGGTTATCTTTTTGTAGTTCACCTGTGATGCACCAGATATGGGTAAGATTGTTTGAAGTTTTCCTTTTTGTTCTCTCTCGGCAGAGTATGCTCCATGGTTAACACACGAATACATTCCCTTCGCGGTTCTGTGAGGTCAATAAAGGATAGTATGTACACGTGTTGACTGTTAATGTACACTACGTGTGTATTGAGTCTATTGACCCATACAGCTGCGATTGACCTGTTTGGTGTTATGCGTTTGTTGACCAGCCGCGAATGACCGACGACCAACACACAGTATGTGACGACAGTGCGGATATTGCTAGGTAGTAGTATAGTGCTTATGCATGGAAGTGAAAAATGTTACCATGCCTGTTAACGGGGGAAATGGGGGGTTAGTCAGAGCTGAGCAAACAGTAGGTCAACCTCCATGGTCTAATTCTACCTCCATGGTTTAAGCATTTCCACCCCCATGGTCTAAGTTGTACGATGTGAGAGGGACACAAGCTGTTGTGGATTGTGTTGTCAAAAGTCGATGTAGGACTCTAGGAGGCTGATGTTTCCAAGTATTTACCTCGTACTCAAAACAATCAATCAACATTATATAGTTAACCCATGGAGTGATGACAGTTTTCGTCTGATGGGAGAGGAAAGGAAAGGTATGACAGTGATAAGGAAGGTAGTGGTGTACTAAAACTAACTAATTAATATTAATTAATAATATTCATAATATGATTATTATTATTAGTTTACAACTTGATAGCTTTGTGTTTTAGTACGAAAACAATCAACAACATTATAGTTAACCCATGGAGTGATGACAGTGTTCGTCTGATGGGAGAGGAAAGGAAAGGTATGACAGTGATACATAAGGAAGGTAGTGGTGTACTAAAACTAACTAATTCAAATTAATTAATAATATTCATAATATGATTATTATTAATTTACAACTTCATAGCTTTGTGTTTTAGGATGCAATGAATTACCTAAATGTCTTGCCTCAATGTATTGCTTGCTGATACATTCACATTCTACATGGTGTCCCTGTAATACATGTACACGTAATGCCTCTTTTTCCAAAATTCTCTTAAAGGTATCGTACACGTTTGGTAATGACTCAACACAAATATTAGCATAAAAACTTACTTGGTAACAAGAAACGGAGAGCTGTTGATAGTATAAAACATTGTAGGAAACGACTCCCTCTGGAGTAACGTATTTTTTGAGGAAGAGGTAATTTCTTACTAAAATAATAAAAACATTCTAGCAAGAAGTTCTTATTCCTATCTGAAAGCACACAATTGTACAACAAGGGTGTTTTTTCTTTCATCATTTTCTTGCAACTTCGATGACCAATTGAGCCCAAATTTTCACAGGCTTGTTATTTTATGCATATGTTGGGATACACCAAGTGAGAACACTGGTCTTTGACAATTTCCAAACGTGTTCAGTGCCTTTAACTCGCTCATCACTTACTAAACTTTCAAGTATACGAGACTCAAACGAACGAGTTCTCTAGATAACTCTCTTCAAAAACTTAAAGTATTGTACACTTTTGGTAACAGCTCAAAATCAGTGTCCACATTTTGTGTGATTCAACATATGCATGAACAAACAAACCTGTGAAAGTTTGAGCTCAATTGGTAATCGAGATCCCGAGAAAATAGTGAAAAGAGACCTCAGTGTTTTCTGGGGTTTTTTTCTTCAAAATATCGCGAAACGATAGCATTTTAGGCAGAAATATTTTAAGGAACCCTTTCAACCATTACTTACTTAAAATCATGTGAGTTGTGTGTGAATCTGTGAACATTGTGTTTTTCGATCTTACCAATAGTGTACAGCCGTCGATTTCACCAAACTCTTCCTAACTTAGGATTAATCCTAGGCAATAAGAGATAGGACTAGTCTTAAGTACTGGTCTTAACTTAAGACTATTCCTATCTCTTAGCATTGCCTAGGATTAATCCTAAGTTAGGAAGAGTTTGGTGAAATCGACGGCAGGGCCTTCAAAGGGTCTGTATTCGTTTGTTAATTACTCATAAAATTAATGACAGTAATTGTAATGCAGTAATAAGTACTACAAGTGCTTGGGTATAGGGACATTGTTGATGTCTTGTTTACCAGTCAGGCGGATATGGGTTAATTGATACTCGTACTCATTTTTGTGAATTAACTTGTTGTCTATATTGTTTGTGCTCCATGTTCAGACCTAACCTATAGAACACAAATACTTTAAATGAGGGGGTTTGCACTCGATAAGCTTTGCTTTTTGTTAAGCTCCCCCTACATCTGTGTATGTTTTCACAAAGAACAAGTGTCCTTGTCATGATATGCAAGTCAGCAGAGATTTTGCTGTGATCCATTCCACTGTCACAAGAAGTGAATACAGCGTGTGACTGAGTTTGCAAACTCACAGTGAGTTTTCTTATTGTGTAAACCATTGTTGATTTTTTTATTTTAGAATTAATCAACTTTTACTTGATTCATGTCACCACGTTAAATTATGTAAATTATGTGTACACTTTTACAAATACACATGGTTGTTTCTAAAATTAAGTATTTGTAAATTCTGATAAATAAATTATGTTTCTGTTGGTTTATTTACTGATAGTGTTGATGGTCTATGGATCGTTGATAAAGATACTGCAATGAGGATAACGTCTGGTCAGAAAACAATTCGAAATTGTTATATGACAGAGTTTGTCTCAGATAAGTCTTCAACAGATTACGACTGCGATCTGATGAACACTTCACATTAATCTCTAGACACCAGGTCCTCATTGCTTGGGTGTTACTCCTCTCAAACCAGTCAGTCTATGAGATAAAATTAGTTATGGCATGGCACTAGAAATGTCAGAGACATGCATGCAGCACTGACAACAAAAGAAGCAGAAGTCCTATGTAGATGCATCATCAACAGCAGAATTACAAACTCCAGAAATGAAGAAACCTTGTGAAAAGGGTAAAGACCTGGAAATATTTTTTTGAACTTCTCAAAGACAAGTGTCATACTGCCTCACAAAATGAAAATAAAGCTACTTTCTCTTGCACCATACCATCAAGCTTGGCTGTCAAGAAAACATCTGATGCGCTCCAAGTTTATGCATTAGAAAATCGAGACAATTGTTTATTATTAGTTTTAAATAACTTTGAATTCTTCCAACAAAGAAGGCAAATTTAACGCACTATAATTTTCTTAACAAATTATGTTTATAACTCAAGTGATAGTTTGGTAACTTTGAGATGGATCAAAACTATGGACAAGGTATTACTGGTCTTTAAAATGCATTGTTATTGCGTGTTAGTATGCCGAATCAGGTTAAAAATCATTAAAAAATAGTGTAATTTTCAAAATGTAGCCTGACCATGAAGGAAATGAGTACCAAAGCTGAAATTTGGCATATAGGTAGGTTTAATGTACATGTTCAAATATTTAATAAAAACATTTTTTTTTTAACTGTCCACAGGGGGGTCCACGCGCATGACGGAGGGGGCGTTTTTGGATTTTGTCTCACCTGAACCCAACTTGGGTTGAGTGCCAATCCTTTATAAATAGTTTATTTAGCTCATATTTGATTTTGGTGATAGAGATGCACATATAGATTAATTATCTGAGATTCGTGATCCGTGTGACCCCTGATGTGGTCACACGGTGACCCCGAAAATCATCAAAAGTCACTCGTTAAATAAAGTGCCTACTTTGGGGGCAATTAACTTAAAAGTTAGATGAGATATGTACTATTTAAGGCCAGATTATGAATCTAGGGCCAAAAGTAAGTTGGTACACAAACTTGCAGCCCTATAGCTGGTACCGCGTTTTCGCGATGCGGCGCGGGGGCGGAGCTCCAAAAAGGGTAGGTTAGGGCAAATTTCATGAGGCCATATCTCGAAAATGATAATGGAGTATGAAACTAATTTTTGTTGTGTGTTCATTTTAGCCATAGTGGAACAGTTTGACAAAGTTTCAAGAAAATCTGAGAGGGTCACCTGGGGACCTCTGGTTGATTTGACATGGAATGACCCAAACCGGTGTCAAGCTTACTTATAAATAATTATGAAAATGAGTATAGTAAGCATTCTGTATAAAATCATTTCGTCTGAAGTGCCCCGTTAATTACAAATCATTAAAACGGATGTCGGCGGTTTTGAATCTTCGAAAAACGCACGAAGGCGACTCTTGGAGATTCAAATCTCCGTGGTGTCCGTTTGTGAATGCTACGGCCAGAGATGCGGCTGGTACCCGCTGTCACTTTGCTAAACGTGGATGAATATTTCCGCGACATTTTTTTTTTTTTGCGCTGTTTTCCCAACAAGTACACACTGTATTCAGCTGAAACGTTCATAGGTGACTTTTATGGTATCTTTATTGATAATTTCGCCTATAAATCAGCGTTACAATGACCAAAAAACCCAATTCTATGGGTGACAAATGACCCTACCTTTAACGTCGTCTGTACTTGCTATTGCGAAACACGCTCTAATGCCAAACTACGCTGTTTGTGGTACCAAACAAACACATTTTCACTTATTAACCGCGTTATCATGCATTGAAGTAATACTAGGACGTCCCCATAGCAACAGCGGTAGCCTAAGCCACCGCCACCGGACATGGCCTTATTTTAATCACACAGTCCCCTTTAAAGGCATCGTACACGTTTGGAAATTGTCAAAGACCAGTGTTCTCACTTAGTGTATCCCAACATAAAATAACAAGCCTGTGAAAATTTGGGCTCAATTGGTCATCGAAGTTGCAAGAAAATGATGAAAGAAAAAACACCCTTGTTGTACAAATTTGTGTGCTTTCAGATAGAATAATAACAAATTCTTGCAAGAAGTTTTTATTATTTTTGTGAGAAATTACCTCTTTCTCAAGAACTACGTTACTTCAGAGGGAGTCGTTTCCTACAATGTTTTATACTATCAACAGCTCTCCGTTGCTTGTTACCAAGTCAGTTTTTATGCTAATATTTGTTTTGAGTAATTACCAAACGTGTACGATACCTTTAATCATGAAACGGACAGAAGCTCTTTAAAGGTATTGTACACTTTTGGTAACAGCTCAAAATCAGTGTCCACATTTTGTGTGATTCAACATTATGCATGAACAAACAAACCTGTGAAAGTTTGAGCTCAATTGGTCATCGAGGTCACGAGAATATAGTGAAAAGAGACCTTATGTGTTTCCTGTTTTTTCAAATATCGAGTTTTTATCGTGCGTGACAAAAACTATTGTTTTACTCATTTCTCAAAAACGATATCATTTTAGGCAGAAATATTTTAAGGAACCCTTTCTACCATCACTTACTTTCAATCATGTAAGTTACGTGTGAATCTGTGAACAATTGTGTTTTTCGATCTTACCAATAGTGTACAAGGCCTTTAACACCGACCTTGGTTATTATAGAAACCAGATGATTTACTCTGTTGGTTATTTTAAATCTGTGACCTCTATTAGTCTATTTTATTCTAAAATTAAAAAGAAATACACAGTCTGGTTTGGGTATTTATTGCATTGTTGTTGACTCTCCCAACCATTTCACTCGGTTGACAAAGCGTTTTATCCATTTCCGATCTCATGTGCACAGGAAGATGTCGCAGCCTTGGATAATAGGGAAGTAGGAATACAGGTTGCCGTGTCTGTCGCAACAGATTGGGCTGACGTATCAATCAAATTTACGGCAGGGCCTTTTGGCAGCACTCCGCTGCTCCATGTGTTTTGTTGATCAATAAACCCGGAGTAGTCAGTGTACTGTGGGCACCCAACAATGAACTAGGCGTGTTTTGGAAAGTTCTCCACAAGAACTCGCTTGTTCACGCTTCACTAATGTGACACCATGACATGATAAGGTAAGATCAAGTTTTGCACGAAAATGTTCTTATTTTGCAGCTGTTTTGCTGTTAATTTTTCTCTTAGGATACAACCTCAAACTCATGTGTATTCATCGAACGATGGATGACCTTTTTCCGATCGCTTGTTCTTGCGCATCGCTCATGGGGGATTGTTGAATCATGCGTTTTTTGTTTAGTATTATCAACACGTCCATTTAAACAATATGAATACATGCAACAATAATTATAAATGACCCACAAAATGGGATCAACTGCATGTAGTAAAATGTAATATATTATTATGTGGTTTTACCCATACACCGATGTGTGTAAAGCACTGTATACTCAATACTTTCCCGAGTCCTCTGAAAAATAGCCACAAGCATATCACTATGGGATTCGAACCCACGATCTCCGTACTCGGAAAAGTACTGAGTACACAGTGCTTTACACACATCGTTAAAACTGACACCATGGGTGTTGTCACATATAGATACCAAAAAATATATAACAATTTACAACTAACTAGGGTGTCAAAGTAACACTAATTTCTGCCAACACAATTACATGTACATGTTATTTTAACACCCTATGATGTTAGTTTTTATTCTCTCTCGGGTATCTATAAAGAGACAGCACCCATGGTGTCAATTTTAACACCCCAGTTTTTGCAGTGTACTCTTTATCTCCAATGCAAATTATTTTAACATCAAGTAATAGTTATTCAAATGTGTTTCATTTCTGTGTCTATCCTTTCATATTATCTTTGTTTAACTGATACTGTGTTATTGTCTATTGATACTCGACTTTAGTTTTGTTGTGTTTATTTTTGTCAGGGATAAGAAATTTCAGACTTGAATCTGAAACCAGACTTGTGTTAATGTCTGCCTGGTGAAAAACTTAAATTTGTTAACATTATGAAGAAAACAAGCTCTTTCATCTACTTTCCTAGTGCTGAGGATACTGTTGCCAGAAGCTCCTTGTAAATCTATAACTGGAGGGGTTACCAAAAGGTGGAAATGACGTCATGTCAACATATTGTCTTCTAGTTTCAGAGCTTTTTGTCAGCCGTAACTCTCACCCTTGTTTTGTTCTCCCTTTTAATTAGGCACCTCTGTGTTTTTATTGAATTTTATTTAAGGATCATGCCTAGGTTTTTTTTTCCCATTTTGATAGGGTTGCCGTACTTGGACTGACTCTGGACGTTTGAGGCAATCAAAGTGTGGATGATCATATTTATTCGTTAAATAACAATTTGATTATACTTGTCTTTACTATGCAGTGACAGTAGAAGCGGCAGACAGCCAGACGATCTACACATCTCTTTATAGAGATTACCGCTGTTTGTCCACAGTACCAAAGAGGCGGCGACCAGACAATGGAAACGACACGTTTATCACTGAGCTGGAGGAAGGCCGTGTTGTCCAGTTTCATCATTCTGGCTGCATTTTTACTGGTCATGATGTACGGGGATAAGCAGCGGGTACCACCAGGCGACGGGTACCGGTCTAGTAGAGTGGACAAACTGTCAAACGCAGACCCTGTAGAGGGCGCTCTACACGCCGGTGGCTCCACTCAACCTGCACTGGAATGGTTCTTGAATGACGATTTGTTTCCGTTAGCAGATAAGGAGGAGGCGCCAGGAATTGATACAATGAACCCCAAAGCCGATACGATCAGTGAGCTATGTGACACGTGCTGTTATCGATACGTCCCAATCGATAAGGGTATTGTAGAGATGGCGTCGGAAGAAGAACTCGTGGAAAGGGGGTGCCAGCAGAGACTTCCGGACGCCTTGATATTTGGCGTGAAGAAGGGCGGCACCACCAGCCTGAAGAACTTCATCAGCTACCATCCTGACATTGCCTTCACGCAGAGCGAGTTGCACTACTTCACATCGAGTACCCAGGTCCGGAAAGGTTTACAGTACTACAAGAGTCAGATGATCTACTCGACGCCGGGCCAGGTCTCGTTGGAGAAGACCCCGGCCTATTCGCACTACCCAAAGGTTCCCGCGCTAATCAGCAAGACCCTGCCCAACGTCAAACTCATCATCATCATGAGAGACCCCGTAGAGAGGGCCGTATCTGACTTTGTGCACCTGCAAGTCACCATGGCCCAAGCATGCCCGCAGGTAAACCTCCATCCAGTTGTTGGCAACGACGCCCGGGAGCCCGTGTCTCTAAGCGCGGCGTGCTTCAATAACAGC
Source organism: Plazaster borealis (assembly GCA_021014325.1). Lineage (NCBI taxonomy): Eukaryota > Metazoa > Echinodermata > Asteroidea > Forcipulatida > Labidiasteridae > Plazaster > Plazaster borealis. The sequence goes on along the minus strand of CM037455.1, from coordinate 15,807,897 downwards.
AGGTACTTTATCTCTGATACCTTCGAGCACTCGGTCATAGACCTGGACGGTGAGATAAGATTCACCAATCAGCTCATCTCCAAAGGTGTCTACGTTAAGGACATCCGGCGTTACCTTAAGTACTTTGGCGCAGACCAAATCCTCGCTCTGGACGGGGAAGCCTTCATCAACGACCCTTACCCGACCGTGAAGAAAGTGGAGAGGTTCTTGGGCATCGGGGATTACTTCACCAGAGAACATTTCTACTTCGACGTGCAGAAGGGGTTCTTCTGCCTCACCAAGCCGATACCCAACAATTGCATGAGACCGTCGAAAGGGCGCCCCCACCCGGATGTAAGCGAGGAGACGCTGGTTAAACTTCGCGAGTACTACCAGCCGTACAACAAGGCGCTGAATGAGCTGATGAATGTGGACTTTCATTGGTCATCGTAATGTTGTTATTTCGATGGTCATTTTCTATTTATTTGTTTGACTTAATTGTGCTTTTCATTTCCAAACTGTTATCCCATTGTTGTTTTTTCTCAGCTGTTGGGAAACTTGTTTCTTTCTTTTTCGTATCGCATATCGATCTCAGGTTATCGTGTCGACCGGGTATACATTTTTATATGGAACATTTATATAATCATGTGTTGGTAAACTTTATTTTAATAAGTGTATGTCGTTGACAGCAAGTACACGTCATAATGTTTATTTTTGTTGTCGTATGACTAGTTAATCATGTTTTGCAATAACTTTAATTCTTATTTATTTCCCTCAGTTTGTTTCATGATATGGAAGACAGTACTGATGACTGGCAGAGGGCGTTTGTGAACCTCGTTCCCAGGGTACGGTCCAAACCATGACCCCGGACACTGACCTCGTGCATTTGCGTTAACTGCTGTGTTTGTTTTTATATATTATTACAGTCAACCCTCGTTATAAAGAGCACGCTATAAAGAGGTTTATGCTCATAAAGAGTACCTTCCGAAGTCCCGAATCTCATTTCTGCTTTTTTTTTTTTTTTTTAGTTTGCTGTCCTCTTACAACAACTTCCCTGTTATAAAGAGGTGATTTAGCCAGTCCCAGTGAACTTGCTATAACGAGAGTCGACTGTATAAGTTATATTTGTATGATACTAAGTTAGGGTAGCTTAATTATTATTGTCAACATTTTCACAAGTTTAAAAACCGTACACTGGGGATCGGAAAGGGTGTTCACATCCAATACACGCTTTTTCAGTTTTATGGAAATGTTGATCATTACCTGGTGAGGCTTTTTGTTTCAAGAAGCAGGCGGCTATTAAACTCTTTAAAGGGACTGTACACGTTTGGTAATTACTCAAAATATATACTAGCATAAAAACTGACTTGGTAACAAGCAACGGAGAGCTGTTGATAGTATAAATTATTGTGAGAAACGACTCCCTCTGAAGTAACATAGTTTTTGAGAAACAGGTAATTTCTCACTAAAATAATAAAAACTTCTTGCAAGAAGTTTTTATTCCTAACTTAAAGCACACAAATTTGTACAACAAGGGTGTATTTTCTTTCATCATTTTCTTGCAACGTCGATGACCAATTGAGTCCAAATTTTCACAGGCTTGTTATTTTATGCATGTGTTGGGATACACCAAATGAGAACACTGGTCTTTGACAATTACCAAACGTGTACGATGCCTTTAAGTGAGAGCTGGTAACACTAAATGATGGCACATTTTATTTATTTCACTGTTTTCTCCAAAGTGCATTGCCCTGTGAGAGTCAAACTCCTTGATATCTTAGACTGGACCAATCTAAGAGGGGGATCAGGTCCCAGAGATGTGGAGGGTTTTTTTTTTTTTTTTTTTGGGGGGGGGGTTGTTTACCGAGGGGCTGACAATTATTTTCACCCATATACTTTGTGCACAAAATTGTACAGCCATAGACTTACCCAGATCTAACCCTTTGTTAAAGAGCGACTATTTAAGTGCAGAAGTGACCCCAGGAATTACACAAATGCAGGAAGGTTCTACTATCTGGCTCCCAGTAAGTGTGATTGGCAGGAGGTGGGGTGTTGGAAACCACAGAACGTAGCACAGACTATCAGCAAAGACATCTGGAAGCCTGCTACAAAGAACAAAAAAATGTTTTATTTCCACTTTAAGAAACTTAAATTTGTGTTCAATACGTAAGAATACTTTTACAGATAGTATACAAATATAACATGGTTTTAGCTCCCCATGGTATTTTAAATTGACATTTCCAGATGCCTCAACTTCCAATAACGAGGTTAGCAAATATCGAATGTCCACCCAAACTAAACCGTTAGGCCGCCTCCTAGTTCTCCCATCTTTGAGCTCGAGAAACAAGTATTGTAATTTTACGGGTACCGCCATCTTGTTCATGTGTATGTGTATAGCTAGGGCGATGTTGTGCGTGTGGACACCCATGCGACTGTTCTACGATTGCTTCGTAAAGCGCAAGCGTAGTAGACTGTTGCACATTCTACTACGCATGCGTGTATACCCTGTGCGTCAATACCGGCGCGCGCTTGGTAAACGGCAAAAGTAGCATCTGGCACGTGATGGTGAATGGACCAGTGAAAGATCGGCTCTCAATCATGAATATGTATGAGGTATGGTCATTCTCTTAATTATTTCTTTGCATCCAGTGGTTCACTGACCAATCGTGGAGAGATTTGATTAAACTCCGTCGTGCCGCGCGGTGTACGCAGAGTGCACAGGTGTGCGTTCAAAAATTGTTAATTTGCCCGTAAAGATGGCCGACCATTGGCACGCCATTTTGTAGAGCCAAATTTTTGATTCCACAAAAATTGCGGACCGTGTTAGTTCGCAAAGTAAAAGGAAAACCACGCAATTTCGAGGCATATTTGTGTGGATCATCGTATTCTACTTATAAAACATCTTTCTAACCATTAGATTTTATAACAAACGGTTACAAACGCTTTTCATAGACCAACTCGTCCGATCTAAGGCAACGTGTCCCTTTAAGTATGCGTGCTTCACAAATCTTGTCTCTTTGTTGATACGTTAACGCCTCTACATGTTGACATGTCTCCTCTCTATCCAATTTTTTAACAGGGCTGTTTTCGTACATTTTTGATGAGCATTGTTCGCTGTTTTTGTTTTTGTTGTGATTGTTGTCCACGTGTTTTTTAAGGAAACCCGATGGAAATAAGCCGTGTTTAATCAGCTTTTTGGGGCTATCCTTGTCTTTTAATCTGTGATCATGTACTTGTATTGTATTTTCTATGATGCTTGATTTTAATGTCGAATAAAATAATAATAACTCTAGTCTACTAAGCCCTACTGTCCTACAAAGAAAAGTGGGGAAAATTCATTATTAAATCGCCCAGTTTGGGAAGTAATAGCATTGTTTTTGTTAAGCTGATCTGTGGTTATGCCTATCGGGTGAATAATGACTTGCAATGACATCTAGGAGTGTAGGACCGGCCAGGTTGAGTTTGCGCGGTCGCCGCGCTGAGCTGCATGTACTATGTTACTCTTGGTTCCAAGACGATCCAGTGTGTAATCACGAAAGCCTAATCGCTATCTAAATTGCTATCACCTCATTCCACGAACCACTTGCCACTAGAGGACGCTGCTAGTGGCGAGTGGTTCTTGGGTGATAGCGATTAGGTTTTCGTGACTACAAAATTGGAGCGTCTTGGAACCAAGACTAGTACTATGTCGGACTAACAAATAAAAATCTTGACGAAAACAATAGCTGTTCCGACTACTATGTCAGAACAGCTAACAATAGTCAACCATTTACATACAGCACTCGGTAAACATCGGAGGCCCAATTTGCATTTTATTATGATCTCTTACCCATGTTGGAAACGTTTACCAGCACTGGTACGGAACTTGTTTGAAATGGTTTATTGCAATAAAATGACATTTGCAGCCAAAGGCTGATTTGCGGTCAAATTACAAATATTTTAAAATAATAACATTTAGAAGTCAACCACATTACAACCAAATTAAAACCTAGTTACAGATCACAACTACAGCTAAAACAATAAATAAGAAATAAGGAACAGCAATAAAACATGTATATTAAATAAAACAACATCAATACTTGCTGCGATCTTCGTCTCTTTTGTTTAACTTGTACAAGCCAGATGCTAAGCTAAATTATCTGAATTCAACATGAAATACTTTGTTCAGTCACGGCATATGGCTTTTCTTAAGAACTTCGGAATAATATTTTCAAGTTAGTTGGTTTTTGTATAGTAAAGGAGTTTGACAAATTATTGATTTGAATGTGAAGCTGTTTATTGTTCATGACCCATTTCTGCGGTCTCCAAACCAATTGAAAGGTTTTGTAAGCATCAGAGATTACTGTACGATAGTCTGGTTCCCAGACCCAAAAATCTCCGACTAGGCTCTGTCGAATTTAGGGTCCGGTATCACCCAAAATCACGTGACCAAAAAGGAGGAATTCCTCCTTTTTCGAAGTTATCCGAAATGTTCCGAACGTGTTGTCGTCAACATTCGGACAGTATCGTTGATGGTCGGACATTTCCGGGTGTTTATGGTTGCATTGTAAACAGAATCCATGGAATCATAATGTCAGTCCATGGAGGTAGGAATAGACTGTCGGCCGTAGATCCAGGAGTTTTTGAGTTTACGCTCAAGTCAAAGCTGGCCTTGGCCAATATCAATACCAGGCGTAATGCCAGCTATTGTTATTTAAAGCCAACGCAGGCGTTGTGCCTAAAAAAAAGCAATTACAGAGGATACTCTCGCAGTTTTCATACACATAGTAAGTAGGGAACCACACACAATCAATGCCAAACGTTTTCTTACGCAGCATCTGATTGGTTAGGAATCAGAGTACAGTTAGTTTGATGCACAGTCTGACCAATCACGTTCGGGCTCTCATTTTACAAGCGAGTCATACCGGACATTTCGATTCTGAACGGTTACGCTGACGAAGACAAATTCTGTAAGTGTTCTTGACTGTTTCGAGTTTCCTTAGAAAAAACGAATATAGTAAAATACTAGATGAATAGCGTATAAGGAAAATTATTCTGCCCAATGTCTTTTAACTATTAAAAAAATGACTTTTACGGAGACCCTTATTTCTGCACAAAATCCGTAATGTTCTTGGTCTCATATTTCTTTATTTGTAGCACAGAAAATTGTTTCATAGATTTTTTAGGTATAATGCAACATTATTGTTTAGCTGTGTGAATTTTTTTTCGTTACATAGTTTAATTTTCCCGAAATGAATTTTTGAAAAAGTGGTCTCCAAGCTCATGCATACGCTACAAATGAAAGGAAGCTCTTTTCGGACCCCTGCGCACTGACTGAATAGCTTCCGATCAGGTGCAGACATGGTTTCCCTGGAGATGACCCCCGACCCTGACAAGTTGCGTCATGCTCTATTTTTAATCGTGGGTGATACCTGACCTAAGATTTTTAACAAGAGACGTCAAGGAATCTTTGGTCAGGGAACCAGACTAACTGTACGAGAGATCATTATTTTACTTTGACACGCAGAAAGGGTTCTCTTTTTTTACCCAAGATATATAATGCAGAAGCTAAAGGGCGCCCTCATCGTTTTACAAGCGAAGAAACACTCGACAAACTATGCGACTGTACCGTCCTTGCAACCAGGGCCGAATTGCACGGAGCAGAAAATTGTGCTTATATGTTATGCTTAGCAAGACTAAGCAGGAAACCAACCCAAGACGGTTCAAGTGATATGATTTGTTGGCTGGTGGTAAATTTATTCTGGTAAGCATGTTTATTCTGTGCTTGGTTACTTCTGGGGTTAAGGAGCTCTAATAAATTAGGCCTTCGGCTTATTCAGAAAATGTTATCTAAACAATTTTCTGCTACTAAGTAAAAAATTAGCAGGAAACCCCAGCCACCAAATGTGCTAGTTGAATAGTAATTTGGCTGGTAACCTTATTCTAAGGTAACCAGTTTTGTTTCCAATTTGATTTCGATATTTATATTGTATCCTTCACCTTCAGCAAGATACTTTACCACAATTGCTTTATCCTTCGGATGGGACATTAAGCCGTAGGTCCAGTGTACTAGGATTGGTAGTGCACGTAAAAGAACCCAGAACACTTACCGAGGAAGAGTTATAATAATAGACCGAATATTGAGGTGATTCAAAAGAGCGGGCAAATGTGCTTTGAACAGAAAAGAAGGAACAACCATCATTTATAGGGCCTACAAACACTAACAAGAATTCACTGCATACCACAAAACGTATTATCCCCATGTACAAGTACCATTGTTTAAAACTGAGAGAAAGGGTTTTGTTGAATGTTATAAAAGGGATGCAGTGTTTGTAGCGTCATAAGGAAACTGAGGTATCGGCATTCGCTCAGGGAACAAATATTTTCCACTTTGGGATGATACCGTTATGCCCCGAAGCAGTGGAGGCCTGGAGGGTGCTTCAAACCTGCTGGGTGTTTCTGGATACATCTTATACGTACACATATAGCGGGGTAAAGCGGGTGGGTGGCGTTATATAGGGGCAACTAAAAACATCCGGGTCAGAATCGACCAGGATTCCGGTGTGGCAGGAGATTCTGTCCCCCGGAGATTCTGTCCCAATGACCGTGCAAGTCTCGCGCGTATTCGAACATTTTTGGGACCACTTTGGTCCCACGTACATTGTAAAGGGAACAAACTAGCGCAATGTTTGGATACGTGCGAGACTTGTACAGTCTATAGACGATGTGACATCTGTTTACATTCAAACCGCCCTCTGTTGACAAAACACTGTTCAAGTCATGTTCCGCCGGGCAAGAAAACGCGTACTCATGGTAAGATTGCGTGTACTTTCTAGCTGGCTGTCAAGTAAACTAAGGTTTTGCCGGCGACATGCGCGCGCATTATGTTATGGTTTTCGAGTGACGTCAGAGGTCACATCGTCTATACGGCGAAGTGTGTAGAAATTTCTTCTGAAAGCGCCCTCTTTTGAATCAACCTCCTTCAGCCCATATTAATTCCCCATGTTTGGGACAGAATCTCCGGGGGACAGATTTCCCCATGACACCGGGTCCCAGGTGGGGGCCTGATACATTTTCGGGTCTTGCTGACTTGGAAAGTGGTTAAAAAAATGTGTAATGTGTAATGTTGTTATTGTGTGTTATTTGCGGTTTGTTTGATATTTTTTACTGATTTCCTTTGTATTGTACAATATTGATGATTTGTGTAATGTAAATTATTTTTTATTGTAAAAATTGACGCGACTTAGCCTTTGGCTTCAATTTCAATTTTATTAAACCCAGGCGGAAAGAGGAGGGATAGATTTTGTTTATCCTTTGTTACTCAAACCAAGCTTAAAAGAGGAAGGGATTTAGTTTTGTATCTACTCTTGTTTAATACTCAAACCCAGCTAAAAAGAAAAGGGTATATATTTTTGTATCCCTTGTTCCTCAAACCTAGCCGAAAAGAGGAAAGGATGAATTTAACCGTCTTCTTGTGAAATGTTGTCCGTGTTTATAATAAACACGACAAAGTGTGCGTTATATTCCTAACAAATAACTGGAATTTATTCATTTTTAAATTGTTAGGCTAGAAAAATTATTTTGATTCGTAAAATATGGAACTAGTTTTTCACAATTTTGTGGAGAAAATGGTAAACGACAAATGGTTGCTTAAAAAACCTGTTTCGATAGCAATTTTTGAACTATAAGGACAATTTAAAGCTGTAAATTTGAAAAATAACAAAAAAATGTAAAAATGCAGTTTAAAATGAACCAGTTGTCAGTTTTGGCCCATTTTTGGGTCGTTTTCCAGACAGATTCGGGTCATTTCCAGAAATTGGTCAGGCCTCATTGGACTCGGATCCGAGTCAATTCTAACCTAGACTTTTTAGAGTGAACGTATTGAACGGAAGCTATCCCCGGAACTTAGAAACAAACTTGAAAACAAAGATGAAACGTCTTGAACGGAGGCTATCCCTGGACTTTTTGGAGTGAACGTCTTGAACCGAGACTATCCTCGGGTGAATGGCCTTAGGAACAAACTTGAAAACAAAGAAGGAACGCCTTGAAAGGAGGCTATCCCTGAACTTTAACGTCTTGAACTGAGACTATCCCCGGGTGGATGGCCTTGGAGCAAACTTGAAATCAAAGATGGAACGTCTTGAACCGAGACTATCCCCGGGTGGATGGCCTTGGAGCAAACTTGAAGTCAAAGATGGAACGTCTTGAACCGAGACTATGCCCGGGTGGATGGCCTTGGAGCAAACTTGAAGTCAAAGATGGAACGTCTTGAACCGAGACTATCCCCGGGTGGATGGCCTTGGAGCAAACTTGAAATCAAAGATGGAATGTCTTGAACGGAGGCTATTCCCCAGTTGAATGGCGTTGGGAGCAAACTTGAAATCAAAGATAGAATGTCTTGGACCGAGACTATTCCCCAGATATTGCTGTACTTGACTCTCTGGCCTTTCCAATGGGTCATTGCCATCATTGGTCTATTATGTAAGTTCGAGAACACTTAAACCGTATCCCACATGTTCTGTCCGACTATAGACTCGTTCCAATTCCCCCAGCGTGAACTGGTTTTCCTTTTACTTCGTGAACTAACACGGTCTGCCATTATTGTCGAACCGAATTTTTGACTCCACAAAATGGTGGACCGTGTTAGTTCACGAAGTAAAAGGAAAACCACACAATTTGTTTTGGCTCCCGATCACCAGGCCCGTAACCAGGAATTATTGTTTTTGTGTGAGGGGGGGGGGGGGCGGCGAATATGAAAGAAAAGTACATCTGCGCGAATAGCGCCGCCCGTCGCGCAGCGACTCGGAGGGGAAATGGACATTTTTTAGAAATGATAGCCCAATTCAAGCCATTTGGTCCTTTTTTTGGGGGGGGGGTGGACTTTTTCTTCTTCTTTTTTGATTTCGGGGGACCTTTTTGGGGGGCCGCTTTGGGGGGGGGCGTCCGCCCCCACCCACCCGAAAGGTTTAAATGGGATTTAGTTATCTTAATATGGCAAAACAAGCTTATGCATAAAAACAGTCTTGCCAATAATAAGTTTTCTTCCTTGTTTGGCTAACCCCTTTAAAACGTCTACATAGCGCTCAGAAAATGATTGAGTGTATGATTTAATGCGCACGTGTGTTTGTGCCTGCTAGCACCAAGATTTGACTGGTAGTGTGGATGATCCTACTACCAGTTCACGTCACCGTCCCAGTTTTATTGTGATACTAATCGACTGGGACGTCAAACCTCATCAGAAGCATCCAGCCACACCAATATTTGTGAATTTAAAGGCTTCAAACTGGTTTGATACGGCAGACAACATCGCCACGTTCGGAATGAGGAATGCTACCGGGGCAAGGGGACTAGTAGCTCCAACAGCTAGACTCACAGAATAGTGGATTGTCCCACCATTTTGGGTAGCTGCGTGTATAGACGTAATTTTGATGTGGCTGCAGTTTTAAACAACAAGGTAATGTGGACTCTCTTCTCATAGTTTGTGCGCATAGCTTTTCTTTCCTTTCAAAACTCTACGTGCTGGGACAAGTAATTGAATATCCCAAACTCACGAGTTGGAATGGCTTATTGAAACCAATTCATACATCATTTGTATAAAGGAATGTGACTTTACATGATGGATCCGGTGCCAAAGAAACAGAACAATCCTGGCTCCATGTGGCCACGTTTAAATATACACACATGAATAATGCATTGGCCTGTTGTATGGGATGACCTTAAACTCGCTCAGACACCGCACGGTCTGTGAAGTTTCCACAGTGCTATATTCTATTATTCCTGGACAAACTGTTTACTTAGTGTTTTCTCCAAATGAAATTGTCTTTTTTTTTGGGGGGGGGGGCGTTACTAGAGCTTTCGTATAGGAATGTATTATTTCAAAACTGTTTACTTAGTGTTTTCTCCAAACGAATTTTTTTTTTTTTTTGTGGGGGGGGGGGTCACTAGAGCTTTCGTATAGGAATGTATTATTTTAAAAACCGATGATGGGCCGTGTTCAAATTGACGGCTTCTGCAGTGGCTAGTGGCTACGGTCGTGTTTATGGCTGATAGGCCTATGTGGCACAGCCCCCCCCCCCGCTCAGCTATGCTCTCACCCACTATTTCTGCCAAGAGAGCAAATGGTGCCCATCAAAAGACGACGTGAGTCAGTTTGATTTCAGTTGGAGCGAATACTCTTTTAACGAAATCGTATACATTTGTATTTGTTGAAATTCATGTTGAAAAGTATACAAATAACATCACAGACTATTTATTGAAACAACTATCTGATCCGATGTTTATAAAAACGATCATACTGCAAACATATTGTCGTTTCTTGATACAACCACATTCTTGTTGTAATCGTCAATATTTATTAATATAAAGTTAAAAAAATTGTTGACACTAAAATGTTATATCTACTTCGTTCTTCTGTAGTCCTATGTGTTTTTATAAAGCACATTGTCATGAACTTCAGATCCATTTGGTAGCCTGTTTGCCAAAGACCAGTATCCACACTTTATGTGACTCAACATAATACATGAAACAACAAACCTGTGAAAGTTTAAGCTCAATTGGTCGTCGGACTCGGAGCCACGAGAAAATAGTGAGAGAAAAAAATGTTTTGTTTTCATTTATTTCAAACATAGGCTTTGTACTCGCGAGATCAAAACTAACTGTTTTACCCATTTCTAAAAAAAAAAAAAAAAGGGAATTTTCCACTATGACTATCTTTATACCATGTAAGTTATGTGCAAATCTGTGAACATTAATATTTTCAATCTACCAACGTTGTGCACACCCTTTAACAAACTGTTGTTTATTCAAGCGTTCACTTATGAATTGTGAACAGGGAAGTGGTTGGATTGTTCAAATCAAGAACAGCGGAAATTATTGTTAATTTTATGACGATTGTCGTCGTAAACAAAACACATTCGATGCTGTTTCCTTAACGGGGCATTCTAAAGTAAATCAAATCCCTTCACAATCCACAAGATGACATCATGTCCAACGGGAACAATGTACTACGGTGGTTTCAAAGAGACATCTGAGACTTTAGACAATGGCGTACAATTGTCAAAGCATTGCGACTTGGCCCCAAAGTCTTGCAAACACACACACGTCATTTTTTCATTTCAAACTTCGCGACTTCAACCCAAGTCTAGGGCCTTAGAAAGATTTTATGTTCTGAGGACGATTGGTAATGGCATCAAATAAGTGTACCAAAAGAAGGCTCTTTTTAGTACTTTTAAATTCATTGGTGTATTTTCTGATAACTAGCCTACAAAAAAACGAACCATGTCCACGAATTTACATTTACCAAACTTGTAAAAAGAATTACTAACGGTACTTTGACCGAATGTTTGAAAGACTGAAACAAACTTCAGATCTTGTAGTCGCAGACAGTGTCCATGTTTAAGTGATCAACCAATGGAATAACAAACCTGTGAAAATTTGGGCTCAATCCGTTGTGTGAGTGAGGAGAAAATAGTGGAAAACCATGCACAATTTTTAGCTTGTAAACCATTGTCCTTAATTTTGGTTGTAACAACCGAAATCAGCTGTTGTGGTTTTTTATATAGGTTTTCAGATACAGTTTTCTTGAATATGACTTCATTTCAGAGGGAAATTGTTCACAGAAAAAAATGGTTCTACTATGAACTTCATGTTCAGTAAGCTTTCAGACTAAAATTAATAAATTATATTTTTTATCCTTATACCATTCTTGTAATACCTTTAAATGCCTCCTTACAGTTTTTCAAAAGAAGCATCATTTTCTGTCTGTTTTTTACTCATAATTCTTAAAGGGTCTGTATACGTTTGGTAATTACTCTCAAAACCAATGGCAATAGACTGTGCAAGTCTCGCGCATATTTGAACTTCCGGGACCATTGTGGTCCCAACCATATGGAGATTTACGTGGGCACGATTTTGTTTTGTCAATTATTTTAGTTTAACGTGGTATATGCCCGTGAAAAATACATATGTTGTTGTGAATGTAAAACTTGGTTATAAAAAAATATGAAAGTAAAATCATTTCAACAATATAACGAAGAAAACCCGATAATTAAACTTGACCTCAACTTCCGGTTGCTGCAAAAAATGAAGAATTTTGTGCTCACCTCCGATCACAAAACTTATGTAAACGCTTGTTTTAGATGAGCGATGATAATCGCCAGATACTGTAATCGCAACGCGAAGCCTTTTCATTGCAGTCTATGGTTGTTGAGGCGTCAGCGTCCTCTATAAACGTTAATTTTACGCCCGTGTGACCTTCGCGAATCCACGTAAGTGGTTTCTGAAAAGTTAAGATCGAATAAGCATCCTTGTCCCAGAGTTTTAATTTTGCTTCACTAATAATTAACACATTATTTGTGTATTTATTATAAAAACTAAAAGCGATTTTATTAACATGTAATGGGTATTTTTGTTTTTCAGATTTCGTCATTAGATATAATTTAAAACAAAGATTTGATTTCAGGGAAAAAAATGTTCTTCTATTGACGTGTTTTCTCGTTCCGATACGCGCGAGACTTGCACAGTCTATTGAAACTTACTTCGTTAGAAGTACATCAGCTGCTGATAGTATGAAGCATTTTTGAGAAACATTTCACTTTTAAGTAATGTGGTTATGGAAAAAGATATCAGTTTTATCCCCCAAAAAAAAAAACAAAAAAACACCCCCAAAAAACAAACAAATTTGAATCTGATAAGCTTTTCTGTCAGAAACGCTTCTCAGATTGTGTATTCCAATTGCAGATTATTCTTCCTGCCTGGGCATAACCGCTAGAGATTTTCGGCAATATCTCAGAAACGCTACCACCTTTTGAAATGAAATGTTCACAGGTTAGTTTTATGGTATACATGTATATCTACAACTATTAATTAGGATTGAAACAAACAGTGGGTTCCAATTTACCAAACGTATACAATCCCTTTAAAGACGGAATGCATTTTTATAAATTGAAAGTATATTTTTAGCCACTCCCTGGTGGGTCAAATGTTCAGTAGGCCTACTGCCAATGATAATACGCTGTTCAGCAAACTTGGATTCTTCCGCAGGACCCAGGAAAGCGCTGAGTAAACATTTAGTGTCACTGTCAGGGTATTAGAATCAAAAGGCAATCCTTTATCCCCCAATGCAATCTATTCCACGCCGGATACGGGGCCAGAGGGTATCCCATGATGTTCCCGGCTTTGGCACACTAATTTCCTCTTGTCTTCTTGTACAGAAGGGGGGGTGGGGGCTTGTGGAAGACACATCTTTTTGACGAAATATGTTTTGGTTTACTTTTTGTACTTACATTTTAAAAAGCGCAATCAAGCTGAAACCTTGCGTGTATTTCAAGCTGGGATGTGTAACCATAGAGAAAGGACCAAATTACTTCCAAAATTTAAGGTCCTGTTCTAATGACGTCATCAAATGTCACGTGACGTCATCTTAAAGGTGCAGTTTTAAAAGGAACATGCAGATTTTCTTGTGAAACGTTATGCTTCTGTGTTCCCGAACACCTAGTGTTTGTCAGGTGACTAACACTCGAGTTCTAGTTTTTTTAATACTTTTTCTACTTCCCTGGACTGCTTCTGGTCAAGATGTTTTTAGTGTCCGAAGATTTAAAATAAATAAATAAAAATACAAAGTACCCCCCCCCCTAAAATTCTCTAAAGAATCACTGAGATTCCAAGAACACAATGAAGACAACAGGGGGTACACCATTCCTCATATCGAGCATCAAATGATGCCATCATTACCACATATCTACTATCCACTTTCTAAAGGTATTTCTTTTAGAAGAAAATAGCAAGGTAGTCGCATCAATGTGAGTTGTAAACGGCGAATTTGGTTCGTAACCCATATCTGCTGTCAGCAAGACTTTACCGTGCTCGGCAAAGCTCTGCCTTAGGCTAATAATTGCTTCCTTTTTGGACAATGGTTTTGTGCACAGCTTGGGGAAAGAAATTGGACCCTCCATGGTTTAGCCTGAAGCACGCAGAGTTTTGCCTATCATGCATGTTGCAGGGTTGACTTTTATGGCACACTATAAAAGTTCAACATGTGTAAAAACATTCACCGTGTTCTGGAATGCCCTGTGGAACCTTTAGCTGTGGAAGTATTATGTTCAATACATTTCCAAACATGTAGCGAACTGTGCGCTGTGTATTTTGTTTTCACATGGAGAGTGTGTTTACGGAAAATACCTCCTGGCTTCGTGACTGGGATATGATCTCTAAACCAGCGGGTCCACAAGTGACGTTCAGGCCGGCGACCCAGTGGAAATTTAAGGGCAGTCGACCGTGATCACCCGCCGATTGCCGGCCAGTTGAACCCCCGCTGCAGAGATAATGTCGATGAAACAGGCTACTCTCAACTCATTAGCCAACTTCGATCGATTGCGAGGCAATCTTTGTTGCTGACGAGGAAATTACTAAGTGTTCAACTTTTAGCGATAATAGGTCAGAGCGTTAAAGTTGCTCTGACAAAGTTTGGCGACCCACCAAATCAGTGGCGTCACCAGGGGGGGGGGGGGCAGGGGGGCCTGCGCCCCCCCGCTCAGAACCCTTGCCCCCCCCCCCCCTCTTGCCCCCCCCCCCATATGAAATCACAGAAAAGTGTATTCTTATAATATACAAATCGTTTAAGGCTGCATAAAATGCTGCCGTAAAAAGTAAAACTTTTATTCATATCAGTATGTGGACTATAACGCAGTCATGCCGACAAATGCATGGAAACGTGCGCGCGATCATATTGGCGGTAAATGTATTTTGTGGTTTTGCGGTTACAGAGAGCGCAGGAAGTCACAAAGTTCAGTTTAATACGTGGTGGTCTGGGCCCAATTTTATGGCACTGCTTACCAAATAATTCTGCGCTGACGCGCATTGTAACATGTGTATTTCTATGGGACGCAGCTGGGCGTTAGCTCAGAATTCCACGGTAAGCAGAGCCATAAAATTGGGCCCTGAACGCAGACCAATAGCTCCGTAAGCACATTGTACTCAGATGCACAACAGGGAGATTTAAACAGCAAAATCGCCAGCGAAAATGGTAGCTTAGACCATTTTCTTCTCCATATCAAAGCGCCCATCTTTGCCTCGTGCTCCAACACCTAAGAGGCAGAGACGGGAAAATACAGAAGATTCTGATTCTTATGTGGTACCATCAGAGTATTGCATGGACTCTGCATCCGAGAATTCCGCCGAGGAGAACTTCGAAGAAGATGTATCTGTTAGTAATACTGGGAGCGCTAGTAGCACAAGTGCCCTGACAAGCACACAAAATAATGTGATTATTATAATTACACCCACAATTTCAATCCTGTATTTTGATTTTGATTTTTTTTTAATGGCTTACACTTGTCACAATTATTATGTTTTGGGTATACACTGAAATAAAGCATACAAACAATAATTTAATTACTCACAGAGCCTAATTTGAGAATACCGTGTACAACTCTAAATTGATACTTGGTAATCACTGTAGGTAATTTAATCCTTGTATACAGTCGAAAAGTTTTATCTTATAAAAATGACAAGTTCTCTAAGATTTGGTTGTTTTTGCAATCTTTTGTTACCTGCAAACTATGTAGACTGTTTTAGAACTGCATTGGTGTGTATCAGCTGGTGTGTATCAACTAACATATTTAATGATAATCTTGCACTTCTTTGCCCCCCCCCAAATTTAATCTTTGCCCCCACTTGCCCCCCCCCCCCAAATGAAAATGTCTAGTTACGCCACTGCACCAAATTTGTTCGTGAACTTTTATTCGTGGACTTTTAGATCGCGGCCCGTGGCTTTCGGTACGCTGCTCTAAACTATAAATCTTCGCTGACAGGAAACAAAATCAGCCCTTTTGTATCGTTCAGTTGTTTTCTTTCTGTCTGATAACACTTACTAATCATGTGTGATACCTCTAAAAATAGACAATACGTCATTGATATAATATGAAAGCCCCATCGTCCATTTTTCAAATTATCATGGACCGTATGCATGACGTCATCACGCCGCCATCTTACTTAGAGGTAAAACGACAATGAAACAAACGCACATCTCTGACGCGCAGCGCACAGGATGGGCCAATGAGCTACCTTCTATTGAAACAAGCAAATGGCATAATTATTATGATTAATGGTGGCTATAATTATTATGGTCAACATAATACTGATTGCTCGTTGCATAATGACGTCAGCCTTTTACATTCAAATTAAAGGCGCAAGAGCCATTCTTCGAGCTGTACATTTTTATCCCCCCTAAAAGGACGAGAAACCGAAATGTGAATGGATTTCTATAATTGAAGATTGCCTGAAGTTGGTTGCCTGTGAAATGCCTCATTGTGACATAACCTTTTATAGGCTTAAAATCCGTATGTGTGTCATTTTTACTCAAACCCAGCTGCAAAGAGGAAAGGGTCGATTTTTGTTCCTAAAAAATAAATCGTCTTCTCCTTGTGTTTTTGTGTCGGTGTTTATGTATAACCACAACAAAAACAATGAAAATATGCATTAGTGTTGCTCAAAAGTAACTGGAATTCATTCAAATTTAAATTGTCAGCCTTGCAAAATGAGATTTAGTTGTAAATTCTGAAGCATGCTTTTGTCGGTTTTTGAGAGAGAAAATGGTAAACGAAAATTGATTTGCTTTAAAATCCTTGTTTTTTATAGCAATTTTCGGACAGTTATGATGATCTTAAAGGAACACGTTGCCTTAAAATCTCAAGAAATTTTGCTGTTTGGAAGTGTTCCATATCCTTATTAAGAGTTGTTCGTGCAATAGTATGCCTTTAATGTGTTATAATTAGTGAATGGTGATTAAAAAACCCCAAACATTGTCATCTGACCCCGAGATCTGCCCCGCGAAACGTATACGTATTTCCAGCCGTAAATACCACCGTCCATGTAATGGGCAAAATGCGCGACGAACAGTCGTTACGCTAGTGCCGTAGTCAGTGGCCTGGTAAACCAGTCAGATCTCCTTGCTCTATGGTCAGATGAAAACCGGGTAATAATCTCATTTTCTACCTCGCTTGCAACTTGTAAACCGAGCTAAAGCTAGCTCAGTATTGGGTCCAAAATATCCAGCCAGGTATTTGCGGAACGGCCAGCCGCATATTCAGAATATTAGAACACATGCAGTACAGGGAGGAGACAAACTATCACATTTGGTTCACCTCCCTGTACTGCATGTGTTCTAATCGCCGGCTGGCTATATCGGGCCCAACAGGCTGTGCAAGCCTCGTGCGTATTCGAACATTGGGACCCGTTAAAGCGCGTGAGTTTGTTTCCTTCACGCGTTAAAGCATCGTACGTGGGACCAAAGTGGTCCCAAAAATGTTCGAATACGCGCGAGACTTGCACGGTCTATACTGTGCTAGATTCAGCTCGGTGTTGGATATTTATTGGAATACAATAAACAGATGGTAATCGTAACATTTTTAATAAAATAATTGCTCAGTCGTAGTTCAACAGCTGCGACTGGAAATAAGACTAATAGAATTTGTCCGCCATTTATGGGAGTCAAAATCTTGACTCCCATAAATGGCGGAGCGTTTTGTTTCGCGAAAGTGAGCAAGAGCGAAGCATTTCTAAGGCACGTTTGTGTGGATAATTATATTCTACTTTTTAAACATCTTTCCGACCGTGCTCATTATACATCAAACGCTTGTTATAGCCCAAAAGCGCCCAACAGCGCCCAACCCGAAGGCAACGTGTCCCTTTAAGCAGTAAATTTGAAAAATATCCCAAAAAGAAAAATTGCAGTAAAACATGAACCTGTTCAAAGTATTCTGTAATTCGATTCAAATAACTGATTTTGGGCAATTCTGTATTCTATTGCCAAGCTCTTGCGTCCATATAACGAGTTAATGTGTTTATTCACGAAATTCACGAATTCTCGACCCCATGTCGGTGCCGCGTAATCTCACCGTGCGACTTGCCGAGAGTATGATCGTCTGACCCGGCGTTTCATTGCTGGGCCATGAAATGTCACGAACTCAGATTAATTCGAGGACGGGGAGGTCATTTTTAAGGGTAAATTTGGGGTGTTAAAGGACAATTTTTGAAATTTAATATAAATCACTCAACAGACGCATAACCGATTCGGAAATAATTGGTGGATAGAATAATAATGAATTTTTTATTATAGTTGGGTACCAAGGAGATGTGCAACAAACAGATGACATGGTACAACACCCAGGGATATCAGGGCAGGAATTACGAAATGACCTTGGCCCTCGTCTCAAAAGCGGACAAATTTAGAATGAAACTTATTATATATACGGTCAACCTTACGTGGCATTTTATCAGTCTGCTACTGACGCTGCGTGTGACGTGCCTGAAAGGGGTCAATAAGGTGAACATGGTGTGCAAAGCTTGTTTTAGCACTCAAGCTTGCCAAGGCCGCCATCATCGCTGAGGTCAAAATGATGAAAACGCGAACTCTCAGCAGCCAATGAAAAGTCTTCTCTGACCTCGGTGAGGGCGCTGTTTGAGCTTTTGACGTCATAATATGAAGGGTTGTATTTGCCCAATGTTAAAGTATTACAATAATGTCCAATAGAAAAATACGGAGCTACATGAGTGTCATACAATTCATTAAAACAAATGAGACTTACTGAAGCCTACTGACCATCTGAGTTGAAGCCCTATACAAAGGGAGCCCGTAAAGGGACGAGTTTCGATAGTTTGTTTGTTTGTGTGTCTGTCTGTTTGTTGGGGAGTTTGGGTTTTTGTTTGTTTGTTTGTGTATTTGTTTGTTGGGGTGTTGGGGTGTTTGTTTATTCATTTCGGGGGGGGTTGGGTTTAGGGTTTTTCGATCCCTAGAATTAACATTTATTTCCCTCGAACTAACATTTCGAGGGAACTTTTCGAGAGAAAAGCCTTGTGTCGTTACGGGCTCCGTGTATATAACCCTGTTGGTTGTATTGTATTACTCCGACCATTAAGTATGTAATGGGAATGTGTCTTTTTAGTAACCAATGATGTACCACACCTTTAAATATTTCCTGTTGCATTATGGGGAATATTGAGTAAGTAATAACTTTAATCAAAGAGCATCCGTTTCGCGGCTGCAATTATCACCATTGTGTCCAAGACAAACAATATGTTGCTCATGAGTTCACAAACCTTTCAAGAAAGAAAACAAAAATTCATAATGACAGACAGGAAATGAACATACATGACCACGAAGTGGTGGTGTGTATACTGAACTTATATAGGGTGGTTAGTGGTGGTCGGGTCAGACTGTCTAACCCACATACATATCCCAGCTGAACTAGAAGTGCTATTGGAGAACATTGAGGGGGATAAAACTCAATGTATACTGGGTACAGGCTTTCGTTTACGAAAACCTGGCTGCATTTATAATCAATGTCAACACCAATGAGCCGGCCAGGTGGTCTCAACCTCACACAGGTTCGTAACCTGGAGTCATCTACCAGCGGTGGAAGTTGACATGAGCGACCAGAAGGCGGGTTGTGCTGAACCTAAAACTACTATGAACGGTCACGGCCCAGACTGTCTGAGGAACCCACAAAGTCCTGATGAGTTTGGTGAACTAGAAATGTTGAACTCCATGTTTAATAATAATAATAATAAAAGGCCTAGTTCTTTATACGAATCATTTGCTTGCAACTTGGTTTCCGTGTCTGGAAGGAAATGTCTTCTTTGTACTTTCCTTCAACAATGTTTTTGTTTTCCGTGTAATAGAAATTGAAACAGTTGGCCTGTTCATTGATTTTGTTATTTTATTTAATATTTTAACAGGTCAGACCTTTCAGCGAGTATTCAAATGGGGCTAAGGAAATACAATGTACATTATATAAATAAACATGTGTGTTAAATAGTAGGTTAAGCCAATTGAATCAGTGTGGGTTTAGTGTGTGTTGTATCATTATTTATTTTTTTGTGTGACGCTCGTATTTTCTCTGGCGAATTCTTTGACCTTGGCGAGGGCGCTGTTTGAGCTTGTGACGTCATTATGTGTTCGCGCAAGGACTATCGTTGACTATTCTTCGACTACGTTAGCCCGAACTCTGTCTAGTCGAAGTTAGTTGGACTAATAATAAATAATATAATAATATCGAAGTCTTATATAGCGAACGTATCTACCAAACAAGGTACTCAAGGCGCTTAGTATATACTTTTTTTTAAACAGAAAGATGGGTTATTGAAGTTATGAATTATGAGACCCAATTATGTAGCACCTTATAATGTTTTTTTTTACAAGGTGCTATGGCGCATTCAGCAGCCACAACCAGGAACACCGGGACGAACCCCTTCTCTTTTCGATAAGTGCACTGGGTTCTTTTACATGCGTTACACAACACATGGGACCAACGGCTTTACGTCCCATCCGAAGGACGAAGCAATGGTTAAGTGTCTTGCTTAAGGACACAAGTGTCACGGCTGGGGATTCGAACCCACACTCTGCTGATCAGAAACACCAGAGCTTGAATTCGGCGCTCTTAACCGAATTCAACTACGCTAGTCGCTAGTCGACTATTTGGAACCAGCCTACTACCGGGCATGGTCGCATCGTTGGTTACCAATAGCCGTTTTCATAGTAGAGTGGACCAGTTATAAGAAACTGATAACGTATGTTGAGTTTCCGATCGTGTTGACATGACATGACTTGAGTCGTTTGCACTATAACTTATGTGCGCATGTCCTACGTACGTCACTAAACAACCACTAATATTTAAAGGGACACGTTGCCTTGGATCGGGCGAGTTGGTCTATAAAAAGCATTTGTAACCGTTTGTTATAAAATGCATATGGTTAGAAAGATGTTTTAAAAGTAGAATACCATGATCCACACAAATATGTCTCGAAATTGCGTGGTTTTCCTTTTACATCGTGAACAAACACGGTTGGCCATTTTGTGGAGTCAACAAAATGGCCGACCGTGTTAGTTCGCAAAGTAAAAGGAAAACACAATTTCGAGGCATATTTGTGTGGATCATTGTATTCTACTTTTATAACGTCTTTCTAACCATATGCTTTTTATAACAAACGGTTACAAACGCTTTTTTTAGACCAACTCGTCCGATCCAAGGCAACGTGTCCCTCTAACCGTTGGTCCCTGCGCGAACTTGGCCATGAACTGAGAGTTGTTGAAGACTAACTTACGCGTATAGTATTGGCCTATCAGTAATGGTTGTGAGCTCTCACAAAAAAAAAACCCGTTCGTTCACGTTTTATTTATTTCGATTTGTTGTTATTGTTATTTTATTATTAAGTTTAAATCTTTGGGCCCGCCAAATATGTACCATACCCTTAAAGGTAGGGTCATACTGGTTTTTGCCAATATAATGCTGATTTATAGACAAATTACAATTACAGTCACCCGTAAACAGTGTTTACTTGTTGAGAAAACAGCAACAAGCTGAGTCAGGGTATTTTCATAAAATGGAACGTCAAATCCAGCAACGTTTAACGAGGTGACAGCGGGTCGTCTCAGGCCGCAGCATTTACAACGGACACCACAGAAATTTGAATTTACAAAAATTACACAATTTTCTTTCCGGTCATTACCAAAGTGAAGGTAGACCTGTTACATACGTGGCCATAGACTTTGGTAGTTTTAAAGGTAAGGTCATATAGACCTTTCTATTGTAAGATCTCTGGTGTTATCACGACTTGACTATGGGAACGCACTGATTCTCGGATCTAATGCATCTGACATACACAAACCTCAACGTCTTCAAAACTGGGCATCCAAACTCATTCACTGCGCCCAACAAATATGATCATGCCACACCATTCCTTAACTCCACTGGCTGCCTGTCAAGGAACGAATCCAATACAAAATGTTGTGCTTCGTCCACCATTGCTAAAATGATTTGGGCCCAGCATATTTAAAATCGTGCTTGGTTTTGTACACCCCAGGAAGAGTTGGCAAGGGTCATCAAAAGACACTACCTGGCTTGTCGAACACAAAATTCATCACAGATCTCTTGCATCAGCTGCTGAAAAAAACCTTCTCGTTTGACGCCCCTAAACTTTGGAATAGTCTCCCTCCATCTCTGCTCTCTGCAGATTCACTTCACATTTTCAAGAGGCGTCTGAAGTCACACCTATAATCCACAATGATTGTTTGTTTGTTTTCATGTTTTGCAGTCTTGTATCATAGTTTTCCATGTATATTGCTGTATATCATCACAAACCGCTGTGATCTTGATGAAATGGCGGTACATAAAACATGTTATGTATGTATGTACATGTATTTCAACGTCACAGCCCGAGTCTTTGCCAACCAAGGTTCGAAAACTATGGGAAGCCATAACTTGCATAGCTAGCATAGCAAAAACACATAGCCACGGTTTGTATCAATACACAAACACAAATACTCAACAATAGTGTTGAATTTGTTGGATATAAAGCAACCAATCATGGGATGTATCTTTTTAAAGAAAGTTTGCAGAAATGTTGAATTTGGTCACAACATCTGTTAACACGATTGAATGTTTTGCTAACATTCGGCCATTCATTCCAACCATCGCGGTTTGTTTATCAAAAATAGAAAGGTCTATTGTTTGTTTTTTCGATGTAAAAAGATACAACAAAAGTCACATGTGGAAGTTTCAGCTGAATAAAGTGTCTACTTGCTGGGAAAACAGCGGGTACAAACCGCATCCCTGGTCGCAAATCTGAGAAATTCATGTTCTGGGGTTGAACAAATTATCCAAACTAGATTTACTTCGAAGGGAATCCTTTCTTAAAATAGTTTATACTGTCAACAGCTACAGTGCTTCCTTCCAAGTACGTTTTCATGGTCAATAGTTATTGGAGTATAGTTTCCAATCTATGACCCTACCTTTAAAGGTGCTGTATATCTTGGTAATTGGAACCCACTGTTTGTTTCAATCCTATATAGCAAGTTATAGCTTGCTATATAGTTGTAGATATATACCATCAAACTAACCTGTGAAAATTTCATTTAAAAGGTGGTAGCGTTTTTGAGATATTGCCGAAAATCTGGAGCGGTTATGTCCACGCAAGAAGAAAAGTCTGCATTGAAATACACACTCTGAGAAGCGTACGGCCGTAACGATTCTCATATTCATTTTTGGGGGCTAAAAAGTGATATCTTTTCTATAACCGCAGTACTTCGAAGGGAAAAGTTTCCAAAAATTCATTATACTATCCAAAGCTGCTGTACTTCTAACCAAATAAGTTTTTATTGCCATGAATTTTCAGAGTCATTACCAATCGTGTACGATACCTTTAAAGAAAACAGTTTTGCGTAGGCCTATTCGTTACATAAGGTGCGCTGTGTACACAGTGCGAACAATCGAAACAAAAACATGCATAGCTCCTGACCTCGTCTGCGTACAAAGTCGTCGCCAGTCAAAAATGTATCACTATTCGACCAACTGTGAACCTAAAGCAAATTCGACCAACTGTGAACCTAAAGCAACGGTAGGGAAAATTACATCGCCAGTTGTTTATTTTGATGCAATACAAACACCAAGTAGCTTGTGGGAAAAGTACAATGTGCAAGAGCTAAGCGCCCGATGTACTGGATCTGACCATCATCTGACAGTCTGTGTATCCTATAGTAGATGCAGAAAAACGTTGACTAGCCTGGCTGCTATTTTGTTTGCCGCTCGCCTCCACTTTTTATTTTCGGTCTATATTCGGTGTTAAGTTAGAACTGCAAATCTGGGCCTAATTTAACAGAGCTTCAACTTCAAGCAGAACTTTTTGTTTATTAATGTTCTGATGAGCAAAATAGTAGCAGGAAACCTGTCAAAACGGTACATGTGACGCGGTATTTTGGAAGGTTACCTTATTCTAGTATAAGCAAAACGTGTTTTGTGTTTTAGCTCTATGAAATTGTGCCCATGGTTGCAGCAGTTTTAATGGGTCTGTATACGTTTGGTAATGACTCTGAAGAAGTTAATGGCAATAAAAACTTACTTGGTAAGAAGTACAGCAGCTTTGGATAGTATTATGCATTTTGAGAAATTTTTCACTTCGAAGTACTACGGTTATGGAAAAAGATATCACTTTTTATCCCAAATAATTTGAATCTGAGAAGCCTCAGATTGCGTATTCCAATTGCAGGTTATTCTTCCTGCATGGACATAACCGCTCCAGATTTTCCGCAATATCTCAAAAACGCTACCATCTTTTGAAATGAAATTTTCACAACTATATATAGGTTTGAAACAAACAGTGGGTTCCAATGACCAAACGTGTACTACTTTAACAACAGTGCGAATAGAAACAAAGAAATCGAGATAAAAAAATTGTTTGAAGAGTCCCCAATATATGACAAAAATTGTTCTATTTCTACTGCAGCAATCGCTTATTTTTGTGCAATAAGTTGTAGTGCATACTCAAACAGCCGTTGTTTTGTAACTTGGCAAACATGGCTGCCTGTCAACAAGGGGTCTCCTTGCCAAAATGCTGCTGTATTGTTTTCAATTAAAGTCATCAGGAGGGATTTGTTGGTATAGGTTACATTTTGTTGCAAATGCCTTTGTGGTATTTATTGCCTTTATAGAAATTCCAGCCCCTGGCTCATGGACTTATTATAGAGACCTTTGTTTACAAGCTTTGCTTCTGGATTACTCCGTAGTATCGCATCTACTTTATTCTCATCTCAAATTTCAGATATCAAGTTATAAACCACACAGGGGAAACTGACTGGGTAATTATTTTAATGATTTGGGGTTGAACAAAGAAAAATGACTAGAGCGAGCGGGGTTTAAACCAACGACCTTCGGTTTAACGTGCCGGCGCTCTAGATCTACCAACTGAGCTATCTAGACCTATGTCAATATCTTTGTTTGGGGTTCCAGTCAGAAGCTAACGGTTGTTTGGCTTCCGACTGGCACCCGAACAAAGATATTGACAAAATAGGGAGACCGCCAACATAGGGCTAGATAGCTCACGGTTGGTAGAGCGCTGGCACATGGAAGTCGTTGGTTCAAATCCCGCTCTAGTAAATTTTTCTTTGTTCAACCCCAAATCATCCATAAAAATTAAAGCTTGGGTTAACTTCCTCTCCGTGGCGCTGTGCTATCCGCCTGCGCTTGGTGACCTCGTCCCCACGCTGCGGAGTGGGGATGAGGCTGGATTTCTATCCGCCATCTTGGGTCGCCATATTTCTTGACTGGTGTCCCGACGCGCGTGCCTTCCAGAGACGCGTTCTCGAGCCGGGTGCCACTTTTTTCTCACAGGTGCAGTTTCGCGTTGACGCGTTGTCGCGTTGTCGCGTTGTCGTTAATTGTTTCTCCTTGGTTGTTTCGATACTGTACTGTATTTTCCTACAAATAATAAATTGTTATTAAAATGTACGTTGCTACCGTATATTCAGATTCAGAAGTGGCGTTGCATGAATAAGGTAATTTTTCGTGAATAGAATAAACTATTTACATGCTCGGATAACTGATGCCTTGCAAAATTTGGATTGGAACAACGCTGGAGTAGTGTACCAGCTACGAAATTTTATTGCCCACACGCACAGTTTAATGCTGTGTTGCCTAAAGGGACACGTTGCCTTGGATCGGGCGATGTAGAGCAAAATTTTGACTCTACGAAAAGGCGGACCGTGTTAGTTCGCAAAGTAAAAGGAAAACCACGGAATTTCGAGGCATATTTGTGTGGATCATTGTATTCTTCTTTTGAAACATCTTTCTAACCATATGCATTTTATAACAAACGGTTACAAACGCTTTCCATAGACCAACTCGCCCAATCCAAGGCAACGTATCCCTTTTAGCTTTTGGTACAGCCAGCAGGCCTACTGAGAAACTCCCCTTTGCATAGTCACCACCAACTTGCCTGTACAGTCGATACTTTAAAACCCCATACTCTTACATCTATAAATGTTTCCACTCAAAACCATACAATTTCTATCAAGAAAAACTTTACATTTCCCTTCTTTTTTAAATTTACCTCAAGTGACAAACCATAAGTTACTACCGTATATCATTTCAATGCAATCTTTCTCCAGTTTAACAGCATGCCATGTACAAAAGGTTACCTACAAATATAAAACTAAAATTCTCTCTCAACCCAGGCCTACAATAAATCTGTTTTCTACAATACATCTTTTATAAGATATGTTTAAAACCCTGCGTGACACCATCAAAATAAAATCACACGCTTACGCCATCGGACAGATTAGCGTGTAATTTATTTTTGTGGAGAACTCAATCACTTTCAAATGACCCAAACCATTAGATATAGACCCTACTCAATTCATCCAAATAAATAACCAGGTCACTGCTTACAGCCATTGTACAAGTATACAGAAAAACCCATCTGGAAACCATATGGTTCATTTCACCCAGTAGTGGCTATTGACCCCAAGGTCAAGTAACTGCTTTACAATTCCTACGGGAATTCCGGGAGAGCTGGTCATTGATTGATTTTTTTGTGTGTGAAAAAGACCCCGGCTGGTAACAAGACATTTACCATGCCATTTGGCTAGGTGTAGATGGGGAATTTTGAATTTTTTTGAAGAAAACAAAATAATTTAAAAATGGCAAAGTACAGATTATTTAATTAAAAACGGACAGTTGACCACAGTCCAATGGCATCATGAAGAGTTAAAAACTACCATTGTCAATATCACTTTCGATGCAACCTTTTTTCGACAAACCCCCTTAGTACTAGAACATTTGTTTTGCAAAAGAAAATTTCATTATAACTTTGTAAAATTAAGTACCCTTGCTCCAAAAACCACATTGTGTTCACATAGTTTGTCTATATCCATTTCTTTTCCCGCTAGTCTCTATAAATTCATTTACATATTATGTCACTTTTTGTGATTTACTATCTTTGGTTAACAAAACAGAATAAATAATCCTGAAAACCTGAAACCTTTATGGTGTGTTTATTGAGGAACCAGTAAAATGTGAATGAATTTACTCTTTACGCAAAACAAATGATGTAACATTCCTTTATTGTCTACCTATCTTTTCTCCTCCAGCGAGGCAGTGCAATCTCATTCGTCGAGGAACTAGACCCTTACATCAGCCGTACAGTGTCTTCTTTTTTGGTATGGACAGAAAAACCATTCACGCCCTTGCGAAAGGTTACAATCTTATTGGAAGCTAACCACACACGTAAACAGCGAGTTTTGCAGAACCTTAGGGAGACGGTCGGCAAGAGCTTCTTTTCAAACCACAATGGATGCCATTGTGTCACTCAGACGGCGTTTGTTTCGAAGGAACTTCCTGCTCCTGGGCGTTATTTCACTTACAGTGTTGTTCTCGATGAAGATGTACGGTGAACGTCAAGGCTTGTACAGGGTGACCAACTGGCTAGGGCCTCGTGCCGGGTACCAGTCAGCTGAGTCCAGCCACAACCGTGCTGGTCACAGACACTTTCAAGGTTATCCCATGAAATTGATGAACGGTGAAGATGACGTTTCAGACAACCCTGTCGTTGGGGGCGCTGCAAATAAAGATTCCAAACAGGTTATCGTCGCACACAATACTGAACAAGTTTTGTTCCACGCGGATAAAAAAGAACCAGTGAAAAACAAAAACAAAGCTAAGAGCAAGGCAAAAAAAAATCGCAAACCGCCGGTAAAGAAAGCTATACCAGTAAATGATTCATGCGAAAATTGCTGCTACAGCTATACGACAATTGACAGAGGAATAGTAAAAATGCATCCGGTAACAAAACTTATAGAAAATGGATGCCAACAACGGCTTCCCGACGCTATGATATTTGGTGTTAAAAAGGGCGGCACAACCACCTTAAGAGATTTCATCAGCTATCATCCAGACATCGCCTTCACTCAGAAAGAGTTGAAATTCTTCACGTCCCGGACCGAGTTCCAGAAGGGGTTGGAATACTACAAGAGCAAGATGATCTACTCGACGACGAAGCAGGTCTCGATGGAGAAGACCCCGGAGTACTGCCACTACCCGAAGGTACCCTCTCTGATCAACGAGACCCTGCCCAACGCCAAGCTCATCATGATCATGCGGGACCCCATCGAGAGGGCCGTGTCGGACTTCGTCCACATCAAAGTCATCATCGCGAAGAACTGCCCCAACCTGACCGCGAACTCCTCCGTTTGCTACGTTAGCTCCGGGTACTTCATCGATGACACATTCGAGAAATCCGTCATTGATTCCGAGGGGAAGGTGATGGCGTCCAATCAACTAATTTCAAAGGGAGTGTACGTCGAGGATTTCAAGCGGTACCTGAAGTTTTTTAAACGTGACAGGATTCTACCGCTTGACGGGAATCGGTTCATTAGCGATCCTTACCCGACAGTGAAGAAAGTGGAGAAGTTCTTGAATATTAGGGATCATTTTAAAAGTGACCACTTTTACTTCGACGTGCAGAAGGGTTTCTTCTGCCTCAATAAACCTATAGCGAATAATTGTATGAAACATTCGAAGGGGCGCCCTCACCCGAAGATAAATGAGGAGACGCTCGCTAAACTTCGAGAGTACTACAAGCCATACAATAAGGCGCTGAATGAGCTGATGGGTGTCGACGTCCACTGGTCATCGTAATGCTATAGTTTTGTTGCAATCTTGACATAGTTCCCTCATGACGTCACACGGTGTTGCGTCGGCCATCTTTACGGGCAATGATAGTCATTTTTTTGAACGCACAACTATGCGTTAGTATGCGTAAACACCACGTGCGGCACGCGGGAGTTTTATCAAATTCCCTGCGTGATTGGTCGGTGAACCACTTATAGCTGCATAGAAACAAAATGAAAGCTTGACGAAGCTTAAAACACTTAAAGGCCCTGTACACTATTGGTAAGATCGAAAAACACAAATGTTCACAGATTCACACATAACTTACGTGATATTAAAGTAAGTAATGGTAGAAAGGGTTCCTTAAAATATTGCTGCCTAAAATGCTATCGGTTCTGAGGAATGAGTAAAAAAATAGTCTTTATTACGCGTGATAAAAACTTGATGTTTGAAAAAACAGAAAACACATAAGGTCTCTTTTCACTATTTTCTCGTGACCTCGATGACCAATTGAGTTCAAACTTTCACAGGTTTGTTTGTTCATGCATATGTTGAATCACACAAAATGTGGACACTGATTTTGAGCTGTTACCAAAAGTGTACAATACCTTTAAGTGAGTTCTGGTAACACTAAAGCCACATTTTGTTTATTTCACTGTATTCTTCAACTTGCAATGCCCTGGGGGAGTCAAAGTCTTTGATATCCTAGACTGGACCATTCCACATATCTAGAGGGGGGATCAGGTCCCAGAGTTGTGAAGGGTTTTCCGAGGAGAACATATTTTCACTCATATACTTTGTGCACAAAATTGTACAGCCATAGCCAGATCTGACCCTCTTATAAAGTTGAGCCACCTGTTCTTTGTACAGCAGGCTTCCCGATGTCTGGCTGACAGCCTGTGCTATCGGTCTGAAGCTTTCAACACCCCACCACCTGCTAATCAAACTGTTTGGCTTACTTGGGAGCCAGTATTTAGTGGAACCTTCCTGCATTTGTGTAATTCCTTGAGTTACTCCCGCACCTTTTAACCAAAACCTAAGTTGCCCGTAAAGATGGCGTCTTTTGGAACTATTTTAAAGAGTAAGCTCCAGTGTCCATCTCATCAATATAGACATTGAGACGAGAGTGATTTAAAAATGTGCATATAATGCCTAACTGGAAAAAATGTCTATCAAATTGACGGTGATTTCTGTGGCAGCATCCAAAAGCTAAACAAGAACCGTAACAATTAACGGGTACCATTACCCTCTTATTACGGGAACCAACCGAGAAATGTTACACTGCAATAACCATACTTTTTTGGGATAACAAAATTATCGAAAGTTTTTAACGGCAGGCCTACGCGTAAATGTAACGGTGAGCAACCCGTGCTGCTACGTAAATCTCCGTAAAATGAATGGAAATATTTTATAGTGATTCTGCTTCTGCATTAGTCTGAAATATCGATGTGCCATAGATTAAGCCAAATAAAAATAAAAACATGTTTAGCGTCCCCGCCCGCTTTCTTTTAAGAGGCCGCCTGGTTTGTTTGTTTTTTTGTTGTGTTTTTTTACGAAAAAAAGGTTACATTTTTAACGATCCCTGACGATTTGTTTATTTTATTTTTTATTAAATAAGATCGTATTTTAGACTTAAGCACATCGAAAAAAGCTGGCAATCATCTTGAAAAATAGCCCGGCCGGTTGTCTCGAAAAATGTGTCGGGAGGCAATTTTTGAAAAAAAAATCAAATGATTAAAAGCTTTCCTCTTTCCTTTTTTCAAAAAGGCAGGACGCTAAACATGTTTTGTTTTTTCTGCCTTAGTTGCAAAACAATGTTTTCTTTAATAGTTGTTAATTTTTATGAGGATTTTTATCATTTATAGATTAGGATTATCAAATAATTATTAATTTGAAACATGTGGCGGTTGCTTAAAGGCACTGTACACGTTTGGTAATGTCTCAAAATATATATTAGCATAAAAACTTACTTGGTAACGAGCAACGGAGAGCTGTTGATAGTATAAAACATTGTAGGAAACGACTCCCTCTGAAGCAACGTAGTTTTTGAGAAAGGGTAATTTCTCACTAAAATATTTGAATCTGAGAAAGATTTCAGGCCTGAAGCCTTTCTCAGGCATTTAAAAGCATACAAATTTGTGCAACAGGGGTGTTTTTTCTTACATTATTTTTTTGCAACTTCGATGACCAAATGTTCACAGGTTTATTATTTCATGCATATTATGTTGGGATACACCTAGTGAGAATACTGGTCTTTGACAACTACCAAACGAGTCCAGTGCTTTTAATGATTAGTTGATAAGATTTGATCCGTGTTGAAACTTTACCGACTCAACACGGAGTTGACCCGTGTTAATTTCGACACGAATCGCAACGCAACGTTATGCGTCGTGACGCATCGCAACGTGTCACGTCCACGTTGCGTCATCTCTGCGGTCATCTCAATTGCTAACATGGCGGCTCTTATGGACGTTTTAATGTGCGCCGTGTACATGTATTTAAACAATTTACGGAAGAAAACTACTCTTAAAGAAAGCACTCGATGACGGAAAAGAATGATAGAGATTCGACGGCATTTTTGAAAAGTGGAGCGGGATTTAATGGCGCGACTTCTTTTTTGTTTACGCGATGACTTTTTGTCTCTCTTTTAACACGTTCGAAAAGTTCATGAAGATGGTGTCGCTGACAAACACGTCACTTCCGAGCGGACCGATCATGAAGTCATTGGGTCTGTAAGACAAGTAGGGCCTACCTGTCAAGACAGGGGACCAGTCTAGGTTTAGTTCCAGCTTGTTGAAATGTTGTAGTGTGAAAAGGTCAGTCCAGATTGTACACGGATCGGATTCGTGTCCAACACGGAGATTTTCTGTATTGTGAAAAGGACTATTACTACATGTTAAACATTGCCATGTGATCCCCACTCAACCAATCAGAATGGAGAAACTGTCTGGGGTATTTTTGAATAAACAATATCAATAATAATAATATTAATAAGTGTTAACTTAATAGATGTTAACTTTGCATCGAGGATAAAGAATATAATTTGTTTGTACTCTTTACACCGATGTGTATTAAGCACTGTATACTCAGTACTTTCCCGAGTTCTGTGGGGAAAAAAATCCACAGGCAATAATAATAATAATAATAAAGTATTTATTATTATCTTCGACGTTAGAATTACACTATTTATGTGGGGGAAAAGTTTGGTACACATCATCGTGAGAAGTGTCGCTCTAGAATGTTATCACTGATCCTCAGGATATAATGACAAAAGCAACCGTGTTTGTCACATGCCTTGCATACATATGCAAACATGGCAAAACACACGTTGTTTTCTCCAAAACAGGTAACACCTGTTTTCTGGTGTGTTTTGGGGGTGTTTTTTAGGGGAGGATTTGCCAGTTAAAGCTGTAACACATGATTGGAAATGATCGAAAACAAACTTGTAAACGACTTTCAATCTGATATTGGCCCAAAAGACAGATTGCGCTCGCCAAGTCACGTGACCTATTTTAGTGGGTATCAAACACAAACAAGGCGTACTCCATGGGAAAGTGCCGTTGTTGTAAAGTACATGATGATTGGTGCATTTGTTTATTCGATGGAGGCTTTTCTTTCTCGAAGTCTGTGAAGAATATTCCAGAGTTTGTACCAGATACCTTTATACCGGAGTGGCTGAATAAAGCCAGTCAGGGGTCGATTTCACAAAACTCTTTCTAACTTAGGACTAAGTCCTAGGCAATGCTAAGTGAAATGACTAGTCTTAAAGGGACACGTTGCCTTGGATCGGACGCGTTGGTCTTAAAAAAAGCGTTTGTAACCGTTTGTGATAAAATGCATATGGCTAGAAAGACGTTATAAAAGTAGAATACAATGATCCACACCAATATGCCTCGAAGTTGCATGGTTTTCCTTTTACTTTGCGAACTAACACGGTCGGCCATTTTGTTGAGTCAAAAAGTTGACTCCACAAAATGGCCGACCGTGTTTTATCACAAACGGTTACAAACGCTTTTTTTAAACCAACTCGCCCGATCCAAGGCAACGTGTCCCTTTAAGTTAAGACCAGTTACTGGTCCTAACTTCAGATAGGACTAGTCTTATCTCTTTGTGAAATCGGCCCCAGGACAGTTATGATCACGATGTGGCACCCACATGGACGACCGCGATCACACTGGTCCCAGGACTTGATACAGGTACCCGTGGTCCTGAGAAGTGTGCCGCTCTATATTAAATGTTCGATTAAAAATTGTGGGTGGGTGGGTGGGGCAAGAGAGGGCAAATAAACGGTTTCTCAACAACGTTCACAAACCCGGCTCTTTTCGTCTTGCTTTTAAAGCAAGATAATTATACATGTGTCCGTTAGTATGATGATTAAGGATTATAATTAACAATGCAACAGTTTGTTGATTAGTTTGTAAACCTTTTGTCAGACCATAGGTCGAGAATTTTAAAAAATTATAGAAAAGTTTATTAATTTTGTATTGAGTAAAGTTATTGCTAGGGTCAAAGATTGTTTTTTTGTCAATGCTGCTTTATAGGCCAATATCAATAAAGGTACACTGAATACAGTGTCTTGTTGAGAAAACAGAAGGAAAAAACTGTGGCATATTTCAAGAACATCGAATTCATCCGGTTTGGCGAGATGACAACGGGTACGAACCGCATCTCTGGCCGCATCATTCACAAACGAACACCACGGACGGACATTTGAATCTCCAAAAGTCACCTAAAGGCGATCTTTGAATATTCAAATTTGTTGACATACTTTTATTGATTACTATAAATCAACGGGGCACTTTAGACTAAATAGTTTCGCAGGAATTGTCATCTTTTTACCAAAGTATGACCCTGCCTTTAATTTGAATTGCTGACGTCATTATGCAAAACGCAATCAGTATTATGGTGACTATAACTATAGGTTTTCTCAGTCATTTTTCGTCAACAATGCAGCCTATAATCAATTTCATGCATTCGTGTTAGCAATTTTTCTTCTTCGGTTGACACCGATCAAAGATCTTCTTCAAATAAGGCACTGTCATTACCCTCTCCGTTCTGCTGCCTCAACCCAACTCGTTGTACCTAAATCTCGTACCACCCACTGTGGCGCCAGTGCATTTTCTCACATTGCACTAGTCTCATGGAACAAGCTACCCCAGCGACATCAGAAACACTCACTCTCTCAACACATTTCAAACTCATATCAAGAAACTTCACTGCAAGTAATATTAACATTCCTGTTTTGGTTTAATTTTCTGTAGCGAGCTTGATACTTTTGTAATATCTTTTCTGTAGCGCCTTGAGTAATTTATTATTAAAAAGTGCGCTTTATAAGCTTGTATTATTATTATTATTAACTAACCGTCAGTCAATTTCATTTTAAGGCATGGCAGTGTACACACCATGATATTCAATTCAACTCGTTAGGTGCTCTCTTTAGCCGTGCGAAATCGGCATTCAATTTGCAGAATAGATGCAACACGCAGAGCTTTCAATCTTACGCAAAATACTATGACGCAACGTTTAAATTGGTCGCTTGATTGCCGAAATTGACCGGGATGCCGAAAATGACCGGGAAAACCCATATAATTCTTGGTTACAATAGTATTTAAGTATAATAGTATTTTTAAAGTTGTTAAATCTGTTTCTAAATCGCATTGAAAGTTCTGGAAGTTCTGCTTTTAACATGCATGCGGTGGCTGCTCTATGTTCCGACACCCCTTTATGTTCCGACATTCCTATGTTCCGATAACCCGTCGTGATCTACGCTAGGGTGAGAGTTAGGGTTAGGAATAGGAACATCCATTTTTTCTAACAATGGGTGTCGGAACATTAAGTATGTGTGTAACCTGTGGTTATGCTGATATAGACGGGCACATCATCTTCTTTTGCAAGATTTGTCATAATATTTATTTAAAGACCTACTTGAACGAAAACGGCAACAAGTTATCTTTGCTGAAATTCATTTAAAAAAAAATTCAATCAATAAGTATATCGAGTTCACATGAGGGTAAACAGATTATATTTGTGTTAAAAAACAATCATTTTGAATACCCTTCTCCGGTGTTTTTCAGAAAGATTCGCGAAAAGCCCTGGTACGTCATCACTCATGTTACGTCATAATTATGTGGGAGCTCCGTTTTGTATTGCCACTTTGTTGCAGCTTGGAGGTATAACAAAGCAACCTCCCACACATGACGTCAAAGTATTGTCAACGGCAGAAGTGTTTTCAGATTTTCAAAACCTTGAGGTTGGGGCAACAAGTTTTGATTGGTTTATATGCAAAATTCAGAAGTGTACAAATATCAAAATTACATGTAAATGATAAACAAACACATTTTAAACAAGTTTAAATAGTTTTCCCGTTAGAAAATGTTTCGCTCAAGTAGCTGTTTAAGCCAACATGCTCAGTGTCAAGCATTTGTCATTGGTGGTCTGAACTCCACTGGTAATTGTACCGGACATATTTACACGCGAGATTTAAAGATAAAAGATTGCAATGCGCGAGACACCTCGGGAAGTGTGATGCGTCTTCATGATTTGTTTGTCAGAAGGACGTCGTGTGGCATAAGGCTGACATCACTCAAGTAAAGAGTCCAAACTAAAAAACTCCCGGTCAGAATTTAGATTTGGGGTCCCGGGCGCCGATTTTTTTTCCCTACGAACTTTTTGTCCCCATGCGGGAAATTAAAATGGACTGGAGGAGGATGATTCAAAAGAGGGCGCTATTTAACTCGGATTCTGGGTCAGTTTGACACAGTTTTGCTGGGTCAAACACAGATTCCGGGTCATAATGACCCAGAAAAAGGTCAGGACCCCCTGGTACCAGGGCCCAATTTCATAGAGCTGCTTAAGCACAAAAAATTGCCAAGCACAACAAAATTATGCTTACCAGAATGAGGTTACCAGCCAAAATACCATGTCACATGTACAATCTGTGCCTGGTATCCTGCTTATTTTCGCTTGGCAGCAAATTGTTAAGCAATATTTAAGCAGTATTTTCTGCTTAAAGGCATTGAACACGTTTGGTAATTGTCAAATACCAGTTTTCTCACTTGGTGTATCCCAACATATGCAAAAAATAACAAGCCTGTGAAAATTTGGGCTCCATTGGTCATCGAAGTTGCAAGAAAATAATGAAAGAAAAAACACCCTTGTTGTACAAATTTGTGTGCTTTCATATAGGAATAAAAAACTTCTTGCAAGAAGTTTTTATTATTTTAGTGAGAAATTACCTCTTTCTCAAAAACTACGTTACTTCAGTGGGAGTCGTTTCCAACAATGTTTTATACTATCAACAGCTTTCCGTTGCTTGTTACCAATTAAGTTTTTATGCTAATATGTGTTTTGAGTCATTACCAAACGTGTACAGTGCCTTTAAGCAGCTCAATGAGATTGGGCCCAGCTTCCGGGTCACTACTCTGACCCGGGAGTTTTTGGAGCGTAAGAACACTCGTACACAGACATAGAGTCCCTCTATGCTACAAACACGTTTGGTAATTGGAACCCACTGTTTGTTTCAATCCTATACAGTTGTAGATATATACCATAAAACTAACCTGTGTAAATTTCATTTCAAAAGGTGGTAGCGTTTTTGAGATATTGCCGAAAATCTGGAGCGGTTATGTCCACGCAGAAAGAATAATCTGCAATTGGAATACACACTCTGAGAAGCGTTACGGCTTTTCAGATTCAAATTTGTGGGGATAAAAAGTGATGCATTTTTCCATAACCGCAGTACTTCGAAGTGAAAAGTTTCTCAAAATTCATTACACTATCCGAAGCTGCTGTACTTCTAACCAAGTAAGTTTTTATTGACATTCATTTTCAGAGTCATCAGTCATTACCAAACATGTACGATACCTTTAACAAAACAAGCCTGTAAAAAAATGACTTCATTACTGAATGATCTTTGTGTACAATTTTAATTCGATTCGTGGTATGTATTTACAAAATTTAGATTACATGGTACTGACCATTCTCCCTGACTGCTTGATGAATGCAATAAGATTATTTTTTTAAAATAGACTTTGAGTTGTGATTTTATAAGGTAGATTTATTCACATGAGTAAAATGTGTAAACAAATAAATAGAAACTTATTGATGGCCTTTAAACACTCAGAATCTAATATTATTTGTTTAGAAGATTATTTGGCAATTTGAAAAAGACGGCTGTTGATAACACTATACGGATGAAAATGAGTAGCCTACCAGTATTCGGCACAAAGTATAGGGTAGAAGATGTTACATCGCTCATGAAGTATTTGGGGTAATATTACACAAAACTGAATGTATATCAGATTGCACTTCATCATCGATGTAAAAGCAGCCTGTCATGCTTCGAATTTTGTTCTTACCACAGAATAGAAAACGAGAATATACACCAATCCTTCGCCAATCTTGAACTCTTGGTGGCAGCAGAAACGCCTCCATTACTGCGGTGGTACCTGGGTGGTACTGTGCTGCCTATCGATGAGCTTAATGGCTGGGCTGCACTAGTTAATTTATAAATGGTTATATGTAAATAATGGTTGTTTATAAATAATAGTTACATAAGTGGCAAGGTCGTACCACCGCAGTACCACCGCAGTTTGTCTGCTGCCACCAAGAGTTCAAGATCGGTGAAGGATTGGTGTATAGAATTAGCTGTAGCTAACTGCTTACCAACCTATGGTCTAAATAATATACCTGTGTGTATACTTGTTTATGTGTGTTGTGTTTTCATTTATAGCCTTTGAGAAAGACTCTCGCTGCAAGGGTCGAAACGTCAGGCCATTAATTATTGTTTGCCGAATATAAAACGTACTGTGATTGGTAATGTTTTTTAATCTCCTTAAAATTGCTTAAAGGCACTGAACACGTTTGGTAATTGTCAAAGACCAGTATTCTCACTTGGTGTATCCCAACATAATATGCAGAAAATAACAAGCCTGTGAAAATTTGGGCTCAATTGGTCATCGAAGTTGCAAGAGAAAAAAGAAGAAAAAACACCCTTGTCGTACAAATTTGTGTGCTTTCAGATAGGAATAAAAACTTCTTGCAAGAAGTTTTTATTATTTTATTGAGAAATTACCTTTCTAAAAAACTACGTTACTTCAGAGGAGTCGTTTCTCACAATGTTTTATACTATCAACAGCTCTCCGTTGCTCGTTACCAAGCAAGTTTTTATGCTAATATATATTTTTAGTAATTACCAAACGTGTACAGTGCCTTTAACTGAAAGTCAAATTAAGTTCAAATTCAATATTTTATGAAAAATTGCGTTGATTACCAGAATACTAAAATAGAATGCATACTCTCTATTTACACGTAGACGCCACACACATAGAAATAAAATCCACAAGTTGAGGAACTTCAATTAATTTTTAAGATAGAAAATAATTAACATAAGTTATACGTTCGTGCAACCCGATGAAAAAATACAATAATTTACCGGAAAATATTACTATGTTTTTGTTTTGTTTCTAAGTAAAACTTTGTGTCATACATGGTCTTTACTTTCCTCCAACCTGAGAAGTTTCTTGGACGAGCCTATCGAGTCCTTTTTCGAGTGACCTTTTGACTTCTTGGTGTTGGCGAGGACGCCCTCATCGGCTGCTGGAGCGAAGTCGCGATCCTGGGCGAGAAAGGCTCTTTTCCAGTCTGTGTTGGAGTACGAGCCAAGTGCTCCTCCCCAGTTGCTGGGCAGTATGGACGCTGGAAAGTGCTTGTGGAGACTACTGAAATCTGTACCGTGCGCAATAACCTGGGGTCGAGGGTGGAAAGGTCGGAGGTCAATGACGTCATTATGCAGGTACATGAAAGGATTCTGCCTTTGATGATTACAAGCATGACATTCGGCATACAGTCAGAGTATGTCATGAGAAAGATTTGCGAAATTTTCAAAATGGCTGTCATTGCTTGTTATTATTATTTTGTCAAAGTACAAATCTGCGATGGCCCTATTTCTAAAGACATACCCTGACACGGTGTGCCAAAATGCTTGTATCATTAAAGGCACAATTCCCTCAATTAGTTCCCCTATCTGCACCTAATCATCAACAGTCAAGGAAACAATACATTTCTTTCCCAATTAGTTCCATTCGACATTCAGTTCCTGTTTTGTCTGAATTTCCCTCGCTCACTCAGAGCATCTACAAAATCAGACATCAACCTGTCACCTCTTCACCAATAGCACCCCGTGTTAATTAACGTGTCATTATTATTTACCCCCTCATTAGTTTGAAAGTCGCACTCAGTAACTGAACGAGGCTAGGGGAAAAATCGTAGTTTTTTCTGCCGAGTACAATTCAAAGACACCTCCACCGTCAGTCAAATTGATAAAGGAACTGGAAATATGGAAATATTTCGCTGAAATTTGGTGAATATTTGATGGTACTATCACGCAATTCTTCATAGCTCTTCATAGGCCTACTTTTTCTACAGGTAAGCAGAGCTATGTCTGGAAATACAAGACCCATTTTACATGTAAGGCACCTTGTAGCTTTTAACGAGGTGTTGTGAAGCAAACTTAAAGGCACTGTACACGTTTGGTAATTACTCAAAATATACATTAACATAAAAACTTACTTGGTACGAGCAGCGGAAACTGTTGATAGTATAAAACATTTTGAGAAACGACTCCCTCTGAAGTAACGTAGTTTTTGAGAAATAGGTAATTTCTCACTAAAATAATAAAAGACTTCTTGCAAGAAGCCTTTTATTCCTATCTGAAATCACACAAATTTGTACAACAAGGGTGTATTTTCTTTCATCATTTTCTTGCAACTTCGATGACCAATTGAGCCCAAACTTTCACAGGCTTGTTATTTTATGCATATGTTGGGATACACCAAGTGAGAACACTGGTCTTTGACAATTTCAAACGTGTTCAGTGCCTTTAACGGAGCCATTCATGCCAGAAACACAGGGCCGCACCCCTGGTTGACACAGTTTGATTTGTAAAACTTACTTTGTCTTGTACATAAACCAGTGGGCCTTCCAATTTTTTCCGTTTGGGATCGGGGGATCACTTCACATTGTAAACGGTATAAGTTAAACCGAAATGGGACTTCTTCAATATGTACCGTAAGGCTTCGGAGAGATTTCAAGCTAGTTTACTCTGCCGTTTCTAAATATAGGTGGCTACGGCTACGACTGCAGCTGTTACTGAGAAGTGTTTTTACAGGCATCCTGCACTTCAACCTTCAATGGACGATCAAGCCGCAGCCACAGCCGTAACCGCTAACTCGAACACGGCCTCAGTTGTTCTAATCGCAAAAATTGACCCCTTGCAGACGCGGAACGCACCACCGCAACAAGTGCGCGTCTACCATTTCCACCATTTTGGGGGTCAACTCCTTTGTGTACACATTTTGGCACAAAAAATGGGGGAAAGGATAGGCGCAAGGTGCACTGCGCTTCATGCAGACTTTGCGGACGTCACACAGACTTTTGCACGCCCTCCAAAAACTACGGAGCTCTGGAAGTGCCATCCAACTTGTTGAGATCCTGAGATAATTTACCACAGGATGATGACATCACAAACGTGTAAGATGACGACATCCTGAGTATTGGATCATTTGCATATCCACATTTTTGGATACGTATGCAAATTAGAATAGTCTGGCTGTGAACATGGTGAATACTGAATGAGTACAACTTAACATGTTTACGTTAGACTTTTGTACACCAGTCGTTGTCCAATCAGGGTCCAAGTAAGGAGTTTCCCTCCCAGGGTTTACTATTGTAATTGGTTGGAAATAAAGTACAATGGGGACGAGGTTGTCTCTTACCCTCTTCTTCATCTTGTCGGCCATGAAAGCTTTCAGGATCGCAAACGCAGCGTCGAAGACCATCGGTTCATTCACAAAATGGATACTGTGTAGCCTGACTGGGACACAATTCTGAAAAAAACAAAGGTTGTGAATATTAATAAGCTTATGAATAATGTATAGTATGCAAATCATGATGCATTGCTAATTATATTCCTAAGTGTGACGTAATTACACTGTAAGTCACGCGTCACAAGGGCGCGTATCTGCTTTATACACGCTCTGGTTTTCCGCAACTTCTGGCAACAAAGATGGAATACTTTTGTGTGTGATTTTACCATATCATCCATTTCATCAAAGACAATTTTTGGGACAGAAACTTATAATTCTTAGATGACCCGAGTCTGTGAAGAACATGTAAAAGCGAAGTTCAATTATTAAACCTTTCTGGTATACAAACAAATTTACGTTAACCAAAACCGAATAGTGCCCACAATGTGTCTACCATGATATCTCAAAATGGCCGATTCAAATTTCCTGCAATCCACTTTAGTCAACGGATTTTTTTTTTTAATACAATCGAAGCAGGCTGACATGTTTCGGGGGGAAAATTGAGACTTTTTGTGCACGTTTTTGTTGACTTTTTGTGTTTCTTTTGACTTGCAAAATCAAAATCGAAACCTTAATCTGTGGACAAGTTCAGAAGTGACTCGACCATACAGACATTCAGCTGCAGAAAATATCAATCTTGTTGCAGTGAGAAGTAACTATAAATAGTAGTAAACTTGCGGGTACAACCATGTGTAAAATCTCTTTTGGAAGGAGTGTTGGCTCTGAAAAGAGCCGGTTTGGTCTCGACGTTTCGAACAGTATACTCTGCTCGTCTTCATGTCGGCAGGTTGTTGCAGTGAGTTTCTCATCCCCCTTGACCTTGAATGTATGAAGTTGACCCGATAGGAGTTCTGTCATTTGTAGTTTGAGAGAGAGGGAAACAAAACCCTGAGAGGGTTGGTTTGAAGTGCTTCCTATCGGCGGGCTTTTTTCGCTTAACACGGGAAATGTAAACACAGGGTGTTTTTTTTTTTGGGGGGGGTTTCGGTCTGAGTTATACTTTTGGGGTTTGAACTCCTTTTGTTAAAAAGCAAATGTATTATTTGCATCATGCTATTTTTCTCTTTTTGTTCATGTTAGTTATAGGATTCACATTCTTTTTCAATTTGACCCGAAAAATTATATTTAAATTTTAAATAGCTATTTTTATAGATTCGAGAAAGTTACAAACTTTCATTTAAAAGTACAATGACCTGGGTAAAAATCAAGACCAAAACGTACCTGGGTAAAGCATATGGCCCTGTTTTTAATCAAGTGCACAGTAAATGGGCTTTGAGGGGTCTGGCAAGGGTACTGGCTTTGTTTATGTCAGTGCAAACGAAGTGTAGTATTCTCAGACCTTGGTACTGTGATAAGAACAGGGACCAATTGTTTCAAGCTTATCAACATCAATTACCAGAAGGGTTTGTTGGTGGAGGGGGTGGGTGGAGCTTGGAAGCCTTATTATTATTATTATTATAATTATAATTATTAAAAATCTTTAAAATTAGCTAGAGATGATCTATACTCACTCAGAAAGATACAGGAAGTGAAAGAGGGCATAAGGGAATTAATTTACCCCTACTCCGAAACAATTAGTTCAACATAATGAGGACTTGATTTTAATCATGTACATAATGCTTTCGTGTTCTCAGAAAAGGCACAGTTGACCCATTAAGGTGTTGCCGTTGCAAGTTGCTTACCAACCAAAACGACCTTTGGTATTAAAAGCCTTCGAAAAAAGACTCAACTTGGATCGAACATTTTAACAGAATCAAAACTCGAGGGGTCATTCGGCCTTGTTTGTGATTGATAATGATTTGCATCGGGATAAAGAATGTAATTTTGTTTTTTAGCCACCGATGTGTGATATCAATGATACTTAGTGCTTCCCGGGTCCTGTTTAGCCTTGATTAAGGCTGTGTAGACAAGTACTCTAGCTAAAACCATAGAGCAAGGATACTAAAACCTCAGCTGCCCGAGTGCGATACAACCCCAGTCCCCCGACTGACACACACACGCACACGCATTCTATTTTTTACATCCCTGTGGAGACATCTTTTGTTCTTTCCTTTGTCCCTGTAGTTAAGAACCTCCCATAGACTTTGTACACAAAATTCCTTGTGGAGCACCCAAGTCTTTAGAATTCCCCTATGGAGACCTTTTGTTTTCCCTTTTCTGTTTTGTTCTCGGTCTCCATAAGGTAGTGAATATGAAGGCACCGCTGTTCCACACACCGCTATCGCCCACATCCTAGCCCGTGAGCCGAGTGACGGCTCACGGGCTAGGATTGTGGGCGATAGCGGTGTGTGGAATAGCGGTTTGTGTGTGTGTGTAATGCGTACGTGGGTGGACACACGGAAGGGCATATGTGGGGTCCTGACAACAATGGAACAATTGACCCCACAAGGTCATTTCAATAGGAACAATTGGGCCCCACAAGGGAATTCTTCAGAAAAGGGAATAATAGAACAACAATAGCAGTACCCCACAAACCGGATCCGTAAGGATGTGTGTGTGTGTGTGTGCATGGTGAGAGTGCGGTGTGCTATTTTCTTTTAGTCAGTCGGGTTCTGGGGTTGTATCGCATTCGGGCAGCTGAGGTTTTAGTATCCTTGCTCTATGGTTTTAGCTAGAGTACTTGTCTACACAGCCTTGATCAAGGCTAGGTCCTGTTTGAAACAATTGACAGGCTACTTAGGTGGGATCCGAACCCACGTCCCCCGCATGCGAGAGTAGATAATTAAAGGTGTTTTGCCCTGGTTTTGGGTGGTGTTTTTTTCTCTCTGAACAAATTTTGACAGATGATGCTGTTTCAAAAGGGAAAACTTTTACAAAAACTTTCGCATGAGCCTCGGACAATACATAAAATACATACATGCAGAATCGTTTGTACATGGCTCGATTTAGACCTAATGTCGCGACCCCAACAATAATTCTGTTTTAGTTTTTAATCAACTACGGTACGACTTTGGGGGTTTTTTCCCCGTGCAACACCTTAAATAAAACCTTGTAACTTTCTGGAATCTATAAAAATAGCTATTTCAAATTTAAGTCTTACTTTTCGGGTCAAATTGAAGAAAATAATGGAGTGGTTAATGTGAATCCTTAACTCATAGGAACACAAGAGAAAAGTAGAATGAGCTGTTGCAAAC
Source organism: Plazaster borealis (assembly GCA_021014325.1). Taxonomy (NCBI): domain Eukaryota; kingdom Metazoa; phylum Echinodermata; class Asteroidea; order Forcipulatida; family Labidiasteridae; genus Plazaster; species Plazaster borealis. Next base: position 15,764,505 of record CM037455.1, on the reverse strand, counting down.
TGCTTACCCACCAAAATGACCTTTGGTATAAAAAGCTTTCGAGAAAGACTCTACTTGGTTCGAACATTTAAACAGGAACAAAACTAGAGGAGTCAGTCGGCCTTGTTTATGATTGATAATGATTTTAAGAAATTTATGAACAGTACTTTTCTTTTCTTTTTTATCTCAAAGCTTAGGCCCTACTGAGAAAAATTCATGTCAGAAATGCTACAAAATGTGCATGATAACTTTCACCTAGCACTCATTTTGGTTATTTTGATTTGCCAAAAATAAGAACCGGTTCTCTATGGTGTGGACTACCTCAACGGAGACCTTCTGTACAGGTTCACGGGGTGTTTATTTGGAACCACATGGAGTGAATAGCAACAGACTCGGCTGCATCAAGGCTTTGGGCTTTTTTTTTACGAGTCATCAATATTGAATGACTCACGAAGCAATGACTAAGAAGCGCCACTCAACGTGGGCCATGTTGTTTGTTCAGTGACTTCTATAACGACCTTCATCGTTATGAAACAAAATATGCAGAGGTATAAGGTCAATTTTAGCCGTTGTAGGACGCCTACTTCCAACCTTGGCCCAATGTCATATAAAGCTGCTTCAGCACAAAAAGTAGCTAAGCACAACACAAATTTGCCTTCAAGAATATAAAGGTTACCAGCCGAAACACCTTGTCCCATGTAGGCCTACCAACTGTGCCACTGGTATCCAGCTCATTTTTGTTTGGTAGAACTTTGTTAATGTTTTCACCTAAAGCAGCTCATATGAAAATGGGCCCAGGGCTGCGATTTTTTTTTCCTGAACCTTTCGGGCAGTACAGTGTAATTGAAAAAAATCAAAAAGTGGTATTATGTGACTTCCTCGCTCTGATTGACTTAAACTCCACGGACACTGCCTGAAAGGTTCAGGGAAGAAAAATCGCCCCCGGGCTAGGTCGATTTATACCCTGACTGTCCGATATACAAATACGGCACTGCTGATTCAATACGAAAAAGGAAACAGACTATAAGTTCATCTCAGCCTCGATATCATCCCGTGTATCTGTTTTGGAGAAGCAGGGCCATATTCCATGAAGCTGGTACAGCGCAAAAGTTTGCTTAGCACAGGAATTTTAGCTTAGCAGAAATAGGTTAACAGCCAAAGTATCACAAGCAAATCCTCATACCATTATTTCCCGCTTAAAAGCTCTATGACATTGAGCCAAGGTTCGAGTACCGCGCAAAAGTTTGCTTAGCACAGGAATTTTAGCTTAGCAGAAATAGGTTAAGAGCCAAAGTATCACAAGCAAATCCTCATACCATTATTTCACTATGACATTGAGCAAAGGTTTGAGTCACACCTCCGTTTTTCTTTTCTCTTTTTAGCCACACATAATTAATTTGTCACTTCACAGCAAGCACGCAGCTCAGTGGATATAGACCATAAACTCAAGTTACCAACGCGGGGTCAAAGTTTTGTCCGTGACCAATTTATAAAGCGATGAATGATACAATTTATCTTCGGTCTTTTATTACCTCAAAACAAAATAAGCTAATTCATTTCAGGGGTAGATTTTCGCACACACTTTGATCTAGATTTGCTCTTGACGATCTATAAAGTGTTGATTGACAATAAAACCACTAATGACAGTCGTCTTGGCTAATTTACACACTCGTCTCGTATGTGGGTCACGATGAGTGATTTGATTTATGAAGTAACGACAACTAAGGACGAGAGTTAAGTTAAGCGCATATAGTACAGGATTGTATATCCAGCGGCAAAGCTCTGTTTTCGACATTTTTAGGGGGGATGCACAATGGGGTGCACCATTTGTTTGTTTGTTTCTTTGGTTGTTTGGGGGGGGGGGGTTCTAGGGGGAACTTCTGTAGTTTCTGTTTGCATAAATTCCAAAACAACTTTCATCGCTCTTGTTATGCCGTTAACTAATTTGTTAACGATAATCTGACGTGGTGGTAAAAACAAATATATTGTCTGCGTGTAAATTAATTTAAAGACAAAAATAGTTTTGATAATATTGAAATTACTATACAAAAAAAAGTCATAAAATGTAATATAAGATATAAGATAAAATCTTATTCTGGAAATGTTTAATCTTAAAGGTCCAGATTTCAAACAGGGGGCACACGGGGCATGAACATCATTATTATTACACCAACAAAAAATACAAAAAAACCCAAAAATTATTGGATTTTTTTAATTAGTTTTGTTATTTGTTTTAATTGCCTACTTATTATAATTGTTTAGTTGGTTGTCGTTTCATTGTCGTTGTTGTTGTTGTTGTTCCTGTTGTTGCTGTTCTTGTTGGTGTAGCTGGGGTGTTTTTATTTTTGGGGGGCACGTTCCCTCATGCCCCCCCCCCTCTTACGCAACTGGGTGTACCATCAGTGGAAATATTTGATTGATTTCAATCTCTGATAGGTCACTGTTTATTACGTTTATACCAGTACCAATAATTGTACATTTCTTATCAGGTTGGTTTAGGTCATTATCTGGCGTGTGTTTAAACCATGAAGGTGTAGTGTCCGATACTATTTGCATCACCATTTAGATACAGCATGTAGTGCAATATTATCTGCTACACCGTGGAGCACAAGTGCATGATGGGAAATACACACTTGGAAAGTTTTACATTGAATAAAGTACAGTTACTCAGTTCAGTACCGGTACCATACAACTCTCCGGTTTGTCTTTATGAATTAGACCCTTTTAGAATTATACAAGAACACCACAAGGAACTGTGCACTATACCTGGAAGATTGATGTGACCTTCTTGGCGATATTTGGCCCCATTTGCATGACGTGTTGAGTCCCCATGCCTTCGAGGTCGACGAGCAGATTGATCCCAGTAACCTGTGCCTCTTCGTCTTCCACTAGATCTTCCAGTACCATAAAGAGAGCCTTCACTATATCCAGCATGCTGTAACTGCTTGGATCCCAGTTGACTAGAAATATATAAAACAAAATGGCGGTATAAGTTAAAGGCACTGAACACGTTTGGTAATTGTCAAAGACCAGTGTTCTCACTTGGTGTATCCCAACATATGCATAAAATAACAAGCCTGTGAAAATTTGGGCTCAATAATTGGTCATCGAAGTTGCAAGAAAATTATGAATAAAAACGCCCTTGTTGTACAAATTTGTGTGCTTTCAGATAGGAATAAAAGGCTTCTTGCAAGAAGTCTTTTATTATTTTAGTGAGAAATTACCTATTTCTCAAAAACTATGTTACTTCAGAGGGAGTCGTTTTTCACAAATAATTATACTACCAACAGCTCTCCGTTGCTCGTTACCAATTAAGTTTTTATGTCAATATGATATTTTTGAGTAATTACCAAACGTGTACAGTGCCTTTAACTGGGATCGATTTCACAAAGCATTATCTTTAAAAATTGTATTTTTTTTTAAAGTTCTCTTTTGCCTAAGTGCAGGCCGTATGTGGAGCAAAATCATTGTCATTGTCATTGTCATTGTCATCTCTAGAAGATTCATCTTAAGATTTCCTTCGGATGGGTCGTTGGGCCGGTGTTGTGTAATGCACGTAAAAGAACCAAGTTACATGTACACTGATCGCGAGAGGAGAAGGGGTTTGCCCCGGTGTTTCTGACAGGCTTCTGAGTGCACCGCAGCACCTCGTTAACACATTATGCTACATAAATCGGTCCCACAACTCAAAAATCTCCCAAAACCTGTCTTAAATGTTTGTTGAAGCGCCTTAAGTACCTTATTGGTAGATATTACGCTATATAAGACTCCTGAAGTGTATTATTATCATTATAAGATGAGTTGTAAATGACGTCATCGTGATTTGTATTGTGACATCACACTTTGCTTACCACCAACGATTGATGTGCCTACACACCTTGTGATTAATATGAGCTCTTTGAGAAATTGGGGTGAGGATGGCCAACCATTTTTAACCTGACGCGGGATTTGAAATGCCTACGACATAGTTTTAAACTTGCTGTATCGTAGGAAGACATGAGAATTTGGCCGTGTCCGAATTAGCGGCTATGACTGTGGCGTGATCGTCACGTGAGCATCATACAATTCCCATAGCAACACCCTTGGCAACAGCCGTAGCCGTAGCCGCAGCCGCCAATTCGGCCGCGTACTAAGACTGAGCGTGCTGAAACCCAGGTTCAAAAAGCATATAATCGAACATCTCCAAATGGCTAAACTTAATTTCAAAGTTGTGATTGCCAAAGGCATTGTTTATCTTTGATATAAAGAGAAAAAATGATTTTATGTCAGCCTAGTATACATGTACATAGCCCCCTAACCTTTTAGGGGGCTCGGTAAAATAGCAGTCACTATGCAACACGCTCAAATTCTCTTGAGGAGAGAATGGATTTGTGTTTTGTACATGTTGTTAGGAAATTGTATTACGTGAAAGTTGCAAAAACTTTCATGCAGTCGAAACTCACTTGTTCTAAGTACTACGATTGGCCGTCCTTCCTTATCACGTGACGCAAGGACCAATGGTATTCCATCATCAAGAACATGTTTCACTGACGACTTTTTGTAGTCTCTGAAGAAGTCGGGATGCTTCTTGTGCAGTTCGTAGTACTTCACCAGCGACTTGAACGCTCGGTCCACCTCGAACTTCTTGGCGCGGAGAAATCTCAGCAGGAATCGTTCGTCTTGGCTGAAGTTGATGTCTGGTCTTTTCTTCATCATCTGACGCATCCCTTCGAAGGCAAGTTTGCGGATGAGGCGATTCTCGCCCAGTTCCGTCTCCGCCACTTTCCGCAACTGGGGGGAGAGGTTGCATTTGTAGACGTGTAACGCCGTGCCGCAGACGCCATCTTGCCTCGTTGCTACGGCGCCATCTTTGAATGAGCTGCTCATTCTAATAGGATGCTCGCCATTCATCTGCAAGCTATGATAAAGAAAAATAATATTCATAACAATAAATCATTCATTCATTCATTGTTGGTTTATTAATTAAAAACATCACTTGGCAGCCAAGGGCTGAATTGCATACATTTTGTACATCAAGTCAAAACGATACAAGGAAAGCAAGTCATAAAAAAGGACAAAACACTCAGAAAAACCAGCAAGTGTGCACTAGACACAAATAAAGACAAGACAATAAAAAATTGCTTTAAAAAACCAGCTGTAAACAACTTTAACACATCAAACAAACTAGAGATCGAGTGTTTGTCACCTTACAATCACTAGGTGTTCGGGAACGCAAAGGCATACAGTTTCACATGCATCCTTTTAAAACTGCACCCTTGATGACCTCAACTTAACAATAAACAAATAAATAAACAATAATAAAACATTTGATGGGATGTTACCTGCGCAAGACGATTGTGTCTGAACAACAAATGAGACCCATAGTAGACGCCATGATGCCAATTTTAACGGTTACTACAACAGGCCCTCCTAGATGTCTAGTTGGAATTCCAAAGTGAATCAGAATGAAGGCGTTGCAGCTCAGGGCAGACGCTTAAAAAGGGTTCCCGTTGGACTTTAGTCATTAACATACAGCGCGTGTCACAAACCACAAATAATTATGACTAGTTCAAATCAATAGGTGCTATCTTTGATACTGATATTGATCTCGTTGTGGTTTGTGGTATGCATTGGTTATGACTCATGCCTTCAAAAGGAGTTGGTGGTGAAACAGTCGACCCTTGGTCCCTAAAACCAATATGATCGAGTCATTTTATACCTAAATATGGTTTATGATTCAGATATGAAACTAGAATATCTGGTGCTTGATTTCGCAAATCCACCAAAAGCCAGTTCTAGTCTGACCAGCTACCGGGTTGCCATGCCAAGAGCCGTGTGTTGATGGTGAAAAATGTCTAATCAAACACCACATGCTAATCATGGTCTCACACACAGTCATTTCCAGTTAGTTCTTACAAATGTGGTCCAACTTGGAATCGTCGACCACAAGGCACCACATTGGAAGTTGCAGTCTCCCAATCATTCCTGACTGTTAAGGCTATGTCACACAGGGCAATTATTTCAGGCAACTTGGAGGCAACCACTTGCACTTCATGCACGAGGAACACTTTGATGGCACAAGAGACATTCTTCTATAGCTGTAACTCACTATCCCCAGGAAAATAATGAGAAAACTGAAATGTGAATGAATTTTCTTATTAGAAATTGCCTGGAACTGGTTGCCTGTAAATTGCCTCGTGTGACATGGGCCTTAGTCTCCCAACCAATCGTTCCTGATTGTTGGGAAGAATAATAGTGATGGGTTATTGTACCTAAATGGAGCTGAAAGAATATCTATATATGAAGGGCCGGCTCGAACTAGAGATGTGAGAGAAGCAGAAGGGTGCAAACGTTATGGGCAAAAGTTGAGCTTGGTTTAAACTGGAGAGAACCCTTTTTCTCGGTCAAAAAAGTTTGATACATATATTGGGGGTTTTAGATTGAAAGTCGACAATGGCTGTGAGACAAGGACAAATAATTGTCTGTAGTTACTATTATTATATATTTCTGGTAATGAAACCAAGGATGCCTCATTAGTGAGCTTAATTACTGTAGCTCGCAAGCCTGAAGATACCTGTCGACAAGGTTCGCTATGTGAACCAGAAACACTGGGGTTGACCCCTACTCTTCCATGATACTGGTGTTCTGGGTTCTTTTACGTGCACTACCAATCCTAGCACACGGGACTGACGGCTTATAATGTTCCATGCGGGACAAAAGTGTCATGACCGGGACTCGAACCCACGCTCTGCTGATCTGGAAAAAACCTGAGCTAGAGTCCGGTGCTCTTCATTTCGTTCAGTTTGTGATGTTTAAAAGTTTGGAGAGTTTGATGCAAGGACAATTTGATCATCGAGAGTTGAGTGCGTTAAGCTTTGCTTCCGAATCACCATGTCGAGAGCAGAAACATAGCTTTGAGACATTTTGTATTCTAATGAGCAGTCTGGCAATGCGAGAGGACTCCGGAGAGAGGCTTTAGAACCTTCAAGCTCTTCATTTCGTTCAGTTCAATTGGTTCAGTTTGTGATGTTTATAAGTTTGGAGAGTTTGCCGCAAGGACAATTTCATCATCGAGAGTTGAGCGTTAAGCTGTTGCTTCCCAATCACTGTGTCGAGAGTATAAACTTAGCTTTGAGTTGAGACATGTTGTATATTCTAATCAGTGAACAGTCTGGCAATGCGAGAGGACTCAGGGGAGAGGTTTTAAAACCTTGTAGAGGTAGGCCTGCCATGATGCTTTTACAAATCAGGTAATTGACGATTGCAACATGCTTGGTAGAAAACCCAATTAGTAGCACTCTTAAAAAAAACTTCCGCATCAAAATTGACCCGGATTCCAGGTCCCATGGGGCCTGACCCATTTCTGGGTCAGATATAACCCGGAATCTTTGTCAAAATGACTCAAAATTGAGTCAAAGGTAAGCAGAATCCCAGTTTTAAAACAAAATTAAACCAGTTTCCGGGTCAGCCTAACCCAGAAATAAGTCAGGCCCTTTTGGGACCCGGAAGTCGTGTCAATTCTGACCATGGAGTTTTTAGAGTGTAGTGTAGCGTATAAAATGATGAGCAAATGTGACTCTTCCATTTCCCTGACTTCAGCGGTTTTGACGCACGTGTACTTGGTCAACACCCCAATGATGAACGATTTGGACCAGAATTTTCCTAGCTACCTCCATTTTGGATATACACTGTACATGTACATACATTAGTGGCGATTGAAACTACGTGAGACAAAACCTAACTATTGTATCATCCTAATGAACACAATGATTATGGGACCAGCGTGTTTGTGAACATGGTATTTGACGATTATCAGGAGAAACCAAACTGTTGCATCATTGTACATGAAACTCGAAGAACCAGAATAATGTGCATCATCGGATTGAATTAACGTTGACGACTGCGACAGCACGAGATAAAACCAAGCGTCATCATGTATAATACAAACTGGAATGGAACCCGACTATTTTCGAAATAAGTATAGTCGCTCTCGTTTATAAAGAGTAAATTATAAAGAGAACATTTACATTCTGAAGTACCGACTCTCATTTCTGCTATGAGTTTCTTTGTTTTGCCATCCTCTTATAACGTCGTTACTGTTATAAAGAGGTCAAGTTGGCCAGTCCCAGCGGTCTTTTTTTATAACGAAAGTCGAATGTACATTAAAGGCAGTGTACAAGTTTGGTAATTACTCAAAATATATATTAGCATAAAAACTGACTTGGTAACGAGCAACAGAGAGCTGTTGATAGTATAAAACATTGTGAGAAACGACTCCCTCTGAAGTAACGTAGTTTTTGAGAAAGAGGTAATTTCTCACTAAAATAATAACTTCTTGCAAGAAGTTTTTATTCCTAACTGAAAGCACACAAATTTGTACAACAAGGGTGTATTTTCTTTCATAATTTTCTTGCAACTTCGATGAACAATTGAGCCCAAATTTTCACAGGCTTGTTATTTTATGCATATGTTGGGATACACCAAATGAGAACACTGGTCGTTGACAATTACCAAACGTGTACGATGCCTTTAAGAACGTGTAAACCACCGATCTCTATTGCACGGACTGGGATGGAGATAGAATCGTCACAATAGTGCCTGACAAAGTGCCGATCAGGGTACCAGGGAGACATCTTGCTATCCCAATTCAAACAGACACGAATATAATTCACGAATAAACACCAGGGAATGCAAATGGAGGAGAGCACTCCTTTCTGGGCACAATTTCATAGAGCTGTTTAAGCAAAACAAATAGCTAAGCGCAACAAAATGTTGCTTACCAGAATAGGGTTACCAGCCAAACTACCATGTCACGTGTAAAATTTGTGACTGGTACCCTGATCAGGCCCAGACAATTGTTAAGCAATATTTTCTGCTTAAGCAGCTCTAAGAAATTGGGCCCAGGCCAAGGCCCAATTTCATAGAGCTGCTTAAGCAGAAAATATTGCTTAATAATGTTTTGCTTAGCAGAAATGAGCAGGATACCAGTCACAAATTGTACAAGTGACATGGTAGTTCGGCTGGTAACCTTATTCTGCTGAGCATAGTTTTGTTGTGCTTAGCTAGTTTTTGTGCTTAAGCAGCTCTATGAAATTGGGCCCAGCTTTGCAGTATCATGGCTCATTGGAGTAGCAACATGTCACCCCACCAACCACCATGAGTGCCTTCAGTGCGAGTGCACTACCGTTAAAGGGGAGATATACGTTTGGTAATGACTCTTCAAATTAATGGCAGTAAAAGCATACTTGGTTAGAAGTACAGCAGCTTTCGATAGTATGAAGCATTTTGAGAATCATTTTGCTTTGAAGTAATGTAGTTATGGAAAAAGATATCAGTTTTTATCCCCCAATATTTGAATCTGAGAAGCGTTTCTGCAGTAACGTGTCTCAGATAGTGTATTCCAATTACAGATTATTCTTCCTGCGTGGACATTTACCGCTCCAGATTTTCGGCAATATCTCAAAAACGCTACCACCTTTTGAAATGATATTTTCACAGGTTAGTTTTATGGTATATATCTATAACTTCATAGGATTGAAACAAACAGTGGGTTCCAATTACGAAACGTATACAATCCTTTTATTACAGATCAGTGGTGCAAACAGACTGGGGAATAAAAACATTTTAATTTGTGTTGCTCGCAAACATAACGCACCTTACTGACTTAAAATTTGAAAATGGAATTAGCTGTTGCGAACTATATTAGCACAAATCAAAGTGACTTATCGTCCTCTCTAAAGGCAGTGGACACTATTGGTAATTACTCAAAATAATTGTTAGCATAAAAACTTACTTGGTAATGAGCAATAGAGAGCTGTTGATAGTATAAACATTGTGAGAAACGGCTCCCTCTGAAGTAACGTAGTTTTTGAGAAAGAAGTTATTTTCCACGAATTTGATTTCGAGACCTCAGAATTAGATTTTGAGGTCCCGAAATCAAGCATCTGAAAGCACACAACTTTGTGTGACAAGGGTGTTTTTTCTTCCATTATTATCTCGCAACTTCGACGGCCAATTGAGCCCAAATTTTCACAGGCTTGTTATTTTATGCATATGTTGGGATACACCAAGTGAGAACACTGGTCTTTGACAATTACCAATAGTGTCCAGTGGCTTAACTCATGGGTCAGAATTGACCCGAATTCCAGGTCCCAGGGGGCCTGACCCATTTCTGGATCAGGCTGACCCGGTAACTTAAAAAAAAAAAAAAAATGTGAACTCGTATTCTGCGTCAGTTTGACCCATTTCTGTGTCATTTTGACACATATTCCGGTCCCTACTGACTCAGAAACGGGTCAGTCTCCACGGGCCCCGGGTAAAGGGTCAGTTCTGACCCGGTAGTTTTTAGAGTGTAAATACAAACAAGAAAATGTTAATGTCCTCATGTTTCGACCCGAGCAGAGTCTTTCTCAAAGGTTCCACTTTTATTTATATTTATTTCACCTTGAGACAGACTCTGCATAATATGGTCGAAAATTTAAATTGACGTAATTATAATTACACACGGGTTTGTTGTATTGAAATCTAAAGGACTGAAATATCATTCTACGAAACTAATATTGTGTCATTCCTTACCAGTATTAGTACAGTATATACAGGCCTATTGGAAGGATACAAACTAGAATTATGAGTAACACCAGACAGACGGTCTGTTCAGAAAATTATTCTTCTTTTGAAAAAATGTCAGAAGGCATTTTAAAGGTAGTATACACGATTGGTATAAGGATACAAAATATAATTGTTTAATTTTAGTATTAAAGCTTACTGATTATGAAGTTCATACCAGAACCATTTTTTCTGTGAAATATTTTCCTCTGAAATGAAGTCATATTCGAGAAAACTGAACCTGAAAACCTGAAAAACACAACAGCTGGTTTCGGTTGTAACAATCAAAACTGAGGGCAATGTGTCACCATTTTGCTTATGGTTTTTCACTATTTTCTCCTGACTCATACAACGGATTAAGTCCAAATTTTCACAGGTTTGTTATGTCATGTATATGGTTGATCACATCACAAAACATGAACACTGTCTGCAACTATTTTGTGAGCTCTACCAGTCCTGTATATAGTGATCATAGCCAGATCAGTCCAATCGCTACGGTCATGATGTTCAGAAAAAAATGCCTAAGAAAAATAAATATGGACCATCCGTTATAATATAATTTTATTCAACCAAATCAAACACAAAATGTAAAGTGAACTGAAGTATAAAGTGTACGTAGGTAATGTAACAATGACATAACAAAAATTTCCGATTAAAACAAAGCAAAACAAAAGGAACTGTAAAGCAGACAAAAAAAGGAAATGGAGTTTTGGCCATCCAAAAATAAAAGAAGAATAAAACAATAATCAATGACAATGATTCCGTTCAGAGCCCCAAAGGTAAAACATTTGCTGCTTTCACAAAACACTGACCATGTGGTCTTATCAATGTGCTATGCGTTTTTGAAAACTAATGTAGGCCTATACTATCCCTCTCAAACAATGAAGCATTACAAATTTTGGAATTAACAATGTTCAACTTTCAAAATGGAAGTCTCCATTGTAGCGTGCACAAATACACTCATAGTTGACACAGGGTGTGGACAATTTTCATAGTTGGGTTATTCATAAAGAGCATGCAAGGACCTCTATTGTGTGTATTGTATAAATTATGAGAGCATCAGACGATCTGCTTTACCTGCCTCTGTCTAGTTCCTTACCTTCAAATCGTAAACTCTGGTGATTTATTGCCAAATTGTATACAGTTCAACCCGTCTTCAATATTCAGTGTTTTGATGCATAAGTTTTTCGCACGTTAATTCGAGTCCAAAGCTTTCTCACATGGGCCTTACAGTTAAATATATTTTAGCCTTAACATAAAAATAATCCTTTTTACTGAACAAAGCCTCAGACCAAGGACTTTTAGATAGCCTGGTTAAAGCCTGTAACCACACCAGACGGGTACAACTCACCACACAAAGGCTAGATCAATGGTCAATATTTGGTCATCTATGGCATGACGTTAATCTTCGTGTCCAAAGTTCATTGCGTGTACGATTAGACCGTTATGAGTATATTTTGTTAACTACCATGCTGTTATCAGAACTGATTTGGCATACCGTAGTTGGCTGGTCAGAAATCACTTTTTGTGCAGGAGGAAGTTTCGGCGTCGTTTTTTTTCTTCTTTTCGTTTTCAACTCTCTTAAAGTTGTAGTTTGAAATTCACTCTAATCGGTAGAAACTAGTGACAATTGCAGATGATTTTGTCCCTATTTTCAATCGATAAGAGTGAATTTCAGTCTAAAACTTATAACTAAATTTTTGAATCTTCTCGTCATTAAAAACACGAGAATTATCCTACGGTTTGGCGAATGATTGAGTTGTTGCGAGTTGACAAAAACAACCTTTAACTTTCAAGACAAGTTTCCTTCTAAGGGGAACACTGCTGCATGAATTTTTTATATAAAAAAAAGAATGTATCTCCGACGGTTTACCTTTGGTTCTTTTGAATTGTCATTGTTTTCGATAATTTCATTGTGATTTTCAAAATTGAGAGTAAATTTTGCTTCGTACACATACCGTACGGCTACTGCTCAGTTTGCCAGCCACGTGGGTGCAAACTACGACCATGACGTTGCAAAAGAACGTGTGACATGAGTTTATAAAGAGTTCCCACGAAGTCACCATAAAGAGAGTCAAGGGACAAGACATTATGAATATTCATAGGCCCTTTTCGAAACCACGGTTTTGGCCTGGGCTCCGGCTTTGTCAGGATTTGGAAAATGTGCACTTTCGGTCACGGAGCTTCACTGCAGATAGACAGAGCCTGAGCAGGAGGCGAAGCTGAAACCTTGCTTTCGAAAAGGGTCATAGTCTGAAATCTCACTGGACAGAATCTGTCTCAATTCTAACAAATCAAGGTGCTCATGTTTTTTATGCCAACATTCTGTAAGCCCAGTCTACTCAACCTCGTCCCCATAGTGTGTCGAGCAGTACGAGGTTGACCGCTCTCTCACCCTGGTATTGGATCATTTGCATATCCAAAATTTTTGGATACATATGCAAATTAGAATAGTCTAGCTGTGAATATGGTGAATACTGAATGAGTACAACTTAATATGTTTACGTTAGGGTGAGGTGCACCAATCAGGGTCCAAAGTATATAAGGAGTTTCCCTCACAGGGTTTACTATTGTAAACATGGTTGGAAATAAAGTAAGCCATGGGGACGAGGTTGCAGTCTACTGTATTAATTTTATAAGTTTCATCTCTTAAAGCCAAGTTTTGGCATTTCAATTGAATCTGATGCGAACATTTCACACAAAATGTTTTTTCAACCATGTTTTATCTCTGAAAACTTATCAAACTGAGTAAGTTACAGTACCAAACAAACGGGGAAATGTTCCTTTCTCTAATGAAACTTATTAGAATGTGCCTTACAGTGTGGTGGCAGAAAGAACCAAATTTTAAAATATAATATTGATGAAGATTTATTTATAAAGGTAATGATTTTATGAACCGCTTAACCTTCATGAATTTGTTCTATGGTTTAATCTGATTACCGTTATGATCAGTGATAACCATCGCGGGGCCACTGGGGGCTGGAGTATCCGCCACCCCCCCGTCCCCGCACGCGATGTTTTGTTTCCTACTAACTTTGTTGTCCCCCCCCCCCCCATACGGCGAACTGTGTACAAACTTCTTTTGATAGCGCCCTCTTTTGAATCATCCTCCTCCAGCCCATGTTAATTTCCCGTATTGGGACAAACAAATCGTTGGGGGAAAAAATCTTGCTCCCCGCACTCCAGAGCCGTATATTGAGAGAGTTGCGACAACTTGCGATTAGAAGCCATTTTGTCTCAAAAAAAATGCATTGGCGAATACAGGGTGCCAGACTACTCTGCACATTGGGTTGTACTGCATTTTGGAACAAAATGGCGTCCAGCAACCACGTGACCGGAGAAAGCTGGTCCCTCCATGTCACAACTCTCTCAATACACAGCTCTGCCGCACTCAGAACCCTTGCCCCCTCTCTTGTGCCCCCAAATGAGACCCGACTTGAACCAAGTCTAACAAAACGATCAGATATTACGGTCCGCATGCGGAGGCCGTCAGGCCGACAGCCTTGACGTGGGTCTGTAACTTTTAATTGTGTTGTTTGATATTTTCGTCGTCCAATAAAATGGGGGCTCTCCTCTCGGCGGATATGCTGTCATGAGCTCATAAATATTTAAATCTTCAGACCTATTGCAGACAGACAAGGATGGATGGGGAAGATTATTTTTTTTTTTTTTGAATCACAAGAGCTTCTCACTATGACCTTTGTACCATATCAATATCATGCTTGCTGTATGTATGTGATGAGTTAGTGTGAGAATTTACCTTAATTTGTGTTGTTGTGTTGTCCAGCCATTTTTTTTTTTGTAAATCTGAGGCTGTGTCAGGTCAGTCACTGTAAACCTGACCGGGCGCGGCCCTTCCCCCTTTGCGCTTTGCACTCTTCCTCATTGACCCCCTCACTGATCACTCCCATTTTTTTTTATAATTCTTTTGGTTGTTTCTTCTCTGTCTCTGTTGACACATGTTCTGTCTTCTGTCGACCACACCGTCTCTGCTTCACTGTCTTCATTTTTACAGGGTCTATAAGAATTTACTGCCAAACAAAAATACAAAAACAAAAATTGAAAACAAAAGCATTGAGGTCATTGTCACGCTCAGCTGAGGAGAATACGCAACATTTTCAGATAGATACGGGCGGGTTGGTAGCTCGGGTAGCTCGGGTGTGTAGTGCGGCGCAAATAAAAAAAAAAAAAAAACAAAAAAATAAATAAAAAAAAAAAAAAACGATCAGATATTACGGTTGTATCCGAGTTGGCGGCTACTGCTCGGCCGGATCGCCACGTCATAATGCTTTGAATGGGACGCTCTTAGCATTACCCTAAAAACAGTCTAGCCGTTGCCGTAGCCACCAATGTGGATCTTAAGACTTCTGCTCCGTCAGTGGCTTGCTAGATTAGTGCAAGAAATGTCAATTATTCAATGCTGCCCCTATATCAGCTACAGCCAAATCTGAATAAATTTAATATAATATACAAAAATGCTTGACATCTTGACCACTAGAGGGCGCTAATTCAATAGTGGAGAAAAGGCCAAACATTCTTCCCCACTATAAGTCATTGTGTGTGTGTGTGTGTGTGTTTACCACTGAGTTCAGTACGGAAAACATTCCATCCGAAAGTGGATGACAAACAGTGACACTAGCATGAAGGAACGGTAAACCCAAAACAAACGTCTTCAGATACATGACGCAATATTGTACACGGAACATGTTGACAAAGCGTAGCGTGGTTTAGTTTGAACATTAATCATTTGTGAAATCCCAACAAGCAGTACGTTTAAAATGCATTCCGAGTTATGTTTTTCCTCACAAGCTGATAACATTACAATAAATAGTAGCAATCAGTGAAAATTTATAAAGCGCACAAATCCACACCGGTGCCATTGCATAGTACCGGTACAAGATTACAAAAAAAAACAACAACATACAAACAAGCACACAACTGAAAACCCCCCCAAAAAACCTTATTTTGTAAAAGCTTCATTACAAAGATAAGTTTTGTAAATCATTCACTATGCAAATTTAGGAATATACATATATGTCTATTATGAGCAGGAATTAGGCCTACCACTAACAGGGAGTCGACCTGCCTTTTCACTGGTAAATTTGTCTCGAGGTTAACTTTTACATATAATTGTCCTGCCCTTTACTTTTCAAAGCAGTGCCTCTATACTGAACGACGTCTGTTTCCCAAGAAAGTGTAGGTCCATCACAAAGATACCACGGGGTGTTATTAAGAAAACTTGTACTGCGTCTTCAACTCGGTGGCAGTTTCTTAAATTCCCGTGACATGACCATCACTGAATTGACCCATAATGGAATTTTCTCTTTATAAATTTCATACCCACATCGAGCCCCTCCGCATGAACGGAAAAATATGTCCCAAAGGGTCATTTTGTTTCTGGGGTACTCTTTAAACCAAGAATGCTTTTTAGGATAAGCATATGGAATACCTGTGGTTTGTTTTCTTCCATTGAATGCTTCACATATGCATTCAGTCTTCCCAGAAGCAACGCACCAAGTAATTGAAGCATTCTAAACCACACCGGAAGTAAACAGCAAGTTAAAATCTAGATTAATAACTAGTGCTCCACCCCAGCATATTTTAAATACTATTACATAAAGACATGTTATAGGTGGTCATAGCTGTCTTCCATACGACAGATGACTAGCTCACGTTAATTCCTATCACCACCAGTGAATGAAGCAAAGAGCCAGGCTATAGGCAAAACGTGTCAAGCTTCATTTTGAATGAGTCATAATATTCCAAGTATACGTCATTACAACTTGTTGCCTTCCCACCTCCGTCTGGACATCTTTCAAAGGCTGGTTCTGCGAACCCAACCCCCGCATTTGGTGTTCAACGAGTCAGGATACCGTTAACTTTTAATCACTGTGAGCGTTTTCGAAACTACGACCGTTTTGCATCATGGGCCTCGGCTGCCCACTATCTCTTAGTTACGGATTTCAGAATTGCCGTTATTGCCAACAGCCATTGCCACCTTTACAGTTACTTATTGCAGACACAAATAATTTGGACCAGCTTCAGTTACATCAACCAATTTAAAATGTCGTGACGAAACGAATGACTGCGTAAGGCCTGAGCTTGGTTCGTGGTTTCGAAAACACCATATACGTGTCACTGAAAAGGCGAACTTTACAACGTATTTTTAAACCACAGTCTGTTAAAACGTACACACTCGAAAGTTATTTGACCCGAGTCGACTATTGTTATGATAATGAGGAATGACAATAGACACGCAGGTGAAATCCTTTTGTTAAAAGCCAAATCCCACATTCGAAAGAATCTCGTTAGAGCGTGACAACCAATGGAACGTGGTTGGAACCTCTGTTCAGTAAGAATCCATTCAGTACAAAGTAGTTGGGCGAAGTCTGTCAACAGCGCGGTAGTAGTTTATCACAACAATATTGAGAGAATTTATCCGTGTACTGCATGAGATGGTCCCTTGTAATCGTTTCTTGAAGTGAGGTGTTCTCAAGTGTTATTTTTTTTTGCCGAGAAAGGACAGGGTTCACAAATCAAGGTAAGAACAACCTTTTGACGATCATTATAGGAAAATGAGAACGGTTTAAAGTTATAGTTCATCGTTCATCTGTTTGTCGTTGGTAATAATTCGATTTCTTACGAAGCAGAAATCAAGAATCGGTACGAGATACGAAGTGTCTTGTATGAAGGTGCGAAGTGTCTTGTAAAAGGTACGCAGTGTCCCAGGTACGAAGTGTCCAAATTCACTTCGTACCCTGTAAAAGGTACGAAGTGACCAGGGTTCGAAGTGGCTAAGGTACGAAGTGGCTAAGGTACGAAGTGACCTGACACCCAACCATGGAGGAACACCAACTAACAACGGTTATTCGTCACTATTTAGGTATCAGTCATCGTGGCCAAGTGGTTGACAATCAGAAGGTTGTGGGTTCGAATCCGTCCAAGCTAACCGCTGATTTCACATAATGACTTTAGAATAAGTATTGTCGTGAATCACAATTTCTTGATTTGTGCAAATCATAGTCAAAGTCTGAGCATGGAGGTAGGATCTAATCCTACCTCCATGGTCTGGGAGAGCTTGGCTGTTGCCAGCTTGGCGTTTATTTCCCCCTTGTTCCGAGTTTCCTTGTTGGGAAGAGAAAATCATCTAAACGAACAAACAAACAGAAAACGCTGGAAAATGTCTTGTGTTTATTGCCAGGGAATGTGTACACGTTCAAATGTGCTCACTCCGATTGGTGGGCAAACTTCCAATTCCAGAGCTGCCAACTCTCCCTGCTGCAGAAAATTCACTGAAAATAAACCAATCTTTCCATGTTCTGATGAACAAGTTTGAAAATCTTCCCGATTATTGAGACTTTCTCCCAATCAGGCCTATGTTAAATGTAATTCTAAATATCTCCCTGATTGTTGGAGTGGACAAAAAGATTACAAGATGCAAATGTTGGCAGCTCTGCAATTCGCATTCGACCTTTTCACCGGTTAAGCTTCATTTTTTCAGTTTTGCAGATTGGTCACAAACAATATTTTGGGAAAATCATCTAAGCGTTGACTACTTATATACCGGTACAATATTATTTAAAGGTATCGTACACGTTTGGTAATTACTCAAAACAAATATTATCCATTGTGGGCCTATATAAAAGTTACTCAAAACAAATATTAGCAGAAAAACTTACTTGGTAACAAGCAACGGAGAGCTGGTGATAGTACAAAACATTGTGAGAAACGACTCCCTCTGAAGTAACGTAGTTTTTGAGAAAGAGGTAATATCTCACTAAAATAGTAACAAATTCTTGCAAGAAGTTTTTATTCCTATCTGAAAGCACACAAATTTGTACAACAAGGGTGTTTTTTCTTGCATCATTTTCTTGCAACTTCGATGACCAATTGAGCCCAAATTTTCACATGCTTGTTATTTTATGCGTATGTTGGGATACACCAAGTGAGAACACTGGTCTTTGACAGTTTCCAAACGTGTTCATTGCCTTTAAGTGATGACTTTCGAAACTTATCCATTGTTGGCCTATATTATAAAAGTACTCGCGATGGTAGAGTATTGTGAGAAACTGATCATGTTATTTTTGCCTGTTTTGTTGGCCCACAAGGGCCACAAGTAATAAACCATAAGACGGACCTTTTTCATCCTTGCCAGCCGTCCTTGCCAGCACTGCAGTTGCATGGGTCAGTTGATAATCAAAACTTATATTTTTGTTCCCATTCGGTGAACCCGAGCTCTTTGTAGATCTCCAAGCACTCTCTATACAATGGGTTATAATCAGCACCAAATCTCCATCGTATAGCCCCAAGGTTACATGAAGCGCTGTGTGAACGGCTATAGGTCGTTCACATTATTCACTAGTGAAAAAAGGGAGGAAAATGGTGCGTTGGTCTTTTTACACTTCATGATAATAGTACGTGAAGCATGATTTGTATTTAACATGTTCTGGGAGTAAAATATTCTGACAGATTTTTAAATAAATTTTTATAAAAATTAAGAAAATTACCTGGGAACTGTTTCCATTCTATGTGCAAACAGTTTCCTCAAAATGGGTGAGCCAACAAAAGACGGGCAAAAATAACATGATCAGTTTCTCACAATCCCCTGCCATCGCGAACACTTTTATATATAGGCCTAAGACGGATCAAAAAGTTCAGGAACGAACAAAAATTATTTGCCACCACATCATAAGTTTCGAAAGTCATTACTTAATATAGTTTACGCTTAGATGGTTTTACCACTTGTGACGCAAACTGAAAAGGTGACAAATGAAGCGGGACCGAGTTCCTTATTGCACTTTCAATGTGTCGAATCGGAGTGGAGTATAGACGCCCAATTTGAACAGAAAAATGAAGAGGCTTTTATGATGAACATCAGTATTTGTGACAGTATAATATATGGTTATGCCCAAATTGGTAATACCATTTCTGACGTTTGGAATTCAGTGGTGTGTAACTGATGTACAAAATGGTTTCCGTCGTCACGCCCCAGTCGCAGCGCCGAATTGTTCGACAGTATAATAGTGAGGCTATAATGTCACGGCATTGTTTTTCGTTCAGTCAGTTTAGTTTCTTTAAAACACCAACGGGCAGCATAACGCTGTATTTTGTGGCCTTACAAAATATACAAAAAACAGTACAAATTTTAAGTTCAAAATGGCCAACCGAACAGAAACGTAACATTGTATGCACGCTCCATGGGCCAATTTCATAGAGCTGTTTTAAGACAAAAAAAGGTTGGTGTTTGTTCTGCTAAGCAAATAGTAAGCAGGATATCAGTCACAGATTGTACATGGGACGTGGTGTTGTGGCCGGTAACACTATGCTGGTAAGCATAATTGTTAAGCTCAGTTACTTTTCGTGCTTTGAACGAAGGTGGGTCACAGATTTGTTTTTTTCAACGTACTGCTGATTTATAGGCAGAAATTAAAAAGAAAGACACAATCAAAGTCACTTTTGAAAGTTTCAGATTTGTGTGGAAAATTATCCAAACCATTATTAGTTCGATCGGAAACGTTTCTCAAAACAGTTTATACTATCAGCAACTGCAGTGCTTCTCACCAAGTAAGATTTATGGTCATTAATATTTTGGAGTATTAATTATCAATCTATATGACCCTATAGGCAACGTGACTTCTCCTGAAGTACGTTACTTCAACTACAAAAAAAAGATTAAGGAGTAATGCCAAAAATATTTAGGATTGTACCCTTGAAATTTTAATAGTCCCAAAAAGGTTTCTGATGGTCGGCTTTTCAAAGGATATTTGGGCATTCATTCGAACAATGCGACCCCAACCCCGCTTGTAATTTCAACCCAATTCCGCAAAGGGAACCTATACCCGTTCGTGACTTTTTATTCGGGTGATAAACTCGGCTCAATTGAGCTTGACCCGCACTACCTTCGTGGTATTGTTGGTGCATGCCCTTTGTAGTCCTCAACCACAAAAATGTGGTTACTTTTCTTAGATAATATTATCGACTTATAAAGATAAAATCACGTTTACTGTTTAAAAGAAAATTAACATAACAGCTTTAGTTTTTAGTACTCTATACTCTACTATAACTTGTACAAACTTTAAGTAAACTATTTTGACATTCCTATGAATTACATCCCTGTAAAAAATATATTGTGTTCTTTCTTTTGTCCATGTAGGCCTACTTAAAAACCTCCCATATACTTTGTACACAAACTTTATTTTGTTCCTGTACTTAAAAACCTCCCATATACTTTGTGCACAAAATTCCTTGTGGAGCACCCCAGTCTTTAGAATTCCAATATGAATAATTTTTGTGTTTTTTTTTCCTTTTTTGTTTTGTCCTATGGAACCGACTGTTAATAGACTGCGCAAGTTTCGTGCATATGAACATGAGCAAAACAACTCGAACGAAGACTATATATTTCTATGAAATCAAATCTTCTTTATAAATTATATTTATAGACAATTCTTGAAAATAAAAATACCCACAGAAAGTTGTTATAGTATCACAATGACAACATGCCCTCAGTTGGGCAGCATTCTTATTTTGTACAACTAACCGGAAACGGAGGTCAAGTTTTATTCTCGGGTTTTCTTCGTTATTTTGTTGATTTGGTTTTACTTTAATATTGTTTATCACTTATTATTCCATTCCCAACATCATATATAATTTTTATAGCCAGAACTATACGTTAAACTTAACTAATTGACGAAACAAAATTCCGCCCACGTAAAAGTCAATAATGGTTGGGACCACAATGGTCCCGGAAGTTCGAACATGAGCGAGACTTGCACTACAGTCTAATGTATATACAAAAACATTATTAATGTTAATTTCGTCACATTGTGCTGGTCCCGAGAAAACACTGAGAATCTCCTCATCGGATTCTAAGCATGTTCATCATGTACTTGTTTCAATAAAGTAAATAAGTATACAACTAACTCCAAAAACATTCGACTTTTTGGTGGTCCAGTATTTAACACCTGCCCTGGAATACGTAGGTCGTGTGTTCGAATCCCACCCGAGTATAGTATGCCTATATGCCTGTGATATCGGGCTGGTTATGCAGTGGAGTGCATGTGGTACCCGGGGATCAGTGGTTTCATTCCCTACCTTTCACCTCTGTGGACCTCGGTTTAAATCCCACTTAGACCTGGAGCCTTGTATAGATTGGGTTTTCAGTCCCTACCTGACTGCGTGGGTCCCCCCCCCCCCCATTTTGGGTTTTCCTCCCACATCTCACCCTAAACATTTCTTCTCGTTTCTAAAACACCATCCTGTTATTTGCGTTATTGCGCTGTTGGATGCCTATTTTACCCACGCTGGACTCGGGAAGCATTGAGTACGGTACTACAATGCATATTACACATCGATGTGTAGGTTTAAAAAGATCGCCAACATAGGGCTAGATAGCTCAGTTGGTAGAGCGCCGGCACGTTAAACCGGAGGTCGTTGGTTCAAATCCCACTCTAGTCAATTTTTCTTTGTTCAACCCAAAATCATCATATATATATATATATATGTATATATATACATTAATCTTTATTCCCGATGCAATTATTACTTATATTAGATTTGTAATCAGACTGATTACCGGTACTGTTTATAAACTCTATGTCAGTCCTGCGAAATAGTTTCTGAAATGTTTTCATGGGCTATCATTGTCAGCTTTTCAGATTGAAAATTTCCATTTGCCCCTTAAAGGCACTGAACACGTTTGGTAATTGTCAAAGACCATTGTTCTCACTTGGTGTACCGGTATATCCAAACATAAGCATAAAAATAACTAGCTTGTGAAAATTTGGGCTCAATTGGTCATCGAAGTTGCAAGAAAATGTTGAAAGAAAAAACACCCTTGTTGTACAAATTTGTGTGCTTTCAGATAGGAATAAAAGACATCTTGCAAGAAGTCGTTTAGGGTTTTTTTAGTGAGAAATTGCCTCTTTCTCAAAAACTATGTTACTTCAGAGGGAGTCGTTTCTCACAATGTTTTATACTATCAACAGCTCTCCGTTGCTCGTTACCACGTCAGTTTTTATGTTAATATGTATTTTGAGTAATTACCAAATGTGTACAGTGCCTTTAAACTTGAATCTTGAAATTGTTTCATTAAAAAAACGGTGAAGCTGAAGCACACAAGTGTGTATAGGTTTGACAATGCATGGTCTGTTGGCGATATACAAAATAGCTACCGCGTGTTTCATGGAGTATGACTTTGTGCATAAAGCTCAACATGAACTGTGACGTATGTTCACGCATGCGAGAAATGCGTCGTGGGCGAAACTTTTATGTCAGTTTGAGTTTTTTGGTCTAAAATGATACTATCAATCAATTAGCGTGCCAGCCAGTGGCCCAATACTCATTGTGAAACTGTTGTCGTCTAGTCATGTTTTGTATGCCGTTTGCTGATAAACAAGGTCATAAAAAGGAAAGGAAAATAGAGTTTGTTGGCGTTTTTTTTTTTATGAGGAAAATGTTGTTTTTTCCAGCCATCCAGTTTGAACTTGCGCAGAGTACAACGCAAAAACATGATGTGTATTGCAGAAGATTTCGTTTTGGTATTGTCATAATTTTAATAACTTGAACTGTCACAAACTAACCTTACGTGAATGGTAGTAATCCTGGTCGAAAAACTTGACTTCTTTGGCAGCGAATTTTGTCACCACTTCAGCACAAACCGGCATGCCGGTTCGCGAGATTTTTTTTCCTACGAACTTTTTGTCCCCCCCCCCATACGGCGAACTGTGTACAAACTTCTTTTGATGGCGCCCTCTTTTGAATCGTCCTCCTCCAGCCCATGTTAATTTCCCGTTTGGGGACAAAAAGTTCGTATAGGAAAAAAATCCTGCTGCCGGTTCGTAGTGTCGCGGCTATAGTTGCCGTGCGCAATCAAACTTTGTGTGTCGTCGAACTGGTCACAAGAAAATGAATTCTGATCCAACAGCTTGATGAAAAGATATAAGAAAAATACACTCTGGCCATCAATTTGAAATTTACGAAATCAAAAACATAATTGATTTCGTAAATTTCAAATTGATATTATTTATACAGTAGGCCCCCTATATAGGATTTGAGGCATTGCATGGTGGGGTATCGATGTATTTTTGGCTTGCGGTAACACCATGTGTATACTGACGTTGACTAGAGCAGGCTAGTCGAAACGTTGAGACCAATTAAGAACTCACTCCGTGGAAGTGAAGATAATAACGAGAAGTCCCCTCGATCCACTAAAAAGCAAAAGTGGTAGTCCCGACCAATTTCCTATCATCTGCCCAGGTAGTAGTTAAGAAGCAGGACAGTTCTTTTCAGAACTTGATAGTCTCCCGAATTCCGAAAATCTACTCCGCGGCAGTAGAATTACAAGACAAGTTCTCAAAGAACAAAAAACTATACACAGCAAAGTAGATATACACATGATAGCCAAATATACATCTTTATACAGACCATTATGACACAATATCACCGACTTTCAGAACAATCTCTCTCTTCACACCTTCAGGCCTCATCTCTTGAAGCCTTCAAAGCTACACTGCAAAAACTGGAGTTTTAAATTGACACCATTGATGTTGTCACATAGATACCAACAAATAATCACAATTTACACCATGTGTTGAAATAACACTAATTTAATTGCCAAAATAAAAATGATGTTTTAATTTTGATTCTCTCTTCGGTATGTATTTGACAACACCCATGGTGTCAGTTTTAACATCCAGTTTTTGCAGTGTATGCACTCTTCGTCGGTTCAGTGCTATAAGGTCATTAATTGCAATTCCATGATCAGAAGGTCATTAAATAAAACATGCTTTTACATTTCTTAAAATAAATCAAAATTCAACTAAAAAATGTTTTACTTAGAAAATAAATGTTTCTTTTTACCAAACCAAATACTCTGAAGACCACTCTTGATCAATAAACTCCATTCACAGGAGCTCCAAAATAGACAAAGCAATTTTATGAAACCCATACAAATTGCACTAATGACCTTATAGTCTGGAGCAGACGTCTTGTAACTCCCAGATCAGAATTGACACGGAGTCCGTGTCCCCGGGGCGAGATTGTTTTTCCTACGAACTTGTTGTCCCACCCATACGGCGAACTGTGTACAAACTTCTTTTGATAGCGCCCTCTTTTGAATCCTCCTCCTCCAGCCCATGTTTATTTCCCGTATGGGGACAAAAAGTTCGTAGGAAAAAAATCTTGCGTCCCGCGGGGCTCACCCAATTCTGGGTCAGGTTGACCCAGAATCTGGTAAAAGAAATGGGATTTTAACTGGGATTCTGCGTAAATGTTGTCCCATTTTAGTGGGTTATTTTATCACAAATTCCGGGCCATACTGACCCAGAAATTGTCCAGGCCCCTCAGTATTCGGAATCAGTCAGTTCTGACCCAATTATTGTTAAAAACAAATTTGCTTGTAATTTAAGTGTTTTGAATGGAATTATTGTTGTTTACCTTTTGTAATATCATCCTTTGTAAGTTTAAAGGCACTGGACACGTTTGGAAATTGTCAAAGACCAGTGTTCTCACTTGGTGTATCCAAACATTATGCATAAAATAACAAGCCTGTGGAAATTTGGGCTCAGTCATCGAAGTTGCAAGAAAATGATGAAATAAAAAACACCCTTGTTGTACAAGTTTGTGTGCTGTCAGATAGGAATAAAAACTTCTTGCAAGAATTTGTTATTATTTTAGTGAGAAATTACCTCTTTCTCAAAAACTACGTCGGGGAGTCGTTTCCTACAATGTTTTATAATCAACAGCTCTCCGTTGCTTGTTACCAAGTAAGTTTTTATGCTGTTTCGAGTCATTACCAAACGTGTACGATATCTTTAATATTAGGCTTTTCATATAAGTGCTTTATATTATTTGTTATTATTATTAAGAAAACTATACTCTGGTCTTTTTTTCAGATGAGAGACAAGCAGATACCAGGCGATACATACAACCATAAAGAGCATGTCTACGCCGACCCGGTTGCTCTCCTGAAGGAGATCGAG
This sequence comes from Plazaster borealis, assembly GCA_021014325.1. NCBI lineage: Eukaryota > Metazoa > Echinodermata > Asteroidea > Forcipulatida > Labidiasteridae > Plazaster > Plazaster borealis. The sequence continues at coordinate 15,738,964 of CM037455.1, read as the reverse complement.
CGAGATAAGCAAGAAGAGGAGGCAAAACGGAAGAAGGCCGCGGAGGAGGAGGAGGCGAAACTCCGAGCCGCTACCCCACCTCCAGTCCCCAGCGGACCCAGGAAGGGAACCAGCGGTAGCATCATGTACGCCGAGCTGGGGAAGAAGACAAACCTGCCGGGCGTCAGGGATCTCGGCAGCCGGTTTGGGGGTACCGTCTCTCGTCCGAGTCGGCGTCAGAGCGAGGACGACCCGGCACCACCGCCGGTACCTGCCGTAACAGACTCTCGAAATATCCTGGACTCGGATTCACCGCCGGTGAGCCCAAGCGAGGTGATACGAAAGGAGGGTTTCCCAAGCAGTGGTTCCCCACAGAGTGTCCCAAACAATGACATGAACATTCCAACTGAAGACGAAAACAAACAGAGGCAAATCTCTAATGACGGGAATGCTAACATTGCTATCCCTGAAGATGAGGCACTGGCGCTTAACAATACAGAAGTCAAAATAACAGAACAACCAGGATCTACCCCCAATGTGTGTGTAATTAAGAGCGAGGTCGTCATCGACGTGACAATCAACTCGGAAACCGGTTTCGACATCGGAGCTGAAATCCCAGGTCTTCGTGAAAACGAAACAAGTGATGAAAACTGCGGCATCAAACTTGTGAAAAATGTACCATGGGACGCGTTTACCACCGAAGAGAGCAGCGAAACAGTCCGCTCAGCGGAGAAACCCGTACTGGCTCTGGACACCGGCTCAGCGGCCAACAAGGCGGAGCAGGGCTCGGTAGCCGGGTCGGCCGCAGGCAGCACTACCTCGTCGAAGACAAGAAAGAAGAAAGACGTCGAGTCTGGGATAGGCTCTGTCGGTCACCAACGACGAAACCTTATCATTATAGCATTGTTTCTGCTCATTCTACTTATCCTCATCTCAGCTGTTGTTATATTCCTGTTAGCTCAAAGCTGGAGCCAAAATTAGTAGACCCAAAATCACGTTAAAACCTATATCTTCCCCCCCCCCGCCCTTTAAGTGCGGGAGGAACTCCAGGAACTACACAGTGGTTCCACTATTTACTGGCTCCCCATGTAAGCCAACAAGTTTGATTGGTAGGGGAAGGGGTGTTGGAAACCTGAGAACCTAGAACAGTCTTTCAGCAAGACATCTGGAAGCCTGCTATAAAGAACAATGGCTCTATACTTTATCAGAGGGTTAGATCTCGGTAGGTCTGTACACGTATGGCTGTACAATTTTGTGCACGAAGTATAAAACAAGTTATCAGCCCTAAAGAAAAACTACACCATTCTGGCACCTGATCCCCCTTCTTAGATATGTGGCATAGTCCAATCTAGGAACCAGAATCCACATCCTAGTTTGGAAAAGGTCCAAAGTCCACTATAAAACTTATGGGTGCACCAGACAAATTAAATAGAGAGAAAAATTGCTGCAATTTGTTTCGACTAGTCTTGTAATTGTTAACAATCATGATTATTTTGTTACCCGCAGGCAGGCGGGACATCCTACGGCAACTCAAATTTTCTCTATTCTCTGTGCAGGCAGACGGCTCTGTTGTGGTTAATAATAAAATAAATAAATAAGCAGATAAATAAGTTTACATAATTATTATTCAGAATAACAAAGAACTCTTTGTTTCCATATCTTAATGCTTTCGTAGAAGTTGAAACTATTGTTGAAGGTATAAATCCATATCTATTCTATTCTCGTAAGAAAACCGTCAAAATGGCAACCAAGTTGTCTGGAATAATTATTATGGCGTTAACTCAACAGTCATCTTTTGTATTAATGGTGATACAAGTTGTATGAAATAAGAAAATTATTATAATCATGTTCAATTTTCAATATTTGTTGTATTTGGTTGCCAATCACAAGGCCCTAAAACAGGCCACTCGAGCTGCTGGCTTAAAAATTGGAAAGGGTTTAACATGTAACAGAACAGGAAATCACAAAGCAGAAAGATGACCATTGATATTGCGTTTGAATTGGGTGCAGGTTATAAGAGGCAGGATACATGTATAGTGAATTCCAAAGTAAGGACTCACCCTATAATATAGTCTAGTAAAACTTGCTATGAGGGTAGTAACGACAATTTCTCAATTAGCCCTGTGGGCTACTACTGTGCAACAGTGGTCATATTTTTTCCTTTTCAAATGTGAATAAGAAATTTATAACAACGGTTAATATTGTTTTGGAGTGAGTGCATTGTAATTTCATTTGACCAGTAAACTGGAGACATCAGAAAGATACAGTTTTGACATACATGTTTGAAATTTAGGCTAAGAAAACTTCCCTGGGCAAGTAAAATGCACATTTTGTACAAACCCGGTAGGCTACTTTATAAAAAGCGAGGGATTGTTCAGTCCCGTTTGGTAATTGGAACCCACTGTTTATTTTAATCCTTTATGGGCATATAGTTGTAGTATACCATAAAACTAACCTGTGATAATTTCATTTCAAAATGTACAAGCGTTTTTTGAGATATTGCCGGAAATTCTGAGCGGTTATGTCCACGCAGGAAGAATAATCTGCAATTATTGGAATACACAATCTGAGAAACGTTACTGCAGTAACACTTCTCAGATTCAAATTTTCTGGGATAAAAAGTGATATCTTTATAACCGCAGTACTTTGAAGTGAAAAGTTTCCCAAAATGCATTATACTATCCAAAGCTGCTGTACCTCTTACCAAGTAAGTTTTAATTGCCATTAATTTTCAGAGTCATTACTAAACGTATACATCAGACCCTTCAACACTAGCCCGACGTTGTCTATATGGGGGTACTAGAGTAACCACCACTTCTCAACTTGCCCTGTGGGCTGCTATAAGAATAACTGTACAACAGTGGTAATATTTCTTCCTTTTCAAATGTGAATAAGAAATTTATAACAACGGTTAACATTTTTTTGAGTGAGTGCATTGTAATTTCATTTGACTAGTAAACTGGAGACATCAGAAAGATACAGTTTTGACATACATGTTTGAAATTTGGGCTAAGAAAATTTTCGTAGGCAAGTAAAGTGCACATTTGTATACAAGCCCTGTATATAGGCTACTTTATAAAAAGCTTAAGTGAAATGACTGGGCCCAATTTCATAGAGCTGCCTACGCACAAAAAGTAGCTAAGCATAAAAAACATTATGCTTATAAGAATAAGGTTACCAGCCAAAATAGCATTCCACATGTACTATTTATGACTGGTATCCTGCTTCTTTTCGCTTAGCAGAAATTGTTTAAGCAATGTTTGCTGCTTAAGCAACTCTATGAAATTGGGCTCAGAAGGCTGTACATTCCAAAGTATGTCCCTGAAAACAACAATACCTCAAAAAATTAATAAAATAAAAACGAAAATCGCCTTCAGGATTGCGATTTATTGTAAGTGAACTCAAAGATATTTCTTGGCAATATTTTTCAAAACAATTGCCATTATACGCGTTTCTCTTTTATACTTATAATTAAAAATTATAAATTAAAATTTGACGGTTGTGTTCTTTCATTCTCAACCCTTTTTATATTCAACTCATATCGACATCCGTCTCATCCTGATAACCTTTTCACCAGTATTCATTTTGATTTATGATAACTTCAATGATATGATATATAATTATATAATTTCAGGATTGTATATACAGACCCCGCTATTCATCTTCTATCTTCATATTCAATTATTTAAACCCTGTGGGGCACAACTGTGTGGAAGAACCTCCACACGAAAATGAATATTCATGATTTTGTTACCTTCCACGTGGCCCCACGTCACTTCCGGCTGGATACTGGTTGAATAACACTTAACATAAGGAAGTTTGTACACCCTTTATTTGACCGGGGCCCAATTTCATAGAGCTGCTTAAGCACAACAAAATTATATTGTGCTTATACCAGAATAATGTTACCAGCCAAAATGCCATGTCACGTGTACCATCGGTGATAGGTATCCTGTTTATTTTTGCTTAGTAGAAAATGTTTAAGCATCGTTTACGGATTGCAGCTCTCAAATTGGGCCCTGGGAATTAGGCATGCCATGCGCTAATACCACTGCATGGGATTGTGCCTATTTTGATATGCTGGGTGTGACAGGTCAATGACTATAGTACAGCCAACCCTCGTTATAAAGAGCAACCCTCGTTATAAAGAGCACACTAAAAAGAGGTTATTATACACAAAGAGAAGCCTACATTCTGAAGTCCCGAATCTCATTTCTGCTTTGTGTTTCTTTGTTTTGCCCTCTTATAACAAGTTCCTGTTATAAAGAGTTTTCCAGTTTTGTGATCTTGTTATAACGAGAGTGTGTGACCACAGTCATGATTTTGCTCTGTCCTGGTGGGCATTGGGGAACAATGGGAGCATAAATGGGTCTGTTTAATTAATACGCTAATTAGATGTGTGGGTGACCTTCCATGTATGCCCTATACGTGTATATTTCAAAAGTAACGTTGTGCCCCGCAGGTTTCAAGTATTTTTAACTGATACACTAGAAGTATCATTAGAGTTTAACCTTTACGTATCAGATTGAATATAAAGTTTAGTACATTGTTTAATATGCTTACACTAATTGTTATAATATACTGTAAATATACTCCAAATCACGGAAACAATATACCGTTACATTAATAATATCAAAACGAATTTAATTCGTTGTTTTCGTTAGTTCTTAATGTTAAAGGAAATCCCATTTCGATACCGAAAGACCGCATTATTTTATAATGACTTGTAATATTTTTTGAATGAGTAACACACATGCAGAGAAACTATAAATTATGTAATGATCTGATGTGATTTTTTTCAATGATCTCATTATGTGTGTATACCTATTACTGTTATCATTAATTCTAAACAAACATAGATTTTCGTCATAGCGATCATAAAACATATATATATTACTTGTTATGGGGAAAAACGATCTGCAGGTTCGGGTTGTTGAATAAAAATAAATTTATACAAGATTTTCTTTATCTGACTCGAATATTATATTGAATTTTTTTATTTTTTGTGTGTGGCTTAACTGTAAACTACAGAGTGCCTCCCGTGGTACTCTTTTTCAAAAACAATAATGAATTAAATAAACAGTTTCGATTTTTTCCCAATGATTGAACTTCAGGAAGATTACAATGGTTTGATTGGTGCACTAATTGTTTCGTCAATGAGCTGAGGCTTTTTCACCGATCAACAGAGGGAGCTTTCCGTAAACAGACTGCCCGTGACATCAGTGCATGCAGAATAATGCATTATGTTTTTTTGACCCCCTTTGTATGTAACCTGTGACATCACATGTTTACAAAAATAGCCACATGGCCTGCTGGGGTCGATTTCACAAAGCACTAAGATTCATCTTAAGATGAGTTGTCAGTAAAGTAATTTGTGTTGTGACATCACAATTTCAATTTGCTTAGCAATTTTTATTAAAGGCAGTATGGACACTATTGGTAATTACTCAAAATAATTATTGGCATAAAACCTTACTTGGTAACGAGTAGTGGGTGGCTGTTGATAGTTAGTAGTAACGTAGTTTTCGAGAAAGAAGTAATTTTCCACGAAATTGATTTCGAGACCTCGGAATTAGATTTTGAGGTCTCGAAATCAAGCATCTGAAAGCACACAACTTCGTGTGACAAGGGCGTTTTTCCTTCATTATTATCAGTCTTGCAACTTCGACGACCAATTGAGCTCAAATTTTCACAGGTTTGTTAATATTTTATGCATGTTGAGATACACCAAGTGAGAAGACTGGTCAGTGACAATTACCAATAGTGTCCAGTGTCTTTAAGATTGATTTGCAGTTAAGACCAATCTTACTTTGTGATGGTGAAATCGAGCCGTGGACTTCTTGTAGGCACGATAAGTATTGCCTACACAGCCCAATGGAAGAACACATACAATGGTGAGTGCACTGTCCGATACGGTTATCAACTTTTCAAATGAAGAAAGGGGGCACATCTCAAAACTTGATCAGCTGTAATTTTATAATTCTTATGAGGAAATGATGACACATGTTAAATTTCCCATAATGACCAGTGTATCTTGGCAAACAGGAAGGCCCTGGAACGTACGTATTATTATGGCACTCGTTGTAAATAAACACGGCGTAATCATGGATTCCTCCACGCTTCCCCAAATAAAACCGCCAGAGTGTTTTTTTTTTTTTTTTTTTTTTTTTGGGGGGGGGGGGGGGTGTGGGGTTTGTTTGTTTTTGGGGTTTTTTTTTGGGGGGGGGGGTGGGGATTGGGACGTCAAGTCCTCTGGAACCAGCAAGGAACAGAGGTTGAAAGTGTTTCATAGTGGTGGAAAATCCATACGGTTTCAGATCAACTCACACTCGAAATCCCAAAAATCCCAAAACAAGAGCAACCAAACACCCAAACCCATCACCACAAGATGACTGGCTGCCCCTCCCCCCGCCCTGCTCTGCCTTCCCCCGCCCTGCTTTGCCCTTTGCCTGCCCTGTTTCTTGTATTTGTTATTGATTTGTCGATTGCCTAACCGTGGCAGGTACATTTGAAGGGCGTCAGACCTTCGAAGTGGCGTATTAGTGACGGGGTCCGAATGATTTGATCTCACTCAAGGACGTCCCCCACACTGCAGCTAGGTTTTCCAGAGCCCTACAATAACAAAAGGTAACTCCCGACCCCCACCCCACGCTTGTTCTTTTGTACATTACAATGTACATGGAAGCACGCCACCACTCTTTTGAATAAAGTCAGTCTGTACATGACTTGTACATGACTTGTACATACATGTACCATGTATTTTGTGCACGCTACTATCACGTAAGAGAGCATTGCATGCGTGTAACTCCCGACCCCCCCCCACCCCACGCTTGTTCTTTTGTACATTACAATGTACATGAAAGCACGCCACCACTCTTTTGAATAAAGTCAGTCTGTACATGACTTGTACATACCATGTATTTTGTGCACGCTACTATCACGTAAGAGAGCATTGCATGCATGCACGTGTAGCTTTTGTCCAATACTAGTTTTAACAACCATTTCAAGATGGCGGAAGAACAGACAAACGAAGAAACTTATGCTGTGAGTAACATAAAATCAAACTTGTTTCCCATTTCACGAGCCAATTTGATGTTTTTTGACAATTGTTTTAACCAAAGGATCGTGTAATTTAATTTCATAGGAGCATTTCGGGATGAATGTGGTGGAATTTAGCGGTTGAAAATGGTCGATCGTGGACTTGTTTATGAGGCGTGTGTGAAAAAGCGGGAAGTGTGAAAAGCGTACGGATGTACTGAACATACGCAAATTGTATAGAACGTGTCGTGCAATTGCTTGCAATTTTTCACAAACTATGCTTTAACAAAATTAAAATTAAGATACATAAATTATCAAGTGAATAACCAAGTATTGAAAATGTTCACTTGTCTTGCAAGTTGTCATGGTTGTTGTTTGATTTGAGCCACATTTTTTCTTGTAAAAAAGTAGTGTAAAAAATAAAATAATAAATGAGCTCCATCAATCAAATTTTGTCCACAACGCCCACAGAAAGTGTTCATGCAACAATTTGTATGCCAACAAACAACACGAACTATTAATAAACAGTCAATAATTAATAATAAACTGGCACTGGCGTATATAGAGTGGAGTGTCTAAAATTAAAAAAGAGAGTAGAGGGGGGCATGCCAGGGGGTGCGGCAACCCCCCTCCCCACCCACTCAGAACCCTTGACCCCCGAAATGAGATCAAATTTTTTTACAAATGAATGGTTCGATACATTACATTAAATATAGAACCCGCCCCCCTCCCCAAATGTCTTTTTTCCGCTTGCCCCACCAAATGAAGATGTCTGGTATATACGGCTTATGCCATGTTTACATAGAATCCTTGCCTTGCATTGGCCGCCATCGTTGATGAAACGTACATGGTAAAAGTCTATCATTGGCTGAGAGTCATGCGCAACCAAGGTTTTAGCCAGGATTGGTAAACATTAAAAAGGGTGTCAAAATTTGCTGGATACTGAAAAACTTGGTGTAAAAATAATTCACTTACAATACATTTACATGTACATGTTAACCCTAACAGACTAGACCTTGGGTAAACATACTGCCCAAATCCTTGTATATCCTTCAGATTAAAGTTGTCATAAACCTAAAGTGCCCAAATCCTTCTACCTTCTCCTTATTGTAAATATACATATCAGCCCAAATCCTTCTAAATCCTTTTGAGACAGAAGTTAGGGAGTCAACTTTGTGATTTACTTCAGGTGCTCTGCTGGGGCCCTTGGCAGGGTTCTGCCCACGGTGGTCGGTGCCGGAAAACCCGCCCGGCACTCAGGATTCCCCGACCACCACTAGCAGAATTTTTTCATTTTCCGACCACCACACATTTTCCTTTCGTTTTTTGCCCATTTCCTTCAAAATATTTTGAACATCGTGTTAAAAAATTATTTACATGTACCAGTAAAAAGTTTCATCCAAAGTTTCGAGTAGCCTACTTCTTTGGTTTGAGTCTATTTTAATGATCCTGGATCGAGCATCCCTCCCGCCTGTATGATGTACATTATATCCAACGAAACTCGCATTGATTTCGCAATGGTTTCCAGTCACGCTGATTATAGCTTTACGCTTGGAAAAACATGATAACAGTTTCATCACAGTGCGTACCCTATTCTATACAGGGCTCGAATTTGGGGAAAAAATCCACAAGACCGCAGGGCTTGTTGCTCAGAATTTTTACTGTACCGGAACGTTTTTTACAAGACCGAACCATATGAGAAGAAAAAATCCAAAACGCAACAAAAACACACCAAAAGTTAACTTGTTTTTTCATACTTCTGCACCTGTGCAAGTTTTTCACTTGCAGATTGCTTAACAGGCAGTTTTGGCCTTGAAACCCCTTCGAGAAATATCCACATACCTTCTTTTTACACGACGTTTGCTGCCATAGAAAAAATGAAATAAGTTTTGACGATCGTTTTGACAGGACAACAACGTTGCCAAAATTTAACATACGAAGCATGAAAAGACGTGTGGAAACAAGACGTTACTTCGAATCCATGCAACACAGGGATGTGTGGTGTTGAAAGAACATAACCTATACGTCATTAATACGATTTCAACACTGTATAATTCGTTGGTGTAAGGTATCAGACTTTAAAGTGACATCATGACATGCACATGGTCAGTGGTAAACGAACAAAGCGCTGTACTGTGGTGTTCCGCCGGGCACCAGTACAAACATCACGCATGCATGGATGGTGCCGTTCGCTCGTCCCCCTGGGCGCCTAATGCATGGTTTGAGCCCAGTTCAGTGGTCATGGGCATGAGCAAAGAGCAAACTGGATAGGGAACTTTGCACCACGAAGAACGGGCGGCCGGGTTTGATGTTCCGCGCTTGGAAATAATTTGACGACAACAAATAAAACGAAACAAATTCGAACTGAGATATAAATACATTTATTTAATGAAAGATTATTCATTTCATGTTAAATAATACTTTTATTATGTAAAACAAAAACCCAAAACACAAGACCGCTGGACTTGTTCGGTATAAAGTTTACTGGACCGACGCTAAAATCACTGGCCTCGGGCCTGCGGTCCAGTGTTGATTTCGAGCCCTGCTATAGCGTTTAATACAATGGAAAATGAACTGCAGAGTAAGCACCATGCTATAGATGCTGTAAATTGTTTTCCCATGGCGGTAAAGGTGTGCGCGCACTATGGAGGCCTACATTCAAGGCACAGCTGCAGGGCGCACGGGTGTAACCACTTCGTGCACTATCGAAAGGAAATTGACTTGACTGTACTTGGAAAAACTTTTTTCCGCCACTAAAGAAATCCTGGGCAGAACTTTGCCTTGGTGTGTGATATTTGATCAATTATGTGCCCACGTGCTGTATTATGGCCAGGACATAATTCTTCATTGATATTAAAAGCAAATCAACTTTCATATATATTATATAGGTTAATGGGTATCAACAATATGAAAGTTGATTTGCTTTTAATATCAATGAAGATATTATCTTACTTAATTTGGCTTATTGTTATTGAAATTAGTTTAGAATATTACATAACATTACCCTCAAACAAATGGAAGTGCCCACGTGCTGTATTATGGCCAGGACAATGCCCTAAGAAATTCCAAAGATTCCAATGGTGTGTTTACTAAGACTGTGTGGCGGTGATACATGTACAATATAAACCACAATAAACATCCAATGCCGGAACCCTAACAGCACTGACCAAGCAAAAAGAAACACTTTAGTTGCCAATAATCAAACAAAAAACTATGTCAGCTTTATTACAATCTCCATCCCTAAAAGCCCAAAACCTTCAGAATCCTATTTTGGCTAAGCTGCATAAGACCTAAAACCTTCTGAATCCTCCTATGTAAAAACAGTCTGATAGCCCAATATAAAATAAATCTATACACCGAAGAACAAAGTAATGACTCAAATGAACCAGATATTTTAGATCAAAGGTATCCAACATCAGTAGTTTTCAATGGCTTTTCCTGGCTTAAACAAACAACTTTGTTGTTTAACCATGAATGAAATTGTTGATCTTGGCCAGCTGTGTATTTTTGCTTTTTCTTTTTCGTTTGTTTTGTAATTTGTTTAATTAAACAAAAACCTAATTTAATTTTCAGTTATTTCTTATGACCCTCCCACCCACAATTTCGATTTTTTTTTTAAACATTGGCTATTCTGATGGCCCTTAGTTGAAATTAGAGGGTTTGGTACAAAAAAGCTATGCTGACTCGGCACAAGATTAGACATGTCTTGAAGTTGAACTATGCCCTCTGCTAGATGTTTGCAACAAATGTAAGCAAGGTAAGGGGTTCACCTTAAAATATGTTTTGGTTAAAATACTTTTACAGGATTACGAGGAAGCTGAAGAGGAACTTGAAGATGAAAACCTGAGAAAGTTATTCTTGGGTGGCCTCAAGAGGTCAACGACCAAAGAAGACATCGAGGAGCACTTTGGCACACTCGGCACTGTTGTTAACGTGGCTGTCGCCACAGACAACCAGCAGAACTCCAAAGGTAGGCTTTGCACGAACCTTACGAGTTTATGCTGAATTTATTCCAACTATTGCCACCAAAACATATGGTGAACACAGTTTTCAGTTTACCGGACCTCATTTATGGAACAATCTCCCTCTTCACATCAAAAAAAGCTACCACCGTCTCACATTTCAAGACTCTTCTCAAAACATTTCTGTTCAATTCATCGTAAATGTAGTTTTGTCTTTTCTTTTGTTTTCTTTTTGTGAGCCCTTGGAGACTTTCTTCTAAAGGTGTTAGGCGCTATATAAATACAGTTGTTATTATTATTATTATTATTATTACAAGAGTTAATGGGAGGGTATACCTTTGGTATAAATTACTCAAAAAATTAATAATCATATAAACTTACCTGGTAAGAAGCAGGTTTTGAGAAACGATTCCCTTCTAAGGAATGTGGTTTAAGAGAAAGGAATTCAAACAATTATCAATCTGAGAAATTCATGCATGAAACATTTCTAGGCATTCTTCGCTTACAGCTAGAGCAGAAATTCTGCGCTTGCCCTGTATGGTGAGCGCATAATTTGGCGATATTAAAGCAGTTACATGAAATTGTGCCCTGTTCCGGGCATTAAAAAACGTTTGCCATAAGCAAGTTTGGAAACATTTGGCATGTATACATGTAATCCGACGTGAAGTGGATAAGTGGAAGCGTTTTGTCAACAAGCGATGTTGTTTGGTAGACTATCATCGCACATTTTGTGAGCCTTGGTTTTAAGTACTAATTTTTCATTTCATTTATGAATTCTTGTAAGTGAAGCCAAGGACTCTCAGAAAAGCAAACTTAACCACTATACATAGCCAAGAACCCCAGAGAGAGAAGACAAAGAAGGAAGTTTCAGTTGTAGATGTGGGAGGAAAACCCCAGAGAATTATTCCAGGGAAAACCCACGCAATCAAGTAGGGACTAAAAACCCTATCCACAAAGTGCCCCCGGTGGGTTTTTGAACTGGGCTCCCAGAGGTGGAAGGCGAGGAAAGATACCACTACACCAACTTGACAGACAATTCCACCTTGATTACTAACCATATCTTTTTTCATGTTTGTCCTCTTCCCCAAACATAGGATTTGCTTTTGTGACGATGAAGACGATAGACGAAACAGACTCTGTTCTCCTGGCTCAGGAAGAATCACCCATGGATCTCCAAGGAAAGAAGATAGAAGTAAGGCGAGCCATTCCAAAAAATGTGAGTACTTTATTCTTTTTGTTTATAAATAAACTGGGGTCGATTTCACAAAACTCTTCCTAACTTAGGACTAGTCCTAGGCAATGCTAAGAGATAAGGACAAGTCTTAAGTACTGGTCCTAGCTTAAGACTAGTCCTATCTCTTAGCATTGCCTAGGACTAGTCCTAATTTAGGAAGAGTTTTGTGAAATCGACCCCTGGTCCTCTAATATTACGGTAATTTTTTTTCTTTCTGCCATAGTGAATCCAGGGTTCGCCCTTCACTTTTTCAGTGACTGGTCAGCAGGACCAGTTAGCTTTTCATTTCACTTGTCAGTCAGCTTAGTCCATTTCACTTAGTCCATAATTCAGATTAAATAGGGATGCTTTTCAACACTGAGCTAGCCAGCCTGACCACTTGCAGAGCTGCCAACTAGTACGGATTTTCCGTATTTCATACGGAAATCAACCAAGAATACGGAAGTACGAATTTGCGTTTTAAAATACGGATTTGGAAAAAGCCGATCATACTTTTTAAGCCCCAGTGTAAATGCAGTACAAACAATGAGATCGTAATAAATAAAAATGAAAGCCGCGAATTCACACGCGTTTCAGAGCTTATAATATTATTATTAGGTACCATAACCTATTGCGCTGAAGGACTTAACTACTGCCAGAGTGATCTCCGTGCACTGAACGGAGACACAATGCACCTTGTACAGCATACATTCTGTAGTACATGTCTCACAACGTCATGACGTCACGCATGGCTTTTGTAGAGACTGGCGCCGCAGTTTTTCTAATGCTCATGTGTATGGGATGCGGCGGCAAACAGACACTGATAAATTTTACTTCTGCAAGAAACAAGCGTGTTGACGTTGTTTAGTGTGTGAAACATCACGATCGCTGCATCAATTGAAATAAAAATGACGAAAAGGAAAGATATCTTCGACGCAATGGAGGCCAAGATCTGATGCAAAATAGTGATAAAAGGCGTAAAGAATGCAATGGGTGGACATGGAATTGGTTGGAAAGCCAAGTTGACAAACTTGCCGAAGTCCTTCAAACACTTGACTGCCCTCCACTGTGGTATTGTAATGGTGTGTTTCCTGTGCAAACGTGAACATTTTTTATTCATTTTAATAAACGATGGTACAGAAACTAAAGTATTTTGATATCATTAATTGGAAAGAATTGCAGTATGGCTTCTCCCCATGCACAGTGTAGCGCAAATTGCGGTCCGATACGCAATTTTTTAAAAACTTTTTTAAAACCCTTTTTTTTTTTTTCGAACACTGACATAATTATTGGCTTTAATACATGTAATATGAGCAAAGCATACGTAAAAGGTAATTCAATTACCAGTAGGTAGTCGAGTACAAGAAGTGTATCGGCGCCGCGCAGAAAAATACTGATTTCATTGGCAAAATACTGATTTTCAGCCTAAAGAATACTGAAATGCCCAGTTTAAGGTTGGCAGCTCTGCACTTGGTAGAGAATCTTGACTGGTGTTCAGGTTTTTTAACCGGCATTATTTGGACAGTGGACCACTGTTAAGGGAGAGTGCTGCCTTAGATTTTGTAATCACTAGCCAGGGCCCAATTTCATAGAGCTGCTAAGCACAACAATTTGCTTAGCATGAAATTTCTTCCTTGATAAAAACAGGATTACCAACCAAATTTCCATGTGTTGCATATTGCTTGTTACTGGTATTCAGCTGTTGTTTGCTTATCCTGAAAATCACGTGGAAATTTGGTTGGTAATCCTGTTTTTATCAAGGAAGAAATTTCATGCTAAGCAAATTTTTGTGCTTAGCAGCTCTATGAAATTGGGCCCAGCAGGATCAGTTAACGTGTCATTTCACTGGTCCGCCAGCTTGTTCACTGGTCCGTATATCATATCAAATAGGGATGCTTGTTAACACTGAACTTGTCAGCCAGACCATTTTGAGAGTTTTTGTACAGGTCCTTGGATGTTTTAACTGGCATTTTAGCCAGTGGACTGTTAAGGGAGAACGCTGGAGTCTGAATAAATATAATAAAAGTATAAAATGGCTGGGGGACCGGTACACTTAACTTTTTCAGTGACTAGCCAGCAGGACCAATTAGCGTGCTGTTTGTTTCACTAATCCACCAGGGCCCAATTTCATGGCTCTGCTTACCGTAAGCAAAGAATCGTCGCTTACGGAAGCAGGGAATTCCGCGCTTACGTCAAGCGTATTTCACAAGTTAGCAGGGAATTTTTGCTTGTGCGCGTGCGTAGTCCACGTTACTAGGCATTCTACGCTTACACAGCTAGCGCAGAAATTCGGCGCTTGCTCGGTAAGCGGAGAATGGTGATCGCAAGCGCAGAATTCGGCGGTAAGCAGAGCCATGAAATTGGGCCCTGATTGTTCACCAGTCCATGGTTTCATATTAAATAGGGATGAACACTGAGCTAGCCAGCCAGACCACTTGGAGATAATTCTGACTGGTCCTCAGGTGATTTAACTGGCATTTGGCCAGCAGAGGACCACTGTTAAAGGAGAACGCTGTGGTAAAAACTAGTCCCGATGGCTAGTCACTGAACCCCCCCCCCCCCAAGGAACAAACCCAAAACCCCCCAAAACAAAAAACAAAACCGAAAAAGTAACTGAATTGTAGCGATGATTATGGGCACGACGCAAACGGGCAATATGAATTTGGCTCTTTGCGAGATAAAGGTGTGCATGATGTGAGAGCGCATGTTTTATCAGATGTTTGAAAACAGTGATGGGGTTTTTCCTTATTTTCTTGTGACTCTGATGACCGATTGAGCTTTATACTTTCACAGCGTTTTAATTACGATAATGATTCTGTGCAAGCTTTGCACGAAAGTGACAATTTTAGTTTCCATGAACTGACATGAAGGTTCCATTTACCAATGTAATGCACGGCGTGCACCAAGCTCAAAATAATGTGAAAACCGTTTTGACGAACTGACACAAATCTTGTGTGTGGCGCGCTCTTGCGAACACATGTAGTGTTGTCATACATTGGAGTGTGTCACTTTGTGACAACAGAAATTGTCTGTTTTGCTTTTTTTTTTGGTTTCTTGAACCTTTCTTTATTGCTTATTAATTCAGGACACAAAACAGTCAAAAACAGATATGCATCAAGTTCAAAGCATCAAGTGTCCACTATAAGAAAACTAGTTGAAAACGCTCTGACATTTTGAAGGATAGTGGTGTTTTATAAAGCGTTCAACTTTAAGCGCCGTTTCTTCAATTGCTAGTTTTTGCTAGTTTTTTATTATGTTAGGTGTGTGTCAGTTCGTGTCGTTGGTGACGTTTTGTGATGCGATCAAGCTAAATGAGTCGTTTGTCGGAAATATCATTTATGGAGAAACAGGCCAACAGGGGTGTAATTTTCAACAACAAAAATGTTTTTTATCTTATTTTATACTGGCAACTTCTCTCCCAAAAAATAACATAAAATTCGCATTGAAATATTTTTTCTTCTTCATTGTGTTGATTGATGTATGTTAAAAAAAAACCCTCACCTTTAACCCCTTTTTCTCAGTTTCATTCTCTCACATCTCTTGGTGTTCCTACTTTCACAACTTTGGAACCAAAGGTGGTATCAACATCCATGGGGTTTTAACACCCTAAACAGGCCTCAACCTTAAGCTTCAGAGGGTCAAGGCCACTTGGCCTCGAAGGCTCCAAAAAAGAGAGGGGCACCAAGGCCAACTGAAAGGGCACCAAGGCCATTTTCAAACTTTTATTTGTTAATGACATGTATACTCCAACACGCTCACTTGACAAAAAATCGTTGCCCCAGAACACAGAATCTTGGCAAAAATCATACAGAAAAAATATTAAGAAAGTTAATTCCCTGCGTGCTCATATGAAAAAATATCAATCCCGGATCACCATCGCCCCATCTCCCCACCCAACCCCAATGCTCAATAAAATATGTTGTTCCGGAAAATTCAACCAGACCTTGAAGTTGAATATAAAATTCTTGAAAAACAATATTCTTAAAAATAAATACGATTATGAAAATTGAAAACGAATCCCCAACGTCTAATAATTGGCCTATGTAAACGTGCATGCCGAACATGACGAGGTTTATGCCTTCCGAGTTCCGGCTTAACAATTTCACCAAAAAACCCGCGTCTAAACGTTTGCACTTTGCTGCTGCTCAAGCCAATTCGACCTCGTGCTTTTTCTTTACGTCTGTGATGGGATTGCATGATGATGGATCAATATTGAATTGATAGATTATGATAAAGATTTCCGAATTTTTTGCACCGTTAACTGCTCCGATTTTGACATTTCCACGCATGTACACAAACGTTTGTTTGACGACGAAAAAGAAAGTTGCAACGCAGGCAGGTCGCTGGTTCACAAACATTTATCCAATACATTTATCTAAAAGAACAAGCCTTGGATACCAGCGAAATAGCGAGAAAAAAACATAGACTGAATCAAGCACCCGGCCCCATCCCCTACACATACAGATCTCAATAGACAGAATCAATGCGAAAATGTGTAATTCAGTGTAGGGACCTGTAGCCAGTCTATACATTAGAGTAGTCTGGTGCCGTGCTTTTAGTAGTAATCAACTCAACAACGTTTGATATGGTTGCCATGCCATATTCTCCACACTGCAAGTACTTCGGTATTTTGCGCGACGGCAAACAGCCTTATGAAAACTAGTGTGCGGGAGCGTACGTTACGTACGTCCAGAAACAATTTGACCTTAATTAAATGGGTCACAACGTTAACATTATTTTTAATAACACTTTCAAATACATAATATAATGGAGTGGAAAGGGGCACGACGGCCAAGTTGCCGTAAGGTACGTGTTTTTTAAAGGGGCATCACGGCAATTCGCCGGGGCATCGCGGCAATGGCCGCTGGTGGCCGCTGTTAAGGTTGAGGCCTGACCCTAAAGCATAGATTATACTCTTTTCAAATGTATAAATAAAATAAAAGGTGACCTGGGTCGACAAACGACTCATTTTGCTTGATCGCATCACATGTTTGGTCACACTGACTGCAGAAACTGGTGTTTGACAATTTCCAATGTTGGCTTTAACCTAACTGATTTTGTGAGAAATCTGGGTTTTTTGTAACTGTTTTTTTTTTTCTTCTTTTCTTCCTCTCTTCCTTTAGAGCAATGTAACCAGCGATGTAGTCAAGAAGGTATTTGTCGCCGGCCTCAACAAAGGCACCATCTCAGAAACTGATCTTAAAGAATATTTTAGCAAAATCGGAACAGTCAAAAGTGTGTCCATCGTGATGGATCAGGTCACCTCGAAATCGAAGGGTTACGGCTTCGTCGAGTTTGAGCACTTCTTCATGGTCGACAAGGCAGCATGTAAGTCAACATTTGATATTTCCATACTAAACCCATTAAAGACACTGGACACTATTGGTAATTGTCAAAGACCAGTCTTCTCACTTGGTGTATCTCAACATATGCATAAAATAACAAACCTGTGAAAATTTGAGCTCAATTGGTCGTCGAAGTTGCGAGATAATAATGCAAGAAAAAACACCCTTGTCACACGAAGTTGTGTGCTTTCAGATGCTTGATTTCGAGACCTCAAAATCTAATTCCGAGGTCTCGAAATCAAATTCGTGGAAAATTACTTCTTTCTCGAAAACTACGTTACTTCAGAAGGAGCCGTTTCTCACAATGTTTTATACTATCAACAGCTCCCCATTACTCGTTACCAAGTAAGGTTTTATGCCAATAATTATTTTGAGTAATTACCAATAGTCTCCACTGCCTTTAAAGGCATCGTACACGTTTGGTAATTACTCAAAATATATATTAGCATAAAAACTGACTTGGTAACGAGCAACGGAGAGCTGTTGATAGTATAAAACATTGTGAGAAGCGACTCCCTCTGAAGTAACGTAGTTTTTGAGAAAGAGGTAATTCCTCACTAAAATAATAAAAACTTATTATTCTATCTGAAAGCACACAAATTTGTATAACAAGGGTGTATTTTCTTTCATCATTTTCTTGCAACTTCGATGACCAATTGAGCCCAAATTTTCACAGGCTTGTTATGCATATGTTGGGATACACCAAGTGAGAACACTGGTCTTTGACAATTACCAAATGTGTACGATGCCAGCCTTTAATAGAACAATCCGTATGCGCAAGAGATGCAGGCTGCGCCGCCATTGCTGGGATGCTGGCAACGCAAGTTTTTGCACACAAAGACATTGGAAAATTGTTGTATTTGTTTATTTTTTATGTGAATTGAGTGCCTATCTCAAGGATTTACATGATTCCCTCAACAGGTTCAGACCTTGTTTGTTTTTTTGTCTGCCTGGTGAAAAAGTAACTGAAATATTTTCTTCAGATATAAAGAAATAATGCTGTTTGATCTACACTTCCAGCACTAAAGAAACTGCTCTCAGAAGCTCCTTTGAATCTATAACTGCAGGTTTTTTTATTTAGACTCGCAAACCAAAGTAAATTTCACTGTATATGTATATGTGTGACAATAAAACAGAATTGAATTGCATTGAATTGAATTGGTTACCAAGTGGTTGAAATGCCATCATTTCAACATACCTCTTATGTAAAAGTAAAGTCTGTCCCGAGCCAATATGGCTCATCAGGCCGGTGTTTATACCCGGTTTCCTTGGCATTAAACAACTGAGAATATTTCTTTTCCCCCTGGACAGGATGCCAGTGCATTGCAGATTACCCCCCAGCTCTCGCCGGTACCCATTTGTACTTCTGGGGTGGAGAGAAGCAATTATGATAAAGTGCCTTGCTCAAGGGCACAAGTGTCATGATCGGGACTCGAACCCACACTCTGCTGATCAGAAACACCAGAGCTTGAGTCCGGTGCTCTTAACTGTACTCTTAACAGCTTGGCCACGACACGCCACTTATGTAGGTCCTAGTTTAAGACCTCTTTGTCGGCAATGTCTCCCACCTGACATTTCTATTGGAGTCCTAAACAGGGTTTGAAATTAGCGGTCGCCAAATGCGACAGAAAATGAGGGATAGGGGCCTACGGTAGTAAAATCCCATAGAGATTAATGTTAAGTTGTAAAATGGTTTGACAAGTCTTGATATTGCGATCGCGATCGTCAAGCTTTTAGGTAGGATTAGTGGAACAGGGTGTGTATTGAAAAAAAACAAGCCGTGGTTTCAAAAAGGGCCATGATGCACTACATTTTCCCCGCCCCAAACTTGTCGCTGTTAGCGCATCCGCTCTGCACACTCGGTCCACATTTTCCCACAGGTTTAAATTTTGTCCGGGCGCTAAAACAATCCTGCACGATCGTCAAATTGCGCAAACCATTTCTGCACTGTTGTCAAATTGCGCAAATACTTCATGCACGATCGCCAATTTTGCAAAATTATTCCTGCACTATCGGCACACTATTCCTGCACTATCGGCAAATTGCGCAAACTATTCCTGCACGATAGATAAGCCAATTGCACAAACCAAAATTCCTGCACGATCGGCAATTGCACAAACTATTCCTGCAAGATCGACTGATTGTGCAAACATTTTTGTGCAAATCATTTCAACGAACAAAACCACTGATCCTGAACTAAAAATCCATCCACTTTGTGCACGATCGCCCGATAGCTTCTACTTGGAATGCGAGTTTTCAGATTTGCGCCGTTTTTTTTTTTTTGAACATCAGTCTCCTAATATCACGCTGTTGGACAATGTACAATAATAATATCTGTCACGATAGCGCGGGTCGACTCAATTATTGAGTCTTGGATACAAGGTTCCGTTCATCGACTAAAAATGTAGTCAGGATGCCCTGCGACACAGAGAAAATGCTGAAATGCTGTTACAATGCTGTTAGTAGCTGACTTCTGGGTACCAGTCGCTGCACACTATTTAATACAAAAGATCGATCTACTAGCGCATTGAAACGGTAGTTTGTGTTCGTCGTAGTATTTTTCATTCGTCGTAAGTATTTTTCATTTTTGCCTGGGCGCTTGACGATTTTGTCCGTATAAAAAAAAAAAAACAACAACAACAACAATCTTGGGATTTACAGCACGGCTTGCGCTAAAAAGTGGAAGCCGTGACACCGAAAAATAGGCCGTGTTTGTTTTCATTTGGCCGTGCTAATCACGGCTGCACGGCTGGCTACCTAAAAGCTTGGCGATCGTTCATTTTAGTATACAAATGTTAAAACATGCATGCACATATTAGTCTGGCTCCCTCCTCCATGTTCCATACAACAATACATAGGCAAGTGGGGAAACACGCAACTAGAATTTCCAGGGTTGGAAGACGCACGGTGGAGTTTAATCTCAACCTCGTTCTGGTTACATTTCATGCAAAATAATAACATCGTACTCATAAATACATCGCTCTCGCTGCACAATGCTTTCCCAACTTTGCGAACTTCACTTCCATGTTTGTTTGGATTTTTTTGTTTTTTTTACGCTTCGGAAATGTTGTGCATTATTACATGTGGGCCAGTGAAAAAACTAGCTGGCGACCCAACATTTTGGTTTGACTCGTCCAGCCGGCGAGTGAAAAAAAAGTTATTGGAAACCCCTGCAAAAAAAAATCTGACAATGCCTTTTTTCCTTCTTGACTTAGTGATGTCTAACCACTACATCAACGACATCAAGGTAGATGTGAACAAAGCCCACGCTGACAAGAACCAAGGCCAAAGAGGTGGAGGACGAGGAGGTTTTAACCGAGGTGGAAGGGGGGGCGGAAGAGGTAAGCAAGAAGGGCTTAGGGACCATGGGTAAATTAAGAACACGTTCGCACGCGTGGCTGCACGGATTCGTCCCAAAATTGTCACGGCCCAGTGCAACCATTGGATTTGCGCTCCGGTGATTATTTGGTTCCCTCATTCATATCATAATCAAAGTCTTTTGTTGGTGCCTTTTGTTGGTCTGATTTGAAGTTTTGAAATATGTTCAGAGAGAAAACAAAAAATAAAAAATCAGTGACTTTAAAGCTAATAAGAAGCTTGAGACGCACGCAGATAAAGTGCTATATAAGAACTGCTTATTATTGTTACTTTTTGCTTTACTTGTCAGGTTTTGGACGAGTTGGTGGAGGAGGTGGTGGTGGTGGTTACAGTGGAGGATACGGAGGCGGAAGAGATTGGGGCAATGGCTACAACAATGATGCCTATGGTAAGAACTATAGTCTGTCCAACTTCAGAATCATCCCAAGTATGGTTGGGACTGGTCTCAACTTGAGTATAACAATTGGAATGACCCAACTATAGTTGGGACCAGTCCCAACATGAGCGTTACAGTTGGAACGACCCAACTATAGTTGGGTCCCAACTTGAGTGTTACAGTTGGAACGACCCAACTATAGTTAATCCAAACTTGAGTGTAACAGTTGGGAAGACCCAACTATAGTTGGCACTAGTCCCAACTTGAGTGTTAATGACTATTTGGTTTTACCCATACACCAATGTGTGTTGAGCACTGTAAACTCGTAACTTTCCCAAGTCCTGTGAAAACAAATCAACATGCATATTACTGTTGTGGGATTCAAACTTACGACCTTTGCCATTCTAGGGCAGATGTCTTACCAACTAGACCACCAAGATTGCCCGGTTACTTAACCCTTTGAACGCTACGGGCGCCAATTGGCGCTAGCAACGTTTATTCCCTCACTGCGTTTGGCGCATATTGGCGCCCAGCAGAAGTGGCTATTTGTTTTGCACACAATCGACCTTTCTTTTGACCCCTGACATCCATCCGGGTATTTTTTGTACACTTCAACATACAGAAGCCATCTTAAGAACGAATACACAACAATTTATCTTGAAAAATCCTGTAATTTCTGAGTTTGTCCGTGCCTGTTATCACCGTAAAACAAAAGGCAGTAACTATGGATGTCACAGCAGCATTCAGGGAGATTTTTCGCAGATTCTGACTCACGAAAATTGGAGTTTGAGAATGTTTTGGGAGACAATATATTATATTTGTATAATAATTTTTAATTGTTATGTTTTGTTATGTTTTGTTATGATATTATGTAACATTTTTGTTTGTGTTCAGGTGGATACGATAGTGGATACTACGGAGGTGGAAGTTCCAATTTTGGTCCAACAAGAGGTGAGTGTAGTTCAAACTGACCAATTGTACCAAACCCTCTAAGCTAGCATTGGTTGCATGGGTGTCTTCTGTTTGTACAGCTGACACTGGTACCACAGACTGCCGCAAAGTACCATACCTTCTTGGCTAGCATTGGGTGTATGGGTTTCTTCTGTTTGTACAGCTGACACTGGTACCACAGACTGCCACAAAGTACCATACCATACCTTCTTGGCTAGCATTGGGTGCATGGGTTTCTTCTGTTTGTACAGCTGACACTGGTACCACAGACTGACACAAAGTACTATACCTTCTTGGCTAGCATTGGGTGCATGGGTTTCTTCTGTTTGTACAGCTGACACTGGTACCACAGACTGACACAAAGTACTATACCTTCTTGGCTAGCATTGGGTGCATGGGTTTCTTCTGTTTGTACAGCTGACACTGGTACCACAGACTGCCACAAAGTACCATACCATACCTTCTTGGCTAGCATTGGGTGCATGGGTTTCTTCTGTTTGTACAGCTGACACTGGTACCACAGACTGCCACAAAGTACCATACCTTCTTGGCTAGCATTGGGTGCATGGGTTTCTTCTGTTTGTACAGCTGACACTGGTACCACAGACTGACACAAAGTACTATACCTTCTTGGCTAGCATTGGGTGCATGGGTTTCTGTGTATTATGGTTTCCACAGTCTCCTTTGGTATTTTGTTGAAAGAGCCAATTGGGCAGGAGAGTGCATCGATAGTAATACAGAATGGAACAAACTGCCTCAACATATCAGGCTTGCATCATCTGTGAACATTTTTTAAGCAAAACTGAAAACTTTCCTTTTTAATAATTAATTGCGTGTTGTTCATTATGAGAAGCAAATGTCTTTCTTTTTAATCCAACTTCATTAATTGGGCTTTTTAGCTTTTTAAAGTTTCTCATCTGCCAGAGAGACTGACACTTCACATCATTGTAGTTGTGCGTATTTCTCAATCTGTTTACCTTAAATTGTTCAGTACTTCTTAAATTGTTCCTGTTTTTAACCTTTGAAAAGCGCCTTGGGACCCTTTTTAGGGTTAAGGGCGCTATATAAAAGCTGTTTATTATTATTATAATTATTGTTAGTAATAGGCTAGCATTGGGTGCATGGGTTTCTTCTGTTTGTACAGCTGGTATTATGTGGGGAACCCCACGGCTTGTGTACTGTGGACTTAGTCTCCACAGTCTCCTGTGGTACCTTGTGGAAAGAACCAGTTGGGCATGAGAGGATACTAATAGTGGCTTGTGTTCTGCAGACATAGTCTCCACAGTCTCCTGCACTGATAGTAAAAGGGTTACATAAAGTTAGCATTTATGTGAACATGTATAACATTTCTTGCATTGTGTGAGTGCCATGAAACTCGTACACACTGGTACCACAGACTGCCACAAATTACCTTACCTTCTAGGCTAGCATGGGGTGCATTGGTTTCTTCTGTTTATACAGCTGATATTGTGTAGAAACCCCCACGGCTTGTGTACTGTGGACTTAGTCTCCACAGTCTCCTGCGGTATTTTGTGGAAAGTGCCAATTGGGCAGGAGAGGATACTAATAGTGGCTTGTGTTCTGCAGACATAGTCTCCACAGTCTCCTGCACTGATAGTAAAAGGGTTACATAAAGTTAGCATTTATGTGAACATGTATAACATTTCTTGCATTGTGTGAGTGCCATGAAACTCGTACACACTGGTACCACAGACTGCCACAAATTACCTTACCTTCTAGGCTAGCATGGGGTGCATTGGTTTCTTCTGTTTATACAGCTGATATTGTGTAGAAACCCCCACGGCTTGTGTACTGTGGACTTAGTCTCCACAGTCTCCTGCGGTATTTTGTGGAAAGTGCCAATTGGGCACCGGGGAAGCTAACATGTGAACTTAATCTCCTTATTTATTCCTTCTTCTTTTTTTTTTCACAGGTTTTGGAAGCCGTGGAAGGGGAAGAGGTGGTTATAGGCCATACTAGGTCATGTGATCAGGTATTACTGAATATTAATGAGTTCAATTCTGAATGACTTCGACTCTATGTCATTAAAGTTCAGAGCAGAGAATTTCTTTGTTTAACGTTGAAAGCTGATGACTCCTTGAATTAGGAAATCAGTTATAGATGAGGGGGGGGGCAGGGCCGGGCCGGATACTGATGACTGGTATTACCCTAGCAGTGTCATTTTTTCGGACTATATTGGTCTCGACTGCAGTCATTATTTCTATAATTTGTATTTGCAATTTCAAAACCCCCAAAACAACAACAAAACAGGAGTTATTTACAGCCTAAAAGTTGGGTCATAGATTGGTAAATACTCAACAAATTAATGACCATAAAAACTTGGTGAGTAGCACTGCAGCTGTTGATACAATGTAGTTTAAACTGTCTTGAGAAAGGATTCCCTTTATGAATTTGAATCTATCATTTTTGAGGGTTGTCTGCAAAAGTCAAATTTATGTGGTGGCCGTTCTTGTGAAAACACTGTGACAATTTTGTGCTGTTTTCTAAGCAAGTAGACACTGTATTCACCTGATACTTTCACCTGTGACTTTTATTGTATCTTTATTTTCAGGCCTGTGAAATCTCCGCTTTAAAGCGGATATCCGCTTTTTTCTTTTTTGTAGATTTTTTATTTCCGCTTTTTTTTCTTTCTTTTTTTTCCCCTTCACTTTTTGGCCTTATATATGCTTGGCAACAGTAATGTACAACTACAATAATGTGAAATAAGCCTAGTTACTGGATCAATGGGGTGCCCCAATTCGACCAACGTGAATGCCGACGCGCGTTCACTTGACGTTCCACGATCATTCTTACATCATGTAGTATTTCAGCTCTTTTTTTTAAGGGTCCTCTCACAGGCCTGATTTATAATGTTGCCTATAAATCAGCGATACATTGACAAAAAACAATCTATGACCCTAAATGCATGGCATTACACATGTATTTAATACAGGCACTGTATAATAAATGAATGCAATGCGAAACTTATTCGAATTTGAATTTGGTTACATTTGTCTTTTTTTCCTCTCAGACTAAAACTGCATTTGGTGAGCACCAGCGTACATCATATTCAGTGAGTTTGACGGCCATTCAACCTTGACATGAAGATTCTGAGCGCTGTTTTTTTTTTACTTTCTCTCTCTCTATCTTGGCCGTGTGATAACAAGGATGTGAATAATTCTGGGTGATAGTGAGTTCGCAGGTTCTAGCCAAGATTGGTAAATTGTCCTAAACCCTGGGCCCAATTTCATGGAGAGTTGCTTAAGCACAAAAAGAAGCTATAAGCACAACCAAATTATGCTTACCAGACTAAGGTTACCAGCCAAACTACTATGTCACGTGTACAATTTATGACTGGTATCCTGCTCATTTCTGCTAAGCGGAAAAGTTTTAAGCAATATTTTCTGCTTAAGCAGATCTATGAAATTGGGCCCTGGTAGTTATTCATTTCCCCATTTATAACAAGTCAACCTCGTTCCCAGTGGTGTACGATCTCGCCGCGCCATTTCTTTGTTCTTTCCAAGAATGCCTTGCTCGATCATAACCCCTGGAAGTGTGACTGTGAAATATCCAAACTTATTGGATATTTTAATTAGTCCTGTGGTTGATCCATTCTGTGTATGGAGACTTCGCAGAGCGCTGTCAAAAGACGCATCAAGTCATGAGTAACTGGTCCCCTCGCATTCTTTTTTGATCTTGTGATAATGTCTAACTGTATGCAGTTTAGGGTGACCATGTAAAAAAATGACTCATGTGAAGTGTTTTGCTTCAAAATATGTGCATTTTTACACGTGCGTACTAAGCGCCCGACAAGTGCCTACAAGCGCTAAAATGTTTTTAACAAGTGTGCGCGCAGAGCAGTCACTTTTGGTAAGCCAATCAGCATTGATTTTCTGTGCTTCCCTTCCAGGGGTTAGTGGCGCGCTGCCCATGGTAGCGAGGCTGGACAACAAGTATATACTCAGGAATAGAGTTTGATTCTGATATCTGGAGACTATGGCTCAATTTCATAGAGCTGCTTGAGCACAAAAACTAGCTAAGCAGAACCAAATTTTGCTTATCAGAAAAAGGTTACCAGCTAAAATACCATTTCACATAGCATCTGTGACTGGTATCCTGCTTATTGTTGCTTAGCAGACATTTTTAAGCAGTATTTTTTGCTTAAGCACCCTATGAAATTGGGTGGTCAGCTCTATGAATCTTTGCCTGAAAGAAAATCTGCATTGAGACGTTTAAGTTCCTTGCAGATATTTGATGCAATTAAAAAAAAATCTCTGAAGTTTTTCCACTTTTTGAGATATGAATTTACCGTAGAATGGACTTTTTACCAAACTTGCTCTGTCTTTTTGTAAACCATAAAAAAAAAACTGAGGTTATTTTATTTTCTCCTGCCCCTTTAAAAGAAAAAAACCCATTTAAGTCATTGAAAAAACTTTTTACATTTGACAACATGTACAGACGTAATGGATAAGGTTTGTGGTCACTGATTGTCAGTAGTCCATCATTTTAGTTGTGGTGGTGTGGTAGTGTGTGTAGTGTATAGTGGTAAAGCAGTTTTAAAACAATGGAAATAATATGGCCAGTGCACCTAATTTGAGGCAGTTGACATTTCTCTGCACTTGAGGTACCTCACTCAGCGGCCATCTTGGTCTGGGTACTTGAAGAAGCAATGCAGATTCTTATGAAGAGTTTGCTCATCCAATTGGCACCAGTTTCTTCTGATATAGTGGGAGACTTGAGATGGCTGCAGAGTGATTGACAATTGTTTACAGATTTTTGTCAAAACATTCTTGATAATTCCTCTGGGGAAAAAAACATCAACCAAAAAAAGAAATTTGCTATACATTAAGTGCACTTTGGTAATTTTTAAGCAGCTTAAAAATCTAATTGTTTTTGTTATGGAATTTCTTTGATTCAGTTCTCATTTTGAGAGGTGAATGACTTTAGAATAAAAGTAGAGCGTCCCTTAATTTAAATACACAAATTGGAGGACATTTATTTTCTGCTGAACCTCTTTTTCGACAACAAATCGGTACATTGTGTCAGATTTATATCAGGTATCAGTTTTATTTGGTGTCAGAGCCACTCAGAGCTCTCCAATTTGTTTTTTGGTTCAATTCGGAAGCCTTTGTTTTTAATGTACAAGTCTGTTTTAGGACGTATGCCTTAAAGTATAAAGATAAATTCATTGTTATGGTGTGGATAAGAAAAAGACGGGTTTAAATGTGCTTGACATCAAAGTCTTACCTTGGCTGGCTTTTAAACTGAGTTTTTTTTTCCAAACGATCATGTACACCCAATCATAGGTGCGTCTAATCTGCTTGAATATTTTATGGCCTGGGCCCAATTTCATAAAGCATTTATGTAAGCACAAAAACTTGCTAAGCACAAAAAACTCTTGCTTAGCAAAAATAGGTTACCAGCCGAAATACCATACAGTTAACATTGCTGCGACTGGTACCCTACTCATTTCTTGCTTAGCAAAGAAATTTTGTTTAGTAGAATTTTCTGCTAAACAGCTTTATGAAATTGGGCCCTGTCGACTCGGTTGTGAGACAACTTTATTCACGTGCACTTCCCCAAGTTACACTGTGTTTTTACGAGTGTACGGCAGAAACAATATCATGTAACCTAAGTTTAATTTGCCATACGTCATTTAGATTGATCAGTAATTTAAAAAACCCATTAAAAGCTCAATGCGCATTGCCATTTTTCCAAACTTTCGTTTCATGTGATATCATTTAGCCATTACTCATGTGATATCATTTAGCCATACTCTCGTTTCACTAGCTGGACGCAGTTGAACCCATCTTTCTCCGGGTTCTAGTGACGTGTTTGAATTTAAGGGACTTCGGCTGCAGCTATCGGCTAGGGCTTTTTCGGCGGTCCAGCCGTAGCCACTGCCTAAGCCATCAAATTCAGACATGGCCTTGCTTAATGGTATGGCAGAGCCGCCAACTCTCCCTGCAGAAAGTTCACTGAATATGAGCCAATCTTTCCATGTTCTGATGAACAAATTTGAAAATCTTCCTTGATTATGGAAACTTTGTCCCTATTATGTTCAATGTAGTTCTAAACATTTCCTTGAGTGTTGTACAAAATATCCCTGATTGCAAGATTCAAATGTTGGCAGCTCTGGTATGGGCTCATTAATGTGAATGAAAGAGGATCAAGATGGTCGTCGCACTGCACTGTGAGAAATGAAATTTAATAACATTTTGATGAAATTTTATGCACACTTTAAAATCAGGCAATGTTATATAACACTCCTTCAGACAGATACTTACTTAGCCACTTTATATACAAAATTTGATCAAGGAACTATCATTGATACTTTTGCTATAAAATTGACAAAAGAAAACCCACTCTTGATATTACCGTACTGTAGTTTTTATAAATATTTTATTATTGACAGTTTTAAGTGGTGGATCAGTTATTAAAAAAACAAACCAGATTATTGTGTATACTGTTTTAACTTTGTGTTTTGTTAATATGCATTATATTCAGTTGGGTTTTTTCCCTCATTAAAAATTGATTGTAGGACCATTAATAATAAACCAGAGAGAAACATAAATAATTCACTAGTCTTTGTCTCAAGTCACACTTTCAAATCACTTTTTTTATGCTTCTTCATATTCTCAATTCATTTTTTGGTTCCGTCATTTTCTCTAACAAACATTTTTTTCTTCCAGATTTGTTAGGATTTTGTAAAATTTCATCATGCCCAGGCATGAATGTCTGCCATACAGGCAACCAGTCACAAACTGCATACAATACATAATATTTTGCCTGGTAACCTTGGCTCTATGTAGCATGTGAAAAACTGGGTTTTTGCTTTAGCACTTTTTTGAAACTTTAGGACCAGGACCCAATTTTCAAAAAGCCGGTAAGCAGATATTTTCTGCTTACCAAGCTGCCCTTAGCACAGTTTCTATTTAATAGACACCGCTAACCATAAGTAAAGCAAAAGGAATGCTGCCTTTCAAGGTGGTTCTTGTATTAGCAGATGAGTGCGAAACAAAGCAAATCCATTGTGAGTGCGCACTCGCACTGCAGCCAGGGGCCAATTTCATAGAGCTGCTTAAGCAAATATTGCTCAACAATTTGCTGCTAAGTGAAAATGAGCAGGGTACCGGTCACAAATTGTACATGTGACATGGTATTTTGGCTGGTAACTTCAGTCAAGTATGCATAATTTTGTTGGTCTTGGCTACTTTTTTGTGCTTAAAGGGTGTGTTCAACCTCGGTAATTCCAAAGACCTGTATCCACACTTGATGTGACCCAGCATATACATGTACATGAAATAACAAACCTGTGAAAGTTTCAGCTAAATCGGTCTTCGGAGTCATGAGAAAACAGTGAAAAACCCCATTATATGTTTTAACTTTTTTTTAAACATCGGATTTATCCTGCAGGATAAAGACTATTATTTTACTCATTTCCTAAAAACTATGGCATTTCAAATAAAACCATTTCAAGGGAAGTTTTCAACCATGACGATCTTTGTACCATGTAAGTTATGTGCAAATCTGTGAACATTTATATTTTCAATCTAACCAATGTTGTCCACACCCTTTAAGAAGCTTAAAAAGCTCTATGAAAGAGGGCCCAGATCTTCTCGATTGTTTATGAAATGCACATGCTTACATATTTTTTCTGCTGTAATAAGCACAAAAAATTGCTAACCTGGAAACAGCTTTCTGAAGTTCGGCTCAGTTATAGTTAATTATCCCTTTGAGCTAGTATATTGGGCCATGTTTAGGAAATAATTATAGTAACCCTTCACCGAATGTTTCACAAAAAATATTAGTTTCCTTGGGTTGGGGTTGATATTTCTGAACATTTTTTTACAATTCCTTTACTTTGTTTTTAGGAAGACATAAAGTCACAT
Source organism: Plazaster borealis (assembly GCA_021014325.1). Taxonomy (NCBI): domain Eukaryota; kingdom Metazoa; phylum Echinodermata; class Asteroidea; order Forcipulatida; family Labidiasteridae; genus Plazaster; species Plazaster borealis. Next base: position 15,708,830 of record CM037455.1, on the reverse strand, counting down.
TGAACAATTTTCTAGTTTGTAGATAAAAGCAGTTTGTTTTAATGTTTTGGCAACATGCCAAACTTTGACTTGAACCTGAAATTCCTTGTTTTTCAGGATCATTGAGTGTTTTCCATTTTCTTAAAAAAAAATTGTTTGAAAGTCAACAATGCCATAAAACAAGGAAACCTCAAACGTAGTTCCAATCTGATTGGGAGCGCAATACATTCCGCATGCTTTTTCAGTCCGCTGGAAAGGTTGGGTTTTTTTCGGGGTGGGGCGTGTTGAAAACGTGGGTGCCCCTCTCGCAAATCACAGAGGATGCACTCCTACCAGGCAAGTAGTTGGGATTTCAGGTTTATAGCCTCGCTTCAAGCCTGAGGGCTACACTTTTTTTTTTTTAACAAAGGCACCTTCAATATATTTTCCCATTCCAATCTTGAGTTTAGACTATCGGAAAGTTCCAATCTTGAGTTTAGACTACCAGAAAGTTGATGGGATGCTGCTGCTGCTGCTGCTGCTGCTGCTGATGATGATGATGATGATGGTGTAGCGCCCCAAAGCCTTCTTGGAAATGAGATGAAAATATTCTTTCCTCGATGGTGTAGCCTCATACCTGAATACTTAAATGCAACAAAAAGTTTTTTAATTTCAGGCGATCTGGACTAGGCAATTATCTAGAACTACGAAAACGACTGGACATGTGATTAATTGTTTTTACCTGAAAATAATTATTCTAATTCTACCTCCATATGATTATTTGTATTAATTGTATTAAACCACAAAGTGAAGAAACTTCAAAAAAGATCTACGGTTAACCCCAGGGAAAAAGAACAGCAATGGTTCCATTAGACCACGCCTCCCTTGTCCTTATCACATGATCACAAAAATAGCCAATGGACAAACAAAGCAAATTTTGCAAAAATATGGAAAACACTCTCCTTGTGTGAGATGTGTGTGTCGGCCATGCTTTCACTAATGATCCACTGGTATTCGGCGTTCACACAAAAAGGGCATGTGTTTAACACGTAAGTGGCCTACCGGGCACCAGCGAGCGAGCGAGCAATCGGCAACATGGCGAGCCAAAGTAGCAGTAGCGATGTCACTGTAAGTTCTTATTTTTGGGGATAATTTCGGCGTAGGAAGGTCCACATTAGTGTGGTATTCGTAAAAATATGCTCTTCTTGGGGCCTGATTACATTTGTATTTTTAAGAATAATTTGTGTGTATTTTTCGGATAAAAAAAAGAGTGTCAAGATTTATTTCCCGTCTGCGCAAAACAATGCAATGCGTGCCATGTGCACCATATTTCTGCGTGAGCACCACATGTGTGTTAATGAATGGTAGCGTTATGTACGTAGTAAACGAACTGAGTTTTATGTGTTGTGCATGCAGCAGAGAACAACATGGCCGGCGTGCGTGGGCCTCTCAAGCAGCAGTCAGCAGTATCCAGTACTCTGCATTTCTCCCAAATATAATTTGTCGTACAGAACTGTTCTGAGAACGGCCAAAACTAAATAAATCACGGCCCCCTTAATCACTATTCTGGCACCAATTTTTTAGCCTATTGCTGTGATCAGTAGTGCAGTGGGATGGTTAGACTCGACTTGTTTGTTTTACTGGAATTTAAAAATAAAATTTCCAATGTTAAGTGTTTTTCAATTTTTGTTTTACAAAAATTTACATCACAATTATAGTAAATGTACATCGATCACCTCATGGAGGTACATGGTGGTCATGCGTTCCCAAGCACATTTAATAAGAAGAGTTGATGGTAAATTGTCTTTTGAATTTGAGTTGTCTCTCCGAAGTCCAAGAGTCCATGGTTGGTTGTCTTGAGTTCTCAGTGATTAAAAGGCCCTGTATTGGTAAGATCCAAAAACACAAATGTTCACAGATTCACACATAACTTACATGATTTAAGTAATGGTAGAAAGGGTTCCTTAAAATATTTCTTCCTAAAATGCTAATTGTTTCTGAGAAATGTAAATGAGTAAAAAAATAATTTTTATCACGCGCAATAAAAAGTCAAATATTTGAAAAAAAAACAGAAAACACATAAGGTCTCTTTTCACTATTTTCTCGTGACCTCGATGACCAATTGAGCTCAAACTTTCACAGGTTTGTTTGCTCATGCATATGTTGAATCACACAAAATGTGGACACTGATTTTGAGCTGTTGTTCCCAAAAGTGTAAAAATAAAGGCATTGGACACGTTTGGTAATTACTCAAAACATATAATAGCATAAAAAGTTACTTGGTAATGAGCAACGGAGAGCTGTTGATAGTATAAAACATTGTAGGAAACGACTCCCTCTGAAGTAACGTAGTTTTTGAAAAAGAGGTAATTTCTCACTAAAATAATAAAACTTAAAAAGACTTCAGTTCAGGCCTGAAGCCTTTTGTACAGTGCCTTATGGCCCGATAAATAAATAAGAATGTTTTTGTGAATAATTGTTTGGTTTTGTTTGGGCATAATTTATATGGATGAGTTCAAAAGAGGCAGTCATCCTCCATGGTTCAGTACTCATATTATTATGACAACTACAACAGAAAAACTTAGATTTTTCTCAAAAGAGTGACAAAATATTGGTAATTATCATCATATTTTTTATGTCCGTAGAAATATCTCACACGATTTAATTATGGATGTGAGGGCACTTGGATTGTACTAGACCCAGTAACTGGGGCGCTGTGCTCCTTTTTATCAAATTTTGCCTTTTTGGTCGTACTAGCGCCCCAGTGAAAGTCTCACTCTTCCAACATAATCGTAATTTTGATATGATTTTGCCACAAAAAATTCCTCAAAAATACAAAAAGACTAAACAAAATAGCTTGAAAATCGCTATTGGATTCTCACTACATGTACGTCTAAGATGCAACATCAGGCATTTAATTGTACTCACGATCATTTTTGTACTCCAAATCAATGATTTATCGTAGAAACGATGACAAGTTTGTTGGCGTTCTTATTCACACCAAGTATCAAAATGGCGTTGCGGTGGTAGATAAGGGCCCAATTACATAGAGCTGCTAAGCACAACAATTTGCTTAGCATGAAATTTCTTCCTTGATAAAAACAGGATTACCAACCAAATTTCCATGTGTTGCATATTGCTTGTTACTGGTATTCAGCTGTTGTTTGCTTAGCCTGAAAATCACGTGGAAATTTGGTTGGTAATCCTGTTTTTATCAAGGAAGAAATTTCATGCTAAGCAAATTATTGTGCTTAGCAGCTCTATGAAATTGGGCCCAGGTGGTCACATCACGTGTCTCTGGTTTGCTGCTGATGCGTTGTGGATGTCAATCAACGGCTGTTTAATGCCACACTGGTTACAGGCGCTGCAGCGAGTGCGCACGATCAATCATGAGCGGCGTAACTTATACGGGGCATGTTGTTTGAAAATTGTCTTATTATGAATTATCAAATATCTCACGTGACCTAATTATAACTGGGTATACTTGTGGTAATTGTCAAAGACAAGGATCCTCACTTAGTGTATCCCAATGCATAAAATAACAAACCTGTGAAAATTTGGGCTCAAATGGTCATCGAAGTTGCAAGAAATTAATGAATGCAAAAACACCCTTGTTGCATAAAATTGAGTGCTTTCAGATGGCTGGACTTTCTCAGACTCAAATTTTGGGGGTGATACCTCTTTCTCTTTCTCTAAAACTACACTACATGTACTTCAGAGGGAGTCGTTTCTCAAAATGTTTTATCCTATCAACGGCTCTTCAGTGCTCCGTTACCAAGTGAGTTTTCAAGGTAATTAACTTGTAGAGAGTAATTACCAAAAGTATCCCCTGCCTTCAAAGCCGTCACTGTGACAATCTGCCTCAAATTTTTGTTTTTAATTGCTATACCAAAAGGAGACTTCAACCCAATTTAGATGATTTTTCATTTTTCTATTAACATGATTTGTTTACACAATCACACTCCAGATATTTAGAAAAAGGTTCCCAACTGAAATGCCATACCAGGCCTGAAATTACATGGAGGCCATGGCCTCTGTTGCCCGTGGTCTTGGCCTTGGTGCCCCTTCAAAAAGTTTCCCCTAGATGTTAAGATTTTCCAATGGAAGTGCTCATGAAAATGGCCTTGCCCTCTCAAAGATGAAATTTGAGGGCCTGCCGCTCTGTACATGTAGTGACTCTTCTTGCCAAAACTTAAAACTGGGTTCAGTGTAGTTATTAACGAGAAGTCCCCAATCCACATAGCGAAAGTAGTAGTCCCGCCCGATTTCCTACCTCCCACCCAGGTAGTAAGTAGTTAATAAGGACAGTTCTTTCCAGAACTGAGAAGTCTCCCGAATTCTGAATATTCTACTCCGCGGCAGTAGAATAATAAGCAAGATAAGTTCTCAAAGAACAAAATCTACCTAGCAAGTAGATTTCAGAACTGAGAAGTCTCCCGCATTCCGAATATTCTACTCTGCGGCAGTAGAATAATAAGCAAGACAAGTTCTCAAAGAACAAAATCTACCTAGCAAGTAGATACACACATGGTGTTACTGTGAACCAAATATGATACCTCACCATGCAATGCCTCAAATCCTATAGACCATGTGAACTTTGTTTACAATAAGTGTGACCTTGTGCATTCTTTGGGTATTCTGGCAGGCAAGATACTACACAGGTCCTATGGGAAAGTTGACATTTTGTGTCGTAATTTCCACATAAATCCAAGAATTATGAAAGTAAAAGCTGGACAAGTCTTGAGATGTGCCCCCTTTCATCATATCAAAAGTTGATAGGAATTAGACAGTACAGTCTCCATAAAATATAAGATTTTATGTTTTATTCCATTAGTCTGTGTACAAATCGTGCCTGCAGGAAGTCCAGGCTCTGTGGCTCTTTTGTAAACATGTGATGTCACAGGTCACATCATCTATATGGGCTTAGTCTCTCACCAAATGGATGAGAATCGGAGCTTTTAAATAATACTTAGGCCAACTGCATGTAGGTTGTAAGGGCCTATGAGTACATGTATAGTAATTATTTATCAGGGTTCTCTCCATGCACAAGCTAGCATATCAGGCCAATACGCGTGATTAGCGTGCCGATACGCGCATTTTCAGCCGACGCGCAAACAAAATATATATATATTTTCTCAGATAGTGTATTTCAATGCAGATTATCCTCCTGCGTGGACATAACCGCTCCAGATTTTCAGCAATATCTCAAAAACGCTACCACCTTTTGAAATGAAATTTTCACAGGTTAGTTTTATGGTATAATATCTACAATTATAGATCGAAACAAACAGTGGGTTCCAATTACCAGATGTATACATCACCTTCAAACGGTCCAGCCCTAACTGAAACTAGTTTTTGTCTCTCTCTCTCTTTTCCAGGAGCCTGAGAATCTTAGGAAGATATTTCTTGGGGGTCTCAATCGTGCTACGACTGTCAAGGATTTAATGGAACATTTTCAAGAATTCGGCACCGTAAAGGATTGTGTCGTCATCTGCAACTCCAACAAAGAATCAAAAGGCTTTGGCTTTGTTACTATGGCAACCATAGAAGAGACAGACTTGGCCATTCATGAGAACGAGGGTGGACCCCACGAAATCAACAACAAGAAGGTGGAGGTTAAGAGAGCTATTCCAAAAGATGTAAGTCTTGAAATCCGGCTAGAAAAACCTTCAATCTTTGCCTTAAGCCTAACCCCCATTAGGGTCCCTCTACATACCCTGCCAAATACAACAGAATGCAACACAGTTGAAATGAGAACCATGCCAAAGCAACAAAATGCAACAAGGGATTTTGTTGCATTGTGCAGGCATGTTGTTTGTGTTAGGACTGAGCAAGGGTGTTTGCCCTGCTAAATGCAACAGTATGCACATGTTATAAGTGTAGTGGTGACTTGGATATTATCCAACAAAATGCAACACCAATATGAAGTCACTTAACGTCCGTTGATATATCGATATTACTCAAATACTCGATACTATTTTGACATCGATATCGCCGATGTCACTTTGTTAATCATATCGAAATATCGAAATTTTCGATATATCGAAAATTTTTGATGTATCTAAAATTTTGATGTTCCTAAATGATATCGAAAACACTGAAAGAGTGTCAGATTATCCAGAAAATCTCAGGGTTTTAGTAATAGAAAAGCTGCCGTAGCTTACAACATTTGAGTAGGCGACCAACTGCGCGTTCTCTGTGTTTCACCCGCGGCCCGCAGCCGTAGTTCACGACCGCTTGCACAGTAAAACCTCAATGCAGAATGTTTACATGCTTCCTTCCTTGTTGCAGATAAATTCTCACAGCATCTGGTTGCTGCCGCATCCCACAAGTAAAGCATAAAAAAAACCTCGGAGCCAGACTCTGTAGAATGTATAGTTCTACGTTATGCACTGGGTCTGTATCTAGACTGTATACTATGTACATGTAGTGTATCGCGCAGCCAGACTTCATCCTTTTGATGCATGTGTTCTAGGCTAAACAAGTTGTGACTTGAAAGCACTTCTGACGTGACATGTCTACCTCCATGATTAGAGTAGCGTTTTTTTTTCTACCTCCATGGTTAATAGACAGAAAACGAGCTGGATATCTTTAATTTACAGGTAGATTTTCTTTAAAAATAATATAAGTTAAATAATTAATACTAAGGCAAAAGTTTGAAGCACCACATGCACGATGTTTCACTCTCCAGACTGTACAGCTGCTACACCAAAACACAAATCTCAAAGCTGCCCTAGAACTTGGTAAATTAAGCGCTGTTTTCAGGGATGAGATTTGTCGGAAACCCGACCTTTTAATTTTGAAAATCAGACCTTTTTTTCCACTTCCGACCTTCCGGCTTTCCGTCTTTTTATCTGTTTTATTTTTAAGAAATAAAAGAATACTATTTGAAACAGTTGTATTTTTGTTTTTCTACTTACTTTTGTTACGTCCGTGTCTTTGGTTTTGATTTTTACACGGGGCACGGGCCGGCCGTCCCCCGTGCGGTATCTCGGCTGCGTTCGTGGGTAACATCATCATCATTGCATGCGTGTTGTTATCACACGATCGCTCGGCCCATCCAGCGTTCCCGCTGGGAATTCCCAGGAATGCGCCATTAAGCCGCAATGCGCATTTACACTGACTGATTGGCACATACTGCTGGCACATACATACACATAATGCGCGTCAACACAGATACGCAGGTTTCAACATCATGCATTATTATAATTGCGCTACGTGAGCCGTGTTACCGACTAAAAGTGTATGTTAACACTATTTGGACTCTAGGAACCAGACAATAATAGAGCGATCTGTATCGGCACTTTCCATTGGTTCGTTGTGAAGACTTCGGCAGCTGTGGATCAATGATCGTCAGTGAACCACGACTCCGTATGGACTGGATGTCGTGCGCTGGATCGGATGCTATGTGTGTGTGCACAAAGTGTGTACACTGAGTTGTTATCTTCGCTATTTCTCGATCGTATCTTTTGCAGCATTAACTAGGCAGTCATGTCGAACAAGACCTACGATAAATTTCCGACCTTTTCATTTTCAAAGAATCTCATCCCTGTGTTTTAAGCTTCACGTGAAATAATCGATATGTCAAGTATACTCGATATTGAATTTTCGATATATCGATTATTATAAAAAAACTGACATCGACGGACGTTAAAGTCACTTGACTGCTAAATGCAACAAATTCAGTCAAAGAATGACATCTGAGTTGACTGCCAAACGCAACAGATAACAACAACTATTACCATTTGGTGCATATTGTTGCATGGTTATGGTTAAAGGGAGGGTATGTCCTTTGGTAATTACTCCAACAATTAATGACCATAAAGACATGTGTTTACTGGCCCAGAGGTAAAATCACTCGCCTCAGGCCTGTCGTCCAGTGTAAACTCGACCCCTGATCAGGGCCCAATTTCATAGAGCTGCTTAAAGGCACAGTACACGTTGGTTATTACTCAAAATATATATTAGCATAAAAACTGACTTGGTAACGAGCAACAGAGAGCGGTTGTGAGAAACGACTCCCTCTGAAGTAACGTAGTTTTTGAGAAAAGGGTAATTTCTCACTAAAATAATAAAAACTTCTTGCAAGAAGTTTTTATTCCTAACTGAAAGCACACAAATTGGTACAACTAGGGTGTATTTTCTTTCATCATTTTCTTGCAACTTCGATGACCAATTCAGCCCAAATTTTCACAGGCTTGTTATTTTATGCATATGTTGGGATACACCAAGTGAGAACACTGGTCTTTGACAATTACCAAACGTGTAAGATGCCTTTAAGTAGAAACTATTGTTCAACAATTTTGGTAACCTTATTCTGGTAAGCAAAATTTGGTGGCGCTTATTTACTTTTTATGCTTAAGCAGCTCTATGAAATTGGGCCCAGGGTGCAATGTTTATGTTTGGGCCACCCACTTACATGTATATGTTCAAATCATGTCGAGCGGTGACACGGCGTTGAATTTTTATTTTCTTGTTGCTTTCTTTCCCCCCACAGTCAAATATCCCGCCGGATCCAACAAACCAACTCTTCGTCAAAAACCTGGGCACAGTAATCACAGAGGACCAGCTGCGAGATTACTTCAGCAAATTTGCCACGGTCAAATCGGTAAAGGTCATCAAAGACAGAGCTGCAGACAACAAGAGCAAGGGTTTCGGCTTTGTCGAACTCGAAGATGTGCACGCTGTGGACAAGATTGCAAGTGAGTGCTGCCGTCGATTTCACCAAACTCTTCCTAATTTAGGATTAATCTTAGGTCTTAGGACGAGTCCCAGCCTTGCACTGTAACATGTAAGCCTTAAGATTAATCCTAAGTTAGGACGAGTTACTCGTCCTAACTTGAGATAGGATTAATCCTAGCGTTTCGTGAAATCGGCTGCAGGTCTTTTTCATGGATCCAGCCCTCCCCCCCCCAAAAAAAATAAAAATAATAATAAACAAAACCAAAAACAAACCTCCACATAAACCACTTTAACTGCATGCGCGCACACGCTCTCCATAGATCGATACGGAGGGAGGGCGCCTGCGCGTGCATTAACTGGGTGAGAGTTCATAGTTCCATGGCAGGGTTCTCCCCAGGTTTCATCAAAACTGTGGGGGGCATTTTGGGCCAAACTTTTTGGATGTTTGGCCGAATTGAAACTAGGTCCTCGGAATGGTTTATACTTGGTGTTTTTCTTGGTTTTCAAAGCTATGGTTTTCTTTTCATGTTTTTTGTGAAACTACTGTATATTAAAAAAATATATATATATATTTATATATAAAATTTGTTGGGGAGATGGCCTTAGCTTTTGATCCAGACTGGACCTTCGTCAGAGGCATAAACAAACACAATTTTATCCCATCCTATATTTATATATATATATTTTTCTTCGTATCGGCTGAATTTGTTTGCGTATCGGCCAAAATTTGCGCGTATCAGCTTACAATTCGCGCATATCGGCCTGATACGTTAGTTTTGCATGGGGAGAACCCTGCATGTTCCAGCTTGCTCTGATCATGACGAATGCTCCCGCGGTCCAACGGCGGTCCTCAGCTTTACATCCACAAGTGGACTTTGCTGAGTACCAGTGTAGATAGATAGATAGATCTGTAATAGAACATCCATGCCAGGCTCCTAGCGGATGATACCCATGCCTACATACTCATGGACTCGTTTCAGCCCCAGGAGTAGGTGGCAACGTGCCTCTGGTGGCAGTTGATTTGGGTCGATAGCCCAAATCGGTTAAGTGTAGCCCTCACCTTGACGTGGTCGTCCGGCCTTGTGATGTTGGGTGATCTCTCATAAAAGTTGTTTTCAAATAAAAATAAAATGCGGTTACAACATTCATACATTCATACTGGTAAAGTGAAAGTGAGTAATTTTGGACAAGTTCACGGTACTTGTACAAACATTGTGTGCCCGTAAGATTAAATCCTATAAACTACAAGTGGCAAAGAAGATTAAACAAACAAAAACAAAACCTTCTTTTTTATCATCAGTTATGGAAAAACATCCAATTGAGGGCAGAACGATTTATTGTATGAAGGCAGAAGACAGAAGTAACAAGGACGAAAACTGGTATGGCAGAGGACAACAAGCAAAGGGAGGTAAGATGTAGGCCGGCCTGTGATCTCGGGGAGTGTCTTTAACCCTTCTATAGACCTTTGTCATTGTGCTTTAATCTTGATTCAAATCAGTGTTACCAAACCGAGGGTGGCAGGCAAAATAGTCTGGTTCCTTTTTGTACAAGGAATATTAGCTTCCATTACTGTTATTGGATACAGGGAACATGACCAAAATGGAGTCGTCATGATAAAGGTCTATAGACTTTTATCATGCTGCCACCATCTTGGTCTTGTTCCTGTATCCAAGAGCAGTAATGAATGCTAACACTCATTGCACAAAAAAAGGAACCCGACTATTTTATCTTCCAGCCTCGGTTTGGTTACAATGATTTTGATTGGAGAAAAATCAAGATGGCCGCAACATGATAAAGGTCTATTGACTCCCTTGAACGTTGCGCACCACACTTTACATGCTCCTGTCCTTCCCCCCGCACGTACACAAAGAAAATGCCCCCCAAATTGGTGGAAATGGTAGACGCGCATTTTGCGGAGGTGCATTGTGCGTCTGGAAGGGGTCAATAGGTACATACTCCAAAGACGCCTCAAAAGTCTCTCATACCCTATGCACACAGCGGTGAGGTAACCCATGCCACTCTTTCCTGTCATTGTATTTGTATGTGATCAGTCAGTGCCACAGATTGCCAACTGCAGAAATGGACTTAGGTTGAGAACCTTATCTCGTCCAACAGTGGCCCAAATTACACTGCAAATGAGCACAGCTGGTAGCTTCTCAAGTTTACCAACTCTCATGTATGCCTCAAAATAATCTTATATAGCGCACGTATCTACCAATAAGGTACTCAAGGCGCTTGAACAAACAGAAACCTGTTAAGACTGGTTATTGAATTCTTTGAATTATCAGACCGATTTATGTAGTACCTTATAAGGGTTTGTAAGGTGCTGCGGCGCATTCAGCAGCCACTGCCAGAAACACTGGGGCAAACCCTTTCTCTTAGCAATAAGTGTAACTGGGTTCTTTTACATGCATTACACGACACACAGGACATACGGCTTTACGTCCCATCCGAAGGACGAAGCAATAATGGTTAAAGTGTCATGACCGGGACTCGAACCCACACTCTGTTGATCAGAAACACCAGAGCTTGAGTCTGGTGCTCTTAACTGTCGGCCATGTGTGCCACTGTTCTGGCATGGTGAGGTATAGGTTGTTTGTCTCAAGAAAAACATTGTTGTTGTGGACGATTAAAGGAGCACTGTCGTCATGATCATAGTAGGCCTATGGCTGTTCATGAAATTATGCTTACAAGAATAGGGTTACCAGCCAAAAAACCATGATACATGCACCATTTGTGACTGGTATCCTGCTCATTTCTGCTAAGCAGAAAATTGTTTACCAATATTTTCTGCTTAAAACAGCTCTTTGAAATTGTGCCCTGGACTAAACAGACCACTTTGTACTTGCTGTTATTTTTTTGCAGGGTATTCTGGGCGGAACCAGGGAAGAGCAGGGGGAAACTATGGAGGGTACGATGGGTATGGAGGTAAGTTACCAGTCTGCTTTTATATCGGTATTACAAAGGGAATGTTAGAGAAGAGCTTTAATTTTTTTGGGCTGCAGGTCAGGTCAGGTTGAGGTTCAGGTCAGGCCGTATCAGAATTGGCGGCTACAGGTATGGCTACGACTGTTGCCAAGGGTTTTGTTAAGGACGTCCTATACTTAACGCATGATGATGGGGAAATCTAGCCGTAGCCGTAGTCGCCAATATAGACTCGGCCTCATGCTGGTTCATACAAAGGAGACAGTGTTATTACAACAACAGATTTTATGTATCGTCAAAAATCTTTGCTTCAGCAGACCAATCCATTGAGCCATGCCCACCATACAGACGATCATAGAGTCTTATCAATAGTCCCCTTGTGATGTCACAAGACCCAAACAGCGCCCTCACTGAGGTCAATGAAGACCTTTCATTGGCTGACAGTTGTGCGCTGGCGCGTGTACGTTTCCATTGTTTGGCGGCCAATGCAAGGGGTCTATTAGCCTTTTTGAGGTATGGTGGACACTATAGGAGTGCACTGTTTGGTTTGGGTGTTTTCAGACAGATTTACCCAAATCAAGTAGTGCCCTAGTAATGTGTCCACCACATCCCAAAGTGGCTTATGGCGCCCATCCATGTGAGTAGAGTGTACGGCACATGTATCTACTCCACACACAAAAGATACAATGCAGTAAATCCATATGGTGGAAACGTGCCAGACTATTGGGTGCGTGATCGCGGTTGTGATTGGAAAGTGGTTTATTTAAAAGTCTATTGCCATCAGTGCACTCTTCTGTCCAACTGGCTCTTGACACAAAACTCCACAGGAGACTGTGGAGACCAAGTCCACAGCACACATGCCACTATCGGTGTACTCTCCTGCCCAACTGGCTCTTGCCACAAAATTTCACAGGAGACTGTGGAGACTTTTAAGTCCACAGCACACAAAACACCATCAATGTGCTCTCCTGCCCATCTGGCTCTTGATACAAAATTTCAGAGGAGGCTGTGGAGACTAAAGTACAAAAAACCCACCTTTGGTGCACTCTCCTGCCCAACTGAATCTTGCCACAAAATTCCACAGGAAACTTTTGAGACAAAGTCCGCAGTCAAGGTTTAAGCCAGGATTTGGTAAAAGGGTGTCCAAATTTGCTGGAAATTTAAAAACAGGGTGTCCAAATTTGTCACTTACAATACATTTACATTTGTGTCAAATTTAAAACAGGGTGTCCAAAAGACACCCAGACACCCCTCTGGCTAACACTATGTCCACAGTACACAAGCCATGGGGTATCCACATACTACCAGCTCTACAGACAAAAGAAACCCATGCACCCAATGCTAGCCTAGAAGTTGGGGTACGTTATGGGGGGTCTGTGTTACCAGTGTATTGGAGGGTTAAAGGGTGTGCAAAACACTGGTAAGAGTAAAAATATAAATAGGATTTGAAACTTTGCATGGTGGAAATACGATATGGAAAGGTTTGCGGTAACACCATGTAATGAAAATCTCTAAATGAGTTGGGGTGGTTCTGAAAAATGTTCACAGATTTGCACACAACTTACATGGTATAAAGGTCATTGTGGGAAACTCCCTTTGAAGTATTTTTGCTTGAAATGCAATAGTTTTTGAGAAATGAGTTAACAAATTTGTTTTGATTTTGCAACGTCCAAAACTCAATGTTTGAAAACGGTGAAAACATTTAAGGTTTTTTTCCACTTTTTTCTCATGACTCCAATGACCGATTGAGCTTAAAATTTCACAGGTTTGTTATTTCATGTATATGTTGGGTCACATCAAGTGTGGATACTGGTCTTTGACAATTACCATTGTTACACATGTGCTTTAAGGGCGAAATTAATGGACCGGTCTGTCCTTAATATTCACCTTAATGTCTGTGTAATCACAAAAACATGCTTTAATTGAACATTGTTTTGGGGGGGATTACCTCACCACAACAAAAGTACACAAGCTTCAGGAATATTTCCCCACCAGGTAAGCACAAAATGTGCTTTCCACAAACTTCATAATATTGAGCCGAGATATTTGTATAAAAAAAAATTCAAAATCAAACCTTCATTTGTTTGAACTTAGGGTACGGCTTCACTGGGTACAATGAGTCATATGGAGGAAATAACTCAAGTAGAGGTAGGTGGAAAAACTGGGGACAGGCAGGCTTAAAAACTCCTTTAGTAGATCTGCAGATTTCCAAATTTTTGTCTTTTTCGTAACTACTTGAAATAGAGATCATCAAAAAGATGTGTAAACTTTTCCAAACTGCACATTGTAACTATGAAACATTTTACCTGGGTGTCGCACTGCTGTTGCCCCTGTTGTCGAATGTGATTGTTTGTTACGCCTCAACGCATTGCTGAGCACTTTTCCAAAGTGGTCATGACATCATCCCCTGTCACTGAGCCCACAACCACATAAACTGGTTCACGCTGTCCGGTATACACAAACAGCGACGTATTGTAATCTGCATCTTTCTTCTTTGGGAACTGAAAATAACTGCACTTATGATTTTCACTAGTATGATTTTAACCTAACACAATAACCCCTGGAGAAAGGGAGATTTCCAGAATGGACTCCAGTACCCTTTGTCCTTCTTACGGGGGAAACGAAGCATTGCCTGGTGAGTGCATGCGCTGTGCACGCTACACAAAGTCGGTGTACACCTCACCCGATTTCTGGCACAAAAAATATTGGTGCACGTGTATCCGTCTTTCAACGTTAAACTGGTTAATAGACATGATAGACTGTGCAATTTTTGCGCATATTCAAGCATATTGGTTCTCAAGTACACTTCTTTAACATTTTGTGTTTGGGTTTGTTTACCAAGTGGCCTAGCTGGTCTTCTGTAGAGGGTACTGGGTGAGCCGTACCTCCGTGATTTGGGCCTAATTTCATGAGGACTTTTGAGTATCATCTGATGCATTTGGTGGAGCATTTTGCTGTGCTATACAAGGGAAATCATTCGTTCACTCACTCACTCACTCACTCACTCACTCACTCACTCACTCACTCGCTCACTCACTCGCTCACTCACTCACTCACTCACTCGCTCACTCGCTCGCTCACTCACTCGCTCATCCTGTGACCGTCGTGGTGGTCGTTGGGTGCCATGGTGAATGCATCTGCTGTCGGGGATTGTCACAGCTTTCGGTCCTCTGTCATACAGATGAGGGCGGAAACATTTCGGCCTGTCGAGTCATGAAAACTGGCCTTCCTTCGTTGCTTGCCCTCGACTGTTCCTTGGAGGATGGTTTTGGACAGGGAGTTGTGACGGGACATGTGACCGTACTAGCCGTACCAGGGCGTTCACTGGCCCTTTGTAAAGATGAAATGGAAATCTACATTTCTCTTTACCTTTGGAAGTTTGATGTGCCCCTTTTCCAGGTTTCACGTCGTCATTCCACATGTCCTCTGTTAGACTCCCTTCACTGGCTGCCAATTGACAAAAGAATCAAGTTTAAAGGCACTGAACACGTTTGGTAATTGTCAAAGACCAGTGTTCTCACTTGGTGTATCCCAACATATGCATAAAATAACAAGCCTGTGAAAATTTTGGCTCAATTGGTCATCGAAGTTGCAAGAAAATGATGAAAGAAAAAACACCCTTGTTGAACAAATTTGTGTGCTTTCAGATAGGAATAAAACTAAAAGGCTCTTTTGTTATTTTAGTGAGAAATTACCTCTTTCTCAAAAACTACGTTACTTCAGAGGGAGTCATTTCTCACGATGTTTTATACTATTCAACAGCTCTCCGTTGCTTGTTACCAAGTCATTTTTTATGCTAATAATATATATTTTGAGTCATTACCAAACGTGTACAGTGCCTTTAAAACACTACTCTATACATACAAAGCTCTGAATGATCTGTCGCCAGTCTATCTTACAGATTGCATTGCCATCCCATTTACCATGGAGGGAAAGCCTACGTTCGAACCGGGACGTTACTCGTCTTATCATCTCAAAGAGTTAAAAAACGGATAGGCGATGGATCATTCAGTATGTTCGGGCCAGCTCTCTGGAACCAGTTACCGCAGACCATAAGACCCTCACCAACGGTTGATGCATTCAAGCGCAATCTCAAAACCCATTTATTTTACTGTGTTCACATTGCTGATGTTCTTGTTTGTTTGTGAAGGGCAATGATCATTTTTTGAATTGCGCCATATAAGAGCTGATTATTATTCAAGAACAAATTGCAAGGGATGACAGAGCTGCCAACTCTCCCAGATTCTGTGCGAAGTTTCCTGAAAATAAACCAATCTTTCCATGTTCTAAGGAACAAATGTGAAAATCTCCCTGATTATTGAAACTTTTTCTGGATTATGTTGAATGTAATTCTAACTTTCTCCCTGATTGTTCAAAAGTACAAGGTCTTCCTGATTGCAAGATGCAAGTGTTGACAGCTCTGGGATGATAAGGGATTTTTTTTTGTATGTTTGCTTTTTAGCAGGTTATGGTGGAAACTACGGAGGCAGGTCAGGGTTTGGTGGGGGTTACGGCTACGGAAGCGGCGGCGGGGGCTACAACAGTGGCAATTACGGTGGGGGTGGCTTCGGGGGTAGCAACTGGGGCAATGGTGGTTACGGGGGCTACAACGGAGGGGGCGGGGGTGGTTATGGTGGTGGAGGCCAGTACGGAGGCGGTCACTACAAGAATTACTAGCACTGGCTTTCCCTGCAACTTTGTTCAGGTATGAATAGATTTTTATTCCTTGTACAAAAATATAGCATTTAGAATGTTCATTTATAGCTTTATTATTATTATTATTATATATTTTTGGTAATGAAACCAAGGATGCCTCATAAGTGAACTTAATCACTGTAGCTCGCAAGCCTGAGGAAACCTGTAGCAAAGGTGCTTGCTATGTGAACCAGAAACAATGGGGGTTAACCCCTACTCTTCTATGATAAGTGTTCTGGGTTCTTTTACGTACACTTCCAATCCTAGTACACAGGACCTACGGCTTAATGTCCCATTCGAAGGACAAAGCAATAATGGTAAAGTAACTTGCTCAAGGATACAAGAGTCATGACCTGGACTCGAACCCACACTCTGCTGATCGGAAACACCAGAGCTTGAGTTTGGTGCTCTTAACCACTCTGCCACGACACAGATAGAGGACTCTGTGTTTCATATCCATGTTGTAACCGCAGAGGGCAGGAGGCAGGATTGTTTCAAAGGAGACAGTTTCTTGTCGTGATGTCAGACCTGTCGTAGCATTCTGGCTCAGAGCTGCCAACTCTCCCTGATTGTGCAGAAAGTTCCCTGAAAATTAAGCAATTTTCCATGGTCTAACAAACAAATTTGAAAATCTCCCTGATTGTGGAAACATGTTCCTATTGTGTTGATTGTAATTCTAATTGCTCCCTGATTGTTGTACAATTTCTCTCTGATTGCAAGATGCAATTTTATTCTTGTCTTTTACCGTGTCTTCTGTCTGTCTGTGTTTTTTGAATGTATTTTCACATTTTATATAGAGGACCACAATGGAAATAAGCTTGTTTAGCTTTTTTGTGTTATTCTCGACAATTCCTCAGATTCAATGTCTTTTCCCTACTTGTTTTTTTTATCTGTATTTGTCCACTTGTTGTATTTTAAAGAATTCTGTGGAGATTGTCTAATAAACAAACAAACAAACAAACAAAATGCTGGCTTGACATTAGCCTTAAACATTACTGGAGAGAGCCGAAATGACTACATCTTGAAAATAGTGGTTGGAGTGAACAGTGCAATGCATTCAACATTGTTTTAAACTCACAGATAGATCCTTGTCATTTGGAAATTTTTCGAAATAAACACCAGGGTCCTCCCCAGGAGCATTCTGGACCCAAATTGTTGGATGTTTGGCCGAAGCAAGGTCTTCGGAATGTTTTCTACTTGGTGTTTATCTTGGTTTTAAAAGCCCTACTGTGCATTCTGGAGCATTCTATATGGTTTTCTCTTGATGATTTTTGTGAAGAGAAAAAACCCCCAAATAATAATAATTTGTTGCGTATCGTCACGCAATTCGCGCATATAGGCCTGATACGCTAGCTTGTGCATGGGGAGAACCCTGAAAACAAAATAGAAAGGGAAACTCCCCAGCCCCACACTCTGAAAACTCTAAAACCCCTTCTAAATAACCTGGTTGACTCCCTGACATCAACCTTTTCCGCCATGACACGACCTTTCCTCGTTTGGACGAAAGAGCGGGAACAATTGTTTTGGGAATGATTGTTTTGGGAGCAACTCTAAGGGCAACTAAAATTAATATACACTGTCCTATATAAAGGATGACACATGATGTGTCGTACCAATCAAAGACAAGGATCCATGTGGTTGTTATATAATAGTTGACTATTTATTTGTTTTTTCTGCAGAGAATATGTGGAGAACTTGTACACTAACAGTACAATAGCAGCGTGACACAGTTCAACAAATAATGGACCAACCCCTTAAAAAAAAAACTTTAAAAAACCCTGACTATGTAAAAGAAATGTCTGTAACACAGAGACCCGAGCGAGAGAGGACAGTAACAGTACAGCACTGCTGACTCATCTACATATTGCTGAGGAGAGAGTACGCTCTGCAAGAGCTGCTGGACAATATACACTGCACTTAGGATGTGTTGTTGAAATTTAGCAACGGAATTTGAAATTGGAATGTTGTGGGCTAAGAAAAGGCGTGTCAGGGTATGGTAGAGACGCCCGTATGAAGCCGGTAAACCCGATTGAGCTCTCTGGTCATGAAATGATGCAGAGCTGCTCGTTAAAAGATATCATGGATTAAGCTACCCGTAGATGGTGGACAGATTGAGGGTATCACTCCAGTTGATGACACCATCCGAATTGAGAATACTGTCGGGAGTATCCGTCCTGGCAGAGAATGTCATGGTTGGAGAATGACATCCTGGTTGGAGAACGACATCCTGGTTGGAGAACGACATCCTGGTTGGAGAACGACATCCTGGTTGGAGAACGACATCTTGGTTGGAGAACGACATCCTGGTTGGAGAAAGACATCCTGGTTGGAGAATGACATCCTGGTTGGAGAATGACATCCTGGTTGGAGAATGACATCCTGGTTGGAGAACGACATCCTGGTTGGAGAACGACACCCTGGTTGGAGAACGACATCCTGGTTGGAGAACGACATCCTGGTTGGAGAATGACATCCTGGTTGGAGAACGACATCTTGGTTGGAGAATGACATCTTGGTTGGAGAATGACATCCTGGTTGGAGAATGACATCCTGGTTGGAGAATGACATCCTGGTTGGAGAATGACATCCTGGTTGGAGAATGACATCCTGGTTGGAGAATGACATCCTGGTTGGAGAATGACATCCTGGTTGGAGAATGACATCCTGGTTGGAGAATGACATCTTGGTTGGAGAATGACATCCAGGTTGGAGATTGTTATCCTGGTTGAGAATGACATCCCAGTTGAGAATACCATCCCAGTTGAGAATACATTCCCAGTTGAGAATACCATCCCAGTTGAGAATACCATCCCAGTTGAGAATACCATGCCAGTTGAGAACATCTTCCCAGTTGAGAATACCATGCCAGTTGAGTGCGGGAAGCTGTGTAGATAGCCGTATGCGGGAGAGTTGTAAGACGGTGGTGTGTTCATGTAGAATGGATTTCCTTAATTTAATATAAAAAATTTAAAAAAGGAAAAGTTGTCATGGAAAAGGGAATTGCCATGTCCATGGAAGTTGCCATAAAAATGGAAGTTGTCCTGGAAATAGGAAAACCTACGAGCAGGGGAACTTCCATTGAAGTGATAATTCCTATGGAAATGAAAAGTCCCATGTAGTTGAAAAAGTCTAATGGTTAAGCAGTTGAACACCTCCAGTTGCAAACAAATGACACAGACAAAAGTTGCAAGCGTTTATTTTGATTAGTGTCTGTTTGTCTGTCAAATCAATGTAGTAAATTCAGTCACCTGGTGACTCTTAGAGCCGCTGTCGGGTTTTGCAACTGGAAGTATTCGTAAGTTAACTTTTGGACGGCCAGAGTTCCAAAGGAGACCTTATGTCGGCGTACAAGGCAAAACATCTTATGCAAGAGATGCCGTAATAATTATGATGGAAATCCATAAAAACAGGTAATTGTTTGTAAAGAAAGCCACACGGCTGCCGATGCTTGTAAAGCTAAGAAGGCAGTCGGATTTGAGTTTCACTAGACACTCTCTTCAAAAGAAAACGTGCTTAAATGCTTCAGTCACATTTCTTTCTTTTTTCTTAATTATTTTATTCTTGAAGCCTTCCAAATTGAATTTTGCCAAAGAGTTTTGCTTTTAATAATGTCTGCCCGTGCGGACGGATCATTTCTGTTGGCTAGAGAGTTTGTAACATTCTGATTGACGACCCTGTTCTTACAGCTGGCTGTGTATCTATGATCTATTCAGCCGGAAACAAATTCTTTCTTGGTAAGTTCAATTTTCGACCACAGCGTGCAGCATCAAAGAAAATCCATCTACTTGTATCACAACTCGTCCAGAAAAATCAATCAGTCAATAATTTTTGTCTGAAGTCTGATGAGGTTTTTTCAAAACACCCTGCTTCAAAACAGAGCTTGATATCAGGGGCAATGGTACAAGGCTTTTAGAAAGCCACTTAATGTTGTCCTCAAATATGTATCTATTTTTATTCTCAAAGCACTTGAAAAAAGTCTCTTATCTCTCAAAGAATATTCTCATCACTGAGAGAGGATAAATTTAAGCTAATCCAATAAAAGTTAATACTTGTGTCCCTTTTCAATTCAGTGATAAATTTAAATATTTAATACTAACTTTTGATCAACTATATAATATGTAAATTGCCCGTGAAAACTATGCTGTCATTGGCCAACAGATTTTAATTAAATCATGAATATTCGTGGGGAATTTGGTTGGTCTCGCTGCTCTTGTCTACTGTAGAGATGTATTTTGTTTTCCTAACCATTGTAAATATTTCTATCCAAAGATTCACTTTTGTATTTTGGGGTCAAAAGTGGTGAAACTACAACTTTGGAAACCCTGCAAAAAACAACTGAAATTCCACAAATCCTTTGTCGAAAGCGGCCATTTTTGATTTTCAATACCATGTGTCCGGGGCTCAAAGCAGCGTTCTTCATTTAATGGTGGTCCGCTGACGAAATGCTGGTTAAAACAGCCAAGGACCAGTCAAAATTCTCCCCAAAGTGGTCCGGCTGGCTAGTTCAATATTTAAAGCATCCCTATTCGATATCAAATATGGACTAGAGAAAGAGCTGGTGGACAAGCCAAAGGACAAGCCAACCGGTCCTGCTGGGGTAGTCACCAAAAGGGTAAAGGGGAAACCCCTACATGTGTACAGCCAGGGACCCAATCAAATGGCCACTTTGTGACAGGATTATATAACGTCACTTGAAAGAACTGGAACGAGAAGTGAATTTTCTCCCAACTTAAAACATTTTTCTCTCTCAATGATGCATTATTGCTAACCCAATATTTTATTGCAGTGTACTTACTTAGAAATATTACAAAAGAAGAAAAATGAAATGTTTGGTATACATGTAATTGAGATATTAAATTGGATGAAAGAAATTAATTATTACAGATAACTCCCATTACGCAGAAATGATTTCAAATATCACATAATATTGCCAAGTTTTGTGTCGATGTAAAATTTGTATACGATATTGGGTTTGAAAAGAGATTGTATTTAACCATCTGGCCTTATTTGAGGGGAATTACCAGAAGTTTTTTCGGGGGAAATGATTCACTACTTACACAGACAAGAATATCTTGCTGTTCTTCTGGCCTACTCGTCGCGTTAACTGCCTCTCCATTTCAGGGTGTTAAATTACATGATCAGTGGCAACTACCGTACATTATGCCATATAGACCCATTGCATATGACGTCAAACTCTCAAAAAGGAGGCAGATCATTGGAGGATAGCTGTTCTCTGTGCATAAAAAACGTGCGCATGACCTCAGCGTACCTGCAAGGGGGAACCTATTGATTTCTTTAGACCCCTTACACATTGCGGAACGCGCCTCCGAACAATGCGCGTCATTTTGGGTGTCGACTCTCTTTAGTGCATGTTTGTATACGATTTTGACACCCAAAATGACACCCAGGATAGGTGCTTGTGAGTACGCGTCGCGTTGTGCAAGGGGTCTATAAAGCCATTTGCCCACTACTGAAATGAGGACCCTTGAAATGGATGAAGAGTAGACAATGACATTATTTGCAGTGGTTTATTTACACGCATTCGTTGTCAAAAGACCCTCGGTGGCAGCACCATAAACCACCAACTCAGAGCTTTGTATCGATAGAGTTGCAACAACTTGCAATTAGAAGCCATTTTCAGTCCATTTTAAGCATAAGCAGGGTGCCAGACTAGACTGCACAGTGGGTCGTGCTACATTTGGACTGAAAATGGTGTCCACCAACCACATGAGAGAAGAAAACCGTTACAACACTCTCAATACACAGCTCTGCCGCCATTAATACCGTGGTACTGTACTCACTTGTGTTTTATGTGTTCTTTACACAAGTGTACAGTACAGCTGTGTGCACATCGTTGGTCCAAAGTCAAATACCTTGAAGGTTGAGAATACTTGTGTTGTGGTTTTTGCGTGTTGCAGCACCCCTTTAATGGGAACAGAAGCTGCTGCCACTTTTAGGCGACGAATAGCTGTATATGTAGAGGATACAGGGTCGAAGGTCAGTTTACATGCACACAATGTTGATACCCATTTGCAAGCTATGCTTGTTTTCATATTTTGGAATCGAGATTGAAAGAGAAGACACTAATATGAAATCAAGCAAAATCAAGGCTTTTTGAAGGGTGTATGTAAAGTGTCATGTGTTGGCACATGTTGTTGGCTTATAATCTTGTTGCAATGACAAAATTGCGTTCGTGTGTAAATTGGCCTGCTTACTTTAATAATAACCGTAATTGTATCTCATCTCATAGCAAGGACTGGCAAATAAAGTCTAATAATAAGCATAGAATATCATCACATTTTAGTCAGCATACATGAATGAGACAGAGATAGGGTCATGCTTGTTGTGTACTGGATTGTCAACACTAGATAATACCAAGTCCTGCCACTTAAAACAAAAAAATGTGAACAAATTCAGTTTGAATGACTTTTTCAAAAGGCTGAGATATCTTGAGATTTGTTCCTTTTTATCAAAATATCCATGAACCAAAAAGTGCAATTGAAAGATATGATGCACTTGTGGTGACCAAGTGAAGACAAGGTTAGATTTTGTGGTTCGTTATCAAGAATTTGGAGGGCTTGGAATTCCTCTGAAATGAGTTATACAACCTTTTAGGTTCCCGAGGCTCCGCCCTCTGTTGACCCAATTTCACCTGACGTCATCATCACAATAATCTGTTTTGGGAGTCGATGTGCCTGTGTGTCAAACAGCGTAGTGTGTATTTTAGGCAACGCTGCATATGCTTACATGTTGACTCCCAAAATGGTGAGCATGGCAACAGGCCTGATGCTTCCTTTTTAGAAAGCGCAAGGGCACCAAGCGCCATTTTCTCCTTGGTAAAGGGCACCTCTATGAGGAAATTGTTGATTTCTGTTGGAACATTTGAAGGGGCACCAAGGCAATAGACCGTGCAAGTCTCGCGCATGTTCGAACCTTTTTGGTACCACTTTGGTCCCACGCACGATGCTTTAACGCATGAAAGAAACAAACTCACGCGCTTTAACGGGTCCCAATGTTCGAATACGCACAAGACTTGCACAGTCTATGACCAGGGGCGTCGGGAGGTAATTTTCCTTTGATGCCCTCGGCGAAGTATCAAGCCTGCTGGCACTGTCGCCGCAATTGGCTTGTGTGCAAAGGGTCAATAACAAGGGAGACCCTGGGGCATTTCCCAAACCCGGTCCGTCTCTGGCTCCAGGCTCCGTTTGATGTTGTATACACTGTGCAGAATGTACACTGCTCCAAAATTGATAACGGAGACCAAGCTGGAGCCCAAGCCGAGGTTTGGAAAAGGCCCCAGGTGTACCACTTTTCCAGTGATTAATTTTGTGCATTGGTTAATTGTTTCTCAAGTATGGCAGATGGAACATTCTTGGTTTCCTTCCATTCAACTCTCTGTATCGAAACCGAAAAGGCCGAGTAGGAAAGTCTGGCCCCGTTTTCATGTAATGAGATTCCGTTTATTCATAGCTATTATGGAAGACAGGGCACATGACAATCACATGGTAATGATCGAATAAGTGTCCTCTATCCTGTGGACGAACAGTACGATCCTGTCTCGTAAGAAATTTGTCTTAAAATTTAAAATGAAAGCAGCTCATTATAATCAGTTAGATACTTATTTGTTAGTGACTACTCTTCCACAACTTTATATATATGCTAAACACTGCCACGGTGATAACAACCCAGGATTTTCCATCTCAAAGGATTGTTCACCATTAGTAATGCTTTAAAGGGTCAGTGTCACCCAAATTAACCTCAATGGGCGACTTTTGGGGATGCTAGGGGGTGTCGGACGTACCAGATACTTCCATTGTTCTGAAGATGTGCGCATGCTTTACCAGTACACAAATGATCTACCAGGGAAGTCCATTGTTCCCAGATATGTACGCATGCTCAGAACTGGAACAACGGAAATGTGTCCGGTATATCTGCTGCCACCTAGTGTTGCAAAGTCTCCCACTGGGGTAGATTTTGACCCCGATTGAGAACCTCTTCTCCACATGTGGATATCGATGGTTCCCAATTGGGTGAATAATGACGCCTCCTGCATTGTTATTTCCTTGTGAATGAATTCAAACAATCTTAAGACCTGGGTCCAATTTCATAGAGCTGTTGATGGTGCTTGGGCAAATGTTTCTGCTAAGCATAAAATTAGCTGGGAACCAGTGAAAAACAATATACATTGCATTGTAATTCGGCTGGTAACCTGTGCTCTGCCCAGCAAGATTTTCCTATGTGCTAAGTACTTTGTTGTGCTTACCAGCTTTATGAAATTGGGTCCGGACTGTATGGAATGCCGTTTTTTTCTTCTTCATGGCATCTTTGGGGGTTCTTGGATGCAACGATAATTTTATCCAAAGTAAACCAGGAAGCTTACTTTCTGTAAGACAAAGCCACTCATGAAGGCATGTTCACGGTTGTCTTGTTGAAATGCATTTTTGTATGTCGTTTTCACGAGACGAAGTGAAATGTGCGACTGGTCGAGTGCAGTTCTTAACACTGATTGTTTGAATACATAGTATCATTGATATTATAGACCCACTGTGTATGACCAACACCTCATTCGTCAAAATTCAACCGCTAACATTACACTTGGTGATTATGATGGACTCGGTACTGCGCAGCCAAACCAATGATGCTGTGCATCAGGCCTAGCATACCGACAGAGTCCCCTGGTTTGGTAGTTAAGGAGTTAGGGAATGTCCAAAGTTTTCAACATCGTCGTGGTCATACAAAGAGTTCAGAGAGAGTTGGGGGAGGGGGTTCAGAGGTGGGATGTTACTTGGTTACACACATAGCTCTGTGTTGCAGTCACTCTGTGGACATTCCTTTGTTCTGTACACTTAAGGAAAATGCTATTCTTCAATACTGTAAAAAAAAACACTGTGTGGACATGTGTAAGTCCACATAGTGTTTCAAGTCCCTACATTATGTGGACCTCTTTTGTTCTCAGGTCCACACTTCGTATGTAGCGTTAAAACAACTATGTTCTGACACCCCTATGTTCCGACACCCCTAGTGTATTTTCCTAATCCTAATCTTAAACCTAATCTTAAACCTAACCCTAGTGTGTAAATCACAAGAGGGTTCTTTCGGAACATAGGGTTGTCGAAACATGAAGCAGTCACCTCTCATGCATGATATCTTGTTGATATTTCTACAATAGAATCAAAAGAAGAAACACAGATATGAAGATTAAAAAAACACCTTTCAAACAAAGTATGCATGGGGGAAGAAATGCTATGAACATTATATTAATGCGCCTCAATACTGCCATGCACACACTCTCACATACAAACAAGTTAAGTTCTACTGGGGGGGGGGTTGAAAAATAGTACCATCTGTACAATTTTTAAGATGGTGAAAACTTTGGACAAATGCTTGCTGTGATGTTGGCATTTGATGGCAATCATTCATGTTAGAGCTCACTGTAATTTCATCTGTGTCCACACGATGTTGGGTTGGGTTCTGATTGAGGAAGATTCCGAGTATAAGTTGGGGTTCAGTGATAATGGCTGTCAGTATTGTTCTGATCGAGGGCTGTTGGAATTCCAGGTGGGGCTCCCGTAATTAAATTGTACAGTTGTATTAGAATTTAAACAAGTAATTTACTTGACATGACCACTATAATACTGTACTTATATTTTGTTATAACAAAGCCTTTAACCAAAAAAAAAAGAATTGCCTTATGATGGTGTGCTTTTTTAAAGCAATTGAGTGGTGGTTTGTCAATACTATCTTGTGCAACACCATCATATATTTCGCTTTGTCCGTTTTTAAATGCTTACCAAGAATTATTTTATTTGCATGAACTGTCAGACAGTCAGCGAATGTCTAGCTTGGCTCAAAGCTGAAAAGGGTCCCTTCTTGTTGACCTCTGTAATTTGCATATGACCTTTGTGCATCATAACCACTTAAAGACTTCATTAATCATCGATACTGCAACTATATTGCACAATTTATAGTCCATGTAATATTGCCATATAAAATAAAATTTTACAATCTCACAAAGCACTTTGAAATAACTGAACTCATAAAACAACAAAGAACGGATAGGTGTTTGACAGCCTACCCTTCAAACTGTATCATTTCTCTTGCCATTTTGCCAAATGATTTTGTCCTTTTAGAGCAGAATAAAAAAGAGCTTATGTAAAAGGTTCAAGTAAACTGTACACTTTTTTGTTATATATGTACTAGTCATGCATAGATATATTTTCAAACTGTCTTGTTTTGTAGCTCTCTAATTAACTTTTTTGTTGAACTATTTTGTAAGTATTACACATTTCCTTAGTACGTTCTAGTTGAGTGATGTCATTAAAATGCAAAAAGACCCAACATTTTTCTTTCTTCTTATTTTGTGGGTTTGTCTCTATCAGACATGTGATTTTCGCAGGATTTTTCTCCTGATTGTCTTGAAACCTCCCGGACCCTTCAAATTTTCTTGAAAGAAGTAAAGCAGTCAGCAAAGGGAGAATGAAATAGCCCACATTGTCACATTGTGTCCAGACCTGTAACTATTTCTACTGATGCACAGAGACTGTAAACCCCTGAATTGCAACATCTGGGAGGTTCTGGGTCTAGAATAAGGGGAACCCAGGCTGCAAGCCTTTTTCCAGGAATTGTCACTTTCTTCAAATATCATCCCTGCTCTAATCAATCGTACCAAGAGATAAATCAATCTGAAAAGGTGATCCTTGGGACAATTTTACAGAGCTGCTTTAAAGCAGAAAAATTATTGCTTGGCAAATTTCTGTTAAAGGAACGTTACAGAACTGGTAATTTAATTTTTTTTTACAGAATTGGTTTTTGCTAACAAAACCGTTGCTGGCAGTGTAAGAACTTTATATAATCCACCATATACATAAACTGACAAACCTGTAGAAGTTTGAGATCGATCGGCCATCTGGGTCACGAGAAAATAGTGAAAAAACGATTACACATTAATTTTGCATGTACAATGCATGAATAAAACGCTCATGAGCGATAAACTCCAATCGGAAATTAGTTTTATTTATTTCTCATCAAATATGGCATTTCAGACAGAAATATTTCTAGGGATGTTTTCTACTATCATCATCATTAGACCGTGTAAGTTTAATGTTAATCTGTGATCTTAAAGAAAATTTTAATTACCAGTTCTGTAACGTGCAATTTAGCAGGAAACCAGTCAGAGTATGTGAAATTGCATTTTGGCTGGTAACCTATTTCTGCTTAATTCTATTACCGCGGAGTAGATTGTTCGGGTGTTCGGGAGACTTCTCAGTTCTGAAAAGAACTGCCCTGTTTATTAACTATTACCTGGGCGGAAGGTCACGAAATAGGCTGGGACTACTACTTTTGCTAGGATCGTAATTAACTGTACTACCGCGGAGTCAGTTCTTGGATTGGTCTCAGCGTTTCGACTAGCTTGCTCTAGTCATCACCAAATATATTGATACCTCACCATGCAATGCCTCAAATCCTATAAACCTATTTCTGGTAACCAAAACTGTTTTGTGCTTGTAGCTAATGTATGTGCTTAGGCATATTTAAGCAGAACTATGAGTAGGTCCCACAGGCCAAGAGTCGATCCATCCTTTATCTATGAACAGTGCTTTAAAAAGTAGGTAAACTTGGGTGTGATCCCTGGCTATACAACAGTTACAGGTTGAATGGCCTTTGACTGGCACCCTCGAACAAATTGACAAAATAGGGCGACCATGAGGTAGGAACAGTTTGGGGAGACCACCAACATTAGGGCTAGATAGCCCAGTTGGTAGAGCGCATCGCACGTTTGGTAATGACTCTGATAATTAATGGCATTAAAAACCAGGGGCGGATCCAGGATTTTCCAAACGGGGGGGGGGCGTGAAAATATACCAAGCAGCAAAATGATAAATGAAGTTTGTTGCCCCATTTCTCCCTCCCCTTCTCTCTCTCTCCCGCTTTTTTTCTTTTCTCCCTCTTTTTTTTGTTTTTATATGAAAAAGGGGGGCGTGCGCCCCCACGCCCGCCCCCCCCCTGGATCCGCGCCTGAAAACTAATACTTGGTAAGAAGTAGGCCTACAGCAACTTTGGATAGTATAATGCATTTTGGGAAGCTTTTCACTTCGAATTGCTGCGGTTATGGAAAAATTAATCACTTTTTATCCCCAAATCATTTGAATCTGAGATTACGTTCTCAGAGAGTGTATTCCAATGCAGATTCTTCCTGCGTAGCATAACAACTCCAGATCATTTCACAAAAACGCTACCACCCTTTTGAAATGAAATTTTCACAGGCTATGGTATCTATCATAGGTTTGAAACAAACAGTAGACTCCAATTACCAAACGTGTACGATGCCTTTAATCAATCCGGTCCCAGGTTCAAGTTCAGCTCTACTATTTCTTAGTTCAACCTCATAAATTATTAAAACTATTACCCAGTCAGTTCCCCGCCTTGTAATTCATTACTTGACTCTGCTTAAAGGTAGGGTCATACTTTGGTAATGACCCTGAAAATATTTGTGTAATATCCGAACTACGTGTTATAAAGATGGTAATGGTAGGCCTGTGGTTAACATCCTGCGAAATGATTTCGTCGAAGTGCTCCCATTTAGAATAAAAAAGTATATCGAAAAACTTGACTCTCCCGAAGATCACCTACAATAGCGCCCTCTTGGGGATTCACCCCCGCATTAGCGTGTATATATCTGCGGGGAATTTTGCGTGGACCTCAATCTCATACTCACTTACGGTGATAAGCACGTACCCCCCCCCCCCCCCCGCTTGAATCCTGCAATAAGAAAATTCTTAGGCCTACCCCCAAATTCGAGTCTCAAGTTAACAAAAACATCAGGACGGAAGCTTGGGCCTAACTTCCCTCGTGCAGTAGAAAGGACTCATTTGCCTCGTGTGTGGTCATTTCAATTGTGGTCATATTCTTATAATACGCAAATCGTTGCGATTGCTGTAAAAAAGTTGAGATTTTACCAACAGGTGAGCAGCGGCAACCTACACCATCCACCAGCTAAAACAATAATTACACTCTTTTCCAGCTAAAACTAATAATCATGTACGTCCATTATTTCTTTTGTAAAAACATTTATAAGGCCGACGGCGACAATGCATTCTCAACCAAACAAGACCAGTCCAGGTTTCCCCTCCTGGAAAACGAACACCCAAAACTAACAAAACACCTTTTTTTTACCGCCAAAAAGGGTGATGCATTCACCACGTGATCTGAATCTGTCAATCAACCAGAGACGTGCAAATGTACGCATGCGTGGAAAGCTTTGTTTTCCTTTTCATTTTGGTGACGTGCGTAAAATCTGACAAAAGCTGAATGCGCGATAAAGCCAGAGCATCACGCGCACGCGCAGACACCTTTTGTCGTTCGGCATCGCATCGCATCATCAAGCAGCAGCTAGCTAGCAGCAGGGGGCAGGGAAGGAAGCTCTCTCAATCTAAACTAAAAAATGGCAAGCCGTGACAGAACAGACGTAAGTATTTGCCTTAAATTTTTACAAAAGTTTGCTTTTAAATTCTCTCACAACTAACACGAAACCCTTTAATAGTTTATCAGCATTAGAAATGTAAACAAAAAATGGGAGATATTTCTGTAAAAGACGTGTATTTTTGGTGTAACTTCGGTGTTCCTTTTTAAAGGCGCTGTATTATTATTATGTGAATGTAGTAGTGCGTGCTAGCTATAGCGCTCGCATAAAGAAAAGAAAGCGTGGTTTGGTACGTGTGTGGTTTGTAAATGGCAAATTGCAGTCGCTTCGCGTGGCCTCGTTGCCTGCATGCTTCTGAAAGATTTTCCCACCGAATTATTGAATCAACTAGGCACAGTTTTGCTTTAATTATGTGTGGAATTTTAACTGCGTGTGTTCAGCCTGACCATGGAGGAAGAAAATACTGTATTTTCTTCCTCCATGGCCTGACTGGGAGATTGGGAAAAATGATAACATGTCAAGAGAATTGACTTTGTTGAGTGAATGCATTGTCATGTCATGAATGAATGTAGGAAAATATCTGAGTTTAACTTTCAAGAAAGAAACGGACTTTCAATTTTGCCAGTGTACATTTGGATGTTATTGTTATTGTTAATTGTAAAATTACCTGAATACTTGGCTTTTAGCCGGCAAAATGATCCCAAACACTGATTGGGAAACCGACCGGCCGCAAATGTAATACATTTTAAGCATTTTCTGGCAAATGAAATAATCCACAGAATATTTTTGCAGTCGACGTCATGTGATATTTTGCTGGCAGTTTTCTTTGTATTGGTCAATGTATTAAAAAAGTTTTAATGGATAGTTGGCTATCTTTAAATGTGTTTGGGCCACCAAGCACTTTCAGTTTTGTTCTTTCCCCCCGCCCCCTTTGTTCTAAAATGGAATCTTGTTCGCAAAG
Source organism: Plazaster borealis (assembly GCA_021014325.1). Lineage (NCBI taxonomy): Eukaryota > Metazoa > Echinodermata > Asteroidea > Forcipulatida > Labidiasteridae > Plazaster > Plazaster borealis. Next base: position 15,678,189 of record CM037455.1, on the reverse strand, counting down.
TAACTCAAAATTTTAACTTCGTAGAACATTGAAACTTCATGTTCTTTAAGCAATTTTACTTAAACCCAGGTTAGACTGCTCCGTTGCATACAACGCGACGGAGTCCATGGTATATTAAAGGTCCTGGCTATGGGTGCAACCAATTTTTTGACTAAATACTTAATTTTTTCCTGATTGCCGATTGCCTTCACTTGATTAAAAATGTGACCAAAGTTCTCACAATCTTCCCACTTTGTCCAGAAAAACAACAATTTAATACAACAAAAATGCAACATATCCAGACCACAGTTATTTCTTACTTTGCTAGAGGGAGGCATCAGTTTAGATAGTTGTAAAACCCCAAATCACTGAAAAGTTCAGTCGAAATAAACCATCCATCGGGCCAAACAAAATAAATGTTGTGTTTACGGTAACCCGACCGACCTGAATTTTTTGCGGCCAAATTGCCGACCTAAAAACTTTTTTCTTAATATTTTGTGAGTTGGTAAAATTTAAAATTAGAATTTTAACATATGCCTCACTTTAAAACTGTTTATCACGACTTACCAGTGTAATATACATTTTTGCGAAAATCATTCATTGAGGCCCCCCTGGCATGTTTTTAAGCTGGATTATTGGAATTAATGTAAAAGGTATCTTGAGGAAGGCCATTGGAAACCTTTTCAAATTAATTAGCATAAATTAAATTATGTGCTGTGTCTTGTTTTGCATTTTGGATCATTTGAATAAAGTACAATAAGTAGCATATAAAAAAAAACTGATTGATGAGCTGAATCATAATATCCAGCTTGATAGGAAACATCTCCCTCATGTATCTTTTTTTCAGGGAGTAACCGTGGGTAATTATTAAATTATTATTTTGTTTCAATTTTGTTTTATAATTATTATTAAATTTTTGTTTAGGCCTAGTACAGTAGTAGTATTATTAGTTTTTAATAATCAAATTATTTTGTTCTACTTGGAAATGAAATATCTCGAACGATATGTGATAAATACAATTGTGCATTAGCAAATCAATCATTCAAATACATAAAATAGGTTTATAGCATGTAATTTTACATTGATAACTAATTATTAAATACAAATTCTTAATACAAAAGGTTTAAAAACAACTGCGCAAAACTTTGGCTCCAATTAGAAGACGCGCACACTTGAAACATATCACCCCGCCACATGAAACAAATCACCCCCGCTACATAATGTAATCGCCCGTGTGGCACAAGCACAACAAACAGTGCGGTCATGTGACCCTCATTCACACAGGCATGACAGGGGAAACACCAGTGGTCTCGCCCACAGCAGTGCCGTTGAAAGCAACAAGTTCTATTTTTTGGGCCGGCAAGGTAGAGAGCCCAACTTCGTGGGATCGTTAAGCATCGAAATGTTCGTCAAAATGTGTCGCCTTTTATACTAAAATGGAGTACGGAACATGGACATTTATGTTAGTTGGTTTTTCGAGGTCCGCAGCCCAAAATTACGGAGTAGCGTGCCTTTGAACTTCGCTAAGCTGTACCGTCGGAAATAGACGGTTTGTGAACTGCGGTAGAACTGCACTGGATTGCGCATCCTTCCGTCTTTTCTGTGGTGATTTTCAGCTGGCAGGGTTCTGCCCAGGATTTCTTTAGTGCCGGAAAAAAGTTTTTTTCTAGTACGGTCAAGTCAATACATGTGCGCCCTGCAGCTGTGCCTTGAATGTAGGCCTGCATAGTGCGCGCACGCCTTTACCGCCATGGGAAAACAATTTACAGCATAACATCATGGTGCCTTACTGTGTAGCTCATTTTACGTTGTATTCAATGCCTTGAAATAGGATACGCAACACGTACAAGATGAAACTGGTATCATGTTATATTCCAAGCGTAAAGCTACAGTCAGAGTGACTGGGAACCATTGTAAAATCAATGCAGGTTTTTGTTGGATCGTTGGATGTGCATCATACGTACGGGCGGGACAGATGCTCAATCCTGGATCATTAAAATAGATTCAAATCAAAGAAGTAGGCTACTCGAAACTTTGGATGACATTTTTAATGGTAAATAATTTATTTTTACATGTTCAAAATGTTTTGAAGGAAGTGGGCAAAAAAGGGGGAAATGTGTGGTGGTCGGAAAAAGAGAAAAATCAGCCAGTGGTGGTCGGTGAATCATGTGTGCCGGGCGGGTTGTCCGTCACCGACCATCGTGGGCAGAACCCTGTACAATTTGGGACTCCTTTTGGTACAGCGATGCATAATATTGGGGGTTGCCATCAGGCCCAAATCGACTGCGCGCAGCTAAAACCAAGCTCTCATGTGGTTCAACTTTCAAGGATCGTAAATCGTTTAATATCCAAGGCATAAGAATGCATTACGGTTACGAAAAAAGCAGGATTTACTATTTATTTCGTATTTTAATTTTTCTTCAAAAAAAAAAAAAAAAACAAATTATTTATTTAAAAATAACACAGTAGGCAATGATGTGAAATCGCGCGGTGCGACGTTTGTTTGGTGTGTCGACACGTGTTTGTGGTATTGCTAGTTAAGATGTAGATTGGACTTGTAGTATTTAAATGGTTTTAGTGGTTAACTGGTGCTTTAACTGCTGCATCAAAAGTCCAAGTTCAATTTTTTTTTTTTTTTTTTTTTCTGTCTAGAACCAACTTTGGAGCCTTGGGCTCTATCCTTGATTGGGGGTAACCACATGTGCCTCTCACACAGCAATATCAAGCTTTTTAAAATATCAATTATGATAATATATTGGGGAGAAAAAAAGCTTAAATACTCACGACGATATCACTATATATCGATATATCGATATAATGACTGAAATGATTACGATATCGGTAGATTTTTTTTTTTTTTAGATTTTTTAAATCACGATATTGATTAAGTATCGCTTCGCATTCGCAACCAAGATGATCTTGCAACAATAAATTTCCTAGTCGAGACGATTTCCGAATCAATACTAATTTTGCATCTTGCAATCTCCACAAAACAAGAGCCAGCAACAACCGACCGACCGTAACGCCATTCCCTAAAACTCAACATCAAAGCCTTAGCGACAAGGTTTTAGCCAGGATTTGGTAAAAGGGTGTCAAAATTTGCTGGAAATTTAAAAACTGGGTGTCCAAATTGTTCACCTACAATACAATTACATGTAAATGACAGATAAAACAGGGTGTCCAAATTTAAAACAGGGTGTCCAAAAGACACCCAGACACCCCTCTGGCTAACACTATGCTTAGCGATCAGGCGGTCTCTTACAGACTGCCGAAAAACTATGAGATCATTCCTGGTGTTATCACATGTTGCATACATGCAAGTAGCGTGATCTAATTAGTTATGCACACATATGGAACAGTCAGTCATGCGCAGAATAGGTCATTGGAGCAAAGTGAAATGTTGACGGTCGTTTCTACAATTTGCTCTGTGAGATTTGTAGAAGATTTACGTCGTCAAAAATTAATCGCGGTATTATTGAATATCGCGATATATTCTAGACGGTTCATCGTGGATGAAGAAAAGTGATATCGCCAAAGCTTAGTCTGAAAATGGAAATTAATTTTTTTTGGCAGATTAAATAAGTGTTTTCAGCAGCCCATCGAGAGTAAATGGGATGAGATTATCTTGTTTTGAGACCAGATTTGAGTTATTTGGGTGACAGCCGCCACCCTATGTACCAATTTACAGCATTGTATCTTTTTATAAGGGCAAGTTAAGACGCATTACAAAACGCAAAATATTCATTGTTGCAAATTGCGTTCACAGAAAGGGGGTAGCCACACGCCCACTTTAAGGGGGCCTTAATTCGGAAACGACTTGGAGTTTGAATTTTTTGTTTTTCAAATTTTCATTATACACATAGATAAGTATTAGAATTGAATTTCAGCCAAATCTGAGAGGTGACCTGTAACCCCCATTGGTTGATTTGACACGGAACGATCCCGCTGTGATATATCGGGTATCATAGCAGAGTACTCGATATGGTTAACAAGTACCTGATAGAAAATTACCCATATACGCAGAGCCCTAACTAAATCAAATTAAATACCATGTCGAAAAATTATATCTCCTGAACTACACAACAGATAAATTCACAGTCTCTGCATTATTTGAAAGATTGTTTATACATCTTGTACATAGGACTTTGTCATTAGATTTTTTTACATGTGAGGGGTATGAAATCTCAAAAAATAACAGGTGTCCGGTTTTCTCCAACATGTAAACAAAGCTTGGTGCACCACCACACTTTCTATGGCACCTGCCACATTTAAGAAGTTGACGCCAAGGTATAAAATCCGTCTGCAACTTTTTTGTCAAGTTCGTGCATTTCAGAACTCAATTGCAATCTTTAAAACCTTTTCTCAAAGAATTCGGGAGGAAGTTACCATCAGGAGTCACCTCGGAGTGCATCACAGAGCATGTAAAATCAAACAATTTTCGGGCCCTTAGGCGGGCCCCAGACCCCACGCCAGAAAGGATTTGCACTTTCATAGGCCCCTCTCCCCGCCAGAGCCAACCTTTAATTTTCAAAGTTGGAGAACACTGGTGTCGGGTATTGTTTTTTATCATGCCTGGTTTTAATTTCCACATGTTAAAAATTTTAAGTTCGTAGCTTGTGTTATTAGGATGGTACTGATTATGACAGATATCTTGTTGATACAGGAGAAGATGCGAAAGTTGTTCCTTGGTGGTCTCCACAGGGACACAACAGATGATGACATAAAGAACCACTTCTGCAAGTTCGGCAAAGTTGTCGACCAAGTCGTCATCACTAAAAAGACAGGAGAGTCTAAGGGTTTTGGCTTTGTCACCATGGCCACAGTTGAGGATACGGAGAATGTCCTGTCAAACAACGATGATGGAAGACAAGACATGTTTGGCAACAGCGTTGAAGTCAAAAGAGCAGTTCCACGAGAGGTATGTGACTTATTAGTTAGACGCCGAACTGGGGTGGATGGGTCCTTGAAGGACAATCCTCAAAAATCTTCTCTTGCATATTCGGTACATCAAGGTCCCCTGCTAGCACCAAAGTCCTATCATTGTTCTTCCCAAGGATTTACAATTTGCAGTTGCATCTGTTTTGCTTTGAGCATGGGGAGGGTTTTAAAACTAGATGAGAGTTGACATGAATACAACAATTGGTTAATGATCTTGATATAAGTTTAAGTATTTGCAGCTGGGTTTACTATCTGTATCTCATGAGACAAATATTAAGAAATGTTTTCCAAGCAGTGTTATATTTTCAATTAGAAAGATAATTCACTGGCTCAGAGCAGAAAGTACTTATAAGACATAGAAAGACCAAGTCTGCTCAGAGTAGAAAGGACTTATAAGACCTAGAAAGACCAAGTCTGCTCAGAGTAGAAAGGCCCAATAATACCTAGAAAGGCCCAGTCTGCTCATAGTAGAAAGGACTTATAAGACCTAGAAAGACCAAGTCTGCTCAGAGCATCAAGAACTTATAAGACCTAGAAAGGCCCAGTCTGCTCAGAGTAGACATTCTGATAGGTAATTATGAGACCTTTTCTGCTCTGAGCAGACTCATAAGTTTTTATCGTCTTTCTGCTCTTGAGCCGACAAATTATTATCGCAATTGTTTAATTTGGTGGAGTGATGATGGAGGTGGCAGTTGGAGGAAGGTCATTGGTTTGATTGTGGCCTTGTTGGAATAAATAATTTAACTTTCTCATTCAGTCATCACAAGGCGGATTTGGCGGTGGTGGTGGCGGGAGGAGGGTGAGTAAAATTTGCCTTCCCTTGTACATTCTAATTTGGCATAGAGAGGACGGACCTCAAATTTTGGAAATCACCTGCCACACTGTTATATTGCATGTGCTTTGCCGTTAAATGTTCCATGTAAGCTAAGTATCCTCCCTTCCGCCAATCTGCCTGTTGCCTCCCCCCATAAAAAATTAAATAGTGACATTGTTCTGCCAGAACTTGCATTAAGTTAGTGTTTCGTCTTTTATCAGGATGGTGGTGGTGGCGGCGGAGGCGGCAGGGCTGTCAAAAAGATGTACATCGGAAACCTTCCCCCACAAATGACAGAGGATGATTTGCACGACTTCTTTGCGAGCCATGGCACAGTCACCAGCGTCAAGATCCCTATGTCCAGAGACACTGGAGAAAGACAGAAGTTTGCCTTTGTTGAGCTAGAAGAGACGAAAGCTGTTGATGATCTTGTCTGTAAGTGATGCCTTCACCAACTTTTGTTATGAGAGTCGGGTCTGAAGTTTAGTTAAATCATTTCTGGCCTGGAATTACACAGAAGTCATGGAGGCCATGGCCTCCGATGCCCTGGTCTTGGCCCTGGTGCCCCGTTAAAAGTTTCCCATAGCCTTCAAGATTTTCCAATGGAGGTGCCCTTCCAAGATAAAAAGGCCTCTTACAGATGAAGTTCCAGGCCTGCATTTCAGACATAAGGTTCCTGAAGCGTAATCAATCAAAATTGCCATTTAAACCAAATCTTTGCTATATTCAATGTTAAACCTGGACAGCTCTAAAGCGTGGTTCGTTTTGCTTTGCCATGTTTCTGCTCCCTTCCCAATAAATAAGAAAAATCAGATTACTGCATTACTATATTGAACTAAGGCATACCCTGTTGTTAGTAGTAACCCTATTGCCATCAGCATGCTCTCTTGCCACACAATTCCACAGGAGACTGTGGAGACTAAGTCCACAGCACACATGCCACTATTGGTGTACTCTCCTGCCCAATTGGTTCCGTTAACAAACTGGAGACTGGAGTTTAAGTCCTCAGTACATAAGCCATGGGGTTTCCACATAATACCAGCTGTCCAAATAGGGAGGAACATGTAACATGGAAGGTAATTTTGTTATTTGTTTTCTTCCTCAGCACAAGGCGACCATGAGTACAATGGGCAGAAGTTCTACGTGAAGAAGGCCATGCCACAAGGAGACCGTCGTGGTGGTGGCGGCGGCGGTGGCGGCGGCGGTAGATATGGTGGTGGATTTAGCAGGGGTGGCGGCGGATATGGTGGTGGTGGCGGCGGATATGGTGGCGGTGGCGGCGGCGGAGGCTACAGACAAGGCAGCAGCAGCAGAGGTGGCGGCGGAGGTTAGACAATTAACAATGAGTTTAATTAGAATTGGCTGTTGGTAACAAGTACTAAAATGTAATGTATAAAAATACTTTGAAACGTCTCAAGAAACGCCTAATTTCATGATTACTTATTTCTTAATGTATTTCTTTATTAATTTCTCACAAGTCGAGTAAAAAAAATTGCATTGTGTAGTGGAGGCTGCGGATTTCTGTACTACACACAGCCTTGTATCAAGGCTACTAGAACATTAAGAACATTCTCGTTGCCTCCGCGATGCCACATTTCATTGTTTTCCCCCGATGTGCGTTGTGGTCGTATCCAGTTTTAATTCTTCAGCCACTGTCACACAAGATCATTATGAAATATCCTTAATTTTTTTTTAATTATAACTCTTGTCTTAATGATTTTGATGATCTAAACAAAGTCTCATCCTTAAGGACAAACAAGTTAATTTCTAAGAATAAACTCCACAAAAATAAGTATTTATAGGAGACTACATTGCACCCGAAATTCGGTTCACAGAATACACCAGAGAGGGAGACGATTTACAATCAGTAAATGAAGCTTCTGGCTTGGCCCTCAAACAATTGATAAACAAAATTGCATTTTCAAGGTAATTTAAAGGAACATTACAGAATTGGGTTTTGCTAACAAAACAGTGTAAGCACTCTATGTAATCCACCATATACATAAACTGACAAACCTGTAGAAGTTTGAGATCGATCGGCCATCTGGGTCACGAGAAAATAGTGAAAAAACGATTACACATTTGCATGTGTTATACAATGCATGAATAAAATGCTCATGAGCGATAAACTCCAATCGGAAATTAGTTTTATTTATTTCTCATCAAATATGGCATTTCAGACAGAAATATTTCTAGGGATGTTTTCTACTATCATCATCATTACACCGTGTAAGTTTTATGTAAATCTGTGATGTTAAAGAAAATTTTAATTACCAGTTCTGTAACGTTCCTTTAAAAGAGTTTGCTCGCTGTGCCTGGGTTTGCGCCTCGTGTGGATTTTCAGTGAAAACAAGTTGCACTTTCTATTTTTCAGTTTGCACTCCCCACTTTCCCAATCTGGGCCAAGAATTGATTCTTGTAAGACCATCGACTGGCTATGACATAACCACCCCAGGCCTGCCAAAATCAAACAGATGGTTTTGTTGAAATTTTGATGGTTTAGTACTGTGAAAAGTACCCACTATTTAGTGGCTTAAGTTTTTTCCCCCTTGCACACCACAATTCCTAGGGTACCCAAACATGTGACCAATCTTGGTTGTAATGTCACACCTTAAATTTTGACCTCCATGTCACACCTTGTTACCCAACTTCGTTGAATGACCCATGTACGCAGAGCCCTAACTAAATCAAATTAAATGCCATGTCGAAAATTTTTATCTCCTGAACTACAACAGATAAATTCACAGTCTCTGCATTATTTGAAAGATTGCAAAAAGAAGATTGTTTTGAAAGAGGCACAGGACCTGTTGGAGTATGATGGGTTGTGTACTGTTCCAGTATATAAACTGTTGGAGTATGATGGGTTGTGTACTGTTCCAATAAGTAAACTGTTGGAGTATGTTGGGTTGTGGAAGCTTTCTGGTAGAAATGCTTAGGGGGTTAGGGTTGTAGTTAAAAACAAACGGCTATGAGAAACAATTTCTTGTCCCGTCTGCAGGTTACAACAGATATGGTGGTGGTGGTGGAGGAGGCAGCTACGGGAGTGGCGGAGGGGCGTCGTCCTACAATGACTCCTACAGTTCAGGTGGAAGTAGCTATGACAGTTTAGGAAGTGGCTATGGACAGACCAGCAGTTACGGGCCGATAAAAAGTGGCGGCGGTAAATACTCCTCTTAATACTGTTTTAGTATTCCAGTTTTTTCAGTACTCCTAAGCAACGGTCTAGGAGTGTCTTAACAATTCTAGAAAGTGACAAGAAGTGGTTTATTGGTGAATGAGGCCAAGTTTTTAAAACAGGACTGTAATATAGTGAAATTTAAACGAGCCAACCAAATGGAAAAGCTGAGATTTTGTATGAGGTAAAAAAGAAAATGGGCACATGATCACCCAAAGTTTGGCTGGCTTACTATTAAAAGAAAAAAAACACGGCATGTCAATTTTCTTATACTGAAAAATCTGCATCCATCAAATTTTTATTTTCACCATATTATAATGCTGTTAATTAAGGAAATACAGCAGTGTTGATTTTATGTAAACAAAAGAGCTAAACACGGAGTTAATGTTAAAAAGTGAAACTGAAGGAGTTGATCATAAAAAGAAACTGAGAAGTTTAAAATGTGTTCATTGAAAAAAAGCTTGAGCTTTGTTGGTAAAGATAGTTAAGCTCGAAAGTTGTTTTAAAATTGTTTATAAATTGAGTCCTGTCTGTTTGCAATTTACATTTCATTTAGGTTCAGGGGGCTACGGCAGTGGTGGTGGCGGCGGCAGTGGTGGGGGATACTCCAATGGCAATAATTCGTACTCCTCGGCACGAACAAACTATGGTAGTGGTGGTGGTGGTGGTGGCGGCGGCAGTGGTGGTGGATACAGCAGTGGGAGCGGCAGCGGCGGCTACAGTGGAGGAGGTGGCTACAGCAGGGGTGCCCCGTACTAGCAAATTCCACATTGAGTCGACTGATTAAGGTAAGTCAACTGTTAGGGCGCCAACTCATTCTGTTGGGACCATGATAATGTGTTATCTTCGGTTTGTATCCCATAGTGGGATAAGATTCATGATTTTTATCAAGGGTTCATTGAAATCAGTTAGACAGTTCGTTACAAGTTGATCCGGTTACATCCATGACGGAAAACAAAACTTTCTATTAATTGCAACTTTTGCCACTCGGCGACAGTCGTTGACTTCTGAACATGTGGCCATTCTGGAATTGGAAGGATTCTGACAACCTAGCCGTCAACGCTGTAAACATTTAGACATGTGATTCACACAGACTTCCTGCTTGCGAGTGGGATGTGAATGCCATTGGGCAATCTGGATTAGTTGTCATTTACAAATCCCAATAGGATTAGTGTTAGTGATCCCATTTTGCCAAATCTTCATAAGGATAGACAGACTTGCTAGGCATGTGCTATGAAGCCATTGCTAAGAAACAAACAATCTGTTACATAACCAGACTCGAGACTTATCGTTACAAAAAGATGGAGATATGCAAACTATTTCATTCATGTTTACAAATGTTAAATTGTATTGAACAGGTTTTATATTTTTCCTCGACTTCTTTTCCCTGTTCAGAATTTGTCATTTGGATAAACCCACAGGCTAAGGAATTGAATTTAAGGTGCCTGAAACTGCTCCTTTCTTTGTATCTTGCAGTGATTTTCACAAGTGAATGTTTTTAGCCTTGCATTAAAGTTGTGTGTTGGAACAACAAATCTAGAAAGTACACATAGCAGCTAAATCTTTAGGGGGACTTCAGCAAAAAGAAAACTACTTATTGCTTACCAAAGCAATCGGTGTTATTCAAAATGACTCTTGGATCACAGAGCATTTTTGCTTAATTTTTTTGTAGTGAAATGCTTGCTGAGGACACGTTTTTGACAATATGCAAAGCTGTCCAACTTCTTGAGCACAGCAAAATGTAACTGTCTGACTAAAGCAGAATTGTGCTTTAAAAGCCTTCTAGGAAAGCGGCCTTTTAGAGACGATGTTTGGGTTCTCATTGCTTATGACCAGTTAGCGCCGGGATCTTTCATTTTGTTGCTTCCACCCTGATGGGATTTTTTCTCGTATTTGCCGGAATCATTTTTCTTTGAGAGCACCACTGGCACAAAGAAACCATGACTTAACAAAGCCAAGAGAGCAGAGACTCTGTTTCTCTTTCGAGAAAGTACCATATTCCTGCACTGTGAATCACAAAACCTCAGCCATGAGACACAGCAATCAATTAGGTTCATTGCCTGAACCAAGGCTGGAAATCTCGGTCCTCTCAGACTTGCCTCCATTTAGCCGAAATGTAATGGAATACACAAATGGAAGCCTCTGACGCCACCTAATCCTCTTTAAAAGGACAAAGGAATTGGGGATTACATAATTACCCCCGATCAAAGGAAGAATTTGAGCATTATTGCCAGTGCCACGTTTCATGAAAGATTGCAGGACGAGTGCATGTGCTTTAAACGCTCTGTGGTGAAAAGTACAGGCGGCCTTTGTTCTGGTCATCCAGTGTGACACAAAAATACAAAAGTCACATCCCCCAGCATGCATCCAGAGAAAAAACTTGCGTGTGTACACGACAGCCGGCGCTAACTGGTTAAGGGAAACTTTTAGGTTTTGACATGGCTGTGTTAACAAGCTATTGTAAAACTGCAGGGGGACGGACATCCTCAAAACAGCTAAACAAGTTCCGAAGCAGTGCGCAAATCACTTATGACTATCACACCATTGTTGTTATTATGTGACCATGTTGCAGTTCTTTAAGGAAATGTCTTTGCCCTTCTTATTCAGTACAATGCACAGCAGGAGTCTCTTGGGTCTCGTCCATCTAGGCTGCCTTTGATCTCTAGACCTGTAACCCCAAAGACTAGTTGCCTGAAGGATGTTTAGTCATAGTGACCCCAAGGATCTAAGGGAGACTTTTAGGAAGTTGGAATTAACCAACCCAAGGAATCGACTATCCAGATTGCGTTTATCCTTGGATGATCGCTCGACGTGTTGTAAATAAAAAAAAAGACCCAATATAAGGGCTGGCCTCTTCAACCAGTTCGGTCTTGACCCCCACATTTGCTTGAGTTTTTTAAATACTTTGCCGACTTTTTGGGGCCATGGCCAATGCTAAGAGCTCAAACCAACCATGTAAAAAGCCCAAGGGTTTGAGAATAAAAATCTGTTGAGATTTAGTTTCTTTCAAAATTAGCTTTGCTTCGATTTCGAACCTTTTGAATATATAAATTTATAAGAGGTCTGTTAAAACAGACACTTGCAACAGTTTGAAATTATTTTTTCTAAAACCATAAATGTCACTTTCCATTTGAAATCACTTTTTTCCACGACTAAAAAAGAAAAGGGAAAAAAAAAAAGATTGGTTAGGATGTCTTTGTTAAACTGCAAATTGCCCTTTGTTGTTGTGCTATTTTTTGTCTTGTATAGTAACTAAGATACATACTGTTACCTTTTACGAGCTTCATTTAGGTCTGTTAACCTGGTACCGATATTGGCAATTTAAACGTCTTCAGTCTACAGTTGAACGTGTTTACCGGAGGGATTCTCCAAACTGAAATCACTTTATAGAAAAATGCAAAAGGGGTTTCGTTTCTCATCTGGTCCACTTTATCAGATTGTTGTTGTCCCGCAGAACAACCATTTGGAACGAAATTGTCGTGAACACTCTACATACATTTGCCTTTAGGATGCGATACATGTAGCTGGCCTGACCGAATTTAAGCCTCAAAATTTCATGCTTAACCACTTGTATTACTCAGCGATGAGATCTCATCTTTTGATAATGATCTGCATGTGCCATTGGATTGATACCAGTTTACGAGTCCTAGGTTTTGTATAATAATTACACACAGATGTTTTTTGTGGACAGTGCTGGAAAGTGCCTCGAAGCAAAAATACAAATCACAAGTCGGTATTTTAATGAATGTCCATCACTGTTAGAAGTTTTTTTTCTGTTGAGTCTTATATCTATAGATAAATGTTTGACGAATGCGTAGGGGAATGGTTTGATTCCGAAGTTATTTTTCACCTTTTAATGGATTTTGGAAATGCCTTTGCGTTCCACCCTTTATTTGTTTTTTGATGTTGGCAACCGAAATAAGAAATCAACATTAACCTGGAAGGAAATTTCTGTTTGATGAACACTTCACAATTTATTATTAGGATGAAATCAGGGCACCACAGACTGCTTGTACTTCATGAACCTCCACGCCCTTTATTTGTACTACAAAAAAAAAGAAACATCACTCATTTTGTAGAAAAAAAAAACCTTGCACTTTGCATCATTTACACAATGAGGTATTGAAACTAAATTTTGGAATGTCTATAGAGCTGTGAATTAAGTGTAAACTTTTAATAATAAAAATGATTCAGTTAGTAATTTTTCAACAGTAAAATTTTTGCTTTCAGAAGAAAGAAAATCTTTCATGTTTTTGCTCTTCATTCTGCAGTTTTTTCAAAGAGTGGAATATTATATTACTTGCATAATATTTGCAGATTCACACACACAGACAGGTTTGGAGAAAACTTCAAAATGTGGGTTTAAGTGGGTTTTTTTCCTCACCACAATTATAGCTATGTAAGGCGAAACAAAGTCGATGAAACGACAGGTTTGAGTTCAATTATTTCTTAACTTTTTGCCACACTCAAAAGAAGTAATTTTTAAGCATTTTATTCAAGAGCTTTGTTATTAATTTTATCATTTAAACATCCTTATTTGTAATCTAGTATTCTTCGTTTTATACATGTATGGTGTAATGACTAGACTGTCATATAAGTGTATTACTGTTTGGTATTAGAGTCGAATAAACTTTGTAATTGACGAATACGACCACAATTACAAAACCAGTTCCTGATTAACAAATTCCACTAGATGGTAACAGCAGACTCGATGTACTTTGTAGGAGTTGTCAACCAAAGCTGGCATTTCTTTTCCTGAAGGAAATTGGATCAGAAATAAACATCTAGGGCTTTTAAAATCCACTCTGAAATATGCAGTAAAAGTCTACACTCTGCAGATAAGATGCTATTCTGTGAAAAATCTATTCAGACAAAATGGATGAAATTTCTTGAATCGTCTAAATCGTCTAGCAAACTTTCTTCAAGCCATTATATTTGTGGCAACCCCCTTGTTGAAAGTCATCTTTTATCACTCTTTACAGGCCTGGAATTTCATCGTTGAGAGGGCAATGCCATTGGAAAATCTTGAAGTCCATGGGAAATTTTTGAAGGGGCACTGCGGTCAATACAAGGGGTAACAGAGGCCAAGACCAGGGGCAACAGAGGCCGTGGCCTTCGTTTAATTCCAGGCTTGCTTTTAGAGACAGCAGTTAATTTGAGGAAACGTTCTTTGCAAGGGAAAAGAGGAAAAACAAGAGAGTGTCTGCATTTTGCTGCTGATTCATTGGTAGAAGTGAATTGAATCTGCTCCATTTTCTGATGGGTTAAGGTCAAGATGACATTATTGAACCAGGTTCAAAATTAGTTAGTAATATACATCTTCAGGGAAATTATTTCTGCACAGTCATCTGTAAATAAAAACCAACAACCTTTTTTGGTACATTTTCAAGTTCACACAAGAGTGGGGAAAATTTCTCTCTGTGATTTATGGAAAAGACACGCCTACAATTCTGTGACAAAAGGCCCTTGAATTTTGTTTACAATAGCCCATATGCTCAAACGCCATCTTGAAAATATACTGCAATGCATCTTGGGAAACCGAGTACAATTGAAGATTAAAATCAAGATGGACGCCATGCTTTAGTTTATTATATAGTTGTGTACGGCATTGCTTAAAAATTAGCGCGTTATTATGGTTGTCGGTATTGCTTGGACAATGATTTCACCCAGAATTCTTTGCGCAACGATCATCTGATTGGGACATGCATATGGGCTATTGGGGGATTACAATCTAGTCTCGTTTACTTCGGTCACGGCATCCTAGTTGTAGACAATTCCTTTTTAAGGTTGAAACTTGCTAAGCGTCAATTTCCTGAAGATAAATAAACATCCTTTCCAATTTTATTAATTTTTTTATTAAGTTCTTAAACAGCGTTCTCCTTTATTAGTGGTCCGCTGGACAAATGCCAGTTGAAACACCGGAGTACCAGTCAAAATTCACTGTTCCGGCTCGTTAATTCAGTGTTGAACATCATCCCTAATTAATATGAATTATGGACCACTGAATTATGGACCACTCGTAAAATGACAAGCTGAATGGCCCGCTGGCCAGTCACATAACAAAAGTGAAGGGCAAACTCTGTTGGACGTGCTCTAAATTATGGGATGGTGGTCTTGAACATTTATTCCACGTGGTTCTTTGTGAAAGGTTATTTTGACTGGTCACACTTGTATGTTTTAGACTTAAATTTTGTTTTACTGTTTAACTTGACAGTACTTAAGAACAGTACATAAGAACTTGACAGTACTTAAGAACAAGTAGTTACACCCAAGAACGCATGTTAACCTTGTTGAGGCTTAAATTAGAAAATGATTGTATTTGTAAAAATGGTACACAAGGTTTTGCAATTATCTCCTTGTTTTGAACTTGTAACTTTTCAGACTTAAGCCTGAGGTAAGCCAACACTTTTTGAGATCTCGTTCTGTGTATCTTAATACTTTTGTAGGGGTATGGTCCAATCAAGAGTTAATACTTTAAATCCTGACCAATCAAATTGATCGTTATCGCTGTAGAATGGAGGTCCTCTCATTTTTGTCAGTCAGTTTACTATTTAGCTCTTCTGGATTTTTATTTCAATATCAAAATACCGAAGTTTTGACTGTTGATAGACGCATGTCATCGTGTAACTTAATGCTCCCTCGGGTTAAAACCAGTAGCAACACCTTTTCAAGTATGGGTGGGGAAAAAAAGGTTTTCTCTAGTACAGCTTTCTTATTTTCAGCTCCACGTAAATAATTATTTTGGTGCTTTTTGTAAAACAAACGTCCCACTTCTTGGCCATTAGGGTAAACATGAGATTTTCTGGGCTGCTTTCATTGGAAGAAAGCCTGCAAGTTGGGAAAAATATTTAAATCGCTTTCAAGTTTCTTATAGAGCCGACTATAAACCAAAATAAATAATCAATTTCTGCATTGCAGTTTCAAAAAGCCAAATAATCTTCAAATAACTGAATGATGTTGCACTGTCAGTTTGAAGGTGTTTTGATCACCGATTGGATGGCTAGACAAGTCGACATTTGCTACCTTGACACTCGGTCTAAACACCATGTTATTTGTGATATTGGTCTGAATTTTGTTTGAGAACTTCTTTGAAATTTTTATACGAAGGAAAAGACATTAGCTACCAAGACCAATGAACTCAATATTTGACACGCTTTTCATTAGGTATTGATTTTCATGGAGCCCTATAATTGGTTTCGAACATCTTTCTAAACTGAAAATACACCACCACATTTTCAAACTTTTCCCAAGAAGATGTCAAACTTTTGGTTGTATTTCTAATAATGTTTTAACAAGATCCTAACATGCACTATATTTTTATTTTTAAGGAGCTTCAGTGATGAGATGTTGGAAAAGTGAGAGAGTAAAGAAAGGGGTTCTCCACCTGAAAGTTGATCAGCCAAGGTACTTTCAAAGAAACAAACAAGTTTAACTATGTTCCGACACCCTTAGTGTGTTTTCCTATCCCTAGCGTGTAAATCACAAAGGGTTGTCTGAACAGAGGGGTGTCGGAACAGAGCGGTCGCCAATCATCTCGGAGCTGCCAACTCTCCCTGATTCTGCAGAAAGTTCCCTGAAAATAAACCATTCTTTACATGTTCTGATGAACGTACTATGTTGAATGTAATTCTAAAAATCTCCCCGATTAATGAACAAAATCTCCCTAGTTACCAAATGGAAATGTTGGTTACACCCCTATGTTCCGACACCCCTATGTTCCGACAACCCTGGTGTATTTTCCTATTCCTAACCCTAACCCTATGTAAATCATGAGGGGAATGTCGGAACATAGGGGTGTCGGAATATAGAGCAGTCACCGAAATGTTGGCAGTTCTATCATCTACATGGTACAGTAATCCCTTGAATGCATTCACTACATAGCCTAATATAAAACTGGGGGCTAGCATAGTTCATCTATCATTCAAAGACGCAATGGATGACGACAAATGATCAGACAGGAGGGTTAACTTTCATCTGGAATTTCTTTTATTGCAGTGGTGTCAATCTGGGGTTCTAAAGCGTGGTTTCTCAAGACCCTGTTGATGCTTCTGTTGAAGAACCTTGATGGTGCAAAGGAGGTAGGCTTGAAAGTCTTAATCAAAAATAACTTGTAGTGTATGAAATTAAGCTGCCCACAGTGGTTGAATTTGTCTACAGTACCGTATCGACTGAACTGAAACATCTATTATTATTTTTCATTCAGCCATAGCAACAACACTATACAAAACAGTACAACGAAACTTACAGATGGGCTTGGAAAAACGAAAGCAAAGCAGGTACATGTACCGGCCCAAATACAATGTCACATGAGCAATTTGTGACTGGTATCCTGCTCATTTCTACTAAGCAGAAAATTTTAGAACAACATTTTCTGCGTGAGCAGCTCTATGAAATTTGGCCCTGGTTGTAAAACAGTAGATCAAATATTTGACTATAATTATGCTGGTAGTCAGACATGTTTAAATCGTTTTGTTCATTGGTAAATTTAGCCCTGACAGTGTGCTCAATAATTTGGGTTGACTAATGACAAGTTAAATCTAGGCATGTGATTTATCAGGGATTTTTATTGATCTCCCTGCAACTTGGAGGGGCTTTGCGTCATGATCAAGCAGGCCTGTGGCTCTACATAGAGTTATGAACTCTCACCCAGTTACTGCACGCGCGTGCTCTCTCTAAAGATACAATAGGAAGGGAGGGCAGGCGGGCGGGCATTGATCATGACGACACAGCCCCTTACAGACTTGGCCCTTGTTGTGACCAAACCTTCAGATATCTGTTTGAAATCATGTAGAGAGTCTGTAATCCTCTACTTTTTCACATTTTGCAATTCTATTTGCTTCATCTCCACATAAAGAAGGAACTATTATCCAATGTTGGTGATTTTCATTTTCATACAATTTCACCCCTGTAGATCATGTGTAGAAGTCAATAGACCCCTATGCAATAGCCCCCTTGCTTAGGCTGCCATCACTGAGATCAAACAGTGGAATACGTGTAAACTGATGACATTGTTCTGCTGATGTTACTTTCCCATCATATCTTATTCTTGTTGATTTTATTTGCAGCCTTCAAACATGTTAAAAGAACTGATACGTCAAACAGGAGACTCCAGTCGATGATGCAACTTTGATTCTACTACTACGCTTATGCTTCTCAAGTTCAGGTGTGGATATTACACGTATACAAATTTATACTTATCATCATCCAGTTACGAGAAGACACAACTCTGGTTTAAATGCAGTTTTTAAAATTATTATCTTTTTAAAAAGGCATATACTGCTACTGCTTACATACTTTTTACAAGTATTGTGCGGTTTTAACATTTTTAACTTAGAATTATATATTTCTTGAAAAACAAGAGGATTTGAAGCTAATTCTATCGTGACTATGGGTGGATTTTTACCTTTATCCATATGCCCATAATTTTGCTTTTGCCGCTGGCAACAGCCATGGCTAAGGTTGCACAATTTCAGCAGCGATTTCTCTTCAACAAACCACCGTTGTACCTTCCCTTTGTTTGCTTGTAAATATTGTTCATGTTATAAAATTATGTGTTTTGTTGTGTTGGGAGTTCCGATAACCATTATTTGTTAACAGTTTATAATTCTGTTCAGTTACGTTTTTATTTTATTCCGTTTGAACATTTAAATTTGGTCATTGTTAAACTGTTTAACGTTTGTTTTGGTTTTTTTTTGTTTTTTTCTTTTTCTTGTGCAAAATTGTCAAACAAACTAAAAGTTAATTTGATTTTCAACATTAATTTGGTTAAAGGTTTCATAAAATACATTATTTTTGTTGGTGCATTCGTTCAATCTCTTTGTTCGTGTATTCTGAGTTGAACACTCATTTGTCACACAAAAAAGCACTTCAGACAAAACAATCTTGATTCATAACCAGATGAAAAAACTTGTTTTAATTGTAGTCATTATTTTTCATTGTATACACACATGCACTTTTTACCCTTAGATTTACCAATTGATAAACAATTGACCTGACTAGGGCACAAAAAGTAGCTAAGCACAACAAAATTATTCTTACCAGAATAAGGTTACCAGCCAAAATACCATGGCCCATGTACAATCCGTTGTACCCGGTATCCTGCTTATTTTTGCTATTATGCAGAAAATGTCTAAGCAATATTTTCTGCATAAGCAGCTCTATGAAATTTGGGCCCTGGGCCTGATTGCATTGAGCTGTTCGAGCAAGAAATATTGCTTAACACTTATTGCTACAAAAATTAAGCAGGACACCGGTCCAAAAGTGGCCCATGTGATAAGGTATTTTTGCTGGTAACCTTATTTTGGTAAGCACAATTTTGTTGTGCTTGGCTAGTTTTTGTGCCTAAGCAGGTCCATGAAAGTGGGCCTTGGGCTGCTTAGCAGAAAATATTGATAATAAACATGTTTGCTCAGTGGAAAAAGCAGAAAACCGTTTCTAAACATTAAGTGGTATTGATGTACTATTTTCCGAACTCAATAACAACTTTTCATAACTGGCCCAGCTCATGTGTAAATGTAGTGACAAACAGATAAGAAAGATAAGTTTGTTCCACCTTTTAAGTGGTTATTCTGAAATTGTTCATCTGTTCAATATACATGTACAGTCAACCCTCGTTATAAAGAGGTTCTGCTTTAAAGAGTACATTTTGAAATCGTGAATTTCATTTCTGCTTTTTGTTTCTTTTTGTTGCTGACCTCGGCGACATTCCTGTTATAAAGAGGTAATTTTGCCAGTTCAAGCCATCTTGTTCAGGGCTCGAGTTTTGGGGGAAAAAATCCATTAGACCGCAGTACTTATAGCTTAGAATCTTTACTGGACCGGAATTTTATTTACAAGACCAGAATCAAAATAAGAAGAGACTAGAATCAAAATGAGGACACAGTTTTATCATCTTAACTGTTTTATTTGAACAAAACACCAAGAGAAGATTTATTTCTTCTGTTTTATGGGTGATACTTGGCAGGATTGAAAGTTCTTGAGTTTATTGGCCCGACACTGAAATCACTTGCCTCGGGCCGGTGGTCAAGTGTAAAATTTGAGCCCTGTTGTTACAACCAGAGTTGACTGTACATGTAATAATTTTTAACCTAACTTGATTCCCTGAATGTTACTCTTAATGGAACTCCGAACTTGGCTACGACAGGTAATGAGCTTCTGTACCGTTAGCAATAGATTATGAAACAATGTTAACATTAATTTTTAAAGAGATACAAGTTTATCACCAAGCACCCAGTTCACCAAGTATTAAAAATGTGCAATCTTAAGAAGACAAATTTATTATTCATTGCCCAATGGGAGATTTGTATCAAAAAGTGAACCCGAATTGGAGCTGTAACACCGTGTACATGTATGAACATTTATAGGGGCTATGTCGTCATGATCATATCAAGGCAGGCCTGTGGCTGTACATGAAATTATGAACTCTCACCCAATTACTGCACGCGCTCCCTCCCTCCCTCAGTATCATGAGAGTTCATAACTCCATGTACAGCCACAGGCCTGCCTATATCATGACAACACAGCCCCTTAAAAGAAAACAGTATGTACTCGGCAAATTTCACTGGCATTGTACTGTTTTCAACAAGGCTGAACCGCATATGAAGTTGGGTTCTACTCAAGAACTTCTGTTACCAACTACAGCATTTGTCAATCTTTTGGAATTGCCAGTCCAGTTTATAATCACAAAAACTTTTTGAATCAAATATGTTATCTCAAAACAACTAAAATAGTAACGCGGTAAACTGAAAGATTAATTTTATTTAGCAGGGATGTTAACAATGTTATGAGTTTTAAAAATGTTTTAAACTGTACAAATAAATGGTCTTTATAAGGAAACAAAAATCTTGTTTGAACTTTTACTTGTTCTTTGAGCTTGACTAACCTCTTAGGCAGGATATACTTTTGGTAATTGTCCAAGACCAGTATCCTCATTTGGTGTATCCCAACATGCATAGAATAACAAACCTGGGAAAATTTGGGCTTAATTGGTCATCGGTCATTGGTCAAGAAAATAATGAAAGAAAAAAACACCCTTGTTGCCTAGAATTGTGTGTTTTCAGATGCCTGAGAAAGGCTTCATGCCTGAAGCCTTTTCTCAGATTCAAATTTTGGGTTAAAAATTACCCCTTTCTCTAAAACTACATTTCTTCAAAGGGGGTCGTTTCTTAAAATGTTTTATAATATCAACAGTTCTCCAGTGTTCTTTACCAGGTAAGTTTTTTTGGTTATTAATTTTTGGAATAATTACCAAAGGTATACACTGTACCCTCCCTTTAATTTGTTTTCAAAATCTGTTGGCACCATCATCTGTTTAAGTTATTTTACTTTGAGTTTACATGGAGGAAAGGGCTCAAATTGAACCAGTGGTACTAAGGTTCGTCCATAGAGTTGTATAATAGAACTCTAGATACACACATGTAATCGCGCTGGCCCACTATGGGTTCGAATCCCTATGGGTAAATTGCATACAAATTTCCCTTAAAAAATGTTGGTTGTGTGAACGGTGTGTGAACGGTGGGTGACCTGTGTTATACGACGGGTCAGCACAATTTTCTCAATGGCAAAAAAATACTTCTTGTTGGGCCGTGTCACATGGTTTTGTACGCCCTCTAGTTCTATAATGTTGAGATGAGTGCTGTTGCCATAAGGATATACCTTATGAGCTTTGACTACACTCTTAAATTGTTTACCAAA
The DNA here is from genome assembly GCA_021014325.1 of Plazaster borealis. Lineage (NCBI taxonomy): Eukaryota > Metazoa > Echinodermata > Asteroidea > Forcipulatida > Labidiasteridae > Plazaster > Plazaster borealis. The sequence goes on along the minus strand of CM037455.1, from coordinate 15,656,590 downwards.
TCTGTTGGCACCTACATGTATTTTACTTTGAGTGTACATAGAGGAAAGGGCTCCATTTCAATCAGTGGTACCAAGGTTCATCTTTTTTTTTTACAGACCTTATGCATATGACGTCACTGAGTAGGGTGCCATCCTACAGGTAAGAATTAGCAGGTTGCTCATTAACCCATCCTGTGCGTCACACGGGCAGTTGCAGGCAATCGTCAAGAAGGAAAGGCATTCACATTTGAATGTTAATTCTTGGTGATCGTAAATTGCCTGTAAAAAATGCATCATGTGACAAGGCCCTAAGATGTCAGCCAATGCATATATCAATGTCATTCTTTCCAATGGCTTCCACGGGACATTTTGTGATGGCTTTCCAAATGTTCCTGTCCCCATAGGTCAGGTTGGAGTCTTCACATAAATATAAATGGAAATAAAAATAAACAAACAAACAAACATAGTTGGTTGATGTATGTCTTGACGGGCCTTCCTCTGCTCCTCTTTCCCTGTGTTGGTTGCCACAGCACCAAATCTGAAACCACTTGGTCTGTACTTGCAATGTCCAGCAAATTTGAGTCTCCTTTTTCTGATTTTTGTAGTAATTTTAGGTAATTGTCCGTACAAAACTGTATTGGGGATATGATCTTTCCAACTTACATCAACTTGCACCTTATAGCAACCAATGCACATTGTTGAAAAACCTGCATAAGTTCTATTGTGCCAGCACATCTTGTCAAGCAAGTGGGGGGGGGGGGAGTGAAAAATCAGATACCAGTTGTACAAGTTTTAGCCAATATTCCTGGTTTTAAGTGAACATCCATCGCGAGGGAAATACGATCGTTGGCAGCATCTTCACTCTTCCGATGGCAACATTGACGGCACTTGGAGATGAAGGTCTTCTTCCACTGTCTCCAGATGCTGATCTTACAGATGAAGGAGAGAAAAACCAGAAGACCTTGGCAAGAGTTGAGAATGATGAAGATGTACCAGAGTAAAATGGCATCACTGAAAGCTGCTGCAAAGCCGATGATCCAGGTGAAACCCATCAGACTGGAGATCTAATAATTGAGTTATTACAAAGCAAATTATTGAATAGAAATAGGATATTATAATGGAAGATAACAAAGGGGTTTGTGGCAGTGTATGCTGAATGTGCCGCAGCTTGTAAGCCATTAGAATGTGCTACATAAATGGGTCTCATAATTCAAAACATAGCTCAGCTAATCCTGTTAAAAAAATAAACAATGAGCCCTTTGATATGCCCCTAGGAGTGTGATAAAGCACTATATATGAACCCAGTATTATTATTATGATGCAAAAGACCATGTGAAATTAAATACATTTGTTTTTGCCATAGAGTTTTAACGATATATTGATTAGAGTGCTAAGGCCATGTCTGAGCTGTTTTTCAGTGGCTATGGCTGGGAATACCAGAAAGACGGTGGCATTCCACAACGTCGTCAATGCAGCCAAGGATCATATCCAGCATAGGCATGGTTGACGTTGCTTGATTCGAACATGGCCCAACTCTTGATTACATAGTTTGTTTGTGATTTTAGTATGTTTTTTTAATTTAAAAATGCCGGGTTATACATTGTTTGTCACATTTCAGGATCCCTGATCTCAGAAAGAAGACACAGACCAGGCATGTGGTTTCTCATTTTTTTTCCTGATTTCAGGATTTTCTCAAAATCTCCTTGAACCTTCAAATGTTCTTGAAAGAATTAAAGCAGTCACCAGAGGGAGAAAGAAATAGTCCACATTGTGTCCGAACCTGTAGTTGTGTACTTCTGGTGATGCACAGAGTCTGTAAACCTCCTGAATTGTAACATCTGGCAGGTTTGGGTCTAGAATAAGGAGGAACCCAGGCCCGCAAGCCATTTTCAAGAATTTGCCTTTTCGTAGAATCTCTTCTCCGAGGTAAGAAAAGGCCACAAAAAAATTGTTGATCGCCCCGCCTGACCCTTTGAAACCCCATTTTTTTTTTTTTCATTTTTAATTAAAAAAAACCCGGTCTTTTCAATGGTCTTTTCAGTCAAATTTGGCTCCCAGGTTTTTCAGCTGATTTTTTTCAAAATCCATAGGTTGGAAATAGATGTTTGAAGAAAGGTTATTCATGTTGGCAAAAACAAGAACAATTCTTCACATATTTACATAGGCTACACTGCGTTTTAGTTTTTTGAAAATGTTTACAGAAAATGTCATCTTAGGAGTTAAATGGGTTTAACAAAAAAATTAAAAACATCAAAATCACATAAACCCTCTGTTTTATAGTGATTGTGATGATTTCTTTCTTCTTTATTTCATCTTTTGCCATGTCAAAAAAAAGGCCCTCCCACCCCCACTTCCAACTAAAAAAGGACTATCAACAATTTGTTTTATATGTGGCCTAATACCGTACATCTATTGTTTAGTTCAGGGTATGTTTTAACGTAGTGCCCACACAAAATTAACTTTACATTACCCAAAATCCCGAAAATCATTTATTCAAGCTGCACTGACACTTTGGAATGGATTACCCTCTCATACTCAATCGATGCAGTCTCTTTTTGTTTTTAAGACTAAGCTTTATACTTTTCTTTTTTTAAACAAGTATTTTGGCTATTTTGTTTTCTTTTTGCAATGTTATTTTTACTGTGCTGTTTTACTGTATTGTGCTGATTTTTTATGACTGTATCTTATTGTAATGCGCTTTTGAACATGTTTTTTGTGAAACGCGTAAAATAAATGTGGTATTATGACTAATTATTACAGTATCCATACCATTGTGATAAAAATACCATAGCAATGCCCCTCCACTCCAAATGAAAAATAGGTCAAAGACCAATTTGTAAGTTGCTTTATTGAAAGGAAAAAAAAAATACTCGTAGACTAACCTTAATGTAAATGATGAGTTCCTTTTTCATTTGCTGCATTGTAGATGTATTATGAACCAATTTTGTTGTCCTGTTTGTTTTCCGGATCCCATGGACCGTGAAGGAAAACAAGATAACGTTGACACAAATGACGACCCCGATTGGAACTCCAACAACAGCGATGTTGGTGTATTCATTCCCGATCCAACAGACATTCTCGTCGTCGTACCACAGCGGGATATCGGTGCACTCACAAAGGTGTAGGATCAAGCATGGAAGGACAATGAGAACGGGGATTCCCCAAGCAAATGTCATAGATGCCATGGAAATGTTGGTTTTGCGGGATGTTATTAAGTGGTTGGTAAATGTTCGATAGAGATTGAATGCCAAAGTACCAGTCCACAAGACGTTGACCAACAGAAAGTAGTGGGCTAAAACGGCGACAGTAGTGCAGACTGATGGTTGAACAGTCGCCACTCCACTGAATAAGAGGAACAGTTGTGCCATAAACAGAGTGCCAACGAAGTTCATTATAAGATAACCTGTGTGGTTTCTAAGCTCCTTAAGGACACAGTAGGTTATGAAGGTGATTAGTGCAGCAAGCATTGATATGATGTTGAGGATTAGACTGAGAATTTGCTGTGGTAGCGAGTATTCAAAGAAAGTTATAATTCTAGTGGTATTTCGAGTTCCATTCCGCTCACTGAAGGAACACACTTGGATTTGTCCACTCCACGTCTCTATGTACTGGTCTTGTCTGTACATTTCCCCGGTTGGAATATATGTAAGAATATCATTGTTTTGATCATCATGGAGAAATAAGGAACTGTTGAATTTCTCCAGTGGGCAGGACAGATCAGGATTGAGGCATAGCTGAAGACTGTCAGACTGCTTAAAGTCAATGGATAGCTCCTCATGGATGAACATCTCACGTCGTAAAGTTTGGTTGGCTGCATACCAAGAAGCAGATTCATTAATATACACTAGACCTGACCCATCCATGTGGAATCGGGTTTCGTTCATCCATTGCCCATTGCAGTTACTAAGAGACAGGTTAGCTCCATGATAAATTATTTCAATGGCAATAATCTGCAAGAATGGACAAAACACACCTTCAGACATTTGTATTTTCAGACGAATATCCAGAAATGTTTCCAAAGTTGATAGAATCATAAATGCGTTGGAGTACTTCTGTTGCTGACCATGGGAACAGTTTGCTTGGATCTTTTCTGGAACAATTGCTGATTGCTCAAATAGACTTTGATTAACATTCAAAAGCCCAGCGAGGCAGCTTTTAACAGCTTTTTGAGTACAACTTTTGGTTCCTGATGAGCATGACGTCACGTGTATATAAATCACAATGTCCTGCTCACCGTGAACAGACGCGATGCCGTTGATGCATTCGTTCTCTTCCAGAACATATCCTGAGAGGCAGGACAATTTTCGACATGATTTGAGGAACGGATCAAACACCTCATTGGGCAAACAAGTCACCTGTTCTTCAACAAATACCTCTTGTTGCGTCAAGAGTTTGACGTTGCCCCCAGGTCGGAAATCCTGGACAATTGAAATCGGTGGAATTCCAGAAATATTGGGTGGTCCTGGTGGGTTGTAAGGTGTAAACAGGAGTGTCAAAAGGATAGGATAATACTCTGTGCAGTCTATAGACAGTGAAAAGTTGATGTGACATGCAGCACAGTGAGGATTCTTACTCTGGAGGAATTCCCAGGATGGTAATGCAGTCAGAACGAAGGCCGTGTATGAAGCGCAGGCTTCAGCGAGTGCGTGGCCTTCTGGACAGGATTCTTGAATGCCAAAAAAGCAAGCCCTGAGGATTGTCGAGGTCTGGTCTGGAGGTTTTGGTTGCACAATACATCCCAGGATATGTCGAATATAAATCAAAGTGGCACTGGAGGTAGAGTTTGATAGCAGACTCAGAGCTTCCTCAGATATGTCCTGAAATTCACATTCTACGTTCAAAGGCCAAGCATCCAAGTCGACTAAGTCTTCACCATGGCAAAGGGCGCAGTACACATTTCTATAGGGAAGGTTGTACTTCACTCCAGAGACAAGAATGGTCGACAACAAATCGTTACTATCGATGTGGTCACATAAAAACCGTGTCTTTTCATTACGCACCGGACCTAAGTCGGGGCAAGCGGCTATAATGTAGTACCCCTTCGTAATTTCCTGTGGAATTCTGGTTTCTTCATGATAACAGGTTGTATCACCAAGCTGAAAAAGATTGACCAACATATTTTGTTCAGACTTTCACCTTTATTCATGTTATTTGCGTTTGGGGGAGTGGTGGAAAACATCCCTTGAAATATTTTTGCCGAGAATGCTGCAGTTTTTGAGCAATTAATAAAACAGTTAGTTTTGATCTCGCAAGTCCAAAACCAGATGTTTGAAAACAGCGAAAACATATACATTTAATTCGGTTTTCGGGCTTTATAATTGGGTTTTGAGCTACACGCACTTACAAATAAAATCTAGGCCTATTTCTGAATAATAAAGTAGTAATAGACTAGAATAGGTCCAATTGACTAATATGGGATCAGCTCATATAGACACACAGTTCAATATGTATGGGTCAATCATGCAGGGCCGATTCTCACTGTTGAGGGTAACAATTACTTAATTTTGAGCTGAACAAAGCAAAATTTACTAGAGTGGGAATTGAACCTTTGACCTCTGAATTAACTTGCCGGCGCACTCCCAACTGAGCTATTTATAGTCCTTATGTTGCTGGTCTCCCTATTTTGTCAATATCTTTGTTAGGGGGTGCAAGTCAGAAGCCATACAACCTGTAACTGCCGTAAAGCCAGGGATCACACCTAAAAGCTTACGAAAAATAAGAGATGAAAACAGTTTTGAGATATGCCCCCTTATCTTATATCAAAAGTTGAAAAAAAATCAGTGCGATCTCCATGAAATCTTATGTATTCTTCCATTGGGCTGTGTACAAATTGTGCCCGCAGGAAGTCCAGGCTCTGTGACTCTTTTGTAATAAACGTGCTGTCACGGGTTACATGGCCATGTAACCCATGACAGCATGGTCTATATACTACACCTCGTGACCTTAGCGCGGACAAGGTTGGAGATATATGCAGGTACTGTTTTTATTATAACATGTATAAATTGTTAACACTAACAGGCAATCTCGAATCTCCCCTAACGGCTGCAGAAAGTTCCCTTAAAATAAACCAATCTTTCCATGTTCTGATGAACAAATTTGAAAATCTCCCTGATTAATGAAACTTTTTCCCTATTTATGTTGAATGTAGTTTCTAAATTTCTCCCTGTTTGTTGTACAATCTCCCCGATTGCAAGATACAAATGTTGGCAGCTCTGGATATGTGGTATGGTGTAATACCCCCTCCTATTGTGTTCTGGGAAATCTCAGGAATTCTTCAGAGGAAGTTAGGGGGGTTATGTAATAATAATAATAATAACACGCAGTTCTTATATAGCGCTTTATACTCCCGATGGATGTCTCAAAGCGCTCAGTATTTTTCCTACAAGGTAAGTGGAGTTACGTGTTGATGTATGAGACCTTTTTCCTTTACATAGCACCATGTAATGGTTTACAAGGTGCTGTGCTGTGGCGCAATATGCAGCCAATCAAACGAGGAACACCGGGGCGAACCCCTTCTCTTTACGATAAGTGCACTGGGTTCTTTTTTGTGCATTGCACAACACACGGGACCTACGGCTTAACGTCCCATCCGAAGGACGAAGCATGTGGTTAAGTGTCTTGCTTAAGGACACATACTCTGCTGATCAGAAACACCAGAGCTTGAGTTCGGTGTTCTTATCCGCTCGGCCACGAGAGGGAAAAAATGTGTTAAAGTATGGGAAAACATTTTTTTTGGGGGGGACACACCCTCTGCCACATATCGGGCATGGTACTGTATATAGCCTACCTGCAGGCCAGTCAAATGAGACGACAACTCTTCACTAACAGTCCATGGTTCACAAGTTTCATTGTAGTCTTGACAGCAGTCGTTAAAGAAGACACAATCTGGATCACACTGGCAGAGAGGAGCATCCCCAGTACGGTTGACATCTTCAAACGGCTGAAAGTGGCAACCGAGACTACTGCACAGGTGTCGATGGGTACACAGGTCCACGGTAACGCCAGATAGCTCCAGTTTCGTAACAGAGTAAAGATCTACATGGTGAACAAACATTACTCATCATAAAATCTAACGAACTGACATGGTTTCTTGTAAAAGTGCTTATAAGATAGTGTAATTCTTTGGAGAGTTGACAAAATATTGTATTTTTAGTAGATAAATTAGTTTTTCGGAAATCCCTGCAGTATACTCAAGCAGTAATTTGTTTAGTCATACCAATAACATTTTTCAAAGCAGGACAAACAAATAAAGGTCATTGAAATATTTCTATATATTATTTTTTCTAGGATGAGTATGCAAATTGTATGAACAAATTATAACACAATTGAATATTATTTCACTCATTAAGCTCACCGATGACATTTAAAGCAGGTGGTGTTGAAACTGATTCAGTCGAAGGAGACGCGGTAAATTCTGTTGTACCCGTTGATACCCCTCCAGACGTAGAAATAGGTGTACGAGGGGGCTGTGAAGGTGTAGTTTGTGCTAGTGTGTACAGTGGGCATACCACCACCACCACCACCACCATCATCATCATCGTAGCACGCCAACAGGCTGGGCAGAATATTCCCCCCATCATTCTCTCTGCACTAGGAAGATACCAGGCCTGCAACTTCATCTTTGAGAGGACAAGGCAATTTTTATTTTGCAATAAAGGGCACGTCCATTGGAAAATCTTTGGAAACTTTTGAAGGCCGGGGCACCAAGGCCAAAGCCAGGGCAACAGAGGCCATGGCCTCTTGTAAGTCCAGGCCTGACATACCGAACTGTTGACAGTGTAACCATGGAGCAATTAAACTGCATGAGCTTTTTATACAAGGAGTACTTTCTTCAAACTGGGTAAGACCAACCGTTCAGAAGTGACAGAATCAGCCATTCTTATACAAACACAAACAAATGTTCCCCAAAATTAATGTTACTGGGTACATTCTAGAAAAATCTGGTACAAATCGTAACCATCAAGAAAAAACTTCCCTTTATTATTATTTTTTCTACGAGCAAATTTGACTAAATCCAAAGATGATTAACATGGCAATTTATTTTAAAAATTGCTATTATAGTCTATTAATAACATTTATAAGTTTAAAACTACAATTAATTAAGCATTTAATGGAAAACGAGTGCATCACCATCAGATTTAAGATGAATTATTTTGTAAGAGGACAAACTGATATCTTTTTCCATAACCGCAGTACTTCGAAGTGAAATGATTCTCAAAATGCTTTATACTATCAGAAGCTGCTGTACTTCTAATCCTACCTCCATGTTCTAACCAAATAGGTTTTTTATTACCATAAATTTTAAGAGTGATTACCAAACGTATACCTTCCCTTGGAATGGTAGGAAAATACTCTAGGGGTGTCGGAAGGTAGCCTCACCCTTGCAGACTACCAGGTTTCCTAATTATAGAATTACCTGGCGGTAAATCCAACTGCTCAGTGGTGCATGAACATTCAAGTCTGTAATATTAAGTGCTAGATTCCAAATACCATTAGCAGGTTGAGTGTCGACAGCCGAGGAGCAAAACAAAATCAGTATCTCGTGTACTATTGTCATACAATCGCTACTTGGACTGAACATCTCAACATTAAGGTTGATTAATTCACACAAATGAAGCAAGATTTTAAAAAATATGATGTTAGTATAAATAACAACCTGCATAACTTGTCATGCATGTCCCTTAAAAAGCAATGGTTGAACTTGGTCGTTTCTGCCTGATTGCCTTTCATACATTTTAATCTCCTTCACATGCAAGTGTTTTTTGTAATATACAAACATTGGATGCATATGAGTGCATAATTGTTGGAGAATGTAATCATGAGGTCAAAATCTGGACTATTCCATTTTCAAGGAGGATGCCGAGTGAAATGGAAAAAGTCTGATTTCCTGAGTGATTATATTCTGCGACAATGCACGAAGCGATATACATTCAATATTAATTTGTATAATATCATGGTAAAATACGCCTTCGGAGGAGATCAATGTAATAGACATGTATAAACACATCAACGCCACACCAATAATTATCCATATTGTACTCGATATTAAATTGTGGAGTGTCACGGCAGAATACATGGCAAAATAATTGATGAATTATAATGCGTGTTCCACCAATCAAATGACAAGGATCTCTGCGTGGATGTGATATATAAAACAGATTGTTTATTAACCCTTAATTGCTTCAGTGATAGCCAGTGGGAACAATTAGCAGGCCCTTTATTTCACAAGTCTGCCACAAAATTCACTGGTCCATATTTGATGGTTTTCGTTTTAACATGATTGTCATTGAATTTAACAATCTGTGAAGAAAGGTTCACAAATCCAGTACTCACAAGTCGAACCACTTGGACTTAATTTTGACTGATCCTCTGGTCTTGAACTGGCATTTTGGCAAGTGGACCACTGTTAAGGGGGATGCTGTTAATGAATAGTAAATTGTTAATGTAATTTTGTTAGTAGAGTGTTGGGTGGCCGAGCAATCAAGAGCACTGGATCCAAGCTCTGGTGTATTTCTGATCAGCAGAGTATGGGTTTGAATCCCGGTCTTGACACATGTGTCCTTAAGCAAGACACTTCACCATTATTGCTAAGTCCATCGAAATGGAATGTGAAGCCATAGGTCCTGTGTGTTGTATAACGCAAGTAAAAAAAACAATTAAATAGATCACTAAGACTGAAGGCTGTTTCTGGCAGTGGCTTCTGAGTGCGCTGCAACATCTTGTAAACCATTATACATGTTATAAGGTGCTACATAAACCGGTCTATTGTAAATACTTTAAAAACTTGTCTTAAAAATTTTTCTCTTTCTTCCAGCACCTCAAGTACCTTGATATTGGTAGATATGTACACTGTATAAGACTCCGGTATTATTATCATGTTTTGAAAAGTCATCCATACATTTTACAGTAAAGCGATAGGTACAGGAGCTAGTTTCAGATGAGTCCAAAGCTCTTTTTCCCAAACAATAAGCGAAAATGTCGGCCTCGTACCCTCCCGATCATTACATTGCACATGATTGTTACTGCAGCCTTTTGCATGTCTCGTCACTGACTCTGGCAGAAAACTGGGGCACGCAGATCGGACGATCATTGCTGTGGAGGGCCGAGAGTCGATCATTTTCCAGGTGAGCATCCACTGGTCTATGTGCTATCGTAATGAAGCTCTTAACCTTTATTAAACAAATAACAGGAAACTTTTAAAAGTGACAGACTCGATCGGTGTCATGAGAATGCTTTACAGTTACAGCTTTCTACAGAATGTTTATGATGGGCAATTCATTAAATCGAAAAGCGTTCATACAAGTACTGCATTAATTAAAATATTCAAATATATTTTGATACATGTATTTCAACTTTCAAATACTTGTATTGCGAGTGTCAGCAGAAACTGTTGTTTTTAGAGGACCAGAACCTGTAGGCACAGTGGAACTGTGAGCATGCTCATCTTGTCGACAACATATCGAGATGAAGGTCTTCTTCCACTGTCTCCAGACGCTGATCTTACAGACGAAGGAGAGAAAAACCAGAAGACCTTGGCAAGAGTTGAGAATGATGAAGATGTACCAGAGTAAAATGGCATCACTGAAAGCTGCTGCAAAGCCGACGATCCAGGTGAAACCCATGAGACTGGAGATCTATTGCATTGAAACAAAGTGTACTTTAACCTAGGAGATATCAACATCTTGAAGTGCATATACAGGCATTAAACTTCATGCTGGCATTCGCAAACAGGCATCAGATTCATGGTATTGACCTCGGTACTGCTTAAAGGTTCCTCAGCGCCTTGAGGCGGAACCGATCTGCAACTGTTTGCGCTTTACAAATCTCTCTTTATTATTATTATTATTCCTAATGTAATTTCCACTTTACACACAGCAGTGGGACCTCATTAATGTCTGTAAATAAACTGAACAAAGTTATCCACTCCTAAACGTTTCTGGACAAGTTTTTGTTTTATAGCATCATCTAAGATGCAAGTATATAGCCTGAATTTTCCAACTATATACAAACTATATACAAACTTTTGGGCTACCCAAACTGAGCAGATCATATCTTGCATAACATGAAAGCAAACTATAAGGCAGAATATATGATACATATACTTACTTTCAAGTAAATGATCAGTTCTTCCTTCGTTTGATGGATCAAAGATTTATTCCTCCGTACTGCAACTGTGTCCCTGTTTGTCCTCCAAATGCCATGAATAGTGAAAGCAAACAAGATTACGTTTGCTGAGATGACGACCCCAATTGGACCTCCAACTACAGCAATGTTGACATTGTAACCGTTCCCGATCCAGCAGATGTTCTCGTCACCATACCACAGCAGGATATCGGTGCATTCACAGAGGTGTAGGATCAAGCATGGAAGGATGATCAGAATTGGGATACCCCAAGCAAATGACACTGCTGCCTTGGATATGCTCCCTTGTTTGGTCTGTCGAACTATTGATCGTTTTGCAAATGTCTGGTGAAGGTTAAATGCCAAAAGTCCAGTCCACAACACATTGACTAACAGAAAGTAGTGGGCTAAAACAGCGACAGTAGTGCAGACTGATGGTTGAACAGTCGCCACTCCACTGAATAAGAGGAACAGTTGTGCCATAAACAGAGTGCCAACGAAGTTCATTATGAGACAACCTGTGGGGTTTCTGAGCTCCTTAAAGACACAGTAGGTTATGAAGGTGATTAGTGCAGCAAGCATTGATATGATGTTGAGGATAAGACTGAGAATCTGCTGTGGTAGCGAGTATTTAAAGAAAGTTATAATTCTAGTGGTGTTTCGAGTTCCATTCCGCTCATTGAAGGAACACACTTGGATTTGTCCCGTCCACGTCTCTATGTACTGGTCTCGACTGTACATTTCCCCAGTTGGAATATATGTAAGAATATCGTTGTTTTGATCATCGTTGAGAAATAAGGAACTATTGAATGTCTCCAGTAGGCAGGACAGATCAGGATTGAGGCATAGCTGGAGGCTGTCAGACGGATTAAAGTCACTGGATAGCTCCTCATGGATGAAAATCTCTCGTTGAAGAGTTTGGTTGGCTGCATACCAAGAACCAGATTCATTCACAAACACTAAACCTGACCCATCCTTGTGGAATTGGGTTTCGTTCATCCATTGCCCATTGCATTTACCAACAGCAAGATTTGCTGTATGGTAAATTACTTCCAAGGCAACAATCTTCATCGCATCATTTTGGGTTTGGCAAAATGTAATAACTCTTGGCTTTTTAAGATTGACATGAAACTCCTGGAAGGTTGTTCTGTCTGTCTGGACCATATAAGGATGAGTCGTCTGTTGCTCATCTTGGAAACAAGTCACCATCGGTGTTCTAGGGGGAATAACTGATCCCACAAATTCACTTTGGTCGACTTTGATCAGCTCTGAGAGGCAGTTCCTAACGTTTTCAGAGACATCTCCAAGAGGCTCTGAAGTGCAAACTGTGACATGTATATAAACCACCACGCCATCATCATCATGTTCCGACTTTGAGACGCACTCATTTCCGACTAACACATACCCCAAGGAGCAAGACAACTTTCGACATATTGAATGGAATAGATCATAGACCTCATTGGGTGAACACGCCACCCGTTCTTCCACAACAACCATCTCTTCCCTCACGATTTTAACATTGCCTCCAGATCGGAAGTCCAGGACAATTGAAATTGGTGGTACACCACCACCAGGTGGCCCTGCAGGAGAAGGTTGAACTATTATGCCTTTTAATGGGATGTAAGGGTAGAAATTTTCACACTCTGTAGCATTTTCAACGTCGTTGTTGCAGGCAACACAATGCGGATTTTTGCTTTCCAAAAATGTGAATGGTAATGCTGTGTTAACGAAAGCTGTGTATGACTCGCAAGCTTCAGTAAGTGGATGGCCATCTGGGCAGGATTCAAATACAACCATGAAACATGCCCTGAGGATGTTAAAGGTCTGGTCGGGAGGTTTGGGTTGTGCATTACATTGCAGAATATTCTTTACATAATCGAAAGTGGCAGTGGAAGTAGAGTTTGATAGTAGGCTCAGAGCTTCTTTGGTTGTATGCTCCTCATAACAGTCTACATCAAGAGACCAAGAAGTTAAGTCAACCAAGTCTTCCCCATGACAAAGGGCGCAGTACACATTCCTATAGGGAAGGTTGTACTTCACTCCAGAGACAAGAATGGTCGACAACAAGTTGTTGCCATCAACGTTTTCACAAAGAAACAACAGCATTTCATTAGGCACTGATTGGCTTTCCACTGGACAAGACACTATTGCATAGTAACCCTTCGCTGAACCGCCGCGGTAGCAGGTTAAATCTTCAAGCTGAAAAAAACAAAAACAATCGTTGACCATATTCAAGAAGACATAGTGAAAACTACCATTAACCCACCAAAATGTGAAATTATTAATACCTTGAGTTTCCTAAGCTTGGAGTCAGTCCCTTGATCATCATCTGGCACATGTTCACAGGTTTCATGATAGTCTTGACAGCAGTCGTTAAAGAAGACACAATCTGGATCACACTGGCAGAGAGGAGCAGCCCCAGAACGATTGACATCTTCAAATGGCTGAAAATGGCAACCTAGACTACTGCATAGGTGTCGATGGGTACATAGTTCCACCGTTGTGCCAGCAAGCTCCAGTTTTGTAACTGAAATTACACATTCCAGAAAGTTGCAGAATTCTTTAGTGCCAAAAACAACCAAGATAATAATCTTGTTGTCTTTCCGAGCTCAGAAGTTCTTACCTCTTAATGCTACTCTCTACCTGTATATCAAGATGACTATACGTCCTCTAATGGAGTACTGTTGTCACATTTCGGCTGGAGCTTCTGCCTTTTCTACAGACAGTTTCATGGCAAATGTGCCACCAGTGTGTCCGACCTGGTTCCTCCCCAACAGGTGTTTGGGCGTGAAACAAGGCTTTCTGGGTTTTTTCTCACCCACACTCTCTAGCTTTGCCAAAATGTGGAACAAAGAGCCATTCCAAGAGCTTTTTATTCCCCACAGTACTGCATCTTTTAGCACTCCTTGCTTGTTGCAGGATTCCCTTTATCCTACAACTTCGCCTGTTTTACAATTCTCACCTTCAGCTTCCCAGAGTTATTGTCATCTTAAAATGTTTCCTTCTTGTAGCCCTGTACCAAGAGTGGCTTTAGCCTTGTTTTGGTCAAACTTTCGTTACAAAATTACTTTTTTAAATCTACAGGAATATAAATGACAATAGCGTAATGCAGAAAAGGTTACTCAGGCCAATAAGATTGCATCATTACTGAATACGAGAGATAAGGACGATTCAACTCCTTGTAAATAATACAAATTTGTATTCTTCATTCAATGGTAAATAAGCCAACAGACTCATTATCTACAGTTATGGTTTCACAGTGAATCAATCACCACAGACTGGAATTACATGTAGGCCCTATAACCTACATGTTCGAGGAAACAAAATGTTGTGGAACACAAACATCATTGGTGAAAAGGCACTTTAAAGGTATTATAGCCTACATTGCAATTGGTAAGGATAAAAACATCAATGTTTAATTTTAGTCTGAAAGCTTACCGATTATGAAGTTCATACTAGAACCATTTTTTTGTGGAAAATATTTCCCTCTGAAATAAAGTCATATTCAAGAAAACTATCTGAAATCCTTTAAAAAAAAACGCAACAGCTGATTTCAGTTGTTACAACTAAAATTAAGGACAATGTATTTACATGCGGAAAATTGTGCATGATTTTTCACAATTTTCTACCGACTCGCACAACAGATTAAGCCCAAATTTACACAGGTTTGTTATTTCATGTAGGCCTATAAGTGACGCGATCAAGCACAATGAGTCGTTCGTCGACCCAGGTCATTTTTCATTTTGTTATTCATTTGAAAGAGCATAATCTATGCTTTAATACTGTTAAAACCCCATGTTGATACCACCTTTGGTTCAAAAGTTGTAAAAGTAGAAACACCAAGAGATGCGAGAGAATGGCAAATTTTCTTTCAACGCTAATTTTAACCCCTTTTTGATGTTATTTATCAGGAAGGAAGTTGCCAATATAAAATCAGATATATTTTGGCATTTAAATTTACACAAACAAATATTTTTAACAATTTTAACCCCATTGGCCTGTTTTTGGCTTGTTTCTCCATAGTGATATTTCCGACAAACGATTCATTTAGCTTGATCGCATCACATAATATATGATGGTCGATCACACCAAAACGAACACTGTCACTGTCTACGACTAATTTTTTCAGCTCTACCAAATCCTGTACATTACCTTTAAAAGCATCAAGACTTGAACACTCACCAGGTTTTTCTTCCTCAATCCAGTCAGGTGGTGGGATTAATGGTGTTGTCTGGGGTTGGTTCGTGGTTGTCAGCAAGTCGACAGTTCCCGCACGTGTATCTGCCGTAGTTGTTCCAATGGGTGGGGATGAATCCAGCGAGATTGATGTAGTTTGTGTCGACACATATGATGGACTCGTAATTACAATGAGGAGGAATGTGATGGGAGTTCCGATCAACTGAAACGGGAGTCTCGGCAAATGGTGCAATAAACTCTTCATTTTGGTTTGAGTTTCTCTGGGCTGCAATGAGTAACAAACTATGTTCATTGTGCTTTTAGCTCTGTCTTATTTACAAACAGTACATTAAAACTGTCGATCCTTTTTACCTTTTACCTTTTTTTTAGGGAAAGAAATGGCAGGGCCTTACGAACACCGGGCTGTTGGTCCGAATCATCAAAGTAAATTTCACAATATTGTTGTCTCAGTATTGGTGAGCAGAAGATAGTCCAAACGTTAGGTGACGTGGTTTGAATCCTTCTCAGATCACCGATAAATCACTATTGAGTCCAGACTGCTGTTCGTTGAGCAGGTGAGCACAGACAAGCAGGCACTAATAACGGTGGGTATCAATCTTCATTCCACTAATATTTCAGTAAAATGTAGGGTTGGAAAGGCTGACTGGCCACAACTCGGTCACACGTGCACTCACAATAAATATTATTAAAGAAACTTGAGAAGCAGTCAATTGTGACTGATGCCATTAAAGTTTCATATTCTTCCACCAGGAAAAAAAAAATGAGGCCATGGTCTCTTGGAAGTGAATGCTGTTCTTCCTGCGTAACACTAGCAACAATATGGTTTTGGCGTTATCAAGTGAATATTTGAAATATTAATTGGTATTAAAGTAACTGAGTAACGATTTTGCACAATTTAACCGGTCAGGAAATCATACAATGTTCTGGGTGCATAACGGGTGCACATATAAAAGGAAAAGAAAAATGAAGAAAAAAACATCTTTGTAAATAATGACGGTAGAACCAGTACAAAAATTAAAATAAAAAAACCCTGCTCATCTATGATGAATACATTACAAGCACTGCCAATATTATAGTCAACAAAAAATATGCTGGTACAATGTACATAAACAAGCAAAGGAATTATCCCCAAAACAAGGTCACCTACAAAGAGTGAAGTACCCGCTTTAAAAGGCATTTATTAGAGACCGACAGTTTCTCCATACATGTTTATAAAACAATTATTAAACAGTTTAATGACAGTGGCACTGAAATTAATATAGTTTAGCCCTTGAGAAAGATTCTTCAGAGTTCAAGATGTCAAGCCAATTAAAAAAATTGCAAAATATAAATAAAAGCTACATGAATAATAATAATAATAATAATAACTAGTTCTTATATAGCGCATTTCACAATAACGTCTCAATGCGCTTTACATTAGTGCCCTGGTCATTGGGCCAATAACATTCCTGTAATCTTTCTCAGCTCCCTGAGTAGCTAGTATACAGCCCCAAGCTGCCGTTTTCAAAAAACAATATCAACCTCTACCCTCGCAGGTACCCATTTATACCCATGGGTGAAGAGAAGCAACTATAGTGAAGTATCTTGCTCAAGGATACAAGTGTCATGACCAGGATTCGAACCCACACCCCGATGACTTAACCATCGGAACTTGAATTTGATGCTTTAAACCACTCGGCCACATGAACTGGATCAACCTTTCTGACGCAAAATTATGCAGTAGAATGGAATTGCCACTTTGATTAAAAGAGATGTCTCAGAAATTGTAGAGATCAAAATCTCAATACATAGTTTGTTGAATACCAAGTAACATGACAAATGCTTTTGTTTCAACTGCCTAACAATAAAAAAGGGCCACCAGGGCCCAATTTCATAGAGCTGCTTAAAGGGGCTGTGTCATCTTGGATCACAGTGAGTCTGTGGCCAGACACTGAGTTCTGAACTCTCACTTTAAGCTTTCCCATAGAAGTGCCCTCTTCAAAATGAAAATAGTCTTGCTCTCTCAAAGATGAAAATCCAGGCCTGACACACGCACATGCCTGATCTTCATCAGCAACACTGAACCCTTTGCTAAATTTAGAATCAAGGAGTTAATATGATATACTTTTGGTGTCTTTTGGACACTCGGGGGCGAGTGAGTCACTTACTGAAACGGTCTGAAAGTAGGATCCAAATTTTAGGAGGCATGTTGAATTTTAGACATTTAAAGTAATTTGTTATGGTCATTAATTTTTGGAGTATTTACCTTTCTGTGACCCTACCGTTCAGTGTTTAGTGGGCAAAAGGGACTCCCTGTTTTTCAATTAACACAGCACAGTTTGATACTTTTCCTTCTAATTTTGGCTAAATCCCTGATTAGGTTTCAATAAACGTAGTCTATTAAAAAACCCAAAATGTCGTCTTTAAAGGCACTGAACACGTTTGGTAATTGTCTAAGTTCAGTATTCTCACTTGGTGTATCCCAACATATGCATAAAATAACAAGCCTGTGAAAATTTGGGCTCAATTGGTCATTGGAGTTGCAAGAAAATGATAAAAGAAAAAACAACCTTGTTGTACAAATCTGTGTGCTTTCAGATAGGAATAAAAACTTTTTGCAAGAAGTTTTTATTATTTTAGTGAGAAATTACCTCTTTCTCAAAAACTACGTTACTTCAGAGGGAATCGTTTCCTACAATGTTTTATACTATCAACAGCTCTCCGTTGCTTGTTACAAAGTAAGTTTTTATGCTAATATTTGTTTTGAGTCATTACCAAACGTGTAAGATACCTTTAAGTATTACTTAGTTGCCTTGTAACTATAATAAAAAAATAACTAGCTGGCACAAACTAAATAACAAACTATTTAACAAACTCAATGACCTGTGGTATATATTAAATGTGACGTTTCAACTCTAGCAGAGTCTTCCTCTTTGTAGCTTATGATAAATATTCTGCAAGGGTTGAAGCGTGAAGCCATTAGACTTGTTGAACATTTTAACAGCAGTTTATTTGAAGACAGATGATTAATGCATATACCCTGAGAATTCTTATTAATAATTAAAACTAAACCGTCTTTTTGATATCCATGAATCATGTCGATGACGTATTAAAGTCCTTCAGTGTAATGGAAGCTGAAATGCTAGCATGATGATTGATGAGGTACTTGCATAGCTGTTAAATTTTATCAGTCTAAATTTCGTGTACTGCACACGATTGTCTCCAAATGGGAGATTGAAGCCATAAATAAAGGGCTCTCTTTTAAGCTGGGCCCAATGTCATAGAGCTGCTTAAGCGCAACAAGTAGCTAAGCACAACAAAATTATGCTTACCAGAATAAAATTACAGCCAAAATACGTCATTCAACATGTATTATTTGTGACTGGTATCCTGCTCATTTTTGCTTAACAGGTGGCAGCAAACTAGTAAACCCATTATTGGAAATGTGTGCTCGACTGGAATTCTGTAAACAGTATAAATTACCCAGTATGACTGCTACCAGAAACCACATTAAAGTCTTGTAGTGTAGTCAAAAATATGTAGTGTAGTCAAATAAAGAACACACAGGACGCAGAAGTAATTGTTTATCAAAACGCTTTCATGTTCATGTAAACTCAATCCAAGATGGCGTAAAACCCCCAGACCCCAATCTAACAGTTATAAAACTACAGGGTGCACTTCCATTTAACCAAAGACACAACAAGTCTCCTAATGGCGGTGCCCTTTATCAAATACACGTAACACTAAACTTTAAAGGGATTGTATACGTTTGGTAATTGGAACCCACTGTTTGTCTCAATCCTATATAGTTGTAGATATACACCATAAAACTAACTTGTGAAAATTTCATTTCAAAAGGTGGAAGTGTTTTAGAGATATTACTGGAAAATCTGGAGCGGTTATGTCTACGCAGGAAGAATAATCTGCAATTAGAATACACAATCTGAGAAATGTTATTGTCAGTAACGCTTCTCAGTTATAATTTTTGGGGATAAAAAGTAATATCTTTTTTCCATAACCGCAGTACTTCTAAGTGAAAAGTTTCTCAAAATACATTATACTATCCAAAGCTGCTGTACTTCTTACCAAGTAAGTTTTTATTGCCATTCATTTTCAGAGTCATTACCGAACGTATACAGACCCTTTAAGCTGTAACCTTTTTTTTTGAAATTGCAAATAAAAATTCTACAACCAATGACTGCTGTCAAGGCATACGCAAGTTCATAGCGGACTTTGTCTTGGAAATTTCACAACAGTCAAGTTAAGGTCATCTGGTGTCGTGTAATCGATACAAATGCGTTATAAATAGGGCCAATTAGATCGGCCCTACCAATTCACAGTTGAAAAATTTGGCTGATTTTATTGGCCCAGGACATTGCTAGGGTTAACAAAAAACAAGCTCATCTGAAAAGTGCAAGAAAGGCTGTTCTCCATTACTTTCAACGTTAAACTTGAGCGTGATTTCAGACATAACTTGTGTAACTTTTCCTTTTTTACACATAATTTTAGTGTTTTTGTCTGTATCAAGGCCAGCTTTTATTTCCCCAGTGTGGGATAATAAAGTTGTTATCTTATCTTATCTTATAACTTTTGCATTGAACTTTCAATGGATTTTACTAGACAATTTTGGAAACAAAAATTTACAAAACAAAAGTGACAAATCAGAAATACAAATCGTGTAAAATAGAGCAATTAATAACATGGATGAGATAAGAATACGAAAATTCTTGAAAAATAGCTCACTGTACTGGGTTTCCACTTATTCTAGACCCGGAGGCTCCCTGATTTTACAATTCAGGAGGTTTTAGACTCTGTGCATCACCAGAAATACATAACTACAGGTTTGGACACAATGTGGACAAAGTTTTTGTCCCTTTGGTGACTGCTTTACTTCTCAAGAAAACGAGGAGATTTTGAGAAGATCCAGAAATCTGGAAGAATCCTGAGAAATCACATGCCTGTAAAAGACCGTGCAAGTCTCGCACGTATTCGAACATTTAGGGACCACATTGGTCCCATGTACATTGCTTTAACGTGTGAAGGAAACACGCTCGCACGTCTTGTTTGATTGTTTGATTACGCGCGTGACTTGCACAGTCTATAAGTAGAACCTTCTTGGTAACTCAACTACAATCCTGAGGAGGACAATGATACAAATCGTAACCTTGGGAATCTGAGAAGAATTGACGTTTGCCACTGACAGACAGATGTACTGTTAGAAAGTATAACTCCTCTTTGCATCATTGGTTTATGTCAGCCTTGAAGTAATTTTCATTTGTGGATGAATGCCCCGTGTATGTCTTATTCTTGCCATGGAACCCCGAGTGTTTCTGCAATGAATGCATAGATATCCGAGTATTCCTCAATCTGGAAGAGAAAACATGTTGAGCACAATGTCAGACGTCACAAAGGAGAAGAACCCACAGAATAAAATGGTGACTGATCTATATTCTGACAACCCTTTGTTCCGAAAACACCCCCTCATGATTTACATGCTAGAAATAGGAAAATACTCTAGGGGTGTCAAAACATAGGGGTGTCGGAACATAGGTGTGTAACCCAATAAAACTGCATTATTCTGGTGACCATTGGGGAAAAGAACCTCAGCATATCAAATCAACAAGCACGGTTGATAAAAACATTTCTTTTGTAAATGCAAGCATGAGTTTTTTAAAGCACGAGGAAAACATTGGCAATTTCTGACACCAGTATCTACACTTCATGTGAACCAATGTATACATTAATTAAACAAGTTTAAGCTCAATCGGTCATTGAAGTTGCGAGAAAATAGTGGAGAAAAAAAACTTGCATGTTTCCCTGTTATAAAACTTCAGGTTTTAGACTCGCTGGACTCAAACTAATTTTTTTCACTTGTTTTTCAAAAACTATAGCATTTCAGGCAAAAATATTGTTAAAGGGAAGTTTTCCACTTTAAGACGTCTTTTTACCATACAACTTATTTTTATATTTTTTTTTCCCTTTCATATTTTTATGTGTAAATCAATCTTGCACATCCTTTAAACCTGATGAATTATAACTAGAGTGAAAGACAAGGCTGGAGGTTGTTTTATCCTTAAATAAACATGAACTTATTCATTCTATTATTTGGTTTTACCCATGTGTAAAGCACTGTATAATCAGTACTTTCCCGAGTCCTGGGGGGGGGGATTTGAACCCACGACCTTTGCCATTCTAGAGCAGGTGTCTTACCAACTAGACCACCGAGATTGCCCGGTAGCTACTAGCTAGAGGCAGTTCGAACACTTTATTTTAGCAGCGGATACCACAACAATTTAATAGATGTCAATTTAACACACTAACTTATTCCTTGTCAATGATGTGATCACCTGCTACAGGAATAAACTTAGTCTCTGGTCACTGATTGAACTTGGTGGTTATGACACCTGCAAAATATCCTCGGGTAAACTCTCTAAAGATTTTTATTAACTGGATAGCCAGGCCTGATCCTTCCTTTAGGGGCAAGGCAGTTTTTTCCTTCCGAAAAGACTAGTAAATTAGGGAAATGTAAAACTTCTAATTGGATCATTTCAAAGGGCACCAAGGTAATGTATCTGTCCTGGATAGCATTAAATTTAATTTGTCATTCCTCGCTACTGATCCTTTGTTCCTTTAGGGGCAAGGCAGTTTTTCCTTACTAAAGGACTCCTCAATGACGGGGCATGGAGGCAATTGCCTCGGTGGGCCTGGATAGCACTAAATTTCTTTTCATTCTTCACTCTTACCACTTTTGCAGTCGGCTTCCCAGCCCCATGTCCAGATTTGGTGTCTACCCGAATAAACAGGGGGTTGGTCTGCTTCCCACTGGCTCCCACAATATGCTGGAGATTAGCGATGTACTTGAGAGAATGCAGAGGAACGACCCTGTCATCATGGTCACCCGTCAGTAGCATCGTACTTGGATACTGCACATCGCCATCAGCCGGGACTTCAATATTGTGTAAAGGCGAGTACCTATTCAATTCAAATCAAAACTCACATTTGTTTCCATACTTCATAGCTGGAACATTAATTGAAAGAAGTAACCATAAAAGCATTTTTTTACAAGGCAGAAAATTAAATAAGTATGGAGGCATCATCATCTAGAAGCCGAGGCTTGTGGTGAGATGCCTGAAGGACAGACAAACAGAACAGGAACAAGAACGTACAGACAGACAGGTTGAACAAAGACAGAACTGATGAAGACAATAATAAGAAAAAGAAGTGTTAATAATAATAATAATAAGTTAAGTAATGTATACAAAAAGAGAACATTGGCTGACTACTAAACAAAAGTAAAATGAGAACATTTTGCAGACTAGCCATAGTGAGAATAAACTATGTCAGATGCTGGTAGAGGTTATTTTTTTCTAAGCGCTTTTAAATCACATCATAACAAAATTAATTGATCATGACACAAATGACTTGACACAAAACAGGCATGATATTCTTCCTACTTCAGTCTGATTTCCGGGGTTTTAATTTGCCCTCAGGAAAAAATCAGAATTTGTTTGATTACATAGCCTGTCTATTAAAGCCTACACCATGTAGGTCAGGCTTTTTGCTTGATAAAAATTTTCCGACTTTTTTCCAAGGACCAAATATCATGCCTGCACAAATGAGATGACTTTGCAAACAATCATGTTTTGTACATTGTCTGCAACAGGTAGTTTTGGGCGGTCTGTTACAGTGAGATGACATTTAAGGAAAGCTTAAACTGATTTTTAGATGTCTAAATCTGTAACAATGTTGCAATTTTCAAGTTTTTTGATCTGTGACTTTGGAAGAAATTTAAATTATGCATCATTTTTCAAAACAGGGCATTCTGGACCAACATTTTGGAAGTTTGGCCTAAGCACACTAAATTGAAATGAGGTCCTTGGATTGGTTTTAACTTAATGTTTCTATTTGGTTTTACAAGATCCACTACGGAATCTGGAGCATTTCAGATTTTCTTTTACAATTTTTGTGAATCTTATCTTATACAGGATTGCTAAGGATAAAAACATCATTGTTTGATTTTA
Source organism: Plazaster borealis (assembly GCA_021014325.1). Taxonomy (NCBI): domain Eukaryota; kingdom Metazoa; phylum Echinodermata; class Asteroidea; order Forcipulatida; family Labidiasteridae; genus Plazaster; species Plazaster borealis. The sequence continues at coordinate 15,633,293 of CM037455.1, read as the reverse complement.
GTCTGAAAGCTTACAAATTATGAAGTTCATACTAGAATCATTCATTTTTTCCTGTGAAATATCTTCCTCTGAAATGAAGTCATATTCAAGAAACTGTATCTGAAAACCTAAAAAAAAATGCATCAGCTGATTTCGATTGACACAACCAAAATTAAGGACAATGTGTTTACATGCTGAAAAGTGGTTTTTCACTATTTTCTCCTGACTCACACAACGGATTAAACCCAAATTTTCACAGGTTTGTTATTTCATGTATATGGTTGATCACACAAAACATGAACACTGTCAACGACTATTTTGTCAGTTCTACCAATCCTGTATATTACCTTAAAATAAAAATAAGAAATAAAAAGGAAATACAAAATGTTGCATATCAGCCACAATTTACACAAATCGGCACGATATGCTAGCTTGTGATTGTATATTTGTTTACCCACATGAATGCATTGATACAAAACAAAATACTAGTAATCAAACGATCATTTAAATATTACAAGAATATAATTTTTTTTATTTATTTATTTTATTCAGTCAAGCAGTTACACAGAATTACAAATAGTAATTTCAGGTAATGAACTTAACATTTAAAGTCTTACTTGATTAGCCAATCGAATTCCTCCTTCTTGTCAGCACAGCCGAAATCTGTTGTCCAGGCATGACCGATGGTAAATTTATGAAACTTCAGCATGTCTAGGACCCTGTCACAACAAAATATTGGAATAATTTAATTAACTAGTTAATTAATTAATTAATTAAAATTGTCGTTCACATCCAACAGCACACTTGGTGCCAATAACAGGATGAATAGGAAACGAGAAGAAAGGTTCAGTTTTAGATGTTGGAGGAAAACCCTAATGGGGAAAATCCACGCAATCAGGTAGGGACTGAAAACCCAAATCCACATGCAAGGCTCCGGTCTGAGGTGGGATTCGAACCGGGGTCCACAGAGGTGAAAGAAACCACTGAGTCAGCCTGGGCTCGATTTCACATCAAGCTAAGACTGATCGATCTTAATTGCTAAGCAAAGTGTGATGTCACAATACAAATTACCATGGCGATACTGACAACCTATCTTAAGATTAATTTTAGTGCTTTGTGGAATTGACCCCAGACCCCCTGAAACTGATGCAATTTTACTTCTTATTCCAAGCAATTTGCAAATGAATGATACAATTTGGTTAACATGAAATCTATTTCCTCCCACATCTAAAACTGAACCTTTCTTCTTGTTTGCTATTCTCCTCACTTTTGCTTTCAAAGCTCTTCATGGCCCATCTCCAGACTGTATATCTCTGATCTTCTCCATAAATATATTCCTGTTCGTCCTCTTCATTCTACTGGCTAATCCTTACTGACGCAAACTACTTTTTCCACAAAATTATATGGTCAAAGAGCCGTCAACTTCATTGCACCTTCGTTATGGAAGGACTTACCTCTTCATATTTGCCAAGCCGACTCTCTTCTGATTTTCAAGGTACTTTTAAAGACTCATTTGTTTGAATCTATATTTTCATAAAAAATTGCTTTATATATTTTATTTCATTGTTTTATGTTTTGTGTTGCGCATAGAGGCTCCGGCATTATGCGCTATATAAATGTCTTGTTTTATTATTGTTATTATTTCATTTGGGTTTGATTGACAGGGGGTGGGAGTCATTGCTGACCAATGAGGGTCTAAGATTAGGATCTACACTTTGGAAGGTAAGTTGAAATAAATGCTTGTCCACCTTTTGATAATCCCTGGATTTGTTAAGGAGCTTCTGGGAGCAGTATTCTCAGGGCTAGGGAAGTAGATCAGAGAGCATAATTTTTTTATACCTGAAGCAAATTACAGCCATCCTTTTTCACCAGGCAGACATAAACAAATTCTGAATTCAGATAAAAGTCTCAAGTTCTCATCGCTGGCTTGAAGGGAACGGACGTCTTCGAAACAATTCCACTTGAAAAGTTTGTTTAAATACAATACGTTGAATTACTTTATGATTGCCATTTCCTTACCCAACTTGGTTGATGACACATCCAAACAAATCTGGGCGCTGATTTGCACACGCAGCAACCAGCAAGCCGCCATTGGATCCACCATTAATAGCTATTCTGTAGGGAGATTATTAGCATAATAGCAATGATAATGGACATTTCGTCTGCTCAGGACTATAAGGTCATTAGTGCAATTTGTATGGGTTTCATAAAATTGGTTTTGAATATTTTGGAGCTCCTGGTGAATGGGGCTTATCGATCAAGAGTGGACTTTATGTTTGGCAAAAAGAAACATTCATTTTCTAAGTAAAACATTTATTTGTTGATTTTGATTTATTTTTTCAAATTTATACGCATTTTTCATTTAATGACCTTTTGATCATTATGAGTATGAAATTACAATTAATTACCTTATGGCACTGAGCCGACAATTTATATAGCACCGGTATCCAATTTTAATGCTATGTTGCATAAATATTATTACTCCAGTCCTGATACATGTACTTCGTTCTTGAAAGGGCAAGGTATTTTGTGCTTAGTATAGGGCACCTCTGTGGGGGAAATGTACATTTCTACTGGTTCAAGAGGCACCAAGGCAATAACCCTGGTCTTGGAGGCAGTTGCCTTCCGTTGTCTTTCGCGAAGTATAATGCTGTTATACAATGTGTGTGATACTTATATGCCCTCGCTTCAACCTTTTGGACATCAACTGGTGAGCACATCTCACAGACATGACAGAAGCACAAACTAACACTAGAGGACACGGATCCTGCTTCTACATCCCACACTGCAGTAGCCAGGTATATGCCTCATCGTTCTTTCCCTGCACAATCAGGGACTGGAACTGCTTGAAGACGGACCCTGCTCTCTCACCCTCCCTCGATGCTTCCAAGAATGCACTGAGGGCTCCATTTGGATAGTAAATTGGCTGGTTAGTTTTTACTTGCACCATGTATTATATTGCACTTGATTAAGGTTGCGGCTCATGGTTTCACGCGTGCGCCCAACCGCAGTGCGGTAATCTTCACTCATGAAACAGCACTTGCAAGGAAGAAGAAGAAGAAGAAGAATTGGTACAATGTGTGCGATCATTACCTTTTAGCATTGGTGTACTTATTCTTGATCAGGTATTTTGCAGCGTACTGGAAGTCATCAAACACATTCTGTTTATTGCCAAGCATACCGTCCTTGTGCCATGTCTCCCCGTACTCTCTGAAGGGAAACATTTCAAATATTTGTAATTAAGTTAACACTGACTCACTTTTCCACCTTCTGCGAATCCCTTGAATTATAGATTTCAAGGAGCTTTTGGGAACGGTCTTCTCAGTGCAGTAGCAAAGTGCATTCAAGAGCAGAATTTCTTCATGATTATATTAAGAAAACAACAGCTACTTTTCTGTCACCAGGCGGACTTAACAAGTCTGATTTCAGACAAAAGTCTGAAATTTCTCATCCCTGGTCAGTGCACAAAATTTGAAAAATATACAGGACATAATCTTCTCAATCAAAATTCAAAGTTGACATAAAACCATCTTTTTTTAAATTGCAGTTTCTCTTACCCGCCTCCGCGTATATTTGCAACAGCAAGAATGCCTCCAAGATGATGAATGAATACAAGCCTGGACACACTGAAACTTGGTGTGATGGAGATGTTGAATCCACCATAGCCGTACAGCAGCACTGGATGATTTCCTGTCATTTCTATACCCTGCCAATTGAAATATTACCAACCTCTCAATAATAGTTTGTATTTTCAAAACTCTACACTTGTTCCCCCCCCAAGATAAACAGTGAATCATTGTAATGGCTCGATTTAGAGATAAACAGTGAGTCATTGTAATGGCTCGATTTAGAGATAAACAGTAAATCATTGTAATGGCTCGATTTAGACATGCAACTTTTCCGATTTAAATCAATTTTTTTTACTTTTTCCACCCCGGAAATCCTGGTTTTTTTCGATCCCTAAAAGTATAGTTTTCTCCCTCGAATTGTATCCAAAAATACTTGTTTAAATAAAATTTAAAAAAATGAAAACGCTGCGTCTAATAAATGATTATGTGGTCCCACTACTGCCAGTGGGGTTTACACCAAGTGTGGCACCGATGCCCGAGTCACATTGCCCAAATTCCGGAAATGCATCTTTTTTAGGATTATTATTATTTTTATTTTTTTCTGTCAATAACCAGTTGCATCTCTGATGAGTAGACGGCACTTAAAAAAAATTGTATTTCGATGTTAGATGCATAGAATAAGAATTGGTGCTAAATTCCTATTACTTTCAGGGTAAAAATGGAATACAATTATTTGGAACAGTCCTGTTTTAAATGTATTGTACAAGATTGGAAGAGCTGACAAAACAGTCGCAGACAGTGTTCATGTTTTGTGTGATCAACCGTACACATGAAGTAACAAACCTGTGAAAATTTGGCCTTATTCCGTGTTGTGAGTCAGGAGAAAATAGTGAAAAACCATGCACAATTCAGCATGTGAACACATTGTTCTAAATTTTGGTTGTAACAACCAAAATCAGCTGTTGCTTTTTTTAGGGTTTTCAGATTCGGTTTTCTCGAATATGACTTTATTTCAGAGTGAAATACTTCACACAGAAAAAATGGTTCTAGTATGAACTTCATATTCAGTAAACAATGATGTTTTATCCTTACCAATCCTGTATAATACCTTTAAAGGGAAAGAATACCTTTGTTTTTTGGAACCATTCGATTGTTTTAATCCTATATATAAATGTAGATATACAATAAAACTAACCTGTAAAAATTGTATTTCAAAAGGTGGTTGCGTTTTTGAGATATCGCCGGAAATCCGGAACGGTTATGTCCACGCAGGAAGAATAATCCGTAAATGGAATAAACAATCTGAAAAACGTATCTGACAGTAATGTTTCTCAGATTCAAATTTTGGGGGATAAAAAATAAGATATTTTTCCACAACCACATCACATGTGCTTTAAAAGTCCATTCATATGATTTATTTCAGATATTCTTACCTTCCTGTGTACTATGAACATTGGAATCTTCTTCCCATCTTTGCTCTCATAGAAGACCTGCGTGGTTTGGTAGAGGGTGGGGTCGAACCCCTTCACGTTGATCTCCCTGAATGTCTTGGGTTCGATCGTTGCCTGGTTGACCTCACATCTGTAGATGACCCCTGGTGTCAGGAATGATGTAAACTGATAGAATATCTAGTGTCAGATTCAAAGGTTGGAAATAAAAAACAGGTTAGTCTTGGAACACTTTTTAAAATGTATTTATTTTGTATGCAAATTCGCCCCAAACAAGGTTAAAAGCCACTCTTGGTAAGGGGCTACAAGAAGAAAAAATTTAAGATGAAAATAACGCATGGGAGCTGAAGGTAGGTAATTGATATTCCTCTTCAAGCAGTCTAGATTGTAGGATGGAGGGAAACATGCATCAGGCAAGGAGTTCCAAAGAGATACAGTACGTGGAATAAAGATGTTGGAATGGCTCTTTGTTCTACATCTCAGTAAAGCAAGAGTATATGGGTGAGAAGAAGCAGAAAGCCTGGTTTCACACTTAAACACCCTGATAGGAGGAACTAGGTCAGACACACTGGTGGCACATTACCATGAAAATATCTGTAGAAAAGACAGAGGCTGGCTACAGACCTACGGTGGGAAAGAGGTTGTAACGTTGATCCCAACACTTCACCAACAAGATTAACAATACGCTTCTGCACTCTATCTAATAAAGATAAATGACAGGCAGAAACTCCGGCCCAAATGTGACAACAGTATTTTTACTGTATAATGTATACTTTTTAAATTTGTTTTATCCTTAACCCTTTAGAGACCATAGCGGCTGCAAGCGGCTTGTACCGAAATGCTCATAGCTGCCGCAAAGGGCCGCAAGATTTGACCAACTTTTGCTCAAACAAGAGCAAGAGGTCAAAGAAAAGGTAATGTACTAAATTGACATTTCCAATATTTCCCATGTTAACAAAGAATCTACATTTCTAAAGTAAACCCATATATTTCCCTTTCTTAACAATTTTCCCGACACTTTTCCTGAAAATACCGAAGTCAAAAAATCTAAAAGATTATCAATGGCTTATCAACAAATTGTGCAAAGCCTCCTTAAAACACTGAGCCCCCTCTTCTGAAGGCTGTCCGATGTCGACAGTGTATGAACAGTTTTGTATGGCAAGTTGTTTAAGCTTTTGTGAATAAGAAAGGTGCGTACCGTTGCAAACAAAACAAGAAATGAAGAATACAGTTTGTGCCCTGTTTATAGGATTCTTTCTACGGGGATCAGTCTTCAACAGAAAGTTGTAACTCTTTGTGCCTTTTTGGCGTGCGTGAGAAGCATAGGCAACCCATCAGTCGACCTGCATGTTCCTGATGGTTTGGCCAATTAGAAAGCAGTAGAAGATCATGAATATGCATGAGGTACACCTTTGATGGATTGTGGCTAATTAGAGAACAGTATTGAAGTTCATGAATATGTATGAGGTAAAATAAAGACATTCTCTAACCTGTGTGTCTTTCTTACGTCCTGAGTAGCCGGTGATGGTTCCAACATCCAGTGGGAATGTCTTCAGTCTGTCTCCTGAGCTCAACGAGTGAAGGTGTAGCACATTCTAAAACATGAACATCAAAGGTTGGTAAAGAATACATAAGGCCCAAAATACATGTCTCCGTCATGCGTTGTGCGTTAGTGCATAGTGCGCAATGTGTAAAACAGCACAAAATCTTTACGGATAACGCAGTGCCAATGTGTAAAAAAGCACAAAATCTTTACGGATAACGCAGTGCCCAATACGGATACATTGAATTATGTGCGTTACTTGGCATGTACTTTCATTTTCACGCATTGTGCATTACGCATGACGGACACATGGATGTCCAGCCTGACGCCAGGGCTCAATTTCATGGCGCTGCTTTTAAAGCACACAAAGTAGCTAAGCACAACAAAATTATCCTTTACCAAAATATGGTTACCAGCCAAAATGCCATTTCTCATGTACAATCTGGTACTGGTATCCTGCAAATTTTTGCTAAGCAGAAACTTTTTAAGCAATATTTTGTGCTTCAGCAGCTGAATGAAATTGAGCCCATGTCTGAGTCCAGCAACTTTGGCTGCAGCTATGGCAACATTGGCTGCAATGACAACATTGGAGAAAAGGACTTTTTGGCATTCCGGCTGTAGCCGAAGCCATTAATTTGGACAAAGCCTAATATTCTATTTTTATATGGTTGGGTGAGACTTAAAGGCTATAACAGGCTAATCAAAACATTGAAAATATGGTTTTCGCATTTTTTATTTCCCGTCTATGAGAGAAAAAAGGAGAGAAGTGTACATGTATCAGAGTGAACATAATGCACCCTCAGTTTTCTGTGGATTTTGCCAACTTTATGCTCTTCGTTCCTCACTTTTCTTCTTCACCTGCATTTGGTGTGACGCCGCACTGCACCACATCCCAGTATAGAGGTTTTACAGCTGACGTCACTATAGCCCCGCCTACCGCAACGGCAGCCATCTTGCCGGTCAGGGCTAGGACCTTGCCGCTGGTCATTGACCGGCAATATGGCGTCTCAAACACATAGTCACGTCATAACATCACGTGACTGTAAAACCTCTATAGCCTATTATATGCTGCATAGGGATTATTCTACTGAAGACTGAAAACACTTTCCACAATAATATTAATACATAGCTCTTATAGCGATTTTCACACCTAAAGGGGCATCCCAAAGTGCTCATTATTTGTTCAACTAGTATGCAGAGCTATGTCTGGGATTATAAGACCCATTTTACATGTAAATTTTTATACAAGAATAGCACCTTGTAACTGGTTACAAGGTGCCAGGGTGCAAACCAGAAACACCAAGGCAAACCCCTTCTCTTAAAAACAAGTGTACTGGGTTCTTAAATGTGTATTACACAGAGATGCTACTGTGGTAACGAAAAAAAACCTGAACATTATTATTTTTCCTTAGACAGAAAGCAGAAAGCCACTAAATGAATGTCGCGAGTGGTAACCATTGTGACAAATTATCGCAGAGCAATCATCGCAGAGATGCCAACATTGAATTTCAAAAAAGAGTAGCAACGCCGAGCACTTAAGTTCAAGTCAGGCATACAACTCACCGAGCCGTAAAAAGAGGAAAATTACGACATTTCGATATACACTAATATTTTCAGCGAAAATCGCTTATTGCAAAGCGGACTTCCTTTAGAGGCCAAACAATTATAACTTTATTCAGGCTTGATTTTAAAAAAAGAAAAAAAGTTGAGGTTTATTTATTTTTTTTACCGGAAATCCGGGTGAATCCGGAAAAGTGGTATCTCTGATTACACAAGACACAAAACCTACGGCTTTATGTCCCATCCGAAGGATGCAGCAATAATGGTAAGGCATCTTGCTCAAGGATACAAGTGTCAAGACAGGGACTCGAACCCACACTCTGCTGATCAGAAACACCAGAGCTTGAGTCCGGTGCTCTTGACCATTCAACACAACAACCTGTACACTTTTGACTTTCCCATACGATCCATTCCAGCAATAAAACCAACACAAACACCAGGCTATATATAATACTGTTATAGGACATTGAAATGAAACTCATACCTTAACATCGTGAAGATAACACAGTACCAGTTTGTCATTGCATACACAGGCAGCCCATTCCAAGACATCTGTGTCTGACTCCGGTACCAGGTCTTTCCACTTGCCCTTTTACATTAAGTAATACAGAAATGCAAAAAATGTTCAAGTGGTACAGAGAGAAATCTTCTTCAAGACAACCTTACCCTAACAAGTTTTCTGTCCAAGTGCCTGCAAACCACTGCTATGAATGGTCTGTGCCCAATTTCATGGCTTTGCTTACTGCAGAACTTTGCGCTTATAGCCCATAAAATCGTGTTCTTTACAGGGCCCAATTTCATAGAGCTGCTAAGCACACGTTTTGTGCTTACTGAGCGAGTTTCCATTTCATAGCGCTGCTAACTGTAAGCACACGAAAGGCATGCTAACCTTCCCGTGCTTACTGCACGAAAATGAATGACGTAACAATGCAAAACCATCGTGAACGTGCAAGATGGCCGCCGTATTTTCTTGCTAACCTGTGAAATATGCTTGAGCAAATTTTTCTGCTTCAGTTAGCACAAAAATTTGCTTATCGTTAAGCAGCGCTATGAAATTGGGCCCAGGGCACTGCAAGTATCGAATTAAGTGGTAAGCAGTGCCATCAAATTGGGCCCTGGTGTCCGCGTTTATCTCACTCCAGCCTTATTGCAAGGTTTATGGCCAAAGAAAAAAAAAGTAAAATAATATTGTGATTTATAACTTTATATTGAAAACTTTGCCCGGGCACTTCTAGGTAATTCTAGCTACATGTATTTAAAGGTATCGTACACGTTTGGTAATGACTCAAAACAAATATTAGCATAAAAACTTACTTGGTAACAAGCAACGGAGAGCTGTTGATAGTATAAAACATTGTGAGAAACGACTCCCTCTGAAGTAACGTAGTTTTTGAGAAAGAGGTAATTTCTGACTAAAATAATAAAAACTTCTTGCAAGAAGTTTTTATTCCTATCTGAAAGCACACAAATTTGTACAACAAGGGTGTTTTTTCTTTCATCATTTTCTTGCAACTTCGGTGACCAATTGAGCCCAAATTTTCACAGGCTTGTTATTTTATGCATATGTTGGGATACACCAAGTGAGAACACTGGTCTTTGACAATTACCAAACGTGTTCAGTGCCTTTAAGAATCGATATACCTAAACTACCATGTCCATCTCAAATGTGACATTGAATTACAAATTCCGGCTAAAACTCAACTGCCCTGGTTCCGTTTGGAACATCTAATTATACAATTGGTTTTTAGTTGGAGGAACTGTAGGAACAAAATTTGTTCCCACCTGAAACAAATGGGGTGGGTAGTTGTGTTAGTCGGGTAAATGTAGAAAGGAAAATAAAATGCAGCACTATAATGACTAACTAATAAAACATTTACTAATAATAATAATAATAATAAATAATAACAAGCAGTGGGTTTCAATTACCAAACGTATACAATCTCTTTAAAAGAGTGCCCTCTACCCAGTGGAAATGGCCAGTAACCCCCAAACGAATACTCCACCATTCCAAGGTGGTAATGAGATACTCCCATAAATAATAATAAATAATAATACGCGGTTCTTATATCGCGCTTTATACTCCCGATGGGTGTCTCAAAGCGCTCAGTATTTTCCTACAAGGTAAGTGGAGTTACGTGTTGAAGTATGAGACCTTTTCCTTTGCATAGCACCATGTAATGGTTTACAAGGTGCTGTGGCGCAATATGCAGCCAATCAAACCAGGAACACCAGGGCGAACCCCTTCTCTTTACGATAAGTGCACTGGGTTCTTTTACGTGCATTACACAACACACGGGACCTACAGCTTAACGTCCCATCCGAAGGACGAAGCATGTGGTTTGTGTCTTGCTTAAGGACACAAGTGTCACGACTGGGATTCAAACCCACACTCTGCTGATCAGAAACACCAGAGCTTGAGTTCAGTGTTCTTATCCGCTCGGCCACGACACGCCAACGTGCCCCCTTCCCTTCCTTCACAGTATGTCTTACTTACCATGTCCGGCTGTGCCAAGTCTATATTGATGAGTTTAAATTTGGGTGATTTTAGGTTTGTCTTGAAGGTAAAGACGGTGCCCTCGTTGGTGATGTACTCATACTCTGCGTCGAAGTTGTCGATCAGTTTGACCCAGTTTGGCAGGAGTCCTGGAACATCACCATAAAGTTTATTTGAAAGAGTTCAGATAATCATCTCTTTGGAGATATGCAGAAAACATTTACAAGCGGTTTGTGGCCGCTGTGGTCTCTAGTCTAAAGGGTTAAAGGTATCGTACACGTTTGGTAATGACTCAAAACAATTATTAGCATAAAAACTTACTTGGTAACAAGCAACGGAGAGGTGTTGATAGTATAAAGCATTGTAGGAAACGACTCCCTCTGAAGTAACGTACTTTTTGAGAAAGAGGTAATTTCTCAATAAAATAATAAAAACTTCTTGCAAGAAGTTTTTATTCCTATCTGAAAGCACACAAATTTGTACAACAAGGTGTTTTTTTTTCTTTCATCATTTTCTTGCAACTTCGATGACCAATGGAGCCCAAATTTTCACAGGCTTGTTATTTTATGCATATGTTGGGATACACAAAGTGAGAACACTGGTCTTTGACAATTTCCAAACGTGTTCAGTGCCTTTAAAGACTCAAATATAGTTTTCAGCATCATAATTCCTCATTTTGTTTTGAAAGTATGATGGCAGTTGTACTTTCTCTTTTGGATGATAAGGTTGGCTAGTCAAGCTTTGGCCTCTCACCACTATACTGTGGCCCTGGTTTGATTCTCATCTAGTGCTATGTGCTTTTAGGGCTTGAAATTTGGGGGGAACTCCACAAGACTGCAGGGTTTGTGGCTCAACATTTTTACTGGACCGGCATTTATTTTACAAGACCAGAATCAAAATGAGTTATAATCGTAATAATAATACCTGCGTTTATAAAGCGACATATCCAAGAAATTGCTCAAAGGCGCTGTACATAAAAAGTTAAACCCCAAACATTTATAAAAAAGCAAAACAAATAGTAAAAAGATACGAAATTGAACAAAACAAAACTAGCCAAACTTTTACAAAAGCAACAAAAGAGGGCTCAATGCACGACAAAAAAGCATGAACAATTTTTGATCAAGAACTAAAGGAAGATCTATCTCATATATGTCTTATGTATTGTATACATTTACTCAATGCTCAACAGAATTTCAAGATATTTATCAGATTCATAGACAACAATTGTTCACAAAGATAGTACACAATGAGGTATTTTATTCTATTGAAAAACACAAGACCATCAGGCTCGTTGCATTGCGAGTTTACTGAGCGGACGCTAAAGTCACTGGCCTTGGGCCTGCAGTCCACAGGCTTCGAATTACCCGGGTGCACGCGTTCACCAGTGCATGTAACTTTTCCGACGTGCACGCAGCTCCAATAAATTACATGCACGCCGTGCATGTGGATTTTATGAGTGTTTTATTTTTTGTAATGCATGTGATTGTGATTGTGAACTAATGAGAAACATTTTCAATTTACCTTACCGAAACTCCATTGATTTTCCTCAAGTTGTTTAAAATAAAATTGACAAGAATTTATTACCGCACATGTGTACCGAGTCTTTTCATTTCCATTTCTATTTCCAAACCTTTGCGCGATCTGTATGTAGATTGCGTACCCATTGCTGCACGATCAACCGATCGCGCAACTTACCCAACATGATTGTTGATCGTGCAGTAAGACTGCCCCGCGCGATTAATAGATTTCACAAAATTGGCCCTGCGCAATTGAACGATGTTTGCGCGATCGACCGATGTCACCACCATGCTCGATAGATTGCGTGACAGGCAGGCAGTATATTAGCGCGCACAAACAGTAATGGTATGGTAGTCTTGGTCATAACCGCACTGAACTCACTGTCTTATTCCCAATGTATGCAACGCACGTACAAAATCTGGCTCATTCAACTTCCCTCCTTGAGGAAAGACTAATCCCTGGGGTTGCGGTAATTGACGCAATAATACTAGCCCCTATGGGCCCTATACAACGCGTGTGTGCAGCGATGTGTTTGTGTGTTATGTAACGGTACGGTCGTTCGTTTGCCTGAATGTTGACATCTCGCACTCGCACGTGTGAATGATGTTCGTCCTGTGTGTGTGTACTTATCAGCTGTCAACCATGCCGAAACAGAAGCAAACTTCGCTCTTGTCTTTATGGAAAAAAGGGAAGCAGACCGCTGAAGGTGAAGCTAGTACTTCTAGTACTCAACGGGATCAGTCTGCTCCATGTCAGCCCGGCCCTGGTCTCGGCGACACCGATCCCGGTGGTCCTGCCGGTGGTGATGGCCCCGTGTCCGGCGGACCCGATCCCAATCGCCCCGACTCCAGCAGCCCCGACGACAACTTTGTAGGCCTCGATCCTGGACCCAGTAACTCTGAACAACAAGATGACAATGCGCCAGCAGGCCAGACTGGTAAAAGGTACTCTTTTCAGCAAGTCTGGAAGAATGGAAATGCTTGGCTTTTGTATGACAGTTTAAAGAAATGCATGTTTTGCACGTATTGCCAAACATATGGCTGCAAGTCTTTGCGCTGGTCAAACGTTAAAGCTCACAAACTGAGTGAATTGCATTTGAGAGCTGATGCTGCCAAGAAAGTATCAACCTTGGAGAGAAAAGATAGACCAATGGAGAAACAACTCTTAAAATTAGGAGATGAGGAAGTGGAGAGAATGAAGAAATATTTTAGGACAGGTTTTTACATAGCTCAAGCTGGGAAACCTTACACAGATTTCAAAGATTTAATGGAGCTCCAGCTAGCAAATTTTGGCAACCAGTGCAAGAGTGAGTATTCAACTTACCTGAACGACAAAGCCTGTCACGAATTCATCAAGTGCATTGCAGAGGACATATTAGACAAAATTTCATCCCACATCAAGGAAGATACCTTCATTAGCATTCTAGCTGATGGCAGCACAGATAAAAGCAACACTGAGCAAGAAATTATCTATGTAACCATGCTGAAAGAAAATCGACCAGTCACACAATTCATCACACTTCAGTCAGTTCCAAAAGCTGATGCTGAACATCTCACAGAGGCACTCAAGGAAACAATGAAAGAAAAACTGAAGTTGAAAGACTGGACACAGAATATTGTCTGCTGCTGTTTCGACGGAGCTTCAGTGAATTTGGGCGCACTGTCTGGTGTAGCTACAAGACTAGCAAAGGAAGCTCCACAAATTATACCTGTGCACTGTTGTGCCCACCGCCTAGAGTTGGCAATTAAAGATGTAAACAAGGAGGTCCCTGCTGTTGCCTCAATGGAATCCAGCCTTCAAACTGTCTACAGGCTGTACAAACGATCAAGAACTAAATGGAATGAACTTCAGGTCACCGGGAAGACACTTAACATCCAAGTACGAAGACCCATAAAGGTGGTTGGGACAAGGTGGCTGGCTCATCATCACCGTGCACTAACATCATTCTTCCACAACTGGCCGGCAGTGATTGTTCATCTTGAGGATCTCAGTCAAACTGGTGACAGCAAAGATCGGTTCACAGCAACAGAATTGTTAAAAACTCTGAAGTCTTTGGAGTTCATCTTCTTCATGAACTTCATGCTTACATATTTGGCCGTAATGGCTGAGCTGTCCTTAGTTCTGCAAAGAAACACCACCACTATTGATGTTGTAATTGACAAAACCTCTGCAATAAAGCAACAGCTACAGAAGCTGCTAGATGCCACAGAACTAAACACCATTCTGGACAATGGATTTGATAATCCGGAAAATCCTACAAAATTCAAGTCCCTGGAATTGGAAACTAGTCAAACCAGAAGCACCAGGAGTAAAGCACCTCCCCCCTGCAGTGACAATGAAACCACATCAGTTTCTACAGGTGCAGCAAGGACAAAAAAAAGTTGCTGTTCAGGCAAGAAAGATAATTCAAGGCACCATAGACAACATTGCTAGCCGTTTTGAGCCCTTACTGTCTCATCCAGTCATGAAGGCAGCAGCTGCAATAGTGAACCCTGCAAATTGGCCAGAATCTCCAGAAGCACTTGCAGATTATGGAGTGCATTATGTCACAGACTTATTCAATCATTTTAGGGTACTTTTGGACAACAGAGAGGTTAATCAAACACAATGCCAGCTACAGTGGCTTGAACTGAAATTGCACCTGTCAAAGAGACGTCGCTTAGAAAAAGGGTTACACCTTAAGCAACAGCAAAAGGGAACAAGTAACTATGATCAGAACCCTTTCTTGAACCCCCTCAGTATGTGGTCAACAGTGCTCTCAGATGAGGAGTATCAGCAGAGATTCAATCACATCCTCCCTATCATTCGGATCATCCTTGTTTTGCCAGTGCACACAAGTGAACTGGAACGTGGATTCAGCCACATGAATGTCACCATGAATGACCAGCGCACTCATCTCACTACAGAATCATTGACAGCTCTGCTAACAATCAAGCTTAGTGGACTGGACTTCAAAACATATGACCCAATCGGGGCTATTATGAAGTGGTGTCCATGGAGTGACAAGGGGAAACTCAAACGCAGACTGCACACAAAACCCTATGGACCAAGAAGCAAACACCTCAAGCCTGGGGAGCCCAACAAGTCTGTGCCCTCTTCACAACTTCCAGACCCTGCATGGCAGTCGGACTCGGACTCCTCTGATGCAGCGTTCTCTGATGGTGAGGATGATCCCGACTACTCTTTTGCATAAAGGTGAGGTGACTTAAAAACAATTCTGCATTTGAGTTTGTCACGTAACAACTATTTCACTGAAACTAAATGGTGCATGTAACTTTTTGAAGGTGCATGTAAACTTTTTGATCTGCATGCACTGGTGCATGTAGTTTTTTTTTTCTAATTCGAAGCCTGGCAGTCCAGTGTTAATTTCGAGCCCTGGCTTTGGTTCTCTCCTGTGCCACGAGGGTTTTGCTTTGGCTGTCCGGTTTTTCTCCCTCCTGAAAAATCAAACACTTTAGATTTCTAGCTGTGTTCCGTGATCGAAAATGGATACAGGTCGATGTGGCTGGCTGCCAAAAGGCCGCCTTTACATGCCTACGGCTCGACAACGATGTAGCCACGTCCGTTGCAATTCAGCTTCTCAGCTGCGAGTAAAAGATGATTAGACTCCCAAATTATTTTTGTTATCATAATACGTACCGGTAATCTTATTGCCGATAGTTTCCAAATCACAGTAGTAGAGCCTGTTGACCGGGTCACACCCTTGCCTGATGCCAAGAACGATGTAACGTCCATCATCACTGACTTCAGCCCCACTATAACGAAAAGGAGATCAATCATTTATCAAGAGACAACCTGCATGAATATTTATTTCATTTAAGTTATAAAAATAAAAACCAGTACTTTGGTACACCAACACAAGATCAATTGATCATATTTTTGAATGCATGAGGGCGCTTTCTTCAGGGAATGTCTTGCATCAAAACGACAGTTTCATCTTATTTTAATTGCCTGTATGTAGTTTTCTTGCATCAATGACGAAATACCTAAACAGAATATCAACAAAAATGAAAAAACCTTGTTTGTTTACTTGTTTTTCATCACGTAAAAATTGGTCCACATGCGCCCTCACACGGTCAAAAATACGATGAATTGGCACAAGGTGTGTATGGATTTTCAAAACTTGTTTTAGGTTATAACAGTGGTGTAAATGAACAGTCTAGAACGTGAAATTGACATACACAGAAGCTTTAAAAAATAAAATAAAATACAGATTCAACGGTAGGGTCATTGTTTGGTTTTTGTCAACGTAATGCTGATTTATAGGCCAAATTATCAAGAAAGATACAATAAAAGTCTGCGGTGAAAGTTTCAGTCGAATACAGTGTCTACTTGTTGAGAAAATAGGAAAAAACTGTCACTGTATTTTTACCAAGAAAGTCAAATCCATCCACTGCATCTCTAGCTAGCTGCAGCATTTACACAGACACCACAGAAATTTGAATCTCCAAAAGTCGCCTTTAGGCGATCTTTGGAGATTCAAATTTCAATGGGGGCACTTCAGATGAAATAACTTTGCAGGATGCTTACTACCATTTCCATCTTTTTAACAAGAAGGCTTCCGGATAAAAATTGCAAAAATGTTTTTGGGGTCATTACAAAAGTATGACCCTACCTGTTATGCAACATGATTTAATATAATTTTTAAAAGTTAATCTGAGTAAGGTAATTTTAACCAGGTAGTCAACTGGTTAATCCTGTTTAAATAACCCCGTTATCCTTCTAACCCTGTATAAATCACTAACTAATCTTGTTTAAACCCCCACCAACCTCATCCATTTTGGTTCATCAGGAAACTCTGCGCAGAGGATATCTTCAGATTGCTTAGTTCCAAGAACGTGGTATTGCAGCTTCTGATTGATGTTGGATGTCGTCTCGGTGCCGTCTGCCTTGCCTTCTTGGTCCAAGTAATACTAAATTCAAGAAAAACGCTGACGTTCACAAGATCTGCACAATGTGTCTCTAAGCAGACTTTTATATGGTTTCAGACTTTGACGTCTGCCTGGTGAAAGGTAGGTGGTATTTTCTCTGTACATGAAGAAATCAAACTCTTTGATCTATTGGCAACATTATTGAGGAAGGGATTCAGTCCTTCCAATGCCATGTGCATGAACATCTTCTTCTAACATAAATCAGTGTTTCCTTGATACCATATATCTTTGTTTTCTGTTATACTTGTCTAGCAACTCTGAGCTGCTATCAACTGAGCTTGTTGGATGAGTTGTGACACAGGCTAGCAACATTCAAGTGAGGTCACAAAACTGTTTTCCCCAGGTCAAGTTATTTATGTATTCAGGTTATGTATTTCATGGCTCCACAACTGTTTATCAAGAGAGGCTGCATCTACTTGAGTCAACTTTAAAGGGGCTGTGTCGTCATGATCAAAGCAGCAGCCGATTTCACGAAAGTAGTGCGTAACTTGCGCCATGTCGTAAAGTTATGCCATGTAAATGTTGCGCAGCTGCGCCACTTCCTTATGTTGCATTTCACGAAACTTGACTTAGCTGCGCAACTTATATCTACCTTTTCAACGACTGTTGCCTGAATCCGATGGGGAAAATGCAACAGAGCGGCCATTTTAAATCGCGATCTTTTTTAGCACACGGCGACAACAACATGCTTCATGCAGTCTAGTGAAGTATCAACGGAAGTGTTCGGATAAGATGGCTCAACTTGGACCACTAATTACTTTTATTTGGACACATAAGTTTGTAAGAATTTATAGAAATGACTAGTTAAAGAGTTCAATGATTAATAGTATCAAACACTCGCTGCTTTTCACATTATTTGTAACAGAAAAATGTTGAAAATTTACCAACACTGACGACGAAAGGACGATCTTGACTGTGTGTATGTGGGTGGGATCGTGTGATGATACGTCTGCCTGTGTACACAGACTGGCATGAGTGCGGACATGTCGTATTTTTGTATCAAACTCAACAATTTTACCTTGTGTAATACTGTGGCCTTCGTTGACTTTTAGCCGTTGAATTTGTTTGAAGTATAACGCAATGACACCATGTATAACGTGCATAAAAATACACATTTTGGAGATTAATAAGGAGTAGAACTTTTACTACGTAGCTATAGCTAGCTCAAAATGGTACATTTTGGAACTTCGGCAGCTCAATATTCTCGTGAAGATGTCGACGATTGTTATTGCAAAATTTCAACCATGGTGGAGTGTTTTGTCAAATGGTTTAATCATTGAGTGTTTGTGGCCGATCGTTTTCCCTCCTTATTTTATGTTTCCGTGCACTCGATAAATTTGACTATTAAAATTGATTAATTAGTCTTTTGTGTGTGTGTGAAATTGCTCATTTGAAAATGGGGCTTAATTATAACAAACCCAGTACCATATCCCACACTAATTATTCAACTAGTATCCACTGACATCATCACCTTTTAAAATTATGTTTCGTTTATCTTTTCATTTTATATTTAGTTTAAGCTATACTTCAAAAACGCAAGAGAGGGACCCATAGGAAACTGAATTCATGTCACCAACAGTACCCAAACATGAAGAGTATTCAAGTCGGATTTGATACCACAGGACCAGTGTCTTCTTGTTTGGTTTTCCTTCAAAATACTCCATGAAAGAGTTTTGACTTCCATCATATCAGAGGAGAGGAACAGTATTTATTCATGAGGTGTGAAGAGGAAATATTTCAATTCTTATATCTCAATACTTATATCATTGTTTATCTTCAGTTCACTAAATAATTGCATTTGTTTTAAACATTAAACAAATAAAAGGGTGATTAATGTTGTTGCCAAAAATAAACAAAACTTGTTAATACTCTTTTCTGCAAACTCAATACAAATAATAGGTTTAACTAATTGCAATTAGTATTTTAAAAAAACTTTCATTTAACAAGAAAGTTATTTTCTTATGGGAAATCAACAACACAAAATAATTTGGTGCAACAAGTTGACCTATCTTTTTGGTAGAATATCATATGCACAGTAAATTTAGACAACTCAATTAAAGTTATTTTTTCCCTGTATTACTTCTCACTCAATATACAGCACAACATCCCTTATTAGATGTCATGAGAGGACGGAGATGTCAAGGAGATGGAGAAGAAGATGAAGTCGTGTTCAAGGAGTTCCATGTGTCATTCTCAGAGTCATCCAAAAGTTATTTTCCCAGCAAACTGGAAGATTGTTTCAAAGACTTAGTTTAGTTAATGAAATCAAACTAAGGGCCCCACAGTATGGGATTATATTCAAAGATGACTAATAAGCTTGTTAGTTTTAAATAATTCAGTTATAACTACAAGTTAGAAAACCCACAAGTCCAAAATATGTTTACCAATATCACAAGCAAGTTTGACCATTTCCAGGGGCCTACACCCTTTTTACAACAGCAAATCCTGTCCATTTAATTAAACAAAGTAAAAACCATTTTCTTCAAATATTTTGTAAAATTATTTTATCTGTTTATCGGGACCGATGCATTCATGAGTAGCAAATAAATATTGAGAGATTAAAGTGTTTTCTGAAAATGTATTATATGGTTGCAATTACAACCAACGAACGCCGGTTTTAATGACCCCAAATATCGTGGCCGATTTAAACGTTTATTTTCTCCAAAATAACGTGTTTTTTTTATTGTAAACTTACTTGTAAACCAATTGCTGATGAACGTGTTTTTTGTTTTGTTTCCGCTAAAGAAAATAAAGAATGCAATATATTTCAATACACACTGAAATAACGTCCCTGCCAAAGGATAGTGCAGCCTAACCGGGCAAAACACGTTGTGCCGTTGGCAGTTTATTAACTTGCGCAATAAAATACTGACTTACGCCATCAAAATCGAGTGCGTAAGTTGCGCCATTTTTGTGGCGCAACTTTCAGCCTTGCGCCACTTTCAGACGTGGCGTAACTTTCGTGAAATCGATCAAAACTTAGTGGCGCAACTTACGCACTAAATGCTGCGCAAGTGGACTTACGCAGTTGCGTAAAGTTTCGTGAAATCGGCTGCAGGCCTGTGGCTGTACATGAAATTAAGAACTGTCACCAAGTTACTGCATGCGGGCGCCGTTATGTTTGCCACTATCATTAATCAATTCTACTTACATTATAGAAGAGACCCTTGCCATCATGTGTCCAGCCCATGCAGCTGAATTTGACTCTGTCCAGTGTGTCCGGAAGTTGTTCTCCTTTTGCAACATCCATGAACTAAAACCAAAGTTAATTAAAATGCCTTTTTAAAAGATGTGTATCTCTAGGTAGCTTGAAAACAAGCAAACAAAGTGATTCTGTGTCGTGTCGTTGCCGAGCAGTCTAGTGTATCAGACCCAAGTTCTGATGGCTGAATCATTGGAGTGTGGGTTCGATTTTTGGTCAGGACACTTCTGTCCTTGAGCAAGGCACTAAACCATAATTGCTTCTCTTAACCCAGGGGTATATATGAGAATCTGAGAAGGCCGAGACAGTATTGTGATGGATGAACCCCATGGCACAAATTTAAGCAGATTGAGATTTGTATTCTCCCCAAGGAGTTGAGAAAGTAAGAGGAATGGTCTAAAAGTATGCCTGATGAACAAGAATAATAATGTTGTAAAGCGCCTTGATCTAGCTTACAAGGATATGTGCGCTGTATAAGAACCTATGCCAGAAGTCTATGCACGGACTCTTTAATAATGGATTGCAAAAGTCTAGCATACATCAACCCAGTTCTGATTGCAACCCACTTCTTTCCCCTGGAAGAAACTTTACAAAAACTGACCTTGATTTTGACCCAATCCGAACCACCACTGCTGAGACCATAAGCAAGGTAGGCTCCATCCTCAGAGAATGCATGTCCTCTTAGGGCCACCGTGCCATCTTCTGAGAATGTATTCGGATCTAGGAATACTCGCGGTTCAGCATCCAGGGAATCTTGCACATACAAAACGCTGAAGGGAATCAAAATGATGGCAATTTTAGAAGGCAGTCTTAAAGGCACTGAACACGTTTGGTAATTGTCAAAGACCAGTGTATCACTTGGTGTATCCCAACACATGATAGTATAAAACATTGTGAGAAACCACTCCCTCTGAAGTAACGTAGTTTTTGAGAAAGAGGTAATTTCTCACTAAAATAATAAAAACATCTTGCAAGAAGTTTTTATTCCTATCTGAAAGCACACAATATTGTACAACAAGGGTGTTTTTTCTTTCATCATTTTCTTGCAACTTCGATGACCAATTGAGCCAAAATTTTCACAGGCTTGTTATTTTATGCATATGTTGGGATACACCAAGTGAGAACACTGGTCTTTGACAATTACCAAACATGTACGATGCCTTTAATGTAAGTTTTTTAATATATATTAATGTTTGTACATGTACTTGTGAAGTTGTTGCCTGAATAAATATTATTATTATTATATAATTTGTCCAGCAACGAAGCTTTATATTGCATTGATAAACAACAAATGGCTTGTACAGCCAGACTCACCTTTGGTTCTGAAGTCCTGTGTTCATGAAGTAGAAATAGCATGAGCCACGCTTGAAGGGGCATCCATACTTTGGAAAGTCCCACAGTTGTTTGAGCCTAGAATGAGAAATAAAGTTCAAATACGTATTTAAATTGCTAATTACACGTTGTTGCAAAAGTGTCGTACATCTATCTCGTTTTTTTGCAAGAACATTGTATCTCCCACAAAAATTCCCCCGTGCCATAGTGTTAGCCAGTGGGGTGTCTGGGTGTCTTTTGGACACCCAGTTTTAAATTTGGACACCT
The DNA here is from genome assembly GCA_021014325.1 of Plazaster borealis. NCBI lineage: Eukaryota > Metazoa > Echinodermata > Asteroidea > Forcipulatida > Labidiasteridae > Plazaster > Plazaster borealis. The sequence continues at coordinate 15,611,450 of CM037455.1, read as the reverse complement.
TGTTTTATCTGTCATTAACATGTAAATGTATTGTAAGTGAACAATTTGGACACCCAGTTTTTCCAGCAAATTTGGACACCCTTTTACCAAATCCTGGCCCCGTGCAAAAACGTTGTATCTCAGCAGGTACTTGTTTCATGTGTACATCCGGAATATTTTAAGCGAGATAAAATATATTTGGACAATTTCAAACCCGCGCGTAACATAAGTGCTGTTCTACATGTTGTAGGAGATACAACCTTTTTGCACTGACACAACGTTTTAAAGCAACCTTTGAAAGTGACACAATGTAAGTTTTGTTGCATTACCTACCAGGCAGTATTTACCAGGTAGCTCTAACAACATCTTAAACCTCAGCTTGACAAACTTGGTAAGAGTCTCGTGTTGAACTTGCCATAACTATAGTAGTTCTTAAAGGGTCTGTAAACCTTTGGTAATGACTCTGAAAATTAATGGCAATAAAAACTTACTTGGTAAAAAGTACAGCAGCTTTGGAATGCATTTTGAGAAACTTTTCACTTCGAAGTACTGCGGTTATGGAAAAAGATATCACCTTTTATCCCCAAAAATTTGAATCTGAGAAGCTTTACTGCAGTAACGATTCGCAGATTACATGTATGTATTCCAATTGCAAATTATTCTTCCTGCGTGGACATAACCGCTAAAACGCTACAACCTTTTGAAATGAAACGTTCACAGGTTAGTTTTATGGTATATATCTACAACCATACAGGATTTAAACAAACAATGGGTTCCAACTACCAAACGTATACAGACCCTTTAATACAATAATAATAAGGCATTTATAAAAGCATTCTAACACAGCAACTTACAAAAGAAGGGCAAATGAATGAAACTTTTATACAGTATTCAAACAGGCTACCCGGGCGTACCAAAAAATGATAGATCTTGTTGGGAAGCCCCGGCCTGTTCATAAAACTGTTTCGCTAAAAAAATTTGCTTAACAATATAATTTGCTATGCAAAAAAAAAGCGGGTTGCCAGTCACAAGTAAGGTATAAATAGTCCATAGCATTTAGGCTGGTTACCTATATTTCAGGGCTCTAAATCAATGCTGGACCCCGAGGCCAGTGTATTTAGCGTGGGGCCAGTAAACTTATTACTGGACAAGTCTGGTGGTCTTCTGTTTTAGTGAATAATAATACCTCACCTCATCTTTAATTTTACAAATTCTGTTCAAATGTTTGACTTTGAGTCCGATATCTTTCGATTCTGTTGATTATGAAAGTTTTAGCCATTTAAGACAAATGAGATCAATCTTCTCTTAGTGCTTGCTCAAATAAAAACATTTTAAATTGTGACACTGTAAAAAAATTCTCATCTTGACTCTGGTCTTGTAACAAATGTTCTGGCCCAGTAACTAAAAGTGTTCAGCTATAAGCCACTGCAGTCTTGTGGATTTTCCCCTCCAAACTCAAGCCCTGTATTTGCTTGCAATTTTGTTCTTTCTGATTGGACCCTGAGCTTTGTCAATTTTTGAACTTGTACATTTGTTTCTATTCATTTTTTGTATTCTTTAAATACCTATCATGAAATGGTTTTCTCGTTGCACACTTCTCCAAGAAGGGCATTGTGATGTCATTCTGCGCATCCACAAATGCTTTTGTCTCCTCACCATCTGGATCCTCCAACCAGGCATATGGATCTGGCACCTGAAGTAAAAAAAGCAGGCCAAGTTTACATGACATCAATCATCAGATCATTGCAGCAATTTTGTCAAGAATCGATTACAAATTGAAAATTTCTGTTGAAACAAAACAAGGTGGTCGATGTAGAAATTTACAATTAGCAAAGTTGGTGAAATGTAAATGAAAAACAAAATCGGTAAATTATGTCTAATTGTGGTTCTAAAGATTTGAATTTTGAAAATACGAAACTAGAAATAAGAAACTTTGATTAACCCTTTTTTGAAAACCGATGACGTCCTAGATTATTTTGTCTACAGACATTGAGAGATGAGCTGCTAAGTTAAACCTTTTTTGAAGTTGCAACAAATTTTCAGCAAAAATATCTTTTAAAACTTGTCACAAGAGGGCGCTGTTGAAGATAAAATACATGGTTATTCCAATGGAAGACCTAGGTGTCAAACTTTATTTCATACAGAGAGACCATGTCAATTCTATGTCAAATTGTTTGCAGACCTCAAAACGAGGCCCAAGAATATTCAATTCACACATAATGGTGTATACACTACTCACTAGCAACCAGTTGGAAAAAGAGTGAAAAAAGGAGCAGGCCACGAGACGAACAAAGAAATGTACGTCTAATCTACTCCTAAAACTATGACTGGGGTTCGTTCCCCTGTCGATCGTGGAGACAATAGCGGAACAAACCTCTATGCTTCTACTAGGAGTAGGCCTATCAGGAAGAAAAAAAGGGGGGGAGTAGCTAAGAATTGGTTGGTGCAGCATAGAGCAAGGACAGCTGGTTTGTGTAACCAACCTTAGAGGTAAGGAAACATTGTGTAACCTCAAGAGGGAGAGAAACACAAAAGACAAAAACAAAGGCAGAAACAAAACAATTTGTGATTTTACTATTTAGTGGAAAAAAAACAAAAACAATACATGTATTTTAATAAGCAAGTTTAGTTAGTGTGGGCATGGAGTTTCCTTCCTCCAGTGTGGGACATGTGTGTGTGTTAAAGGCATCATACACGTTTGGTAATTGTCAAAGACCAGTGTTCTCACTTGGTGTATCCCAACATATGCATAAAATAACAAGCCTGGGAAAATTTGGGCTCAATTGGTCATCGAAGTTGCAAGAAAATGATGAAAGAAAAAACACCCTTGTTGTACAAATTTGTGTGCAAGTTTCAGTTAGGAATAAAAACTTCTTGCAAGAAGTTTTTATTATTTTAGTGAGAAATTACCTCTTTCTCAAAAACTACGTTACTTCAGAGGGAGTCGTTTCTCACAATGTTTTATACTATCAACAGCTCTCCATTGCTTGTTACCAAGTAAGTTTTTATGCTAATAAATATTTTGAGTAATTACCATGATTACCAAACGTGTACGATGCCTTTAAACAATAATAAAGGCAAATACAAAAAATGTTGTTAATTATTTTCAGGGTTATTGAACCTGTTTTTACTTATAATTGGGGAAAAACATTATTGAACTGTTAGTGTTAGCGTTAGTTGCAATAAGGTCTGGTTCATGGTTGATTATGCACAATATTGGTGGAAAGGGACTGTGTGGGATCGGAAGGAACACTACTTTTTTCCTTCCCACACAGTCACACAGTGCCTTTCGACCAAAATCAACCAGGCGGGATCCCATCCACATCTTCCTTCAAATCTCATCTGTTTCTATGGTAACACTTCACTACCGTAGTATTACATATTCTGTGCTGCTGAAGCAAAAGCAACTCTAGCACACGTGATCATGACACAAAAGTGAAACTGAACAGACGACGCGTCGCGACAATCCGAATGAATTTACTGAATGTATCTCGTTGGGATTGATTGGGCCATTCTCGGTGGTTCTGATCTGAAATACCTACCTTTGTGCCGTTGTAATCGTCAACAATGCTCTCATCTCTACGGGCAGCTGGGTACTTAATCATCTTGTTAGATTGGCCGATTCTGATCGAACAAAAAGGACGATGTGCTTTTTGAAGAAGACAGCTATTTACGGCAGTTACAAAGATGGAAAGAAACTGTGCAAGAGAGTTTGTACACACACACTACGAAGCAGAGGATTTTGGATGGCAATGAAATGTTTACCAATTTGTTACAATAGAGGGCGCACTCGCAACATTTCTTAGTAGCCACTTGTTGACAGAAAAGGTTTGGAAGAAGAATTGTAGAACTGCAACTTGCAAGTCGATTTATTCTGCCTCCACGGCGTAACTATGATTAACGAAAAGGTAAATTGTTGTCTTTTTTGTATTTTGATTGATTGGAGATTTCTCATTTAATTCAAACCTTCGTCGGGAGAGTACAGGGAGTTCTGTTTTCACTTCACACAAAATGTTGAATGGGTGGGAGTGGGACAACCATTCTACAACCAACATCGAAACTTTCAATCATTGAAAGATGTTTCAAGCTATCGGCTGTGCTTCTGCTGTGGTCACATACCAGAGCATAGGATAACCTCTTGGTTCTCGGACTATTTGTTAAAAACATTTAAACCGTGTTAATGTACAAGGCTTTATGGATGGTCTACTCTCTCTACTCTAGTCTTATGCATTGATACTAATTTTGTAAACTAGCATAGCAAAATAACAAAAACAAGGAAGACATATTTTAGAATTATTAAAGGGTTCCTTATTAAAGTCACAGTGGATAATTTATTAATTAGCCCGATCCGGCTTTCTTTCTTATTAGTTCTACTGTACCGGTAGTACTACTTCACCTCTGTGTTAGCTGACAGATTGTATAGCGCCCTCTTTTTTTGACGCATACACGACTAGCCGACTCTATCCCCTAATGAGATATTAATTTCCTGAATTTTTTGTTCACATCCTGGTAACAGGGCGGAAACAATCCTGTTTCGTAATCGATACGTTCCACGATCAATTCCTGACATGCCTGAAGGCGGCTTTTTCTATTTTTCTTGATTTTTTGCTCCTGAGAATTTTTTTTAAAAGGGAAATAAAGTCTGAAATTCTAAATGGTCAGATTCCCATCTCGTGAAAACGAAGTCACAACCACAATGTTAATAATTGTAAAAAACAATTTTTATTATTTTTGGGATGGAAAAAACCTCGGCTTCAGCTGGGATTCGAACAACAAGAAGTGTGTCGGTTGATAAGCGGGAGGCATTTCACTGAGCTACGCAGCAGTGGTAAAAAGTCCCTGCAAATTAATACGTTAAACAATTTTGGCTTCTCGTGTACGCGTTGAAGAAGGCACGATACGATCTGCCGGCTTAATAGCATTTAGTAACACTTAGCTGGTGCCGGCAAGGTGTCCACTATCTTATTTGTAAGTTTGTGCAAAATATTTTTAATTTTTCAATAATGTTGAACATTGAATATCCCACAATTCTTATGTGTTAATATTTTCGTTCAAGGGCTAAGTTAGTTCCAGTTTGACATTGTTTGGTAGTAGAACAAAAGTTGTTAAATAAAAGCAGTAAGTCTGCAGTAACACCAGGTCTTTAGGCCAAATAGAAGTATACACAGCGTTACCTCTGCCCGCTTCCCTATTTTTTTTAACCCTCATTCCTTCAGGGCCTATTTCCTCTTTTTTTTCCTCATCAAAATCTCTGCCTGACTTTTTATTTTTATTTCAAATATGTCTAAATTTGTAGATGAGCAAAGTTATGCTGGTTCCCTGCAGGATAAAATGAGCCTGCAGGTATGTTGAAAAGAAGAACACAAAGTTGGGGGGGGGCTGCCTTCTTTCTTTTTTCTTTGGTCTTACAGTCCTGGCCTAGTATGCAATCAATGTTGTACCCAAAGTGACCCACACAAGTTATAAACTTGCGCGTTGTTTAAAGGAACATTACTGAATTGGTTTTTGCTAACAAAACAGTTGCTGGCAGTGTAAGCACTTTATATAATCCACCATATACATAAACTGACAAACCTGTGGGAGTTTGAGATTGATCGGCCATCTGGGTCACGAGAAAATAGTGAAAAACTGATTACACATTTGCATGTGTTATACAATGCATGAATAAAACGCTCATGAGCGATAAACTACAATCGGAAATTAGTTTTATTTATTTCTCATCAAATATGGCATTTCAGACAGAAATATTTCTAGGGATGTTTTCTACTATCATCATCAGTAGTTTTGTGTAAGTTTTATGTAAATCTGTGATCTTAAATTTTTTTTTAATTACCAGTTCTGTAATGTTCCTTTAAACTTGCGCATGTTTCAAGTTTGCACTCAACATCAGTATAATTAAAAGTTTAATCAAAATGATCTGTTCAGTATTTGAATGATCACCTTGCATTGGATATTTTTTTTCAATAATCAATAATAATTGTTGTCATTCTCCAACAGATTATTGGCACAGACTTGAAAAGATAAATTACAGTGCACTATCATCAGATCATTAGATTTCCATCAACAAAAATCATCAAATTAATTTGGAACAACGAGACAAAGAAACGCAATCAAAGATCCCGGATCATGTGTATTCCTGATGGAGTTGTACGACAAAGTAACCACCCTAGGGACTGGGGCAGGTGGAGCTGTGTACTTGGTTCGACACAAAGAAACTAAAAAGTGAGCATAGTTTCCCTTTTGTTTTTGTGACATTAATACACTCCTTTATCATTCCAATAAGGCCAAATAAAATAAAAAACATTTTTAGCGTCCACGCCCTTTTTAGAGGTCGCCTCCTTTTTTTTTCTTCTTTTTTCTTTTTTTGAAGAAGAAGAAAAAAATGATACATTTTTTAAAAATAAATTTTAAAAATAAAAAATATCATATTTTAGACTTAGCACACCGAAAAAAGCACATCAAAAAAAGCTGGCAACAATCTTGAAAAATAGCCTGGCCAGTTGTCTCCAAAAATGTTTCGGACGGCCATTTTTGGAAAAAAAAAAAAGCCCTCCTCCCTTTTTTCAAAAAGGCAGGACGCTAAACATGTTTTTATTTTTTATTTGGCCTAAATGGAACATCTGTTGATTCTTATCAAAGCCTGATCTAGATGAGGCATAAGCACAATGGATGCCAGACACACCAGGGCCAACCCCTTCTCTTAGCCATAAATGTACTGAGGTCTTTTACGTGCATTGATAGTTTTTAATACAACACACGGGACCTACGGCTACGTCCCATCCGAAGGACGAAGTGTCGCGCAGGGTTAATTAAGGACACAAGTGACACGACCGGGACTCGAACCCGCACTCTGCTGAACAGAAACACCAGAGCTTGAATTCCGTGCTCTTAACCGCCTGGCCACGACGCACCACTCTAGCCTTTTACTAACTACATTTACATATATGTAGTTAGGGTTGTGCACCTACGTTTAGTTTCCTTAACGATTCAACGGAACTTGTGACTTCCGTTCTGCCGATTCCAATCCAAATTGAGAATCAGACTTATGGTGCGCAACAGGGTACCCATGATTGTCGTCGGTGCTGGCTCTCTATTTTTTGTATGTTGAGCCGAACTAGAAAGAGCAGATGTCAATACACTTTCGAGGATTAAAAATAGAACACTATACCCAGTCTTGATGATCGCAAAACCACAAACCACAACGTTGCACATCCCTTGTGTGCTGGTGTAGTGTTATCAACATACAAAGCAAAATGTATTACAAATTGTAGGGGATTCAAAATAATGTACTACAAACAAAAGGGATATCAATCATCCTAAAGAAAAGGAATGTCTCATTTAAAGGCACTGAACACGTTTGGTAACTTTCAAAGACCAGTGTGCTCAATTGGTCATCAAGTTGCAAGAAAATGTTGAAAGAAAAAACACCCTTGTTGTACAAATTTGTGTGCTTTCAGATAGGAATAAAAGGCTTCAATTGCAAGAAGTCTTAGTGAGAAATTACCTCTTTCTAAAAAACTACGTTACTTCAGAGGGAGTCGTTTCTCACAATGTTTTATGCTATCAACAGCTCTCTGTTGCTCGTTACCAAGTCAGTTGTTATGCTAATATATATTTTGAGTAATTACCAAACGTGTACAGTGCCTTTAAACGAAGGAAATTTTGAAACGGATTTCATCGTTTATTTTTTACAGTTAACCCTTTCAGCCCCAAGTTCTTTTGACATAAATAACCGCTGGGGCCCATGTCATTTGACCACTCAAGCGTGAAGCACACATTCTTCACACAACAGGAAGCTTGTGTTCAAAGTTCGATTTTACAAACTCTATTGTTACCTTGAAGATTTATTTTAGAGCATAATAAGTAATACAAATTGTCTTACTTATTAAATTTCCTTTCATATAATTTAAAAATCATTGAAATCAGCCTATAGATGTCCAAGTTTTTGGTCTTTATTTCCCCCTGGAGGGCACGCCGTAGGTGTTTGGCATTTCGGATCTTTCCACTCCAATTTGAAGTAATTGCATAATAGCAACCCTATTGTATTTTACCATCATTGGAAAGATCCGATCTTTCTCTTTCCAATGATGGTAAGCTTGGGTATGGAGGGTGAACATGGACACAACTACAGTTTTTAACCAAATGGCCTTTGTGCTCAGGCTTGAGTGCTTTATTGTTAGTTATCTTGGGCGATTAAAGTCGCCATTGGGGCTCAAGCAGGGTATAGTGCACAGTCGACTAAAGTCGCCTTTGGGGCTGAAAGGGTTAAACGGTTAAAGACGTCCCAACCCAAACTAGTAGAGTATCTCAAAAGCCAAATGCACATGAACGAGGTGCCAACAGCAGATTGGTCATCTAAGGAATCCTGTTTAGCCTAATTATTAGTTTCCTGTAAAGGAAATAAAGTTGCACACTTTTAAACATGTCTGGCAAACATGTCCAAATGTTTGAATACGTGCAAGACTTGCATGCCATGTCTTCAAGTGTCTTATTTTTCGTGGATTCCGTTTTAGGTTAGTGGCTCTGAAGAAGATACAACTTGATGAGAAGCGTAAGACACGGACCAAGGAGGCGGTTCAACGAGAAGCCAACATCCTCTCTGAGTTAAGGCATCCTCACATTGTCACATATTATGAGTCTTTCTTTGAGCAGACACCAGATGCTGTCCATCTCTGTATCGTGCAGGTATTAAAAAAAAACCAACACCATTAACCCATACCCCCATTAGGGTCCCTCTACATACCCTGCCAAATACAACAGAATGCAACACAGTTGAAAGGAGAACCATGCCAAATGCAACAAAATGCAACAAGGGATTTTGTTGCATTGTGCAGGCTTGTTGTTTATGTAGTGGTGAATTTGAGTTGACTGCCAAATGCAACAAAATGCAACACCAATATGAAGTCACTTGACTGCTAAATGCAACAAATTCAGTCAAAGAATGACATCTGACTTGACTGCCAAATGCAACAGATAACAACAAGTATTACCATTTGGTGCATATTGTTGCATTTAGCATGGTTAGGGTTAATCTTTCTACATTAATACCACGTGAAGTGGTTAAAGGGATTGTATACGTTTGGTAATTGGAACCCGCTGTTTGTCTCAATCCTATATAGTTGTAGATATAATACCATAAAATTAACCTGTGATAATTTCATTTCAAAAGGTGGCTAGTGTTTTTAAGATATTGCCGAAAATCTGGAGCGGTTATGTCCACGCAGGAAGAATATTCTGCAATTGGAATACACAATCTGAGAAACCTTACTGTCAGTAACGCTTCTCAGACTCAAATTTTGGGGGATAAAAAGTGATATCTTTTTCCATAACCGCAGTACTTTGAAGTGAAAAGTTTCTCAAAACACATTATACTATCAAAAGCTGCTGTACTTCTTACCAATAAGTTTTTATTGCCATTAATTTTCAGAGTCATTACCAAACGTATATAGACCCTTTAAACATGTCTGTATTTTGGAAATCTTCATATCCAAACCTTGTTTTTCTCACTGTCTCCCCGAAGGACTACTGCGATGGGGGAACCCTGGATGAGAAGATAGAGCAGGCCAAAGGTCATGGAAAAACCCTTGAGGAAGGTCAGATCATGCAGTGGTTTATTCAGCTTCTTATGGCTGTACAATACATACATTCCATGAAAATTCTACACAGGTAAGTCTGTCAATTACATTGTTTTTCAAAATTAACAAGTTCGCTAACAAGTTCGCTTTGAAAATCCTTTTCCCGTTACCTGTCGGAATTAGGGAGCTTCTCAATGTTCAGAACGGCCGGAACTTTCTAATTGGATCTGATTTAGTATTTCAGCCCATGCTCATTGACCAATCCGTTGGACAGCTGGGATGTGCCAATTTAAAAATCTCCCTGATTATGGAAACCTTTTCCCTATTATGTTGAATCTAGTTCTCAATAACTCCTTGATTGTTGTACAAAATCTCCCTGATTGCAAGATGCAAATGTTGGCAGCTCTGCTTTAAGTGCTGTGGGGCCTGTGCAAATTACGAGCTAGAAAGGAAAAAATCGGCTTGGTAATCTCTTTTTTTTCTCTAACTTTTAGTAGACTAGGCCAAAGTTTGTTTTGTTTTGTTTTTCCTAGGGATTTAAAAGCACAGAATGTCTTTCTGACCAAGAAAAACATGATCAAGTTAGGTAAGAAATGTTTGTTCCTTTAAAGGCACTGTACACGTTTGGTAATTGCCAAAGACCAGTGTTCTCACTTGGTGTATCCCAAAATATGCATAAAATAACAAGCAGGCCTGTAAAGATTTGGGCTCAATTGGTCATCGAAGTTGCAAGAAATGATGAAAGAAAAAACACCCTTGTTGTACAAATTTGTGTGCTTTCACATAGGAATAAAAACTTCTTGCAAGAAGTTTTTATTATTTTAGTGAGAAATTACCTCTCTCTCAAAAACTACGTTACTTCTGAGGGAGTCGTTTCCTACAATATTTTATACTATCAACAGCTCTCCATTGCTTGTTACCAAGTAAGTTTTTATGCTAATATTTGTTTTGAGTCATTACCAAACGTGTGCGATACCTTTAAAGTGGACTAAAGTGGTGATGTAGTTTTGTTATTCTACTCCTTTCTGTTCACTCTTTTTTCACCTGACTGCTTCTGTTACACTGAAACGTATACGTGTGTTGTGTTGTCATTTTAGCCTTTGAGAAAGACTGTGCAAGGGTTTGTGGTTTGCAAAGCAGCAAGCGTTGTATTTCTGTGTTGATTATTATTATTATTATTATTATTATTATTATTTATTTGTCATCATTGAAACACGATACAAAACAAGAAAACCAACAATACAAGAGACACTAGCTGATGACAGGAACTAAAAAAGTGAATTAAATCACTGTTGCCCTCAGGCATTTAGCTCCCGATAAATACAAGGTAATAAAATCCAATAATGTAGATATTTTATAATGTATAATGTAGAACATAAGATGGTAATTTTTGAGAGGCTGGTGACTGTTTTTTACATTCATGTCAGCTATTTAAAGGTCATAAACTGCCCATGTGGTGCTGAGTTGCGAGGATAACTGTGTTTTGTCGACAGCTTTTGGGGGAATTTGGCCTCTCCGGGGGAAACAGTACAGTGCACCACCTTGGCCCGATTTCATGGCTCTGCTTACCGCTGAATTCTGCGCTTGTGATCACCATTCTTTGCTTACAGGGCAAGCGTCAAATTTCTGCGCTAGCTGTGTAAGCGAGGAAAGCCAAGTAACGTGGACTACGCACGCGCACAATCAGAAATTCCCTGCTAACCTGTGAAATACGTTTGACGTAAGCGCAGAATTCCCTGCTTCTGTAAGCGCCGATTCTTTGCTTACAGTAAGCAGAGCCATGAAATTGGGCCCTTGTGACTCGCTCATATTGTGAGCAAAGAAAATTGACAAGAACGTTATTTGAACCTGCGACCTCTGGATTAACGTGCCGGCGCTCTACATGTACCAACTGAGCTATCTAGTCCTAATGTTAGCAGTCTCCTGAACTGTATTAACTAATCTTCCTTTTGAAAAAAACAAAATTTAATCCTATTCTGGAAGAGCTGGACACAATTTTTTGTGAAACTGATTTTATGTATGGAATCTGACTGGGTAAATTGTAATTCAATTTGGAGATGAACAAAGAAAAATTGACTGTAACAGGATTCGAACCTGTGACCTCCGGTTTAACATGCCGGTGCTTCACCAACTGAGCCATCAGAGTTATTAACCCTATTTTTGGCAGTCTCCCTAGAAAAATGCAATTTTAGTTAATCCTTTTCTGAGAGAGCTGGACATAATTTGTCGTAAAACTGATTTTATGAGCGTCTATTCAAATATCTGTGGTTGAATGATTTTTTTCATGATGGTTATTTTAGGTGATTTTGGTATAGCCAGGACGCTAGAACACACCATCGACAAGGCTAGTACATGTGTCGGGACGCCGTGCTACCTTAGCCCTGAACTCTGTCAAGATATTCCATACAACAATAAGTCTGATATATGGGTACGTTGATTTTTGTGATTGTTCTTGCAAAATTTCAGGGATAGGGTTAGGCTATTTTTGAACAACACAACACACACATGTTGTGTTGTGTTGTCATTTGAACCTTTAACATGTTTACGAAAGACTCTGTTAGAGTTAAAACAGCAGGCCTTTACCTAGTGACCTACCGGACATCATCCTAGTAGAGCTCAAAATTTATACTAGACCGCTGGCCCGAGGGCAGTGATTTTAGCGTCGGACCAGTAAACTCAAGACTGGACAAGTCCGGTGGTCTTGAATTATTGTCAAATGTTGACTTTTGAGTTACATGTAGATAAATTTCTTTCATTTCTGTCCAGTATCGAAGTATACTTACCCGTAAGTATAATGAGATAAAACTTCTCAAAGTGCTTTTTTCAAATAAAAGCAGTTTATCCATGTGTGTTTGTTAAACTGCTCTGTGCTCGTTTTGATTCTGGTCCAGTAAAAGTATTTCTGGGGTCGATTTCACAAAACTCTTCCTAACTTAGGACTAGTCCTAGGCAATGCTAAGAGATAGGATTAGTTTTAAGTTAAGACCAGTTACTGGTCCTAACTTCAAGATAAGACTTGTCTTATATCTTTGTGAAATCGGCCTCAGGTCCATTATATATTTTGAGCTACAAGCCCTGTGGTCTTTATGGAATTTTCGCCCAAATTCGAGCCCTGCATGCATTCTGCTGCCTAACTTTTGAAAAGCTTCTAGATCCTGTGATCGTGTGCTGTGAGTTCAGCCTGCTCCAATGACCAGCCACCCGCAAGTATAGTTTTGTTATGATCCACACCATGCAAAGCTTCAAACATTACTTACCATGTTTAACAGCGGCTTGTATCGAATCACTAAGCTGAAAAATCAAACTGCTGTTAATATTCTTCTGTTTCCAGGCACTAGGTTGCCTACTGTTTGAGATGTGTGCCTTCACTCCAGCCTTCGATGCCAATAACCTTATCAGCCTCTTCTACAAGATCGTCAAGTGTGAATTTGCTGTGAGTAGACCAGAGTGGTTCTGGAATAATAACAATAATATTGACTCTTATATAGCGCAATTCCAAAGAATGATCATTGCGCTTCAAACATTATTACCCCTGGTCACTGGGCCATATATTTCCTTCCTTAAACCATCTCAGCTCCCTGGGGAGTATACAGCCTGTGCTGCAGCCTGTAGCGCACTAAGCTAAATAATAATAATAAATAATAAAGAGATATTTATAAAGCTCAAACAGTTGCAGATCGGGTCCGCCTCAAGGCGCTTAAATCGATCACAAGAACCATCTCTGCCCTCACAGGTATACATTTACCCCTGGTTGATGAGCAGCAATTATAAGTGTTATATAAGTTAAGTGTCTTGCTCAAGGACACAAGTGTAATGACCGGGATTCGAACCCACACCCTGATGACTCAGCAACCAGAACTTGAGTCCGATGCACTAAACTGCTCGGCCATGACACGCCACTTTGTATAGACTATGTAACCCTTGTTTACAAAAAGAGTGACCTTGTACATTCCAGGGCATTTTCCTGGCAAGATACTACACTGGTTATCAGGCGAAATTGGGTCAATATGCTGTGATACCTATCAATATATGCCCTAATTGGTTGTAATTTGAAAGCTCTCCCGTGTCACATTTGATTTTTTTCTTAATGATATGTATTAGGAGATTCCGTCCATATACTCAGATGATATCAAGCAGCTGATCGCTACCATCCTAGTCAAAGAACCAGACCAAAGACCAGGGTAAGATGAAATTTAGTTTTGAATTTGTTTATTAAGGGGGCGGGGGGGGGGGGGGGGGGATGCAAATTCTTTCTGATCAAGACTAAAGGCCACTCAGTGTAAAAAGCTTCATCATGTACATAGTGTTACCCCAAACCTTGAAAGATTGTATCTCCTCCATGCAAAGTTTCAAGACTTACTTACACTGTAATCTTAACATTTAGTGTGTTCTAGTTCACATAGCAAGCACCCTTGTTTACAGGTTTCCTCGGGTTTGTGAGTTACAGTGATTAAGTTCACTTAGAAGGCATCCTTGGTTTCATAACCAGAAATATATAAAAAATAAATGAAATTATATTTTGTACAAATGATTTGATTGTTTTGTCTTGATTCCTCAGAGCAAGTGCCTTATTAGCGTTCCCCTTCATCCAGAAGCATCTGAGTCTCTTCATCACCGAGAAGGAGGATCAGTGGCAGCAGGTGCTCCTCATCAGACAATCCATCGACTCCTCCGCCTCAGACAATGCTGTCAATAAGAAGGGAGACCACGCCCATAATACTAGCAATACAATAGGTAAGGAGGTGGGAGACCACGCCCATAATACTAGCAATACAATAGGTAAGGAGGTGGGGTACCACGCACATAATACTACTAGCAATACAATAGAGGAGGAGGTGGGAGACCACGCCCATAATACTAGCAATACATTAGGTAAGGAGGTGGGAGACCACGCCCATAATACTAACAATTCAATAGGTAAGGAGGTGGGAGACCACACCCATAATACTAGCGGTTCAATAGGTAAGGAGGTGGGAGACCACACCCATAATACTAGCAATTCAATAGGTAGGGAGGTGGGAGACCACACCCATAATACTAGCAATACAATAGGTAAGGAGGTGGGAGACCACACCCATAATACTAGCAATTCAATAGGAAAGGAGGTGGGAGACCACACCCATAATACTAGCAACACAATAGGTAAGGAGGTGGGAGACCACGCCCATAATACTAACAATTCAATAGGTAAGGAGGTGGGAGACCACACCCCTAATACTAGCTATTCAATAGGTAAGGAGGTGGGAGACCACACCCATAATACTAGCAATTCAATAGGTAGGGAGGTGGGAGACCACACCCATAATACTAGCAATACAATAGGTAAGGAGGTGGGAGACCACACCCATAATACTAGCAATTCAATAGGAAAGGAGGTGGGAGACCACACCCATAATACTAGCAACACAATAGGTAAGGAGGTGGGAGACCACACCCATAATACTAGCAATACAATAGGTAAGGACGTGGGAGACCACGCACATAATACTAGCAACACAATAGGTAAGGAGGTGGGAGACCACACCCATAATACTAGCAACACAATAGGTGAGGAGGTGGGAGAACACGCCCATAATACTAGCAACACAATAGGTGAGGAGGTGGGAGAACACGCCCATAATACTAGCAACACAATAGGTGAGGAGGTGGGAGACCACACCCATAATACTAGCAATACAATAGGTAAGGAGGTGGGAGACCACACCCATAATACTAGCTATTCAATAGGTAAAGAGGTGGGAGACCACAACCATAATACTAGCTATTCAATAGGTAAGGAGGTGGGAGACCACACCCATAATACTAGCAATTCAATAGGTAAGGAGGTGGGAGACCACACCCATAATACTAGCAATTCAATAGGTAAGGAGGTGGGAGACCACACCCATAATACTAGCTATTCAATAGGTAAGGAGGTGGGAGACCACACCCATAATACTAGCTATTCAATAGGTAAGGAGGTGAGAGACCACACCCATAACACTAGCTATTCAATAGGTAAGGAGGTGGGAGACCACACCCATAATACTAGCTATTCAATAGGTAAGGAGGTGGGAGACCACACCCATAATACTAGCTATTCAATAGGTAAGGAGGTGAGAGACCACACCCATAACACTAGCTATTCAATAGGTAAGGAGGTGGGAGACCACACCCATAATACTAGCAATACAATAGGTAAGGTGGGAGGCAGTTCATGAGCCAAGGGCTGAAATTTTACATATTGGGACCAACTAGAGGGACTAATTCTAACATCACTTTTCTTGTTGCAAATAATCCATAACTTACCATAAACTATGATAGCCTTTCCAAAAAATTTGATTACTAGTAGCTTTAAAAAGCTTTTCACTGTAAAATTTGAAACTTCTTAGCCTCTTCCGTTGTTATTAAGTCAACGGCTGTTGAGAAAGTAAAACAATTTTAAGCCCATGTATTTACACGGAGAGTGAATAATATTTGAGTTGTGCATACTCAAACAGTCGTTGTATTTGTCACTTGGCAAGCATGCTGCCTGTCAACAATGTTTGTCAGAGTGCTGGTCCCGGCAAGTGTCGCTGGCTCATGGACTGTATGTCATGGCAGAGCACTCTCAAAGGCATACTCTTTCTTTTTGTTTATTTTGTAGCCTCTGAGAAAGACTCTGCTAGGGTCGAAACGGTAATGCCATTTTATTGCAAGATACAATACAATTGTTCACATCTCATGTGATACATGTAGGCTACTTCTCCCGGTCAGTCAACTTTCGACTGCAGACAAAAATGAAATGCTCTTACTCCTTTGTTCAATTGTTTTTTAGTTAATATAATGTTATATTGGCCCCCACAGAGCCTTCTAACCGCAGGTCAATATTGGAGCCTAAAGACTCGGGGGAATATTCTGATGACTTCTCCAGCAGTGAAAATGAAGATGATGATGATGTGGTTGAGGAAGACGTACCCAGTGAGGGAGAGGAGGATATTGAAGGTAAAGGCCCTTATTTCTTAAGTTGACCCTGATTGAAGCCTTGAAGACACGGAATGCACCTCCGCTACGGCTACAGCTATGGCTGTATCTGAATTGGCAGCTACGGCTACAGCTATGGTTAGATTTCCGCATCATCATGTGTTGAAATACAGTACGTCCTTAGCAACACTTTAGCAACAGTCATAGCCGTAGCTGTAGCCACCAATTCGGATACAGCCTGACCATCTAGACTAAATGTACCACCATTTTGGGAATCAATTACTTTGCAAACATATCATCACAGGTTTCACAAAGTTACTCAAAATTTAAAAAAATTATGAAAATTTGTTTAGTCACTATTTGGACTGCAAAAACATTTATCTTTCATTATACCAAATCTTAATCCTCAAATATGTTTTGTTTTGCAAATAAAGTAACAACTTTTTATAAAATCTAAATAAACTAACGTTTTTTGAACAATCACTTATTAAATATGAATTCATTTTTAAAAAGTTAGAACAGTTAAGGTATCAACTTTTATACACTATTTTTTGGGGAAATTCCCCGTTATAGAAATCCGTCCAAGAATGATATTAAAAGATCACCAACTTCAAATGCGATTATTTCTAAACCAAGTTTTACCTCTGTGGGGTCGGTCGCGTCAGTTCGTGAAACCTGCGACGATATTTGACAAATTAGCAGGATACCGGTCAAAGATGGTGAATGGGACATGGTATTTTGGCTGGTAACTTTATTCTGGTGAGCATAATTTTGTTGTTTAGCTACAGGTTGTGCTGAAGAAGCTCTATTTTATTTGGCCCAGGCCGTGACTCATTATTCGACCTCGTTGCATTGACGTCAAAACTTGTTTTCCCTCGGTAGAAGAAATTTTTTTTTTCGAAAAAACTGTTTATAAAATTTCAGAAATTGTTGAAGAGGTGATCGTCAGTGACGATGAGGAAGAAGGAGCAAGTCCCAATCTGAAATCCACTCCATCACCGCATCGAGGCGGGACAAGTCCCAGTCCAGTCACACAGTCTGGGGATCAAGAATACGCAGATGACTTTGAAGATATTGACTCCGATGAGGTAAGACATGTAGGTAGATTCACAAGGCCCATTCCCTTCATAGACAAATAAGTTGCTACATTTACTGTCTTTTTAATTTTTTTTGTTTTTTTCATGTTCATTCATATACAATAAGTTGCTACGTTGAGCAGTATTGCATATTAAAGGAACGTTACAGAACTGGTAATTACAAGTTTCTTTAAGATCACAGATTTACATAAAACTTACACGGTCTAATGATGATGTTAGTAGAAAACATCCCTAGAAATATTTCTGTCTGAAATGCCATATTTGATGAGAAATAAATAAAACTAAATTCCGAGAGTTTATCGCTCATGAGCGTTTTATTCATGCATTGTATAACACATGCAAATGTGTAATCGTTTTTTCACTATTTTCTCGTGACCCAGATGGCCGATCGATCTCAAACTTCTACAGGTTTGTCAGTTTATGTATAAGGTGGATTATATAAAGTGCTTACACTGCCAGCAACTGTTTTGTTAGCAAAAACCAATTCTGTAATGTTCCTTTAACAGAGACGGGTAAATCTTAGTTGACGATTTTTCATTCCTACGCTGTTTTTAATGGGCATCTTTGCTTCGTGACCTTTAGTCCGGTTTCTATTTTGGGTCTTGGCTAACAGATTTTGGTGCAAGTCTCGCCTTTCGACTTCCAAGTCTCAATAAGCCCTCAAGAAAAACTTGCCAAATCAAAATTCAATTTTTTTTTGAGAATTGGCCACTGTCGTGACAGTCTGAATCATATAATTTGTTTTTACCCTTACACTGATGTGTTTTAAGCACTGTATACTCAGAACAAAGTTCTTTGAAGAAAAAAAACCCGCAGGCAAATCACTCAGGTGGGATTTGAACCCACGACCTTTGCATTGTTAAAGCAGATGTCTTACCACTGCTATGGTCGAAACCACTGATCTCTATTATACTGACTGTAGGTCAGGCCAATGTGTGCGCACAAGACTGTGAAGTGTTCACTTACAAG
This sequence comes from Plazaster borealis, assembly GCA_021014325.1. NCBI lineage: Eukaryota > Metazoa > Echinodermata > Asteroidea > Forcipulatida > Labidiasteridae > Plazaster > Plazaster borealis. The sequence continues at coordinate 15,592,888 of CM037455.1, read as the reverse complement.
CGGCGGCCATTTTGAAACTTACAAAAAAACTGTTTAACACACACTGCGTGTACAATATGTGATTTTCTTTGTGAATTGGGAAGGGTTTTTGGATCATCAACAACCTTTTCTTTATTCCTAAAGCTTGTTTATAGCAATGTTATTGTATAATTTCCCTTAACCATTTAGAGACCATTCATTTCTGTATAATCATCACCATACGCCCAGACATGGTTTTGTTGCTGATTTTTTTGAACAATTTGTTCTTGTAAAAATGTCTGAAAAAAATACTACAAATCACAAATTTTGTTTTGTTTTTAGAAACATAGATACTTAACATGAGAAACATTGGAAAATGCCAATTCAGGTCACGACTTTTGCTTTGACCTTTTTAGTTGAGTGGAAGTAGATCAGATCTTGCAGCCGTTTGCGGCTGCTGTGGGCATTTTGGTACAAGCCGTTTCTGGCCGCTGTGGTCTCTAAAGGGTTAAAACATGCACGCATGCGTTGATAATGTGCTATGATGTGAGTATCAAATCGTTGTCCACTGACTTCAACAAACACACGCAACCTTGAAGACGTTGTATCGATCTCTCCTTAGAGGAAGAGATTTCTGCTGAGATCCAATCTCTGTGTAGCAAGACTTTACCTTCCAGTCCAGAGGGCTTTGTAACAGCACATGCAACCCGCTATCCAGACAGTTTAAAGCCCTTTTCACACTGTATCTCTTATCCCCATAGAATACAGCCCTAGAAAGGCCCCTGGCGTTATTGTATGCCACGGTTACCCCGGTGCACTTTCACACTGTCCCCGCCTAGGTCCCTATTCTACAGGGTTCAGGTTGCACGTTTCAAGAATACCCCAGGGTTTTACCGCTTACCCCTACTCTAGAGCAGGGGTGGCTAGTCCCGGGGTTTGCCGATTTGCCGGGGTAGATCAGGGGTAAAGCGATCCAAGTGTGAAAGGGCCGGCCATTATTCCGGGGGTTCCCCCTGGGGAATAATGGAGTAGTGTAAAAAGGGCTTAAAAGAGATCTGGGCCCAATTTCATAGAGCTGCTTAGGCACAAAACACAAAATTACGCTTACCAGACTGAGGTTACCAGCCAAAATACCATGTCACATGTACAATATGTGACTGGTATCCTGCTCATTTTCGCTTAGCAGCAAATTATTAAGCACTATTTTCTGCTTACAAAAAGCAGCTCTATGCAATTGGCCCCAGAGGTCGAAACGTGAGGCCATTAACAATTTTGTGGGTGTTTGTATATCATCAGAACTTTCAGGAGATCTTGAATCATGCTAGGACGGTGGTCGGTGTGGAGGCAAACTATGAGGATGACTTTGATGACGATAAGGAGGAAGAGGAGAGACCTGTCTCAAGATGCAAGAAGCTGCTCAGAGAGTAAGTCGGGCATAATAATACAAAATAAATTTGAATTTTTTTTTCACAGAACTTGGAAAAGTATGAGTATACAGTGCTTAATACACATCGGTGTAAGGGTAACAAAAAAATATATTCTTTATCCCCGATGCAAAATTTACAAAAAGTTGCATCAAAAAAATAACTTGTTTTTATATAGTGCTTTATCTATAGGCGTCTAAAAGCACTTATCATTATTTATTTCCAGACAAGTTTTTGGAAGTTTTTGAATTATGAGACCCATTTATGTAACACCTTGTAAGGGTTACAAGGTGCTGCGGCGCATTCAGCAGCCAATGCCAGAAACAACGGGGCAAACCCTTTCTCTTAGCAATAAGTGAAACTGGATTCCTTTTTGTGCATTACACAACACACAAGACCAACGGCTTTACGTCTCATCCGAAGGATGAAGCAATAATGGTTAAGTGTCTTGACCGGGACTTGAACCCACACTCTGCTGACCAGAAACACCAGAGCTTGAGTCCAGTGCGCTTGACCACAACACGCCGTGTGATTTGTCGGGATAGTTTCAATGATCTCCCTGCGCCTTCAGATTTCATTTTCTTAAAAGAGCCAAAAATGCCATCACAGAGGTGAAAAGACTTGCCTTTCTTATGACCAGGGGCCAATTTCATAGCGCTGTTTAATGGTAAGCAAATTAACGTGATAACTATAGCAGACAATATAAGTGTAAGCGTATTTCACAGGTTAGCAAGAAAGTTAAGCGGTCAGCTTGCGCGTCATTCATTTTCATACAGTAAGCACCGGAAGTCAGCACCCAAGGCCAGTGATCCTGACCCACAGGCCTACTATTGGTGTTAAATAACCGAAATGCTGAGGAGCAGGGAGAAAGTTCTACTGTTTCTTATTCGATTTCTCAAGATATATTTAATAGATTTTTATGATTCAAATAGGTTATATAGGTTTTCGTGTACTTACGGTTAGCAGCGTTATAAATGGAAACTCGCGCAAGTAAGCACAAAATGGGCCGTTAAGCAGCTTAATGAAATTGGGCCCCGACCTTAGGGGGCCGTTCACACACCACTTGGTAATAAGTGAATTTCCCACCCAAATTTTTCCACCAAAATCTCTGAATTCTACTCGCAGGTTTCACTGTGACTCTTATCAGTTGTTATCAGTAAAGCTCGTAAAGCAGTTCACCCAGGAACCCACTTCCCCAAGGCCAGTGATCCTGACCCACAGGCCTACTATTGGTGTTAAATAACCGAAATGCTGAAGAGCAGAGAGAAAGGGCCTACTGTTTCTTATTCGATTTCTCAAGATATTTGATCGATATTTATGATTCAAAGTTACTTTCATGATAGCATTTAACACAGTTTCCCAATACTTCACATTAAAACCCTGTAGTGGGCGTTACCGACTTTTGCATTCTATCACTATTGTTGGCAGTCAACAACTGACACTTTTGTTACTGCGTGCATGCGGGCATATACTGCCCCACAAATGGACCCTAAGCATTCCCAACTTCTTTTAGACAGTCCACAGATTGTATAACAGTTCCCACAATAACCTCCAGTTATCAATTTGTACCTACTTGGCATCCCCATTGCTTCACTGATATCCCCATTGCTTCACTGCATTCCCAAATACATCAAGACCTATGCTCCATTCACGCAGTCAATTGCCTTCATAAGCTCCGCCCCCCCTTTCAAAGGTATACCAGGCCAGGAAACAATTCCTTGCAGGCTTTGATAAACCAACTGGCAACCATTCAAGTCTGTAATGCAATACATTCACTGATAACAGCTTCAATGACAGCTTCAATGACCCCAATCGCCCCCTGTGCTAAGGCTATAGCGCACAAGGCAATGGGAATTCCCCTGGTGATCACTGACTTGCTCGGTTGTTTTTACTCGGCCTGGGTGAACCAACACGTCAAGGCCACTCAAACTTTTCTATTTGTTTCTCGAGTGTATAATAAAGGGAGTCAGGAAATATTAGTTTTTTACAAAATTAATCAGTGGAGTAATTAAAAAAAATGTAAAATGTGTCAGTAGGCTACTGTCTGCTCCCTTTGGGAGAGTAAACAAGAATCTGTACAATTTTCTTGGTATATGAGTCAGTAATCTCACAGGCAGTGACACCCTAAACTACATGTTTACGCCTCATGAACTTTTGATCAGATAAGAAAGATCGTGTTGAAAACTGTTCTTTCCCAAACGGGTAAGTAGTTCTGGTGGTTGAGTCATCGGGGTGTGTGTTCGGGTCCCGGTCATGAACAAGATACTTTACTTGAGCAAGATACTTTACTATGATTGCTTCTCTTCAACTAGGGGTATAAATGGGTACCTGCGAGGGTAGAGGTTGATATTGTGTTTGAAAAAGCTTTCGGAGCACTACGGCAGCCCGGGGCTGTATATTGTTATTGGAATGTTATTGGCCCAATGACCAGGGCACAAATGTAAAGCACAAACGTTTTTGTAAAATGCGCTATATAATAACTAGTAATTAGGCAAACTGGGGTCTGCTTGTAATTGGTGATTCACGTGATGGATCTGCCACTGCTCACCCATAAACAAATTTCTTATTAGGCCACATAAAAAAAAAAAATTGTTGATCGTCCCCGCCCGACCCTACAAACCCCCCCCCACCCCATTTTTTTTTTTTTTTTTTTTTTTTTTAAATCATAAAAACGGTAAACGACCCCGATTGTTTTTTGGGTTTTTTAATCAAAAAAACGGTAGTTTTAATGATCTTTTCAGTCAAATTTGGCTCCCAGATTTTTCAGCTGATATTTTTTCAAAATCCATAGGTCGGAAATAGATGATTGAAGAAAGATTATTCATGTTGGGAACACAAGAAAAATTCTTCAAATATTTACTTAGGCTGCGTTTTAGTTTGAAAATGTTTACAGAAAAAGTCATCTAGGATTTGAAAGGGTTTAACAAAACAATTAAAAACATCAAAATCACACAAACCCTTTGTTTTATAGTGATTATGATGATATCTTTATTCTTTATTTCATATTTTGCCATGTCAAAAAAAAAAAAAAAAAAAAAATGCCCTCCCTCCCCCACTTTCCATAAAAAAAGGACGATCAACAATTTTTTATTTTTATGTGGCCTTAAGTGAATAATTTTTTGTGATATTCGTTTTTTTCTTGCAGACATTGCATCGATTCTCTCGGGGAAAAGGTTTTTGCCGAGATCCAAGCTCGGTGCAGCAAGACGTCGTCTTCCAGTCCAGAGGCTTTGTCACAGGACATGGTCAGGTAAAGTCTCATCATGAATTTAAATTTTCCGACATTCACTATTAATAAACAAGTCGTGGAAACAGTGCAAAAATGTTGTATCTCCTTAAACAGCACTTTTCAAGTGCTACTCGCGAGTATGAAATTGTCCAAACATATCTCGCCTAAAACGGCCCGGCCGTGGGTTCAAATCCCAACTGAGTGATTTGCCTGTGGATTTTGTTCACAGAACTCAGGGAAAGTACCGAGTATACAGTGCTTAATTCACATCGGTGTGAGGGTAAAAACATTTTATATTATTTATCCCTGATGCAAAATTATCATCTATTAAAACAGCCCAGATGTACACACAACGCAAGTACGCGCTAACGTTTTTGCACGGAGCATTTTTTATGCGAGATACAACGTTTTTGCAAAATTGAGATGCAACATTTTTGCACTCAGACGTGACAAAGTGTTTTTGAAATCTAGGGCTCAAAAAACAAAAAGCACATTGGACCTCTCTGTACAGAGAATGGCCTTTTAAAAAGCACAGTGTCTATCTACCAGTGTCTTTACCAAGGTACATTCCATGGTAGTTCTAGAAGTGCTGATGTGCGAGACTAAATCGTTTGGCTGATCACAGTATCGGCAGACATTGGAAGCATCAGGGCCATGGACGTTTGAGCTGTCTTTTGGTAGTATATGCTCCCAACATTTTTCCCTTGCTCTTTCTTAGCTCTCTCACCTGGAAGCATGTGGCATAAAACTTCTGGTGCAGAGTTTATGGTTAAACTTCTGGGAAGAATTGTGGCATCAAATTCCTGGGGCAGAGTTTATTACTTTAGAGACCACAGTGGCCACAAACGGCTTGTACCAAAACGCCCAGTGGCTGCAAACGGCTGCAAGATCCGACAAACTTCCACTCAGTCAAAGTAAAAGTAATGACCTGAATTGGCATTTTCCAATGTTTCTCATGTTAACATAGCATCTATGTTTCTAAAAACAAAAGAAAATTTCTGATTTAAAGTATTTTTTCAGACACTTTAAAGGCACTGTACACGTTTGGTAATTGTCAAAGACCAGTGTTCTCACTTGGTGTATCCCAACATATGCATAAAATAACAAGCCTGTGAAAATTTGGGCTCAATTGGTCATCGTAGTTGCAAGAAAATGATGAAAGAAAAAACACCCTCGTTGTACAAATTTGTGTGCTTTCAGATAGGAATAAAAGGCTTCCTTGCAAGAAGTTTTTATTATTTTAGTGAGACATTACCTTACTTCAGAGGGAGTCGTTTCTCACAATGTTTTATACCATCAACAGCTCATTGTTGCTCCTTACTGAGTCAGGTTTTATGCCAATATATATTTTGAGTAATTACCAAATGTGTACAGTGCCTTTAAAGCACTCGGTCTTTTCATAATTTCTCCATAGCATTATAGTAAAGTACTCGGTCTTTTCATTTCTATTATCCGTAGCATTAAGTTAAAGCACTCGGTCGGCAATGAACACATGGAGACATGCTACTTGGTCAGCGAGCTACTCGGAGAGACGTCAACCTAGTCAAGTATTCATTTTCCCCACCTCAAGGTATGAGACATGGGTGTAATTGGGTGGATGTTAAGATTCTTGGTTGTGGCATGCTCTTCATCGTAAGTTTGTGGGGGTTTTTGTGGGTTTTTTGATAAAGTTAATCTGCTGGTTACCTTATTCTTGTGAGCATATTTTTTGTTGTGCTTAGCTACTTCTTGCGCTTAAGCAGCACTATGAAATTTGGCCTTGGTCATTGTCTTAGTGCTCCTTGAAATTTTAATTTCCCTTATGGAGGTGCCCTTTATGCATGTTATGAAGACTCTGCCCTGTCCTTACAAGAATGAAGTATCAGGCCGGTTACACACTTATGTTCCGACACCTCTGCGTTCCGACACCCCTGCGTTCCGACACCCCTATGTTCCGACACCCCTAGTGTATTTTCCTAACCCTAACCCTAACCCTAACCCTAGCCCTAGCATGGAAATCACGAGGGGTTTTTCGGAACATAGGGTTGTCGGAACATGGGGGTGTCGGAATATAGAGCAGTCACCTGTATGTTCATGTAATGCATTAACAAAAAAATACTTTATTTGTGGGTTCATTGTTCTTCCAGTAATTTTTGTTTTTTAATCATTGCTGCTCAAAATGGTATTTTATACTGTCCAACTAGATATATATAAATCGTAATAAAAAGGTAGTGGGGAGATTAAAATAATGTCATTTTGGTCTTTACCGTTACAACAGTGTGTGATTAGCACTATACACTCGGGTATCATAATAATAATAATAATATCGACTCTTATATAGCGCAATTCCAAAGAATGATCATTGCGCTTCAAACATTACTACCCCTGGTCACTGGGCCATATATTTCATTCCTTAAACCATCTCAGCTCCCACTGGAGTATACAGCTTGTGCTGCCAAGTATGTAGCGCACTAAGCTAAATCAATAGACTGTGCAAGTCTCGCGCGTATCAGAACAAAGAACATTTTTTTTCTGAAATCAAATCTTTGTTTTAAATTATATCTTATGACTAAATCTGAACAACAAAAATACTCATTACAATTTTTATAAAACTAGTTTTAGCTTTTATAATAAATACACAAATAATGTGTTAATTATTATTGAAACAACATTAAAACTCTAGGACAAGGATGCTTACTTGATCTTAACTTTTTAGAAACCCCTTACACGGATTCGAGATGGTCACACGGGGATAAAATTAACGCTTGACGCAGTTTATAGAGGACGCTGACGCCTCAACAACCATTGACTGCAATGAAAAGGCTTTGCCTTGCAATTACAGCATCTTGCGATTATCATCGCGCATCCCAAACCAGCATAATTTACATAAGTTTTGTGATCGTAGGCGAGCAAATTTCTTAATTTTTTGCAGCAACCGGAAGCTGAGGTCAAGTTTAATTCTCAGGTTTTCTTTGTTATATTGTTGAATTGATGTAACTTTCATATTTTTGTTTACTGAGTATCACATTCCCAACAACGTGTATAATTTTCATAGTCATAAACTACGTTAAACTAAAATAATTGACGAAACAAAATCCTGCCCTCGTAAAACTTCATATTGGTTGGGGCCACAATGGTCCCGGAAGTTCAAATGCGCGCGACACTTGCACAGTCTATAACAAGAACCATCTCTGCCCTCACAGGTACCCATTTACCCCTGGGTGATGAGAAGCAATTATAGTTAAGTGTCTTGCTCAAGGACACAAGTATCATGACACGCGAATTATTTGATTTGAATGGTCCAATGTTTCTTTCACTGGTTTTTTTTTGGGGGGGATCCAAGGGGGCACTGTTAAGGCCACTACTATTTGAAATAAGAATATCTTTTAAAAGATCACTTTAAAACTGAAATGTCTGAGTAATGAAAGCCATGGTTTTTTGTTTAGTCGGGTCTTGTTGGGTAAACACTAATTTTGTACTAAAAACACAGAGTACAAGATTTGTTATCCAATACAAATTCAGAAGTACACAGCAGTTCAATGATACGATTTCACAAAGTTTATCTCTATTCTTCACAAAGCAATAAATAACCATAAGAATTAATCAAAAGATGAATGAAATATTGTACAACCTGCCACTATAAAAATGACGTTCAAATTATAAAAACTAGTTAAAAAATATTTTTGGAAAATTAATAACTTGTTTATCCTTGGCACTGTGGTACTTTGACACTATAACTTGCAGTCACAAGGATTACGAGTTACCGTGACGAGAAAATCCACCCAAAACAAACAATTATCCCACCTTCCTGCCTTTGGTAGGGTCATACTTTGGTAATGACCCCCCAAAACATTTGTGTAATTTCTATCCGAAAGCCTTCTTGTTATAAAGATGGAAATGGTGGTAAGCATCCTGCAAAATTATTTCGTCTGAAATGCCCCCGTTGATTCGAAAACAATAAAAGTATGTCAACAAGATTTCAACCTCCAAAGATCGCCTAAAGGCGACTTTTGGAGATTTAAATTTCCATGGTGCCTGTTTGTGAATGCTGCAGCCAGAGTTGCAGAAAATACTGGACAGCTTATGTTGCTGTTTGCTCAACAAGTAGACACTGTATCTTTCTTGATAATTTTGCCCATGATTAATCAGCACTACATTGACACATTGACAAAAACAAATCTATGACTCTACCTTTAATAAGTCTTAAATGGCGACGTTCATTTTGTTAATCTAGTCGCCGATTTTGCAACACGAATTACTGCAGAACAGATATCTGTATTACACAAACATCTGGCTCAAAACGAACTGGGACCAATTTCATAGCGCTGCTTAACGGTAAGCAAATTTCATGCTAACTGTAGCAGAAAAATGTGCTTGTTCATAAGCGTATTTCACAGATTAGCAAGAACATTAGGCGGCCATTACAAGTCTTATTATTATTATTATTATTATTATCTTGCGCGTTCACCATGGTTTTGCATTGTTACGTCGTTCATTTTCATACAGTAAGCACCGGAAGGTTAGCATGCCTTTTCGTGTGCTTACGGTTAGCAGCGCTATGAAATGGAAACTCGCTCAGTAAGCACAAAATCAGCCGTTAAGCAGCTCTATGAAATTGGGCCCTGTTTTGATCCAGATTTGTAGACATCACTAATCAAGACTAACCTTTAATAGAAACACAACTTCAAAAATAGTATTCTCTGTGGTTCCTTGTGAGCCTGTTGTATTATTTCACGAAGTGGTCTGCAGTCGATGACTGGTTAAAGGTATCAAACACGTTTGGTAATTACTCAAAACAAATATTAGCATAAAAACTGACTTGGTAACGAGCAACAGAGAGCTGTTGATAGTATAAAACATTGTGAGAAACGACTCCCTCTGAAATAACGTAGTTTTTGAGAAAGAGGTATTTTCTCACTAAAATAATAAAAACTTCTTGCAAGAAGTTTTTATTCCTATCTGAAAACACACAAATTTGTACAAGGGTGTTTTTTCTTTCATCATTTTCTTGCAACTTCAATGACCAATTGAGCCCAAATTTTCACAGGCTTGTTATTTTATGCATATGTTGGGATACACCAAGTGAGAACACTGGTCTTTGACAATTACCAAACGTATACAATGCCTTTAAGGGTATTATACAGGATTGGTAGAGCTGAAAAAATAGTCGCAGACAGTGTTCATGTTTTGCAGGGTTCTCCCAATGCACAAGCTAGAGTATCAGGCCGATACGCGCAATTTGCGTGTCGATATGCGCAAATTTCGGCAGCAAACATCAAGAGAAAACCATATAGAATGCTCCAGATGGCACAGTAGTGCTTTTAAAACCAAGATAAACACCAATTAGAAAACATTCCAAAGACCTTGTTTCAATTCAGCGTGCTTTGGGCAACCTTCCAAAATTTGGTTCCAGAATGCCCCTTAGCTTTGAAAAAACCTGGGGAGAACCCTGATACCAGATACATTGAATAACAAACTTGTGAAAATATGGGCTTAATCCATTGTGCGAGTCAAGAGAAAATAGTAAAAAAACATGCAGTTTTTCAGCTTGTAAACACTTTGTCCTTATTTTTGGTTGTAACAACCGAAAACTAGTTGTTGGTTTCATTTTTTAGGTTTTCAGATACAGTTTTGTTGAATAAGAGTTCGGTTTCAGAGGGCAATATTTCACAGAAAAAAAAGGTTCTAGTATGAACTTCATAATTGTAAGCTTTCAGACCAAAATTAAACAATGATGTTTTTTATCCTTACCAATCCTGTATAATACCTTTAAATACCTGATTGAATTTTAATTCTGTAAATTTGTACTTTATTTTCTTGAATGATGATAAGCTTTGTATATAAGTAAAATGTGTAAGTGCCTATTTGACTCCGAAAAGCATTAAGTAAGATGTACATGTATATAATATGCAGCTTTAAAAATATGCAAACAGCAGATAAATAATATTATTTTTAATATTTGTTAATGATTTATTGTTTCTAGAGTTCTGGTCAAGACAGTTGGAATGCGGTTTTATCACGCACAGTACCCCTGTATCAAAGCCATATACTGAGAGAGTTGTGACAACTTGCGATTAGAAGCCATTTTGTGTATAAAAAAACCGCATCGTGGGCGAATACAGGGTGCCAGACTAGTCTGCCCATTGGGTTGTGCTGCATTTGGACCGAAAAGGGCATCCAGCAACCACGTGACCGAAGAAAACTGGTCCCTCTATGTCGCAACTCTCTCAATACACAGCTCTGCCCTGAATCAATGTTGAAAGTTACGTGGCACGATTTTCGCTGCTGAATGAAATTTTTGTAAAGAAGTTTTTTCTCTGTGAATGATTTCTGACAGATGATGCCGTTTCAAAACGAAAGTACAAAAACTTTGGCATTTATGCCACAGACAATGCAGAAAATACACGTAACATGCAAAATTGTTTGTACATGGCTGATGGACGTGAGATAATGTCAGGATTCCGACAATACTTCATTTTAAGTTTTTAAATACCTTAAATGAAAGCTTGTAACTTTCCTGAATCTGTAAAATTTCAATTTTAATTGTTGGGGTCAAATCGGCCAAAAATCGGACTTTGCATCTTTAAAGTAAGGCCACGCTCACACTCAAGATTATACTATTCGAGGCAAAGCTTTCTGTGAGAACATAAACGACTCAACATTTTATGAGGATGCTGAAGATGCAACTTTTCCTACTTCTATCGTCCAGAATTGTACTACTCTCTTGTGAAATATAACTGTAATAGAAAATGTTTCCGTCCTCAATGTTATTGACTTTCTTTGTTATGCTTTTAGGAATTGAGGTGTCTATGAGTGTAAATATTCTTCAGTGTTTTGCGCAATAAAATTCAAATACGTTTTGTAATAAAGATCGTCTCAATATCTCTTTATTTTATAAACATTTTGAATGTTTATGGGAGAAAGATTCACAACTGTTCTAGTTTTTTTCCCTTGGAACAACCCCTTACTCACTCAGGATTTTTGGCCTCAATCCTCCCATATCTTCTCTTCCTGTGTCACTTCACACCAAATTGACCTTAAAAAGGTTCTGCCTTATGATTTGCTTACAGTACGTCACATGATATGTCCTATTTTTACTTGAAAGCTGCGCGATCGCGATGCACTATACACATTATGATGTGTATAGTGCCAATGTACTATTACCAATGTACTATACCCATAGCAACAGAAGCTTCTTGGTACCTAGACGTCTAGGCACAATGTCCTATACCAATGTACTATAACCAATAGCAACCAATGTACATACCCGTAGCAACCAGTGTACTATACCCATAGCAACAGAAGCATCTTGGTACCTAGACGTTTAGAAACAATGTACTATACCAATGTACTATAACCCATAGCAACCAATGTACATACCCATAGCAATCAGTGTACTATACCTATAGCAAAATAAGCTTCTTGGTACCTAGACGTCTAGGCACAATGTACTATACCAACTTACTATACCAACTAACTATAACCCATAGCAACCAATGTACATACCCTTAGCAACCAGTGTACTATACCTATAGCAACAGAAGCTTCTTGGTACCTAGACGTCTAGGCACAATGTCCTATACCAATGTACTATAACCCATAGCAACCAATGTACAAACCCATAGCAATCAGTGTACTATACCTATAGCAACAGAAGCTTCTTGGTACCTAGACGTCTAGGCACAATGTCCTATACCAATGTACTATAACCCATAGCAACCAATGTACATACCCATAGCAACCAGTGTACTATACCTATAGCAACAGAAGCTTCTTGGTACCTAGACGTCTAGGCACAATGTCCTATACCAATGTACTATAACCCGTAGCAACCAATGTACATACCCGTAGCAACCAGTGTACTATACCTATAGCAACAGAAGCTTCTTGGTACCTAGACGTCTAGGCACAATGTATGGGTAGTTATAAAACAAATATTCACTGATTTTACTCGTGCTAAAACTACTGGTTAACATAACCGAATGTAGGTAAGCTACTGACGCCTTGCACCAACGTTACACGTGGCTACTGTCTGCCACGCTCGACATTATGGTCGTCAAATTGCTTGTACAAATTATGGTAAGCGTGTAAACGCTGCATCGCATAAAATCCACACTACACTGTATTAACAAATGGGGACATACATCGACTCCCAATATGGCACAACCAAGAATTTAATGATGATGACGCTGGGAGAATTCGAATTCGCCGTACTTTTGACCGTGTGAGGGCATAATGTGAAGAGAGAGACCGGAGATAGAAACAAACAGCAACATCGACAGCACGCGATATGCAAAACACGTAAACAAACTGGGTTTTTTGTTCATTGTTATTATTATGTTTATTTATTTCGTCATTGATGCAAGAAAACTACATACAGGCAATTGAAATAAGATGAAACTGTAATTGTGCTGCAAGACAACTCCTGATGAAAGCGCCCTCATGCATTCAAAAATATAATCAATTGGGTCAATACAACACAGGTATTTTCACTGTAGACTTATACACCCTGAAATATCCTCATTCCCAGATTACTTTATGTAGATCCACTGGACCGCTGGCCTGAGGCCAGTGATTTTAGTATCAGGCCAGTAAACTCATATGACTGGACAAGTCCGGCGGTCTTGTGTTTGTGTTCAAATGTTGACTTTCAGTCTCATAAATAGAATTCTGATGAATATTCTCTTAGTACTTTTTCAATTTCAAATAGTTCAATTATTTACCTGTGTAGGCATTTTTTCTTCTCACTTCAATTCTGGTCTTGCAAACAAAATTCCGGTCCAGTAAATATTTTGAGCTACAAGCCCTTCGGTCTTGTGGGTTTCCCCCCAAATTCGAGCCCAGCAATCAAATATGTGAGATCACCAATGCTGTCCACACCAAGTATGATCAGCAGTACGGTACTCGGCACAGTTAGGGATGAATTTAGACGAATTTGAAAATTCCTCAAAAAATTGCTTTGGAGTCTGGGCCCCCCCTTTTTTCTAGACCCGGGAACCCTCCAGATATTGCAATTCAGGAGGTTGGCAGACTGACTCTATTCATCACCAGAAATACAAAACTACAGGTTTAGACACAATGTGGACTATTACTTTCTCCCTATGGTGACTGCTTCACTTCTTTCAAGAAAATTTGTGGGCTCAAGGAGGTTTTTCAGAAAATCCTGAAATCAGGAAAAATCATCAGTTGCCTGCAGAGTAGAGGTTGAAAAAAGAGCCTTTCACACAATTTGTTGGCGACATGCTTCACAAGTGTAGCCCCCTTTATCCTTAGAACAGATTAGTCTTGTAGGCAACTGCCAAGAATTCGCGGATGATGATGATGTTCACTTGTCTTTAGCCTCTTCTGTTTTCCGTTTGTTTCTGATTTCTGCTCTCTTGACTTTGACTAAGAGATGTGCCATCTGATACACCCATATCATCTGTGGAGGTCGAGGGGTATAGAACCAAGGGGTTTAATGAAGTGCTTATGGGGGCAGATAGGGGAAATATTTGGGGGACTGTGCCAGGATTTGAACCCACACTCTGTGAACGACAGGACTTGAATATGGTGCACTAACCCCCCCTTGGCCACAACGCTCCATATCATTCGAGGGAATTCAGAGCAAAAAAGTCGGGCAGATAGGGTAAATATTTTGGGGATTTGTGTCTTTGATGGTACAAGCATGGAATTTGGCACACAGAGTATGTCAAAAGGAAGATATTTGACCACAGGGCCATTCCAGATTTGAATTTTAAAAAAGAAAATAGGTAGAATAACAAAGCAATTTTCAAAACTTTCAAAATACTGTTTTTGCTATCATAAGCACACACAGCACACGTCTGTGTGTAATTTAACCTAAAGTTTCCATCTTTCAAATTTTGGAAGTAATTTTTCTGGCTACCACTTCCCGGGTTGTATCGTAAACTTGGGTGTGATCTCTGGCAAAATGGCAGTTAACAGTTGTATGGCTTCTGACTCTAGCATCCCGGAACAAAGATATTGACAAAATAGGGAGACCGCCAACATAGGGCTAGACAGCTCAGTTGGTAGAGCGCCGGCATATTAAACCGGAAATCGTTTGTTCAAATCCCGCTCTAGTCAATTTTTCTTTGTTCAAACCCAAATCATTTTTAATATGACTATTGGCAGGCCTCGAATTAACCCACGGCACCCACAGCAATTGCCGTGGTGCCCTGTGCCTTTGCTGTGGTGCCCTTTGCAAAGTTCCTATATAAATTTACATTTTCCTCATAGAAGTGCCCCTTAACTAGAGAAAAATTGCTGTGCCCCTTCAAGAGCGAAGTTCAAGGCCTGTATTGGTCTTTGATAAACACACTATGAAAGGTAAGTTCAGAACTTTAAATTGTTCTTGTGAAGTTCCTTTTAGTATAAAGACGAAGTGCTATGGGCTTCTTAATCGTTGGAGTCGTGCACTGTGTAAAGTGATGATCGTTTGCAATGGAGTTACATCACACTTGAAAAATCAGATTGTAGCGTGTCGCGGCCGAGCGGTCTAGTTCACCGGACCCAAGCTCTGGTGTCGTCAGCAGCAGAGTGTGGGTTCGAATCCCGGTCATGACACTTGTGCCCTTGAGCAAGGCACTTAACCATTATAAGGTAGTGCATTCTGCTCTACCAGCCAGGCTCCTAGTGGATGATACCCATGCCTACATCCTTACGGACTGTGAAGGGGGGTAACCCTGTTTCAGCCCCAGGAGTACATGTAGGTGGCAACGTGCAACTGGTGGCAGTTGATTTGGGTCAATAGCCCAAACTGGTTAAGTGTACCCCTCACCTTGAAGTAGCCGTCCGGCATTGTGATTTGTGGCGTGTCGTGGCCGAGCGGATAAGAACACAAGCTCTGGTGTTTCTGATCAGCAGAGTGTGGGTTCGAATCCCAGTCGTGACACTTGTGTCCTTAAGCAAGACACTTAACCACATGCTTCGTCCTTCAGATGGGACGTTAAGCCGTAGGTCCCGTGTGTTGTGTAATGCACGTAAAAGAACCCAGTGCACTTATCGTAAAGAGAAGGGGTTCGCCCCAGTATTCCTGGTTTGATTGGCTGCATATTGCGCCACAGCACCTTGTAAACCATTACATGGTGCTATGCAAAGGAATAGGTCTCATACTTCAACACGTAACTCCACTTACCTTGTAGGAAAAATACTGAGCGCTTTGAGACACCCATCGGGAGTATAAAGCGCTATATAAGAACTTCGTATTATTATTATCATTATTATGTAAGGTGATCTCTCATAAAAAAAACCAGAAAACCCCACAGATGCCTACAATACTCAACTAAATCTAACATTTGTTTGTGTACTTACAACCATCAGTAGGCAGTTACATAGGAGGGGAAGACTGAACACCACAGCTATGAATAAACCACTGGAATCAAAATACTGCAGCCTCGAAAATAGTCTGAAATATGAAGAAAAATAACGACAAAATACATACACACACAATATTTGCCATGTCGTTGCAACAAGGTCGTTCTTAAAATATTATTTACATGAACCGCGAGTTTTAGAATGTCATAAGGTCGTATCTCACCTAAGATAACCCGGACATACCACAAAGTCACCAGACAACGAGATACAGCATTGATGCAGAGTAACCAGAGGTTGTATTTCCTGCTTAAGCTACGCTCTTTTCGAGTTGATAGGGTAATAATGACTCTTTTTTACACCTCGGTAATACAGAAAGTTATTGTCCATGATTGTGTTGTCTGGTACAATGGAGCCAGGAAAACAGACAAAGATAAACTCATAAGGGTAGTTAAACAAGCTTCTAAGACTCTGGGAGAAGATAAAAACTTGGATGAAATGATGACCATCCCCTCCATAAATACCATAGAACTACATCGAGGTGAAAATGATTTTGAAAGAGGTGCGTTCAAGCTTCAACTGGCTCATTTTATACGAACAATAGGCCCCTTTGGCAACGGACTGTAAGTTTATAACAGACTTACTTGTAATTTGAGGCAGCGTACTCATTGATTGTTTCTGATATGAAGATTAGAAAAACTGCAACAAAAAAAAAAGCATACACAAACATGATTAGCCTTTGTCCAAGACAATTGTTCAATGGAAAATTGATAATTGTTGAAATGAACCACCATTGACTTTGGTCTGTACTTGGATGGGAGACATTACCCTGTACTGCAGGCCTGGGCCCAATTTCATATAAAGCTGTACAAAAAGTAGCTACAAGCAAAACAAAATTACGCTTCCTAGGCATAATAAGGTTACTAGCCAAAATACCATGTCATACATGTATGTACAATCTGTGACTGGTGTCCTGCTAATTTTGGCTAAGCAGAAAATGTTTAAGCAATAGTTTCTGCTTAAGCAGCTCTACGAAATTGGCCCTGATACTTCATTGAACTGCTTTAAAGCAGCAAATGTTACTTTTAAAGCAATTTTCTGCTAAGCAAAAATAAAATAATTGTCTGCTATTAACAAAAATCAGCAGGATACCAGTCACAGGTAGAGAATATATACAATGGTATTTTGGCTGGTATTCTTATTCTAGTAAGCATAATATTCTTGTGCTTAGCTACTTTTTCTGCTTATAAGCAGCTCTATGAAATTGAGACCTGGAGGCAATAGACTACTTCACATAATAGGCTACTTGGTGTGCGCGCAATAGCCGTGGAATGTGGTGCATAAATTTGATTGCTACCTAGACCAGCATGCACCTCATTCCACGGATAACGTAATACGCATGCATGGTGAGTATTTGGAAAGAAAGAGGTCTATTGCCTCCATGACCCTATGTTAGTTAAATATTATTATATATTTCTGGTAATGAAACCTAGGATGCCTCACAAGTGAACTTAATCACTGTAGCTCACAAGCCTGAGGAAACCTGTAAACAAGGGTGCTTGCAGTGGCGTCACCAGAGGGGGGGGGGCAGGGGGGCCTGCGCCCCCCCGCTCAGAACCCTTGCCCCCCCTCTTGCCCCCCCGTATGAAATCACAGAAAAGTGTATTCTTATAATATATAAATCGTTTAATAAGTACTAAAAACTTTTATTCATTGTGGACTATAACGCAGTCATGCCGACAAATGCATGGAAACGTGCGCGCGATCGTATTGGCGGTAAATGTATGTTGTGGTTTTGCGGTTACAGAGAGTGCAGGAAGTCACAAAGTTCAGTTTAATACGTGGTGGTCTGGGCCCTATCACTGCTTACCAAATAATTCTGCGCTGACGCGCATTGTAACGTGTGTATTTCTATGGGACGCAGCTGGGCGTAAGCGCAGAATTCCACGGTAAGCAAAGCCATGAAATTGGGCCCTGAACGCAGACCAATAGCTCCGTAAACACATTGTACACAGATGTACAACAGGGAGATTTAAACAGCAAAATCGCCAGCGAAAAAAGTAGCTTAGACCATTTTCTTCTCACTAAAGCGCCCGTCTTTGCCTCGTGCTCCAACACCTAAGAGGCAGAGACGGGAAAATACAGAAGATTCTGATTCTTATGTGGTACCATCAGAGTATTGCATGGATTCTGCATCCGAGAATTCCGCCCAGGAGAATTTCGAAGAAGATGTATCTGTTAGTAATACTGGGAGCGCTAGTAGCACAAGTGCCCTGACAAGCACACAAATGTGATTATTATAATTACACCCACAATTTCAATCCTGTATTTTGATTTTGATTTTTTTAATGGCTTACACTTGTCACAATTATTATGTTTTAGGTATTTACACTGAAATAAAGCATACAAACAATAATTTAATTAGTACTCACAGAGCCTAATTTGAGAATACCGTGTACAACTCTAAATTGATACTTGGTAATCACTGTTGGTAATTTAATCCTTGTATACAGTCGAAAAGTTTTATCTTATAAAAATGACAAGTTCTCTAAGATTGGTTGTTTTTGCAATCTCTTGTTACCTGCAAACTATGTAGACTGTTTTAGAAATGCATTGGTGTGTATCAGCTGGTGTGTATCAAACATCAGTTAACATATTTAATGATAATCTTGCACTTCTTTGGCCCCCCCAAATTTAATCTTTGCCCCCACTTGCCCCCCCAAATGAAAATGTCTAGTTACGCCACTGGGTGCTTGCTATGTGAACCAGAAACACCGGGGTTAACCCCTACTCTTCCACGATGAGTGTTCTGGGTTCTTTAACGTGCACTACCAATACTACAACACGGGACCTACGGCTTAATGTAAAAAGAAATATGGTCAATTGGACATATTTGGGACTGTAAGGTTTAAAGGGCAACCAGAAGAGCTGTAACTTGACTTAGTATCTTAAGGGATCTTATGGGATCTTTAGACCCTATTGGTGTCCGTTCACGAATGCTACAACCAGAGTGATGTGGTTGGTACCCGCTGTCACCTCGCTAAACGTGAATGGATTCGACGTACGTGTGAAAATACAAATGTACCATAACAGTTTTTGCAAGTATGAAGACACTTTATTCAGCCAAAACTTTTAGATTTTTTTGTATGTGACTTTTACTGTATCTTTCTTTATAAGAATGCCCCACAGTTATGAAAAAAAACAACCTGGGGAGAACCCTGTTACTTACGTAGTAAGAGGAAGAAGATTGCTTGAGTGTTTGCATGTTTTCTTGTAACGATTGTGAAGACAAGACAGAGAAGGTGACATACAAACAACGCTATTAACCACGGCTCCGTCCAATCAATCTAAAATGAACAAGAAAAAAACAAACCACTTTATTTTTATGAAATTATATAGCAAGGCCTGTACAGCCATATGTCGTAGGCACAGTCACCAATTCAGATATTTAAAAAAAGGACGTAGTAGGGCCTACAGGGTTTGCCCTTAAAGGCACTGTACACATTTGGAAATTGTCAAAGACCAGTGTTCTCACTTGGTGTATCCCAACATATGCATAAAATAACAAGCCTGTGAAAATTTGGGCTCAATTGGTCATCGAAGTTGCAAGAAAATGATGAAAGAAAATACAACCTTGTTGTACAAATTTGTGTGCTTTCAGTTAGGAATAAAAACTTCTTGCAAGAAGTTTTTATTATTTTAGTGAGAAATTACCTCTTTCTCAAAAACGACGTTACTTCATAGGGAGTCGTTTCTCACAATGTTTGATACTATCAACAGCTCTCTGTTGCTCGTTACCAAGTCAGTTTTTATGTAGTTGTAGTCTTTTTTTTCTTCTAAATATTTTTTCAATGATGTTTTGAGTGTTATGAGTGTTACACATTCAAGTTCACATCCGTGTTCTTGGAATGTGGGTCATGATTTTTGAAAGTGGTAAAAATTGGGCAAATCTGGTCACAAGTCTCGAAAAAAAATTCACATTTCACATTTCGCACCCTTTTGCCATAATCCAACTCGTAACACGACCGTCGGGAGGAGGGTTACGATTATCGCAACTACGATTATCGCAACTAGTTTTTATGCTAATATATATTTTGAGTAATTACCAAACGTGTACGATGCCTTAAATAATTGCAATTTTTTAATTTCTTTTATACGTAACACTAAACAGAGTTCGCTGCACAAACCACCAAAGACATGTGTAAAATTGACACAATGTATTGTTACAAATACAATGTAATGTTTATTCGGTTATGGGTCAACTCGGTCCGAAGTCATCTCGGTCCGAGGTTAACTCGGTCCGATGCTAACTCGGTCCGAAGCCAACTCGGTCCGAAATTGTTTAGCTTTCTAATAATCTCGTAAATTAAAAGGGCCTAATAATCAGCATTTAAAAAATAAATATTTTGCAGTTAGTGTATGACTTTTTTTAATCCGAAAAAAGAAGATAAATGTTCCACTTCAGTAAATTAAAACACATAAAACAAATAATGTAGTCAATTAGGAAGAATGTTTGATTGAAAGTAATATAAACAAAACTTTCTAATAATAAATACTACAAAATAAAGAATACCAATTCTATTCTAATGATAAATATTTCATAAAAAATTTAGAACCACAAAGAGTATGTTTGGTTTTCCAATTTAACTGTTAGGCCTAAAAATACAAGTAAAATTCCCCTACATAATAATAATAGAAATTTTCAACCATACAAAAGAAAAAAAATGTCTTACACAAACTGCAAAGGAAAGTTCATTTTCTACCATTTTCTTTCATTTCACCTAAATTATGCTTTAGAAAGTTGTCTTTTTTAAACGGTGATTATTATTAATTTCTGAGTTACAGCGTCGAGATAAATTTGTCCCGCCACTTCCCCGTCAACCACACTTTATTTAAATTTTCGGACCGAGTTGACTTCGGACCGAGATGACTTCGGACCGAGATGACTTCGAGCCGAGATGACTTTGGACCGAGATGACTTCGGACCGAGATGACTTCGGACCGAGTTGACTTCGGACCGAGTTGACTCGGACCGAGTTGACCTCGGACCGAGTTGACCGGTACCCGTTTATTCTGTAGTCGTGTACGTGTGTAGACATGGTTGGTAGGGGTTTTTGTAATGACTGAAAAATTCACAAGGAAACTCACATTCTGCATGAAAGAAAACATTCCATCTATTTCACCAACTCTTACGGCATCTGGAGACTCCATTCTTTGGATATATTGATGGTCTCACATTGGTTTATGGTTTACACTGTCTGTTTTCAAGGTTTTATCCTCGGAGGAGATGAACACGTCAACAACAACACGTGAACGGGTTTGTTGGGCGCAACTTAGAAATTTTGCTCCATCTTGAGATTGCGCACATTTTTGCCCAAACTGTCAATTGAGCAGTGAGCACCTGATGGTCTGCTCAAAGTGGAGATTTGCTCAAACAATGTGCGAAGTGGAGATTTTCACTAATGATGACCTCTCCCACCAACCGGATGTGCAATGTCGTAACGAGATTGGGGGGGGGGGGGTGCTATTTCTGTCTCTCCGCCCTCGGCTATTGAATAAACTTCAAACTCCTTTCTCTGTTCGCATCTGGGATTCTCTGCCCATGGAGGTCTAATTTTCTTCCTCATGGTCTGCCCCTCCGCTCCCTTTCTCGTGATCTCTTTCTTCTCCAGTTTGCATCCTCTGGTAAAAGGCGCTTTAATGTCCTGTTTATTATAGCCTAAGGCCTCTGTTTGCCTACGAGAATAGGCATAGGGCCCTAGGCCTGTATCTAGAAGGGACAATATAGAATCTGTTAAAACAACCACAAAAAACAGACAACAACAACAACAACAACTGTTCAACAACAACAACAAACAAGCAAACAATTAAACTTTGGATTTAGGCCTACCCCGGAGCGCCCACCCGCGTCGTATAGGGTCCCATTTAAAGGAACATTACAGAATTGGTTTTTGCTAACAAAACAGTTAACAAACCTGTAGAAATTTGAGATCGATCGGCCATCTGGGTCACGAGAAAATCGTGAAAAACCGATTACACATTTGCATGTGTTATACAATGCATGAATAAAACGCCCATGAGCGGTAAACTCCAATCGGAAATTAGTTTTATTTATTTCTCATCAAATATGGCATTTCAGACAGAAATATTTCTAGGGATGTTTTCTACTATCATCATCATTAGACCGTGTAAGTTTTATGTAAATCTGTGATCATAAAGAAAATTTTAATTACCAGTTCTGTAACGTTCCTTTAGGTTTTCCCTGTACAACTTTACCATTCTACTCATTATTTGAAGCCATCGTACACGTAATGACTCTGTATGGCAATACAAACTTAATTGGTAAGAAGTACAGCAGCTTTGGATAGTATAATGCATTTTGAGAAACTTTTTACTTCGAAGGACTGCGGTTATGGAAAAATATGTATCACTTTTTCCCAAAAAATATTTGAATTAATGACAAGCGTTACGTACGTAACGCTTCTAATTCTCAGAGTGTGTAATTCCAATGCAGATTATTCTTCCTGCGTGCATGGACATACCGCTCCAGATTTTCGGCAATATCTCAAAAACGCTACCACCTTTTGAAGTGAAATTTTGACAGGTTAGTTTTATGGTATATATCTCCAACTATATAGGATTGAACAAACAATAGGCTCCAATTACCAAACGTGTACGATGCCTTTAAATTAAAGTTGCATGGTCCGATTTTCGCCTAATTATTTTTATTTTAGCTTATTTACTTGGTTTTTTTTTTCTATATAGGCCTATAGTTTTCTCTGAACGGCCCAGGCAGCTGATACTGTTTCAAAGAAAAAAGCACAGGCCCTATAGACCTTAAAAAAAAACTTTCACTATAGGCCTATATGCACAACATTGTTTGTACATAGCTGATATTGGTCGTGACTCGTGAGACAATGTCGGGATGCCGACAATAATTCATTTAGTTACTAACTGTTACAACTATCATTGGGTGGGCTTTTAAATGAAAGTTAAAGATTTGAACCAAGATTTTTCCGGTCGAATCGGCCAAAAATCGGACCTGGCACATAAACCTTCGCACATGAGACTGCATGCATACTGGGGGGGGGAGGGGGGGGGCTTCTTTACTCAGTGCACATAGGCCTATGTGTACACTTTTTGAATCCCGTTTTCTGATTATTCTATTTACCACAGGCATAACTCCTATTGGATGGGGGATTCATCCCCTCTTTTCCTTCGGGATGATAAATATTTGGCCATCTTCATGTGCTTATTTCGGCCACACTATAGGCCTATAAAAAACATGTCGAAGTGATTTATGTGTTCACCAAATGTAGCACTGACACTGAGGTTGTGGCAAATTGTTGAATGTCCGTCAATGAGCGTCATGTTAATCGATGAAGATGTGCATTTTGTTTCCTGGTGTAAAATTTCGGTTTTGGGCAATATTACCCACATTTCACAACGGCGATGATACACGTTCATACCTATAACTATAAGCCTGAGGCCAACTGACAGCAATGACAGAACAACGATCACAGAACTGACAAAACAATGTCTTTTAATGATAAAAGACTCAATTGAGAGTCCCAGCAGTCCAGGATTTCAAGCTATTTGCTCCATAAATGATAAATTTAAATTACAGTAACAATCCATTTCAATTTTGAAAGTAAAAAAATCAAAAAAATCAACAGAGACGAGACGACAGAGGGGAATAACTGAATGACTGCAAATGAATCGAGATGTGATAAGTCAAGACGTTATGGTTTCAGGAGGCCTCATCAAAGACAAGGCAGCTTTTCCGGCCTTTTCTTTTAGAAATAAAACCCCAACTTCCGAATTTTTGTGGAGGAAAGTGATACAAATTCGGTGGGCTCAATTGGTCATCGAAGTTGCAAGAAAATGATGAAAGAAAAAACACCCTTGTTGTGCAAATTTGTGTGCCTTCAAAATGCCTAAAAAAAGGCTTCTGGCCTGAAGTCTTTTAATATTTTAGTGAGAAATACCTCTTTCTCAAAAACTACGTTACTTCATCAGAGGGAGTCGTTTCTCACAATAATTTATACTATCAAAAGCTCTCCGTTGTTCGCCTAGTAAGTTTTTATGCAAATATATATTTTGGGTAATTACCAAACGTGTACAGTGCCTTTAAAGGCAGTGGACACTATTGGTAATTACTCAAAATAATTATTGGCATAAAACCTTACTTGGTAACGAGTAATGGGGAGCTGTTGATAGTATAAAACATTGTAAGAAACGGCTCCCTCTGAAGTAACGTAGTTTTTGAGAAAGAAGTAGTTTTCCACGAATTTGATTTCGAGACCTCAGAATTAGATTTTGAGGTCTCGAAATCAAGCATCTGAAAGCACACAACTTCGTGTGACAAGGGTGTTTTTTCTTGCATTATTATCTCGCAACTTCGACGACCAATTGAGCTCAAATTTTCACAGGTTTGTTATTTTATGCATATGTTGAGATACACCAAGTGAGAAGACTGGTCTTTGACAATTACCAATAGTGTCCAGTGTCTTTAAGACAAATGCAAATGAAAACTATAGTTTTAATTGGCCAGAAATGCCCCCCTAGAAAAAAATATGGTACACCCCCTTGTGCTCCGCTTAAGCTTTTACCCTAGTTTCGTCGCTGCCTCGATGCAAGTATTTCATCTATTGGAACATAAACCAATATAGTGGGTCTACTGGTATACACCAATCCTTCACCGATTTTGAACTCTTGGTGGCAGCAGAAACGCCTCAATTACTGCGGTGGTACCTGGGTGGAACTGCACTGCCTATCGATGGGCTTAAGGGCTGGGCTACACTAGTTAATTTATAAATGGTTATATGTAAATAATGGTTGTTTATAACTAATAGTTACATAAGTGGCAAGGTCGTACCACCGCAGTACCACCGCAGTTTGTCTGCTGCCACCAAGAGTTCAAGATCGGTGAAGGATTGGTGTATAGGTTACGTTAAAGGTATCGTACACGTTTGGTAATTACTCAAAATATATATTAGCATAAAAACTGACTTGGTAACGACCAACAGAGAGCTGTTGATAGTATAAAACATTGTGAGAAACGACTCCCTCCGAAGTAATGTAGTTTTTGAGAAAGAGGTAATTTCTCACTAAAACAATAAAAAACTTCTTGCAAGAAGTTTTTATTCCTAGATCTGAAAGCACACAAAGGTGTTTTTTCTTCCATCATTTTCTTGCAACTTCGATGACCAATTGAGCCCAAATTTTCACAGGCTTGTTATGTTATGCATATGTTGGGATACACCAAGTGAGAACACTGGTCTTTGACAATTACCAAACGTGTACGATGCCTTTAAAACAAAATTGTGGAAGTCATTTAAAAATTAACTAAGTATTTTACATATTATAACTTTATGTATTCCAGCCTATACTACACAGAAAACGTACAACTTTTGGTCCATTTAAATATTTTGATAAGCTAATAATAATTTCATATTTCATTGCTTGAAGGTAAAGAGAAATAAATACTAAAGAAAAACGGCTAGAATGAATAAGGATTTTACTCTGATTTTCACAAATTATTTTGAAAATGTTCTGTGCTAAGATTGAAGTTGCAAGGAAATGTTTTGAGTTTAACTTCTTTTCTTATGAACTATAATCCTTTTATTGCAATTTCCAATTAAAAATATTCTTGAATTATAGTATGAGCCCTAATTATTGGTTATCATTTTGTGGGGTAAATGTCCAGTGCAACTATAGTGAATATTATAGTTGTTGTTACACATATCCCACTTCTGACACCATGTAAGATCGGGACGGGACACGCGTGACTCGTGTGTGTGTGTGAGCATGGAGGAAGAAAATAGATTTCTTCCTCCATGGTGTGAGCTATACGAGTCATGCGTGTCCTCTTAAATCTTACAATTGTCATGGGGATTGTTGATAAAAGAAATCTATTTGCAAAAAGGCCACGGTAGGCCTACGGCTACAATTTTCTTTAAAGCGAGTTGTCGACCGTGAGTTGATCACAAAGACGCCTCCGCTTCCCCGCTGTCAGACGTTCTCTGTGTGTCCCACCAATGCAGCAGACTGAGTATAAAGGAACAAAAAGGAAACATCAAAACAACAAACCCTATTTTAAGTTTTAAAAAGTCTTAGTGGAGTTCTTTGAGTGAATCATGAGTGATCTTGTTACAGGGATTGTATACGTTTGTTAATTGGAACCCACTGTTTGTTTCAATCTTATTATATTTGTCGATATACCATATAACTATACCGTTGGAAATTTCATTTCAAACAGTGGTAGCGTTTTTGAGATATTGTCCAAAATCTGGAGCAGTTATGTCCACGCAGGAAGAAAAATCTACAATTGGAATACACTATCTGAGAAACGTTATGTTAAACGCTTCTTAGATTCAATTTTTTTGGGGATAAAAAGTGATATATTTGTTTCCATATCTGCAGTAGGCCTACTTCGATGTGAAAAGTTTCTCAAAATGCATTATACTATCCAAAGCTGCTGTACTTCTTACCAATAAAGTCTCCATTGCCATTAATTTTCAGAGATAATTACCAAACGTATACAGACCCTTTAATAGAACACGTAATTTTTAATTCCTTTACCGCAGACCCCGTCCCAAAACAATAGACCTTATGCATTATTATGGCGTCAATTGAGTAGGGCGCCCTCGCCTAGAGGTCAAAAGGAGGTTGTTCACTTATCTATGCGTTTCCATTGTTTCATCATCAGTTTATCTCTAAGATGGCGGCTTGATTACGTCAATGCATAAGGTATATACTGTCCTCTGGAATAGCTCAAGAATATTATTTAAAGATGACGTCACAGATTGAATCCAGCCACAGCAGGGCCCAATTTCATAGAGCTGCTTCACCACAAAAAGTAGCCACGCACAACAAAAATTATGCTTACCAGAATAAGGTTACCAGCCAAACTACCATGTCACATGTAACTGTGACTGGTATCCCGCTCATTTCTGCTTAGCAGATAATTGTTAAGCAATACTTTCTGCTTAAGCAGCTCTATGAAATTGGGCCCAGGTGACCTACAGGGGCCTATTTTTGAGGGCGTTCCTGAAGACTATTTTTTTAAGAAAGTAAATTATGTACAAATTAACAGGAAGGCACGATTGATTTATAATGACCTAATGGTGTAACACAGAAACATCAACACTCAGTAATTAACCAAGCATCAGGAAAAGTATATCTTTGGATTTTTGAACCGTTCGATTGTTTTAAAGGCATCGTACGTTTGGTAATTGTCCAAGACCAGTGTTCTCACTTGGTGTATCCCAACATATGCATAGAATAACAAGCCTGTGAAAATTTGGGCTCGAAGTTGCAAGAAAATGATGAAAGAAAAAACACCCTTGTTGTACAATTATTGTGTGCTTTCAGATAGGAATAAAAACTTCTTGCAAGAAGTTTTTTATTATTTTAGTGAGAAATTACCTCTTTCTCAAAAACTACGTTACTTCAGAGGGAGTCGTTTCCTACAATGTTTTACACTACCAACAGCTCTCTGTTGCTTGTTACCAAGTAAGTTTTTATGCCAATATTTGTTTTGAGTCATTACCAAACGTGTACGATACCTTTAATCCTATATAAATGTATAGGTATTTACAATAAAACTATAACCTGTGAAAATTTCATTTCAAAAGGTGGTAGCGTTTTTGAGATATCGCCGAAAATCTGGAGCAGTTATGTCCACTCAGGAAGAATAATCCATAATTCGAAAACACAATCTTAGAAACGCTTCATGCATGAAACGATTCTCAGACTGACATTTTTTTGAATCCCTTTCTCTAAAACCACATTCCTTAAAAGGGAATCGTTTGTCAAAAAGTGTAATACATTATCAACAGCTGCACTGCTTCTTACCAAGTAAGTTTTTATGGTCATTAATTTTTGGAGTAATTACCAAAGGTACCCTTCCTTTAAGGACGTCTTGAAATTAATCCAAACTGTGGGACTATTATTAGCAATGATGGAAGCTCACTCACAGATTAATAAGCAATGCCTGCTATCATTCTCCTGAAATTGTCTTTACATGCAAAGGGAATTATGTACGGAGCCCCAAAAGGTACATGTAGTAAACATTATTTCTCCTGCGCATTATTCAATAAATTGATAGATTTGTTATGTCGGGCACAATAACAAAAACATGCGCTAAAATTGCAACTTACTGTTCAGTGTCAGCTTTTTCTTCGAAGCTTTCGTAAAGAGTGCTGTAGGCCAAACAGAAAATTGAAAATAACCCTTTTGAAGGTAAAATAAAATGCTGTGAACTACTTTTCGTAGTTGGAGGAACAAATAATAGTTGGTGAGAGGAACTTTGCAAAAAATGCGTGGAAGTAATCTAAAAGCATTAGGCCATCTGTAAAACAAGAAGAGCTGCTTCAGCTCAAAATTAAGCATAAGCACAACACAATTTTGCTGACCATGGTTGTGGTTATGAGGGTTCTTCCATGGTGAGAGGGAGGGGAGTGTTCATCACCCTCACCACCCCTACAATTGTCAATCCTAAACCCTACCCCTACCCCTAACCCACCCCACCCCTCCCCCACCCTAACCCTCACCGTCACGTGATTGTGGCTTCATACGTCTGATGCCACAACCACGCAAACATGCCCTCCACTCCCCATGTTTAATTTAAAAATAAAATTAACTTTATGTTGTAAAGGCTATGTATGGCCCAACCTCGTCCCCAGGGTGTGTCGAGCAGTACGAGGTTGACCGCTCACTCACCCTGGTATTGGATCATTTATTGCATATCCAACAAATTTGGATACGTATGCAAATTAGAATAGTCTGGCTGTGAACATGGTGAATACTGATTACACTTTTGTACACCAGTCGTTGTCCAATCAAGGTCCGAGTAAGGAGTTTCCCTCCCAGGGTTTACTATTGGTTGGAAATAAAGTAAACCATGGGGACGAGGTTGATGTATGGCCCTTTTCGAAACCAAGGCTCGGTTTAGGGCTCCGGCTTGGGCTCCGTCTCAGTACTTTTTGAAAACGTACACTTTCCGCGTTAAGGGACTTCAAATACACGGATGCTGCCCAAGCCTGAGCCTGTAGCCTAGGCCTCGATTTCGAAAAGGGCCTAGTATGTTGATGGTTGGAAACAGTGTTATTCGGACGGCCGGTGTGGTAGGAGATTCTATCCCCCAGCCTCGTCCCCAAGGTGTGTCGAGCAGTACGAGGTTGACCGCTCTCTCACCCTGGTATTGGACATTTGCATATCCAAAAATTTTGGATACGTATGCAAATTAGAATAGTCTGACTGTGAACATGGTGAATACTGAATGAGTTTACGTTAGACTTATGTACACCAGTCGTTGTCCAATCAGGGTCCAAGTAAGGAGTTTCCCTCCCAGGGTTTACTATTGTAAACATGGTTGAAAATAAAAGTAAACCATGGGGACGAGGTTCCTGTCCCCCGTACGCGGCAAATTGTAAAGCTGTGTCCGAATCAACAGCCACGGCTACTGCTGGTTCGCCAAGTCATCATGCGTTGAAGTATAGGAAGTCATTAGTAACACCCTTAACAGTCAATAGCCGTACCTGTAGCCACCAATTCGGATACGGCAAAGTTTCGTCTGATAGCGCTCTCTTTTAGAATCAACTTCCTCCAACTTGCCGTATGGTGGACACAAAGGGGGGGGGGGGGGGCAAATCCCCAATGACACCGGGTTTAAAATCATTGACAGTAACAACCTTGACAAGTTGCACCACTGTTTTCAAACTTTTCCTCCAAATGTATTGAGAATTCCCATTGGACAGTAACAATATAACAGGTTAGCAATCTCAGTTAGTATTCAAGCATGCCTTGTTTAATATAAATAAATCCAAACAGTGCAAAGAATTATGCCAAAGAACATCGATCCTGACAAAAAAAAACCGCAGAAAGTTATAGCTGTTACATTCAAATGCGTTGATTTTAGTAACACATGAACGAGAGAATTGCGTTATAATGCCAAGCGCGTTGTTGGTTGGACCATGGCGGAAGAAAATAGCATAAAACCTTTTTTAAAAATCCCGGCCAATGTCAACATTAACTCATTCATTGAAAAACCGGCTCATTCACTGTCGTTTGAAAACGAATGCTACGATGCATCAGAATAAACAGTCAAAAGGAACAATCAAATTTAAACAGTTTTAGCATTCACACTCTAGGTCGACCCGAATAAATTTTGGTTTCAGACAGGCGAACGGTATCGTACACGTTTGTAATGACTCAAAACAAATATTAGCATAAACACTTTACTTGGTAACAAGCAACGGAGAGCTGTTGATAGTATAAAACATTGTGAGAAACGACTCCCTCTGAAGTAACGTAGGTTTTGAGAAAGAGGTAATTTCTCACTAAAATAATAAAAACTTCTCGCAAGAAGTTTTTATTGCTATCTGAAAGCACACTACAACAAGGGTGTTTTTTCTTTCATCATTTTCTTGCAACTTCGATGACCAATTGAGCCCAAATTTTCACAGGCTTGTTATTTTATGCATATGTTGGGATACACTAAGTGAGAACACTGAATTTAGGGAAACATGAGTAAATTGAGTGCGTTTTAGTGAAATTGAATTAATTGTTATAGCGACAATGACCGGGAAAGCCTACATTTATTAATAACAATTATCAAGTGATCGTGTTTTATTTTGTAATTAAACAGCTACTTATAATTAAGTACGCACTCAAAAGAAATGATATATAATTTGTTTTAAAGTAAGCAATGATAAGTAGGCCAACATGGTTTTACCTTCATAAACCAGTTAAGCAGAAGAGATTGTCTTCGGAAAATGTATATATTGATCCCCAGAAAAAAAAAGTAAAACAAGAAAAACAAAATAATAACAATAATAACAACAAAATAAAGAAAAATACCAGGGAATCAGTATCAACAGTTAAAAATACAATGCATTTGGCTGGTAACCTGTTTCTACTATAATTACTAAGCAAGATAATTAAGTGCTATGCAAATTATTTTACTCAACAGCTTTAAGGAGATTAATTCCTGCTGGAAAGTATTGATTTAAGCAGAACTGGTTACCAGCTAAAATGGAAAATTTAGGTGAAGATTTTAACCTTTGATATCACAAGGTTTAACAAAAGTCAAAGAGGATGGACTTTTTGCAGGCACAATTTGTACACAGCTAAACAGAATATAACAATGAAAATTGCACTTTATGATTGTTATCAACATTTTTGACATGAAGGAAGGGGGAGCACATCTCAAAAATGTTTGAACTGTATTTTTTACAATTCTTAAATTTATGTGGTAAGGCTATGATACAAGATCGTAAATTTGGATCAGTGTAGTATCTTGCCTGCCAGGAAATGCCCCAAATATCACTCTGTTGTTTACATGATAATGGTCTACATAGACATCTGGTTGACTGCTATGGAATGTTGAGATCTTACCATCTAACTGTAGCCCTGCTCTTATTCAATCTACGATTAAAAATATATAACTATTATCAAACATCCAATAATGGGAGACTTTTGAGACGATAGCGGGCGTCCTGCTCATTCCACGGCTAACGCATGCGCACGGAGTATTTGCGAAGTAGTCTATTGTTCTTGTCGCTGGGAACAAAGGCTGAGTTCGGGCGGTGTGTTCTTGGATGCTCGGGAACACGTGATCGCTGTTCGTGTATCTTCCGCCCGAACGATGATGACGTAGAAAGAACGATTGGGTTGGTAAAAATAGCCCCCAAAATAGGCTGGTTTCTGACATGTCACAAATCAGCTGTTAAAACTGATTAAAAGGGAGTCAATTAGAGCAAATGTCGTACTGCCACCTTAAAGCCAAAAACTTTCTCTTTATCGAAATGATATTTGCTTCGTTCTATGTTCAAACTCATTTTCTTGAGATGCTGCCGCCATTTTGTACAGTGTTGTTCTCGACTGATCCCTGCTGAAAAGTGGTGTGTGATCTTGTTCCGAGTGTATTGTTCTCGGGTCGTGTTCTCATCGTTCGGGCGTGCGAACAGCGCACTCGGGCCAAGAACACACCGCCCGAACCCAACCATTGGGAATGGACCAGTGAGTGAGACGCCCGCTATCGTCTCAAAAGTATCCAATTATGAACTTAAAAAGCAAAAGAGAGATTAACTATCAAACTGCCCAGCAAATTTATTTGCATTATCAACTGTATGTGAACCGGTTGTTGGATAAAAAAGAACCCGACACAACTTAAAACACTTTTTTTAAATCGCGTTTCACCTAATCATTTTTATATGCAAAACAACACAATAATATAAACCGCCCTCCTACGATGGAATTACGCAAGTTGCATAGGAAATATTTTTTGCAATGTTCAATAATATACAGTTTTAGCATCGCTGTTACTTCTACCCCCATTCTAACACTTCGAAGTTCCCTCCAATTGCAATGATTTACTAAGAATTAATATGTAATTTGTTTACACGACATCTTTTGACAATAATAAAAAATAATTTATCTTTCTTTATGCATTTTAGTTTGGCATACAAATAAATACAACTATTTACATAATATAAACTTTTTTTTAAATTTGATATAACAAACCGGCTACTATATTAGTTTGGATAGAAAAGAGCTGGGTGATATTGATAGAATTCTATTCAAACATCATCCACTGTGTGGTTTTGAATGATAGATGTTCTATGCCAACCCGCAAAATGTGATATCACGTGGTGAATGCATTAACACAGTACACAGTAAACCCTCCTACTGTCTGACTATTCAATATCATCCACTACTACGGTTTTGAATGATAAATGCACTATTCCAGCCTGCAAAATATGATATCATGTGGTGAATGAATCTACATAGTACACAGTCAACCTTCCTACTGTCCGACCATTCAATATCATTCACTGTGGTTTTGAATGATAAATGCACTATTCCAGCCTGCAAAACATGATATCATGAAGTGAATGCATCTACACAGTACACAGTCAACCCTCCTACTGTCTGACCATTCAATATCATCCATTGTGTGGTTTTGAACGATAGATGCACTATGCCAGCCTGCAAAATATAATATCAATGTGGTGAATGCATCAACACAGTGGAAACATTAGGCTTAACAAAAAATAATCCAAACAATGCTTTTTATATAATTTTAATAAAAGGCTGTCACATGTTAATTTTTTTGTCTCATTCAAATCTTGGCAAATAAAATGTTATTGTTAAAAAAAAAACACCACTGTTTCTACTTGGAACATTTGGCATATAATAGCTATTGGATCGATATGGAAATTGCACTTTTATTTGACTCTGCATTGACATCGGAGACTAACCTAAAGCTACGTATCTTTTTGCATGATTGTAAATCATATATGATTGTAAATCATTGGTCACAAACTAATTAATTATCATCCAACGAGAATTTATAAAATCTGTTATTGATGAAATAGGTGCAAATCTCCCGGAAAAAAATGCATTTCTACTGAAAAGGATATCATTTAGAAATGATGAAAAATGAAAAATGCTAAAATGTAAAAGTTACCAACGAGGCAACTTTTTAGCACTCTATATTACAGTCATAAAAACATAAATGTAGCGGTTATGTAAACATGTTTTAAAATTTGGGTTTGAACAAAGAAATATTTATTTGAACCAACGACCTCCGGATTAAAGGCATCGTACACGTTTGGTAATTGGAGCCTATTGTTTGTTTCAATTCTATATAGTTGTAAATATATACCATACATAAAACTAACCTGTTAAAATTTCATTTCAAAAGGTGGTAGCGTTTTTGAGAAATTGCCGAAAATCTGGAGCGGTTATGTCCACGAAGGAAGAATAATCTGCATTGGAATACACACTCTGAGAAGCGTTACCGTCTCAATATTTAAAAAAGTGATATATTTTTCCATAACTGCAGTCCTTCGAAGTAAAAAGTCTCTCAAAATGTATTATACTATCCAAAGCTGCTGTGCTTCTTACTTATGAGTGCATTTACACAGTACACAGTCAACCCTCCTACTGTCTGACTATTCAATATCATCCAAGTACAAAATGCTGTCTGCACGCAAAATGTCTTTCAGTTTCATGATCACAAAATGCTGCATGCCGTTCCACATTCAACATGCAATGTGTAGTTAATAACAAAAATACTCTAGAGAGTAAAGGGCGAGTAGGAAATATATTTACACTAAAACAGAAATTATCTAATTTGTTGACTCTTGTCATCACACACTTGTGATTTTAGAAGCTACGCTTAAAGAGAGGCCCCAAGGTCAAATTCAGTTTTGTGATGAACTCAATTTCCAAATAAATATTGTTCTTATGAAAGTGGGGAAAAAAAATTACAAGTCTCTAACCTCATGTTATTACGGTGTTAGGTATTTAATGCCATTTCTTGCCTTTCTGTTACTGTTCCATTACATCATACGGAACAGTAATAAATATTACTTTCTTGTATTGTTGCATGTCAGTTGAAATCTTGGAAGAATAAATCATATATAATGAGTATAATAATAATCCTTATAGTAACCACCCCAACTGGAGCGCAGACCGCGCACTGAGAGTCAACATTGATCGGGTGCCGGGGGGGGGGGGAGGGGGGCAACCAGTTATGCTGGATTGTAAAATATTAGGAGGTATGTTGAAATGATGACATTTCCACCTTTTAGTAACCCCTACAGTTTTATATCTAAAGGAGTTTCTTGGAACAGTATCCTCAGCACTACAGAAGTAGATCAAAGAGCATGGTTTCATTATGTCTGAGGAAAAAAAACAGGTTTTTAAAAAAAAGGGATTGTATACGTTTGGTAATTGGAACCCACTGTTTGTTTCAATCCTATATAGTTGTAGATATATACCATAAAACTAACCTGTAAAAATTTCATTTCAAAAGGTTGTAGCGTTTTTGAGATATTGCCGAAAATCTGGAGCGATTATGTCCACGCAGGAAGAATAATCTGCAATTTGAATACACTATCTGTGAAAGGTTACTGCAGTAACGCTTCTCAGATTCAAATTTTGGGGGATAAAAAGTGATTTCTTTTTCCATAACTGCAGTACTTTGAAGTGAAAAGTTTCTGAAAATGCATTATACTATCCAAAGCTGCTGTACTTCTTACCAAGTAAGTTTTTATTGGCATTAATTTTCAGAGTCATTACCCAACGTATACAGACCATTTAATAAGGAGAACTACAAAGATCTGAATTCAGATCTAAGTTTGAAAATTTTCATCCCTGTGTCTTGGAGAAAAACCCCCACATTTTATTCATTTCTTGTTATCAGCACCAGACCTGTCCTATAATTATAAGGTCATGAGTTTCACAAATATCATTCCTACTACCGTAGTCGTCTCACAAGGAGTTTCTTAAAATCAATTTCTCATTTAATATGTTTGCACTGGCAAGATATGCAGTTATTTCATGTGTCAGTTATCAATAATAATTTCTGAGCTGTATAAAAATCCTAATAAACATTATGCACTGAATCTCGCCTTCTTCTTCTCTGTATCAAATAATAAACCACAAGGGAAACTGACTAGGTAAATTTCAAATGATTTGGGGTTGAACGAAGAAAACTAGAGCGGGATTTGAACCAACGACCTCCGGATTAACGTGCCGGCGCTCTACCAACTGAGCTATCTAGCCCTATGTTGGCGGTCTCCCTATTTTGTCAATAGGGAGTTTTCGTTTTGGACGACGGATGGTTCTACAACGGTTGAACCCAAACGTTGTCGTTTTCAGCACAACGCAGATTCACCCCAAGTACTGTTGTAGAAATTGAAGGCCGACGAAGCCTCAGAGTCGACGCATGCGCAGATAGCTCGACGTGTCATTTTCACCGTTGCAGAACCATCCGTCGTCCAAAACGAAAGCTCCCTATTATCTTTGTTCAGGGGTGCCAGTCAGAAGCCATACAACCGTTAACTGCCGTGTAGCCAGGGATTACACCCAAGTTTACGATACAACGCTTGGAAGCGGCAGCCAGGGGATCCGTTTAAGTGGGTGCAACTTTTTATTTCAGATATCAAATAATAACCACAAGGGATGACGAAACAATGTACGACCTTGTACACACCACGCAAAGATTGGACCAACGAGTAGCTAGCCTGAAGGCTCGTGAATAACGTCAGATACTGGCCTTTCACACCATCACGCAACTACAAGGCTTGCGGGACATGTGCCTTGACTCACATTTTGCTAATATGATAAACCCTCAAGTGCAAGAGTGCAGCGCGATCGTAGCATATAAAAAATCAACGATGCACCGCTCTGTGTTGCATACACTCTGTGGACATTCCTTTGTTCGGTGAAATTAAGAAAAAATATATTCTTCAACACTGTAAAAAACACTGTGTGGACGTGTGTAAGTCAACGGTTACACACCTATGTTCCGACACCCCTTTGTTCCGACAACCCTAGTGTATTTTCCTATTCCTAACTCTAACCCTAACCCTAACCCTAACCCTAACCCTAGTATCTAAGTCACGAGTGTCACGGGTGTCGAATATAGGGGTGTCGGAATATAGAGCAGTCACCAAGTCCACATAGTGTTTCAAGTCCCTACATTATGTGGACTTCTTTAGTCCTCAGGTCCACACTTCGTATGTAACGCTTAAGCATGAATACATACACACACACACACCACATGCTATACCTTAATCCTGCCAGACGTAGACAGGGGACCAGTCTAGTGAGCGAACTTCTTCGGCCCCTCCATGAGGGCGCTCAAATCCAGTGACATCATAAATATACATAACGCCTATAAATAATTAATTACGCTAGTAGTAGAGTCATGATTAGAGTTAAAAAACAAAAACAAACAAACAAAAAGCTTGGTCAGTCTTGGTGGTTCAGCAGAGTTAAAAGCAACATGCAGTATTATTTGCTTGGCTCATTTCAGAGGACAGTTTCTTTCTCAAAGTAACTGGGGTAAGGTTTTGACCTGTAAACTCGGGAGCGATCCTCAGGCAGGTACCTCTCTGTATTCTATGTAAAGAAGAAAAGGAGGGAAGAAAAAAAACAGAGTCTTAAAAAGAGCAAATTTTTTTAATAGGAATGCTATTTACCACTTCGGGTAGGTATCCTGAAAATTGTTCGTGCCCACCCACGGTGATATTTTTCTGAACTTTTTGGAGCTTCTGTTTTCCATTTAAATTACCGTTGCCACATTGAAACCCCGACTTGACAATGGAAAGACAGCAAAGGTTCTCATAATAAGCACGGGGATTTGATGATGTCTTGTGAGAAAATATCAGCAGGCACTCATCGTGATTTGCAAAACCTTGGCCATAAGCTACGGCCAATAATCTGCCATGGTATCCTAGAATCTCAAAACGCTCG
Organism: Plazaster borealis; assembly: GCA_021014325.1. Lineage (NCBI taxonomy): Eukaryota > Metazoa > Echinodermata > Asteroidea > Forcipulatida > Labidiasteridae > Plazaster > Plazaster borealis. Next base: position 15,555,712 of record CM037455.1, on the reverse strand, counting down.
GACTTACCTCCCATTGAGCCAAATACAGTGATAAACAATGGTGGCCACCTGTTAATTCTTGTATGCCACATTTCGTCAACGACGCCACGAAGTCGCACAGAGGTAGATACCAGTAAAAAGTAACAATCTGAGAAAACGGCGTTTAAAGTTGAACGTTTTTAAAATTAAGCTTTCCTACAAAATTTCAGGGTATTTTGAACTAGTTTTCTAACAGTGGAAACTTGATGCATTGAACTTCATATATACGGTGCTTTTTAATGTTTTTTGTCCTTAATTAAGAAGCAATTAAGTAAGAAAGCTGCGTGCTACTTCGTAACGTCGAATTAACGAAAATGGCCCTTTTTCGTTTTCACGAAGTAGCACTGCCATGTATTACTATTGTGACCTATATAATCTAGGTCACGCGCGAGCTACACACAAGATTGCAGTGCTACTTCGTGAAAACGTTTTTTCACTTTTGAGGTGTGTGCGCGCCGTGTGTTTCAATGGTGAATTGAATCTCAGTGCTACTTCGTGGCGTCCAAAAATGTCAGGTTGGGTGCAAACCCTCATTACCGTAATTAAAAAAGTAAAGCTCATGAAGCGTTGAAACTTCATGAAGTTGTAGGCCTCGGTTAACATTGTTTAAATATGTAAAAAAATGAAATCTGAAAAAAGTGGTTTTGTACAATGTGTGCTACTTCGTGGCGTCGGTGATGATTTGTACAACAACAGGACAAAGGTCTGGAATCAGGGATTACACACTCCCAGAAAAAGGGACGTTACGAGACATGAGTGCCAGTACCTTGTGTCCCTCTTTGTACAAGTAAAATGAAGTGAAGCAGTACAGTAGGTGCCTGTGCACGCAGCGGCATAGGACTTTTGAACCTTTGATCAGCCGCTTGTTGGGCCTCTTTCTATTCCTACCTCCATGTTCTAATAATAACTACACAACAACTTGTAAATATGAATATTTAAACTCACTGTTGGGTTCAGCCAATCATCAGCAGTCTTCACCTCGGCTGCTCTCTTACCATCCTACAAGAATAAAAGAGTAAAATATTTCATCCGTGTTGACTTTTAACCCAACCTTTCCTCTATGGGTACACCCAACAAAGTACCTCAAAAGTTGAGAACGTTCCCGTTGGCACACGCCGCAATCATACCAATGCTTTAAAGGGAGTGTCCACCTTTGGTAATTACTCCAAAATTTAATGACCATAAAAAGTTACTTGGAAAAGAGCAATTAAGAGTTGTTGATACCATAAACAATTGTTAGAAACTACCCTCTTTGAATTAATGTAGTTTTAGAGAAAGGTAATTTTTCACCCAAAAAAATTAAATCTGAGAAAGGCTTCAAGCATGAAGCCTTTCTCAAGCTTCTGAAAGCACACAATTCTATGCAACAAGGGTGGTATTTTCTTTTATTATATTCTTGCAACTTCGATGACCAATTGAGCCCAAATTGTTGCAGGTTTGTTATTTTATGCATATGTTGGGATACACCAAGTGAGGATACTGTCTTTGACAATAGACTGTGTAAGTCTCGCGCATATTTGAACTTCTGGGACCATTGTGGTCCCAACCATATGGAGATTCACGTGGACAAGATTTTGTTTTGTCAATTATTTTAGTTTAGCGTGGTTTATGACCAAGAAAAATATATATGTTGTTGTTGGGAATGTAATACTTAGTGATAAAAAATAGAAAAGTAAAACCAATTCAACAATATAATGAAGAAAACCCGAGAATTAAACTTGACCTCAGCTTCCGGTTGCTGCAAAAAAATTAAGAATTTTGTGCTCACCTCTGATCACAAAACTTATGTAAATGCTTTTTTGGGATGCTGTAATTAAAACGCGAAGCCTTTTCTCATCAGTCTATGATTGCTGAGGCTTCAGCGTCCTCTATAGACTGCGTCAAGCATTAATTTTACGCCCATGTGACCATCGCGATTCCAAGTAAGTGGTTTCTGAAAAGTTAAGATAAACTAAGCATCCTTGTTCCAGAGTTTTAATTTTGCTTCAATAATAATGAACACATTATTTGTGTATTTATTATAAAAACTAAACCTGATTTTATAAACATGTATTGAGTATTTTTGTTGTTCAGATTTTATCATTGAATATAATTTAAAACAGAGATTTGATTTCAGCGAAAGAAAATGTTCTTCGTTTGACGTTTTTACTCGTTTCGATACGCGCGAGACTTGCACAGTCTATTACCCAAAGTGCACCCTGCCTTTAAAAAAAATTCTAGTCCTACAGCAACTAATTTGAGATATCATATCCACTTACGATGTAATGCACCAGACAACTGCAGGGTAGCCATATAAACAGAGAAATTATTATGGTAGCTGCAACAACGTTGTCCTTTATAATACGGGCTGGAAGAAAATAACAAGGGAAAACAAACAAGTCATTTATAACTTGGACTCTAAGAAATTTAGAAATATGTACAAGCTCTGAACCAACTGTCAGAAGGGGGTGTCGGAACATAGGGGTGTCGAACATAGGGGTGTCGGAACATAGGGGTGTCGGAACATAGGGGTGTCGGAACATAGGGGAGTCGGAACATAGGGGTGTCGGAACATAGGGGAGTCGGAACATAGGGGTGTCGGAACATAGGGGTGTCGGAACATAGGGGTGTCGGAACATAGGGGTGTCGGAACATAGGGGTGTCGGAACATAGGGGTGTCGGAACACAGGGGTCACGGAACATGGGGGTGACAGACTTTAGGGGTTTCGGAACACATGGGTGTCGGAACATAGGGGTGTTGAAACATAGGGGTGTTGGAACACAGGGGTGTAACCATAAAAATATCTGTTATTGAAGTGACACTTACCTATTTTGTTGATGGTTATGCCTTCAAAGACGTCGAATAATCGTTCAATGAAATCCTGAGTCTGACTCTCACATGAACCCTGCAAATCAAGCCCAGAAATAATACATCTTTAAAGGCATCGTACACGTTTGGTAATTGTTAAAGACAAGTGTTCTCACTTGGTGTATCCCAACATATGCATAAAATAACAAGCCTGTGAAAATTTGGGCTCAATTGGTCATCAAAGTTGCAAGAAAATTATGAAAGAAAAAACACCCTTGTTGCACAAATTTGTGTGCTCTCAGATAGGAATAAAAACTTCTTGCAAGAAGTTTTTACTATTATTATTTTAGTGAGAAATTACCTCTTTCTCAAAAACTACATTACTTCAGAGGGAGTCGTTTCCTACAATGTTTTATACTATCAACAGCTATTTGTTGCTCATTACCAAGTCAGTTTTTATGCTAATATATATTTTGAGTAATTACCAAACATGTACGATGCCTTTAAAAGGGTGTGCACAACATTAAGATTGAAAATATAAATATTTACAGATTTGCACGTAACTTACATGGTATAAAGATGGTCATGGCGGAAAACTTCCCATTGAAATATCTGTGCTTGAAATGCTAGATTTTTTGAGAATTTAGTAAAATAATTTGTTTTGATCTTGCATGAAAACTGTGAAATTGTTATTATAATGTTTTTTCACTACAACCAATTGATCTTACACTTTTTCACAGGTTTGTTCTTTTATGTATACGTTGGGTCACATCAAGTGCGGATACTGGTCTTTAACAGTTACTAATGTTGTCTCCATGCTTTAACCCTTTAGAGACCATAGCTGCCACAAACAGCTTGTACCAAAATGCCCATAGCGGCCGCAAACAGCCACAATGACCTACTTCCATTCACATAAAGAGGTCAAAGTAAAGGTCATGTCGGGATATGAAATTTTCCAATTATAGATAGTATGTTAACATAGTATCCCAATTTCTAAACACAAAACTACATTTTCTGTTTCATGTTATTTCTGTTGACATTTTTACTGACAAAAATTTGATAAAAGAAATTAACAACATTAGCAATGTCTGGGCGTTTTGCGATGATTATACAGAAATAAAATTAATGGTCTCTAAAGGGTTAATTGCTAATCTACCTGTACTGTCACCTACCTTATCTTTAAGAGTAAGAGTACCAGAAACAGCAGGCCAATACTGTAGAAATAGTTTCCAAGAGACAAAGCATGCTAATAGACCCATTGCATATGACGTCACTCTCTCAAAAAGGAGTCAGATCATTGGACGATAGCTGCTCTCTGTGCGTAAAAACGTGCGCGTGACCTCAGTGTATCTGTAGCGTTTCGCGTTATGCAAGGGGGACCTATTGATTTCTATTGACCCGGAACGCGCCTCTGACCATGCGCGTCATTTTGGGTGTCAAAACTCTCTTTTGTGCATGTTTGTATACGATTTTGACACCCAAAATGACACCCAGGATAGGCGCAGTGAGTACGCTGCACGTTGTGCAATGGGTCTATAGCAGCAATACGCCAAAATTACAAAGTGTTTACCCCTTGCTTTTTCTGTGTGCTTTCTGCCTCTTTCTCTCTCTATATTCATGTATTTCCACTTGACTGCTTCTGTTACACTTGTATACCTGTTCATGTATGTTGTCTTGTCATTTAGCCGTCGAGAAAGACTCTGCTGGGGTCGAAACGTCAGGCCAATAACTATTTGTTTGCATTTATACCATAGGTCCTTTTGGTGGGTAAGCAGTTTGCAACAGCTAATTCTATTTTCTCAAAATTGCAAAGACTGTACCTTGGCCCAATTTCATAGAGCTGCTTAAGCAGAAAATATTGCTTAACAGATTTATGCTAAGCAAAAATAAGCGGAATACCACTCACAGATTGTATATGTGAGATGGGATTTAGGCTGGTAACCCTATTCTGCTAAGCAGAAATGTTTCGTGCTTAGCTACTTTTTGTGCTTAAGCAGCTCTTTGAAATTGGGCCAAGATCTTGATTCAAAGAGAGTAAGCATTTACCCCAAAATCAGCACTAGTTCTTGACTATGACCTTAAATCTTCAAACTCACCTTAATGCAGACTCCCTCAGAGCAGGGTCGACCATCAGCTTGAAGTAAATCCGTTTTAGTCGTTAAGTTAACTTGAGGGGAACAGATTGTCTCTCCTGGTTTTTGACAGCATCGTTTGCATGACTCCGCAACTAGTGGTAGGCAAGCAGAATGGAATAATAATATTGACTCTTATATAGCTCAATTCTAAAGAGTGATCATTGCGCTTCAAACATTATTACCCCTGGTCACTTGGCCATTTATTTAATTCCTTAAACAAGCTCAGCTCCCTGAGGAGTATTCACCCTGTGCTGCCAAGTATGTAGCGCACTTAGCTAAATCAATCACAAGAACCATCTCTGCCCTCACAGGTACCCATTTATACCCCTGGGTGAAGAGAAGCAATTGTAGTTAAGTGTCTTGCTCAAGGACACAAGTGTCACGACCGGGATTCGAACCCACACCCGAATGACTCGGCAACCAGAACTTGAGTCCCATGCACTAAACCACTCGGCCACGACACGCCACTTGATGGAAGATACTTGATAGTAAGTCAAATGGAATACACAGGCATGCAACTGCAGTTTGTCTCAAAGGCACTGAACACGTTTGGTAATTGTCAAAAACCAGTGTTCTCATTTGGTGTATCCCAACATATGCATAAAATAACAAGCCTGTGAAAATTTGGGCTCAATTGGTCATTGAAGTTGCAAGAAAATGATGAAAGAAAAAACACCCTTGTTGTACAAATTTGAGTGCTTTCAGATAGGAATAAAAGGCTTCTTGCAAGAAGTCTTTTAATATTTTAGTGAGAAATTACCTCTTTCTCAAAAACTACGTTACTTCAGAGGGAGTCGTTTCTCACAATGTTTTATACTATCAACAGCTCTCCGTTGCTCGTTACCAAGTCAGTTTTTATGCTAATATATATTTTGAGTCATTACCAAACGTGTACAGTGCCTTTAAAAAGCGGAAAAGTACAAGGCACAGCAAGACGTTGTACTGTGCTTTTCAGTTTTCAATGGTACAGCTGAGAAACCCAACACAAGGAAATCAGCTGATCCTAAATTTGTGGTAGGCAAGCAGAATCAAGGATACTCGATAGAAAGGAATGGAACACTCTGGCAGGCAACTCACTGCACTTTGGCAGGGTCCGACAACTATGTCTAAAGACCAGCAGATTTAAGGACTCCTTTTCATAGAGCAAGGACGTAGACCTACAAAAAATACTATTTCCATAACGCAATCGTGAGAAAATCTTCATTTTCGAAACCTTTTCTATGCCCTTTTTGAAAACCCTTTTTGAAACCCTTTTTGAAACCAGATCTTGCCAAAATTAGGCTTATGTTTTCTTAATCTTGAGGACAAACAGAAAATGCTCATAAACCATAAAACCATCTTCAAATATGTTATGGCGGCCATCTTAGACCTGGTGGCCATCTTGGCAAAAATTTAAAAAAATGGAAAATAACAAATAATAAGGACCTCCCTTTTCAACCTTTTTAGAAAGTCCGGACGAGCAGCATGTTATTTATTTTACTTGGCCTAACATGTTTAAAAAGAAGGAACATCCCAACCTTTTTTTAACTGTCTGTGTCAGGAAAAAAAGAGAGTTACATATACTATTTTTCACTGTTGGCTTCGTTTAAAGGAACATTACAGAATTGGTTTTTGCTAACAAAACAGTTAAGCACTTTATATAATCCACCATATACATAAACTGACAAACCTGTAGAAGTTTGAGATCGATTGGCCATCTGGGTCATGAGAACATTGTGAAAAACCGATTACACATTTGCATGTGTTATACAATGCATGAATAAAACGCTCATGAGCGATAAACTCCAATCGGAAACTAGTTTTATTTATTTCTCATCAAATATGGCATTTCAGACAGAAATATTTCTAGGGATGTTTTCCACTATCATCATCATTAGACCGTGTAAGTTTTATGTAAATCTGTGATCTTAAAGAAAATTTTAATTACCAGTTCTGTAACGTTCCTTTAACCATTAAGACAATTTGGAAAATTCTTTCAACAATGTTTAACGGTTAAATGGTTGACCGCTTCAACGCCCCAGCCATAGTTTTTAAAACCTACAAAGTGTCTGGGTAATTTACTTACGGCCTGGGCATATGCAGGAAATGTGGTTGTTCTTTTCACAGAATGGTACGCATTCTCCTCCACGACACTCACCACTATAAATTACACAGGGGAAAAAAAGTTGGAAAAACATTAAAACAATTATTCAGATACAAGAAGTTTGTTTGCTGCTGGGATAATTATTTTGTGAGTATTTTTTGGCAGTTTCCCCCAAGTGATGCTCATGTTATCATTAAAGGCATCGTACACGTTTGGAAATTGTCAAAGACCAGTGTTCTCACTTGGTGTATCCCAACATATGCATAAAATAACAAGCCTGTGAAAATTTGGGCTCAAATGGTCATCAAAGTTGCAAGAAAATGATGAAAGAAAAAACACCCTTGTTGTACAAATTTGTGTGCTTTCAGATGTAGGAATAAAAACTTCTTGCAAGAAATTTTATTATTTTAGTGAGAAATTACCTCTTTCTCAAAAACTATGTTAATTCAGAGGGAGTCGTTTCTTACAATGTTTTATACTATCAACAGCTCTCTGTTGCTCGTTACCAAGTCAGTTTTTATACTAATATATATTTTGAGTAATTACCAAACGTGTACGATACCTTTAAACCTATGTAATGGTCGTACAAAATCGGACGTGATGGGTAAATGGGGTTTCAACAAAATAAGCATCTTCCCAAGTTCTAATTTTATTTCAATGTTAAGTTTAACAAATTATTTGTATTATATAAAAATTGATATTTTTTTTATAACAAACTGCTATGGGTATTTTTATTTTCAAGAATTTTCTATCAAAAGACGATTTGATTTCATAGAAAAATAAATATTTAATGGAGTTGTTTTCTCATTTTCGATACGAACGAGACTTGCACAGTCTATTGTCGTGTGCTCTTGGATGCGGTGTGTAAAAACAAAAACAAATTGAAAACTAAAAGTATTTAGAATTGTTTTTGAGACAGTAACAATCAGTAACAAAACTCTGTATAGTTTTGGTCTGATCATCGCGGGTCAGTGGAATATCGAAGGATTAAAACTGTACCGTTTGGGTATTTTTATTTTAAAGAATTTTGTATAAATAGAATTTTTAAAAGATTTAATTTCACAGAAAAATATAGTCTTCGTTCGAGTTGTTTTCTCGTTTCCGATACGCGCGAGTCTTGCACAGCCAATTGGGTCAATGGGATAATCTGGTCCTAGTGACAACAAGTGCAAAAGGTCTACATAACGATAATAATAATAATAATTGAAATTTATATTGTGCCCCTTACAAAAAAATGATCAGAAGCGCATAACACATTAAAAAATGCACAGGATGAAAGAAAAAGACAAAGAAACAAGACTGGTCACCAGGCCAGTGCCCAAACCACAGTACGGGTATACTTCTGTCCCGCCAACAGAGAACTAAACGTTACTAATTAGATACATGTAGGCCTATCGCTGCTGGCATCGGTAATGTTTGGATCTTTTCAGGAGACAGACGCCTCTAACCCTACCTATGTAAAGAATCTAAACTAACCGGCAAGGCAACCATAGAAGAAACACAAACAAAAGACACAAAAGAACAATGTATATTATTGCAAAGACAAGACAGGTACGGCAACAAAATCATTAGAGCACTGGTTTAAAAAATACCCCATGAGTATTGGCGTGTCTTGGCCGAGCGGATAAGAACACGAGACTCAAGCTCTGGTGTTTCTGATCAGCAGAGTGTGGGTTTGAGTCCTGGTCTTGACACTTGTGTCCTTAAGCAAGACACTTAACCATTATTGCTGTGTCCTTCGGATGGGATAAAAGCCGTAGGTCCCGTGTTGTGTAATGCACGTAAAAGAACCCAGTGCGCTTATCGGAAAGAAAAGGGGTTTGCCCTGGTGTTCCTGGTTTGATTGGCTGCATATTGCGCCACAGCACCTTGTAAACCATTACATGGTGCTATGCAAAGGAATAGGTCTCATACTTCAAAAACAAAGCTCTGCATACCTTGCAGGAAAAAATACTGAGCGCTTTGATTCGCCCATTGGGTGTGATAAAGCGCTATATAAGAACTCAGTATTATTATTATTGATTGATTAGTGTTTATTCCAAGAGGAACATACCCCCATTACCCTGGGGAAGGGTTACAACAACAAAATTAAAAATACAAATTGCAGTTTACATCATGACGGAGGAGTTAGCATAAGCATCAGTGTTAAACTAATTATTTTAAACATTGATTTCCTTTAACTTAGCAGACATGCAAATATGCTTGGCTAAGCAATATACAATTATTATTAGTAGAATACTTACCTATCAACACAGGCGGCACCATCTCTCTTCGGTAGCGAACGGGGGCAGTCGGGTCCGTGCCCCGTACAGTATGCACTCTGTTCACAGTCCTTATCGATTTCTGCCGTCTGGCGACACAACGTCTGGTGGTTTGCGTACTGACAATTTACGCAGCATGCAGAATTCTTATCGCTGCAAGTGGCACCAGCCTTAAGTCGGCAGAAGGGGTCGCAACATTTATCCATGTTCTTGTTGCCAAGGTGACCGAGGTCGCACTCTTCACCTGGGTCGACGCGGTAGTTGCCACAAACTGCGTCACCTTTCGGTTCTATATGAAAATGTATACAAGATCATTTATTATATCTTTCTGGTAATGAAACCAAGGGAACCTCAAAACGTCTGGCTAATTTCATAGAACTGCTTAACGGCTGATTCTGTGCTTACGGCGCGAGTTTCCATTACATAGTGCTACTAACTGTAAGCACACGAAAAGGCATGCTAACCTTCCGGTGCTTACTGTATGAAATTGAATGACAAAACAATGCAAATCCATGGTGAATGTGCAAGCTGGTCGCCTAATTTTCTGGCTAACCTGTGGAATGAGCTTACTCGTACGCAAATTTGTCTGCTGTATTTAGCAAGAAAATTTGCTCATCGTTAAGCAGCGCTATGAAATTGGCCCATGTAGGCCTGAAGATAACTGTGTAGGGAATAGTAATTTGGGAGGCTAATTATCCTTACTCGCAACCGAGAACCTGACTTGCAAAGGACTTAGCTACAATGTGGTCAAGCCACAGGCGTGTGAAGGTGGCCTTGGGCAGCCAGCCACATAGACCCATATTTGACCACACAGCACTCCCAGAGATCGAAAAGGGTTGCATTTTTTTTCGAGGGCAAATCTGCAATGGCCCTATTCGCTCTTTGCACGGATCCGCCATGTGCGTGTAGAGCCTCGACTTCATGCTTCATTTGTATTGTGTTTATGCATCTGTTTGAATGAAAGTGTCATTACATTACCGTGACAATACAGCGTTATATAATGCTTCTATTCCTTACTGTTCCCAATTCAAGGCTCTACACGCGAATGGCTGACCGGGGCAAATAGCCAAGTATCTTCCTCATGACATAGTCCGACGGTGTGTGTGCCCAATCGCCATGTTTGTATCGTACAAGGCACAATCTCATCACCTACATGCCGTTGTTGTCAGACTGACACACCCCTTTGGTGATAGTAATTTATTTCTGACTTTTGATAACATGTAATCAAAACTGCCTTGAATTTGACATTTTGACTGACGAAAAATTCCCCCTTGGAATGTAAAGATTCTTTAGTTGTTAAAATCCAATGACGTCATGTTTTAAATTTCAATCTGAAAAAGTCAGTTATGAACCAAAACATCCCTGTACAAAAATGTAGAGACTTATTTTTCTCAGAATTATGTCATCAAATGTTTTGGATGTTGACAAATTTTGCACTGGAAGGGTATCGAATGCAATGGCTATTGACACAATTTTAACGTGAGGTTTGAGACTTGTAATTTTTTTCCCAACTCACATGAGGACTCTATCTATTGGGAATTGAATTGGTCATTTCCCTTCTTCTTTAAAGGCACTGAGCACATTTGGTAATTGTCAAAGACCAGTGTTCTCACTTGGTGTATCCCAACATATGCATAAAATAACAAGCCTGTGAAAATTTGGGCTCAATTGGTCATCGAAGTTGCAAGAAAATGATGAAAGAAAAAACACCCTTGTTGTACAAATTTGTGTGCTTTCAGATAGGAATAAAAACTTCTTGCAAGAAGTTTTTATTATTTTAGTGAGAAATTACCTTTTTCTCAAAAACTACGTTACTTCAGAGGGAGTCGTTTCCTACAATGTTTTATACTATCAACAGCTCTCCGTTGCTTGTTACCAAGTAAGTTTTTATGCTAATATTTGTTTGAGTCATTACCAACTGTGTACGATACCTTTAAGTACTAAAATGAGAAATGTACCAAATCTAGAAACCAGGAGAAATCACAAGGACTGTGTATTTACCTTGGAAGCATCGTGGTGATTTAGCACGTAGTACTGGGGCAATCAGACGAAGGCTACAGTTGGAAAACAGCTAAGAGAGTACAGAAACGGACAACAGTCGAGTACAATTTGCGTTATGCTTATTTCTCATAGATGTAAAACATGATCTCAAAAGCCCTTTCACAACGAGCCAATTCATCTCACTTTAATCACTGTCAAACAAAGGATAATTTCTCAGGGTTATTTCGAGGTGGTATTTTACTTTTTGTGCCCTGTACACAAAATTGACGGGAAAAACCTAAGATTGGGATAGATGAAGGCACATGTTTTACGTTGTGGGGAGACATCTTGCATGTCTCTACCTAGCAGGGAAAGTAATCAAAAGACGATTTTACGACACAGACTCTCATTATGCCATCTTGGACACCAGCTCTGCGTGCAGAACGTTACGGTACGATAAATACAGGCCGGTCGAAGTCTCGTTCTTTCACGTACGTTTCTCGCGTGCTCGCTGTGGTTTTCTCCGTGCAAAGAAAATCCGGGATTTGACCTCATTAACGCAGGCATTGCAGACTGACTGCAAAGGTAGCTATTTCCCAGGGTTAGCAATGTAAAAAGGTCAACCAAATTTTCTGCGGACTGACTGCAAAGGTAGCTATTTCCCAGGGTTAGCAATGTAAAAAGGTCAACCAAATTTTCTGGGGAATTTCCTGGGAAACGCGCCTGGAGTGAACGGGGCTAAAGAGGACTGAACTTGTTTTTGAAACTGACTGTGTTGTTTGTCAATGAAAAAATAATTTTCCATCAACACGTCTTTACAGAGACAGATTACCAGCTAAAATCCAAAGTATTTCATTAGCTGGTTCGGTGCTTATTTATAGATGTTTAAGCCTGTTAAGGTTTGCAGTAACACCATGTACATGAAAACAATTTTTTGTTTTGGTTCTGAAAAAGAACTGGTATGAAAAAAAATCTCTCTGAGTTGTGGTGGTTCTGGAAAGAACCTGTGGGCCTGTGGATGGATATTCAATATGACGTTTGAGAACGTCTGCGGCACTCGAAGGATAAAAGGTAAGGTAGCCTGGACACCTGACGTCACACTTCAAGGCTCGTGAATAAAGTGTATTACTCATCGCGGATAAAAACAGGGGACCAGTCTAAAGTCAGTGTGGACGCATGGGAACGTTGGCGGCCTGTGGATGGATATTCAGCATGACGTTTCAGAATGTTGGCGGCGCTCGAAGGGTGAAGCATAATTTGTTTTGCTAAGCAAGAAATTGTTGCCATAACTTCTTACTTTATTGTTGGGCTCCCTTCCACTGACTGAGGCAGGAAACATCAAGAAGTTGCCGTGGCGCTTGTTGCCAGGGGAACACACATCGCCTTCTTGCCCAGGGTCATGCTCACTGCCAAAGTTATGCCCCAGCTCTGAACAAAATACACACCAGATGGCACAGTTAGCAAATCCATCAAACTCAAAAACTGAGGATTTGTGCTGGTCATTAATGGTATAAAGGCAAAGTGTATATATTTGGTATTTGGAACCGTTTGATTGTTTTAATCCAACCTGTGAAAATTTGTTTTCAAAAGGTGTTAGCGATTTTGAGACATCGCCGACAAATCTGGAGCAGTTATGTCCCTGCAGGAAGAATAATCCTTAATTGGAATACACAATCTGAAAAATGTTCTCAGATTCAAATTTGTTTGAATTCCTTTCTCTAAAACCACATTCCGAAGAAGGGAATTGTTTCTCAAAAGAATATATACATTATCAATAGCTGTAGTGCTTCTTACCAAGTAAGTTTTTATGGTTATTAATTTGTTGAGTAATTACCAAAGGTATACCCTACCTTTATGTGCTACATATATCGGTGTCATAATTTCAAATTTTTAAAAAACTTTATTAATAATAATAATAATAATAATAATACGCAGTTCTTATATAGCGCTTTATACTCCCCATGGGTGTGTCAAAGCGCTCAGTATTTTTCCTACAAGGCAAGCGGAGTTACGTGTTGAAGTATAAGACCTATTCCTTTGCATAGCACCATGTAATGGTTTACAAGGTGCTGTGGCGCAATATGCAGCCAATCAAACCAGGAACACCGGGGCGAACTCCTTCTCTTTACGATAAGTGCACTGGGTTCTTTTACGTGCATTACACAACACACGGGACCTACGGCTTAACGTCCCATCCGAAGGACGAAGCATGTGGTTCAGTGTCTTGCTTAAGGACACAAGTGTCACGACTGGGATTTGAACCCACACTCTGCTGATCAAAATCACCAGAGCTTGAGTTTGGTGTTCTTATCAGCTCAGCCACGACACACCACTATTAGACCAATCTCGGTGGTCTAGGGCAATCCCACCCGAGTAATATGCCTGTGATTTTTTTCACAGGACTCAGGAAAGTACGGAGTATACAGTGCTTTACACACATAGGTGTACGGGTAAAACCAAATAACAATATAAGAACATAGTTGATATGGGTTCAGATCTCACCATGAGCCGTTACAAGATCTGCTTCTTCAGTCAGAACATTACGTCCCCAGTTGACTGTAGTTGTAAGGCCGGTGTTCAGGTACTGTTTGCCACCTGTATGGTAAACTTGGATTCAAAAGTAGAACAAACAAAAACGAAATAATTATAAATGCAAAAAGTAGGCATGGCCTCCATATTCCGATGCTTGGAGAATTTAATGGGTCTTGGCCCAGACTTACTTGTAGTGCATATCCCACCAACAGCATTACTTCTTGGAGTACCGATGTAAGCCAGACCGAGGACACCGTTGTCAAAGTCTTGGTAGGTGAACAGATGAGCCAGGCAGTATGCTCCATGGTCCTCACGACTGTACGCCTGCCACAAAAACATCAAAATAGAGTTTACGACCCTGAGAAGCTGTTCTGAATCCTCTACATGGTGTGGAGTTCTTCCATCGATATATTTGGCTGACATTATTGTTATTATTATTACATATTTCTGGTAATGAAACCAAGGATGCTTCATATTAGTGAACTTAATCACTGTAGCTCTCAAGCCTGAGGAAACCTCTAAATAAGGGTGCTTGCTATGTGAACCAGAAACACAGGGGTTAACCCAGGCACTCTTCCCTGATATGTGTTCTGGGTTCTTTTACTTGCACAACCAATCCTAGTACACAGGACCTTGGGCTTAATGTCCCACCAGAAGGACAAAGCAATTATGGTAAAGTATCTTGCTCAAGGATACAAGTGCCACGACCAGGACTCGAACCCACACTCTGCTGATCAGAAACACCAAAACTTCAGTCTGGTGCTCTGAACTGCTTGGCCATGACACACGATATCTGCAATACCTTCTTCAAACAGAGGCTGCTCTGAAAGGCGTTTACTTTTTCGGTGTTACTAAACGAGTTGATCGAACAAAGAGATTTGTGTTGCTACTTTACCTCCAGAAGTTTCTGTACATCCCATGCATTGTCCGGGTTGGTGTTACTGTTATAATGACCAGGTTCAGGATTTGCTGAGTCATGCACTATGATCTGAAACACCGACCGGAAAAATAATATCAAATTAAAGACACAGTATGCCTGTGAATTTTTTTCACAGAGCTCGGGAATGCACCGAGTATACAGTGCTGAAAGGCACTGAACACGTTTGGAAATTGTCAAAGACCAGTGTTCTCACTTGGTGTATCCCAACATATGCATAAAATAACAAGCCTGTGAAAATTTGGGCTCAATTGGTCATCGAAGTTGCAAGAAAATGATGAAAATGAGAAATTACCTCTTTCTCAAAAACTACGTTACTTCAGAGGAGTCGTTTCTCACAATGTTTTATACCATCAACAGCTCTCCGTTGCTTGTTACCAAGTCAGTTTTCATGGTAACATATATTTTGAGTAATTACTGAACGTGTACAGTGCCTTTAATACACATCGGTGTAAGGGTAAAAACAAGTTATATTCTTGATCCCCGATGCAAAGTTAACATCTATTACACTGGTAATTATCTCAACAAAAAATTGATTATCATTTGTGTTTTACACCGATGAATGTTGAAAACTGTACAGTGTACACTCAGTACTCCCCCCCCCCCCCCAAGTCCTGTCATACTTGTGAAAAAACCCACAGATATATATTCAAGGTTCGCCCTTAACTTTTTCAGTGACTGGCCAGCAGGACCAGTTAGCTTGTCATTTCACTGGTCTGTCAGCTTTCATACTTGTCCATACTTTATAATGGAATGTTTTTCAACACTCTTGAAACTAGCCAGCCGGACCACTTGGAGAGACATTTGACTGGTCCTCAGGTAATTTAACTGGCATTTGATCAGTGGACCACTGTTAAGGTGAGAACGCTGATATTACTCGGGTGGGATTTGAGCCTATGACCTTTGCCATTGTAGAGCAGTGATGTCATACCACTTAACCACAGAGGTTACCCGGTAGCTAGAGGACTCAGGAAAGCACAGTGCTTAACACATATGGATAAAGACAGGTACTTGTTTTACAGACCCAATGATTTCATTAGATACAAGGCGCGTGTATTTGTATATGTAATGTTGTTACACAATGTATTGCATGTACACGTGTGTGTGTGACTACGAATCTCTGCCGTGTGTGAATGGATGCGAAGTCAAAGGTGCCCTTTGCAGGATCCTGCAAGGCGCTCAAGGCCGCTATCTGGCATTATTCACGAGACTCCAAGTGTGACGTCAGATGTTCGGGCTACCTTTATTCCTGATGCAAATTGAATATCTATTAAAAAATTGATATGTTTCAATATGAAAGACCAGTCATTATAACTTTAAACCGGAGGTCGTTGGTTGAAATCCCGCTCTAGTAAACTTTTCTTTGTTCAACCCCAATTTATTTCAAATTTACCCAATCAGTTTATAACACGGCAGCTGACAGTTGTATGGCTTCTGACTCTGCACCCGAACAAAGATAATGACAAAATAGGGAGACTGCCAACATAGGGCTAGATAGCTCAGTTGGTTAAGCGCCGGCACGTTAAACCGGAGGTTGTGGTTCAAATCCCGCTCAAGTAAATTTGTCTTTGTTCAACCTCAAATTATTTCAAATTTACCCAGTCAGTTTCCATTGTGGTTTATAACTTGATAATCATAACTTTCATAAGAGTACCAATCCACCAGATTAATTACGTGTATTTCCATTTGAATTACTGTTTAATTAAAGGCATCGTACACGTTTAGTAATTGGAGCCTATTGCTGGTTTCAAACCTACATAGTTGTAGTTATATACCATAAAAATAACCTGTTAAAATTTCATTTCAAAAGGTGGTAGCGTTTTTGAGATATTGCCAAAAATCTGGACCGGTTATGTCCAGGCAGGTAGAATAATCTGCATTGGAATACACACTCTGAGAAGCGTTAGGCGATTAAAATATTTTGGGGGATAATTTTTTTTTTTTTTTTTCCATAACCGCAGTACTTTGAAGTGAAAAGTTTCTCAAAATGCATTATACTATCCAAAGCTGCTGTACTTCTTGCCAAGTAAGTTTTTATTGCCATTAATTATCAGAGTCATTACCAAAAGTGTACGATGCCTTTAAAGAAAATAAAAAGACTTATAAGCCCCTTCCTGTGTTTATTAATAATTTGTGACCCGCTCTGCAAAAAAGGCCCGTAAGTCGCGCTATGCCATTTCACGTAACAGGCTCGTCAATGTTGAAAGGGTGAAAAAAAAATTGTTGGTGTTGTATTTTTTTTATTCCATTTTTGACATCGTTCATATCCACACTTTCATAATTTGTAAGATTGGATGTTTAGTTTGATCAATAAAGAAAAGATGGAAAAAATTGTGTTTTGTGTACATTTATTTCATGGTTTGTACGATTGGTGTCCGTGGATTCCGTTGAAAGTTGCATTTATTTACACATCTGTTAGGACATTAATTGGAACCCCCCTGTTACAAATTTGGTATCATCTGAAAGCTGAGGACGTTGGCTTTCTATTTGTAGGCATAGAAAAGGTTAGAGGTCAAATGCAAAAGCAAGGGCGGTAATTTTCTGACATGAAGACAAACAGCGCTTGTTACTAGGGGCGTGAATCTTTTCTGTGACGTGTACGCAGTGTAGTGCACCGATTGGTCAATGCGCGCATCGTCGAGATTGCGCTTGCGCTGTAAATGGGATTCGTTGTTTATTCACTGTCATGTGACTGTCATGTGACTGTTTATAGTGTGCGTGCCACGCAAAAAACACAGCCTGCGCATGCGCTGTGAATGGGATTAGTTGTTTATTCACAGGTGACTGGCATGTGACTGTAATAATGTCGTGCCACGCAAAAACACAGCGCAATACCTGTCAACCGTTAATAATCAACTCAACTGACTTGTCTTGCTCTGAGAGAAAAGGTTTTCTAATTATTTACTATTTTAGCCAACAGATTTTGTATATTTTTTGTGAATTATTTGCTTAAGTATGGGTTCAAAGGATCAGTGTCTGGCTGAGGCTTTGAATGATCTCCGTGATGTCAGGGAAGAGAGAGACATGGTTGGCTTCGTGGAAGATTACTTCCTTAATTTCCGATGTGAATGACGATGTGGAATCAGAATCCGATTCGGGATCTGATTCCACATTGCCATCTTTAGCATTTTTAACCCAAAGATTATTTCAAAACTGATTAATCAACTTCATTTTGCGATAAGAAGGCAAACTATCTTGGTTGTATGGTGCTAGATTTTTTTTTTTAAATGAGGTTTAAAACTTGTGTATTTTTTTTTACAAAAACTATAATTTGTTACCCCAAAAAACTAGGTGTTAATCACGAAATGCAAGCCAACTTAAGAATTTTATTAAACAGCCCAAACTTTGGTAGAAATAATTAGCTTTTTGTTTAAAATGAAAAAAAAGGGGGAAAGGTGTTTTTGTTGATTTTTTCCCCAAAAGCTCTTGTTTGCACCCAAAAATACATTATTTTCATTCATGGGGTTTTCTATGAGCCACTGTGCATTTGTTTAACAAAGAAATAGCACGTTCACTAAATTGGACTAAAATCTTTGAAATAATGCTCAAGTGTGTGTTTGCTTTTTAAAAATTTGAGGGAAAAAACACAAGAAATAACACAATATGCAAATTAGTTTTAAAATAACGATATTGTGCATTAAAAGAAATTAAAAAACTTACGTAGTACTTATTAAGTCATAACAATACTTGGTGAAAATTTCAGACGAATAGGTCACCGGGAACATACTTGTTGCTAGGAACTTTCATAAGAACTTGGTATTAAAATACTTTGAAACACACTGTAAAGTTTACAAGGCTGTTTCTTCATAACCTGTTTTGACCAAAATGGCAATAACTAAATATGCAAATTATGGTATAACTTTGGATTGCAAAATGCTACAGACTTCTAACATACACCAAATTAAAGCTGAGAAAAAGACTTTTCCATCTATGTATCTAACTCCAAAATTATTTTTTGCACCATAAGGGCCATTATTGCAGAGCGGGTCACATTTGTCATTTCATCATTGCGGTTCTTCCTGAAAAAAATGACGATTTCTTATCATTCAAAAAGATTCATGTACCAACCTCCTTGACTTCAAATCCAAAACCATAAAAGCCTGGCTCCCACTCCGTGTCCCGGTAGATTGGATCCACTCTGTCAATCAAACTCAACTTGAAAAACAAAACAAGAGACATAGAAACCGAAAAATTAAGGAATGTACAAAATTGGGTTCTGAAAGCTCAAGGCCATGGTTTAAAGGCTGTTTAGTGCATCGGACTCCAAGTTCTTAAGCACAAAAAATAGCTAAGCACAACAAAATTATGCTCACTGGAATTAGGTTACCAGCCAAACTACCATGTCACATGTACAATTTGTGACTGGTATCCTGGTCATTTCTGCTTAGCGGACAATTGTTAAGTAATATTTTCTGCTTAAGCAGCTCTATGAAATTGGGCCCAGGTGGCTAAGTCATCAGGATATAGGTTCCAGTCCCGGTCACGACACCAGTGTCCTTTACCAAGACACTATAGGGCCTACTTGCTTCTCTTCATCCAGGGGTTAAATGGGTACCTGTAAGGGTAGAGATGGTTCTTGTGATTAAGCTTGGGCGATACCACGATATTATCGAATATCGCGATACTAGTTCTGAAACGATTACGATATCGGGTAGATTTTTTTTGGATCGTGATATCGGAAAATCGCGATATCGATTAAGTATCACGATGCATTTCCTAACCAAGACGATCTTGCAACAATAAATCTCCTAGTCGAGACAATCTTGCAACAATAAATCTCCTAGTGGAGACAATCTTGCAACAACAAAGAGCTGCAAGTCACAGACCACAACCGCAAGATTCCCCAACAGATCCGACCCGACCGTGTTTCTTCGAAAAAACCAACATCAAAGCCTTAGCGATCAGGCGGTCTCACACAGACTACCGAAAATCTACGACATCGTTCCGGGTGTTATCACGTGTTGCATACATGCGAGAAGCGTGATCTAATTAGTTATGCACACATATAGAACAGTCTGTCACGCACAGTAGTTAACCCATTAAATGTGTGTAAGTAATAGGCCAAGGTTTTCACCCCATAGGTTTAGAGTAAAACCCGAAGAATAGGTTTTTGGAGCAAAGGAAAAATTTATGAGACAGCTGCGTCTACAACTTGCTCTGTGCGATTTGTAGAAGACTGATGTCATCAAAAATTAACCCCGATATTATCGAATATCACGGTATATTCTTGACGATACATCGTGGTTGAAAAAAGCGATATCGCCCAAGCTTACTTGTGATTGAATAGACTGTGCAAGTCTCGCGCATATTGAAAACGAGAACAAAACTCGAACGAAGACTATGTTTTTCTATGAAATCAAATCTTTTTTTAATATTATATTTATACAAAATGTTTGAAAATAGAAATACCCATAGCAAGTTATAAATAAATTTTCAGTTTTTGCATAATACAAATAATTTGTTCAAATTAACATTGAAACAAAATTAAAACTTGGGACGAGGATGCTTATTAATAGAAACCCCATTTGCCAATTACGCCTGAATGTGGTCGTGCGATCTCTTGATTTTTTGTTTTACAACTATTTTTCTGAAGGGTTTGAATTGAGACACTAGCGACCGGTCGTCGCATGAAAGAGTTAAGCTATGAAATGGGGCCAATGCAACCTCGTCCCCATGGTTTGTCGAGCAGTACGAGGTTGACCACTCCCTCACCCTGGTATTGGATCATTTGTATATCCAAAAGTTTTGGATACGTATGCAAATTAGTATAGTCTGGCTGCTTTTCAAAATTCACATCTTCGTCATAGTCTCTGGGTCCAGTACCAGATTTAATAGCCTGTTTGCACATTGGTTGCCGGCCGGCTGTTTTGACAAAGGTAAACATTTGGTTTGGGTGTTAAAACAAACGTAACAAGTATAAACATTGAGATACCGACTTAGGTAGCAGCATGGAGTTAGAGTGCACTTAGTTCTTTTTACATGTAGTTAGTCACCGTCTACTGCTGTTAATATGGTGAATACTGAATGAGTACAACTTTACATAATTACGTTAGACTTTTGTACATGCACCAGTCGTTGTCCAATCAGGGTCCAAGTAAGTCCAATGGTCTTTGAGAGAAACTCACCAAGTAACTGATAGTTTTGGTTCATTCCTTACTTTTTCAGAGCGAAAATTTAAATAGAATGTCATTAGGTTTCAACAACTAATGGGTTTTTACATTCCAAGGAGGATTATTTCGTCAGACAAAATGTCAAATTCAAGGCTGTTTTGATTGAATATCATTGAAAGTCAGGAATGAACCAAAACATCCCCGCACCAAAATGTACAGACCCATTTTTCTCAGAATGATGCCATCGGATGATTTGGATGTTGACAAATTTTGTCCCCGGAAGGGTATCGTATGCAATGGCTGTGTATTTACACCATTTTAACGTGAGGTTAGAGACTTGTAATTTTTCCCCCACTCACATGAGGACTGTATCTACATGTATTGGAAAATAAGTACATCACAAAACTGAATTTGACATTTCCCTTTCTCTTTAAGCAGTTCTATGAAATTGACCCTTTGGTTTGTGAGAGAGACTAACCAAGTAACTGATAGTCTGGGGTGTGTTGGCCTCACCCATCACCTGGAAGAACCGATAATCGGCCGTCAGCAACAGAGGGCAAGTATTATACCGTGGTGGAGTTCTCTTCTTGCGATTTGACGTGTCTGTAAATTAAAAAAATCAAGACATTAAATAATAATAATATCAAGTAATAAACCACAAGGGAAACTGAGTGGGTAAGGTTTTAAAGGCACTGTACACGTTTGGTAATTACTCAAAATATATATTAGCATAAAAACTGACTTGGTAACGAGCAACAGAGAGCTGTTGATAGTATAAAACATTGTGAGAAACAACTCCCTCTGAAGTAACATAGTTTTTGCGAAAGAGGTAATTTCTCACTAAAATAATAAAAACTTCTTGCACGAAGTTTTTATTCCTATCTGAAAGCACACAAATTTGTACAACAAGGGTGTTTTTTCTTTCATCATTTTTTTGCAACTTCGATGACCAGTTGAGCCCAAATTTTCACAGGCTTGTTATTTTATGCATATGTTGGGATACACCAAGTGAGAACACTGGTCTTTGACAATTACCAAACGTGTACGATGCCTTTATAAATAGTTTTGGGTTGAACAAAGAAAAATTGACTACGAGGCCACAATTTATTTTTCGCATATGCCATAGGTCCTTTTGGTTGGTAGGCAGTTTATATAAAAAAAGCGCTACCACCTTTTGAAATGAATTTTTCACAGGTTAGTTTTATGGTATATATCTACAACTATATAGGATTAAAACAAACAGTGGGTTCCAATTACCAAATGTATACAATCCCTTAAACAGATTTTACAAGTTGCTTGGGTTCAGAGATCTTTTATTAAAGGTAGGGTAATTTTTATCCGAAAGCCTCCTTGTAAAAAATATGGTAATGGTGATAAGCATCCTGTAAAATTACTTTGTCTGAAGTGCCCCCGTTGATTAGAAATCAATAAAAGAATGTCAAAAATGTTGAATCCCAAAAGTTCACATAAAAGCGACTTTTTGAGATTCAAATTTCCATGGTGTCCGTTTGTGAATGCTGCGGCCAGAGATGCGGTTGGTACCCGCTGTCAACTCCCTTAACGTGGATGGGTACGACGTTCTTCATCACAGTTTTTTGCTTTTTTCTCAACAAACAGACACCGTATTCAGCTGAAACTTTCACGTTGACGAAAACCAATCTATGACCCTACATTTAAAGGCATTGTACACGTTTGATAATTGTCAAAGACCAGTGTTCTCACTTGGTGTATCCCAACATATGCATAAAATAACAAGCCTGTGAAAATTTGGGCTCAATATTGGTCATCGAAGTTGCAAGAAAAAGATGAAAGAAAATACACCCTTGTTGTACAAATTTGTGTGCTTTCAGTTAGGAATAAAAACTTCTTGCAAGAAGTTTTTATTATTTTAGTGAGACATTACCTCTTTCTCAAAAACTACGTTACTTCAGAGGGAGTCGTTTCTCACAATGTTTTATACTATCAACAGCTCTCTGTTGCTCATTACAAAGTCAGTTTTTATGCTAATATATATTTTGAGTAATTACCAAACGTGTACTGTGCCTTTAAATCTCAATTTCATTTAGCCCCAAAAAAAGTTGGTATATTTTACTCACAGGAACTTGGTTTGGGTTGGGATTCCATTTGTTCATGCGTCTTCTCATATGTGAGTCCCTCCGGCAAATGGTGATCATAAGGGCAGAATGAGGAACTATAAATCAAAACAAACACAGCATTCTGGCAATTAGAAAGTACATTTTTTTTCATAATTTGTGTCTGTGTTTTGTTCAACCTGTCTGTCCGTATCATTAAAATTTGTCTGGCAGCTGATATTTTTTGTTACTATATAGGATTTGAGGCATTGCATGGTGAGGTATCAATATATATTTGGTTTGCGGTAACACCATGTGTATATATCTACTTGCTAGGTAGATTTTGTTCTTTGAGAACTTGTCTTGCTTATTATTCTACTGCCGCAGAGTAGAATATTCGGAAATCGGGAGACTTCTCAGTTCTGAAAAGAACTGTCCTTCTTATTAAGATAACACACAAAAATCACTCAAGCCTGAGCACAAAGGCCATTTGTTAAAAACCTGTTGTTTTGTCCATGTTCACCTTCCATACCCAAGCTTACCATCGTTGGAAAGAGAAAGATCGGATCTTTCCAATGGTGGTTAAATATAATAGGGTTGCTATTATGCAATCACTTCAAATTGGAGTGGAAAGATCCGAAATGACAAACACCTACGGAGCGCCATATGGTTGTGTGCAAAAAAGTGTTTGGGTTTACAGAACTCACTTGGGAAACAAACACCGAGAACTTGGACAATTATTGGTTGATTTCAATGATTTTTAAATTATATGAAAGGAAATTCAATGAGTAAGACAATTTTTATTACTTGTTATGCTCTAAAATGTAATCTTCAAGGTAATAATAGAGTTTGTAAAATTAAACTTTGAACAGAAGCTTCCTGTTGTGTGAGAATGTGTGCTTCACGCTTGAGTGGTCAAACAACGTGGGCCACAGCGGTTGTTTATGTCTAAAGAACTTGGGGCTGAAAGGGTTAACTACTACAGTATTACTGTTCATTTCAATTCGGTTTCATATGTGGTACCTCCAATGTTTAATCTAGCTCGAATTTGTTGACCCCTTCGTGGGGGGGGGGGTGGGGTCGGGCTAATGCAGAGCCATTAACAGCGTTGTCACTACGCCGGTCGGTGCCGGTCGGGCCTGCCGGCACTCAGAGATTCCCGACCGGCACTTTTCCTTGCTAACAGCTTTACCGACCGGCACTATTTCAACCGGCAATGCTGAATATTTCATTATTTTGTCATCAGAAGCCAACAATAAATTCCAGTATTTATGACAAAATACATCGCGTTTCGTTTTAATATCCATTCCTGACAGTCCCTGACAATTTCTGACAAATACTCACTGATAACTTCTCATTTTCGTGCGTCTTAATTTATTTTGTCCCAGTCTGGTTGTACCGTATCAACTACCGTGCAAATATGCAGCAATGTGCTACGTAACGTCTACCTTATTCGCGGGACTGCAACTTTTCACGTGTAGTAGTTTCGTCCCAACTTGACAATCGGCCAACTATAGTTGGGATCGCAGTATCTCATTGCAGTGAGGTTACTGTCAGAGCTCTATGGGCGATCCCAACTATAGTTGCGGCTCCCCAACTGTATCACTCAAGGTGCTATAGTTTGGGCGATTGCCAAGTTTGGCAGTGACGGATCATTCATAGTGATTTTCCCTTTGCCTGCACGTGCAATTCCACTGGCGCTTGTGTATAATAACTTCTACTGTATTATTGTGGACAGCTGATTGTGGACAAGCCTATTAATTTGTTGTTTATACAATATAAAAGTTTTGAGTTCATCATTTGCTCGTAACCATGCCGCTATCGCAGCGAAGTATTAACAGTTTCTTTAGAATCTTCAATAAATCGGACAAACTTGGCAGCATGGGGTAAACTTACCTATTGAATAATAGAATAATCCTGTACAATGAATGAACGAAGCTTGGCAGGCTCAACACGCTATCGCCGTGTTGCCTCGATCTTGTTGTCAGCTGCTTGTTGTATTTTCTGTATCTCCATGGTTCGTTCATCCATGGTTCGTTTGGGGCCTTAAGTTTTAAGGCATAAGGTAGGGGTGGTGGTGGTGCCATTTCGTTAAGTAAATATTTTGTTAAAATGCTCTGGGCTGCCGGTCTAATGTTCCTGTTTCTTTTGTCGGCCATTGTCAAGGTCAACAACCTGCTCGTGCGGAGCTGAGTTGCCAGTGTGTTTTTTATCAGTGAACCGCATTTTTTTCTTTCAGGAATGTCCTTTACTGGGTTAACTGTAGAGGGCGCACTGTCCTGTGTGAATTGCTTATGTTTGGGCCAATGATGTTATCGTTTGTGTATAAAAGAGCAGATGTTCCACGATAAGAAAATCCTGAGTCTGATTTCGGACTAAATTTAGTCTGTTTTTTTAATTGTTAATTTATTATTTTGTTCATGCAAGTTCACCCCAAACAAGGCCAAAAGCCACTCTTGGTAAGGGGGTCCAAGAAGAAAACATTTAAGATGAAAACAAACTCAGGTGAGCTGAAGGTAGGAATTGATATTCCTCTTAAAACAGTCTAGATTGCAGGATGCAGCATCAGACAAGGAGTCCCTAAGAGATGCAGTTTGCGGAATAAAGCTGATGGAATGGCTATTTGTTCTACATCTCAGCAAAGCGAGAGTGTATGGGTGAGAACAAGCAGAAAGCCTGGTTTCACACTTGAACATCCTGATAGGAGGAACTAGGTCGGACACACTGTTGGCACATTTACCATTTTGTATGAATTTCAGTGGCCCTCAACTTTTTATTCGGCTTTGACCAACTACATGTTTTAAACAAAACTGAAATAAACCCCACAAGACATCAAGTCAAATTTACCGATATCTCCGTGATTTGAGTCGACGATTTTGCGATCTACGGCCGTCGTCGTGTGCGTTGCATAGCGCAATCACAGAGTGCAAACAATCTACAGAGTGCAAACTACAGATTGCGCGCGCTTTTGCTTAATCGGCAGATTGAGCTGCAAATTCTACAGAGCGCAAACTACAAATTGCGCACAAATTTGTCAAGTTCGTTGCGCAAATCCGTTGAATGCGCTTAACAGATAAAGGAGCGTCAACAGAAGTTGCCAGCAGACGATTTATACATCGTTTTAGCTGGATTTTGTTTTGTTTTTAGGAAATATATTTGACACAATCGAACCAGCAAAAACACTTGCCAAACATATCAGAATAAAAATAAAAACGTTAAAAAACAAAAATTCCAGACCTACCTGCCCTATTTTAAAATGGCATGTAATCGGAAACAGAACATTAATTTTGTTTGGTCTCGCTTTATCGACATGTACGGGCGTCTCAAAGAGGTGCCTGGTGATAAACAACGACCTAATCATCCGACCTCATCTGGTACTCACGTTTCATTGCGTTTGACAGCTGAACTGCGATAAGCGATCATGTGATAGTCATGTGACTCCTTGACATGCCTCCAAGATGGCTGATGTTGGAATAAAAACGGATAAAAAAAGATAACATACACTTGATAAATTATTATACAGTCTCATTGTTCATTACCACACTGCTTTCCTTTAGTGAAACCCTTGCTCTCTGGCGCTGTTTGTCCCACAGGCCTCAATCCTCCATTAGACCAACTTCGTCCCCATGGTTTACTTTATTTCCAACCATGTTTACAATAGTAAACCCTGGGAGGGAAACTCCTTACTTGGACCCTGATTGGACAACGACTGGTGTACAAAGTATTCACCATGTTCACAGCCAGACTAATCTAATTTGCATACGTATCAAAAAAGTTTGGATATGCAAATGATCCAATACCAGGGTGAGAGACAGTCAACCTCGTACTGATCGACACACCCTGGGGACGAGGTTGCCATTAGACCTTTATCATTGTGTGTTCATCTTTGTTGGGTTCCCTGCTCACATCACTGGTGATAATGAAAGGTTTTATCATTTTCATTGAAAGGGACCAGACTATTTTGTTTCCCTTCCAGCCTAAGGCCGTGTCCGAATTAGCAGACAGCTAGATTTCCACGTCATCATGCGTTGAAGTATAGGACCTCCTTAGCAACACCCTTAGCAACAGTTGTAGCCATAGCAAAAGCCGCTAATTCGGATACGGCTTCAGTTAGGTTACATTGGGATGAGTGGCAGAAGAAAATAAAATGGCCGCCCCATGATAAAGGTCTACATGTATAGACCTTTCTTTTGCAACGTCACAGCCCGAGTTTTTGCCAACCGAGGTTGGAAAACTATGGAAAGCCATAAATGCAAAGCATAAGCAGATAGTCACAGTTTGTAATATTGTTACACAAATATTCAAAAATAGTGTTGAATTTGTTGGAAACAAAGCAACCAATCATGGTATGTATTTTTGGTTGATTGAAAGTTTACAGAAATGTTGAATTTGGACACAACATTTGTTAACACGATTGAATGTTTTGCTAACATTCGGCCGTCCATGCCAACCAGCGCGGTTTGTTTATCAACAAAAGAAAGGTCTATATCCTTCTCTCCTTTGTCACTCCACACCAAAGAATTTGGGCATATGGATAAGATATTGGAATGCCTGACCCAGTGATAAGCAATTGTTACTTGGGCCCAATCCCTTCAGTCCTTCTGAAACCTTCATATTCATTTGGGCAAAGAGGACATAAAAGAATTTGGGAGGGTAAGGATTTTAATGTCTTTTGGAAGGACTGAACATTATTGCATTAAAGGCACTGAACACAGTTGGAAATTGTCAAAGACCAGTGTTCTCACTTGGTGTATCCCAACATATGCATAAAATAACAAGCCTGTGAAAATTTGGGCTCAATTGGTCATCGAAGTTGCAAGAAAATGGTGAAAGAAAAAACACCCTTGTTGTACAAATTTGTGTGCTTTCAGATAGGAATAAAAACTTCTTGCAAGAAGTTTTTATTATTTTATTGAGAAACAACCTCTTTCTCAAAAACTACTTTACTTCAGAGGGAGTCGTTTCCTACAATGTTTTATACTATTAACAGCTCTCCGTTGCTTGTAACCAAGTAAGTTTTTATGCTAATATTTGTTTTGAGTCATTACCAAACGTGTACGATACCTTTAATAATCATACTGATTAATATGATAGTTCGCTTCAAAAAATAACATTAAAAAGAAGCTGCAGTATGCCGAGAAAACATCAAAGACATGATGGGGAAGTGGAGCTGGCGAAAATCCTGCCCTGATCTCCACCCTCCCAGGTATCGGTTTTACTCCTGGGCGATGAGCTAAGCATTTATAGTTAAGTGTCTCCCTCAAGGACACAAGTGTTATTACGACCGGAATTCGAACCCACTGCCATCAGTTGCTGAATCTAATGTGCTCGACCAGAGCCATGACTTGCCAAATGTTTTTAATCTACAGTGTAGGGTAAAAATACAACTTAAATCAGCCAAACGGTATCCGTTTTTTTAACGTACGTGTATGAACTCCCGTATCCGTTGTTAACGCCATGCAAAACACGGAAGTCGCGGTTTGCGCGTCACGTGAACACACAAAGTGTATCCGTATTCGTAAATGTATCCATAGCCTTGCGAAACCTCTCCACTAATTACAGTCCTCATCTCATCTGAAATTTAACAAACTATGTTCAAATGTTGGCTTTGAGTCCAATAAAAATCTTTCAATTCTGTTGAGTATGAAAATATTATCCCGTAAGAACAATGAGATAAATCTTCTCTTAGTGCTGTGGCGTGTTGTGGCCGAGCTGATAAGAGCACCGGACCCAAGCTCTGGTGTTTCTGGTCAGCAGAGTGTGGGTTCGAGTCCCGGTTGTGACACTTTTGTCCTTAAAAGCAAGACACTTAACCATTATTGCTGCGTCCTTCGGATGAGACGTAAAGCCGTTGGTCCCGTGTGTTGTGTAATGCACGTAAAAGAACCCAGTGCACTTATCGAAAAGAGAAGGGGTTCGCCCCGGTGTTCCTGGTTTGATTGGCTGCATATTGCGCCACAGCACCTTGTAAACCATTACATGGTGCTATGTAAAGGAGTAGGTCTCATAATTACGTAGCCCCCCAAACCTTGCAGGAAAATACTGAATGTTGAAGCGCCATGAGCATCACTGAGTGACGGATATGAGCGCTATATTCGAAGCCACTATTATTATTGTTCAAACAAATGCGGGTTATTTGAGGCACCTGGGGTCGATTCCACAAAACTCTTCCTAACTTAGGAATAGTCCTAGGCAATGCTAAGAGATAGGACTACTCTTAAGTACTGGTCCTAACTTAAGACTAGTCCTATCTCTTAGCATTGCCTAGGACTTGGCGTGTCGTGGCCGAGTGGATAAGAACACCGGACTCAAGCTCTGGTGTTTCTGATCAGCATTGACAAGTGTGGGTTCGAGTCCCAGTCATGACACTTGTGTCCTTAAGCAAGACACTTAACCATTATTGCTTTGTCCTTCGGATGGGACGTAAAGCCGTAGGTCCCGTGTGTTGTGTAATGCACGTAAAAGAACCCAGTGCACTTATCGTAAATAAAATGGGTTTGCCCCGGTGTTCCTGGTTTGATCGGCAGCATATTGCGCCACAGCACCTTGTAAACCATACATGGTGCTATAAAGGAATAGGTCTCATACTTCAACGTAGCTCCGCATACCTTGCAGGAAAAAATACTGAGCGCCTTGGTACGCCCCTAGGGGTGTGATAAAGCCCTATATAAGAGCCCAGTATTTTTAGTCCTAAGTTAGGAAGAGTTTTGTGAAATCGACCCCTGGACACTTGGCAGTTTTTTGTCATTTTGATTCAGAGTCTTATAACAAACTTTCTGGTCCAGTAAAACTTTTGAGCTACAAACACCGCTGTCTCATGGATAGTTTTGAGAAAGACAAAAACCCAAATAACCTATTATTTATAGATTTACCTCAATGTTATAGTGATCTGGCTGTGCATAGATTTTAGCAGTAAGCAAACCATCCGCTACATGAGCTTTCACCACGGTGTGGGGTTCTCCTAAAATTGAAAAGAAAAAACAAATGTTCTGTTTACTGGAAAAAAAAAGGTTTGTAAATATAGTTAAGGGCATTGAAGGCGTGTCGTGGCCGAGACAGTTAAGAGCACCGGACTCAAGCTCTGGTAAGAGGTAACTAAAATAAATAGTAAACTTGCGGGTGCAACCATACATATGTGTAAAAACTCTTTTGTGGGAGTGTTGGCTCTGAAAAGAGCCAGTGGGGTCTAGACGTTTTGAACAGTATACTCGGCTCGTCTTCAGGAGAGCCAACACTCCCACAAAAGAGTTTTTAAACATGGTTGTACCCGCAACTTTACTATTTATTTAAGTTACCTCTTATTTGTCCACACCATGCAAAGCTTCAAACAACACTTAAGCTCTGGTGTTTCTGACCAGCAGAGTGTGAGTTTTAGTCCCGGTCATGGCACTTGTATCCTTGAGCAAGATTGCTTTGTCCTTCAGATGGGACATTAAGCCGTAGGTCGGGTGTACTAGGATTGGTAGTGCACGTAAAAGAACCCAGAACACTTATCAAGGAAGAGTAGGGGTTAACCCCGGTGTTTCTGGTTCACATAGCAAGCACCCTTGTTTACAGGTTTCCTCAGGCTTGTGAGCTACAGTGATTAAGTTCACTTGTGAGGCATCCTTGGTTTAATCATTGGGGCACTTATAATTGTGACTGTGACCGCCCTATCGCACGATCTTTCGCCGACCTCTACATGTCGGTTGATGCCTAGAAATGGCACGGGCTGCCCGGCCTCCGCTTTAATTGTGACTTAGGTATTAAAGGGACTGTATACGTTTGGTAATTGGAACCCACTGCTTGATTTCAAAAAGGTGTTAGTGTTTTTGAGATATTGCTGAAAATCTGGAGCGGTTATGTCCACGCAGGAAGAATAATCTGCAAATGGAATACACAATCTGAGAAACGTTACTGTCAGCAACGCTTCTCAGATTCAAATTTTTGGGGATAAAAAGTGATATCTTTTCCCATAACCGCAGTACTTCTAAGTGAAAAGTTTCTACAAATGCATTTTACTATCCAAAGCTGCTTTACTTTTTACCAAGTATGTTTGCATTGCCATTAATTTTCAGAGTCATTACCAAACGAAAAAAAGACCCTTTAAAAGCGGAAGAGACCCTTTAAAAGCGGCCGGCCACATTTGTTATTTCCTATTTGTAGACTGGCATGTGGTTTGTCTACTATTCACAATGGATGACAGTGAATCATTCATCAGACAGCAGAAAGGTTTGTTTATGTGTTAAGCAGTTAAGGGGCGGATTGCACCAATGTGCTTTTAAACTGGTCTATGCGCTTTAGCCAGCTAACTTGAGACGCGCTTAGACAGTCTTTAATTATAAACTGATTGCATTACCACAGTCTATATTTTATGTCAGTGCTGAGCTGGCTATGATCAGTCTTTGTTGTTTTTAAACATGGCGCTACATCTGTTAGTTGTTGATTATTTCATGCAAAGAGCCCTTTGACGAGACTGTATATTGATAGCGTTTACTCGGTTAGTAATTTTGTCCCAGGCCTTTTGTTTTCCCTCCATTGTTGCCTAATGTTTGATCTTTGTTTACCTTTCAAATCCATTGTCACTGTCACAGTGTGCTAAGGGACAATGGCGGCCATCGTTACTAACCAAGCTTGTAGGAATGTTGTACTTTCACTACTGCTTACTGACTTATCTAAGACCGACTTATTGCACCAGGCTTCATGACTGACTAAGCTAAGACCGTCTAAGGCAGATAGCTGGCTATAACTGACTGGTCTTAGACCGCTGGCTAAGACCGTTTTATTGCAATCCGCCCAAGGATTTGAGGAGATTATGCAGGGCTCGAATTTTACACTGAACCACAAGCCCGAGGCCAGAGATTTTAGGGTTGGGCCAGTAAACTGACGACTTGACAAGTCCGGTGGTCTTGTGATTTTGTGTTTTTGTTCAATTAAATATTAATACCCTCACTGTTAATACAAAAATGAATGATGTTAAACTGTCGACTTTGGATCTGGTACCGGTAAATATCATTCAATTCTGTTGAGTATCAAAGTATAAAGAAATCTTCTCTATAGTGCTTCTTCAAATAAAAACAGTTTACAATAAACTTTGTAGAAAGTTCTTTCTCATTTAGATTCTGATCGTCGAAAATAAATTCTGGTCCGGGAAATATTTTGAGCTACAAGCCTTTAAAAAAAAAAGGAGTTTTATATGAGATATCGCCCAACTCACAAGGCCGGACGGCCACTTCAAGGTGAGGGCTAGACTGAACTGCTTTGGGCTGTTGACCCAAATCAACTGTCACCAGGGGCACGTTGCCACCTACTCCTGGCTGCCTGGGGCTGAAACAGGGTTGCCCCCTTTACAGTCCGTAAGGATGTTGGCATGGGTATCATCCACTTGGAGCTTGGCTGGTAGAGCAGAATGCAATACCTTCCCAACTTTTACGAACCAATTATGGTTAAGTGCCTTTCTCAAGGGCACAAGTGTCACGACCGGGATTCGAACCCACACTCTGCTGCTGACAACACCAGAGCTTGGGTCCGGTGAACTAGACCACTCGGCCACGACAAGCCTTGCGGTCTTGTGGAGTTTTACCCCAAATTTGAGCCCCGTTATTAAATGCACAAAGTATTACCTTCTAAATAGCCAGTATAGAAGCTGTTTGTGTCAACGTACTGCTCTCTCTTGTTCCCGTGGCCGTCAACGACATACGCTTTGAAATCAGAGGAAAAGAGGTCCGACCTTGGGGCCAGGTTGAGATCAAATCGCCTAGGAAACATAACAAAGAAACAATGTCATTTAAATACAGAAATTTCCTCCCAAGCTTCTAAAAATAGACTGGATCACCACAGCATAATATCCATCAATGGAGCCCACATGGGTAGTGCATTAATGCCTTGCTCCGCCTCACGCCACAAACAAAAGAAACAACTCAATAATCCAACCGGTGGGAACTTGTGTGAAAATATACATTTTTGCATGGAGATTTTAAGTGTAATATTCGGTTTGCGGTAACACTATTTTGCACAGGTGTAGATTTTATTCTTTGAGAACTTGTCTTGCTATGTATTCTACTGCCGCGAAGTAGATTTCGGAATTCGGGAGACTATTCTACTGCCGCAGAGTAGATTTCGGATTCGGGAGACTGCTAAGTTCTCAAAAGAACTGTCAGTGTCCTGCTTCTTTACTACTACATTGTGTACCTGGGCGGAAGGTAGGAAATCGGTCAGAACTACTACTTTCGCTTAGTGGATCGGGGGACTTCTCGTTAATATAACTTCACTGCCGCAGAGTGAGTTCTTAATTGGTCTCAACGTTATGAATAATAATAATTATAATAATAATGCAGTTCTTATATAGCGCTTTATACCCGATGGGTGTCTCAAAGCGCTCAGTATTTTTCCTACAAGGTACATGTAAGTGGACGTGTTGAAGTATGAGACCTATTCCTTTGCAGAGCACCATGTAATGGTTTTACAAGGTGCTGTGGCGCAATATGCAGCCAATCAAACCAGGAACACCGGGGCGAACCCCTTCTCTTTACGATAAGTGCACTGGGTTCTTTTACGTGTGCATTACGCAACACTGGCTTGCTCTAATCATCGTCAGGAGATTTTAAGTGTCTGAGTCTTTTTAAAAAACTTAGGTGCGCATTACAAACAAAACAGCATACTGTGTGTTCGCAAGGGGACTATTTCTTGGACCTGTCCGCAAAGCACTCGGACAACATTGGTGAAAAACCAGTATCCACTCTCTATGTGTCCCAACATATTACATGCAGGGCTCGAATTTGGGAGGAAAATCCACAAGACTATTAAAGGTTTATCGTACACGTTTGGTAATGACTCAAAACAAATATTAGCATAAAAACTTACTTGGTAACAAGCAACAGAGAGCTGTTGATAGTATAAAACATTGTAGGAAAAGATTCCCTCTGAAGTAACGTAGTTTTTGAGAAAGAGGTAATTTCTCACTAAAATAATAAAAACTTCTTGCAAGAAGTTTTTATTCTTATCTGAAAGCACACAAATTTGTACAACAAGGGTGTTTTTTCTTTCATCATTTTCTTGCAACTTCGATGACCAATTGACCCCAAATTTTCACAGGCTTGTTATTTTATGCATTTATATGTTGGGATACACCAATTTGTGAGAATACTGGTCTTTGACAATTACCAAACGTGTACAGTGCCTTTAAGTACATGTAGCTCAAATCTTTTACTTGACCAGCCAAAAGTTATTTTACAAGACCAGAATCAAAATGAGTTGAACAAGCACTAAGAGAAGATCTAAGATCTCATTTTTCTTATGTGTAAGCGTACAAGGTACATGTAGATACTTAACATTTAAAGGTATTTATCAGATTCATAGCCAATTTTATTTTCACAAAGATATTATACATTGAGGTAATTTTATTTGTTTGTTTGTTTGTTTTAAGATGATCTTCCTGTCAAGGGAACTCGGCAAACTCCCACAAGGGGATACAAACGCCAAGCTGGCAACAGCCAATCAAGAAATTGTGATTCAGTATAACTAGACGACAATACTTATTCTAGTCCATTGTGAAATCAGCGGTTAGCTTGGTAGGATTCGAACCCAAAACCTTGTGATTGCAAGTCCTGCAGTCTAACCACTGGACCACGGTGACTGATTGATTCAATTGATTGATAAACACAAGACCATCAGACTTGTCCAGTCATGAGTTTACTGGCCCGATGCTAAAATCACTGGCCTTCATGTATGGCCTGTTCCAGTGTTAATTTGGAGCCCTGACATGAATAGTGTGAAAATTTAAGCTAGATCAGTCGACGGCGTCACAAGAATAATAGTGAGCGAGAAAAAAAACCTCATACATGTATGTTTTCACTGTTTTCAAACATATTGAGTTTTGGTCTTGTGAGATTAAAACTAAATCTTTCATTCATTTCTCAAAAACTATAGCATTTCAGGCAAAAATATTTCAAGGGAATTTTTCCACCATGACATCTTGACCTCATTAAAAACAAAGAACAACTATCAGGGCTCGAATTTTATACTGGACCACCGGCCCGAGGCCAGTGATTTCAGTGTCGGGCCAGTAAACTCAAGACCGGACAAGTCCGGTGGTCTTGGTTTTTTTCAATTCAACATCTTCGTCTCAAAAGAATGATGTACAAATGTTGAGTTTGAGTCCCACTAATATTTTTCAATTCTGCTGAGTACCACCCATAAAACAGAAGAGATCTTTTCTTAGTGTTTGTTGGAATAAAACAGTTGAGGTGATAAAACTGTTTTCTCCTTTTGATTCTAGTCTCTTCTCATTTTGATTCTGGTCTTGTAAATAAAATCCCGGTCCAGTAAAGATTCTGAGCTACAAGTCCTGCGGTCTTGTGGATTTTCCCCCCAAATTAGAGCCCTGACTATACTCTTAAAGGCACTGTACACGTTTGGTAATATACTCAAAATATATATTAACATAAAAACTTACTTAGTAACAAGCAACGGAGAGCGGTTGATAGTATAAAACATTGTAGGAAACGACTCCCTCTGAAGTAACGTAGTTTTTGAGAAAGAGGTAATTTCTCACTAAAATAATAAAAACTTTTTGCAAGAAGTTTTTATTCCTATCTGAAAGCACACAAATTTGTACAACAAGGGTGTTTTTTCTTTCACCATTTTCTTGCAACTTTGATGACCAATTGAGCCCAAATTTTCACAGGCTTGTTATTTTATGCATCTATGTTGGGATACACCAAGTGAGAACACTGGTCTTTGACAATTACCAAATGTGTTAGTGCCTTTAAAAACAAAGAACGACTATAAACTCTTACAGCGTACACCAAACTAAAATTACTGATGAAGGAAGTACTTCATTTGGCATTGACTCACTTTCAATACGTATATTACATTCCCACATCCTATTTACAGCCGACATGTTTCCATCAATGACTCATGGTTGTAGTTAAATTATAAATAACAGATTGAAATATATTTGTGATTAACATTTTGTCTGGTTTATTAATCTTTTATGTACATGTGCATAGGCCTGGGCAACTACATGTACATGTAGTGTCAAAGTAGCGACTAATTGAAGCACGACTAGTCTGGTAGTGAATTTCACTAGTCGCCCAGGCCAAATTGTCAGTTGTCTGCTCTGATATATTGCATCAAAAGAGTTGCTTGTAACTCACATTTCAGCCTGAATTTTACTATCTTGCGCCAGCGGCGATCCTCAATCTTTGGTTTTGAAAATAGTCACGACTAGTGTCATTTATAATTGGGACTGTCCATCTATAGTTGGGATTGTCCCATCTATAGTTGGGACTGTCCATCTATAGTTGGGATTGTTCATTGTCCATCTTTAGTTTTGGATTGTCCAATTTCTATAGTTAGGATTGTCCCAGGATTGTCCCATCTATAGTTAGGATTGTCCCATCTATAGTTAGGATTGTCCCATCAATAGTTGGGACTGTCCATCTATAGTTGGGATTGTCCCATCTATAGTTGGGACTGCCCATCTATAGTTGGGATTGTTCATTGTCCATCTATATTTTTGGATTGTCCAATCTATAGTTAGGATTGTCCCAGGATTGTCCCATCTATAGTTAGGATTGTCCCATTAATAGTTGGGGCTGTCCATCTATAGTTGGGATTGTCCCGTCTATAGTTGGGACTGTCTATCTATAGTTGGGATTGTTCGTTTTCCATTTATAGTTTTGGATTGTCCAGTCTACTTTAGAATTGTCCCAGGATTGTCCCATCTATAGTTCGGGCTGTCGATCTATAGTTGGTATTTTCCCATCTATAGTTGGGACTGTCCCATCTATAGTTGGGATTGTCCCATCAAAAGTTGGGACTGTCCATCTATAGTTGGGATTGTCCCATCTATAGTTGGGACTGTCCCATCTATAGTTGGGATTGTCCCATCTACATGTATAGTTGGGATTGTCCCATCTATAGTTGGGGCTGTCCATCTATAGTTGGGATTGTCCCATCTATAGTTGGGGCTGTCCATCTATAGTTGGGATTGTCCCATCTATAGTTGAGACTGTCCATCTATAGTTGGGATTGTTCATTTTTCATCTATAGTTTTGGATTGTTTAGTCTATAGTTAGGATTGTCCCAGGATTGTCCCATCTATAGTTGGGGCTGTCGATCTATAGTTGGGATTTTCCCATCTATAGTTGGGACTGTCCATCTATAGTTGGGATTGTCCCATCTATAGTTGGGACTGTCCCATCTATAGTTGGGACTGTCCCATCTATAGTTGGGATTGTCCCATCTATAGTTGGGACTGTCCATCTATAGTTAGGATTGTCCCATCTATAGTTGGGACTGTCCATCTATAGTTAGGATTGTCCCGTCTATAGTTGGGACTGTCCATCTATAGTTAGGACTGTCCATCTATAGTTAGGATTGTCCCATCTACAGTTGGGACTATCATCTATAGTTAGGATTGTCCCATCAATAGTTGGGACTGTCCATCTATAGTTAGGATTGTCCCATCTATAGTTGGGACTGTCCATCTATAGTTAGGATTGTCCCATCTATAGTTGGGACTATCATCTATAGTTAGGATTGTCCCATCAATAGTTGGGACTGTCCATCTATAGTTAGTATTGTCCCATCAATAGTTGGGACTGTCCATCTATAGTTAGGATTGTCCCATCTATAGTTGGGACTGTCCATCTATAGTTAGGATTGTCCCATCTATAGTTGGGACAGTCCATCTATAAGTATGTAGGATTGTCCCATCTATTCGCTCTTTGCACGAATCAGCCATTTGTGCGTGTGGCACCTCGATTTCATGCTTCATTGTATTGTGTATCTGTTTGGATGAAAGTGTCATTACATTACCGTGACAATACAGAGTTATATAATGCTTCTATTCACTTCTGTCCCCAAGTCGAGGCTCAACACGCAAATGGCTGACCGTGCAATGGGCGAATAGTTCGGACTGTCAATCTAAAGTTTGGAAATCCCATCTAGTGTAGTTGGGAATGTCCTAGCTTGGGACAAGACTAAAAATGTTGGTACAAATTCAAACGTGAAAGAAGTAAATTCATTTGAGAGAAAACCTTATAACCGTAGAATAATAAGCAAGACAAGTTCTCATAGAACAAAATTTACCTAGCAAGTAGATTTAAGAACTGAGAAGTCCCCCGTATTCCGAATATTCTACTCTGCGGCAGTAAAATAATAAGGAAGACAAGTTCTCAAAGAACAAAATCAACCTAGCAAGTAGAATACACATGGTGTTACCGCAAACCAAATATATATTGATACCTCACCATGCAATGCCTCAAATCCATACCTTATAACCGCTTTGCTTTGACATTACATGTACCATAAAATCACAAAAAAACATACAAAAAACACGAAATAAGCAAGTATTTTCAAGGCTTGCATTCACACTGGACCGCAGGCCTGAGGCCATTGATTGTAGGATCGGGCCAGTAAACTCATGACTGGACAAGTCCAGCAGCAGGGGTCGAAATTGCCGGTAGCCCGCTAGCCCGGGACTACCAGAATGACAGCCGGGCTACTGTTTCCCCCAGTTTTAGTAGCCCGGCGGGTGTGTCAAAAAGTTGTTCCTTTTCACAATAAATGAAGGATACGGTGGTAAAATCTCAAAGAGAGATTATTTTTAAGTTTGTAAAATGGTTTAAAACAAGTCTTAATATTTGCTAGATTTAATGTGGCCGCAATCGCGATTACAATCGCGATCGTTCATTTTAGTATACATGGTATACAAACGTTAAAACACGCATGCACATAACCACATGGCGCTGAGTATCCAACGGCACCACAACGTTCGGTCGTCCATGCACACACAACACATGGTGTATTGTGCAGTATACAACACAGCGGGTCCAGAGTCCATGCTAATCAACATTCCGCACGCTGTGATTGGCCGTTGAAATTACCATATTCATAAGAAAACTTGGCTTGTCTCCAACTCGGTACACGTTCACGAGCCGAGTAAAGAAGAGCTGCACAGTGTGGCGCACGCCTGCGGATTCTGTACTATACACAGCCTTGGATTAAGGCTATTCAAACATCGACATCTTTTACAGACAGAGGGCAATGCCGCATGCGGGGGAAAGTTCATTGAATTTGTTCCCAATGTGCGTCGTTGACCGATCGTTTAATCACAAAGATTTCATTGCAAAAGAAATTCTATAAAACCGATCCCCAAATCACGAATCCATTAAAATGGTTGTTGGTGAAAAAAGTATTATTAAAGACAGAAATTAGGGGATTAGATCGTCCAAAAACGTAATTTTGCGAACTTCACTTGTGGTTTTTTTTTTTTTACCCCTCGAAAATTGTGTGCATTAATACATGTGGGCGACTCAAAAAAACTTGCGGGCGAACTAACATTTTGGTTGAAAAGCCCGGACGGCAAGTGAAGTAAAAAGTTAAGGGAAACCCCTGAGAAGGAAAAAAAAAATCCGGCCAGGGCTACTGAAATTTATTCAGGGATAGTAAAAATTCAGGGTTACCTTGAAAATGTAGCTAATTTCGACCCCTGAGCAGTCTTGTATTTTTGTCCAAATGTTTACATTCAGTCTGAAAAATCTTTTTCAATTTGGTTGAGCATCGAACAATACTTGAACCAATAATACAAAAAATAAGATGAATCTTCTCTTGTAGTGCTTGTTCAAATTGAGACAGTTCAACTGTGTTGACATATTTTTTTCTTTCTCTCATTTCTGGTATTGTCGATTGTAAAAGAAAATCTGGTTCAGTAAGCATTTTTAGCTACAAGTCCTGCGGTCGTAAAGGCCCTGAATTTCATCTTGGAGAGGGCAAGGCCATTTTCATTTTGCAAAGGGCACTTCCATTGGAAACTCTCAAAGCATAGACCCCTTGAACAACGCGCTGCGCACTCACACGTGCCTATCCTGTCCGCCATTTTGGGTGTCAAAATCGTATACAAACATGCACAAAAGAGAGTTGACTCCCAAAATGACGTGCAGTGTTCGGAGTGCGTTCCGTGTTGTGTAAGGGGTCTATAGAAATCAATAGACCCCCCTTGCTTAAAGTGAAACGCTACAGGTACGCTGAGGTCACGCGCACGTTTTTACGCACAGAGAACAACTATCGTCCAATGATCTGCCTCCTTTTGGCCTCGAGGTGGCGCTTTTTGAGAGTGTGACGTCAGGGGAATAGAGTAGTGTGAAAAGGGCTAATGAACTATTAATTACCATGTGAATAGAAACACAGGCCGTAATGTTTTAGCACAGCGTCAATATTTACCTTCCCATCATGGTAAGGGAGACCCTCCGTACGTCATTGCCACCATCTCCACCGGTACTTCGTCTGACGATGTGATGTTTAATATCATCCTTATGTAACGTCTCCCAGTGTGTGAGGACATGGTGTAAACTAGCTGCGAAGAAGAAGACAAAACGAAAACAAATATTTTTGAATGTAGAAAGTGTATCGGTGTAGGACAATACTGGTTTGTCGTGGCCGAGGGAGTCGCTCAAGCGCACCGAACTCAAGCTCTGGTGTTTCTGATCAGCAGAGTGTGGGTTCAACGTCCCGATCGTGACACTTGTGTCCTTACGCAGTCACACTTAACCTTTAATGCTTCGTCCTTCGGATCATGGGACGTAAAGCCGTAGGTCCCGTGTGTTATGTAATGCACGCAAAAGAACCCAGTTAAAGTTATCCAAAGAGAAGGGGTTTGCCCAGGTGGTGTTACTGTTTGCGCCGCAGCAACTTGTAAACCATTAAGGTGCTACATGTTACACATAAATGGGTCTCACACATGAAATTTATTAGTATTTTTATTTTTGTTATGAGAGATCACCTTACATTGGTGGCTCCCTAGAACTGCTCCACTGTGGGCGGTTCAATGATTTTGTTGATCTCGCCTAACATCACAAGGCCGGACGGCCACTTCAAAGTGAGGGCTACACTTTCTGATTTGGGCTGTCGACCCAAATCAACTGCCACCAGGGGCACGTCGCCACCTACTCCTGGGGCTGAAACAGGGTTACCCCCTTCACAGTCCATAAGGATAGGCATGGGTATCATCCACTAGGAGCCTGGCTTAATGTCCCATCCGAAGGACAAAGCAATTGTGGTCTTGCTCAAGGGCACAAGTGCCATGACCTGTCAACGAAGCACACTCAACGCTTGAATAAGAATGCACGGACCAACCATTCTGTGAAAGGGGTGTTACAAGAGCCGTTTGGAGCACACCGCATTGTCTTTATTTGTGCACTATGTGTGGTGAACAGCGGTGCCTGTGCGCGCCGCGATTAAATGAGGCAAGGTGTTTTATAACACACATTTCACAAAATGGTTGGTCCGCACATTCTTATTCAAGCGTTGAGTGTGCTTCGTTGACAGCACAACAACCGTGAGTATTGAGTACGAAATTTCATTTTTTGAGGATGTTTTTGGATATAATTCGGCAAAAGTATGTGCTAGCATTTTGAATATACGTGCAGTGTGTTGAGAAAGTTTTAGGTGAGTAGTACATGTAGTACAAAGGAAACTGAAGTTAGCCAAAGACCATAAAAGTTAGAACTATCTCCAAAGACCGTTTTGAAAACGTCGTTAAGCCCGGTTCATACTTCCTGCGAATGCTTCTTAATGTGAAGCGAATTTCCTTGCGTCACAAATTGGAAGGGCAGCACGTACCGATCATTGCATCACCAAAATTGAATCACGCAATACGGAGGCCAAAAAATGTGTGACTCCAGTCTAGCTATATAATTTATAAATAAGGCTCACAGGCATAACTCGACATTTTACAGGAGCCGTACTACTGTACTACAGACTACGGACTCCCCAACCAGCATCTGGGCCCTGGCTAGGCACTAAATAATTAAAAGTTAATTTAAGGGCAAACGCTGGAGATGAAAATCAGACCATTTACAAATTGTTCTTTTATTATAATTATTATTATTATTATTATTATTATATATTTCTGGTAATGAAACCAAGGATGCCTCACAAGTGAACTTAATCACTGTAGCTCGCAAGCCTGAGCTGAGGAAACCTGTAATTGTAAACAAGGGTGCTTGCAATGTAAACCAGAAACACCGCCCGGGGTTAACCCCCTACTCTTCCACGATAAGTGTTCTGGGTTCTTTTACGTGCACTACCAAACCTAGTACACGGGACCTACGGCTTAATGTCCCATCCGAAGGACAAAGCAATTATTATTATTCCACCACATTATTATTTGCTGATGACACACTCTTGTTTCGACCTATAAAGTCCCCTGTCCCCGAAGTTTTTACAGAACAGAATACATAAAATTGTATTCATAGATAAATAATACAATGCAACTCCCATGAAAAATTAAGAAAAAGAAAGTAAGGAAGGAGTTGAGTCCACAATACATAAACATAATAAAACAGCTAAAGTTAAAAAAAAAGTAAGTATCTTGGTGTTGGTGTTAAACAACAAAACAAAATCACATGGGACGACTCTTTCACTTCCAAAGCCAAAAAAAAATTACTTTTATATTAGTGTTGCTCTCGACACTGTCACAGGACCAGGATTATCTTTGTATAAGTCCTTGGTATTACAGTTACCATTACCAGTCCTGGAATACGGCACTGCTTTTAATAGTCTCTTATGGTAATAGTAAAAAAAAAAAGTGGAAAAACTCACCTGAAACATCCTGAAACAAAAAAGAGGAAATGAGGAAAGAAATGAGTTAAGAAAAATAAAAGCTTGTTCATCTTAAAGCTCACTCCTTGGATATTTATTTTTTTTTATTATTTTATTTTAGCATTTGCATGTGTCATGTGTCGTGAAGTAGTCAAAAGTGACGCGAACAATTGATGAGGAATAGTTTGATGAGGTTAGGTTCAAACATCTCAGGGCTCGGCGCAAAAGCACTTTTCACCAGTGCGTGATTTGTTTCCTTACTAGGATGAACTCCCAAATAGTCTGTCTGGTACTGGGGGTAACTGGATCTCTCTTAACACTGGATAGGTTCATTAAGGAGCCATTTGTACGACTCAGAAAGTGTGTTTTAATGTGTTGTTCTGTTTTTGTTTTTTATGTTTTTTTTTTATTTTTTTTTTACTTTTTTATTGTTTTTATAAAAAAATATTTTATATAAAAATATATTTTTGTGTATAGCCAGTATAAAAAATGTAAAAGGCTCTTGG
The DNA here is from genome assembly GCA_021014325.1 of Plazaster borealis. Lineage (NCBI taxonomy): Eukaryota > Metazoa > Echinodermata > Asteroidea > Forcipulatida > Labidiasteridae > Plazaster > Plazaster borealis. The sequence continues at coordinate 15,512,703 of CM037455.1, read as the reverse complement.
GCCACAGTTATTTGGTTAACTTGTTTTTTCCTGGCATGCGTTTTTTGGCTCTATTGTCTGTTGGCTCTTTTTGATCATTGTCTCTTCTGTTTTTATTGTTATTCTTCTGTGAAATATGCCGAATAAAATTATATGGCAAAGTATCTTGCTCGAGTCAAGGGTGGGACTCGAACCCACACTCTGCTGATCTGAAACACCAGACATGCCAGAGCTTGAGTCCGGTGCTCTTAATTAACCGCTCGGCCACGACACGCCACAAACTAACTTTCCTTTGGGAGCAAAAAATCAGAATTTTTTTTAATAAGGTAAGATTATCATTAGAAGAATATTCGTCAACAACACACACATGACTAAAGAGTGACACAGTCAACACTTTTTACTTACCATTCGTTTTTAACACGCAGCTGATTATTGATAACACAATGAAAGTTAACACAATTATCGAAGACATGATGATGTAAACAAATCCAGCCGTGGATTTAGAAGTTAAGACACTCGGGGGAAAGGTACTGAAAAGGGAAGAGAAGAGAACCCAACAGGGCTTCGTTCACGAAAACGATTCGATGTAGTGCAACTGCTACTGCTAGTGAAGTGAGGTTTGTTAGTAGAGGTAGGTTGACCCAACAAAAATGTCAGGAGTTCAGAGTGCAAAACAGACATAATACCTATAGACCGACAGCAGGGGGCGCTAGACTGTAATTTTAGATTTTCTCAGGGTGCACCACACGAAATAAACTCACATAGCAACCAACGCTAAATGCTAAATATTCAAAAATACTCAAAAAATATTTCAAAGTCTCTCAGCCTCTTGAAAACCAATCAGATATATTTCCGGACAACTAAGCTTCAGAATTCTTTTCAATTTTTGGCAGGTCAACCGTTTGGAATTTTTGCTAACTACCCCAGAAGAAAAAAACACGATTTTTTGTTTTTTCCAAAACCGACTTACTGCTAGTTTTCGTGAAGCACTTCTCCACTTCCCATACAGCAAGACAGGAATGACGCAAGTCCTGTATATGGCCAGTTTAGTAGCAAGTTTCAACCTCTTCAGCTTCCAGATTCTGCGCAGGCTGTTCATGGCAGATGAGGCAAGTCCAAGTCGTCTGAGGACGTCGGGTTCGCAGCGTCCGGAGTTGGAGATTTTACTTCCGAGGTATACAAAGTCCTCCACAACGTCGACAGACTGCCCGTTTACCATGAAGTGAGAGGGGGTGCCATTGCCGCTTTGGTTGAGAACTTGGATTTTTGTTTTCTGCCAGGAGATATTGAGGCCCAGATTTATAGCCTCGCTCTGAAATGACTGGAGTGCGTTGCTCAGATCCTCGGCATTATTGCTGACCAGGGCGACGTCATCTGCGTAGTCCATGTCTGAGAACCTTGACTGGCCGATGGTGATCCCTGTGTCTCTGGACGCTCTGTCAAGGATCCAGTCCATGGCACGGCAGAAGAGGGAAGGAGCCAAGATGCAGCCCTGTCTTACACCTGATCTTGTGGGGAAGCATTCAGAGGTGTTCCTTCCTTGGCGTACCTTGGCAGAGGTGTTGGTGTGAAGATCCTTAATGAGGGTGAGGAGACGGTCGAGAACTCCGATGCCTTGGAGAGCTTTCCAGAGTGCGGTTCTATCGACAGAGTCGAAAGCAGCCTTCAGGTCGACGTAGGCCACGGACAAAGGTTGACAGAACTCATGATGCAGCTCAGATAACAGGCGGAGGGCAAGAATGGCGTCCATAGTGGAACGGCCAGCTGTAAATCCAGATTGCCTAGGGCGTCTGTGCTTGACAAGCAGAGGATTCAGACGAGCCAGGAGAACATGGGCGAAGTCTTTCCCCGGAACAGAGAGAAGCGTAATGGGACGATGGCTACTGCATTCAGTGCGGGGGCCCTTCCCTTTATAGAGTGTGACTATGATACCCTCTTTCCACTCTGCTGGGACTTTTCCTGATTGCCAGACCTGCAGAAAGAGCTTGTGGAGGACGGCGCTGATAGGATCAATAGCACACTTCAGAAGCTCAGGAGGGATGTGGTCTGGGCCGGCGGCTTTACCATTCTTCAGCTTTTTGATGGCTGATATCACCTCTTCCAAGGTGGGTGCGTCCACAAGGCTTCCCTGGTCTGGAGGAGTTGTAGGGATGTCCAGGTCTGGGCACTGATGGAGCTGGTGGGTGGTTGAGGGCAGCTTCGAAATGTTCCTTCCATCTGTCTAGAGACTCCACGTCTGAGGAACAGTGAGAACCATTGATTTTGTTGATGGTGGAACTTGTGCTCCTGATGGACTTTGGGCGGAGTTCTTGGATGACTCTGTATGCGGATTTGAGGTTTTGGTGGGAGAAGTTGTTGTCGATGCTCTTTGATAGACTCGTTCCGATACGCGCGAGACTTGCACAGTCTATTGTAAATGCTAATTAAAAGTTATTATAACTATTGAGGGCGCTCTTGATCTCCCTACATCAGAGCCGTATATTGAGAGAGTTGCGACAACTTGCGATTAGAAGCAATTTTGTCTCCAAAAAATGCATTGGCGAAAACAGGGTGCCAGACTAGTTTGTCCATTGGGTTGTGCTTAGATATCAATGGTTGTGCTGCATTTGGAACAAAATGGCGTCCAGCAACCACGTGACCGGAGAAAGCTGGTCCCTCCATGTCGCAACTCTCTCAATATACGGCTCTGCCCTACATTAATTTTTAACCTAGTTCATGTATTGAGTTTTTTTTTACAGCTTTCAGAAGTTAGTTTAAATTCTAAAATGTGTTTTACCCATACACTTATGTGTGTTACGCACGGTACACTCGGGGCCCCCTTTTCAAAACCACGACTTGGATTTGTGCTTGGGCTTAGGCTCCTGCGCGTACGGGGTTTCAACCGGGCCCAATTTCATGGCTCTGCTTAAAGGAACGTTACAGAACTGGTAATTAAAATTTTCTTTAAGATCACAGATTTACATAAAACTTACACGGTCTAATGAGGAAGATAGTAGAAAACATCCCTAGAAATATTTCTGTCTGAAATGCCATATTTGATGAGAATTAAATAAAACTAATTTCCGATTGGAGTTTATCGCTCATGAGCGTTTTATTAATGCATTGTATAACACATGCAAATGTTTAATCGGTTTTTCACTATTTTCTCGTGACCCAGATGGCCGATCGATCTCAAACTTCTACAGGTTTATCAGTTTATGTATATGGTGGATTATATAAAGAGCTTTACTGTTTTGTTAGCAAAAACCAATTCTGTAATGTTCCTTTTAGCAAAAGAATCTCTGATAAGCAAGAATAGCCCTGCAGTTTATTATACAGGAAGGACTGTATCCCTCCCACTAAACAGTGGAGACAGTTAGTCTGGCAGGAGGGGGTGGGGCTAGGGTTTTGCGGGGAGGTTTTGGGTTACCCTAATACCTTGCACAAGCTAGACTTGTGGACAAGTCGTTAAATGTTTGTCGCGATGGACGCGTTTAGACTCTCTCCGCGATTCTCGCGACACGGGCGATGTTCTCGCGAGACTACTGGCCCCCTCGATACTATACTGCTCTCGCGAGAGCAGTGATCTCGCGAGAGCAGTCTTCGACCGTGGAGAGCTGATTGTTTAATATAGCGTATATCACCGCGACAAACATTAACGGCTTGTCCACAAGTCTACTGAACAGATTGTTCCACTTATCAAAGGGATCTGGGTAGCAGTCTGTATGAAACAGATTGTGTACATATTTGAATGTCAGCAAAACATTTCCCAGCCCGTAAAAAAACAAAACCACTATACAACTCTGGGAACTGCCCCCCCCCCCTCTTTTAGATATGTGGAATGGTCCAGTCTAGGAAATCAGGGATGGTCAAGTCCCTCGAGGCTTTTCAAGTGAAAAAAAAAATGAAATTCTTAACATTGAACAACCCAAAGTAAGGGGGGTGTAACGACAGTGAGGGTTATTAACAAAAAAAGCATACTTAAATCTTACAACAAATCATTAATAGGCGTACATGACAAAATTGCTGAAATACTTTGTTATCTCGTTGCATTACACTAAGCTTCTTCGTTCAGCAATGGGTATCATAGCTAAATCAACAAGATCGTTATGTATAATTCTATTGACATAATACACACGTACACCATGAATGTGCTGTCTAATAATTGATAACACGCTTTCAATAAGGTCAGTTTAGATTGGATTATAAGGGCCATGCGGTACGAGGCAATTTTAAAGGCAATCATCAGTTCCAGGTAATCTACAAGTAAAATGTTGTCTCAATCCAATTTTTAAATACCTTTCTTGAATATAGCAAGACGATGTTCTAGAGAATAAATGCATCTGGTGCTATTGAAGAGTTCCTTATGCATGAAGTAGGCCTACAGCCTGCTAGTTTCATATTTTTGAGAGAGAAAAAATGGTGTGTGAACCTTTCGGAAATACTTTGTTTAAACTGTAAGAACCTTCCAAACTATAAGACACTCCCCAAACGAAGAAGATTCTAGACCACTTCTTCCCGAGTACCAGCAGAGTGTGAATTCAAGTCCTGGTCTTGACACATAGCAAGGAACTTAAAGGGACTGTATACGTTTGGTATTTACTCTGAAAATTAATGGCAATAACAACTTACTTGGTAAGAAGTACAGCAGCTTTGGATAGTATAATGCATTTTGAGAAACTTTTTTTAAAGGTACTGCGGTTATGAAAAAATATCACTTTTTATCCCCAAAAATTTGACTCTGACAAGCGTTACTGACAGTAAGGTCTCTCAGATTGTGTATTCCAATTGCAGATTATTCTTCCTGCGTGGACATAACCGCTCCAGATTTTCGGCAATATCTCAAAAACGCTACCACCTTTTGAAATGAATAATACTCACAGGTTAGTTTTACTGCATATATCTACAACTATATAGGATTGAAACAAACAGTGGGTTCCAATTACCAAACGTATACAATCCCTTTAACATTGCTTTGTCCTTCCTTCGGATGGGACGTAAATGCGCAGGTTCCGTGCGTTGTGTAGGCCTAATGCACGTAAAAAGAACCCCAGTTACACTTCGCTAATAAAATGGGTTTGCCCGGTGTTTCTGGCAGTGGCTACTAAATGCACCGCAATAAATTGTAATCCCATTAACGGTGTATACATAAATCTGTCTCATAAATCAAAATTCAAAAACCTGTCTCAAACGTTTTTCTTTGTAGAACGCTTCTTGGTAGATACGTGCGCTTTATATAATACTCTGGTATTGTTTATCATTGTGCAAAGTGAGAGACCTAAAAGTTTGATTACTTTTCAAAATGTTTTTAAAGATTCTTAGACCCTGCAAACATACATGTTTTAAAGCCTGCATGTAGATTTTCCCCTTACTTCCCTAATTGTGGAGCAGCCTACATGCAAAATGGCGGCCATTTTGAAAAAAAATGGCCGCCAAGGTTATTTTACAGGCCAGTTTAAGGATGACACTAGCCTATAGGCCTATCCAATTTTTCAAGTTTTATAAAAAATAAAAATAAGTGCCAAAGTTTCACTCTTTTTTACCATAAAGGGCACGAATTTCCACTTAGCCGCTTGTTTTTAAAGCTGAGATAAAGCTCAACAAATTTAGTTCTCTATTTTTAGAATACCATCGGGACGGAGGCAAAAGGGTGGAAGGCAGAACTTCATATGACCCTGTAGATTCATTCTATTTAAAGGCATCGTACACGTTTGGTAATGACTCTGAAAATTAATTACACCAGCTTTGGATAGTATATAGCATTTTGAGATACTTTTCACTTCGAAGTACTGCGGTTATGGAAAAATATATCACTTTTTATCCCCAAAATATTTTGAATAATGAGAAGCGTTACAGTAACGCTTCTCAAAGTGTGTATTCCAATGCAGATTATTCTTCCTGCGTGGACATAACCGCTCCAGATTTTCGGCAATATCTAAAAAACGCTAGAAACCTTTGAAATGAAATTTTCACAGGTTAGTTTTATGGTATGATTATATCTACAACTATATAGGGTTGAAACAAACAATAGGCTCTAATTACCAAACGTGTACGATGCCTTTAATTGCATCATTGCACTTTTATATAGGTATGTACACTACATCATTCATTGAACAACTCTATAGCTGCATTATTTGATATTCCAATGTCAACCATTCTGTATCACGGAATCTGTGTACAATGAGCAACCTTTAAGCTATCTGATGACCCAAAAATAATAAAGCCACACTCAAATCACACACTACGTAATCACGATCTTGGTTAAATATTGAATGGGTTGTGTTTACATTCAACCCGCACGACACTCGTCTGAGAGCAATCAGCACGGTAATACCCTCTTCACAGCCATTGGTTACCCAGGCATCGTCGGACACTGCTTCTAGAATTCCAAACATGTTCAGTGTGTGAGAGACTCTGCCACAAGAGTTTTTACACTGAAACACACTTCCGTACTCCCTATCGTTTTCGCTGCCACAGGTGCGATTGACAGCTTCAAGGTGGAATTTGGAATTCAATAATGAACAACACTGTACATGTAATCGGTTGGAATTTTGTCACCGATCATGTTTTAGAACAAATTATTCGATTTAATGCATTCGTTTAGTTCGTCGTTCTGTTGCAATGGTCACAAATTCGTCAACGCAATATTATTATTGGTTTGGAATTAATGACACTATCGTTCGCAGAGTGAGCTGAACTTCTGTAGCATTGAAGCGGGCTGTGAAATGGGATGTCTGCTGGATGAGCTTGCTGAATTATGAGCGAAGATGATTGTATTACATCATCGAGTACCGGTAAACCATGAACCCAAAGCAACCACAAGCAAGACAGAAATTGCACCTATCAAAACTCACACAAAATGGTCGACGTTTAGCCCCACGAAAAGCAAACATCCAATCTGGTGACATGCATCCTGCGTTGAGAAAGAACATCATCAAGGTAAATGGTAGCGTCTACCGATACAGTCACGGCAGCACAACACAAAACAACTCATCACCGAGAACGGTCCACACGGAGCCCATCGTGCTGCCGTCGATCCGGAGGAAAGTCCAGGAGTATCTGGGGCAAGATTTCAAGGACGAGACGGCATTGTCTAACCGTCACCACCACAATGATACCGTAAGTATTGCAACAGGGGTGGAGTTTTTGGAGCAGAAACCGATAGCGCTCATCAAGTCGGAACCAGAGTATGCCGGTGCTGGTGACTTGCAACCGTTCCCTAAACGAGCTTTACCTCAGTGGACGAGTAAAAGGGGAGCCAAAGGGAAGAGTAACAAGACTCACCGGCTACATCCACTCGCCAATCCGGATAAAGAAACCGGTCATTCCACTCATAGACAAGACTTACCAACTCTACATCAAATGAATTCATTGCATGCTTTTAACAGTGCTAAGATCGAAGAGTTCAAATGGTGGCATGAGAGAATGCGTAACTTAAGTGAGGAAGAAAGACTACTTGCTCCACCCAACTCTGCCCTGGTACCCGTACCTAAGCAGTTACTGGCAGTTCATGAACAAGATCTTGAAAATCCTATTGCAAGGCAGACTATAGCCTCGACAAGAAAGAAATCAAAACGGAATACAACTAAAAAGCAAAAGACTACGCGATCAACAAGCTACGGCGTTACCTCCGATGGCAAATCGAAACATTTCAATCAAACGCGGATGATAGTCATCCATCATCCGCAACAATCTATCGCTCGAGAACCACAACTTGATCACCAAGAGGATTCAAGGAACGTGCAGATCGTGGAACAGAAAAACAATCAAAATGCATTCAAGGCTAACTTGATTGAAGTACACGTTCCTGAAACATTAACTGACTCATCAAGTTCCCTCAAAGATCTAAGGAAACGGGAGCGGGTGAAGCAGTGGTTGGCAGATTGCGAACACGCCGTAGAGGGCCCGGGAGGTAACCATTGGTTCAGACTACCAGGAGGCGACTCTGCCGGATCCCGTTGTAGTACGTGCGAGAGAGAATTCACAAGGTACGATGCAGTGCACATGTCAAAGAGAGAGAATACTGGAATATCAGCAAGGCCGAGCGTGGACTTCACGAAAGCGAGAAGTGCCCGAGATGACGGGAATTGAAAACGTTTGCCAAACTCTCGGAGTCCGATGAAAGCATTTCATTCATTAACAACTTGTATTATTACTAATTCAGTTATGCTTGAAAATTGTTGTATTTCTAGGTGTAGGCCAAGTTGACATTTAATCCCAACCAATAGTCCGTGCAAGTCTCGCGCGTATTCGAACAGTTTTGGGACCACTTTGGTCCCACGTACATTGCTTTAAATGCGTGAAGAAAACAAATTCGCGCATTTTAACGGTTCCTTATGTACGAATACTCGCGAGACTTGCACAGTCTATACGAACAAGTCCGTGTCCGATTTGAGGGACTGCGGCTGCAGCTACGGCCGTTGGCTGCAACGACAACGTTTTCGGAGAGCAGCTACGACTTTTCGTCGTTCCGGCCTAGCCACTACTGGAATAACAACCAATAGAAGACTTTAGGACGCTAGATGGCAGTAGGCGTGGTCATTCCAAGTGTGCACCACACTAAATAAACTCCCATAGCTAGCAACCAATGCTAAATACTAAAAAAATACTTTAAAGTTTCTCAGCCTCTTGAAAACCAATCAAATGTATTTTCGGACAACTAAACTTCAGAATTGTTGGATTGTCAATGTTTGGCAGGTCAGCCGTTTGGAATGTTTGCCAATTACCCAAGAAAGTAACACCTCCGAAATTGTGCTTTTCCCAAACCGACTTTCCGCCAGTTTTCATGAAGCATCCCTCCACTTTAAAAGCCAAATAGGAATAAATTTATCAAGTCTCCTCAAAAGTTGAAGCAAAGAACCCCCAGGTTGTGATGACTTGTCATAATTGCACAATATTGAATGACCCCAAACAAATTATTAGTCAAAATAAATTGAGGGCCTACAAATCATGATATTTATAGTCTGGCGCACGAATTTGTGTCTATTTTAGTGTAGTGCACCCTTATGAGCATGTGCACATTACTTGCCTGCTACCACCTCACGTCGCCTATAGTAAAACAAAATGTGGACTAAACATTAGACGTATCAATATGCTTTTCGTGATTTAAAGGTATCGTACGCGTTTGGTAATGACTCAAAACAAATATTAGCATAAAAACTTACTTGGTAACAAGCAACGGAGAGCTGTTGATAGTATAAAACATTGTAGGAAACGACTCCCTCTGAAGTAACGTAGTTTTTGAGAAAGAGGTAATTTCTCACTAAAATAATAAAACCTTTTTGCAAGAAGTTTTTATTCCTATCTGAAAGCACACAAATTTGTACAACAAGGGTGTTTTTTCTTTCATCATTTTCTTGCAACTTCGATGACCAATTGAGCCCAAATTTTCACAGGCTTGTTATTTTATGCATATGTTGGGATACACCAAGTGAGAACACTGGTCTTTGAAAATTACCAAACGTGTTCAGTGCCTTTAAAGGCTGTGGTCTTCCACAAATTACATTCCAAATATAATTCACATTTCTCATCATGCACGTTCTCAAAATTATCTAACACAAAGACCTGTCATAGTTGACAATGCTTTCTTATCACCTTTCGTTCTCAAAACTATTTCACATGGTCATCATCCACGATCATTGAGGTCTCCATTTTTACATCGACCTTCATTAGTCCTCAATTCACTCCAAACCGACTGCTCTAAGCCCGATCTTCAGATCGGGTAACTTTGCTTGGGGGAATGTATATAATAAACAAACTACCGTAACCAAAGAGCTTGACAAGTGTCAACAGGAACTTCTTGGTGTGAAACAAATACCTGAACCTTTACCACCTCGGTTACACATAATTCATTGTCTATATTATTCCATAGAGTCGGATCGGCGATGTTTATTTCTGGAACACCACCCTCCCCCACACCTTACTATACCACCGCCAAAACACCGGACTAAAGTCAGCACTGTAGTGCCAGGACCACATTTGGTGCTGGCATGAAATTTGGTACTAGCACCAAATTTCAAAAACCTTTGTCAACGACCGTCAAAGACAGTGTGAACAAAATCAAAATTGCTCGGATTACACCTCGTTTTCAATAGACTGTGCAAGTCTCGCGCGTATCGGAACGAGAAAACACGTCAAATGAATCACATTTTTTTCTCTGAAATCAAATCTTTGTTTTAAATTATATTTATTGATAAAATCTGAACGACAAAAATACTCATTACATGTTTATAAAATCAGTTTTAGTTTTTATAATAAATACAAAAATAATGTGTTAATTATTATTGAACCAAAATTAAAACTCTGGGATAAGGATGCTTATTTGATCTTAATTTTTCAGAAACCACTTACGTGGATTCGCGAAGGTCACACGGGCGTAAAATTAACGGTTGACACAGTTTGTAGAGGACGCTGACGCCTCAACAAACATAGACTGCTATGAGAAGGCTACGCATTACATTTGCAGCATCTGGCGATTATTGCGCATCCAAAACAAGCGTATACATCAGTTTTGTGATCGGAGGTGAGCACAAAATTCTTAATTTTTTGGAGCAACCGGAAGCTGAGGTCAAGTTTAATTCTCGGGTTTTCTTCGTTTTATTGTTGAATTGGTTTTACTTTTTTTTATCACTAAGTATTACATTCCCAACAACATATATATTTGTCATGGTCATAAACCACGTTCAAATAAAATTATTGACAAAACAAAATCTTGCCCACGTAAATCTCCATATGGTTGGGACCACAATGGTCCCGGAAGTTCAACATTGTGCGAGACTTGCACAGTCTATTGCAATGTTTTCATAGTAAAATCATGAAATCTTCAGCTTTTTTCCTAATTAATGTCTTCATTATATCCCAAACCATCATGCCCAGCGCCCCAATTAATTAACCCACTAATTAACTCAGCCCAACTAATTAAATATTTCTATAATTATCAGTAGCCCTTATGTGAATTTACTTATACAACTACATAATTTTCATTTGAAAAGTTGTCATCGTGAAATCATGAAATCTTCATTTTTTTCTTCAAAGATGCCTTTCGTATATCTCAAACCATAAATCATAGGCGCCCCAATTAATTGGTCCATTAATTAGCTCAGCCGAACTAATTAAACAATTTCCATAATTATAGCCCGTATGCGAATTTACTATACAAGTTAGAATAAACACGCAACTACCTAATTTTCATTTGAAATGTTGTTGTACTGTCCTCCTTGAGGTGTATCTAACCAAAATTAGACAGCCAGCCAAACTCCATTTATAACGACATAGAGTCAGGAAATAGCCTCCAAGCTCCAGTGTTTTATTCAAGCCACAGAGGAATGACGTCAGTGAACAAGGAGGGAAACTGTAATACAAGAATAAGAAAACTATAATGACTACATGAAACGTAATGCTGAAGCTAAATGCAATAATACACAGACCTCACAAAGTTGGAAAATTGGGCGTGACCCGTGCAGTAAAAAACCCACATGCATATCCCACTAACCAGTAACGATATGTAAGCTAAATGTGTACAAAACCCACGTGAACTACCGAGGCCTAAATACCCACTAAAACACTTTTTATATGTCCAAAAACGAGGCAAGAAAGGTAATCAACTTACAGACAATGCTTCTCGCAGGCGTTAACTGAGAAGGCAGTAGATTGGGAAGAATCTAACAGTCATAAAATGTGAAAAATGCAGACGTAAATTTTCGCCGGCAATTTGTGAAAGCGTGATTCTGAGAATGAGCTTCTCAATAGAGGGCGCAAATAAACTTAAAGGATAGATGGATCCAGAACAGTTGTCATCCGTAAAGCCTGAAATCTTCAGTTTTTTCTTCATAAATGTCTTCATTATATCCCAAACCATCATGCCTAGGTGCCCCCAATTAATTAAACCACTAACCTATTGACCCCTTGCACGACGCGCAGTGCACTTACTAGTCTTGGCCCAAGACGTCAGTGATCGATAGCGGATAGTGTACTGCGCTCGGTTACAACTCGTTATAGCGCGCCCTCTTGTGGCTTGAATTACCCAACATGACTGGCTCTCACTACCGTCTTGGGAATCTCGTAGCGCTGGCTTAACTTTTTCATTGTTTTCTCCCCAGCCTTTCCTAGGGAACCAATCAGCGCGCGATCGTAGTAATAAATTTAAATAATTTATTATGTGACCCAGGGTCATGTTTTGCAGCTTGCAACGTTAACATGGCGGCTGCTGTCAGTGTGTGTGTGTGGTGGAGGAAAGTTTCAGTGTCACTGTCAATGTGCAAGTAGAAGTACGATTCACGTTAGAAAAGAAATATGCTCGTGACATGCTTAAGATGGAAAAGTAAAAGCCGAAGCAATCATAAGCTATAGATCTGCTGTAGACTAGATCATAGATGGCAATTAACGACTAGTCAGCTATATTATGAGCTAGTGCCTCTGACTGATGTGTTTTTATGTTGTGAAGAATAACTTCGTCAGTTTGTGGCCGAATCGCTTGCTATAAATAGTCTATATCGTGCTCTTAAAAATTGTTGGTCTTGATAGTTGAATCAAGCTGAACGACTTAGATTCAGTCTGGATTCACAGATGAACAAACGGAGAAGGCTGCCTGAGGCATGAAAAATACTCGTTTTATCATGTTTATTAGTACCACTCCACCAGTTTACTTCTTTGTTCATCAGTCCTGCATTCCTCCTTCCTGAAGCCCTATTGTACCAGTGTGGGAATTTCTGCAGTATAATTACACCATGGAGGTAGATTACACAAAGTGGTGAGTTAAAAGAGAATTTTTTTATTGATTGAATCTGTATGAAGAAAACTGACCTAGTATTCATTTGTTTTTGTAGACTCGGACTGTGCTCTTAAACACTCCTTGACTTCCCTGAGGTTCGATTTGTCTGAGTTGAGCCAACAACGCTTTAAGATAATGTACAGATGCATATCCCTTGATTTGACACTGGCTCATCATTGGCTGACATTTTTTTAATTTCTAACTGACATCTTTCTTCTGTGTACATGCACTGTTGAAACACTTGTTTGCAATCGGTATGTGTTGATTGATGATCATAACCCTCGGCGGTCGAGGATTACGAATTATGGTCATAAAAACAAATGTACATGATTATTTCAAGCATATGCAGAACAAGTTTAGCACAAAAGTGCTTGAATTGAAGAGACCCTTTTACTGTACATTGGTAAAATATTAATAGTTTCTGTGAAATTTTCTCTATAATACACTGAGATAATATATATGAGCTTATTGTATTTATTTCATAATTCTTCTTCCAGGGGCCAATTACCAGGAAAGACGTCAGCTTTTAGAAGTATAACCAGCTTGGAGAACTTAGTAGTTTACTTTAAGCCTTGATTAAACTATCAATCATTGCCGCCATGATAGTGACATCAAGTCTTGCCACATGAATGGCAGTCGTGCTCTGCAATTGAGGAATGCAGTTCATTATTCAAGAGGGACCGGTCTATGACAAAATCAAGCATTTATATAATTGTGGAAGAAGTCTTTGACTGATGGAACGCATCATTATTTACTGTCAGTCGAGAAAGACGTGTGCAGAACTGTACTCTGCTTTTTGCTGCAAAAGTTCCAGCAACGCATCACAATTTATTGTCAACATGTATCATACCATTACAGAGAGTGATGTTGTGATGTTGAAGATGAGTTTCTACATAGCTTTTCTGACACTGAGGGAGCTGTGCGCATACTCTTCGAACCATTGCTTTTGGACTGGGGGTTGATGTATAGGGGCCCACAACTTTGTCATTTTTTGAACACCGAGTGAAATTGATGATTATTGGGCGTGATGAGCAACAGAGTCTATCAAATGCCATAAACTATCCTAGACACAGAAAAACTCCACTTTAGAAACAGATGAAAAACTTCATTGACACCCTACAATGTAAGCGGGCTGATCACACAAGTACAAAAAATTGTGCCACATAACTGCTGTGATAACCGTGCATTTTAACTGCTGACGTGGGGTATTTCTTGTTTAGTTTTTTCAAATTTTATCATTTTCGTAATCACAATTCTGTGAAAGATTTGTGTTTGGCGATAAAGAAATAAAAGAACGTGTTTGTTGAGAACTTATTGTTGTAAAGGCCGAAATTAATTTCCCGTTTTGGGGATAATAAAGTGATTTGAATTTGAATTTGAATTTAATGTTAGAGTGATTGAAGCATCTCAAAATTGATCTGTGGTTTTTTTTTCACTTTGGTCAACAGACAAGTAACTTAGTTAAGTCATGTTAAGTCATGGAGGTAGAAATAAGTTCATCACCACAAGTCAATCGGTCAAAATTCAAGAAGGCATGCTATTCACATCAACCGTTTAAACAAAAGCATCCCTTAGTCATTCTTCTTAGTGTGATGCATACATAGTATTGACCATTGTAAGTTTTGCAGTTCAGTTCAGCACAAGTATTTCAACAAATATTTTGTTTTCGCCAGCCATTTTTACATTTTTAGTTGTCAGCCTTTTAAAAAAAATTATTTGTCAATGTATTTTCCTAAGTGATTTTTGGTTCAAACATACTTGAGGTAGAGGTTGCAACTGAAATGAGTGCTGCAATCCTCATTCCTCATTTTCAGAGCATCTGCAATATTTTCCTAATTGCATTCATAACAAAACAGGTTGAAGCTGTAAGGCTGGTATTCAAAGCCACACTTGCATCATGGTGCATTCCAGCAGAAAGAGGCATATAAATGGTATGTTGTTAAAGACATAGCACATAGTGTTTGTTGGCTCTTTAGGCATAATTTCAAGAATAGAAATGTACTGCCGCTCATATGTACTGAAATATATTTACTTATAAGTTGTATGGATACATGTGTGTACTTCAATCATCCATTCTCCTGGACAGTGTGTTATGAATTTGTAAAATTACTAGCCCTAAAGTTTGAATACAAAGTCAGTACGTGAACGACAATGGTACGGTGATTTATCGGTGGTTGCTAATAATAATAAATAGTCAGTAGCAGGTGGTCCCGTGCCTTCAATAAACTGAAATCACAAATGTAACAAGATGCCAGACGTACAACGACATTATGTTTTCTGTAGTCAACGATATTCACCAACGATATGCTCAGAATAGCGGCAATTGGTTGTCTGGGAGAAATTCAACGTACATGTACTTGTGTGTACACATGTACAGTACGTCCGTCCGTGCAGGGAGCTGCCATGTTGTTCGCGTATTTGAATAATGCATTACACAACCTTGACAACGGTCTTATTTACATAAAACGGCGACGCCCACAATTCAACTTGCGCTACGAGATTCCCAAGACGTTAGTGTGAGAGGCAGTCAAGTTGGGTAATTCAAGCCACAAGAGGGCGCGCTATAACGAGTTGTAACCGAGCGCAGTACACTATCCGCTATCGATCACTGACGTCTTGGGCCAAGACTATGCACTTACACGCTATCCTGTCCGCCATTTCGGAAGTCAAAATGTACACAAAGCAATTGACCCCAAAATGGTGGAAATGGTTGACGTACATTTTGCAGACGAGCTTTCGTCCACGTCTGCAAGAGGTCAAATAGATAGACCTTATACATATGACTTCATTTGAGTAGGGCGCCCTCGCCAAGAGGCCAATCCCGTGCGCTGCGCGTACTATCTATGCGTTTCATTATCGGTTTACCTCTAAGATGGCGGCTTGGTGACGTCAATGCATCAGGTATATTTGGACAAGGATTGAGGAGGGGGCGTGACGAGGGGAGGACTGCTTTTGAGAGGGACATAACCCTTGCTGCCAAAATATGGACCATTCCTCTTCTTGATTTTCTGAATAGTGGTTGCAGTCTTAGGAGATGGCGGGGGGGGGGCAGTGAACCGGGAGGGGAGGTCCGATGTGTGAGTTTTTGGTGATTCGAAAGAGAGGAATAATTTAGAGATGACACGTCAGAAGATGGGATGAGAGGTGGGTACACTTTTATGAATGGAGGAAAATAACTATTGATTTATATTCGATCCTTGCTCACTGTGGTAAAACCAGCTTCTGAACTGGTAAAAAGGAGGGGTATGGGCCGATTGGCGGAACTCAATAAATATGTGCTGAAATTGTTTTAATTTGTTTAATGAGATATCGCCTAACATCACAAGGCTGGACGGCCACTTCAAGGTGAGGGCTACACTTAACTGATTTTGGCTGTAGACCCAAATCAACTGTCACCAGGGGCACGTTGCCACCTACTCCTGGGGCTGAAACAGGGTTACCCCCTTCACAGTCCGTAAGGATGTTGGCACGGGTATCATCCACTAGGAGCCTGGCTGGAAGAGCAGAATGCACTAGCTTCCCAACTTTTTACGAAGCAATTATGGTTAGGTGCCTTGCTCAAGGACACAAGTGTCATGACCGGGATTCGAACTCAAACTCTGCTGCCGACAACACCAGAGCTTGAGTCCGGTGAACTGGACTGCTCGGCCACGACACGCCACGAATCTGTAAAGGGCTTGAAGTGGAATGCTCACAGACTCTTAAAGGAACGAAGATCATTCATTTGTTGATATGTTTTTCCTCAGTGGTTGTTGCTTTTTCAGCAAAGCATTGAATGAAAACATCAGAGAGTAGAACTCAGGTTGGCTCTGGTGCGGTCGAGGTTGGTCAGAAAGCTCAGTAAGGAATATTGTGTGAGGCTTAAAATTGTTATTTATAATACAAAACCTACGTACGGTGCTTTTGAGGAAAATTTTAATTACCATGGCTCAATCGAATAATGGGCCTAGTGACCATGGCGGTTATTTTAATTTCCTATAATAAATAATTATCGTTCCAATATTAATTACTCATCCATTGAACCACCATGTAAAGCGGTTTTACGGAGATGCAACAACATTGTGTAGACTCAAATTACCTGCTCGTTCTTTCTTCCCTCCATGGTCACTGAGCCCATTATTCCATTGCGTCATGATAATTAAAGTTTCCTCAAAAGCACGGTGAGTAAGTTTGGTACTAATAACAATTTTAAGCCGACCACACAAACAATATTCCTCATTGAGCTCGTTGACTGAACCTCGACTGCATCAGAGCCAACCGGAGTTCTACCCTCTGATTTTTTCATACAGCGCTTTACTGAAAAATCAACAACCTGTGAGGAAGAACAGATCAAGAGATATCGTTTGAACTTTACACGAGTTAGATACAGTATTGAAGTGGTTGTGAGCTGCCGTAAAAAGCCACCGACCGTTGTGCCAAAAAGTGCTGTTAAATGATAAACTTGTTAATCCACAACTAAAGACATTCATAAATACTGTTGGCTTTCTTGAAATAATGGGAGGGTTTTGTTTGCCTTCTGTTTTGTTGCTTCTCTTCACCATTGGTATGAAATCTGCTCATTCGTGTAAGCCTCAGATGTTGTGTCCATTCGGCTGGGAGTCATGGGGTGGCTCATGCTACCAACTTCTTGAAGAAAAACTGACTTGGCATGAAGGGAGATTGAAATGTCAGGAGATGGGAGGGGAGATGGTTGCACCTTCATCATCACAGGAAAATAACTATATACTGAGTAAAACCATCGACCATGTGTGGATTAATTGCAATGATTTAGAGATTGAAGGAGAGTGGGACTGCACTTCAGACAACGGTGGGTATATGAACTGGATAACGGGTGAGCCAAACGGCGGAACTGGAGAAAACTGTGCAGGGCTTGTATCTAAATGGAGCGCAGCCTGGATTGATGTTGTATGCTCATCTAAACTTCAAGTTATCTGCAAAGGCAAGATGGCAACACAGGCCAAGTTGAAGCAATGGCGCCTGCTTGCGTCGTGTCTGACCGGCCACGCCTTACGAGAGATACCGACCAGCAACGTCCGTGCCTGCGCCACGGTGTGTGACTACGACCCCAGATGTCGCTCCTTCAACCTGCAACATTTTGGGACAGGGGAACGAATTTGCCAACTCAACAATAGCACCCGCTCCGAGGCCGACCCCACCCAGTTTGTTGAGTCCAGACACCTTTCACGTGTATTTACGGAGAGAGATAATTTCATCAACACTGTTAAATCACCATGAGTAAAAACATAGAAATGACGCTCAAGTGCCAGAAACAGCCGATCGTGTTTTTTTACTCAAAGATTCATAGCCCAAAGTTGGGACTTCTTCAGAATATGAATTAAATATTGTTGTCTTTATTTGTTTTAAGCAAAGTATAGAGCAACAATTGCAATAATCACCAACAGCACAACAACAATCCACAATCGCATTGCCAATTATTGAACCTGTGTACTATCTCCTTTCCCCGGGATAGAGGAGGATTAATTTCAACAGAGAGTTTAACTTAATCAATTATAATCATCCCACTTCTGACACCTGCACGCGCACAGCCTTAAATAACGCTGCCTAAAATGCACAAATACCGCCAAAATTCACACAGAAAATAACACACTCACGTCTCTGTTCTAATCTTCTTCCCCACAGGCTCCTTTTACCCTCAATATTACTCCCAATTTACACAAAGTAATGAATAACTCTCATATACTTACTGTACTTGATGCACTTGAATTTCTGGCACAAGTCCCTCCCTGCAACCCAAACAGCAGCTTTTTATCACGCTTTCCTGAAAGCCATGTGCACGCCCAACAGCGCACAATATCTTACATAAACTCAACTAACTTCTTAAAAGTTACGGGCAACTAGCCCAACTGAACTACAACTACCGCACCAATCAGAGTTCACCTGACTTCTCGTGGCGGGAACTTGCATCTTGCACCAACCCTATTGGTGCAAGCTGAACACATGACTGATGACGTCGTTCACATATCACGTGCGACGTCACATGACGAATTCAACTCATGCAATTCCATCACAATACAAAACCTACACTCTTAAAGTGCGAGATTTAAAACGTTAATCTATTATGGGATTTATGAAAAAATTAATCTAAACTATTAAAAATTAATCTTAAAAGATTTAAAAAAGCTAAAATTAACCATCAATTCGAAAACGAGTTTTAATCCCCCGACTGATTTAAAAAGGACGCTACAATTATCGACAAAGGACCAATCCGGTGATTGGCTTGCATCACGTGATGAGCATTTCGGGGAGCGGGATTTTCAACGACATCCGCCATCTTGTTTTACGAAGGGCGATCGTCCTTTTGTTCTAACGTTGCTTTAAGTTGCATATTATTTAAAGATGGAGGATCAATTGCTCCTGTTTTTAAACACAACGCTTGGTGACAGGAGAGCCACCGTTCTTGAAATTTTTCAAGGTAAGTAAATCTAGTTTTTATGTAGAAAAACGGTATGTTTTAGGCCGTTAAAAAGTTTCTTGACTAGCGTCGTTAGGCCTCGACTACAGTACCGTGATAGTACACATAGTACACTCACAGTCTGGCTGTTTTTAAAATTGGCGTGATTAAAAAATGTATTTGTTCTTTGCCCAGCTGCAAATCTGCAATATTACAGCACTGGCTTGCAGATTAAGACATCTAATACGATTCAGTGAATGTTTAACTTCTCCAATTACTTACTAATTTCTTATCACTTATTGGCGTATTGCCATAGTAATTAGTCAAAGATAGGCCTAGTGTCGTCGTAAAACAACAAAAGTGAGATGATAATCACCAGTTTAGTCACACACACTCTACGCCCGTGTGTTTTACGTATACGCGCATCGCTTGATCACGCACACACGGTATACACGTACTGATGACAGTGAGTGTACTACTGTAGTTCTTCATCGAAAAACAAGTTGACATGTACATTACACACATTTCTGGTTCTTCATTGAAAATGTAATACATTGTATCTTTAACTTACAAGATATACTTTAGCCATAAATAACTCAACATCTAGCTGATGTGGCTACTGTATTAACTAGACGAGTACGTCCAACGCTAGCGCTATGCCTAACTTGCTTAACACGATAATTATAGGGGGTGGGGCTAGATTAAATACCTAATTTTCTAATTTCCACAAAAAGCAAGAACAGATACACAACATTATCATGTCAATTTTGTTTTTCCTTCATTCATAACGAATGGTTTATTCCGTGCATCGCAGACGAAAGCTGAACTGAAAATGATTTGCAGAAACAATGATGTACAGTAAAAAAAAAATAGACACAGAACTTGGTCGTTTACTTGGTCGTGAAACGACCGCTAGAGAACAAAACAATAACATGATTTCAGCAAGTTTGTAAACAGCAAGGTCCAATTTCATAAAGCTGTAAAGCAACAAAATCTGTTTAGCAACAAAAATCTGCTTAGCAAAAATTGCAAGATGCAAAATTCATGCAAAATTCATCAAAACATTTGCTTACTTCCAGAATAATACTTCCTCCCATTTAGTAACAGCAACTTTCAAACATTGTCTATTTAAATCTCTTTTTTTGATTTACATCTGTTTGTTTTATTTAAAAATCAGGCGGGGACACATATCGAACATGCAGTTGACAGCATCAAAGCGAAAGGGATAAGGCAGCCAGTAATAATCTCCCTGGGGCCAGAAAAGAAGCCGAATCAGTTTTTCTTGTGCGTGGACTCTATTCCTATCAGTGGCGGTTCGACAGCGGTGGAAGAATTTGATAAGTTGTTCAAAACTTTCTATGTGTTCGGGTTGGACTACCCAAAAGTTTTGAACAGCTTTTGAATTCTTTGCCGCTTTCATCTATGGAGTGATGCCTCCTCCAGGGTAAAGCCTCTGGTTCGATCTTTCGCAACCGCTGTTAAATCTGTTTAAAGGAAAGTATACTTTTGGTTTTGGAAGTGTTCCATTGTGTTAATCCTATATAAGTTTCGAGGTAAAAATAAAAATTAAATGTGCACATTTCAGTTAAAAAAGGTGTTCTAGTTTTTAAAAAAATACCGCTAAAAATCTGGAGCGGTTATCTATGACCATTTGCTGGTTGTGTAATCTGAGTTCCCATGTCTGCACTTGTGTAGGACTGGTAGTAATACTTCTGCTCGGGTTGTACTGACTGCAACACTGCCTGGACTGGTCGTTTGCTGTGGGCCTAAAAACTGGTGGTGAAACTGTTTACACTGGATTCCATTCCCTGTGCACTATCCTCTTCTTGAACATGTATACACATGGCCCTTTCCTGGCTTTCGAGGCAGCTGAAGCAGACATGGTTCTCTTTAACAATGTTGAATCCGTTGTCTAAACTTATCCTCTTAAGCTTGATACACGTCGCAAGTGTACGATCCATCGGATATAAGTCAAAACTATTGGTGTTTTTTCTCATTCTTAATTCAATCTTTCGCACTTATACAAAAACAGTTAACAATCTAAAAAATGTACCTCTTGTAATTGACGTACTATGTAAAGGTTTATCTGTGAAACTTTGTGCATTGTATTTATTTACTTGACAATAAAGTTAAAAAATTGGTCGAGAATTTCGATTGGCTGTTTACGATTATTTTTATTTATAGGTAAATCTCCTGGTCCATAATTGGGTGTTTATATTTTAATCCCAAGGAAAGTTTACAAATAAATCCAAACAGACTAGGTTTTAATTATCAAAGGGTAAAGGTTAAATCTGTAAAGTTTGAAACATTTTAATCCACTAGGATTAATTTAATTAATCCTCCAAAGACTAATTTTTTAAAATCTTTTGAAAGATTCATTTTAAATCCACGCAGATTGGTCCCTAACCACACTCCTTGAAAGATTTAAAATTTAATCCTGTGGATTTAAATTTAAATCCTTGTAATTTAGAGTGTAGGTACGGTGCTTTTGAGGAAAATTTTAATTACCATGGCTCAATCGAATAATGGGCCTAGTGACCATGGCGGTTATTTTAATTTGCTATAATAAATAGGTATCGTTTCAAAATTAATTTCTCGTCCATTGAACCACCATGCAAAGTGGTTTTACGGAGAGGCAACAAAACTGTGTACACTCAAATTACCTGCTCGTTCTTTCTTCCCTCCATGGTCACTGAGCCCATTATTCTATTGCACCATGGTAATTAAATTTTCCTCAAAAGCACGGTGCGTAAGTTTGATACTAATAACAATTTAAAGCCGACCACACAAACAATATTCCTGAGCTCTTTGACTGACCCTCGACTGCACCAGAGCCAACCGGAGTTCTACGCTCTGATTTTTGCATACAACGCTTTACTGAAAAGCAACAACCACAGAGGAAAAACAGATCAAGAGATATTGTTTGAACTTTACAAGATTTAGTTACAGTATTGGAGTGGTTGAGAGCTGCCGTTTAAAGCTACCGACCAGGGTGCCAAACAGTGCTGTTAAATTATAGACTTGTTAATGCACAACTAAATACCTTCATACAGACTGTTGGCTTTCTTCAAATAATGGGAGGGTTTTGTTTGCCTTCTGTTTTGTTGATTCTCTTCACCATTGGTATGAGTTCCGCTCATTCGTGTAAGCCTCAGATGTTGTGTCCATTCGGCTGGGAGTCATGGGGCGGCTCATGCTACAACATTATTGAAGAAAAACTGACTTGGCAAGAAGGGAGATTGAAATGTCAGGAGATGGGAGGGGAGATGGTTGCACCTTCATCATCACAGGAAAATAACTATATACTGAGTAAAACCATCGATCGAGTGTGGATTAATTGCAATGATTTAGAGATTGAAGGGCAGTGGGACTGCACTTCAGACAACGGCGGGTATGTGAACTGGTACACGAATGAGCCAAATGGTGGAACTGGAGAAAACTGTGTTGAGCTTGTATCCACATCGGGCGGTAAATGGAATGATGTTGATTGCACATATTATACGTTTAACGCTATCTGCAAAGGGAAGAAAGTCGTGGCAACACAGGCCAAGTTGAAGCAATGGCGCCTGCTTGCGTCGTGTCTGACCGGCCACACCTTACGAGAGATACCGACCAGCAACGTCCGTGCCTGCGCCACGGTGTGTGACTACGACCCCAGATGTCGCTCATTCAACGTGCAGCATTTTGGGACAGGGGAGCGAATTTGCCAACTCAACAATAGCACCCGCTACGAGGCCGACCACACCCAGTTTTTGGAGTCCAAGAAACCTTTCGCGTGTATTTACGGAGAGAGATAAATTCCACTGTATGGTGTATGGTGCTGAGTGCTGGACCCTCACTAACACCCTATCCCAGAGACTGGATAATGTGTATACACGGCTGCAACGTGCAGAATTAAACATCCCCTGGCAAGACCACATAACAAATCTTCAGGTATACACAACTATTCCAAAGGTATCACAGACCTTCAAAGGCGACTGAAATTCAGTGGACACTGCTGGAGAAGCAAACAAGAGATGGCTCAACATAGTTTTACTCTGGGAGCCTCAACATAGTTAAAGATCAAGAGGGCGTCCTGCAAGAACATTAATGTACACCCTAGAGTGTGACTCTGGCATTAACCGCCGTGATCTACCAGCAATCATGGAGCGAACAGACCAGTGGAGAGCCGTTGTCAGGAATGCCCGAGTTTGCTCGACTTGATGATGATAACCATAACAGTTTGTGCGTAGAGCGGCCCTCTGTGACTGAAGGTATTGGAAGTAACAATCGTATGTACTAAAACAAACAAACAAACTGAAATAATTTGGAAGCAGTTCTTGTAAACAATTGCAGTGGAAGTGTTGCAAAAGACAAAACAAATTTCCATAAAGCTTAATGATTAACAGAGAGAACCTTTGAATTCCTATCGAAATTAAAGGTCTTGTACACAAACCAACCCGGTAACATTACCCAGATAAACTCAATTAATATTATCAATAAATTGTAATTCTTTTAAAAACTTGGGGTTGCACAAAGAACAATTGACTAAAGTGAAATTTGAACCAACGACCTCCGGGTTAACGTGCCGGCGCTCTACCAACTGAGTTATATATAGCCCAAATGTTGGCGGTCTCCCTATTTTGTCAATATCCTAGTTCGGGTTGCCAGTCAGAGGCCATGTAACCTGTAACTGCTGTATAACCATGGATCATACCCAAGTTTATGATACAACCTGGCAAGCGGCAGCCAGGAGATCACGTTGATATTCGTTTAATAACATTCTTCAAATTGTAGACTAACTAATCTAGTAAGCACTCGTTATAAGTTCAACGCACACAAAATTTGATGAAGCCTTTTTTGACAATATTGCATAAGACGACCCCTGACCGAAAAACAAAACAAAAGCCATAAACAAAACGAAAACTCCAAGACAAAACAAGAACAACTGAAAGCTGTATGTACATCAAAATCCGTAAACTTATTTTATTGTTGTTACATATGCCGTATATAAACAAACGTTAATATTGATCATCTGGTAATCAGTGCCGAAAGTAAGATACTATTTTAAGGGGGCACAATATGGTGCAACATTTTTTTTCAAGAGGTAATGGTACTTCTGGCCAATTAAAACCGTTAGCCTATAGTTTGCATTTGCATATTTCTTAACAAGGTCTCAATCTACGCAATACTGGTATGCCCGTTTTCGGCCCTCTCGTGGCCGTTTTATTGTTAGAGGGGGGTGATAAATACATTATGCATATCAACAAAAATATACTTGTTGACTTAATACCAGTTTGACTACATTAAAGGCTTACAAATTTAACATTTTATTCTGACAATTTTAAACGCAAAGGTCCATATTTCAAATTGAGTGGGGGTGGGGGGTCACCTCTAATGCCAGTCCTATTCTAGAGCCAATCCGCTGGAATTCCTCCTGCATTGTCTTGACTTGGTTCAATTTCTGTGATTCTATGACCCATCTGAGTTAAAACATTAACAAGAAAACTTATCGTCTAAAGATTCTAGGTCCGATGTTTTTGCCAATTTGATCCAAACAATTAGATTTACGTAGTGTCATAGATGAGGATTTGTCAACGTTATGCAAATTTATAGGCAAAATTATCAATAAAGATACAATAAAAGTCACCTGTTAAAGTTTCAGCTGAATGCAGTGTTAACTTGTCGAGAAAACAACACAAAAAACTGTCACGATATTCTAATCAAGAGCGTCGAATCCATCCTACGTTTAGCGAGAGGTGCCAGCGGAGACCAACTGCAACTCTGGCCGCAGCATTCACAAACGGACAATGGAAATTTGAATCTCCAAAACTCACCTTGATTGATGTGAGTTTTGGAGAAACAAGATTGTCGACATTCTTTTAATAATTCCTCATCAATGAGGGCATTTCAGACGAATATTTGTACGCATGATGTCACATAACCATGTTATAACAAGGAGGCGTTCGGATAGAATTTACACCAAATTGTCGAGGTCTTTACAAAAGTATAACCCTACATTCAAATTGTAAATAGTTATTTTACAGATTTGACAAAGTTATAAGCTTTCATCTCAGGTATTGCACGAAAATAACTCCGTCAACAATAAGAGGTAATTAATTAAAAACTAAAAATGATTTCTTGTCGGGATCCCGACATTATCTCACGTCCATCAGCCATGTAGGAACAAATTTTGCACGTTTTGTAACTTGTGAAGTGTCCATAATCCTTTTCGCAAATACACGGTGTGCACAAGTTTCTCATAGAGCCGCAGTGCATGCTGGTCTAGCTAGCGATCAAAAGCAATCAATTTGATCGCTAGCTAGACCAGCATGCACTGCGGCTCTATGGGAAACTTGTGCACACTGTGTATTTGCGAAAAGGTCTCAATATGCATAATTTGAGAATGCAGCACCATCTGTCAAAAGTCGTTAATAATAGACAACAGTAATTAATAATACAAAATGCAAAATTCCTGCAGCTTAAATTGGTCAATTAACAGTCACCTTGGCCGATAATTATCGTTCCAATACACTGTTAATTGCTTCACTTTACGGTCATGTTTTAGTCACCTTGGCCGAACGTGCCTGTCGTAAATAATGTCAAGAATTTCTCACAGCTCCATTAAACCCGCATGGTTGGTTGAGAGAATTAAACTCGTATCCTCGCTTGAACGTTTCCTCCCTCCATAGAAGGTCATTGTGCAAGCTTGAAATCACCTTGGAAACCTGTACGTTTTCCTCAAAAGCCAACGGCACACTCGATATTCCTCACTGAGCTTTCTGACAAACCTCGACCGCACCAGAGCCAACCTGAGTTCTACTCTGTGATGATTTCATACAATGCTTTGCAGAAAAATCAACAACCACAGAGAAAGAACAGATCAAGAGATATCGTTTGAAGTTTACAAGATTTAGATACAGTATTGAAGTGGGTGTGAGCTGCCGTTTAAAGCCGCCGATCGGGGTGCCAAATTTCTGTTAAATTAGACTTGTTAATCCACAACCCCGAGAGAGATTCTTAAAGATTGTTGGCTCTCTAGAAATAATGGGAGGGTTTTGTTTGCCTTCTGTTTTGTTGCTTCTCTTCACCATTGGTATGAGTTCCGCTCATTCGTGTAAGCCTCAGATGTTGTGTCCATTCGGCTGGGAGTCATGGAGCGGCTCTTGCTACAAACTTCTTGAAGGAAAGCTGACTTGGCTAGAAGGGAAAATGATATGTCAAGAGAAGACAGGGGATATGGTTTTGCCTTCATCATCTGAGGAAAATAACTATATACTGAGTAAAACCATCGGTCGTATGTGGATTAATTGCAATGATTTAGAGATTAAAGGGCAGTGGGACTGCACTTCGGACATCGGCGGGTATATGAACTGGTACACGGATGAGCCAAGCGGTGGAAATGAAGAAAACTGTGTTGAGCTTGTATCCTCATGGGGCGGTAAATGGAATGATCATAAATGCTCAAATGAATATCACGTTATCTGCAAAGGCAAGGAAGTCGTGGCAACACAGGCCAAGTTGAAGCAATGGCGCCTGCTTGCGTCGTGTCTGACCGGCCACACCTTACGAGAGATACCGACCACCAACGTCCGTGCCTGCGCCACGGTGTGTGACTACGACCCCAGATGTCGCTCCTTCAACGTGCAGCATTTTGGGACAGGGGAGCGAATTTGCCAACTTAACAATAGCACCCGCTACGAGGCCGACCACACCCAGTTTGTGGAGTCCAAGACACCTTTCACGTGTATTTACGGAGAGAGATAATTTCAACCAACACTGTTAAATCACCACAAGTAAAAACAGAGAAATGACGCTCAAGTGCCAGAAACAGCCGATCGTGGATTTTTAACTCAAAGATTTATAGCCCCACGTTGGGACTTCATCAGAATTTGAATTAAAATTTGTTGTATTTTTGTTTTACGCAAAGTAGTATAAATTTTCAGTTAAAACAATGAGCGAAAAACAAACAAATTTTTCAATTTGTTCGCAGACAGAAAAACCAAGAACATTATCAATAGTCTTTTTAGCAAAACAAATCTGAAAGTGCCATATGACATGATGAGATCCTGAGATTAATACTGCAGGATGATGACGTCATAAACGTAAGATGACGACCTCCTGGGATGCTTTATCTTGGTATGACGACTTCTTGAAAGTAAAACGTTGTCTTCCCAAGATAATTGTCCATGTGTTCTCGACATTTTCATGAAGTTATCATCCCAAGATAAATTATCTCGGGATGTCGTCATTTTACTATTGTGATGTCATCATCCTGCAGAAAATATCTCAGGATCTCAACATGTCGGATGGCACTTCCAGAGCTCCGTACAAATTAGCCAATGGGACTCGTGACGGAATCTCCGAGAGGACTTGTGACGGAATCTCCGAGAGGACTTGTGACGGAATCTCTGAGGGGACAAACCGCAAACAATTGGAACTATTTTCAAAAACTATTTTCTCTTGAGGTTTGGGGACGAGATGAATAGAGATGTATAAGTGAAGTTCGTTTAGTTAAAAAATTATCAAAGGTATAATAAGAGCTTGATTGTGACAGGAATCTCTTTTGAAGTTGATCTTAAAAACAAGGAAACCAATAAATGATTTCGAGAGAGAATTAATCACATATTATGTACATAAACTTTATTACCAGTCCACTGTCAAGTACACTTCGCACACATCGAAAAGGTTAATTTTACCAACCGTAACGTCGACATTAGGCACTGTTGTTCTTGAACTTTAAATACTCTGGTCATCTGGCAAAGGGTTGTAGCAAAGGGTTGGGGTCATGTTGGCTTTTTAGGCGAAATGTTAGTGAATGACGTAAAACGATAATCCCCATTTTCGGGGGAATTGAGGGTTGTCCTTTGAATTTGCACCACGCAAGTTGGGCTGGGGTGGGGGAATTGAAGAGTATTCGAATTTACCGATTCCCCAGGTCAGCCTATTGACCCCTTGCACTACGCGCAGTTTACATACACGTGCCTATCTTGTCCGCCATTTCGGGAGTCAAAATGTACACAAAGGAATGGACCCCAAACATGGTGGAAATGGATGACGCGCATATTGGAGAGTTGCTTTGCGCGTCTTCAAGAGGTCAACTTGGGACGGGAATGAGGAGGGGGTGAGGAAGGGAAGACGGCTTTTGAGAGAGACATAATATAACTCTTGCTGCCAAAATATGGACCATTCCTCTTCTTGATTTTCTGAATAGTAGGCGTCAGTCTTAGGAGATGGCGGGGGGGGGGGCAGTGAATCGGGAGGCGAGGTCCGACCTTTGTTTATTATCACGCTCCTTAGTATTAGCTAGAGCCGAGTTTAGGATTGGCGCCCTCTTGCGTCGCGTCTGACCGGCCACCACTTGGGCTTATTACCAACTCTTACATTATTTCCGGGGGGGGCGGAAGGGGTATTGCGCAAGAAATTGCAATCGCGGTTTGGGTACACTCCATTTTAAAAAGAGGTGAAGACCAGTAAAAAAGAAAAAGAAAACCATGTATACCGTTAACATTTTCTCTTTAACAGCACTGAAAACATAACAGTATTATTGTAAGAGCATTTTCAATTGTTAAGGTGGCTATTTTCATGTTAAGTTCGCAAAAATATTACCGAAAATTTTCCGTTGGTTTAATGCAGCAGCTAACGTGTATGAATGGGTCCAGGTGGGAATTTCATAACAAAACGTCTCCCCTAAAATGGCTACAAATATCGACAAAATGTGAAAATTTGTATCGTTCATCCTCTGATTTTTTTCGCTGAACGTAATATTTAAGGATAGATCTTTCATATCTGAAAGTTTAAACAAAATCCCTCCGAACATCCTCTAGATATTTAACAATTTTTATAATGTTTTTTTGAGAAAATGGTTTCTGCTATACTTGGTTTGCGTGCAAACGATCGTCCGTCAAACGGATGTCAACGGACGGGAACATTTGCCGTAGGTAATAATAGTTATGAGACAAAGTACACATCTTAAACAGATATGTAATACATGTCGTTTACGTTAAATGTATTGTGTTTATTAAATTATTAAATTACTGAAGCAGTTGTTAACGCAAAAAAACATTTACGGCAATGTTCTGTAGTGTAAAGATTTGGTGAATATACAAGATTTTAAGATAATGATACCCTCTGATAAAATGGACTCGCCCAAGCATTTTTAACGGCACGCGTGTAATTCAAATCTTGTACGATAGGCTACATGTACACAGGGAATGTGTATACCCTGTGTATGTGCAGTGTGCAGTAGGCCGTGTTTTGTTGTGGAGCTTCGACCAGTCCATGCACGTCGCGAGAGTCGAATGAGATTATTTTCAACGTAGGTGGCGCGTTGGTGGCGTTACCCCTTCCGCCCCCCTGATTATTTCGTTCTAAATATTATTGCTTCGTATTTCATGGTTGAGTCAGGCAAATTGGACGACTCGACTCATATTCTCGTGGTTGCCCTCGAATGTTTCCTGCCTCCATGGTTACAGGGTCCATTGTGTATTATTGAACCCGATGTCACTGCCATGAAAATTATTTCATCAAAAGTGCAACACTTGATGTTTAAAGGTAGGGTCATTCTTTGGTGATGCCCCGACCCCCACCCACCCCCCCCCCCAAAAAAAAAGATGTAATTTTTTTTCCAAAAGCCTACTTGTTACAATGATGAATGGTCGTGCGAACTTATTATGTCTGCATCGCCACCATTCATTAGAAATCAACAAAAGAATGTCAACAAATTTGAATAAAATATTATTTATTATCAATCACACCCATGTCGCCTCTTCAACCTCTCCGTGTGGTCGCACAATGGACACTCCAACGTCGCAGAAGTACGACGAGAAATAGGGAAGCCAAGTGACGTGAACCACTTAAAACCAACCAGTCTTTTTCAGGACTACCACACTTCCAAAAGAGAAATACACCACAACCATTATACGAATATACAACGGCAATTCCAATGTATATTAGTATTATAAATAAGCCATAAATAGTTTCTCTTAAAATGTGTTAATTTCTCTTAACCATCATGTTATTCATCTCAAATTATAAATCTACGGAATTCTGCAAAAAGCATGTCCGTATAGGCCTACTTTAAATAAACACCTTTTGGTCAATTACCTATATTAAAAATAACATGTCAAATGATGTGCCGATGCCGCCCTCATTCTAATCTGCTTGCATTACAAATAAGGTATCTTTACCACACTTCCATCCGCAAACGGGATCTATAAATCAACATCAATTCCAAGCCAAGTGACGTGAACCACTTAACAAAACCAATCAGTCTTTTTTTCAGGACTATCACACTTCCAAAAGAGAAATACACCACAACCATTTACGAATATACAATGGCAATACCAATGTATATTAGTATTATAAATCAACCATAAATCCTTTCTCTTAAAATGTGTCTATACACAACATTTGTTAAACGGGTTTACTTTTAGCCGTATTTTGGGCAGCGTTCAAAAGTCGCCTGAGGTCGATCTTTGGAGATTCAAGATTTTCTATACTTTTATTAATTGTCAATCAACGGGGGCACTTTAGACGAAATATTTTCGCATGATACTTCAATACTACCATTACCAACAAGTGAGCTTTCGGAATTTTTTACAATTTTGTCGGTGTGGTGGACCCACCATGAAAACTACAAACGTTCCGAGGGAAGGGGCCAACAGTTTATATACCACACAATCACTAATTAAGTAATTTCTCCAAAGTCTAATGACTGGGGGAGTCAAATTCCTTGGTATCCTAGAATGGACCATTCCACATATCTGGGGGTTCAGGCCCCATACTATTATTTTTGTTTTACACGATTCTTTCAAGAAAAATATTTGATGGTGTGGTAGTAAATAAGGGCATTGCCATGCCATTAAGAACTTACCAATTACTGGTTGCTAAATGACTCAAATAATATTAGACAATAGTTGGGCATGTAAAGAAGACACTAATATGTACAAAAAATGGGAAATGCACATATTTTATTAATATTTAGTAATATTGGCCCTTTCGTCCCTCGGGATAAAGTCATGGTGTTTTCACGCCCCTAAAAGGTTAGCTAAAGGATAGAAATAAATCAATTACTGGGTAATTAGTTAATGAACTCAAATAATTATGGACAGTATTGCTGTGCATGTAAAGAAGTCTCCGGTTAAATATCATCGGAAATGCACAGAAAACATGTTTCATATAATCTTGGATGGTGTGGAATGATCTGTTGGATCATTCAAGGATTTGCGTATAGTCTGTGGAGTTAATATTATTATATTATTATTATTAGTTAAGGGATAATTATTAAACGTGAATAAATCAACCCAAAACGGACCAACCATGAAAAACCTACATCAAATGTTAATTTAAAGGTAAGACCATAGAATGGTTGTTGTCAACGTGACTGATTTATAGGCAAAATTATAAAGAAAGTTACAATAAAAGACACTTGTTTCAACTGAATGTAGTGTCTACTTGCTGAGACAGTAAACTAAAACAATGTTTTTTTTTCACAAGAACGTCCAATCCATCCACGTTTAGCGATGTGACAGCGGGTACCAACCGCATCTCTGGCCGCAGCATTCGAGCAGAGCGATAAGCAACACGCTATAATATGTTCGTCTCCCATTGGCCGATTTGCAGCGCTTTTTCCATTTAATATATACATAATAAATCGTCCCTGTACTACTTTATCCATGATCCATTGAAGCACCATGCAAAGTGATCTGGAGATGCACTAGAACTGAGTTGACTCAAATTACCTGCTGGTCCTTTCTTCCCTTAATGGTCACAGGGCCCCCCATTGATTGATTGAGCTCGTGAAGACAATGGGCCTTAATAAATTCTCCTCAATTTGACAGGTGCCTCAAGCGGGCGAGCCACGATTTTCAAGGCACAATTAGCATTTTTTGTTAATTACTCCTCTTATGAATAAAGTGGAAAGCCTTTTTTTCTTGACTTTATCCATAATACGATTGAGAAACATAATGGAGAATTTGAGTGGCCTAGCTTATCCGGTTTACCCGCTACAGCCAATTCAACTGGCTGGGGTCCAAGGTTCACGGGGATTTCCCCATTGACTTGTGTTGACAAAATGCCTTAGCATGCCTTAGCATACAAGCTGGGTAATTGAAAATGCCAGACAGGCTTGCTATCAACATATAAGGTTACAGACTTGATGGTCACCAGCTGGCGGCTTCACCATAGCTTCTAAAGAGTTATTTACAATTATGGTAAGGTTGGGGGATGGTAAGAGGTCATAAAACAAGATTGATTGAAGCGTGAATTGAGTTTTTTTCTTTTTTTCTTTTTCTTTTTTTTCTTAGTGATATAGGGGAATCCTGGGGGGGGGGGGGGGGTATGGGGGAATTTTTTTATGGTTCTACAATCTCTAGACCATCTCAAAGGTGTTGGGGATGCTCAGAGTGCATTATGCAGCAATAAATCCCCGTGTGTGTACTGTATTAGTGTGTGTGTGCCTTGATTTTCGTGGACCGCCTAATGCATAGCATGTTTTTTTGTCCGTAGTACATTGCAGGGTTTTAATAACAGTTTACACAACAGCACACGATTTTCCTCACTACGCTTTCTGATCAAAATTGGACCTCGACCGCACCAGAGCCAACCTGAGTTCTATGGGGCGCCGTTTGTCAATTAATTGTTTAGCGTTTTTTTGACATGTTTTAACCATGGTTTGTAACAATTGGATGTAAACCATAGAAATTGCTGTCAATTTTTTTTGTGGTTTACATACCATGAATATACAATCAAAGCTTATAAATTATGGTTTATAAACCATGTAAAACTGAAGCCTCACAAAACATGGTTTATAAACCATGATTTGTAAACCATGAAATTGTAAGCACCTTAAAAACATGGTTTATAAACCAAGAAATTTTAAGCACCTTCAAAACGTGGTTTATAAACCATGAATTTTCTAGCATAATGATTTACAAATCATGGTTTATAAACCATGAAAATTTGAACACCTTCAAAACATGGTTTATAAACCATGATTTGTAAACCATGAAATTTTAAGCACCTTAAAAACATGGTTTATAAACCATGAAATTTTAAGCACCTTAAAAACATGGTTTATAAACCATGAAATTTTAAGCACGTTTCAAAACATGGTTTATAAACCAAGAAATTTTAAGCACCTTCAAAACGTGGTTTATAAACCATGAATTTTCTAGCATCATGGTTTACAAATCATGGTTTATAAACCATGAAAATATAAACACCTTCAAAACATGGTTTATAAACCATGAAAATTTAAACACCATCAAAACATGGTTTATAAACCATGAAAATTATAGCACCTTCAAAACATGGTTTACAAATCATGGTTTATAAACCATAAAAACCGTGTGTTCAAAAATCATGGTTTATAAACCATAAAAACCCGTGTGTTCGAAAATCATGGTTTATAAACCATAAAAAACCGTGTGTTCAAAAATTATGGTTTATAAACCATAAAAAACCGTGTGCTCAAAAATCATGGTTTATAAACCATAAAAACCGAACGTTGTTTCATCCAACCTCCTTCCCAAGCACCGAACTGAAGCTAACAAAGTATTGGGCCCGAAATAGCCAGCCGCGTATTTGGCTCATTTCTGTCGTTGAATCCGTTACAATTCATCCCGACGAAGACTGAAATAGCTTTACGGAATTGGAAAGCAACAAAGAAACAAAAAATCGGTAGTTAGAAAATAAGCCGCAAGCACGGAGACAATAATGCGTGTATACTGAAGCTAACAAAGTATCATTGGGCCCGATAGTATTCGCGGAATTCGCGGAATGGCCAGCCGCGTACTCAGAAGAGTAGAACGTATGCAGTACAGGGAGGTGACAAAATGGCTAATTTGGCTCATTTCTGTCGGTGAATCCATCATTTCATCCGGACGAAAACTGAAAACTGTGGCAGGAGATTCTGTGTCCACCCCCCCGAGATTCTGTCCACCCCCTCCCCCCCAACCCCGGCGAACTGTTCTTCTGAGCGCCCTCTACTCTTTTCACCCTTATTCTAAATTAGCCAGCCCAAAAATTTGGTGTGCCGTGTAACAGTCTTAGATTATGGGCTTAAACTTACACTTTTACTCATCAAATTCTTTTCAAAATTAGTTTTAGTATTTTACTAAACAGCGTAAAGCTGACATCTTGCATACACGGATATTGTCTCCGTGTTTGCGGCTTATTTTCTAATTAACGATTTGTTTTATTTCAGTCTTCGTCCGGATGAATTATAACGGATTCAACGACAGAAATGAGCCAAATACGCGGCTGGCTATTTCGGGCCCACGGCTTCAGTTCGGTGCTTGGGAAGGAGGTTGGATGAAACAACGTCCAGTTTTTATGGTTTATAAACCATGATTTTTGAACACACGGTTTTTTATGGTTTATAAACCATGATTTTTGAACACACGGTTTTTTTTATGGTTTATAAACCATGATGTTTGAACACACGGCTTTTTATGGTTTATAAACCATGATTTTTGAACACACGGTTATTTATGGTTTATAAACCATGATTTGTGAACACACGTTTTTTTTATGGTTTATAAACCATGATTTTTGAACACACGGGTTTTTATGGTTTATAAACCATGATTTTTGAACACACGGTTTTTTATGGTTTATAAACCATGATTTTTGAACACACGGTTTTTATGGTTTATAAACCATGATTTGTAAACCATGTTTTGAAGGTGCTATAATTGTCATGGTTTATAAACCATGTTTTGATGGTGTTTAAATTTTCATGGTTTATAAACCATGTTTTGAAGGTGTTTCAATTTTCATGGTTTATAAACCATGATTTGTAAACCATGATGCTAGAAAATTCATGGTTTATAAACCATGTTTTGAAGGTGCTTAAAATTTCATGGTTTATAAACCATGTTTTTAAGGTGCTTAAAATTTCATGGTTTATAAACCATGTTTTTAAGGTGCTTAAAATTTCATGGTTTATAAACCATGTTTTTAAGGTGCTTAAAATTTCATGGTTTAGAAATCATGGTTTATAAACCATGTTTTGAAGGTGTTCAAATTTTCATGGTTTATAAACCATGATTTGTAAATCATGATGCTAGAAAATTCATGGTTTATAAACCATGTTTTGAAGGTGCTTAACATTTCTTGGTTTATAAACCATGTTTTGAAACGTGCTTAAAATTTCATGGTTTATAAACCATGTTTTTAAGGTGCTTACAATTTCATGGTTTACAAATCATGGTTTATAAACCATGTTTTGTGAGGCTTCAGTTTTACATGGTTTATAAACCATAATTTATAAGCTTTGATTGTATATTCATGGTATGTAAACCACAAAAAAAATTGACAGCAATTTCTATGGTTTACATCCAATTGTTACAAACCATGGTTAAAACATGTCAAAAAAACGCTAAACAATTAATTGACAAACGGCGCCCCATAGTATGAGTTCCACCCTTTGATGTTTTCATACAATGCTAGCTTTGCTGAAAAAGCAACAACCACAGAGGAAGAACAGATCAAGACATTATCTACTGAACTTTACAAGATTTAGATACAGTATTGGAGTGGTTGCAGCTGCCTTTAGCCGCCGACCGGGGTGCCAAAACGTGCTGTTAAATGAGACTTGTTAATCCATAACTATATAAATTCTTGAAGACTCTTGGCTTTCCTGAAATGATGGGAGGATTTTGTTTGCCTTCTGTTTTGTTGATTCTCTTCACCATTGGTATGAGTTCTGCTCATTCGTGTAAGCCTCAGATGTTG
Organism: Plazaster borealis; assembly: GCA_021014325.1. Taxonomy (NCBI): domain Eukaryota; kingdom Metazoa; phylum Echinodermata; class Asteroidea; order Forcipulatida; family Labidiasteridae; genus Plazaster; species Plazaster borealis. The sequence continues at coordinate 15,476,845 of CM037455.1, read as the reverse complement.
TGCCCATTCGGCTGGGAGTCATGGGGCGGCTCTTGCTACAAACTTCTTGAAGAAAAACTGACTTGGCATGAAGGGAGATTGAAATGTCAGGAGATGGAAGGGGAGATGGTTTTGCCTTCATCGTCGAAGGAAAATAACTATATACTGAGTAAAACCATCGATCATATGTGGATTAGTTGCGATGATTTAGAGAATGAAGGGCAGTGGGACTGCACTTCAGACAACGGCGGGTATAAGAACTGGGACAATAGTGAGCCAAACGGCGGAATTGCAGAAAACTGTGCTACGCTTGTATTTGAATGGGGATGGGGCGGTAAATGGAATGATAGAGCATGCTCAGCTAAATTACAGGTTATCTGCAAAGCTATGGAAGTCGTGGCAACACAAGCCAAGTTGAAGCAATGGCGCCTGCTTGCGTCGTGTCTGACCGGCCACACCTTACGAGAGATACCGACCAGCAACGTCCGTGCCTGCGTCACAGTGTGTGACTACGACCCCAGATGTCGCTCCTTCATGGTGCAGCATTTTGGGACAGGGGATCGAATTTGCCAACTCAACAATAGCACCCGCTACGAGGCCGACCACACCCAGTTTTTGGAGTCCGAGAAACCTTTCACGTGTATTTACGGAGAGAGATAATTTCAACCAACACGCTCAAGTGCCAGAAACAGCCGATCGTGGATTTTTAACTCAAAGATTTAAAGCCCCACGTTGGGACTTCATCAGAATCTGAATTAAAATTTGTTGTATTTTTGTTTTACGCAAAGTAGTATAAAGTTTCAGTTGAAACAATGAGCGAAAAACAAACAAATTTTTCAATTTTCGACAGAAAAACCAAGAATTATCAATAGTCTTTTCAGCAAAACAAATCTGAAAGTGCCATCTGACATGTTGAGATCCTGATATTAATACTGCAGGATGATGACGTCATAAACGTAAGATGACGACATCCTGGGATGCTTTATCTTGGTATGACGACTTCTTGAAAGTAGAATGTTGTCTTCCCAAGATAATTGTCCATGTGTTCTCGACATTTTCATGAAGTTATCATCCCAAGATAAATTATCTCGGGATGTCGTCATTTTACGATTGTGATGTCATCATCCTGCAGAAAATTATCTCAGGATCTCAACATGTCGGATGGCACTTCCAGAGCTCCGTACAAATCAGCCAATGGGACTCGTGACGGAATCTCCGAGAGGACTTGTGACGGAATCTCCGAGGGGACAAACCGCAAACAATTGAAACTATTTTCAGAAACTATTTTCTCTTGAGGTTTGGGGACGAGGTGAAAGGAAATATGTAAGTGAAGTTCGTTTAGTTAAAAATGATCAAAGGTATAATAAGATTGTGACAGGAATCTCTTTTGAAGTTGATCTTAAAGACAAGGAAACCAATAAATGATTTCGAGAGAGAATTAATCACATCTATGTAAATAAACTTTATTACCAGTCCACTGTTAAGTACACTTCGCACACGTCGATAAGGTTTATTTTACCAACCGTAACGTCGACAGTAGGCACTGTTGTTCTTGAACTTTAAATACTCTGATCATCTGGCAAAGGGTTGTAGCAAAGAGTTGGGGGTCATGTTGGCTTTTTAGGCGAAATGTTAGTGAATGACGTGAAGCGATAATCCCCATTTTCGGGGATTATTTAGGGTTGTTCTTTTAATTTCCACCTCGCAAGTTTGGGTGGGGGTGGGGGAAATGAAGAGTATTTGAATTAACCGATTCTACAGGTCAGCCCATTGACCCCTTGTACGACGCGCAGTGCACTTACACGCGCCTATCCTGTCCGCCATTTCGGGAGTCAAAAATGTACACAAGGGAATGGACCCCACACATGGTGGAAATGGATGACGCGTATTTTTTAGAGGTGCGTTCCGCGTCTGCAAGACCCCTTGCATTACGCTGAGGTCAATGAGCTGCCTTCATTTGCACCAGAGAGGGCGCTGTTTGAGAGTGTGATGTCATATGCAATGGGTCTATTTGGGACGGGGAATGAGAAGGTGGGAGGGGAGGACGGCTTTTGAAAGGAACATAACTCTTAGGAATATTAGAGATGATATTATGTCAGAAGATGGAAGGAGAGGTGGGTAAACTTTCATGAATGGAAGAACATCTTCTGGTAGGCCTACTGGTAAAAAAAGGGGTATGAGCCGAATGGCGGAATTCGAGAGAAATGTGCTGAAATCGGTAAAGGGCCTAAAGTACCACCAAAAACGATGTGTGCGGGTTATTATTGCCTTTAATATTCCATCGTCCACGAATAAAGACAATCTTGACGATTACGTCACTCGAACGCCTAAAGATGTGGGTTATGACTTTGTGACTTATGCTAATGAGGTCATCCGTCTGTATACATTTCCCCTCAGTATTCTTCAACGCTTTACGCGACTCGTTATCTTTTTCTTCTCAATATTTCTCTACTTATTCATTCATTCATCTCGTGTCATTCGTCGGTATAAATCTTTCCTATCTCCCCACGCTTTACCCGCCTCATTATATCTAGCTCATTGACATCTCAATTGCACCTTATTTATAGAGAACATCCGGCAGTTTTTCCTTATACTCCAACGGGTCTCTCTCATTGATTATTCATCTCGGGTCAGCCGTTGTACATATTTTCCCTATCATAGGGCAAGTAGCGAGTGACTCCTACGCTTTCAGACCTCATTTGACCCTCTTAATGTATTCATATATTCATCACCTCTGCGGAAGGGGTCATCCGTCGGTATACACTCTTTTCCTTTCTCCCAACGCTTTAAGGACCTACTACTCATTAGTATTCATTTATGAACATTTATGAGGTCAAAGGTGACTTGCTCAACTTCTCCAAACTGAGTGTTAGAATTAGGGGGAAACATACCACGCGAGAATGTTTTCACTATCGCAACCATGCTTTGTAGAAGTCGCCAAAGCAAACGATTAATAAACCGTGTGAACAAGTTATTTTTATTTTTATTTTATGACGGATTACTAAACTGTGAGAATTGATTCTTATTTAGCCTGAATTGATTATGATTGATTATTTTGTGTTGAAAAACTAATAAACCTATACGCGAACGGGTTGTTAAAGGAACACGTTGCCTTAAAATCTCAAGAAATTTTGCTGTTTGGAAGTGTTCCATATCCTTATTAAGAGTTTTTCGTGCAATAACATGCCTTTAATGTGTTATAATTAGTGAATGGTGATTAAAAAAAAACAAACATTGCCATCTGACCCCGAGATCTGCCCCGCGAAACGTATACGTATTTCCAGCCGTAAATACTACCGTCCATGTAATGGGCAACATGCGCGACGAACAGTCGTTACGCTAGTGCCGTAGTCAGTGGCCTGGTAAACCAGTCAGATCTCCTTGCTCTATGGTCAGATGAAAACCGGGTAATAATCTCATTTTCTACCTCGCTCGCAACTTGTAAACCGAGCTAAAGCTAGCTCAGTATTGGGTCCAAAATATCCAGCCAGGTATTTGCGGAACGGCCAGCCGCATATTCAGAATATTAGAACACATGCAATACAGGGAGGAGACAAACTATCACATTTGGTTCACCTCCCTGTACTGCATGTGTTCTAATCGCCGGCTGGCTATATCGGGCCCAATACTGTGCTAGATTCAGCTCGGTGTTGGATATTTATTGGAATACAATAAACAGATGGTAATCGTAACATTTTTAATAAAATAATTGCTCAGTCGTAGTTCAACAGCTGCGACTGGAAATAAGACTAATAGAATTTGTCCGCCATTTATGGGAGTCAAAATCTTGACTCCCATAAATGGCGGAGCGTTTTGTTTCGCGAAAGTGAGCAAAAGCGAAGCATTTCTAAGGCACGTTTGTGTGGATAATTATATTTTACTTTTTAAACATCTTTCTGACCGTGCTCATTATACATCAAACGCTTGTTATAGCCCAAAAGCGCCCAACAGCGCCCAACCCGAAGGCAACGTGTCCCTTTAAACTGTTCAAACTAATTAATAATTCCTTCAAACAAATTATTTTCATGCAAAAGGATTGTTTATTTGTTCAGACAGATTACTGAACTACTTAAACAGGTTATACAACCATGCTAACTGTGATAAATCATGGCCAACCGAGTGCAACAATTAGGGAAACAATATCACGCGAAACTGTCTTCACTATCGCAACCATGCTTTGTAGAAGTCGCCAAGACCGAAGTTATTTTGTTTTTCTCAAAACAAGTATGAGACTTGCTAGCGGTTTCTTGTTCAGGTATGTTTAAGTAGCTGCAATTCTCAGTTGCTTAAAAAAAAGTGCGGTGCCTATGGCAACATTTTTATATTTGTCCTATTGTGTAGAATCTTGGCCAAAATAAACACTTCGATGTTTTCTCTGGCGAACCGCGGCGCAATTTAATTAAGCCTATTATTGGTTCTCGCTTATACATGCAACGTTCGCGCATTTCACATCAAGGTTATGAAATTACACTGAAAATAATTTTTCTTTTAACCAAGTGAACCAAGGGTACGGATTAATTAACACCCACCTGCCTCGTCCTGGGCTTTGTCAATTGTGGGTCTATAGTCTACTCTGGAGCTTATTTTAAGATATCTTAGTAAAACACCTTTGTACCAATGAGTACAAATATTTAAAGGGTTCGGTTTTTAAGAAATATAACAGGTGCGGGTTCAATCTTGAGGACAGGCCAGTATATTTAAGGTTTGGAAACATAAGTATTGAAAGTTTATTAAGGTTTGATGAAGGTTAAGGGTCAAGGTTATACAGTTAGATTTAGGGTCAGAATGATCAATGTTTGACAAGTGTTAGGATTAGAGTCAGTGTAAGAGTCGTGTCAGGTTTAGAACCAGACTGAGCTTTATGATTAAGGTTTTGGTGACAATTAGAGTCTACTTTGGATCTGCGTGAGAATTAGGGTCATGTCTACTACCCCGAATTCAGGGTCAGGTTCAGGGCCTGGATCGTATATTCACGCATAGAAAAAAACAAAAATAAAAACGGAATAGCTTCGTGTTCGTCCAAAGAACATAATGACTATAGTTTTTTTTTTTAAAGCATCATCTGTCAAAAGTCATTCAAAGAAGAAGTTTATTCATAACAAAATATTTTTTCCCAGGCGAAAATCAGTCAACCATTTACCGTTACAATACACTGTAACGTGTTCCTCTTCTGCAGATGACTAAATTTGGTTTAAAATTACCGCAGATATAATTATACATATAATATTTTGTTCAAATGTTAAGTGGTCAAATTTTGTAGTCACCTTGGCCGATATTATAACGTTGCATGTTGTATATATACAATATTGATTTCTCACAGCTCCACTGTTAATGGTTGGGTAAGGAAAATAAAAATCGTATCCTCGCTTGAACGTTTCCCCAACCCCCCCTCCATATCTGTTTGTGCCATTGAGTTTAAAATCACCTTGGAAACATGTACGTTTTCCTCAAAAGCGAGGTGGTGGGATTTAAGCCAGAGCTGTGTTTAAAGAGGAGGGACCAGTTTTCTTTTGTCACGTTGTAACTGGACGCCATTTTCAGTGAAACTGCAACGCATCCCAATGTACAACCTAGTCTGGCACCCTGTGTGCGCACATGCGTTTTTTGGATCGTAGTCGGCTTATAAAGTTGTGGCATTCTCTCTCAGTACAGCTCTGGTTTAAGCCAATGGCACGCGAAATATTCCTCACTGAGGTTTCCGACCAACCTCGACCGCAGAGCCAACCTGAGTTCTACTCTCTGATGTTTTCATACAATGCTTTGCTAAAAAGGCAACAACCACAGAGGAAGAACAGATCAAGAGATATCGTTTGAAGTTTACAAGATTTAGATACAGCATTGAAGTGGGTGTGAGCTGCCGTTTAAAGCCACTGATCGGGGTGCCAAAGTACTGTTAAATTAGACTTGTTACAATTTGTATTTAATCCATAACCTGGGTGAGATTCTTAAAGATTGTTGGCTCTCTTGAAATAATGGGAGGATTTTGTTTGCCTTCTGTTTTGTTGCTTCTCTTCACCATTGGTATGAGTTCCGCTCATTCGTGTAAGCCTCAGATGTTGTGTCCATTCGGCTGGGAGTCATGGGGCGGCTCATGCTACAAACTTCTTGAAGAAAGACTGACTTGGCATGAAGGGAGATTGAAATGTCAGGAGATGGGATGGGAGATGGTTTTGCCTTTATCATCAGAGGAAAATAACTATATACTGAGTAAAACCATCGATCATACGTGGATTGATTGCAATGATTTAGAGAATGAAGGGCAGTGGGACTGCACTTCAGGCAACGGCGGGTATATGAACTGGAACAAGCCCAATGAGCCAAACGGCGGAACTAGAGAAAACTGTGTTGAACTTACATCCTCATCCGAATGGGGCAGCGGTAAATGGAATGATAATGCATGCTCAAATAATTATCACGTTATCTGCAAAGACGGGGAAGTCGTGGCAACACCGACCAAGTTGAAGCAATCAGGGGCGGATCCAGGATTTTCCAAACGGGGGGGCGTGAAAATATTCCAAGCAGCAAAATGATAAATGAAGTTTGTTGCCCCATTTCTCCCTCCCCTTCTCTCTCTCTCCCTCTTTTTTTCTTTTCTCCTTCTTTTTTTTATTTTTTTTTATATGAAAAAGGGGGGGCGTGCGCCCCCACGCCCCCCCCCAGGATCCGCGCCTGGCAATGGCGCCTACTAGCGTCGCGTCTGACCGGCCACACCTCACGAGAGATGCCGACCAGCAACGTCCGTGCCTGCGCCACGGTGTGTGACTACGACCCCAGATGTCGCTCCTTCAACATGCATCATTTTGGGACAGGGGAGCGAATTTGCCAACTCAACAATAGCACCCGCTACGAGGCCGACCACACCCAGTTTGTGGAGTCCAAGAAACCTTTCATGTGCATATACGGAGAGAAATAATTCCAATCAACACTGTTAAATCACAATGAATAAAAACAGAGAAATGACGCTCAAGTGCCAGAAACAGCCGATCGTGTTTTTACTCAAAGATTCATAGCCAAAAGTTGGGACTTTTTCAGAATTTGAATTAAATATTGTTGTCTTTATTTGTTTTAAGCAAAGTAGTATAAATTATTAGTTGTAACAATCAGCGAAAAATCTTTTGATTTTTGTTCGCAGACAGAAAACCAAGAACATTATCAATAGTCTTTTCAGCAAAACAAATCTACGGAGCGCTGAAAGTGCCATCTGATATGTTGAGGTCCTTGGAAAATTTACTGCAGGATGATGACGTCATGGCATGCTTTATCTTGGTATGACAACTTCTTGTGTCTTCCCAAGATAATTTATCTTGTGTTCTCGACATTTTCAGGAAGTTATCATCCCGAGATAAATTGTCACGGGATGTTGTCATCTTACCTTTTTAATGTCATCAAACTGCAGTAAATTTTTTCGGGATCTCAACATGTCCGATGGCACTTCCAGAGCTCCGTACAAATCAGCCAACGGGACTTGTGACGGAATCTCTGAGGGGACAAACCGCAAACAATTGAAACTATTTTCAAAAACTACTTTCTCTTGAGGTTTGGGGACGAGGTGAAAGGAAATATGTAAGTGAAGTTCGTTTAGTTAAAAATGATCAAAGGTATATTAAAGAGCTTGATTGTGACAGGAATCTCTTTTGACGTTGATCTTAAAGACACGGAAACCAATAAATGATTTCGAGAGAGAATTAATTTCATTTGTAAATAAATGTTATTACCAGTCCATTGTCAAGTACACTTCGCACACATCGAGAAGGTTTATTTTACCAACCGTAACGTTGACAGTAGGCACTGTTGTTCTTGAACTGTTGTTCACTGTTGTTCTTGAACTTTAAATACTCTGGTCATCTAGCAAAGGGTTGTAGCAAAGGGTTGGGGATCATGTTGGCTTTGTGGAGGCACAATGTTAGTGAATGGCGTGAAGCGATAATCCCCATTTTGAAGGAATCAAGGTTTGTCCTATGAATGTACACTGCGCAAGTTTGGGCTGGGGGCGGGGGGAATTGAGGACTCTTCCAATTAACCGATTCTCCGGGTCAGCCCATTGACCCCTTGCACGACGCGCAGTGCACTAACACGCGCCTATCCTGTCCGCCATTTCGGGAGTCAAAATGTACACAAAGGAATTTAACCCCCAAATTGGTGGAAATGGTTGGCGCTTATTTTGTAGAGGTGCATTCCGCGTCTGCAAGACCCCTTGCATAACATGCAGGTCAATGAGCTGCCTTCTTTTGCATCAGAGAGGGCGCTGTTTGAGAGTGTGACGTCATATGCAAGGGGTCTATTTGCAGGCGCGGATCCAGGGGGGGGGGGGCGTGGGGGCGCCCCCCCCCCCAGTTGCCAGGAAAAAAAAAAAAAAAGGGAGAAAAATTTTTTTTTCAGAAGTCATACTCATTAGTGCATTGGCAATTTCGCAGTGCAGAAAAATAAAATGCTGTCTGGGGATGGCGCGGTCTTTCATTCTGAAAAAAAAATCACGCCCCCCCCCCGTTTGGAAAACCCTGGATCCGCCCCTGATTTGGGACGGGGAATGAGAAGGTGGGAGGGGAGGACGGCTTTTGAAGGAACATAACTCTTAGGAATATTAGGGATGACATGTCAGAAGATGGGAGGAGAGGTGGGTACACTTTTATGAATGGAATAACATCTTCTGGTACTGGTAAAAAGGGGGTATGAGCCGATTGGAGGAACACGAGAGAAATGTGCTGAAATCGGTAAAGGGCTTGAAGTACAATGCTCCACAGAATCAGTAAAGGAACGAAAGTCATACATTTTACGCACGCTTTAGTCGTAAAATGAGGTTCATGCTGGTGTAGGTAATGACATTTTTTGTTCATTATCATTCACCTCTTGTTACGGCTAATGCGCGCGAAAAAGGTTTGAGCAAATGCAAATGTTTTAGCATTGGCGCCCTCTTGCGTCGTGTCTGACCGGCTACCACCGGCGCTTTTTACAATCGTTAACATTATTTCGTTCTAATATTAATGGTTGTAATGTTAAAACATACTGTAAACGATATTCTAAAACAGACAAAAACATGTGCTCTTCGTTAAAAGTATCCAACTACGAGCAGTCAAAGGAAGACAAAAGCAACCGCTCCTAAAGATTATTTTAATTCGAATGAATCTAACTTAAAAAACCTCTTCGATAGATTAATTCTCTCAACACGTTCCTTAAAAAAAAAAAATATGAAGGTACTGTGACGTCACATATCTTCTTCGCTCGTCATATCGACATACCTTTTTATGTTCGGTCTAAGACGACCAAAAACGATGTGTGCGGGTTATTATTGCCTTTAATATTCCATCGTCCACGAATAAAGACGATCTTGACGATTACGTCACTCGAACGCCTAAAGATGTGGGTTATGACATTGTGACTTAGGTCATGACTTATCATGCTGATGACGTCATCCGTCTGTATACATTTCCCCTCAGTATTCTTCAACGCTTTAAGCGACTCGTTATCTTTTCCTTCTCAATATTTCTCTACTTATTCATTATTCATCTCGGGTCATTCATCGGTATAAATCTTTCCTATCTCCCCACTCTTTACTCGCCTCATTATCTCTCGCTCATTAGCATCTCATTTGCATCTCATTAAAAGAGAACGTCCGGCAGTATATTATATTTTCCCGATACTCCAACGCTTAAGATCCTCATTATCTCTCTCATCTCGGGTCAGCCGTCGTATATTATTTTCCCTGTACTCCTACGCTTTCAGGCCTCATTATTTCATCACCTCTGCGGATGAGGTCTTCCGTCGGTACATTTTGTCCTATCTCCCAACACTTCAGGACCTTATTGTTACTTATCATTATTCATTTATGAACATGTAAGAGCTCAAAGGTGACTTGTCGGTATATCAGCAAGCTTAACTTCTCCAAACCGAGTGTTAGAATTAGGGAAACAATATCACGCGAAACTGTCTTAACACTATCGCAACAATGCTTTGTAGAAGTCGCCAAGACCGACGATATATTTTGTTGTTGCAATACAAGCATGAGACGTGCCAGCGGTTTCAAGTCATGATATGTTTAAGTCGCTGCATTCTCAGTTGCCTAAAAATGAGTGCGGTGCCTATATGGCATTAATACTACAATTATTTCCATTGTGTAGAATCTTGGCAACATTTAACGCTTCAATGTTTTCTCTGGCGAACCACGGCGCAATTTAATGATGCATACTTGGTTCTTGCATTATATCATGCAACGTTGACTTATTTCGCATCAAGGTTATGAAATTATATTAAAAACAACTATTCGATAAGTCAAGTGAACCAAGCTTACGGATAAAACACCAACCAGCCCCTTCCTGTGAGTTTTGTCATTGTTGCAGTCTATAGTATACTCTGAGGCTTATTTTAAGACATCAAGACTGAATTAAACACCTTTGTGTATATGTGGATGAGTACAAATATTGTAAGGGTCCGGTCTTTAAGAATATAACCGGGTGCGGGTTCAATCTTGGGGACACAGACCAGTATATTACATATAAGGTTTTTATTTAGGTTTAATGAAGGTTAAGGGTCAGGGTTACAGTTAGCTTTAGAGTCAGAATGGTCAATGGTTGACCAGTGTCAGGGGCGGATCCAGGATTTTCCAAACGGGGGGGGGGGGGGGCGTGAAAATATACCAAGCAGCAAAATCTTCCCTTCCCCATTTCTCCCCCCTTCTCTCTCTCTCTCTCTCTTTTTTCTTTTCTCCCTCATTTTATTTTTTTTTTATGAAAAGGGGGCGTGCGCCCCCCACGCCCCCCCCCCTGGATCCGCGCCTGAGTGTTAGGATTAGAGTCAATGTGAGAGTCGGGTCAGGTTCAAAACCAGGCTGAGCTTTATGGGGAAGGTTTTGGTGACAGTTAGAGTCTAGTTTATGGTCTGTGTTAGAATAAGGGTCAAGTCTATACTGCCTCAAAATCATGGCCAGGTTCAATGCCTGGATCGTATAGTCATGCAATAAAACAAAATAATAAAAATAAAAACGGAATAGCTTTGTGTTTGTCCCAAAAACAAAATGACTAGGTTTTTGTGGTTTTTTGTACAGCATCATCTGTCAAAAGTCATTCAAAGAAAAAATGATTCATAACAAAAGGGGTTTTTTTCCCGGCAAAAATCGTGCAGTCATTAATATCTCCTTGTAAATAGCCGAATGGTGTCTGTGGGTGTGTGTGTAAATGTTATTGGATCTCCTCCCTGGATACCGCATCAAACCTCGCCAAATTTACACGGAAGAAAGGAGTTGACTTCGTCTTGACACTCATCTATTTTTGAACAAAATCCGTTCAGAATTGACAGATTTATGAGCAAAAAAACGCTCAAATGTATTGGTTTTTGCGCGCCGTTTTCACTGTTGCCATGGGCCGCGCGCGCGTGCAGTGCAAGCAAAGAACTGTTGCTATGGGCTGCGCGCGCGTACAGTGCAAGCAAAAAAAACAATGCCAACGCACGGGATCACGGGGAACGGAGGCAGGCACGGAGGCGCGGGTTAAAGCACGTGGGACGGGAGTAGAGGAAGGGGCAGGGGGACGGGGGAACGACACCTTTTATTTTTTACGGAGGGACGAGGGCATCCCCTCCCCCAACACGCAGCTACATTTTTTCAGGACATGCATCCATCCTCAAGCAAATTATGACAAACTGAATAAAACACGCCTTAAATGTTTACGCATGGGGACTTTAATTTTTATTTTAAACCTCGAGGCATCTACACCTCTTTTGTTATCCCCCCTCCCCCTTCACACGATTTTCTTTGTAATTCGGAAATGTCATGAAGCAAATCATGACAAACTGAATAAAACACGCCTTAGAAATGCCAGGAAGCAAATATGACAAACTGAATAAAACACACCTTAACAAATTACGCTAACACGTTTAAAGGCATCGAACACGTTTGGTAATTACTCAAAAAATATATATTAGCATAAAAACTGACTTGGTAACGACCAACAGAGAGCTGTTGATAGTATAAAACATTGTGAGAAACGACTCCCTCTGAAGTAACGTAGTTTTTGAGAAAGAGGTAATTTCTCACTAAAATAATAAAAACTTCTTGCAAGAAGTTTTTATTCCTGTATCTGAAAGCACACAAATTTGTACAACAAGGGTGTTTTTTCTTTCATCATTTTCTTGCAACTTCGATGACCAATTGAGCCCAAATTTTCACAGGCTTGTTACTTTATGCATATGTTTGGGATACACCAAGTGAGAACACTGGTCTTTGACAATTACCAAACGTGTACGATTCCTTTAAGGAGATAAAACACAAACACTATTTAAATTTCAAAGTGTTTTTTATTATAACGCTAGCACGTTTAACGAGATGGTTTTAAATTTCTTAAAGTCTTTGGCTTTTTTTCAATTTCAAACTGTTTTTTAAAATTATTATTACGCTAGCACGTTTAACCAGATGGGTTTTAAATTTCTTAAAGTCTTTGGCTTATTGGCTTATTCTTTAAGTTTCAACATTAACGATATTTTGACACTACTGACAAATAATACAAAACGGGAAAAAGGGACGAGAAAATAATGAACAGGACGGGAAAAAATAATGGGGCTGGGGAAATAACACGGGAAAGGAAGAAAAAAATGGGACTGATAAAATGATACGGGACAAAATAATCAACTGAACGTGAAAAATAAACGAAACGGGATACAAACAGGGACAGGGTAATTTGTATTGGGACATCAAACTTTGCTTAGCAATTAAGATTGATAGAAATTTAAGATCAATCTTGGTGCTTTGTGAAATCGGAACAGCGCGGAACTCTAGCAGGACCCGCGCGTTAGCGCGTGTTTCCCGCTAGGAATAGACCTTATGCATTGACGTCATCCAGCCGCCATCTTATAGAGGTAAAACGATGACGAAACAATCGAAACGCACAGATTTGTACGCGCGGCGCACAGGATTGGCCAATGAACAACCTCCTTTTGACCTCTAGGCGAGGGCGCCCTACTGTTATGACATCATGTGCATAAGGTCTATAACAATAATATGCGGTTATAATACGCCAAATCAATCTAAAGAGATGTTCAAAGGCGCAGAGAAACAGAGACAATTTAAACAAAACATACATGTGCATAATATATCCAGTGAAAAGAAAGCAAAATAACAATTAGGAAAAACATACAATAATAAACACTGGAAAGCAACAAAACTGTGAATTAAAGAATTACATCTTGAAAAGATGAGTTTTTAGAGTAACTTTAAAATTGTGTTCGGAAATATTACGAATATCTTGAGGAAGTTCGTGCTAGAGAGAAGATCCCCCATAAGATGTGAGTTTTAGGAACAACAAATGAAAATGAACTGGAGAAACGAAGATTCCTAAAGGGATGATATTGAATGAACATATTGGTATTGTATTCAGGAGCAGAACTTGCAGGCAATGAAAAACAAGCAAAAGTAACTTAAATACAATCCTAGAAGGCATAGGGAGCCATTATAGAGACCGTAGTACTGGTATGATGTGACTACATTACCTTTACAATACACTATTAATTGTTCCTCTTCCAGAGGACCAATTTGGTTTTATATAACAGCAGACATGTATTTATTTATTCTTTTTTTGAAATGTTAAGTGGTCAAATTGTATATTCACCTTGGTCGATGGTATAACGTTGCATGTTGTAGATTGATTTCTCACAGCTCCACTGAGCGAACAGACATGGAGGGAGGAACAGTTCAAGCGAGGATACGAGTTTATTGTCCTCAGCCAACCATTAAACACAGTGGAGCTTCAAATCACCTTGGAAACATGTACGTTTTCTTGCAAAGCGAGGTGCGTTGTGTTTTAAGAGGAGGGACCAGTTTTCTTGGGTCACGTGGTTGCTGGACGCCATTTTCGGTCCGAACGCAGCACAACTAATGTACAATCTAGTCTGGCACCCTGCGTGCGCACATGCGTTTTTTGGATTAGATTTTAATGGCAAGCTGTGGCAACTCTCTGTTTTAAGCCAACGACACACACAATATTCCTCACTGAGCTATCTGATCAACCTCGACCGCACCAGAACAAGCACTGAGGAAGAACAGATCAAGAGATATCGTTTAAACTTTACAAGATTTGGATATAGTATTGGAGTGGTTGAGAGCTGCCGTTTGGTGTGCCAAAGTGCTGTTAAATTAGATTTGTTAATCCACAACCCGGAAAAATATCCCAAAAGACTGTTGGCTCTCTTGAAATAATGGGAGGATTTTGTTTGCCTTCTGTTTTGTTGATTCTCTTCACCATTGGTATGAGTTCTGCTCATTCGTGTAAGCCTCAGATGTTGTGTCCATTCGGCTGGGAGTCATGGGGCGGCTGTTGCTACAAACTTCTTGAAGAAAAACTGACTTGGCATGAAGGGAGATTGAAATGTCAGGAGATGGGAGGGGAGATGGTTGCACCTTCATCATCTGAAGAAAATAACTATATACTGAGTAAAACCATCGACCATGTGTGGATTAATTGCAATGATTTAGAGATTGAAGGGCTGTGGGAGTGCACTTCAGACAACGGCGGGTATAAGAACTGGAACACACCAGGGAGGAATGACGAGCCAAATGGTGGAACTGGAGAAAACTGTGCTGAGCTTGTATCCAGATTTGGCGGAACCTGGATTGATGCTGTATGCTCACCTAAACTTCAAGTTATCTGCAAAGGCAAGATAGCAACACAGGCCAAGTTGAAGCAATGGCGCCTGCTTGCGTCGTGTCTGACCGGCCACACCTTACGAGAGATACCGACCAGCAACGTCAGTGCCTGCGCCACGGTGTGTGACTACGACCCCAGATGTCGCTCCTTCAACGTGCATCATTTTGGGACAGGGGAGCGAATTTGCCAACTCAACAATAGCAGCCGCTACGAGGCCGACCACACCCAGTTTGTTGAGTCCAAGAAACCTTTCACGTGTATTTACGGAGAGAGATAATTCCAACCAACACTGTTAAATAAACATGAGTAAAAACAGAGAAATGTATACACCAATCCAGGCGCGCAATGGCTGGGCGCCGCCATGGGCGCCGCGCGCCACTGCTGCGGTGTACTTGTGCCTAATTTTGTGCACAAAGACACAAGAAAATCGTTTCCCTTTTCACGTTTTATGGAAATTTAATGTCTTCCTCGACAATCTATGAAATTTCTCTGACATGGCTGCATGATATGACGATTTACTACATTCTTGATAATTTTTTTAAATTAAGCACAGAGTAAAATACTGAAATTCTGACAAAATGCTCTACCGATGTCGACTGTTATACAGTTTCCGCGTCTTTTCCCCTAACTCACCTAAGACAAGCACCGTTTTCAAGATGATTCGGTTTCTGTTTAGTTGCAAATATCTGTGGTCAGTGATCTACATTAGTATATCATGATGTCTTGGAAAGGAAATCGTGTAAGTCGTTGAGGAAAACATTTAATTTCCATAAAGAGTGAAAAGGAACATGATTTCCTCATGTCTTTGTGCACAAAACTAGGCACATGTACACCGCAGCAGTGGCGCGCGGTGCTCAACACTTGCGCGCCCGGTGCGCGCCGGATTGGTCTATAGACTGGTGCAAGTCTCGCGCGTATTCTAACATTGGAACCAGCTAAAGTGGTTTGTCTTCTTCACGCGTTAAAAGCAATAAACCTTATGCAAATGACGTCATTTGAGTGGGGTGGGGCACCCTCGGCTAGAAGTCAAAAGACGGTACCTCATTGGCTGATCCTGTGCACCGCGCGTACTTAGCTACGCGTTTTTTATTGTTTCGTCATAGTTTTACCTCTATTAAAGATGGCGGCTTGATGACGTCAATGCATAAGGTCCATTGATCTCTATTATATTGTCATATAATAGAGATCAATGATAAGGTCCATTGATCTCTATAGACTGTGCAAGTCTCGCGCGTATCGGAACGAGAAAACACGTCAATAGAAGAACATTCTTTTCTCTGAAATCAAATCTTTGTTTTAAATTATATCTAATGACAAAATCTGAAAAACAAAAATGCTCATTACATGTTAATAAAATCAGTTTTAGTTTTTATAATAAATACACAAATAATGTGTTAATTATTAGTGAAGCAAAATTAAAACTCTGGGACAAGGATGCTTATTCAATCTTAACTTTTCAGAAACCACTTACGTGGATTAGCGAGGGTCACACGGGCGTAAAATTAACGTTTGACACAGTTTATAGAGGACGCTGACGCCTCAACAACCATAGACTGCAATGAAAAGGCTTCGCGTTGCGATTACAGGATCTGGCGTTATCATCGCTCATCTAAAACAAGCGTTTACATAAGTTTTGTGATCGGAGGTGAGCACAAAATTCTTCATTTTTTGCAGCAACCGGAAGTAAAGAGGTCAAGTTTAATTATCGGGTTTTCTTCGTTATATTGTTGAAATGATTTTACTTTCATATTTTGTTATAACTAAGTTTTACATTCCCAACAACATATGTATTTTTCACGGGCATATACCACGTTAAACTAAAATAATTGACAAAACAAAATCGTGCCCACGTAAATCTCCATATGGTTGGGACCACAATGGTCCCGGAAGTTCAAATACGCGCGAGACTTGCACAGTCTATTATAATAGAGATCAATGATGAGGTCAATGAACTCCGAGGACCAACGGGATCCAACAAAATGTTCGAATACACGCGCGACTTGCACGGTCTATTGACCGTGTAAGTCTTGCGCGTTTTCGGACAACGGTAAGGGTGTTTGGATCCAAGCACTGTGAGGGGGGGGGGGGGTGCTAGAGATTGGGGCGTTATTACAGCAAACTCCCCTGCGCTGCAGTATCGCGCAGCATTTGACTGTACCGTCGTAAACAAATTGTGTTTAGTCATTAACGGTGCGGTCAAAAAATTTGAAATTTTTCATAATCCTTGACTCCCCCCACCTACAACGCTGTAAAAGTCTATTTAGCTTGGGGTGAGTCATCGACCTATACAGTCACCTTTAACTTCGAAGCCCCATAGAAGCCCATACGATACACCCTACAAGGTCATTGATCTTGCGCCTCTACTATCAGGCAATCAATCATCCTGTCACTCTGGCTTCGTGGTTGGAGACCTCAAGCCGACACAAGAGGACCAGATGTTTATTATAAAAAGGCTAGGGTAGGCCAAATAAATAAGATACCTTGTTTCTCAGTAGACTGGTAAGCAGTTCAAAAAAAACGAAAACAAGTTGGATTTTGGTAACATTAGGTTTTTTTTGGTTTTTCGACTGCAATCCACACATGGAATTTTTTTTTGCCTTTTTTGAGGGGTTCTGGGGATTCAGTGAACCTTTCTGAGTCTATTGAAACCATTAAATTTAGAAGATTTTGTGAGGAGCTAAAAAAAAAAATATACACGAACGTCTAAGGGTGCAGTCAGCGACTGCGCGTAACCAAAAAGTTGGATTTGGGTAACATTGGTTTTGGGGGGGTTTTCGACTGCAATCCACACATGGAATTTTTTTTTTTGCCTTTTTTGAGGGGTTCTGGGGATTCAGTGAACCTTTCTGAGTCTATTGAAACCATTTTAGAAGAGTTTGTGAGGAGCTAAAACAAAAACTTCCACGAACGCGTAACGGTGCAGTCAGCGACTGCACTATCAGGGGACCAAAGGTCATGACCTCGATACTGCAGCGCAGTCAATTGGGCTAAATTAAATGATCAGGTTGTCCGCCAAGTCCACATAATAAATTGGCATTTTGAGATAAAATAATGTGCATTAGCTTAACAAGTTTTTGGGGTTTTTAGTTTTATTTTTTCAAATTATCTGTTATTACAGCTAACTCTTCATCAAAGCCAACTGAAACGATCAGGTTGTCC
This sequence comes from Plazaster borealis, assembly GCA_021014325.1. Lineage (NCBI taxonomy): Eukaryota > Metazoa > Echinodermata > Asteroidea > Forcipulatida > Labidiasteridae > Plazaster > Plazaster borealis. The sequence goes on along the minus strand of CM037455.1, from coordinate 15,459,080 downwards.
ACCAAGTCCATATAATAAATTGGCATTTTGAGATAAAATAATATGCATTAGCTTAACAAGTTTTGAGATAATAAATGTGCATTAGCTTAACAAGCTTTGGGTTTTTTTAGTTTTGTTTTTTCAAATTATCTGTTATTACAGCTAACTCTTCATCAAAGCCAACTGAAACGATCAGGTTGTCCACCAATTCCATATAATAAATTGGCATTTTGAGATAAAAAAAAGTACATTAGCTCAACGAGTCTTGAGATATGAAGTGCATAAGCTTAACAATTTTTTTCTTCTTTTTTTTTCTCCTCAAATATCTGATTAGGCTCCACCTTTTTTTAGGAAACGTGATAATATTGTATTTTAAAAATATCCTAATTTTGTTTGTCTATGTTTATTCATCCTTTGTTTTAAATATACAGCGAAAGCTTGGCCTAAAATTAAGGATGTGTCTCTTCATTTGATGTTTTCATTGATCGGATTGCTGCCAACAACTCTACTAACTATATATTGACACCTGTTAGTGTTACAGTCTATTTTGCAATTTTTTATGTTTTTAAATGTTGCCAATACCCTAACATTAATAGGACTATCATTGCTCTTGGAAGAAGCATAACCTCTCTTGATACATAATCACAATTGAGACAAGAATTGTGCTTTTTAGGGCTACACTGAGCCCCCGATGAAACAAATGAAATATTTGTGTTTTAAAACTTACACGATAAAAACCCGTCTTTCTGATTAAATCTTTTGGATTAAATTAGTTTGTTTTGAATCCCAACATTTTAGAGTCAATTTTCATAAAGATAATGTTTTGGATGTGTAACAAGATCATTGAAAAAGCTTTGTTTGAAACAACACAAACAAATAACTATAGGTAATATGTACTGCACTGATTCAGCAAAAGGTATACTGAACCCTTTGATTCACGCTGTTCGACTTCCTTTCATTTTTTTGCAGAAACTTTAAAGTTGGATAATTTCACATTTATCACTTTACAATAGTCTGTGTTCATTATTGTAATGAATTTGAAATCAGCTGAACACCTTATGAGTTTGCAATAAATTAACCAGCCTAAAATATCTTATACAACTTGTCCCGGCCCTAACCTTTTAATTTTCTAATGGTTTTTTTTTATATTTTATTTTTCTGTGTTTTATTTGTTTGGCTGTCTTTTATACCTTTTATACCGGTATTGTTTAGCAAGTTACTAGGTCATTGCGTTGCTCAACAGATTTTGCTGTTCAAAAGATCCCTGACTCCGATGGCAACTAGTCAAGAGCACAAATGGTCATAGACTAATGTTTTAGTCAGATCATTGATTGACTAAGTATTATAAGGTGCTGGACTAAGGTTTAGACTAAGCAAAAAAGTCGCAGGACGAAGCAAAAATTGTGCTCGACTAAATATCAGTCGAATGACAGATCATAGTCACAGGACTAATAAAAACTACTCGCATTTTTGACTAAATTTAATCATTAGTCACGCTCTGAATTTTGACTAATTAAAGGGACACGTTGCCTTGGATCGGACGAGTTGGTCAACAAAAAAGCGTTTGTAACCGTTTGTTATAAAATGTATATGGTTAGAAAGACGTTATAAAAGTAGAATACAATGATCCACACAAATATGCCTCGAAATTGCGTGGTTTTCCTTTTACTTTGTGAACTAACACGGTCGGCCATTTTGTGGAGTCAAAATGTTGACTCCACAAAATGACCGACCGTGTTTGTTCACGATGTAAAAGGAAAACCACGCGATTTCGAGACATATTTTGTGTGGATCATTGTATTCTACTTTTAAAACATCTTTCTAACTATATGCATTTAACAACGGTTACATGCTTTTGATAGACCAAGTCGCCCGATCCAAGGCAACGTGTCCCTTTAATATCAGTCGTGTCAAACATAACGCTGGACTATTTTTTTAAAGTCAAATTGACTAATACATTTTTACAGTGTTTTGTGCCGGTGTCAGGTGTGTCCGCCATGCAATACTGTCCGCTCCGGACACTTTTGCATATGCAATCGTGTCCGGGGCTATGCAAAACCGTCCGGCGGACATGTACATGTACATGTGCACCACAAGGTCATTTCAATAGGAACAATGACTGCCCTCCACACGCGGTTTTGTCCGGGCGCTGCGCCCGTCCAAAATTCTCAAAATACCAAATGCGCCCTGACAAATGTCGAAAAATACTTGCGACGAACACAAATCACCGTTTCAATGCGCTTGTAGATCGATCTTTTTGTATTAATAGTGCAGCGACTGGTACCCAGAAGTCAGCTATTTCGTAACGGCATTTCGCGTGCATTTTTCTCTGTGTCGCAGGGCATCCTGACTACATTTTTCAGTCTTGTATCCAATACTCAATAATTGAGTCGACCCGGCGCTATCATGAGAGATATTATTATTGTACATTGTCCATCAGGGGCCCGAGGTTGACAATTATCAGGGCGTTTAATTTACTGCAAGGACGGACATGTTTAGGAGAGTGACATAGTGGGCATTCCACAGGTTGTGACTATGATCCCTTTTCTTTAATCTTTTCTGTTTTAAACATTGTGGGCATGACCCCACAATGTAAGAAAAGCCCACAAGTACAGATCCTACTTACAAGTAGCCCCTCAATGTAGCTCTTGTAAGCACGGTTTTGCACGGGGGCGGACACGATTGCATATACAAATGTGTCCGGGCGGACACAATTGCATTATGCAGCAGCGTCCGGGCGGACACGATTGCATAATATGCAAAACCGTCCGGCGGACATTATTGCATATGCAATAATGTCCGCCGGATAGTATTGCATAGAGGACATAATTGCATGCGACACCGGCAGTATTCTCTGGTGATCAACTAAATCGTGACGTATAGCATTATTTTCAGGCAAAACGCATCAGAAGAAAAAAATGGCGACAGACATTGGTGAAATTGGCACTCATGTCGAGGACGATTACGCAGATGTATGGCGAATAAATATTTTCGGAAACCACCTTTTTTTCCGTCGATAAGAATATTTTAAAGGCACTGTACAGGTTGGGTAATGACTCAAAACAATTATTAGCATATTAACTTACTTGGTAACAAGCAACGGAGAGCTGTTGATAGTATAAAACATTGTAGGAAACGACTCCCTCTGAAGTAACGTAGTTTTTGAGAAAGAGGTAATTTCTCACTAAAATAATAAAAAACTTCAAATTTGTACAACAAGGGATTTTTTCTTTCATTATTTTCTTGCAACTTCGATGACCAATGGAGACCAAATTTTCACAGGCTTGTCATTGTATGCATAAGTTGGAATACACCAAGTGAGAAAACTGGTCTTTGACAATTACCAAACGTGTTCAGTGCCTTTAAATGGTAGGATAAATGGCATGATGTGGAGACTTAGGACCTTCGGGAGGAGGTTAAATAGATTGTATATAAAACCTTTAGTAATTGGAACCATAAAACTAACCTATAATCTGCAATTGGAATATGACGTGACTATGTGTTTGAGACGCCATATTGCCGGTCAATGACCTTGCCGTTGCGGTAGGCGGGGCTATAGTGACGTCAGCTGTAAAGCCTCTATACTATACTATCCAAAGCTGCTGTACTTCTTACCATTGTTGAAATTAATTTTCAGAGTCATTACCAAACGTTGAAGTACAAAACAATTAATAATAATACATCGTTTGTCTGATTAATTCGAAGTCTCTGAAAGTGAACATGCTATCTCTACATTAAAGGAGCTAAGTCCAAAGATAATAATCAAATATTTACCTTACACTGGGATTACGATGTTTAACCTTCCAGCAGATGGATAAATGTTGATCTTTTATGCATTTAAATTACCGAGTATAGGCCTCCCGACAATTTCCTTAGACACGTCTACGCTCAATATTATTGTGGACCAATCCGATGACGTAGAATACAAGCGCAAAGTAGTAATCCGCGCAAGTTAAAACATAACTGCGTAATTTTGAAATTGCGTGCATTCACCTGCTACAAGTTTTATACCTGCGCAAGCATGTCTGTATTACAGACATGCTTGCGCAGGTATAAAACTAGAGCGAGTTTTATTTTGTGTGTTAAACTTACATAATTATTTGCGAAGATGCTGAATTGTTTAGCCTTTTCAGTTTTCTGTCCTTATTTGGACGCCAGACATTGGTTTACGTTTTTGAGGTGAAAATCTTCCGATGTAAATCTTTTTTGTAAACGTGAAACAGCATCTGGGCACTGATATTTCAATGCACAGAACAACATTTAAGGTAAACGTGTTAATTATTTAATGGCGCTTTTGACAGACATGGTCAGCAAAAATTCGTCCAGTCGGGAAAATAGCGTTTTTTCAAAATTATTTAAATGTAAAACATTTCCGCAACATTTCATTGTTTTTGTTTTAACCAGATCAGTAAGGGTTCTTGGCTTTCGATTCACCGTGTAAAAGTTGCCTTTAGATGACGTAGTGACAACGAATAAGGTAAATTATCTGGTACAACAATAATAAGAGACCCAAGATAATAATGAGACTTGACTATATTAATTATACAGACCCGACGTTAAAGGCATCGTACACGTTTGGTAATTGTCAAAGACCAGTGTTCTCAAAACTTGGGTGTTAAAATTGACACCATGGGTGTTGTCACATTATAGATACCCAAGAGAGAATCAACATTAACTTTACGGGTGTTAAAATAACGCAGAAATTAGTGTTATTTTAACACCCTAACGCAGAAATTAGTGTCATTTTAACACCCTAGGCACTGAACACGTTTGGTAATTTTCAAAGACCAGTGTTCTCACTTGGTGTGTCCCAACATGCATAAAGTAACAAGCCTGTGAAAATTTGGGCTCTATTGGTCATCGAAGTTGCAAGAAAATGATGAAAGAAAAACACTCTTGTTGCACAAAATTTGTGTGCTTTCAGATGTATAGGAACAAAAACTTCTTGCAAGAAATTTTTATTATTTGAGTGAGAAATTACCTCTTTCTCAAAAACTACGTTACTTCAGAGGGAGTCGTTTCTCACAATGTTTTATACTATCAACAGCTCTCTGTTGCTAATTACCAAGTCAGTTTTTATGCTAATATTATATATTTTGAGTCATTACCAAACGTGTACAGTGCCTTTAACGAACTTTGCAACAATTGAAGAATATGGTTGTTGGAGCAATCGATATTTTACATTTCGCAAAATAGAGTAGGCCTACTCACCAAAACATGCAGTCAACACCAAGAGCAGAAACATCGGACCTTCCATCTTAAACTTAAAGTTCCTTTTTCCCCGAATTTGTCAAATTTGATTTCTTATCGAAATTAAAGATGATTTTGACGAAAAAGAAAGAAAGAAAAGAAAAGAAAATTACAGGTTCATGTCAAATTTTGTATCTTAGCTCTCATAATCTGATCGATTTGTTATTGAGTTGCCGCGCAATTTTCCGGCGCGTTCTTGAAGTTTACCAAAGTATCTCACAACGGTAGTTACCACAACGAACGCGTTTGTCGCACGCAGCAGCTTCTGCACTGACCAATCACGCTGTGAGATATTTTGATCAAACTTCCCCGTGCCACACGCGCCCTAACACAATATAATACGCAGAGTTTTGGTTTTTTGCGTTCAGAAAATGATTTATCATTGCACGATAAAAGATGGCCAACTTTACACCGTGGGACGTCAAGTGGGAAAAGCCAGTACGTACGTGTGGCAGAGGTGATTTCCCGCCCCCTGAGATTCTGTGCACCCCGACAGCAATAATGTGTAGAGATTTCATCTGATAGCGCCCTCTTTTGAATCGACATCGTTTTTGGATTGATCTCTCAAGGGTGCAAAAGATGTCACATACAAATCACTGGGCCTATAAAATGGCAACACTGACAACTCAAAAGAGGAATCTGTGAAATCGACCCCAGGTTTTGTGGTTCTTTGTAAGCATTGTGATGTCACTTTAGTCTATTGATTGTTTATAATAAACAAAAATTGTCTTTCTCTCTGCATATTGCATCTAACGAGTTTCAATTTAATTAGGTAATGTATAAGCCTAATTAACTGTTTAAAATATTAGTTAGGGGGCCTATTGAAGTTAACAATAGATTGCATGCTGGGCCCAATTTCATAGAGCTGCTAAGCACAAAAATTTGCTTAGCATGAAATTTCTTCCTTGATAAAAACAGGATTACCAACCAAATTTCCATGTGATTTTCAGGATAAGCAAACAACAGCTGAATACCAGTAACAAGCAATATTCAACACATGGAAATTTGGTTGGTAATCTTGTTTTTATCAAGGAAGAAATTTCATGCTAAGCAAATTGTTGTGCTTAGCAGCTCTATGAAATTGGGCCCAGGTGCCGAGTTTGCTAGCTGAGTGCCCGTGTGGCAGGAGACTCTGCCCCGGAGATTCTGTCCCCCATACGGCGAACTGTGTACAAACTTCTTGCCCGCGGTCCCAACTGTGAGTATACTCATACCCACGTATCGCAAGATGTCCCCCTGTGTGGGGGTCGAGCATTGTGAACGACGTGTTTACCGAGTTCAAAGTTCATAAACGGAAACACACAGAGGTCGAGATCGCGCAATCAAGACAGTGATTGGCCAATCAACGTGTGCATCCATTCCGCGTGTGTGTGCATTGGGTACATTTTGTATGTTTTTGTACACGAAAAATTCTGTCACACACACACGTACCAACACGTACAACATCCATTGATTATTCTGCTGTTGAGATCGCATGCGGTCCCCATCATCAGAGTTGGATAGCTCCTGGACAGATCTGTGAAGTCATGAATTATACGATTTTTAGTACAAAATGGAGAACATTCCTTTGATCCAGTGAGTGATTTGGAGTAAATAAGACAGCCGATTCAACGGGAGTCGACCCTGACGTTAGATCAACCGATTTATTTCCCACAGAAATGGCCCACACGTCGTACGATTTACGAAGCTCGTCAACGTCAAGCCGGAATGCAGCAGCTACGGGGTCGTCGTCGCGTCGCCGTGGTGGTGGCAAGCAGGGTACCGAGCGAGGGTGGTATTGCTCGGCCGAGTTCTGCCGGAGCGTGGTGGCCGAGTGCCTCGGCACGTTCTTCTTTATGGTGGTGGCGTGCATGGTGGATTTAGAATGGGATTCAACAGTCGGGGTAGATGTTGTCAGAGTGAGCTTTACACTTGGTTTTGCAGGTAAATGTAGACGCTGTCACTGTCATCAGCGACTACTGTCAGTGTCACTGTCGTCGGTGTCGGTGTCAACTTCATGATCATGATGATCAGATGATGAAGACCTCATTGCTTGTGTTGTGTTAAACTTAAAGTTTTAATATAAAAAAATATATAAAAATTATAATAGCACATTGACAGCAAGCATGCAGTAGCACTACACCAAACAGTAACATTTGACTTCTTGTATTTCATTTCTATTTTATAAACCTCTCTCTTTTTATGAATATATTCCTGTTTATTTCCTTGTCTCTCAGTTTTAATATTGATCAAAATACTTTTGAATGTAGAGGATTACAAAATGGAATGTCGTTTTTCTTGTGTTCCTTGACAATTTAGCTTTTAAGCAATTTAAATTATTGGGAAAAGAATTCCGTATCCGACTGCCACTTTTTAATTCATTATGAAATAAAATAGGCCTAGAGTGTAGTAGTATCTTACTTTTCTAAATGAGATAGCTTTTGCAAGTTTTGGTAACAATTTATAAAGTGAAAAAGTGCAAGTCGGATACCAAACAAAATTCCCCTTATTAGTGTCCTTTTTATATTGTAGTCTGTCTTAAATTTCCTGTGTTCCATTCTTATTCATAGTGTAAAATTTTATTTGAGATCAAATGGCAAATGCAAACGAAAAACCCCAACAACTAAACAAAACATTAAACCGTCAGAGTTCAGACAGTAAAGTTCTCTTACACTTCCGGCAGTTAAAACTGTAAAACAATAAACTACAAAACAAATCGAGCTAAATACTTCTACAAGTACTTGTTACTTGGCAGAGTCCATGGTAGGATATAAACGCCAAGATGCAATTATTGTTAAGTGATTTTGTAGCCACGTTGTGATGACTTTGCCCACCAGAACTTGAATTAGATTTATAAGCAAGATCGCTCGGCCAGGACAACCGCGACACAGTACACAAGTACAGTATGAAAAGCATATCTTAAAAATGTTGTTTTGATTATTTTTACATACATTACTGTATGTAAACAAAATGACTCTGAATCTGAATTTTAAAAAAGTTGCTCAAAAAGGCAATCAATATTTGTAGGTTGATTGTCAGTCAGTGTAAAAACCTAAACATAATTGAAAACAAAAAGTAATAATTGTGATGATAATGAAACATTATCAAAAAATACTAATAACAAATTATAAAATTAGCCCTCACAGTCCCAAATCCTTCTATAATCCAATTACCAAAGTGAAGGATTCAGAAGGACTGGGGCCAGCAGTAGGCCCAAACATTACTGCTTATCACATGGTTTGGCATTCAATGATCTTCTTAGTCCAATTTGGTGTGGAGTGAAATAGGAGAAGAGGACAGGCCTAAATAGTTGAGGAATTAATGTAGGCCACACACTAGACAAATTGCCTAGTCCGTGTTGGGATATTATTAATCAAGTAATAAACCTCGGGGAAACTCACTTGAATAAAAATGCACACAGTGCCATTTTAAAATACAGGCATGATATTCTTCCTACTTAAAGGTATTGTACACTTTTGGTAACAGCTCAAAATCAGTGTCCACATTTTGTGTGATTCAACATTATGCATGAACAAACAAACCCGTGAAAGTTTGAGCTCAATTGGTCATCGAGATCACGAGAAAATAGTGAAAAGAGACCTTATGTGTTTTCTGTTTTTTCAAAATATCACGCGTGATAAATAAAAACTATTGTTTTACTCATTTCTCAGAAACGATAGCATTTTAGGCAGAAATATTTTAGGGAACCCTTTCAACCATTACTTACTTCAAATCATGTAAGTTATGTGTGAATCTGTGAACGTTTGTGTTTTTGGATCTTACCAATAGTGTACAGGGCCTTTAAGTGCTGATCACAGGGTTTGGCATTCAATGATCTTAGTCCAATTATGGTGTGGAGTGAAATAGGAGAAGAGGACAGGCCTAAATAGTTGAGGAATTAGGCCACAGCTAGACAAATTGCCTAGTCCGTGTTGGGATATTATTAATCAAGTAATAAACCTCGGGGAAACTCACTTGAATAAAAATGCACACAGTGCCATTTTAAAATACAGGCATGATATTCTTCCTACTTAAGTCTGATTTCTGGGGCCCTCAGAAAAATCAGCAAAATTGTTATTAAATAGCCTGAAAGGTCTATTAAATCCTGTTTCATTTTTTGTACATGTAGGCAAGCCCTTGTACTCGATAAAGTTCTTCTACTTCTGTCTAAGGACCAAGTATCAAGCCTGAAAATAATGTGCCCCCCGTTATTCTGTTTTCCAATATTCCAACTGTCCAACCGTTTTAAATTTACATATTTAAATAATAGTGTATGTGTATCATCAGATCAAGTAGTTAGATTTGCATTTTAGACCTTTAAATGCACTTTGATGATTTTTTTTAAAGCCATTCAGCCAGTACACCCGCTGTTTAACCCTACGGGAAGCATTTCTGGTTTTTTTTTACGGTCAGGAGTATAAAAGCCAACCTTGTGGAAACATGCATTGACAAAAGTCCATAAACTCGCCAGCTTCAAAATATTGCATTATCCCTCAAGGCATTAACGGGATGTATTCAGCTTAATGCGGTTTGTGGCATTAAGGCCACATAAAAAATAAAAAATTGTTGATCGTCCTTTTTTGATGGGAAGTGGGGAAGGAGGGCGTTTTTTTTTTTTTTTTTTTGACATGGCAAAATATGAAATAAAGAATAAAGATATCATCATAATCACTATAAAACAAAGGGTTTGTGTGATTTTGATGTTTTTAATTGTTTTTTTAAACCCTTTCAAATTCTAGATGACATTTTCTGTAAACAATTTCAAAAAACTAAAACGCAGCCTAATAAGTAAATATTTGAAGAATTGTTCATGTTTTGCCAACATGAATAAAATTTCTTCAATCATCTATTTCCGACCTATGGATTTAAAAAAAAAAAAAATCAGCTGAAAAATCTGGGAGCCAAATTTGACTGAAAAGATCATTAAAAATAGCGTTTTTTATGATAAAAAAAATAAATAAATAAAAATAAATGGGGGTCGGGGGGTTTTGTAGGGTCGGGCGGGGACGATCAACAATTTTTATTTTTTGTGTGGCCTAATATGCTAATAAAGTTTAGAGAAGAAGGGCTCAAGAAGGGTACAAGAGAGTTAAACCCTTCTGATTAACTGTTCTGAATGAAATGGTAAAAGTGCAGGTTGTTTAAAAGACCTTAGAGGGGTCGGTGTGTAGGTTCGTACCCTTTTATGTGAACCTCTGAAATTCTTTTGAAGGTTGATTTAAAAATGAGGTTAAAAAAATGTAAAGGAATTTTTCCAATTTGATTTGTTGAATTGAAACCCAGCAAGATCCTTCGTAATCAGTTTAAAGTATTAATTAGAATGATAAACTTAGGGAACTTTTTATTTTGGATTGTTATTATTATAGGCCTAGCCTATATATGTTTTTTATCAAGAATCTATAGATTTTTATTTGGGGTTGAATTTAGAATGAGGTTAAACAAATTTAAAGGAATTTTTCCAATTTGATTTGTTGAATTGAAACCCAGCAAGATCCTTCATAATCAGTTTAAAGTATTAATTAGAATGATCAACTTAGGGAACTTTTTATTTTGGATTATTATTATTATAGGTCTAGCCTATTTATGTTTTTTATCAAGAATCTAAAAAAATACATTCTCGGGCAACGCAACCTCATCATACTACAGTACTACTGAAGGCATAGACATGCCTGCTACATACTTCTCGGAGGAAAAGGAGACAATTGCCTCTATTTGCCTCTTTGTTCATTGCCTTGGTGCCCCTGGAAATTCTTTTTTTTATTACAAGTACACACTACACAATGCAAAGTCCGGTGGAAAAAAACGTCAGCCGTCCGACTGTCAGCAACAAAATTTAGGAAAATTTGAAATTGTTCCGGGCTCTAAAAACGATCGCCGTAAATCTGTAAAAGAAATTGAGGGTTAAACATGTCATCCGACGTGAAGTGGTTGAAAGCGTATAATTAGGCATGTAGGTCCCTTGTTCTCAAATCCTTTTTTTTTCTTCTCTTCCAAGGGCCTGTAAATGGTATGATTTATCTAGAATTAAATTACAGATTTAATAAGGATTTGTATTTTGCTTACAAGATAAACCCCTGGTGCAGTATTACATGTAATTAATGTCACAGCCTTGGAATTTTCAACTTTGTGAGGGCAAGGCCAATTTTCATTTTGCAAAGGGAACTTCCATTTGGAAAATCTTAAAGTCTAGGGGTCCTATGGGACAATTTTGAAGGGGCACCAAGGCAAAGGCCAGGGGCAACAGAGGCCATGGTCTCCATGGCCTCTGTGTAATCCCAGGCAAAGGTTTAAGCCAGGATTTGGTAACAGGGTGTCCAAAATTTCTGGAAATTTTAAAAACTGGATGTCCAAATCGTTCACTTACAAATACATTAACAGATAAATAACAGATAAAACAGAGTGTTCAAATTTAAAACGGGCTGTCCAAACAACACCCAGACACCCCACTTGGCCCAATTTCATGGCTCTGCTTTCCGTAAGCAAAGAATCAACGCTTACAGAAGCAGGGAATTCCGCACTTCCGCCAAGAATTATTTCATGGGTTAGCAGGGAATTTTTGATTGTGCGCATGTGTACTCCAGGTTACTAGGCATTCTTCGCTTACACAGCTAGCGCAGAAATTCGGCGCTTTCACAGTAAGCGGAGAATGATGATCGCAAGCGCAGAATTCGCCGGTAAGCAGAGCCATGAAATTGGACCCTGGCTAACACTATGGAATCCAGGCCCAACGTCCGATACAGAATCTTGACTGAGGATTTCTTTATCATTTTAATTGCAGTGGTGACATTGGTACACTGTTTTGAGCACATCAGCGGAGCACATTTGAATCCAGCAGTTACCGCCGCCTTGATGATCATCAGACATACTGGAATCATACAAGGGTTGTTTTACATTGCAGCTCAGTTCCTAGGTGCTGCGACTGCTGTTCTTCTTCTGAAGGGGTGAGTCAAACTATAGTGTGCATCGTTGACAGCATGTGTGTAGTCTGAGGGAGAACGCTGTATAAGTGATGCAGGGCTCGAATTTGGGAGAAAAATCCACAAGACATCAGGGCGTGTACATGTAGCTTAAAATGTTTACTGGACCAAACCATTTTTGTGCAAGAACAGAATTAATTTAAAATTAGAAAAATCTCCCTGATTCCTGGCAACATGCATTTGAATTTGAACAATAATTGCACTAAGGCATGTAAAAGAAGATCTCATTTGTCTCTTTATTATGTAATACTTTATTACTCAATACAGTTAAAAGGTAATTTTCAGACTCAAAGTCAACATTTAAACGTTTCATGTATGTTTCTGTTCAGGATATTACACAGTGAGGTATGTATTGATATTCAATTGACAAACACAAGACCGTCGGACTTGTCCAGTTATAAGTTTACTGGCCCGGCACTAAAACCACTGGCCTCGGGCCTGCGGTCCAGTGTAAAATTTGAGCCCTCTGATGATGATTAGTGATGATTCTCCCTTAAAAAAACCTCAAACGAAGGTTGCCGTCGCTGACTTATTTTATGTTAACCGCTTGTTGTGAAATCCAAATTAAATTTTGAAGGAGTCACGCAGGGTTTGCCCTGAACTTTTTTTTATTGACTGGCCAGCAGGACCAGTTAGCTTTGCCATTTCACTAGTCCTCTGACAGCTGTTTCAATAGTCCATAATATTCAAATGAAGGATGCTTTTCAACACTGAACTAGTCAGTCGGACCACTTGGTGTGAATTTTGACTGGTCCTCCGGTGTTTTAACTGGCCATTCTGTTTAAACATACTTGTTGGCGAAAACATTTATTAGGCCTAAGTCGTGTTTGTGTTGGACTTTGTGGGGGGTAGGAAACTTTTCAATTAAAACCAAGACAATTTTTGGCATGTCCATTTCACGAAATGCGAGTGACGGTTTTGTCCAACAGTGTCAGGCTCATATTTAGTATCGTTGAATTTTCTTAATACCATTGGGTTAATGCCTTATATTCTGATAATTGCCATACCAAAAATGAAAGAGTAATTCCCTGTATTGTAAAAACTAGATCACTTAGATTGTGACAGGATGCAAATAAGTGAAATGCGAGTGACGCTGGAATTGCCCATAATACTTCCATATGTATAATATTTGTAGGGGAGATGGCCTTAGCTTTCGATCCAAACCGGACCTTCGTCAGAGGCATAAACAAACACAGACACAAACATATCCATTTATAGCAAAAAGAGGAGCAAAGGATTAAGGGAAGGTATCCAGAAAAAACAGGAAAACTATAGCCAATCAAAGCTATTAATTTACTTCCATATGTATACACACACTTGTATACACTTATTATACTTCTATCCGAGGACAATGTATAAATTTGTATTGGGACTTTGCAAAGGGCACCACACCACAGCAAAAGCACAGGGTACCACGGCAATTGCTTTGGGGTGCGGATGGGTTAATTCGAGGCCTGCGTTATGATGCTTCAGAGGAAACATTTTGGGGGAATTGTGCCTTTGATGATACAAGCATTGAACTTGGTACACAGTCAGAGTATGTCATGAGAAAGAAAATTTTTGGCTTTAGGGCCATCGTAGGTTTGAATTTTGAAGAAATAGGTAGAATAACATGTGATTTTCAAGATTTTCAAAATGTCTGCCGTTGCTTGTTAATAAGATATTTTTTGAAGGACAATACATGTGCGCGATGGCCCTACGGCCAAATAAGCCTAGATTTGTTTGCGGTTGTTTGCTGTTTAGATGATCTTCCCATCAAGGGAACTCGGCAAAACTCCCACAAGGGGATATAAACACCAAGCTGGCAACAGCCAATCTCTCTCATACAAACATTGGTTTAACGTCTATGATTATGAAATGCACAAATCAATAATATTGTGCTTCACTTTCAGTAACTAGACGACAATACTTATTCTAGTCATTGTGAAATCAGCGGTTAGCCTGACCGGATTCGAACCCACAACCTTGTGATTGCAAGTCCTGCAGTCTAACCACTTAACCACATATCCCTAAGTCATAATATAAGTGTGCATGTGTGCCAAATTCCATTCTTGTATCATCTACATAGGCACAATCTCATCACCTAAACTGCCGTACTTATTATTGTGAGACAGATAAAAGAATGCAAACTGAACAAATTGTGTCCCTTCCTCGTGTTGAGGAAGGATGAATTATGTTGTTTCAAAAGCACTTTTTATTATGAAAAAACAAAATTATCAAGGATATTTGTAGTAGGAAAATTGTACATACACTAGTATGCGCTTCCAATTATCTCTGGGGGTTTTTATTGGGTGTATTTCCTGAGCTAGACAGCTCTGAAATTGGCACCCTGCAAGTCTGAAAAATTGAAAGGAAAACAACATGTGGTCCGCGTGTTCAATAAATCAAAACACTACATTGGTTTAAATTGATCATGATTTGATTTTTTTTTTTGGCTGAATGCCAGGAGCTGCTGCTGAGATTCTGCCATGTAGTGTATTGTGATTTTATTTCTCTTTGTCTTAATTTCTTTTTAAGATGCATTGCCCAATATTTTGCAAAATTGATGTAAAAATTGACTAGTGTACGTTCTACATGCAGGCTACTTTCCTTTTAAAGGCAGCGTACACGTTTGGTAATTTTCAAAGACCAGTGTGCTCACTTGGTAACATCCAACATATGCATAAAATAACAAGCCTGAGAAAATTTGGGCTCAATTGGTCATCGAAGTTGCAAGAAAATGATGAAAGAAAAAACACCCTTGTTGTACAATGGTGTGCTTTCAGATAGGAATAAAAAATTTACCTCTTTCTCAAAAACTAGAAATTAATTACCAGTTTCTCAAAAACTACGTTACTTCAGAGGGAGTCGTTTCCTTCAATGTTTTATACTATCAACAGCTCTCCGTTGCTTGTTACCAAGTAAGTTTTTATGCTAATATTTGTTTTGAGTCATTACCAAACGTGTACGATACCTTTAAAGAGATTGTACTATAAGTTTGGTAATTGAAACTCACCGTTTGTTTCAATCCTATTTAGTTGTACATGTAGATTATACCATAAAACCAACCTGTGAAAATTTCATTTCAAAAGGTGTTAGCGTTTTTGAAGAGGGCACGGCAATTATGGTCGTAAAGAAGGTCATATTTTGAGGGGCACCACAGCCAGTTATTAGAAGGGCATCGACGGCACTGGCCGTCGTGGCTGCCGTGTAATTCGAGGCTTGTAACAAATAGTAGAAAAATAAAATAAAAATACAAATATTTGCAAGTTTCAACCAAACCAAAAAGTATCAAAAGTCTATCGCTAGACTGGACATAATTTGCCATTTTCTATTGAAATCCATGACGTACATGTACTGCATTTGTATCATGAACAATTACACATGTACAAAAATAGATCACATCATTGTGGGTTTTTTTCACAGATTAGTAGCTATTACAAGCGCACGTGTCCCCACAGTTAATACACAAGCGCAGAGGTCTATGATTTTGGCCTATTGTCCTTAGTCTTTGATGCTAGCTTCACACAAAGACCCCGCACCCCATTCCTGTGTAATCTAACCCACATGTGACACTCGTGACCCTGAACATGATGGTAGGTCAGTCATGTGATGCAGGGCTGAAGTGTGGGTCAAGCTGTGATTACTGACAGATGTTGACTGAATGGACCAATGCCCAAAACTAGCACCCCCCCCCCCCTGCACTCACTCTCAGAGGGATGGATAGCCATGAGAACAGTACCATCCCCTTACTAATTACAATTCCCGGCAGGCATTGTTATAAAGAATTGCAGGTTTTAAAGGCCCTTGACAACAATAAAAATAAAGATGCCGCGTTAGGCAAAACAATTAAAAAAATTGTTTGTTTGTCCATAGAGGGTCCTCAAAAGGTAGGGTCAGCCGGTCGATTATTTTATTTCTTTTAATTTTTTGTTTAAAAATATGGATATTGGGAATATCAGGCATGTGATTTCTCAGGATTTTTACTGATTTTAGGATTTTTGTTCTGAAAACCTTGAGCCTTCTTGAAAGAAGTAAAGTCAGTCACCAAAGGGAGAAAGAAATAGTCCACATTGTGTCCAAACCAGTAGTTTTGTATTTCTGGTGAATGCACTAGAGTTTGTAAACCTACTCGGGGTTCTCCCCAGGTTTTTTTACAAAACTGTAGGGCATCTGGGCCAAATTTTGTGGATGTTTTGCCGAGGCGCGCTGAATTGAAACAAGGTCTTTAGAATGTTTTTTACTTGGTGTTTTTTCTTGGTTTTCAAAGCCCTACTGTGCAATCTGGAGCATTCTATCCAATGGTTTTCTCTTTATTGTTTTTGTGAAACTACCGTATTTAATTATAATAAGTTTTTTTTTTTTGCGGAGCAACCAAAATTTGTGCGTATCGGCACGCAATTCGCGCGTATCAGCCCGATACGCTAGCTTGTGCATGGAGAGAACCCTGCTACTGAATCATGACATCTACAAATGTAGGAGGTTTTGGATCTACACTAAGGGGGAACCAAGGTCTGCAAGCTGCTTTTCAGGAATGTTCACATTCATTAAATCTCATCCCTTGAATATAGACTCCAGTATTAAAATATGAAGTCCAAACACAAAACACAGTACTTTTAATGACTGTATTGGACTCTTTTATTTTAAAATATCTTTGAATAGTATTTTAATACTAACAACTGTTCAACTAACAAGATTTAATGTTGTTGATGTTGAGATGAATGCTTTACCGGAGCTACCAGCCGATGAGTGCATATCACATCTGCAGTACTGAAATTTCACCAGAATAAAAAGTCAGGAATGTATTTATTTTAAAAACAAGGTGGGTTGGTAAACTGCTTTATATTCAATATATAATAATAATAAATAAATAACAAGTTCTTACATAGCGCATTTTACAATAAACGTATCAATGCGCTTTACATTAGTGCCCTGGTCATTGGGACGTGTAGTTTCTTCCTGTTTCAACACTTTTTGACCAATTTCTTTGAGAATTTTAATGAAAATTGTGGGAGAAAAAAGAAGAAAAAAGGTCGCGACGAAAATGACGGTCGGTCGGACGAGAACAAACAAACAATTTTTTGGGGGGTGGTCTTAAGTGGCACCTCTGTTGGATGAAATATTGTGGCTAAAACAATAACAGACGCCTGTCACTTAAGTTACAAATTGTGGGTTACACAAAGAAAACGTCTGGCTGATTATTCTGGACTAGATTATAAACAAAAGCCTTGCAGACGTCCGTCCCTCAACTTCAAGGGGAATACTTATTAGTGGCTGTCATACAAACTGCATGGCTGAGAATCAATTGCTACCGTTAGCAGCGTTGAAGTTTTTGTTGGCAGTGGTAGTACGGGTTTTGGGCAAATCAAGTAATTTGGTGTATAGGCCTTGATGATTGGAGGCTTCTGGCTGGCTTGTACAGTTGAATGAGTTACTTTAAATATGAAGGTGCGGTGTATTTTGAAGTTCAATCTGTTGGAGACTGTCAGCCAATAAAGATAATTAAAGGCACTGAACACGTTTAGTAATTGTCAAAGACCAGTTTATCCCAACATATGCACAAAATAACAAGCCTGTGAAAATTTGGGCTCAATTGGTCATCGAAGTTGCAAGAAAATGATGAAAGAAAAAACACCCTTGTTGTACAAATTTGTGTGCTTTCAGATAGGAATAAAAACTTCTTGCAAGAAGTTTTTATTATTTTAGTGAGAAATTACCTCTTTCTCAAAAACTACGTTACTTCAGAGGGAGTCGTTTCCTACAATGTTTTATACTATCAACAGCTCTCCGTTGCTCGTTACCAAGTCAGTTTTTATGCTAATATATATTTTGAGTCATTATTACCAAACGTGTACGATGCCTTTAAGGACATGTTGTGGAGAGCCCTAGACCTTTCCAAAATAAAGCCAAGCAAATGCTTTTTTTCTACTGCAGTTTTAAAACACTAACAAAAAGTGCTTCCTGGTTTACAGCTTTATGAGATCAAGTCCAGATGTTGAAATGATTTTTCCACCATGCTCACCAGATGGTGATTCGATGCAAGAGCTTTTTAGTTCATGTACAATCGAAGGCATTGTGCCATGGACAATGAAGTACACATTTGCCAAACTGAATGAGAAAATAACAAGCAAAGCAAAACAAAAGAGTTGACACAAACTGGGAAGTATAACGATTGATTGGGTTCACGCAGCTTTTTTTTTTTTTTTTTTAACAATTTCATTCAAACATTCTTATTTTGAAGTTCTAAGCAATTCAGAAACAAAGTAATCTGGAACTTTTTCAGTAGGAAAAGGAAAATAGGTTCCAGGCCTGGGGCGAGGCCGTTTTCATTTTGTAGAGGGCACTTTCTAAACGTTAATTAAGTCTGAGGGAAACATTGGTAAGGGTATTAAGGCCAAGACCAGGGCAACAGAGGCCATGGCTTCCGTTGCCTCCATGTAATTCCAAGCCTGAGGTTCCAAATTCTTTGCTGCAGAGAGTTTTATTATTAGGGGGTCTCATTTTTGAATGTTGAAGAAAGATTAACCCTAATCCTCCCAAATCTTTCTACATGTATCCTCGTTGCCAAAATGAGGGATTTAGAAGGACTGAGGGCAGTAGCACCAAATAACAATTGCTTAAAACTGGGTCAGGCTTTCCAATCTTATCTAGGTCCAAACAGTTTGGTGTGCAGTGACATAGGACAATGTAGGAGTGGAGGATACTGAAGGATTAAAGGCTCTGAACACGTTTGGAAATTGTCAAAGACCAGTGTTCTCACTTGGTGTATCCCAACATATGCATAAAATAACAAGCCTGTGAAAATTTGGGCTCAATTGGTCATCGAAGTTGCAAGAAAATGATGAAAGAAAAAACACCCTTGTTGTACAAATTTGTGTGCTTTCGGATGGGAATAAAAACTTTTTGCAAGAAGTTTCTATTATTTTAGTGAGAAATTACCTCTTTCTCAAAAACTATGTTACTTCAGAGGGAGTCGTTTCTCACAATGTTTTATACTATCAGCAGCTCTCTGTTGCTTGTTACCAAGTCAGTTTTTATGTTTATATATTTTGAGTAATTTACCAAACGTGTACGATGCTTTTAAGTGACCACTAAGGGTTTTAAACATGATATCTACTTGAGCAAAAAATTGTTAATGGGAATGCTACATGTATTTAATTAACTTGTTTACACTGTTTTTGTTTATCATTTAATTGTAATTTTGATATTTTTACACTTCTGAATTTTTGTAATTAGCGATAACAAAATTAGGCCCCAACCTCTAGGTTTTGAAAAACTGGCTACACTTCTGCCGTTGACGGGGTGCGTCAAAATGACAATACTTTGACATCATTTGTTGGATTTTGCTTTGTTATACCTCCGTAAAGGCACTGTACATGTTTGGTAAAATTACTCAAAATATATATTAGCATAAAAACTGACTTGGTAACGAGCAACAGAGAGCTGTTGATAGGTTAAAACATTATGAGAAACCACTCAATCTGAAGTAACATAGTTTTTGAGAAAGAGGTAATTTTTCACTAAAATAATAAAAGACTTCTTGCAAGAAGTTTTTATTCCTATCTGAAAGCACACAAATTTGTACAACAAGGGTGTTTTTTCTTTCATCATTTTCTTGCAACTTCGATGACCAATTGAGCCCAAATTTTCACAAGCTTGCAGGCCTGGAATTTCATCTTTGAGAGGGCGAGGCCATTTTCATTTTGCAAAGGGCACTTCCATTGGAAAATCTCAAAGTCTATGGGACACCATGGCCTCCGTGTAATTCCAGGCCTGAGCTTCTTATTTTATGCATATGTTGGGATACTTTAAGTGAGAACACTGGTCTGTGACAATTAGGGGCCTACCAACTGTGTACGATGCCTTTAAAGTGGCTATAAAAAAAGGAGCTCATACAAATGACATAACATGAGTGATAACGTAATGGGACATTTCGTGAACCTTTCTGAAAAGCACTGGAGAAGGGTATTCAAAATTAATTATTTTTTTTTACAATTAAAATCTGTTTACTATCATGAGAACTTAATTTCCTTATTGATTGAAGACATTCAAAATGAGTTTCAGCAAAGATCACTTATTGCCGTTTTCGTTCAAGCTGCTGTTCTTTAATATGCCACTCTTCATTGGCATGCAGGGCACATTGTCATTCAGAGTTGTAGATTCCTTTTTATAGCATTCTATACTTCCACTTTTTAAATGCGCTCTAAAAATCCATTGTGAAAAGTTGTGTTTAAATGTACATACATACTATGTATTACAATTTTTACATACAATGGCAAGTGAAACGCGCATCAACAAAGTTTGTGTAGTTTTGAAGTGTGTCTCATGCGGATGATTAAACTCTATTATTCGTTGCAAATGTCAAAGGCATTTATGTAGATTTATCAAAAACCGTCTAACCGTGACTTTGTTTCTTTTTAGTGTGTGTTCGCGCAAGCGTGTATCCACGAGCCAAAGAAAATTTTGTTGTTGTTTGAAGACCTTTGAAGTGGCCTTGATTTGCTTGAGATCTTTTGACAAAAACTAGAAACAACAAAAGTCAGATCACGTTCTGGAAATACCTTTTCAGACTTCTTTGTCGGTATCTATAGTGTGATTACAGTGTGCAGCAAATTTTCCTGGACACGAGTAACAGGTGTTTAATAAAGACCAGCTTCAATGAAACCAGCAACAAATGATCTTTGCTGTCATTTTAAATGTTGTCAATCGATAATGGAAATTGAGATTAGTCAGATTTCAATTATTATTAAAACAATCATTTGAATACCCTTCTCCGGTGCTCTTTAGAAAGCTTCAAGAAAAGCCCTGTTACGTCATCATTTATGTAACGTCATTTGTGGGAGCTCCGTTTTGTATAGTTGTTGCATTGTGAACGGGATCTCGGTTGGGACCGCTACATGATGATGATTGTTTACAGTATATATTTGGTTTGCGGTAACACTATACATATCTACTTGCTAGGTAGATTTTGTTCTTTGAGAACTTGTCTTGCTTATTATTCTACTGCCACAGAGTAGAATATTCGGAATCCGGGAGACTTCTCAGTTCTGAAAAGAACTGTCCTGCTTATTAACTACTACCTGGGCGGGAGGTAGGAAATCGGGCGGGACTACTACTTTCGCTTTGTGGATCGGGGGGACTTCTCGTTAATAACTACACTGCCGTGGAGTGAGTTCTTAATAGCTCTCATCTGATTGTTTACAGGTTTCCCACAGGCTTGTGAGATACATGTACAGTGATTAAGTTTACATATGAAGCATCCTTGGTTTCATTACCAGAAATATATGAATAACAAGAAGCTGAGGACGAACTGGAGTAATATGATTACAGGCCTGGTATTAAACGGAGGCATGGAGGCTCTGGCTCTTGGCCTTGGTGCCCCTTTAAAAGTTTCCCATAGACTTTTAGATTTTCCAATGGAAATGCCCTTTTTCCAAAATGAAAATGGCCTTGCCCTCTCAAAGATGAAACTCCAGGCCTGTGATTGAGTAGGCTTCCACTTTGGGTTAGGCTGACACTGTCTGCCAGTTTGAAGCCCTAAACTAAAAGTGTACGTTTCAAAAGTTTATACTCATTTCAATAACTTAAAATGTTTGTTTTTGTTATTTGCGCTTTCGGTAGATTAAACTTGGAGCACAAATAATATAAATGAGGGGGTTCGCACTCGACAAGCTTGCTTCTTGCAAATCCCCTCCACATCTTTGTTTAGTCTTATTGTTCATGTACTTGTTTAGGTTTTTAAAGAATGTACCTCTGCTTCTTATTTTTTGCATTGATGTGGAAATAAAATGAATGAATGAATGAATGAAATACATGTAAGAGCCCAAAGCCGGCGAAGCCATGGCTTGGAAAAGGACCATGGTACAGTACATGTACATATTTGCAGACGTGTTTTGAGCTAAATGTCTGGGGTTCAAGGTGGTTTCTATTTTTACCCGCCACAATTTTTTCCAACCTACAGTTGACAGTTACTGTTTATTTGACTTTATAGAGTAAACTCTAAACTAAACAGCCGACTGTCAGTGTGTGTACTCAGGGGTGGAGATTGCATGGTAAACAAGTTTGTGTAAACAGTTCAAATAGACCGATCTTGTCTTATCTAAGGGCGTCATCTTGTGACCTTAGAGTGAGGTCATCTAATTAACATACAGGTGTTGCTCACATTGTTGAGCAGAAAAATAACATTTGAGGTTGATGCTGTGACATTTACATTGAGTGATGTAATCCATGCAAAACCCCCCAAAAGAAGAGAAAAAAAACCTTTACCAAAAGTGCAAGTAACGTTATGGTCATGCTAGATTGGTTTTGATAAATAAGTGAGGCCTTTTCTAAATACTGTACGCACCAGTACACTTGGTTCACATAAAGGTATGCACATGCGGATACTGGTCTTTGACAATTACCAATGTCAGAATGTTGGTCGCGTGCTCTCACCCTTTCATACACCATTTATTTTAGTGGAAATTGATCACATGGACACATTACTGGATAAATGTTTTTTGCAAATGGCGACCCCCCACCCCCCAAAAAACCCCAGGTCCCAATAGCACCCACAATAGTCCTTCTGAAAACTTGGGCCATGCGGTCTTTATTTTTCGTTTTACAAGTATTTTTCTGAGAGGATTTAAACCGGTCGCTGGCAACCGGTCGGCCCATGAAAGAGTTCTTAAAGCACTGCCAGGGTCAGCTAGACGCACACCAACTATCAGCAGCACACGACCCACGCATGGCATTCATAATACGGTAATCAGAAGCAATACGCCAGAAATTCCTACAGAGCTTGCCTTGAGGGCAAAATCCGTGTTCGCTTTGACAACCCTGTTTGATACCCTTTGTGTTTTTACTGCATGAGTGCTGCTGTTTTGGGATCACAGGAGGTCATTTGCCTGGAGCTTGTAAAAAAAAAAGGGGGTTGATCAAAATACCTCCTGAAACTCTAGGCCTAGTGGAGATAAAACTAAACTTGTATTGTCAGGAAATCAACAAATTAAGTTTTTGTTTTTTGCTGAGAGGCAAGTTTTTTTTATGTACAGAATAATCGTGATAATAGTTGAGAGTGTTGGGGGGGGGGTCAGCTCTTGCTGAACTGTGGATATCCTTAAGCTGAGTTCATGTACTTTGATTTCAGAGTTTTTACAAAATTACAAACAGATCCTGACCTGACACAGAAATGTATTAAGAAAATAATCCACTGAAAAATTGACCTCCTTTTTATAAGGGGCCATTCAAAATTGTGGGTGGGTGGGTCAAAAGGATTATCAGAAAGTTTAAGTTTTCAATTTTCAAAATAGAAAGAGAGAGAAAAAAGGAGCAAAAACTATTATTACAATAATGGGGAATAGCATCATTGGTAACTGCACTGTATTTCTTTCAGAAAAATTAGGATTTGTGTTTTAGGATTTAATATCAAATACAGTTCCAATGACATTGCTCAAATTTGGGGGTAAAAACCACAAGACTTCAGGACTTGTAGCTAAAAATATGTTTACTACATGTAAACCAGAAATTATTTTACAAGACCAGAAACAAAATGAGTTGAACAAGAACTAAGAGAAGATCTACATGATACATGTATCTTATTTGTCTAACAAGTGTAAACATACTTTGATACTCAAGAGAATTGAAAGACATTATCAGATTTTTCCAAAAAGATATTACACAATGAGGTAGCCTAATATTATTCAATTGAAAAACATAAGACCACCGGGCTTGTCCGGTTGTGAGTTTACTGGCCCGACGCCAAAATCACTGGCCTCGGGTTAATTTCAAGCCCTGAACGACCTGTTTTATTTGTGCGTCTGTGACAGTTGAGAAAAACGAGAAGCAATGGTGAAGGTTTTTAAACTGTCGGACAGATCTTGATGTACTGTATAAAAACCTCACAAGTTCAAACGATGGTCGGCCGACCATCACTTCAAAACATGCAAAATGATACAAAATTGCAGTTTTCTTTTAAAATGAACCAACACCTTGCGAAACCACTTCACTGGATAAAACTATACTGGTATGGTCAGGAAATCAGTAAATAAAGTATGTAATCAGTAAATAAAGTATCTAATTAAAGTATTAATTAATTAACTTATTTTTTTGCTGAGAGACAAGTTTTGGAAACATACAGAATGTAGTTGAGTGCGCGGGGAAGATCAACACTTGTGGCAGGTTTTTGAGCGATCAGGTTACAAGAAACAATTCTATTTTTTTGTTAGGCCTTACTGAAACAGACCCAAACACTACAGTGTTAACACATTTTGTTTTTTATTCTCAAAATGTCCAAATGATATTTAAGCCGCTATAAATTCCAACCCTTTTACAAGTTGAAGATTTATTACCGACTCGCCCCCTGTGCTCTTCACAGAGTTTACGATGCCTGACCTCACGTTCCAAATTGCGCCTTGCATTGATTGAATCTCAGAGATTTATTCACTTGACAAATGAACATAACCAGTGCATACCACAGATTTTCAAGAGTTGTTTAGATTGAGTAATAATATCTGTAATCTTTGGTACTGTATCACAGCGTTCTCCCTTAAAGGGAGTTTATACTTTTGGTAAATTTCTAAGACCAGTATCCTCACTTGGTGTATCCCAACATAAACATGAAACAACAAACGCTGAAAGTTTCAGCTCAATCGGTCATTGCAATCACCAGAAAAAAGTGGGGAAAAACCTTTAAAAGTGTTTTCACTGTTTTCAAACATCGAGTTTTTGACTCATGAGATCAAAACTAATTGTTTCTCAAAAACTACAGCACCTCAGCCAGTAATATTTCAAGGGAAGTTTTCTATCATCATTATCTTTAAACCATGTAAGTTTAATGTAAATCTGTGAGCTTTTCTGTTTTGTGTTTTACCAGAAGTATAGAGACCCTACAGTGGTCCTCTGCTGGCCAAATGCCAGTTAAATCACCAGAGGACCAGTTAGAACTCTCTCCAAGTGATCTGGCTGGCTAGTTCAGTGTTGAAAAACATCCCATTTAATATAAAGTATGGACAAGTGAAGAAGTTGGGGGACCAGTGGAATGACAAGCTAACTGAGCCAAATTTCAAAAAGCTGCTTAAGCACAAAACGTAGCTCAGCATAACAAAATTACGCGTACCAGAATAAGGCTACCAGTCAAACTACCATGTCACAAGTACAATTTGTGACTGGTATCCTGCTCATTTCTGCTTAGCAGAAAATTGTTAACCAATATGTTCCCCTTAAGCAGCTCTATGAAATGGGGCCTGGTCCTGCTGGATGGTCACTGAACAAGTTAGGGGCGAACTCTGCATCATGGCTGATTGGTGAGAAACTCATCTGCCACATATCGTGCAGAAAATGATGGTACCCAAGTACGCTAATTTCTACTTACAGGGCCCAATTTCATAGAGCTGCTTAAGCACAAAAAGTAGCTAAGCACAACATAATAATTGTGCTTACCATAATTACCAGCCAAAATGTCACATGCCAACTGTACAATTTGTGACTGGTATCCTGCTCGTGAAAATTGGTAAGCAATTTTTTTTGCTTAAGCAGCTCTATGAAATTGGGCCCTTGGTTCGAAATTAACACTGGACTGCAGGCCCGAGGCCAGTGATTTCAGTGTCGGGCTAGTAAACTCATGGCCAGACAAGTCCGGTGGTCTTGTGTTTTTCAATTGAATAAAAAAAGGCTACGTCATTGTGTAATATCTTCACACAAAAAATAGTTGACTATGGGGGGTATGAGTGTGAATATCTTTCAATTCTGTTGAGTATCGGAGTACACTTACACATAAGACAAATGAGATCGATCTTCTCTTGGTGCATGTTCAACTCATTTTGATACTGGTGTTATAAAATAAATTCTGGTCCAGTAAAAATGTTGAGCTACAAGCCCTGCGGTCTTGTGAATATTCCCCCTAATACAAGCCCTGACTTCTTTAATATGTACTACGTACATTGTACACATTGGTGCAGCAGTACACACTATGTGCAGCTAGGCTGGGCATGAGTCCGAGGTTATCGGAGATTCTTTGTCAAGCATTCATGGAATCTCAAGTTCACTGCACCAGGCGACATCAACCAGACGTTTCAAGTGGGGAAAACTGTGTCAGGATTCCACAAAATGTTTTCCCAACCTTAATTTTTTTAAAACAATTTTAGGACAATTTTTCCATACTGCAGATTTTGCGTTGTTAAAGGCATCGTACACGTTTGGTAATTACTCAAAATATATATTAGCATAAAAACTGACTTGGTAACGAGCAACAGAGAGCTGTTGATAGTATAAAACATTGTGAGAAACGACTCCCTCTGAAGTAACGTTGTTTTTGAGAAAGAGGTAAATTCTCACTAAAATAATAAAAACTTCTTGCAAGAAGTTTTTATTCCTATCTGAAAGCACACAAGTTTGTACAACAAAGGTGTTTTTTCTTTCATCATTTTCTTGCAACTTCGATGACCAATTGAGCCCAAATTTTCACAGGCTTGTTATTTTATGCATATGTTGGGATACACCAAGTGAGAACACTGGTCTTTGACAATTTTACCAAACGTGTACGATGCCTTTAAACCCAAGGTTTGTTGATAATAAACGGTAATAACTAAGGGAATGGTCAGGATGTACATTGCAGGGTTCTCCCCATGCACAAGCTAGCGTATTGGCAGATATGTGCGATTTGCAGGCCGATACACGCAAATTTCGGCCGATACACACACAACAAATAGTAACTACACAAAATTTCACAAAAAACATCAATATATTAACCATACAAAATGCTCCAGATTGCACAGTAGGGCTTTTAAAACCAACATAAACACCAAGTAGAAAACATTCCGAAGACCTTGTTTCAATTCAGCGTGCTACGGACAAACATCCACACATTTGGGTTCAGAATGCCCCACAGTTTTGAAAAAACCCTGTGTGAGAACCCTGCATTGCAGGCATGGTCACAGAAGCAATTGCCCTCAATGACCTCCAGTCATGCCAGTAGTCAATTCCTTGGTGCCCTTTGAAATGTTTCAGTACTAGTGTTTATTTCCCTCATAGAGGTGCCCTTTACCAAGGAAAAACTGCCTTGCCCTCACAATCTCACCAAGCATCAGCAGTGGCGTAGACACTAGACAGAAGGGGAGGGGCGGGAGGGGTGGCCCCCCCCCCACTCAGAACCCTTGCCCCACAAATGAGCCCCACAAGCTTGAGTCCGGTGGGCTAGATGGCTCGGCCACGACACGCCACGAATAAGAAGCCATAACATTAACATTTCTATTCTTATTCTTTTCTACTTGCAGCTTCTTGCCAACGTCGGTCGTGGGAAACATGGGCAGTACGATGATCACATCCCAGATCACATCCCATCAGGCCATGGGGCTGGAATTCCTCATGACGTTTCTCTTAGTGTTTACGTTTGTGTCTTCCATTGAGACCACCAGGTTCGCCTCCAAGCTTGTTGCTCTGCCCATCGGCCTGGCCTACCTTACAAATACGTTATGGGGTGTAAGTATGCAGAATGCAGCAACTACACTGGTTGCCAGCCAAACATCGCATTGTTTTCAAACTACTACTCTATCTTGTCAAGTGCCAGCATGGCGTAGCTCCTCCCTATACCTGACTGACCTACTGTCATTTCATGTCCCAGGTAGACAGGGGCTTCAGTCTTCATCTGATACTTCCCGTCTACAAATTAACATCAAATCTCGTAGCACAGGGTGACAAGGCCTTTTTCATAGCCAGCCCCAGGGAATGGAACAAACTCCCTGTTCACATCAGAGACTCTTCCTCTATCCAGACATTCAACAAACTTCTCAAAACCTTCCTCTTTTCTATTTCTGTTTAGCGTCTGTTAATGTCCTACATGTAGGTTCACTGTGCAGCGCTTTGATCTTGCTAAAGGCGCTATATAAATACTCATTATTATTATTATTATTTATTAAAGGCACTGGACACTATTGGTAATTATTACTCAAAATAATTGTTAGCATAAAAACTTACTTGGTAACGATCAATGGAGAGCTGTTGATAGTATAAAACATTGTGAGAAACGGCTCCCTCTGAAGTAACGTCGTTTTTGAGAAAAAAGTAATTTCTCAGTAAAATATTTAAATTGATTTCGAGACCTCACGTGAGGTCTCAAAATCAAGCATCTGAAAGCACACAACTTCGTGTGACAAGGGTGTTTTTTCTTCCATTATTGTCTCGCAACTTCGATGACCAATTGAGTTCAAATTGTTACAGGTTTGTTATTTTGTGCATATGTTGAGATACACCAAGTGAGAAGACTGGTCTTTGACAATTACCAAAGGTGTCCAGTGTCTTTAAGTATCAGCTACATGTATATTCCTTAACCCTCAAACGTGGCACTTGGTCCCAATGGTCCTGCATTAGGTTGTCAGCACATACTTCCAAGCGTTAGCAGCGCTATGAAATGGAAACTTGACAGTAAGCACAAAATTGGGACTCGAGCTCTGGTGTTTCTGATCAGCAGAGTGTGGGTTCTACACTTGTGTCCTTAAGCAAGGCACTTTAAAACCATTATTGCTGCGTCCTTCGGATGAGACGTAAAGCCGTTGGTCCCATGTGTTGTGTAATGCACATAAAAGAACCCAGTTACACTTATCGTTAAGACAAGGGGTTCGCCCCGGTGTTTCTGGCAGTGGCTGCTGAGTGCGCCGCAGCACCTTGTAAACCCTTATAAGGTGCTACGTGAATCAGTCTCATAATTTATAGAAACTTCAAAACCTCTTAAAAAGTGTCTCTCTTTGTACAAGCGACTTGAGCACCTTATTGGTGGATACGTGCGCTATATAAGACTACATTAATATTATTATTATTATTAATATTATTATTATCACATGTACGATCTGTAATTTCAGTACGAGTTCACTGGTGCAAGCATGAATCCTGCTAGGTCGCTCAGTTCTGCAGTTGTCCTCGGAAAATCTGAAGGCTGGCCAGTCTTTCTTGAGGTAAGTAGTACATCGTTAAAGATAAAGACTTTATAAAGCACTGCTTTCCGCCGCAGACACTGACATTCAGTGGTTTCACTATCACAAGGGAAACTGACTGGGTAAATTTTAAATTATTTTGGCTTGAACAAAGAAGATTGACTAGAGCGGGATATTGACAAAATAGGGAGACCGCCAACATGTAAAAATCTCCCTGATTGTTTTACAAAATCTCCCTCATTGTTGTGTAAAATCTTGCTGATTGTTGTACAAAAACTTCCTGATTGCAAGATGCAAATGTTGCCAGCTCTGTATCGGTATTAATTGGTTTATAATAAAATTCAGGAATGAGAAATGTCAGACTTTTACAAAAAGTACATGTACATGTACATGTATCTGAATTCAGACTTGTTTAAGGTCTGCTGGGTAAATAAAACATGCTGTATTTTTTTCTCCAAATAAAATAAGTTGGTATCTTTGATCTACTTCTCTAGCACTGAGAATACTGTTCCCAGAAGCTCCTTGAAATCTATAACTCCAGGGGTTACCAAAAGGTGGAAATGCCATCATTTCAATATATACATGTACCCTCCTAAAACTTAGATCGTAGTTTTAAACTTTGTATGACTCTCATTCCTGGTACGGTCCTCAGTCCAACAAAATCCAACAAAACGCGCAGTGTGGATTTTGATGGCAGGCCTAGAATTTCATCTTTGAGAGGGCAAGGCCATTTTCATTTTGCAAAGGGCACTTCTATTGGAAAATCTTTAAAGGGACACGTTGCCTTGGATCGGGCGAGTTGGTCTATAAAAAGCATAACCGTTTGTTATAAAATGCATATTGTTAGTAAGACGTTAGAAAAGTATAATACAATGATCCACACAAATATGTCTCGAAATTGCGCGGTTTTCCTTTTACATCGTGAGCAAACGGTCGGCCATTTTGTGGAGTCAAGTTTTTGACTCCACAAAATGGCCGACCGTGTTTTTTCACGATGTTAAAGGAAAACCACGCAATTTTGAGGCATATTTGTGTGGATCATTGTAATCTACTTTTATAAACGTCTTTCTAACCATATGCATTTTATAACAAACGGTTATAAACGCTTTTTTTTATACCGACTCGTCCGATCCAAGGCAACGTGTCCCTTTAAGTCCAGGGGAAACTTTTGAAGGGGCACCGAGGCCAAGAGCCAGTACAACATAGGCCATGGTCTCCATGGCCTCCACGGCTTCTGTGTAGGGTGGTGTACTTAGAGTAGTATTTTTAGATTTGGGATTTCATATTCCCATCTTCAGTCTACCGTTACACAGGATAAATTTCTCTATATAAATGCTCAACAATTTCTTAACTGTCCATTGTGGTTGATTGTCTGCTGTGTGTAAAGTCGCCCGTGGGAATGGTTCACATGGTTGCATACTCCGTGGAGCATGGCTTTGTTTTTTTCACAAACACAGATTTTGTAAAATGAGAAAGTACTTTCACCTTTTACAAATTATGGCCTTTAAAGGCACTGAACACGTTTGGTAATTGTCAAAAACCAGTGTTCTCACTTGGTGTATCCCAATATGCATAAACTAACAAGCCTGTGAAAAGTTGGGCTCAATTGGTCATCGAAGTTGCAGAAAATGTTGACAGGAATCTGTTTACAGCGTTGATTTATGAACAACTATTTGCTGAGGGCAAAGAGCTCCAAGGGTAGCTATAAACTAGCCAGCTGGACCAGTAGAACAAATTTTCAACTGGTCTGCAAAAATTTTCACTGGCATTTCGCCAGAGAACCACTAGTTAAGGGCACAGTACACGTTTGGTAATTACTCAAAATATATTAGCATGAAAACTGACTTGGTAACGAGCAACAGAGAGCTGCTGTTGATAGTATAAAACATTGGACTCCTCTGAAGTAAAGTAACGTAGTTTTTTTTGAGAAAAAGGTACTTTAAAAATAAAAAAAACTTCTTGCAGTTTTTTTTTTTAACTGAAACACAACAATTTGTAACACAAGGTGTTTTTTTTTTTTTTTTTTTTTCATTTTTCTGCAACTTGATGACCCCAAATTTTCACAATTTTATTATTTTTATGTTATTATATGCATATTAAGGGATACCCCAAATGACAACACTGGTGTATATTTGACGCTGAACTTCTTACTGGCGTGTCGTGGCCGAGTGGTCTAGCGTATCAAATTCAAGTTTGGGTTCAGAGTCCCTGTCAGCCTAGGACACTTTAGTGTCCTTGAGCAACCCTTGTGTCCGTGAGCAATACACTTCAAACCATAAATTGCTTCTCTTAATCCAGGTGTGTAAATGGGAATCAGCGAGGGATAAGATGGCATTATGTTAGATTAAACCCCTTAGTGCTACATGTAGTATGAGCAGCTTGAGGTTGCCTGCTCCCCAGGGAGTTGAGAAAGTTTGACGAATGGTCTGATGAACAGGGATATTAATGTTGTAAAATGCCTTGATCTAGCTACTAGGATATGTGTGCTATAGAAGAATCCAGTATTATTACAATTACTGAACCGTTCCCACATTGTTCATGTACACAGGTTTATCTTGCCGGTCCAGTCAGCGGAGGCATCTTGGCATCGCTCATCTACAAGTTCATCTTTGACCCGTCCTTCGTCTCGGGAAGCATGAGGTCATTTCGTTCCTCCTCATCCATCGACTC
This sequence comes from Plazaster borealis, assembly GCA_021014325.1. NCBI lineage: Eukaryota > Metazoa > Echinodermata > Asteroidea > Forcipulatida > Labidiasteridae > Plazaster > Plazaster borealis. Next base: position 15,427,342 of record CM037455.1, on the reverse strand, counting down.
GGAAGATGACAATAACATGATTGCGCTGCAGGCCATCTCGTCACACAGGAAAGACGAGAGGGGAACAAGAGGTGTAATCTAGATTAAACCGAAATACAAAACAAAAACAAAAGTGCAGTGGAGGGCGTAACTTCCCAGAATGGAACAGTCTCAAAAGAAATTGATATCCCAAATAAATATGATCAAAGCGGAAATTTCGATTTCGGAAGGCGCAGAGCAACATACTTGCAATAATTATATGTGTGCTCTTGATGCTGCAAAATCTGTGGATGGTGTTTTGTCGTGGCGGAGCGGTTAAGAGCACCGGACTCAAGCTCTGGTGTTTTTGATCTGCAGAGTGTGGGTTCGAGTCCCGGTCATGACACTTAAAATCCTTGAGCAAGATGCTTTACCATTTATTGCTTTGTTCTTTTGGGATGGGACATTAAGCTGTAAGTCCCGTGTACTTGGTAGTGCACGTAAAAGAACCCAGAACACTTATCGTGGAAGAGTAGGGGTTGATTTTCTTCTTGCGGCCCGCGACTAAGTTGATTCTGACCAGAATTTGAGCCCAAATCAGCTGAAATGTTTATTTAATCGGTTTCCAAAAGCTTGTGAGGAAAATTACGAAGTTGCTGAGAACTTGTTTTCATTTTGGGAAGTTGAACTTCTTTTTAAAGATGCAGGGACTAGACTCAGGTCGATACTAACTATTTTAGGATTACATCAACTGTATGTTTAAAAACATTGATAAGACTGTAGAGTGTAGTTAGTGACTATCTTCGTTTTTTAATATACGTAGTAAAAGTTCCTGTACAGAGTTTTTATTTTGATAGATTCATACACCCTTTAACCCAGTAACCTTCTGTGTTGGTCATGTTACCTGTATACTCATATAGTTGAGCCTTTCATTTCAAAAAGGCACACAGACTAATTTTCCCTCGAGCCTCTGTTTGGAACACAATGATTTGGATTGAAGAAATTAAAAGATGGATGCACCAGAAAGGTACTTAATGCGCATTGCTGCTTTAACAAGGCGATATTTGGTGTGTATGTTACAAATTATGGAAGGAGGGGGAAAAACTTTGAGTAGAATTCACAATTGACTTGCTCAAGCTGTTTGAGGTTTTTTGTATATGGGGGGGGGGGGTCGTGGGGAAGGGGGTGGAATTCATTTTAGTTTCTGGGGCAACTTGAGCATGTACATGTAGCTTGAAGCCCTAAACAGTGTGGGGCAGGCATGATATTCTTCCTACTTTAGTCTGATTTCCGATGAGAAAATCAGAAAAAATTGTGTTTCAATAGGCTGAAAAGTCTGATAAACTTACACCTTGTGTACTTGTGTAGGTCTGCCCTTGCACTTAAGAAATGTACCTACTTTTTCCCGATACAACCGATACAAAATTTACCCAGTCAGTTTCCCTTGTGGTTTATAACTTGATATTTGAAATAAAAAATCGCATCGACTTAAGGTGATCCCCTGGCTGCCGCTTCCAAGGTTGCATCATAAACTTGGGTGTGATTCCTGGCTACACTGCAGTTAACGGTTGCGGCTACGGCTTCTGACTGGCACCCCCGAACAAAGATATTGACAAAATAGGGAGACTGCCAACATAGGGCTAGATAGCTCAGTTGGTAGAGCGCCGGCCGGCACGTTAAACCGAAGGTCAATGGTTCAAATCCCGCTTCAGTCAATTTTTTTGTGTTCAACCCTTAATTGTTTTTATTACTGTAAGGCAACATCAGCTACGACTGTTGCTTAACGGTGTTTCTAAGGACATCCTATATTTCAAAGCATGATCATGACACAGCAATCCAGCTGTAGCCTTAAATTCGGTCACGGCCTTATACATGTCGTCTATCTCTCTTGATATCATGGGACCCCCAAAAGTGCCTTGCACTGTAACCCCTAGGCTCAAAGATACCTGTGTAGAGAAGTTTACTACAGTGAAAATGAATTCAAGATAACCAGTTATCTTCAGGGGCAAATTTCAGAGCGCTGCTTAACGGTAAGCAAATTGTCATGCTAACTGTAGCATAAAAACTTGCTTATGCATCAGGTATTTCACGGGTTAGCAAGAAAATTAGGCGGCCAGCTTGCGCGTTCACCATGGATTTGCTACGTCACGTCATTCATTTTCATACAGTAAGCACCGGAAGTTTAGCACGACTTTTTGTGTGCTTACGGTTAACAGCGCTATGAAATAGAAACTCGTACAGTAAGCACAAAATCGGCTCTGTGAAATTTGGCCCAGGTGTCATGCAAGTACAGTGTGTACATAGTAAATAATAAAGTTGTACCATAGAAAGTGGAGAGGACTTTTTAATTTTTTTATTGAAAAACAAAATAAATTCACAACTTTACTTCCAATTTTAAGAATTCGTTTTTCCAGAAGTGCCTGATTAGTATAGTTTTTTTTCTTTCCTTGTATATTATCAGTTCATGTGAGATTTTGTTTGTAAAAATTTCAATCAGTATTAGTCAAATTATTGAGATTTAATGGGGACGTGCAGACATTTATTTACACAGAGGTGAGAAATACTTTCGGACTTTTATCAAAATCCAGGGGTGAGAGCCGTTGCAGACAGAAAGGTCTGAGACTGGTATCCAAATTTGTGGAGGCATTTGAGTATTGCTGAAAGGGTCTGTATATGTTTGGTAATTACTCATAAAATTAATGGCAATAAAAACTTACTTGGTAAAAAGTACAGCAGCTTCTGATAGTATAAAGCATTTTGAGAAACATTTCACTATGAAGTAATGTGGTTATGGAAAAAGATATATCAAAGAAAAATTGAATCATTTCTGTTAGAAATGTTTCTCAGAGTGTGTGTTCCAATTGCAGACTATTCTTCCTGCGTGGACATAACCGCTCCAGATTTTCGGCAATATATCTCAAAAACGTTACCACCTTTTGAAATGAAATTTTCACAGGTTGTATGGTATATATCTACAACTATATTGGAATGAAACAAACAGTGGGTTCCAATTACCAAACGTATGCAATCCTTTAAAGGCACTGGACACTAATGGTAATTACTCAAAATAATTGTTAGCATAATAAACTGACTTGGTAACGAGCAACAGAGAGCTGTTGATAGTATAAAACATTGTGAGAAACAGCTCCCTCTGAAGTAACGTCGTTTTTGAGAAAAAAGTAATTTCTCAGTAAAATATTTGAATTCATTTTGAGACCTCACGCGTGAGGTCTCGAAATCAAGCATCTGAAAGCACAAACTTCGTGTGACAAGGGTGTTTTTTCTTCCATTATTATCTCACAACTTCGATGACCAATTGAGTTCAAATTTTCACAGGTTTGTTATTTTGTGCATATGATGAGATACACCAAGTGAGAAGACTGGTCTTTGACAATTACCAAAGGTGTCCAGTGTCTTCAAAAAAAATTCTGCATAGCAAATGTTAGCAGGACACTAGCCACAAAATGGTACACATGATGGCGTGGAATGAAGACAGGGCTCGAAGATGAGGGGAAAATCCACAAGACTCCAACGCTTGTAGCTCACAATTTTTACTGGACCAGTATATTGTTTACAAAACCAGAATCAAAATAAGAAAACATATAAACTGTTATTTGGAGAAGCACTGGGAGAAGATTGAACTCGTTTAACTTGTAAGTAAGAAAATTACATTTACTGAACAGAATTGAAAGATCAGACTCCAAGTCATATTTGTCATATATTGAAAACAAAAGTTTTAGTATAGAGTTATTTCACAGTGAAGTAAAAATTATGTATTACTCCATTGAAGAAGACAAGACTGCCCGTGTGGCAAGAGATTCTGTCCCCCCCCCATACGGCGAACAGTGTACAAACTTCTTCTGATAGCGCCCTCATTTGAATCATCCTCATCCAGCCCATGTTAATTTCTCATATGGGGGAAGGATTTCCCTATGACACTGGACTTGTCCGGTCGGGAGTTCTTAGGCTACTGGCCCCGGTACTCAAATCACTGGCCTCGGGCCTGAAGTCCAGTGTTAATTTTGAGCCGTGGCTGGGATTTCAACCTTTTTTAACCAGGAGTTACAGAATGCAATGAACTTCTAGATAATAGTATCCTCAGAGCTTCAAGAAATATTTTCTGATTTCCTCCTTTTTTTATGTACCCCAACAGTGCCATAGAAAACAGGAAAATACTGTGCAAAATTAAGTGTAGTTGGTCATTTCCTCTTTGGTTTTTTGTTGCATTTCTACAAAGTTTTATGTCTACAATTGACCCAAAACAAAATTGTGGATACTAAAAAGAAATAAAGAAGAAATAAATACACTTATAGTCACTCATTTTGTAATTTCCACAAATTCAAATTTTAATAGTTATCTAGTCAGTAGTATAACATAGTATTTTTGTATGACACTTTTTGTATGTTTAAAACTTTACAATGATTTTACAGATTAACGAAAATTGGTGAAATGTGTAGATATATTTATATTATAATTGTACAGCAATATTTACAACTTGGAGTTTTCAATAAATCTTTTACAATTTTTTCGATCCAAAGTCTGTTTCAATGAGTAAGTTACTGATGTTGAGTTGATGACTTGTTTTTTTAAATAGACCTTTTTTAGAGCACGCTGACAATATTGGTTATTGTCAAAGGCCAGTTTCCGAACTAATCTACCTGATGTCATCATCACAATACGCGTCTTGGTGCGCAAGCTTACACGGGCGCTAATTTATGTGTAATAATAATAAAAACTAATAATAACTAGTTCTTTTATAGCGCATTTTACAATAACGTATCAATGCGCTTTACATTAGTGCCCTGGGCATTTGGCCAATAACATTCCTTTAATCTTTCTCAGCTACCTAGGGAGTATACAGCCCCGAGCTACCGTGGCACTCCGAAGGCTTAAAAAAAAAAAGAGCGTATTTTATGCATACCAGTGCTCAATGTAAAAACTATTAGTATGCGCGTGTATGTACAACCGTTTATCAGTGCACGCAGGACGCGACAGGAATAGACCTTTCCCACGAAATATGCTAATTACATTCACGCATGCATACATACACTCTTGGTTGGCAAACGCCATAGAATTATGCAGACGCACAAACCCGTGCGCGTCACCCCACCATCAGTTCAATACAAAACGGCGTGATGTGTCTTCATTTTGCCAACCAACAGTGTTTCCTGCGCATACTTGCACGATGTGCAATTTACATATTTCATGTGAAGGGTCTATTGACAATTTACAAAACAGGAAAGTTTTACAGATTTTCTTACATAATTGTGCTTTTTAACGAAAAGGGCATTTATGAACGGGATTAAAAGCGAAGTGTCTCGGTCTTAACCGGCTGTTTAAAACCTTACAGGGTTGTGGCCATGCGATAATGGACCTCACTTTCGGCTTGGTCCTTTAACGCACGGCCCTGACCCTGCCAGTTTTAAACAGCTACACGTTTTGTATACACCTTGAACATTTATGTTGTGGTATGATGAAAATGAAGAGGCGACACGTTAACACGTTCGAACATTTCATGCCCTAATGCCGATCATCAACCCACGCCCGGTTGAACAGACGGCCTCCTGGAGAGAAAGGCCTAAAGACAATGCAGTACAATTAATCTGTTTTTAAAAAATCTTGGCTGGTAGGTGAAAGGAACATGTCTTCGATAAAGGTGTTAGGCACAAATCCATGCAAAGAGTTGATCCATTCATTGTTTTCAGTGTCTTTTGCCGGGGGCCACCGAACCATGACACCATGGTCACGTGAAACAGTTGCCTGTGTACGCGCAATACGCTACAGTGTCTCACCACACGTGGCCTGTTGACGTGACCACCATTAACATGCACAGAAACTGCCGACTGCCAGTTTATAAGCCCGCGGCCGTGTTGCATAAGAGTTTTGCATGTTATTGGGTCCTCCAAAATGAACTGGTGAATAATAGTATTTACCAAGTTTTATATAATAGTGAACACTCAAACTGAAACAAATTAATTAAATCACTAATCATGGCGTGTCATGGCCAAGCGGTCTAGTTCACCGGACCCAAGCTCTGGTGTTGTCAGCAGCAGAGTGTGGGTTCGAATCCTGTTCATGACACTTGTGCCCTTGAGCAAGGCACTTAACCATAATTGCTTTGTAAAAAATTGAGAAGGTAGTGTATTCTGCTCTACTAGCCATGCTCCTAGTGGATGATACCCATGCCTACATCCTTACGAACTGTGAAGGGGGTAGCCCTGTTTCAGCCCCAGGAGTAGGTGGCAACGTGCCCCTGGTGGCAGTTGATTTGGGTCAATAGCCCAAATCGATTAAGTGTAGCCATCACCTTATAGTGGCCGTCCGGCCTTGTGATAATAGGCGATCTCTCATAAAAAAAAATCATGAGTTTTGTCTTTAAATTTAAAGAGAAAATGGCAGGAAAAAAGTCAGAAAATATCCGAACTTACAAAAATATTCATTTTCATACCCAGTTGGCTAATTTTAGAAACATCCACCAAATATATAACCCGAGCAGTGTCGTGAAATAAATATTTATTTATTTATTTATTTAGTTATTTAATTATTTATTTATTTATTTATTTATTTATTTATTTATTTATTTAAATATTTAACTATTTAATTATTTATTTATTTATATATTTATTTACACATCCAACAGCACAAGTGCCAATGATAGGATGGATGGGAGATGATGACGAAATGTTCAGTTTTTAGATGTGGCAGGAAAACTCCAAAGGGGAAAACCCACGCAATCAGGTAGGGACTGAAACCCCATGCAATCAGGTAGGGACTGAAACCCCATGCAATCAGGTAGGGACTGAAACCCCATGCAATCAGGTAGGGACTGAAACCCCATGCAATCAGGTAGGGACTGAAACCCCATGCAATCAGGTAGGGACTGAAACCCCATGCAATCAGGTAGGGACTGAAACCCCATGCAATCAGGTAGGGACTGAAACCCCATGCAATCAGGTAGGGACTGAAACCCCATGCAATCAGGTAGGGACTGAAACCCCATGCAATCAGGTAGGGACTGAAACCCCATGCAATCAGGTAGGGACTGAAACCCCATGCAATCAGGTAGGGACTGAAACCCCATGCAATCAGGTAGGGACTGAAACCCCATGCAATCAGGTAGGGACTGAAACCCCATGCAATCAGGTAGGGACTGAAACCCCATGCAATCAGGTAGGGACTGAAACCCCATGCAATCAGGTAGGGACTGAAACCCCATGCAATCAGGTAGGGACTGAAACCCCATGCAATCAGGTAGGGACTGAAACCCCATGCAATCAGGTAGGGACTGAAACCCCATGCAATCAGGTAGGGACTGAAACCCCATGCAATCAGGTAGGGACTGAAACCCCATGCAATCAGGTAGGGACTGAAACCCCATGCAATCAGGTAGGGACTGAAACCCCATGCAATCAGGTAGGGACTGAAACCCCATGCAATCAGGTAGGGACTGAAACCCCATGCAATCAGGTAGGGACTGAAAACCCACGCAATCAGGTAGGGACTGAAAACCCCATCCACATAAACCTGTCTGTATCGTTTGCCTCTTCTACCAGTTGTCAGTACACACTTTCTCTGATAGAAGAGCCTTTTTCATGATACAGTTGAAGTATTTGAAGCATTGACCCATAGCCTGGGAGAAATTTTGAGAAGATGCGTGTCCGAACGCACATGTGTTGAGAATCGTTGACGTTTGCATTTCACGTTAAAGAATGTACCGTGTGTACAACATTGGTAAGGTTGAAAATATACGTGTTCACAGATTTGCACATAACTTACATGGTATAAAGATGGTCATGGTGGAAAACTTCCCTTGAAATAGTTTTGCTTGAAATGCTATAAGCCATTTTGAGATATGGCGAACACATTACTATAACACTGTTTGATTTGGGTAAATTTGTCTGTATACACCCAAATCCTACAGTGCACTCCTATAGTGTCCACCATATCTCATAAAGGCTAATAGTTTTTAGGAAATTAGTAAAAACTATTAGTCTTTAGCACTGGTGATAAAATCCGATGTTTGAAAACAGTGAAAATATATAATGGGGTTTTTCACTGTTTTCTCATGGCTCCGAAGTCCGATTGAGCTTAAACTTTCACAGGTTTGTTATTTCATGTATGTTGGGTCGAATCAAGTGTGGATACTGGTCTTTGACAAAGTTGTACATTTGCTTTAAGTCTCAGATTATTTAACTTATATTTTGTTCTCAAAATGCTATTGTTTGTAGACTGTCAACATCATCTTGAAGATACTGAAAAGTGTTTGACTGGCCAAAGGGCGGCCAACGCTAACAGAATCATTCACAGGTAAAGGAAAAGAAAAAAAAGAAAAATTACTATTTTATCTTGAAGATCAAAATTGTGAGCTTTTAAAGAAATGAGAAAATAGAATTAGCTGTTTGCAAACTGCTTACCAACCATAAGGACCTATGGTACAAAAAAATGCAAAAAATAGTTAATGGCCTGACGTTTTCAACCCTAGCAGAGTCTTTCTCAAAAGCTAAATGACAACACAACACACATAAACTTTTAATGAAATGATACGTCTAGCCTTGTTCAGGGCTCGAATTTGGGAGAAAAATCCACAAGACCGTTTTGTAGCTAAAAATGTTTACTGGACCAGCATTCCTAGCAACATGCATTTTTGAACAATAATTGCACCCAGGCATGTAAGAGAAGATTTATCTCATTTGTCTCTTTGTGTAATACTTTATTACTCAATAGAATTGAAAGGTATTTTTTCAGACTCGGATATAAAAGTCAACATTTGAACATTTCATATGTTTCTGTTTAGGATATTACAGTTTGAGGTACATGTATTGATATTCAATTGACAAACACAAGACCGACGGACTTGTCCAGTTATAAGTTTACTGGCCTTGAGCTCAAAATGTTTAGTGGACCACAATTTTGTGTACAAGACCAGAATCAAAATGAGAAAAAAATTCTAGGTCCTGGTAACATGCATTTAACTGTTTTCATTTGAACAATGGAGCACTAAGACATGTTAAAGAAGATTTATCTCATCTGCCTTTTTGCATATTAAGTGTACTTCATTAGAATTGAGAGGTATTTATCAGACTCAAAGTCAACTTTTGAACAAATTTGTTTCTGTTCAAGGTATCAAACAGTGAGGTACATGATCAGTATGTATTGTTATTCAATTGAAAAACACAAGACCATCGGACTTGTCAGGTCACAAGTTAACTGGCCCAACAGTGTAAAATTCAAGCCAGGTTGTTATAGTTTCATAATTTTTTCATAGAGTATTTTCCTCCCATTTACTTGTCCCCCTGTCCCACTTACCGCCAGCGGGATTCACACTGAGTGCTGCGCCGATGCCTGGGTCACTTTGCCCGTATTTCGGACAAGCATATTTTTTTAGCGTTGGATTTTTTCTGTTTTTCTTTTCCTAAATAGCAAGTTGCATCTCTATCTGCTGGGGTTAATTTTTATTGTACAGTAGTTCCTCCTCAAAGAATTGAGACTGGAAAAGAGACTAGTATGTTTAGCGTTACCCCATATAAGGGCCATTCCCAATTGGGAAATATCTACATTCTGAACTTGTGCTGAAAGTTCTACCTATTCTGTGGTCTGAGTCTCTCTGCCCAATTGGGAACAGAGACAACAACCGTCCGAGTGAGGATGTCATACGCTGCCCGGAAATGAGGATTGAAAAAGACTGTGATGCATGCTGGGAAAAAAAACGCCATTGAGAAATTCTTGATGACCGCTCGGAGAAGTGCTCTATAAGAAAAAGGAAGAAACAAAATGTAGAAACTTCAGAAAATTGAGTTGCTTCACATTACAAGACAAGCCATTTGTGGCCATTATGGTCTGTAAAGGGTTAAAGATATAACAAATAGCAACACTGAATAATATTAATAACAATAATGAATAAAATTTATATTGCGCATCTTACATAAAAATTATCAAACACATTTTAAAATGCACAGAATGGAAGAAAAAGATAACTTGAAACAAGACTGGTCACCAGGCCAGTGCCCAAACCACAGTATGGGGATATGTCTGTCCCGCCAGCAGAGAACTAATAGTTACTTATTACAGTTGTACATAGGCCTACACTGAAATACCGGGATACAGAAATAGATAAATTTACTAAAATAAAAATGTTAATTTGGTAAAACAGCAAAATGGCAAATTACAAAATAACTGAATTACACAGAGTAGGTTTATCGTTGGAGTTTCACAGTGTCCAAGACTGAGGCTTAAACTTTGAGAATCTCAAAAACCAGCAATGAGAAATTTCAGACTTATATCTGAATTCAGACATTTCTATTGTCTGCTTGGAGAATACGAAACAGCCGTTTTTAATTTGCCAGATATGGAGAAATCTTGCTCTTTGATCTACTTCTCAATGGGCTACTGTTCCCAGAAGCTCCTTGGAATATACAGAACTTCATTTCATTTATTAATTTATCAGGTTAAAACAACATTAAGCAAACAGTCCAAAATAACATTTGTTCACAACGATAAAAACAGAAGTAGACACTATTAAAAGTAAAAATGTACATCATAAAAGCAGGACTTGGCACAAATGAATGATTACTGCAAAAATAAACTAAGTTTCAAACTGTTTTCCCAAATGCCATAAAACAAGCAACATTCACCAGCTACAACACAACAAAGCAATAGAAAAAGAAAACAAATTAGAATTGTATTATTTAGTATTAAAGGTATCGTACACGTTTGGTAATGACTCAAAATATATATTAGCATAAAAACTTACTTGGTAACAAGCAACGGAGAGCTGTTGATAGTATAAAACATTGTAGGAAACGACTCCCTATGAAGTAACGTAGTTTTTGAGAAAGAGGTAATTTCTCACTAAAATAATAAAAACTTCTTGCAAGAAGTTTTTATTCCTATCTGAAAGCACACAATTGTACAACAAGGGTGTTTTTTCTTTCATCATTTTCTTGCAACTTCAATGACCAATTGAGCCCAAATTTTCACAGGCTTGTTATTTTATGCATATGTTGGGATACACCAAGTGAGAAAACTGGTCTTTGACAATTACCAAACGTGTACAGACCCTTTAAGATGAAAATGCCATCATTTCTGTGTGCTGAAAAAATTGTCAGCAATAATAATAATATTAATAATGTAGTCTTATATAGCGCACGTATCCACCAATAAGGTGCTCAAGGCGCTTGGAAAATCTGAAAGTCTATGGGAAACTTATGGACAGTCACCAAGGCCAAGACCACGGCAATAGATGCCATGGCCTCCATGTAATTCCAGGCCTAGTCCCTTGTAGAACCAAGGGCCTTTCTCAAACCTCGGCTTGGGATCTGACTCCGGCTCCAGACTCCGTCTGATGGTCGAACCACCGCGTGCAAAATACACGCTGCTCCAAAAATGTATAACGGAGCCCAAGCCGGAGACGGAGCCGAGGTTTGGGAAAAGGCCCAAGAAAACTAATTTCTTGGGCTATATAGACATTTATCATGGTGCGGTCATCTTGATTTCTCCCATTCAAATCAATATAACCAAACCGAGGCTGGAAGGAGAAATAGTCTGGTTCCTTTTTGTAATATGAATGTTAACATCTATTACTGTTACTGGATACAAGGAACATGACCAAAATGGTGGCAGTAGGATAAAGGTCTATTGTACAAAGGCCAACATAAAATCAAGGCATGCATACTTACTGTAGGTAAGTCAAATTCTCTGGGCTCACCACCAGTGCTTTATTTCCACCGAGACCTTGGACTCGATCGCATGACACCACTCGCAGTCCCATGCAGTACTTGCCGGGGGTGGCTCCGCCCACTGTGTTACCAAGCCCATACATGTACCTCAGGAAAAAAGTCTGTGGACAAGAAAAGAGTTGGATGTGTTTTAAAAGCGGCAGTCTGGATTTTGAGGGCCTTTGGTGGGGCAGGACAAATTGTGTGAATATTTTCATATATGCTTCTTATAATTTTGTTAAATGGATAAATAATAATAATATTTATATCATAATCTTTCTCCCATAAGTCCATTAGGGCGTCAGCCGTCCCGTGGTGGTCCGAGAAAAGAACTCCCTCCAAGCCTCCCTGTCCAGTGCGGTCGTCGTTCGATCATGCTCGCTACTTCTTTTAAGTGCACGAATGTTGTTTCTGATCAGCAGAGTGTGGGTTCCAGTCCAGGTCGTGACACTTGTGTCCTTAAGCAAGACACCTAAACCATTATTACTTCGTTTTTCGGATGGGACGTTATGCTGTAAGTGTTGTGTAATGCAAGTAAAAGAACCCAGTTATATACTTATCGCTAAAGAGTGGCTGCTGAATGCTCCACAGCACCTTGTAAACCCTTATAAGGTGCTACATAAATTTGGTCTCATATTTAAAAAAATTGCAAAAACCTGTCTTAGAATGTTTTTTTGTTGTTGAAGCGCCTTGAGTACCTTATTGGTAGATACGTGCAGTATGTAAGACTATAGAATATATTATTATTATTATTATTTCATGGCTCTGCTTACCGCGGAATTCTGTAGGACTTACTAGCAGGAACCTATCATGACAAATCACTAGCATACATACATACACTTACCTCATAGCCACACACTACAACCCGATAGATGAGAGCAAACACGAGCATCTGTTGTAGATCTTCAAAGGTAGAATCTTCATCAATTTCTTCGATCAAGAAACGCATCATGAAACTACTTGGATCTCTGCAATCAAAGATAACAATTATGCCGATCGTTTGAAATTATTTTCTCAGAAACAGCACGGAGGTGAACTTAAAGCAGGCCACCATCATTTGTGATTGTCAAAGACCAGTATCTACCCTTTATATGTGACCCAACATATATGAAATAACAAACCTGTGAAAGTTTAAGCTCAATCGGTCATTGGAGTCACAAGAAAATAGTGTAAAAACATAACCTTACATATTTTCAAAGTTTTCAATCAAGTTTTAGACTTTGGGAGTCAATGGTAAGCGTGTAATTGCAATGTTGCCTAAAATGCATGCTACACCAGGCCTGATGCCTCATATTTGAAAGGGCAAGGCAGGGCACTAAGGCATTTTCTCCTAGGGGCACCTCTATGAGGAAATTGTACATTTCTATTGTACATTTTAAGGGGCACCAGGGGGAACGGAGGCAATGGCCTCCATTGCCTCCATGAAGTATATCAAGCCTGCTACACTACACGGAGACATTGACTCCAAAATAGCGCAACCAAGACTTTTGTGATGATGACGTCAGGTGAATTGGGTTAATACCTTTAAATACAAAGATAATAAATCTTTGGCTCAGTGCTAAAAGGTCAATAACTGCAATTTCATACTCATAATGATCAAAAGGTCATTAAATGATAAATGCATATATAGAATTTGAAGAAAAAAATTAATCAAAATCAACAAATAGGCCTAAATGTTTTCCTTAGAAAATTAATATTTCTTTGCGGCGTGTCGTGGCCGAGCGGTTAAGAGCACCGGACTCAAGCTCTGGTGTTTCTGATCAGCAGAGTGTGGGTTCGAGTCCCAGTCATGACACTTGTATCCTTGAGCAAGATACTTTACCATAATTGCTTTGTCCTTCAGATGGGACATTAAGCCGTAGGTACCGTGTACTAGGTTTGGTAGTGCACGTAAAAGAACCCAGAACACATCATGGAAGAGTAGGGGTTAACCCCGGTGTTTCTGGTTCACATAGCAAGCACCGTTGTTTACAGGTTTCCTCAGGCTTGCGAGCTACAGTGATTAAGTTCACTTGTGAGGCATCCTTGGTTTCATTACCAGAAATACATAATAATAATAATAGTAATAAATGCTTTGAAGACCACCCTTGATCAATAAACCCCATTTACCAGGAGAGCTCAAAATATGTAAAAGCAATTTTATGAAATCCATACAAATTGCACTAATTAGTAATTGCCTTTATAGTCCTGAGCAGACGAAATAACAATACAGCCAAAGTATGATGGAAGTTTGAAAGTAAACACTCACACAATGCCCATGTATTCTATGATGAACAGAGTAACGCCAAACTTCATTATGAAGAGTAGGATGAAGTCGATGATTTCTGCCGTGATGCGACGGTACAAGGAGGGCAGTGTGAACTCACTCGCTATATAAGGAAAAAATTATTCATGAATTAGACGAGAAAGACTCTGCTAGGGTCTAAACATCAGGCCATTAACTACTATTTATGCGTTTATACCATACTGTAGACCTGTCCTTTTGGTTGGTAAGCATCAGCTAATTCTATTTTATCATTAAAAAATCCAAAGTACTAAACCACAAGAGAAACTGACTGGGTAAATTTAAAGGCCCTATTGGTAAGATCGAAAAACACAAATTTTCACAGATTCACACATAACTTTCACATAATTTAAAGTAAGTAATGGTAGAAAGGGTTCCATAAAATATTCCTGCCTAAAATGCTATCGTTTCTGAGAAAACAGAAAACACATAAGGTCTCTTTTCACTTTTTTCTTGTGACCGCGATTACCAATTGAGCTAAAACTTTCACAGGTGTGTTTGTTCATGCAATGTTGAATCACACAAAATAAGGACACTAATTTTGAGCTGTTACCAAAAGTGTACAATACCTTTAAATTAGTTTTGGGTTGAACAAAGAAAACTGACTAGAGCGTGATTTGAACCTGCAACCTCAGGATTAATTTTGTGCATTGTTGCAGAATAAAAACACTGTGAAAACTGTTTCATTTGACTTGGCTTCGCCTTGTGAAATTGAATAGTTCAGATTTCACCTCGTGATTAGGTCCTGCTCCTATATTCTGCATCAATGCGCTCAAGCATCCAATATTTTGTAACTTATTATAACTACTCACACGTAGATCATTGTCATTTGACTGGTGGAACATGCTTCACCTGTCAGACCTTAATTTGCCATTTACTGCCGCTATCGTAAATAAAAAAATATATGTAGGACGGGTGCATCGATTTTCGATGCTCAATTCTCAGCATTGTTCTCGAAACAAGGTCATTCCACGACGGACAAGGTTAGTGTCTACATGGCGTCATCAATGCTATTTAGATTAGAAGGTGTTTTTAGAGTATGTGGACGAGTTTCCGTGTCTATATTATGTATGTTTATTGTGAAAATCTTTCAAATTACAATGATCAATGTGTGAGTTACATTGTAAATACAAAACAGAATAAAAAAATGTACATTTCATTTGAATGCATTGTCACACTCACAGAAAACTCATTCGGTGATCTGGCTTTAAGTTTAACAATTACACGGCGAATAGTCAAGATTTCACCTCGTGATTATAATCTGCCACAATGCACTCCTATATATTCACCAACTTATTAATTATAATAAAATTAATATTTATCAATCATATCCCTAATAAACCATCTGCCGGACCTGTTAACTGAGGAATTTGAGGCTGAGCTTGCTGCTGTTGCTGCTGTGGCACCGCAGGAACAGTCGGTGGTTGCTGAAACGTGAATGGAAACTGCCCTGATGCTGCTGCTGGTACTTGCATCTGCTGACCCGGAAAAGGGGCGGGGTCCTGGTTAGCAACCCCACCCATTGATGGGAATCCTAGTGGAGTGGTAGTAGCTCCCCCCGGCGGAGCGAACTGAGGCATCGGCGAAAACGGGGAACCAAAGAAGCACGGCGCCATCATTAGAGCATGCTGAGAGCAATATTGCATCCACTGATGTGTGCGATACTGCATCAACCATTGGGAAACTTCTTTGGTGTAAGCCTTGCAACTGCTGGGCTTTTTATTCTCTTCTTCATGTTTAATGTCACCAGAAATCGTGTCCATGTTTTCTAAAGTAGGTTTAGTCTCAGTATTTTCGTTTCCTTGCAGTTGTAGTTTCCTTCTCACCACTGCTGGCTCTTCTTTCTCCATGTTGCTGAAGATTTTAGTAAGAATACAGAGGACCGAATATGGACTAAACAACCAACCAAAACCTGAAAATCATAAAAAATTAAAGAGCGAATTAAACTTAGCCCACACCAAATTTGATGCTATACTTTAAATACATACTAGTCCCAAGTTTCAGTTTTAGTCAAATACCGTAAACGACCGTCATCATAAGGGGGACTCAGGCGTAAGCTTAACCCCAAATGATACCCTCTCAATATCAGAATCTGAGGAGTAAATAAATAAGCTTGTGCCAGTCACTTAAAAAATAAATAAATAATAAAACAATATAATTTTGTTCATAAAACGAACGTGCTAATATTTAGTGACGGTCGTGTGCGGTATTTCACTAAAACGTGCGCTTGATCTTTTCAAGATGGCGGCCTCCATGCGACAGTATTTGCTGTGTTTTGCGCAGGAACATATTGAATTTAGGCTGGCGGTAAGCTGTGATATATGTTGTTAGATATTACACAGTTTATGTGAAATGATTCCAACTTGGTCGACCATTGAAAATCAGGAGTGTTTTAATAATAATAATAACAATTATTTAGTTAATAACTTGGCTGGTAGGCATGAATTCATTTTCATGGCCTTTTGTTTTGACGTGTTAACTTAACGTGTAACTTTAATTTGTCATGTTTATTGTTTGTCATGACTATGACATGCAATTTCGGTGATATTAAACACCGGAAAATACTCAGTCATGAGTCATGACAATTTAACAATTTTGTAAATAGATTCTTTAAAACAACAAACAGATTCTTCTTCTTAATCTTAAAAAGTCACAGTCATTGCTTATTTTACGCAACTCTATAAATAATAACTATAACTTGTTATCGTCTTTTAACTTATTATAAGGCTTTATATATGAAGTTGGGAGCACTCACATTTTATTGCAAAATATGGTCGGATGGTCAGACCTTAGCCCTGGTGTGGTAGGATGTCAGTGCGGAAACCAGTCATCTCGCCCCGCCCCGGCAAAGTCGCCCCCCACAAAGTCACCCCCCGCAAAGTCGCCCCCCAGCAAGCTCGCCCCCTCCAGGTACAAAGTCGCCCCCTCACAATGTCGCCCCCTGACAATGTCGCCCCCTACAATTACAAAGTCGCCCCTCGCAAGAGTCGCTCCCGACAAAGTCGCCCCCTAACAAAGTCGCCCCCCTGGGTTATTGACTACAACGGTGAAGAAGAGTTCTTAGAACATGTAGAAGATTAGGCCGTGTCCGAATCGGTGACTTCGGCTACAGCTACAGCTAGATCAGCGCGTCTGCCAGTGTTGAAGAATACTATAGGCAGACGCGCGCGATCTATAGCGGTGTAAACAACCCCTAGATACAAAGTTACATTTTCTTCTAATAAAAAAAGGAAGGTATAATTAGGCATCAATTGATATATTGCATCAGTTTATTTTTTTCAATTCAAAGAAAAAGTCACGGTACCTCGATAACTGGTTCTACTTCCTTCCTCCATGTTGTGACTCAAGCTCTAGATACAATTAATTAAGTTAAACAATCTAGATGGTTGAACCACTCACAGACTCACAAAGCCTACTGCCACCCCACGGGTCGGCCGCGCCGGTAAGCCTACACAGGAGGTGCCGCACTTTTGTTATAAAACCATGCTTGCCCCACAGAGTTGGCTGCGGTAAAGTTTGAAACTAATAACACATCTATTGTCCCATCCCCAAGTGACAGCTAAGTGATGGTTTGGAAAGACAGAAATTAATACACAGCCAGTGGTCGTACCCAAGACATTTTCATTTGGGGGGGGGGGAATTGAAAAAAGGGTTATTTCTGTTGATGCCACAGTTCAGTGACAATTTTTAAAAAATGTCCTAAGTACGATAATTAAAAAATTGAAATTTACTGCTGACGCATTTTGCGTGGGTAAAGAAATGACAATTTCATCATTGTTCCTTCGTGAACCAATCCAGGCAAATTTGACGTCCTATGCGTTTTAATGTTTTCACGAACAGCCAATTTGGAAACGGTTTCACGAGTGACCAAAGTAAAATCCATTCTAATATCTCGGATTGTGTGTTCTGTCGGGGGCAGCAACTCCATCGACTTCCGGGTAATTTCATCAAAATGTGCGAGCCAGTGTAGTTCAGAAAAGTTCAATAGGGACGTCAATTTCCATTTTATTTTCAAAAATAGTGTCATCCAAATTATAAAATTTTATAAACATTTTCGCAATGGTACGGGACCTTTATACCCTGGACTCCATCGCGTTGTATGCAACGGAGGAGTCCAACCTGGGCTTGTCAGACCTGTAATGCATGATGGAGTAGAATTAGATTCTCCTCCATGGTCAGACAGTGTCACTTTTATTATGCCACTGTCTTTGAAACTTCAAGAATAAGTTTTTCAGAGATTCTGTGCATGATCATTCATATTGTTATTGAGGCTTATTTTGATTGCGGCAATCAAAATAACTACAGGTGATTTGTGGGGTCTTCAAATGCCATTTCCTCATTTTTTGTGTGACAATTCAGAAGGAAATATTTATGTGGGTGATTCACTGATTGGTACTGGTACAGTGACAGTACAGTCATGACAGTACTGATATTTACTTTATTACTGTATATTTAACACACAGTTCAAGTGATTCTAATTGTATTTGGTCAATCTTTTTTGGCGTGTCGTGGCCGAGCGGTTTAGTTCACCGAATCCAAGCTCTGGTGTTGTCAGCTAGCAGCAGAGTGTGGGTTCGAATCCCGGTAATGACACTTGTGCCCTTTGAGCAAGGCACTTAACCATAATTTCTTTGTAACAAGTTGGGAAGGTAGTGCATTCTGCTCTACCAGCCAGGCTCCTAGTGGATGATACCCATGCCTACATCCTTATGGACTGTGAAGGGGGTAACCCTGTTTCAGCCCCAGGAGTAGGTTGCAACGTGCCCCTGGTGGCAGTTGATTTGGGTCGATAGCCCAAATCAGTTAAGTGTAGATCTCACCTTGAAGTGGCCGTCCGGCCTTGTGATGTTAGGCAATCTTTCATAAAAAAAATTGGTGAATACAACTTATTAGTTTTTCAAGTTAAAAGCTCAATTATATACAAACTTTACAATCAGTGAGCTTTTTATTACTCTTAAGCTTGAAAAATAGATTTCGTTCATCAATAATGGCCGATCCTGTATTTGTTTTTAAATCAAAATTGCCTGAACTGTGTGAAATTAATTGCTTTAAATAGTTGTATTTTTCTCATTAAATTTTAGGAACTAAAGGCTATTACTTCATTGTTTGGTATCAAAGCAGAGTTGAACGACACAGAGTATGATCAGCATGTAAGTTTTTGTGGTGTCTGTAGACTATTTCATTTTGAGAAAATGGAATTAGCTGATTGCAAACTGCTTACCAACCAAAAGGACCTACGGTATTCCAACCTCCAGAAAACTACTAAAGATCTGAGTTTTGTAGGTAAATGGACACAGCTTCACCCATATTGTAACAGGCATGGCATCAGTTCTAGCAAATATGAAAGGCTTTGAATTGTAAAAGTGTCATTTTATGCTTATGTTTGGAGCGTTGGAAAATCAGGTGAGACCCAGTTCTGTTAAGAAGAATACGTGAATTAACTTTTAATGTCAGATGATAGGCACGTACAGTCAGTAACACCATTATAATAAAAAAATTATGATATTAACTCTCATATAGCACAATTCCAAAGAATGATCATTGCGCTTCAAACATTATTACCCCTGGTCACTGGGCCATATATTTCCTTCCTTAAACCATCTCAGCTCCCTGGGGAGTATACAGCCTGTGCTGCCAAATATGTAGCGCACCAAGCTAAATCAATCACAAGAACCATCTCTGCCCTCACAGGTACCCATTTACCCCTGGGTGATGAGATGCAATTGTAGTTAAGTGTCTTGCTCAAGGACACTTGGTGTCATGACCGGGATTCGAACCCACACCCTGATGACTCATCAACCAGAACTTGAGTCCGATGCACTAAACCGCTTGGCCACGACATGCCATTCAGCTGCTAAAATATAGTAATTCAAGACAAATGCAATGATGCTCAGGACATGCAGGAGTTCAGTTTGACATCCACAGAGCTTGAATTTGGGAGGGAAATCCACAAGTTCGCAGGGCTTGTAGCTCAAACTTTTTACTGGACCAGAAGTTATTTTACAAGACCAGAATCAAAATGAGTTGAACAAGTGCTAAGGGAAGATCTTTCTCATTTGTCTTATGTGTAAGTGTACTTTACATACTCAACAGAATTGAAAGATATTTTATCAGATTCATAGTCAACATTTTTCCACAAAGATATTACACATTGAGGTTTTATTATTCAATTGATAAACAGAAGACCACCGGGCTTGTCCGGTCTTGAGTTTACTTGCCTGCAATCTAGTGTTAATTTTGAGCCCTGATCCAGAAATTCTTTGTACGAACTAGAACACTGAAATTTGTTTGGTCCTTTTTTTCGTCTACAGAATCCCTTTCTTCTTCTCAGACTTCCCTCGGAATCCTGTGCACACAAAATCATGGGAAGAACGATGCTGGGTCGCTTCATGATAGAAGTCTGGGGTCACGAGAACTCTTGGTCCGAACTCTACGAGTCGCTCAATAAAGTTCCCGAAGAGAACAAGGCACCGTACAACCTTTCGGAGACAAGTTTCTGTTTTAAAATGCGGACACTCGGGAAGAAGCTTGGAATGGAAGAGAAGTTGGCCACGATCGAGAGTCTGGCACAGTGCCTTGACTTCAAAGCTAAAGTTGAATTGAGGAATCCCGAGCACGTGTTTCATGTGTACGCCGATTATGGCTTGACACCTAATCAAGGTCCGGATCAACCGTACAAGGTTTACTTTGGCCGCTTGGTGAGTATCGCTGTACAGCGTCATGGTTCTCCCAATGCACAAGCTAGTGTCTCGGGCCAATACATGCGAATTGCGTGCCCATACGCGCAAGTTTTGACTAGGCACAAACAAATATATATCACAAAAACCATCAAGAGAAAACCATATAGAATGCTCCAGATTGCACAGTAGGGCTTTTAAAACCAAGATAAACACCAAGTAGAAAACATTCCGAAGACCTTGTTTCAATTCAGCGTGCTTCGGCCAAACATCCAAAAACTTGGGTCCAGAATGCCACACAGTTTTGAAAAATCCTGGGGAGAACCCTGAGCGTGTAAAATTTGTCAGGAGTTTTCTTCCCTTCAGACTTGAACTTACCAGTGGGTTGGGCCTGAATTTGGGTGAACAATCCACAAGACTGCATGGCTTGTAGCTGGCAGCATATTTACTGGACAAGAATTATTTTGACAAGACCAGAATCAAAATGAGAAAAGACTATACTTAACTGCTTTTATTGGAACAACACAAACGGAAGATTAATCTCTTTATTTGTCTAGTGGGTAAATATACTTTGATACTTAAAGGAACATTACAGAATTGGTTTTTGCTAACACTACAGTTGCTGGCAGTGTAAGCACTCTATATAATCCACCATATACATAAACTGACAAACCTGTAGAAGTTTGAGATCGATCTGCCATCTGGGTCACAAGAAAATAGTGAAAAACGATTACACATTTGCATGTGTTATACAATGCATGAATAAAACGCTCATGAGCGATAAACTCCAATCGGAAATTAGTTTTATTTATTTCGCATCAAATATGGCATTTCAGACAGAAATATTTTTAGGGATGTTTTCTACTATCATCATCATTAGACCGTGTAAGTTTTATGTAAACCTGTGATCTTAAAGAAAATTTTAATTACCAGTTCTGTAACGTTCCTTTAACAGAATATCACACTCAGAGTCAACATTTGAACATCATTTTTAAAATTTAATTTAAAGTAATTACTCAGTGGACAACATGTGTTATTATTCAATTAGAAAAGCACTAGACCGCTGGATTTGTCCGGTCTCGAGTTCACTGGCCTAACACTAAAATCAATGACCTCCGACCTGCGGTCCAGGGTGAATTTCGTGCCCTGTTGAGTTACAGGACAGTTCAAAATTATCGCCACGCTCTCGACCGAGCGTTCAAATCGAAAGCTGAGGAGGGGGGAGGGGGGTTGGGGTGTCTACTGGACTGAATATCTAAAATGTAAAAATTCACAGGTTTCATGAAGATGTTTTTTCCAATGACCAGATCGCCGAGGGCCAACGTCAACTGGAACAGCAATACTCCATCAAGAAGCGTCACTTCATCGGCAACACAAGCATGGATGCCACCCTCTCACTCCTCATGGCAAACCAAGCCAAGGTCAATCCCGGTGTGGTGACCTTTGACCCGTTTGTTGGCACGGGGAGTCTGCTCATAGCCGCCGCGCATTTCGGGAGTTATGTCACGGGGGGTGACATCAACGCGAATATTATTCACGGTCGGGGGAAGACGAGTAGAAAAGGAGTTCCCCGGTACAGAGGTAAAGGCTGTTGACATTTGGTGTTTGTTTTGTCAAGTTTGCTGCATGGTGGCTCTTCTGCCTTCCTTTTATGTGCGGTCGAGTGGACCATATTCAAGTTCTGTCATTCACAGAGTGTGGGTTCGAATCCCGGCCTGGCTGGTCACAAGATACTTTAGCAGTGCAAGGCCTGAATAGCCAAGTAGTATTTGGCAAATTTCTTGGCATGTCTTATTATTATTAAACCAAGGGACCCTCAAACGTGACTAGCAGTGTAACATCTAGGCCTGAAGTTACCTATGTGGAGAAGATGATGCATTACAAATAGTCTGGTCTCATTTTGCAAGAAGCGCGTACATTACACGTGCACACGCTCCACAGAGATACTGTATAAAGCATACATAGGTCAACGGTTTGTTGTTGACTGCTTGTTTCTGTGACAGTGTATACAAAATATCATGTCAGAAACATTAGAAGAAAACCTTTATCTTACTATGTAATACTTTTGTATCAATTTTTTATTAAAAAAACACCCGCCTTTGTAAATATTATACAGTCATGCAAGTTATCATGACCTCTAACGCTTTTCCAATGGACGGTTAGCTGGCATGGTATGCTGAAAGTCGATACTGCTTTAATAGAGCGCCTTTGAAGTTATAAACGATTCGAATATAAAAAATATCATACAAGTTCCAGGTTCTTTAGATCCTTAAGACAGTTTTCAGGTATTTATATTGTTGTTTGGTTAAACTAATACACCCGCCTTTACTCTTTAAACAAAATGCATTTTGAAAGCAAATCACGGTCCGGATTCCAATGTGTGGTTTCACGTGATGGATGCGCGCACAGAATAGACAGGCTTCAAACTTTACATGCACATTGTCAATAATACAACAAGTCTAACATGTCTGAACGTGAGACTCGCGGCGTACAAACTTTTTGTAATGGAAGAAATGTCAGTTTTAGATTTGGGAGGAAAACCCCAAACTTGGGGAAACCCACTCAATCAAGTAGGGACTGAAAAACCCAAATCCACATGCAAGGGTCCGGTCCAGGGCCCAATTTCATAGAGCTGCTTAAGCAGAAAATATTGCTTAACAATGGTCTGCTAAGCAGAAATGAGCAGGATACCAGTCACAAATTGTACATGTGACCTGGGAGTTTGGCTGGTAACCCTATTCTGGTAAGCATAATATTGTTGTGCTTAGCTACTTTTTGTGCTTAAGCAGCTCTATGAAATTGGATTCGAACCAGGGTCCACAGAGGGAAAAAAAGGCTTGGAAGATGCCACTGAGCCAACCTGAACGCCTCATAGTGTCCATTCTATGTGATTATCTTCAGGTGACGATGAGAACATCCGAGCGAACTTGAGACAGTACGGCTTGGAGCATCTCTACTTGGATGTCCTCGTGTCCGATTTCTCTAGTCAAGTGTGGAGGGAGCGGCCTCTCTTCGATAACATCATCACCGATCGTAAGTTGCTTTTTCATCTTAAAACTCTGTTCCATGAAAGTTGAATTTGGAATCAGGAAAACAATAAATGAAGCCTAATTTAATAGATGTTAAAAACCTACATGTACTTGAACGAAAATGGGAACAGGAGATCTTTGCTGAAATTCATTTAAAATGTTTTCAATCAATAAGGAAATTGAGTTCACATGATTGTAAACAGATATTAATTGTGTCAAAAACAATCATTTTGAATACCCTTCTCCAAAATCTTTTCAGAAAGATTCGCGAAATTCCATGTTACTTCATCACTCATTTTACATCATATGTATAGCCGCTTTGCTGCAGCATGGAGGTATAACAAAGCAACATCCCACACATGACCTGAAAGTATTGTCATTTTGACGCACGCCGTCAACAGCAAAATTGTTTCTAGTTTTTCAAAAACAAGTTGGGGCCTAATTTTTTTATCGGTTATTTCAAAAAATTCAGAAGTGTATAAATATCAAAATTACAAGTAATTAATAAATAGTATTCCTGTAAAAAAAAAAAATCGCTCAAGTAGCTGTTTAATATCATCAGAGTTAGAATATTATTTGTGTTTTACCCTACACCAATGTTTTTTTAAGTACTGTTATACTCGGTACATTCCCTGAGTGATGTGAACAAAAAAAATGACAGGCTTTTTAATACTCGGGTGGGATGTGAACCCATTACCATTCTAGAGCAGGTACCACTATAGTTGCCCGGTACAAAGAGACCAGTTCGAATCCTTGATAGCCCTTTTCACACTACCAAGCCAATTCCCAGGAAATCAAACCCCAGGAAATTCCTGGGGAATTTCAACCCCACTGCCACCCCATGTTTCGTTTCACACCCGATGCACTTTTCCTGGGAAGAAAAACAAAGAAAGCAGAATCGAGATTCGGGACTTCAGAATGTACTCTTTATTTAAGCAGAACTTCTTTATAACAGTGCTCTTTATAATGAGGGTTGACTTTAGTGGGTACCGCATCTGCTCCAGAAAAGCAAAGGTCATTGGGTTCGAATCCCACCAGAGTAAAAAGCCTGTGGATTTTTCTTTACAGCACTCGGGGGAAAAGTACACAGTGCTTAACACCACATCGGTGGAGGGTAATTTAACCCTTTCATGCACCATTTATTTTAGTGATAAATTGATCATATGGACACATTAATTGTTTACTTGTTTTTTTGCAAATGGCGACCCCCCAAAAAACCAGGTCACAATAGCACCCTCAAGAGTCCTCTTTCCCATTCTGAAAACTGTGTGGCCGTGCGATTTGTTGTTTTACAACTATTTTTCTGAAGGGATTTAAACCGGTCGGCGCATGAAAGAGTTAACACAAATGAGCATACTTCACTGCTGTAATGATTTATAGTATTCCACCTTGACTTTGACCCCATCCACGACCTTTTTCAGCTCCATATGGTATTCGTGAATCAACTAGAAAGATCGGCAGTGCAAAACCCCCAGAACCACCCACAAGAACTGATGATCAGTAAGTACAAGTGTTCTCTTTGCTGACCTGACAAACACAAGGCCAAACTACCATCTTACTTTATTGATGATTATTGCCAGCTATTCCGTGCTCACCTGCGGAATTAATTTTTGGAATTTCCGGAATTTTGTTGTTGAGAATATTGTTGTCCGATGAAACCATGACTTAGCCAAGTAAAGACAACGAACGTTTTCATAAAAGGTTCTGTGTTTTCTTTTTTCTCTTTCGAGAAAATGTGGCTTTTGTTCACCATGATTCGGCCAAACCTTGGCTGTAAGCCACGGCCGAAAATTGGCCATGTCATGCTGGAATACAATGGTGGCAGCCTAGTGATCTGTCATAACCCTTGTTTGTCCAGCCAAGGGACAAAGATCTGGAAATAGGGATTACACAATAACCCCCTGTAAAAAAAAGGGAGATTTGGAGCATGATTTCAAGTGCCTTTTGTCCCTCTTTGTTACGGGTCAAACAAAGCGTAACACGGTGAGTGTGTGCACTGTGCACTCTACACAAAGGAAAGGGAGATTTGTAGCATGACATTTCAGTACCTTTTGTCCCCCTTTGTTACGGGTCAAACCAAGCGTCACAGGGTGAGTGTGTGCACTGTGCACGCTACGCAAAGGAAAGGGAGATTTGGAGTATGACGTTTCAGTGCCCTTTTTCCCCCCTCTGTTACAGGGCAAACAAAGGGTAACATGGTGAGTGTGTGCACTGTGCACGCTACACAAAGGAAAGGGAGATTTGGACTATGACATTTAGTACCCTTTGTCCCCCCTTTGTTACGGGTCAATCGAAGCATCACAGGGTGGGTGCATGAACTGTGCACTCTACACAATGGACTGCCAGGCATGTTTACACGTCTGCTGCAGCAGTAGAATAAATAGCAAGACAGGTTCTCATAGAACAAAATCTACACAGCAAAGTAGATATACACATGGTGTTTTACCGCAAACCGAATATACATGTTCATTTAAGATACAGATGATCTTTCTGAAATGTAACACTTTGTCATATTTTGCACGGTTTCTCAATTCAGGTCTGATCAGCACATTCCAGCCAAGACTTCCTACGTCCTGTCAGATATCTTCACTGATCTGCTCAATTTCTCAGCTCAGTATCTCTGTTTACACGGCAGGCTAGTCTATTGGTTACCTGTATATAGACCAGAGTAAGTCCCCAAAAATCAGAATTGACTGTATTTTTGTACCACATGAGGGCGCTTTCAACAGCTGATTTCCTTGCATCACATTAGTAGTTTTGTCTTATTTTGACAGCCTGTACAGTATGTATTTTGGGTTTTTTGTGGCCAAATAAATAATAACAACAATGGAAAAATAAGAAAGAAGTTTGTATTACTTGTTTCGCATCACGTAAATTTGTTTCACACAGTCAAAAATACTGCAAATTCTCCAGCCTGGGTTATCTCTGGCTTGGCATCAAACAATTCCCCTGTATTGTAAACTCACTATCTCAAAGTTTGGATTGTTATACGGTTGATATAGAGAGTTCCCACTTGACGTCACACGGTGTAAAGTCCACTATCTTTACGGGCAATGATGGGCACTTTTTTAGCGCACAACTCTGTGTTATGCGTAAATTTAATGCTTTCTTAAGCTACATGTTCTGGAAGTAAATGCCTTTGTACAATCATTCTGTAGTATTCTGTTACTTTTCAGAATACAGAATACTGCAAACCTCGCAATTTAATGCTTTGTTAAGCTACATGTTCTGAAAGTTAATGCCTTTGTGCTATCATTCTGTAATATTCTGTTACTTCTCAGAATACAGCAAACCTCACAGTTTAATGCTCTGTTATAAGCTACATGTTCATGTTCTAAAAGTTGATGCCTTTGTACTGTCATTCTATAGTGTTCTGTTACTTCTCAGAATACAGCAAACCTCACAGTTTAATGCTCTGTTATAAGCTACATGTTCATGTTCTAAAAGTTGATGCCTTTGTACTGTCATCCTGTAGTATTCTGAATACTGCCCGGAATACAATCTTCAAGACTTGCAAAACACTTTCTCAAACACTTTTATTTCCTTCTTAAAGATACACTGAGGCCCAGATACCCCACCATCCATGCCTCAAGTTGATCGCAAACAGCGAGCAGGCTCTCAGTTCATCTATGGGCAGACGGCTGATAACTATGGAGAAGACTAGACACATAGAGGTAGGCACTTGTTCTTGTAGGGCCCCGTCACACGAGGCAACTTTTACAGGCAACTTGGAGGCAACCAACTTCAGTGCATGCTACAGAACCACTTAGGTAGCACTTGAGTAATTTTTCGGACAGTGTCTTACGATCCCCCCCCCCCAAAAAATGTGAACATTCAAATGTGAATGCCTTTTCTTCATGGAGATTGCCTGGAACTGGTTACTTGTAAACTGCCTCGTGTGACATGGGCCTTACCGTACAGCAGATGCATGCAGGTCAAGTTTTTCTGCCAGCAAAACTATTGTACACCTAGACAAACCCTGAAAGAAAAAAGCAAACACAGGTTATTTTCTAAGAAAGTGTTCTAAGATATTTGACCTGGACACTTTTCTTGTTAATACTCGTTCATTTCTCTGTACAGGATCTTGAGGAAGATGCGGCTGCAGAAATCAAAGCAGACTGTTACCAGGACCACAATTCTATCAGGGAGAAGGTTATTGGTCTACAATTCAGGATCCAACGGATAAAACAGACATGTAAAACATGACAGGCTGGATTCGTGTAACATACGGACAGTGGGAAAAGCAGGCAGAGAGATTTGTGTCGAGTTATATTTTGTTGGAATCTGACTACACCAGGGAGAAAGGAAACGGTCTACAATTCAAAGTCTAATGAGTGAGACAGTCACTGTCAAACATGGCAGGCTGGATGTTCAGTTAGTGGATAAGCGGGCAGAGCGACCCAACTCGGCGTCCAACGTATGAGACAGATTTCATTTCATTTCATTTATTTATTCTGGTTGTGAAGCCAAGGACTCTCAGAAAAGCGAACTTAATCACTGTATTAGCCAAGAACCCAATGGAGAGAAGACAAGGAAGGAAGTTTCAGTTTTAGATGTGGGAGGAAAACCATAGAGAATTATTCCACGGAAAACCAACGCAGTCAGGTAGGGACTGAAAAACCTAATCCACGTAGTGCCCCCGGCGTGATTCAAACCAGGGTCCTAGAGGTGGAAGGCGAGGAAAGATACCGCTACGCCAACCTGACCACCCTGATTGAACATCCATTATATTAGGACAGCTAAGCAGATTTGGGTCTTGAAGGGATTTGTTGGAATCCATAAAAAATGTAGAATTCAACATGTTCGAATCCATATAAAAGAATACTCAAATTGTTGGAATCCGTAGAAAGCAATACTCATTGTGTTGGAATCCATTTCAAGTAATGTTGGAATGCATAGAAAGTTATAGCGAACATGTTGGAATCTATAGAAAGAGTAATACTGAACAACACACAACATGTTGAAATCCACAATAGGGCAATACTCAACATGTTGAAATCCACAGAACGAGAAGTACTAGAAATACTCAACATGTTGGTATAGATAGAGAAATACTCATCATGTTGGAATGTATAGAAAGATTAACACACAACATGTTGGAATCCACAAAAGAGAAATACTCAACATGTACTCCTAAGTTACAACAAAATTTACTTGACTGAAATACACATTACTCCCAAGTTTCCAGTGAAATAATTTGCCAGGTGTTGTTTCAATTGATCATAATTTTGACCGCTTGAGGGCACTTTCATCAGGGAATGTCTTGCATCACAATCACAGTTTCATCTTATTTTAATTGCCTGTATGTAGTAGTTTTTTTTTTTTGAATTATCAATCAAATACATAACAAAAAACATAACAAAAATTTAATGTTTTGTTTACTGTTTTTCATCACGTGAAATTGGTCCACTTACGCCCTCACGCGGTAAAAAATACGGCGAATTGATACCTCACTATAATAAGGCTTTACTCGACATGCAATGCCTAAAAACCCATAAAAAACAAGAGAAATACACACAATTTTCTGTCCTTTATCTTTTGTTACAATACCAAAACTCCTATTTATTTCATGTTCTTATAAGTGATTGTCTTGGACGTGGTTTATCCAAGAATTATTATTGTTTTTAAATTTAAATTAAATTATGTCATATACTGTAATTATGTGCATGTGCTTTTCAATGATCAATTTGAATAAAATCTACAATCTTAACCTGTATTGATGTGTCGAACCTGCATTACTTTATCAAACCTGAAGAGCTATTATTGTAATACAACCTACTGTACCACAAGAGGGCGCAACAGATTCTTCTCAGCCAACGTCACAATATTCTTGTATTGCTCCCTTGCACAACGCCCAGTGCACTTACACAAACCTATCCTGTCCGCCATTTTGGTAGTCAAAATGTTAACAAAGGAATTGACTCACAAAATGGTAGAAATGGTGGACGCGCATTTTGCGAAGGTGCGTTCCGCGTTGTGCAAGGGAGTCAATAAAACCCAGTGAATTTTGCCTACCAACTGCCCCATGATTATTTTGGGGACACTACGTGGCAGCAGACTCTCAAGTTAACTCTAATTGTTCTTTGGAATGTAGGCATCCCTCAGAACAATGTAAGCAATGGAATATAGACCTCGTGCATTGACGTCCAGCCCAAAGTTTTAGCCGGGATTAGGTAAAAGGGTGTCCAAATTTGCTGGAAATTTAAAAACTGGATGTCCAAATTGTTCACTTACAATACATTTACATGTAAGTGACAGATATAACAGGTTGTCCAAATTTAAAACAGGGTCTCCAAAAGACACCAAGACACCCCTCTGGCTAACACTAACATCCAGTCGCCATCTTAGAGGTAAACCGATAATCAATGGAAATGCACAGATTTATATGCAAAGCGCAAAGGATAGACCAATGAGCAAATAATTTAACTTAAATTTCCACATTGCGTAAATAAATTAATGAACATTCGAAATCCACTTATTCATATTGAAACTGGACTTTTCGTCAGAAAAACAGAGAGTACATTTTGTGCCTGGCAACCTTCGACATTTTGGGCAAAGTCTGCACAAGGACCATTTGGGAAAAAAAATTAGTCAAAACTGCCCAGTGTTACCGCTAACTAAATATATATTGATACCTCACCATGCAATGCCTCAAATCCTATATGCCCGGTACTCATGAGCAAAAGATACAACGGTTACCAGGCAGTATCAGCCACTTGTCAACAAAGTGTCGGCATGTGCGCTTTGCCTTGGGCTTGTGTTCAAATCGAAGATTATAGAGCATCAAAGCAAGATTGGGAACTTGGGCTGACTGATGTGCACCGGACGCCATTTCAGTAAGCAAAACCTTTGGATGCGACAATAGATCAGTGGAGACAATGACCATTGCTATCAATCATGTCAATTATATAACAAAACGCTTGCTGAAATGGCGCCCATGCGTGAATCAGGTTCCAACAATAGATAGAGCTCCAGTTGCCTATTTTGTGCCTTAGGCGCTCTGTAATCTTTGGTTCAAATAACTATGTGATGAGTCACATCATCTACTACCGCGGTACCATTTGCAAGTAATATAATTTGTTTGGACTATAATATGCCCTTATAGTGAAAAAAAAAATCAACAAGTTCTTCATACACTTTCCAGAGACCATTACATTTTATACCCAAAAGTACACCAAACTCTGTTGTACAAGCCTCAAATCAAGGCCCAATTTTCACGGAGCTGGACCCAATTTCACGACTCTGCTTTACCATAAGCCAAAATTCAGCACTTACAGAAGCGTACAAATCCTGCTTAACATATTTCACAGGTAAGCAAGGATCTTTTACTTGTGTGCGTGCGTAAATGATGATACTCAGCCTTTGCTTAAGACACAGCTAGCGCTGAAATTCTGCGCTTACTCTGCAAGCGGAGAATGGTGACCGTAAGCGCAGAATTATGTGGTAAGCAAACCATTAAATTGGGCCCTTATAAGCAGAAAATAGTGCTCAGCAAATTTACCTGCTACCTGCTAACTAGTAAGCACAAATCAAATTGCAATCATAAGAAGAGTTACTGCTTATTTTCGCTGGTAATCCTTTTTTTTCTGGTAAGCAAGTTTAATTTGTGTTTAGCTTATTTTTATGCTTCAGCAGGTCTATTAGTCTTGGTTCAATCACTCTTGTGTGTTTTATCACCGAAGTTGATCGTTTCTGAAACACTAGAAGGTGCCGTTCCAAGAACATGACTTGCCGTCGAACAGCTATCACAAGAGCGAGGGGATTTACTGCAGTAATCAAAATGCCCTCTACTGGTGGGGTTATGGTAATGCAACGCATATTGCATAATGGTCGGTGACCATGTATGAACGTCTTGCACCAAGACTACAGCTCTATGGGCTCTCGGTTTAAATCACATACCTCAGCTTAGCCACAAATTCCGCTTAAAGCAATAAACTGCAGATAACCAGTCATAAACAATATACATACACTCAGCAATTTTGTTGGTAACCCGTTTCTGCTAAGCCAAACTTGTGGGTGCTTCACAGCTTTCTGACATTGAGTTATAAAACATACTGATAAAATTATACTCTTTAAAGAAAATCAAATGTATACAAAATTATAACAAATAAACTGTGCAAGATCTGGGCCCAATTTCATAGAGCTGCTTAAGCACAAAAAGTAGCTAAGCGCAATAAAATTTTGCTTACCAGAATAAGGTTACCAGCCAAACTCCCATTTCACATGTACAATTTGTGACTGGTATCCTGCTCATTTCTGCTAAGCAGATAACTGTTAACCAATATTTTCTGCTTACCAGCCAAACTCCCATTTCACGTGTACAATTTGTGACTGGTATCCTGCTCATTTCTGCTAAGCAGATAACTGTTAACCAATATTTTCTGCTTAAGCAGCTCTTTAAAATTGGGCCCCGTTTACATTTCAACGCTTGTTTATACAAGCAATTCGGTACTGGCCAGTTGTAAGAAACACACAGGACTTTATGTAGTCTTGGTGCAAGATGTTGTTAACCCTTAAGAGACCACATTGGCCACAAACGGCTTGTACCAAAATGCCCACAGCAGCCGCAAACAGCTGCAAGATCTGATCTACTTCCACTCACCTAAAAAGGTCAAAGTAAAGGTCATGACCTGAATTGGCATTTTCCAATGTTTCTCATGTTAACATAGTATCTATGTTTCTAAAAACAAAAACAAATTTCTGATTGATAGTATTTTTTTTCAGACACTTTTGCATGAAAAACAATTGTTTCAATAATCAACAACAAAACCATGTCTGGGCGTATGGTGATCATTATACAGAAATGAATGGTCTCTATTGTGGTTTCTGGTTACACAACCACCGCAAGTGCTATCAGTTTTGCTCGTCAGGAAGGTACAGAATGCCCTCTATTGGTGACCTCTGAAAGAGCTGAATTGCTATACAGTGTACAGTTATCAATCGGGAAGCAAAATGCGTACAAGAAATCTTACACCAAGACTGGGCTTCATGGAGCTTTAAAAAAAAAAATCATACAGAATTTTCCTGTTGGTTAAAAATAGGAGGTATAACCTTAAATTAATGATTTAACAACAACAAACCTGTAAGTTTGTCTTTCTTTCTTTTTTATAATGTGAAAACATTTAAAATACATTTCGGATTTGCAGTTTTCTGGTGGAATTAAAATGGATTTCCAGAAAGGTTATATCAAAATGGAAAGTTGTGCTCTGCTCCTTACAAAATTACAGCACCTATGGCAGGAAGATTTTGCCAAAAAAAAAAACCAATTACAAAGTACAACTACCCCCATGTTCTAGATAAAAGGAAAATAACAATAACAACAGGCATGTTATTTGGTATTTGGAAAAAAGTAGGAAATTGTATTTACCGTAGTAGACACATATGCATGGTGTAGGCTTCTATAGACTTTTCAGGCTATTTAAAGGTATCGTACACGTTTGGTAATGACTCCAAACAAATATTAGCATAACAACTTACTTGGTAACAAGCAACGGAGAGCTGTTGATAGTATAAAACATTGTGAGAAACGACTCCCTCTGAAGTAACGTAGTTTTTGAGAAAGAGGTAATTTCTCACTAAAATAATAAAAACTTCTTGCAAGAAGTTTTTATTCCTATATCTGAAAGCACACAAATTTGTACAACAAGGGTGTTTTTTCTTTCATCATTTTCTTGCAACTTCGATGACCAATTGAGCCCAAATTTTCACAGGCTTGTTATTTTATGCATATGTTGGGTTACACCAAGTGAGAACACTGGTCTTTGACAATTTCAAAACGTGTTCAGTGCCTTTAATCACAGTTTTTCTGAATTTTCCAAGGGCAAAAAAAATCGGAAATCAGACTAAAGTAGGAAGAATATCATGCCTGCAATAATCAAGCACTGGTTCTTACTTAAGCCTGGTTCATACTTCACGCCAATTGCTACAGCGAAGAAAATTTCCCTGCATCACAATTGGAAAATAATAATAGTTTCAGATTTATATTGCGCACATTAACATGTTTTAAATGCACAGAATGGAAGAAAACGATAAAGAGACAAGACCGGTCACCATGCCAGTGCCCAAACCACAGTATGGGGATACGTCCGAGAACTAATAGCCAAACTTATTACATAACCCTGCTGGCATCGTTAATGTTTTGATCTGTTCGCGTGTCGTGGCCGAGTGGTCGTGGCCGAGCGGTTAAGAGCACCGGACTCAAGCTCTGGTGTTTCTGATCAGCAGAGTGTGGGTTCGAGTCCCAGTCATGACACTTGTATCCTTGAGCAAGATACTTTACCATAATTGCTTTGTCCTTCAGATGGGACATTAAGCCGTAGGTCCCGTGTACTAGGATTGGTAGTGCACGTAAAGAACCCAGAACATTTATCGTGGAAGAAATAGGGTTTAACCCCGGTGTTTCTGGCTCACATTGCAAGCACCCTTGTTTACAGGTTTCCTCAGGCTTGCGAGCTACAGTGATTAAGTTCACCTATGAGGCATCCTAGGTTTCATTACCAGAAATATATAATAATAATAACAATAATAACACCTCTAGCCCTACCTAGGCATAACAGGATTGTTTGCGTCACGTAATTCGCTTCGCAATCACTTTAGCGAGAAGTGTGAACCAGGCTTTATACTGCAAAGTCAAGGCAGTCTTGCTTGAGACTACATGTAGGTCTAACAAAGTTGCATCAGAGGAGAAAACAAAACAAAAATGTGCAGTAATTGTCTGTGTGATTTCTCTTTTTTTTCTTCAAAATCTCCTTGAGCCTTCAATATTCTTGTGAAAGAAGTCAAGCAGTCACCAAAGGGAGAAAGAAAAAATTCAATTTGTTTACATATTTTTTTTATGAGAGATCGCCTTACATCACATGGCCGGACGACCACTTCAAGGTGAAGGCTACACTTAACCGATTTGGGCTGTCGACCCAAATCAACTGCCACCAGAGGCACGTTGCCACCTACTCCTGGGGCTGAAACAGGGTTTACCCCCTTCACAGTCCGTAAGGATGTAGGCATGGGTATCATCCATTAGGAGCCTGGCTGGTAGAGCAGAATGCACTACCTTCCCAACTTTTTCCCAACATTGTGTCCGAACTTGTAGATTTGTATTTGTGGTGATGCACAGAGTCTGCCAATCTGCAGTAGATAGTAACATCTGGGAGATTCTGGGTCTAGAATAAGGGGGGAATCCAGGCAGGTAAGACGATTTTCAGAAAAATGTTGACATCCAGCAAGTCTCATGATTGGATCCTGTATTATTTGGGACCGACTATCTATTAAGTTCTGTTTAGCTACTTAGTTTGTTCAGAAATGTTTTATGGCAGGTATTTCTTTTAATTTAATATGGCGTCTTGGATAAAGCTTGCAATGGACAAAACGTGATTCCTGTACTCATTGTCGCCAAATTGAATGTCCCTAAATTCCCGAGTGCCAATATATACAAGTACAGGTATTCAATTTGAAATCAGTAAAACTTGTGTTCGTTCCAAAACCTATAATTTGAAGATAAATTCATCAAAATAACAGTGATTACTACCTATAATGCATTATCATGCTGCGGCCATCTTTGTCTGGTTTCCGTATCTGCAATGGCCGAAATGAACACTGATTCTCACTACATCAAAAAGAGACCAGACTATGTTTTTGCCCTCCAAGCCTCTGTTCGGTTATATTGAACTTAAAGGCACTGGACACTATTGGTAATTACGGCTCCCTCTGAAGTAACGTCATTTTTGAAAAAAAAGTAATTTCTCAGTAAAATATTTGAATTCATTTCGAGACCTCACGCATGAGGTCTCGAAATCAAGCATCTGAAAGCACACAACTTCGTGTGACAAGGGTGTTTTTTCTTCCATTATTATCTCGGAACTTCGATGACCAATTGAGTTCAAATTTTCACAGGTTTGTTATTTTGTGCATATGTTGAGATACACCAAGTGAGAAGACTGGTCTTTGACAATTACCAAATGTGTCCAGTGTCTTTAATGGGAGCAAAAGAAGATGGCTACACCACAAGAACGGTTTTACAAAGACCTTGTGCAACTACGATGCAGATTGGGGCCCAATTTCACAGAGCTGCTTAAAGTACAACAAATGATGCTTACCAGAATAAGGTTACCAGCTGAAATACCATGCCATATGTACTACATTTGACTGGTATCCGGCTCAATATTTGCTTAGCAGACATTTTTAAAGTTATATTTTCTGCTTATAAAAGCAGCTCTATGAAAGTAAGGCCCAGGGCCCATTATCATGATTCTGCTTACAGTAAAGTAATGATTCTGCTTCCAGTGAAGGATAAATCAACACTTACGGTAGTAGACAAGTTTGCGCTTGACCATGTTGACGTAAGCGTACTTTACTAGTTAGTGACAAATTTGTGCTTATGCGTTTGCATGCTTCACGTGAGGACAGTAACAAAAATCCATGGTGAGCAGAGCTTTATAAGTCATACACAGCCCCCCCCCACCCCCGTTACTCTTCTCATTGCGTTTCATGGTCGAGCGGTCAAGCACACTTGACTCAAGCTCTGGTGTTTCTTATCAGCAGAGTGTGGGTTCGAGTCCCGATGGTGACACTTATGTCTCCTTTAGCAAGACACTTTAACCATTACAGCGTCATGCATGGGAGTGTAAAGCCATTACACTGCATGGGGTGTAAGCTGCTAGCCCCACTGCAAACCCCTCTGCATGGGATGTAAAGCCATTGGTCCCATGTGTTCTGATAATGCACGTGTAAGAATCTAGTATATTTGTCGTTACATAGTGCTATGTAAATAATTGGGTCTTTTGAATACAGCGACGCATACCTTGTTGAAATAAAATATATATACAACATTTATTAGGCGCTTAATACGGATGTTTCTAAGCGCACAATTGTCTGACTACACATTTTTTCCTGCAAGGTATGTGGAGCTTCGTTTGAAGTATGAGACCAATTCCTTTACATAGCACCATGCAATGGTTTACAAGGTGCTGTGGCGCAATATAAATAAGAGAGTGCCTTGAAACGCCCTCGGGTGTAATAAAACGCTATATAAAGAACTGTGTACTATTATTATTATTCAGGACCGTAAAAACATTACAATTTTTGGAAAGCTCTTTGAGTGAACTTTAAAAAGTCCAAAATTTACTTTAAGAGGCGTTTTGCGCGGCTGACTGCGCGTAGAGAACGCTCGTGATGGCCAAAATAATTGCACGTGATCTGATGACGCCAGCTGCACAAGATCAAACACCTCTGTCCGTTTTCGAAAACCATGGCTCAGGCTTAGCAACTTCCAGCTATTTAAAGTCCCATACCGAAAGTGTATGTTAAAGTTTAATTTGGGTTGAACAAAGAAAATTTACTAGAGCGGGATTTAAACCAACGACCTCCGGCACATTAGGCCGGAGGTCATTGGTTCAAATCCCGCTCTAGTAAATTTTTTAGTTTGTTCAACCCAAATTATTCTTCAAATTAACCAAGTCAGTTTCCCTTGTGGTTTATAACTTGATATTTTCAAAGTTTAATGACAGAGCCCAAGCCGGAGCCTAAGCTCAAGCCGAAGCCGGAGCCTAAGCCGGAGATGTGGTTTTGAAAAAAGCCTACAAACTTAAAGACATACAGTTATGAGGAAGTAATCTGTAATGAATCGATCATCTTTTCCAGATGCAGTACTTGATGCTCCGGTTCTTTCCTTTCGGCAAGCTGGGAACGTAAAACAGACACAAACGTTAATCACTGGCATGTAATAATAATAATAATGGCTTCTTATATAGCGCTCATATCCGTCACTCAGTGACGCTCAAGGCGCTTCAACATTCAGAATTTTCCTGCAAGGTTTGTGGGGCTACGTAATTATGAGACCTACTCCTTTACATAGCACCATGTAATGGTTTACAAGGTGCTGTGGTGCAATATGCAGCCAATCAAACCAGGAACACCGGGGCTAACCCCTTCTCTTTATGATAAGTACACTGGGTTCTTTTACGTGCATTACACAACACACAGGACCTACGGCTTTACGTCCCATCCGAAGGACGCAGCAATAATGGTTAACTGTATTGCTTAAGGACAAAAGTGTCACGCCTGGGACTCGAACCCAAACTCTGCTGATCAGAAACACCAGAGCTTGAGTCCGGTGCTCTTATCCGCTCGGCCACGGCACTGGGCTCTGATCTCAATTTCATAGAAGTGCTTAAGCAGAAAGTATTGCTAAAAAAATGTTCTGCTAAGCAAAAAAAATAGGCAGGATACCAGTCGCAGATGCCACATGTAGTGATCGAGCGGTAATGGGCACTGGACTCCAGTCAAGGCCAAATTTCATAGAGCTGCTTTAAGCAGAAAATATTGCTTAAACATTTTCTGCTTAGCAAAAATAAGAAGGATACCAGTCACAGATAGTACACATGACATGGTACTTTGGCTGGTAACCTTATTTTGGTAAGCATAATTTTGTTGCGCTTAGCTACTTTTTGTGCTTAAGCAGCTCTATGAAATTGGGC
This sequence comes from Plazaster borealis, assembly GCA_021014325.1. Lineage (NCBI taxonomy): Eukaryota > Metazoa > Echinodermata > Asteroidea > Forcipulatida > Labidiasteridae > Plazaster > Plazaster borealis. Next base: position 15,389,209 of record CM037455.1, on the reverse strand, counting down.
TCTGATCTCAATTTCATAGAAGTGCTTAAGCAGAAAGTATTGCTGAAAAATGTTCTGCTAAGCCAAAAAATAGGCAGGATACCAGTCGCAGATGCCACATGTTACGACGCACATTGGCTGGCAACCTTATTCTGGTAAGCATAACTTTGTTGTGTTTAGCTGCTTCTTTTTCTGCTTAAGCAGCTGTATGAAAATAGGCCCTGGTGTTTCTGCTCAGCAGTGTGTGGGTTCGAGTCCCGGTCTTGACAACTGTGTTCTTAAGCAAAACACTTAACCATTACTACTTCTTCCTACGGATAGACTAGATTGCCTTCATCCCAAGCGTTGCATAATGGACGTAAAAGAACGAAGTTACACTTATCGCTAGGAGAAGGGGTTGCCCCGGTGTTTCTGGCAGCACCTTGTAAACACTTATATAAGGTGCTACATCAATCCGTCTCATAATTCAAACAATTTCAAAAACCTGTCTTAAAAATGTTTCTTTGTTCAAGCGCCTTGAGGAAACCTTATTGGTTCAAATCCCGCTATAGTAATTTTTTCTTTGTTCAACCCCAAATCAAAAATAATATTCTTTAAAGGCATCGTACACGTTTGGTAATTACTCAAAATATATATTAGCATAAAACCTGACTTGGTAACAAGCAACAGAGAGCTGTTGATAATGTAAAACATTGTGAGAAATGACTCCCTCTGAAGTAACGTAGTTTTTGATAAAGAGGTAATTTCTCACTAAAATAATAAATACTTCTTGCAAGAAGTTTTTATTCCAAGATCTGAAAGCACACAAATTTGTACAAGGGTGTTTTTTCTTTCATCATTTTCTTGCAACTTCGATGACCAATTGAGCCCAAATTTTCACAGGCTTGTTATTTTATGCATATGTTGGGATACACCAAATGAGAACACTGGTCTTTGACAATTACCAAACGTGTACAGTGCCGTTAACCCTGATGCAAGTTTGATCATAAACACATTAACTCACCCTATATCTGTGAGCTAGTTGTTGAGATGCCCAGGTGGCATACCTGCTGTTGTCTTTTTTGCTTTTCCCACTGGCCTTCTGTTGAGATGCCAAATGTGTTGAAGCCTGTACAGGAGTAGAAAAGTAACAGGATGAAATGTACGCTGATACTGGTACTATGTCAGCCTTGAAATGTACGCTGATGCTGGTACTATGTCAGCCTTGAAATGTACGCTGAAACTGGTACTATGTCAGCCTTGAAATCTACGCTGATACTGGTACTATGTCAGCCTTGAAATGTACGCTGATACTGGTACTATGTCAGCCTTGAAATCTACGCTGATACTGGTACTATGTCAGCCTTGAAATGTACGCTGATACTGGTACTATGTCAGCCTTGAAATGTACGCTGATACTGGTACTATGTCAGCCTTGAAATGTACGCTGATGCTGGTACTATGTCAGCCTTGAAATGTACGCTGATACTGGTACTATGTTAGCCTTATTTGCCAGGCTGTCTGGCACTATACCAACCGGTCCGTCACTACTACAGCCAGCACTTTACACACACACACACGTGTGTAAACACCGGCAATCGTGGACCCTCCTTTGTTCAACTCTTTGTGTTAGCAACCGTGGACCACAATGATTTCCTTTGTGATAGCAACCGTGGACCTATTATCCCTTTTGTTATAGGTCCACGGTTTGAATGTGGATACCTACCCACGCAAACACACATATGTTTGTAAATCCCGCTTACCGAGGACTTTTCTTTGTTCTCCCATTGTTTGGACATAGTTTTTTTTAGCGACGTCCCCATTGGGTTCGTACACGTAAATGAAGCGAGGACGTCCTCGCTCTGTCAAACACCCGGATCCCTTTTGTTAAAGTCCTTGGTTTGAATGGATAGACACGCTTACACACACCCTTACATATGGCAGTTACGGGGTACTTCCATTGTTGTTCTATTATTCCCTTTTCTGAAGAAATCCTCTGTGGGGTACCACTAGAACAAAGAAAACCTTGTAGGGTAGCATTGTTCTATTGTTAAAAGTACCCCATAAGTTGGCGTGTGTATGGGCACACGCACACATGTATGTGTAAGGTGTAAACCGAGGACTTCTCTTTGTTCTCCCATTGTATGGACATAGTTTTTTTCAGCGACGTCCCCATTGGTTTTGTACACAAAATCAAAGCGAGGACGTCCTCGGTACACCTTTTCCCCGGATCCCTTTTGTTAAAGTCCTCGGTTTGAATGCGTAGACATACCCGCACACACAACCTTGGGGAGCATGCTTTTGTTCTTTCCATCGTCCTTGCACTTAACAGTTTCCCCATAGACTGGAGTCCTTTTATTTTCCCTTTTTTGTTTTGTCCTTGGTCTCCATAAGGTACCGTAAGTGAGAGCAGGTTTGTGGGGTCCTGCTAATGTTGTTCTATTATTCCCTATTCTAAAGAATTCCCCTGTGGGGTCCGTTCTTCCATTGTGTCAAAGACCCCACAAGGGCGCTCCCGTAAGCTCAAGTGAGTAAACACCCGCAATTTTTTGACCTCCTGTTGTCCCTCTTTTGTTTGTACTTTAACTTTTGGCAACAGCTCCCATTGGTTTTGTACACACTTTCCAACTGGGGACCTTCACCCAACCCGGGACCCTATTGTCATCTATTGTTATAGGTCCCTGAAAACAAATGAAAAAAAAGTAAACGACTATTCATTAAAATCAAAGTATGAGCTTACCAGGTACAACCCGTACAAAGCCCTGATGTTGTTACTATTCAGCTTGACTGCCTGGGCAAAATACTTCCTTGCAATCTCCATAGATTCAATGCCTCCCTGAGTATAGCGGATCTGAACACAGAGGAAAACAAACTAATCAGTCCATAAACACACGAGGCAATTTACAGGCAACCAGGCAACCTCCAAAATGAAAAGGCATTCGAATTCCTTTTTTTTCACATAATTTTCTTAGATACCAAAATGAAAATGTACATTTCCTTAAGGTGATCCCTGTTCAGCAGCTTCCAAGGTTGTATATTATTATTATCGATGGTTGATTAAAATTGAACTTGTAGCCACTGGCTAAATTGCGTCAATTTGTACACTCTAACATATTGAACATTACACAAATCATCAGTTGCACAATAAAAAGGAAATCATTAAACAATTACTGCATTGTAAACTTGGGTGTGATCCCTGGCAAAATGGCAGTTACAGATTGAATGGCTTCTGATAGTGATTGGCACCCCCGAACAAAGAAATTGACAAAATAGGGAGACCGCCAACATAGGGCCATCTAAATAGATAGCTCAGTTGGTTGAGGACCTACAGCTTTACTTCCCCTCCGGTTGCGCCATGTTAATCCGGAGGTCCCAGGTTCAAGTCCCGCTCTAGTCAATCTTTCTTTGTTCAACCCAAAATTTATACTAAAACTCTGTTAGAAAAAAATATTACTGGTCTATTAAAGTATTCTTTTCGTTTACACTGCATCTGGTTGCCTCCAAGTTGCCTGTAAAAGACACCTCATGTGACAAGGCAATATTTGGTCATCACAAAAGCGAAAGTTTTAAACCTGACCTATTCTAAACCCGTCAAAATCCAACTTCATGTTTTGTTTGATGTTTTGGTTGGCCATAGGACTGCACTTGTAAATTGATTATGCTTTACATGGGATCAGGCATAAAACCTTAATCAGAGTGTAACAGTTTGTGTGTCGAGTTACTGAACAATGTTGGACTGCAATCGAATCCGAATTGGCGGCTATAGCTACGGCTATGAGTATGAGTTTGTATGATTTGAGTAATTTTACCTCTGTTGAGTTTTACAAAATAGTGTCAAACTTTGTTAGAGTGAGGAAGCACCAACCTAGTAACTAGGCGGTTAGTGATAATAGAGATTAGAGTAAATTTACCTCTGCATATCTTTGATGGTATAGATGATTGTGTGGATTAGACATGATTAACTCCTCAAAACAAAATGCAGCTTTGCCGTAACTGTGGGAAAGAAGTAAATAAAACAATAGATAATACCACCATATGAAAGCCTTACACAATATTAAAGGTCCAATGAATTGAATTTTTTTTAAAGATATTTTATAAAATAAGCACTTATTAACCTTTCAATACAAGTTTGTTCAAAATGTATAGGTTTATACCATAGATGTTTTGCATCGATGCAAATTAACATCTATTAAATCGTTGCAGTACCCGCTGCTAAAAATATAGGATACGAACTGCCATCTCAGAGGTCAAGTGGTAAGACATCTGCTCAAGTGATATGCCTGTTTGTTTTTTTACTGAGTACACAGTACTTAATAGTACACATCGGTGTAAGGGAAAAAAACAAATAATTTATTTATATCACACACACAAAATAAATACTAAAATTAAGGGTAATAGGATAAGGGTTAGGGCTAACATTATTTGCAACAAAAGTTCTGCACTGAAGATTTAAAACTATTGTATACTGTCAGATGAAGTCGTTTAACTTACTTTTGTTCTTGTATATACAAATCTGATAACTCTAGCCAGGCTTCATGGTCGGCCATAAAACTGCAATCAATCAATCAATCAAATCAATCAATCAACCAATTATTCAATCATTCAATAAATCAATCAATCAACCAATTATTCAATCATTCAATAAATCATTCAATAAATAAATCAATAAATAAATCAATCAATTGATCATTCAATAAATCAATCAACCAATCAATCAATCAATCAATCAGTCAATCAATAAGTCAATCAATCATCAAATCAATCAACCAACCAATTATGCAATCATTCAATCAATCAATAAATCATTCAATACATCAATCAATTAATCATTCAATAAATAAATAAATAAATCAATCAATCAATAAATCAATCAATAAGTCAATTAAACATTAAATCAACAAAATCAAAGCAAGTGTGTCATGGCTATATGTGCACTCGAACTTCAAAGGCTGTTTAGAATTCTGGAAATACCGTATTAAGAGTAAAATATTAATAGAATACCGCTACTACCAGCTCCAGAGAAATGTTCCCATTTTCTTTCTGCAACATATTCCAAATCACTGATAATGAAATTGAATGGATTCTGTAATTTTTGTTCTTCTTTTTTCTACCATGCGGTGGGCCTACGTCGTATGTCATCCCTCAAGAAATAGGGTCTCTGCAACATATTCCAAATCACTGATAAGGAAATTGAATGGATTCTGTAATTGTTTAATTTTTTTTTCTACACGTCTAATGAAATTGCTTATGTGTTAATTTGGATGTAATTTCAATCCCAGCTATACCGACCTGTATTTTGTAACAAACATTACTTGTCTATTATGTAATGTTTAAATTTTCTTAGTTTTTTTTGTAAATTCTGTATATTTTGTGAAAGAATAAAGTATTTTTTTGAAAAGAAAAAGAAAAAAAGTCAATCAATCAATCAATCGATCCATAATTCAATCAATCAATCAATCAATCAATAATTTAGTCAATCAATCAATCCATCATTCAATAAGTCAATAAGTCAATAAGTCAATCATTTTTATTTAATACAAATGCGGTACATGCTGCTAAAATATAGGATTCCAACTGCCACTAGCTATTGGGCAATCTCAGTGGTCTAGTGGCAAGACATCTACTCTAGCATGGCAAATGTCCTAGGTTTGAATCCCATACGAGTAATATGCCTGTGGATTTTTTTTTCACATGACTCGGGGGACAGTTCTGAGTATACAGTGCTTTTACACACATCGGTGTATGGGTAAAACCAAAAAATATTCTTTATCCCTGATGCAAATTTAGCATCTATTCAAGGGATTGTATACGTTTGGTAATTGGAACCCACTGTTTGTTTCAATCCTATTATAGTTGTAGATATATACAGGTACCATAAAACTAACCTTTGAAAATTTTATTTCAAAAGGTGGTAGCGTTTTTGAGATATTGCCGAAGATCTGGAGCGGTTATGTCCACGCAGGAAGAATAATCTGCAATTGCAACACACAATCTGAGAAACCTTACTGTCAGTAACGCTTGTCAGATTCAATTTTTGGGGGATAAAAAGTGATATCTTTTTCCATAACCGCATTACTTCTAAATGAAAAGTTTCTCAAAATGCATTATACTATCCAAAGCTGCTGTACTTCTTACCAAGTAAATTTTTGTTGCCATTAATTTTCAGAGCCATTACCAAAAGAACACAGACCCTTAAATGTGTTATAAATAGGACCGATTTAAAACACAGTCTGCCAATTGGGCTGATTTCATAAAGCCGGACTAATGCTAGGCTGGTTAACTCACCTTTCTAGATATCTATTTAGCTCCTTAATAGCGTCTCCTATTCTATCCTGAGCCTTCAAGATGGCTACAAGCCTTTTCCTAATCATCTGGAGGTCAAAACAAAATATGACAATAGATTAACACACTTAATAAGGGGTCTTGTCAAAATTAATCCAGGACAGGTAGTCGGATAACAATTCTCTGATGTCAAATTTTTGTTGGATTTCCATTGGACTGTATTTCTATGAGAGACTGGTTTACTCGCTGAAAGGCACACAGTTCTTCGATGCACTAAAGACATGCCCTATGCCAATGCACCCCGCTGAGCGCTCTGCAGTTTGACTGGCTGATTAAATGTAGTAGAAACAAGGTTTTGGAGCAATCTGGAAAGTTTGGAGGTCATTGTATTTAACTAAGATGTGTAGTGTAGAGGAGTTGATTATAGTGAGCCATGTAGAGAGATCCCCTGCTTGTTTTCCAGTAGATAGCGATCTAAGTCTCTGCAGTTTGTAAACAAATGTAACCCCAGGCACTGTGAACTTCTCCCATGTTTTCCCCTGACACCCAATTTCAAACAAGGTGAATTACCAGCAGGTAAAAAAACCTGTCCTGGGGGCGATTTCACAAAGATCTAAGATTGATCGTAACTGCAAATCAATCGTAGTTGCTTAGTAAAGTGTGATGTCACAATACAAATCACTATGGTGATACTGAAAATTTGTCTCGCGATGAATTTTATTGCTTTGTGAAATCGGCTCCTGGACGGTACTTATCCAATGGTTGTCCCGGACTAATTTTGACAAGGTAATTAACTAAAAACATAAATGAAAAATATTTTTCCAGCCGTAGACCCCTTGCACCTTGCCACACGGCACTAACTGTCAACAAATGGAAGTCAAATCATGTGTCGTTTTTCTGAAACAATGGCCTAGGCCTGGGCTATGTCAGTTATTTAGAAAATGTGTGCTGTCCTTATGGGGCTTCAGACAGACAAGCAGAGCTCAACCTAAAGCTCAAGGCGTGGTTCCGATAACGGCCATAAAGCAGGCCTTGAACTTCGCTCTTGAAGGGGCACAGCAATGCTCCTATGGTAAGGGGCACTTCTATGAGGGAAATGTAAATTTGTATAGGAACTTTGCAAAGGGCACCACAGCAAAAGCACAAGGCACCACGGCAATTGCTGTGGGTGCCGTGGGTTATTTCGAGGCCTGATAAAGCTATGGTGTATGTCCACTGAGATGAGAACAGCACAGTAACGCACGGGGAACCAATTACACCCAATCAAAATATTTCTGAAAAATTGTCGTTTGAAAAAGAAAAAGAAATATTATAAATTTGTTTTAAAAAAATAATGAAATTTCTGGCAAGGTACATGACATTGGGCCATGTGGGCCTGCCGGAGCAGTACTGGGAGGCATGCAGCGCCCGGTGACTGCCGTGGGGCTCCATGGAGCTCCGGCCCCCATGAAGGGAAGGACACAAAGAGCACGAGTCCAAGCCCAGGGATGGAGGCAGATGATTACTTACTGCATTAGAGGGATCTTCTTTCAGTAATTCATCGTAGACTAGTTTGGCATCCTCAAATCTACAACAGCAAAAATGTCAACAACAATACAATTACCAAAACATTTTTTACAAAAAATACATGCACATTCATTTTTGTTTGTCTTTTTGTTAGCTGTTTTCCCTAAAACAAGCAATAAATGATAATCAAAATCCCCCCCCCCAAAAAAAATAAAAAATGGTACTACTACTTCTCAAGATAAAACCCATTCAGGAACCGTCAACTTGGCTCAGTGGTTCTTTCCATGCCTTTCACCGCTGTTGACCCCGGTTCGAATCCCACCTCAGACCAGAGCCTTGCATGTGGATTGGGTTTTCAGTCCCTGCCCAAGTGCGAGGGTTTTCCCTATTTTGGGTTTACCTCAAACATCTAAAACTTAGCATTTCTTCAACATTTCCTTCCACACAGATATCTTCAGGTCGAGGTATACATAAGACAAATGAGACCAATCTTCTGTGCTCAGTGCTTGTTCAAATATAAATAGTTTATTGTATAAACTGTGAAGATAGATTTTCTTTCTCATTTTGATTCAAATTAACAAAGTCCGACTGGCACAATTTTTTTTTTAAAACCTTTTAAAATATCATTGAAATATGTAAGAAATAAAATAAAGACTACACGTTGTGTAGTTTTTCGTAAACAAGCTAAAATTTCCGAGGAACTGTGCTCTGCAGACCATATTGCTGTCCAATGCTTTTGCATGTGCACCAGCGACGACAGTGCTGTACACGGTTTTAGCGTTCACAGCAGCGATGATTATTGCAATTTCAGCGAGCATGCGCAGACACGTTAAGTCTTTGGTTAAGGCGTTTGTAACTGGTTTTGTAAACTTTCGCGTAGGCCTAATGCACTGGTAAATTTCACCAATAGAGGGCATTTACTCTCATCGCATTATTCTGAAACGCTCTCTAGCTTTCAATGTTTCTTGTCTTTATTGTAGCAGTGTAGTAGCATGCAAAATAACTACGTAACAAAAAACTACAAGCCTGTAATTTGGAAATAAAGTAACTGCTTGTGAGTCGCACGGTTTGTTTTGAGAAAAAAAAATCTGGTCCAGCCAAAAAAGTTGAACTACAAATTTGAGGCCTGTCATCTCTGTAGGGCTGCCAACAATTTGCATCTTGCAATCAGAGAGATTTTGTACAACAATCAGGGAGATTACATTCAACATAACAGGGAACATGTTTCCATAACCAGGGAGATTGCCAAATTGATTCATCAGAACATGGAGAGATTGGTTTAATTTTCAGGGAGCTTTCTGCAGAAGTAAGAGAGTTGGCAGCTCTGTGATGGCAGATTTACCTCTTACAAGAAAATCTTGGATCAATGAAAAATCCTGAAATCAGGGAAACAAAATTGTCCTCCTTCTTACCGTCCTTGAGCTTCAAGCTTCATCCCTTGTAATCTCTTGACCCTCTTGCTCTGTGGGAATTTAGCTTTTAATGCCTCGATGCAATCGACGGCTTGTTCTATATCACCGACATCCAATGCAGCTATACTGACTTGTTCATAGACAGCCCACACTGAAAAATCAAATAGAAAAGTAAAATTCGCTTAACAATTTTTTTATTATTTTTTTCCACCAAGCATAGAGCTCCTGGCACTCTTCATGAGTACTGGGCCAAATTTAATGGCTCTGCTTACCGTAAGCAAAGAATCTACGCATACGGTAGCAGGGAATTCCGTGCTTATACGTCAAGCGTATTCCACAGGTAAGCAGGGAATTTTTGCTTGTGCAAGTTCGCACTTCAAGAGTCCAGGTCACTAGGCATTCTTCGCTTACACAGCTAGCGCAGAAATTTGGCACATGCCCTGTAAGCGAAGAATAGTAATCGCAGGCGCAGAATTCAGCGGTAAGCAGAGCCACGAAATCGGTCCCTGCACACATGTCGACTCTCTTGGATCGTGCAGCGTGAGCATGACACTCACAAAGCATTCCACAGGCATGCACACACTTAACATGACTCGCTTGAATGTTCCCCATGCAAACAAAGTTCTAGGTCAAAAAGCATTCAGTGTGGCTGGACCAATGATTGAGACAATCTTCCTCCTGTCATTAGGGAATCTGTTAGCTTATCTCTATTTCGTAAAGCTCTTAAGACTCACCTCTATCCATGTTAATTTACAACCATCTGCGCTATGATCTTGGTGTAATAGCACCTTAAAAATTGTAATTGTTATGTTATATTATGCAACAACTGCAGTTTGTCAAAAACAAATTGGAAAGTGCCAGGCATAGCAAGACGTTGTACTTCGTTTTTCAATTTTTAATGGCACAGCGGCGGTGAAACAAAATACGAGGAAGTCAGCTGATCAACTGAAACGTTGCATGCTTAATACCAGGGTTTTCTCCTAACTGCACAACTAAACAAAACTACGATAAAACTACAAATTCAGAAATGCCTCATTGAAAAGGTAAGTCAAGAGAGTAACTTTGAAAGTGTGGATAATGGAAATATGACAACATCTTGAGGAAGTTCTTTCCAGAGAAAAGATCCAGCATGTGCAAATGAACAATCCCCCCCCAAAAAATGTGTGAGTTTTAGGAACAAGTAAACACAAATTGGAGTACCAGAATGAACCATTTCACTTTGTCAGATTTGTTTCTTCTTCAGATCCGGGGCAAGTATTTTTCTGTGTCAATGAAAAAAAGACCACTAGCAGTATAGCAAAATATATGCCTAGATTGTAATAAATATTCCCCACCTTCATCACCAAGTTTCTTGTGACTTAAAAGAATGTATTCTCCTAGCTCCAAAGTTTCGGCACTTTGTCTTGCGTTCTCCTCTCTCCATTTCTTTAGCTGTTCCCTCGCTTCTGCAATAAAACATAATAATACACAATAGAAAGGGGCCATTCAGATTAATCAATGTTTAACAAATTTGAATATTTTTTTCGAATTTGTTTTGACCCACCCACCAACCACAAATTTGTAAATACTGACTGACTATTTAAGTCCAAGTATAACAAAAGTAACGAGTTTCTCGTTTGAACTTTTTAAAAAAAGGAGGAGGCAGGGGGCTTATACGGACATTTCCAAAGTTTTCCAAAGCTTTCCGGCCGCAAGTTGATTGTCAGGCGACGCACAACTCTGCAGACTTGAATTGGGGTTGTGCTGTTTTGGTTATGATATTTTCAAAACTGTTAGGGCCCTCTGGATTTTGACAATATTTTGACAATATTATTCTTTTGGGGGCCACTGTGTGTGTGTGGTGCGGGGAAATGTGTACGCAGGAAATGTCAGTTGACTGAACTGCCTATTTATACAATAACATAACAACAATTAACTACACTCTTTTCTACACTCTACAGCATTTGGGCCCAGCATTTGTTTTCTTTAGTTTTAGTTTTATTTCGCTTTTATAGTTTTATATGATAAAAAAACCCACACAAAAAATCCATAACATTAATCATTAAATGGAAAATAAACCGCCACGATTCCAGAGGAAGTAGGCCTACATTAATGTCAATATTCATCTTTGCCACCCAAGAGCGAATGGACCTTTCTTTCAGCGTTCGTCCTCGCAAGGCTGCGATGACTGGCAGAAATGCATTGCAGCAGAACGCACGGTGTGTATTGCGCGATGCGGGTCGTTCGTCAGCAGAGTGTGCGCTAAACAAATGAAGAAACGTGAATCAACACGATCGCGTTTTTCACAATGTTTTTGTGTACCGACGGAAGCCAACTTTTTCAAAATAAACCTTTATATCATAACAAGAACACCTGTTTATAACATTTAATCGAGATTTTATTCAGCAAAATTAACATGAAACCAAACTACAGGCCAATAATGAGAACAGAATTCTTACCGTCCCACGAAATGCAAGTCGCCATTTTGTTTTCCTTAATGCATTGTGGGATCGTTTCAATTCGCGCATGCGTATCTTGAGGCAAGTTTCCATGGAACCTGCCCGACAACAACTTTTTACCACGAACTTCGCTCGGACTTTTTAGTGATTTTTTCCCCGTACAAATTGACCATTTCATTTGTGACAACACTTATAACTATATTTAATAATGATTCCTCCAAATGCTTCCCTTGTAAGGTATGACACTCCCGTCCTCGTCAGTCGAAATACTGACAAGAAAACACCAAGGGTAAGTGATTTTTTAAAGATAAACAATTTGTATTTAAGATTTTTTGTTCTGTCATGTATGTAGTCAACTCGACCTTCACAAAAGGGTTCTTTTTAGAACAACTTACAAGAGGAATTAGAGAACTTTTTTTTTTCAAACTCCCTAACTAAATTTGATTATTCCTTGCATAATACATAGGCCTACTTTCACGGAATTGTAAGCCTATCTAATCATTGTCATTTAAATGTTTTTTTCAGGAAAGCTTAATAAATTGATCCAATAAATTTAGTGATTGAATGATTGTTAATGTTAGGCCTACTCGACCCAGTAAATGGTAACTGGGGGCGCTGTACTCCTTTTTCGAAATTTCGACATCATCGGTCGTACTAGCGCCCCAGATTACGGTCGTATATTCCTCGAGGGATCTTCAATTTAGACGGGTGCCGCCCTTGCCTCAACCGTGAAACAGGGCGGTTGAGGCAGGACACCCGTCTAAAAATTGGACAGATCAGATGTCCTGCCTCAACCGCGCTGTTATCACGGTTGGCAAGGCACTGTCTAATCCACAGGTGCCCTACCTCAAACCGCGTAGTCGTCACGGTTGAGGCAGAGCACCCGTCTAAAGTCCAACCGAGAGTTGGATGTGAAGATCCCTCGGGGGAAAATACGACTGTAATCTGGGGCGCTAGTATACCGTAGGAGGTCCTGTTTTCAGGGCGTCCCTGAAATCGATGCAAATCTTTTACCTCTCTGCGCGCGATGTGAACAGTCCCTAGATACAATTTTTGTGGTTTGACTTGCAAAGCAAAGAGTCTCCTCTCCTTTGACCAAAACTTAGAATTATGTGAGGCTCTACTGGCAAGTTGCACTTGTATTGCAAAAATTTGTGGTATTTTAGGCATTTCTACAAGGTACAAAAATATGTCATACTGTCGGGGCCATAAAAAAGAATTTGCCCGCCGAAAAAGTTTCATCGAACAATTTTTCAATTCACAATTCACGATGATAAAATCATGTGACTTAAAATTCTGCTGAGCATTCTGGGGAAGAAAATACAGAGGCTTAAAGAAGCCATGTGCCTTATATCATTTTCTAACAGTCTGGAGAATATTTTTTTAAACCCTCATATCATTTATTATTAATAAAATTAAAATTTAAACATTGGCTTGGTGATTCATATATCACTGTTTATTGATATGCTTTATTATAAATGTTAAGAAACATAAAAAGATTCAAAACTTTTTTTTAAATCAGATTTGAAAGCCAAGACTACAATGTAATTGACACTTTTTTATTTTTTTATTATTTTTTAGTTTTTGCAAATTACCATTGTAATTTTTAAAATTAAATAAAAAATATTTTGAATAAAATGAAGACAACTGCTGGCTATAGAGTCATACACAACGTCTCACAGAACACTTGAAGTCACTGCAGATGTTTCTTCTGCGTATGGCTTCACCAGGACACCATACTTTCTTGTGTGCCTCGAAAACAGGTCAAACTCAAAACACGGGGACGCTATTGAAGTCATCGAAGATCGGTGTGTGGTGTGAAAGTTTCAATGTCTATCAATTTTTAATATATTTTTACATACTTCTTATAAACAAAGGAAGGTAATTAGGGCATCAGTTGATATATGGCATCATTATTTTTTTTTCAATTCAAAGAAAAAGGCATAGTACATCGAAAACCGGACACGGGAGGATAGTTAAGCCTCATATTACCATGGGTCTCCTAATACCTTGGTAGCAGAAAATTCATTTTTTTCGTTGTCAAAACGTTATCTATACACGACTTTCATATGGTGAATCGATATCCAAGAACCCTTTACCGATCTGGTAAAAACAAAAAAAATGAACTGTTGCGGAAATGATTTAAATTGAAAAAAAATTGAAAAAAAACGCAATTTTCCCGACTGGACGAATTTTCGCTGACCATGTCTGTCAAAAGTGCCATTATATCATTAACATTTTACCTTAAATGTTGTTCTGTGCATTGAAATATTAGTGCCCAGATCCTGTTCCACGGTAAAAAAAAAATTGACATCGAAAGTACGTAGTTTCACCTCAAAAACGTAAACCAATGTCTGGCGTCCAAATAAGGACAGGAAACTAAAAACGCTAAAAATTTCAGCATCTTTGCAAAGGGCGGCCTCAATATGTAAGTTTAACACACAAAGTAAAAAACTTGCTCAAATTACAGACATGCTTGCACAAGTACAATACTTGTAGCAGGCGAATGCACGCAATTTCCGAACTTGTGCAGTTATGTTTTAACTTGCACGGATTACTACTTTGCGCTTGAAATCTACGTCATCGGATTGGTCCAAAATTGAGCGCAGGGGGGTGACTAAGGAAATTGTCGGTACTCGGTAATTAAAATGCCTAAAAGATCAAAATTTGTCCATCTGCTGGGAAGTTAAACATCGTAATCCCAGTATTAAGTAAATATTTGAATATTATCTTTGGATTTAGCTCCTTTAATGTAGAGATAGTTCATTTAAAAAAAATATTTCTGATTACCACGATAATAGGAGGCTCACCTCCAGAATCACTCCGGGCGCATGCACACTTTCAGAGACTTCGTGGACGAATTTAATCAGACAAACGATGTATTTTTTTTATGTCAAAGTGGAAAAAATACTTTAACAATAGTAATAACTGGACACTTTTTATAGGTTGTTGATTTTTTTTTATTCTAATCGAAAAACGTCCTAACCCCCACGGTAATAGGGTAACCCATCCTACAACCGATGATGTCAAAATTTGGAAAAGGAGTACAGCGCCCCAGTTACTGGGTCTAGCCTACTACTAGCATACTGTTAGTGAGCGTGTCTACCCATTGAAACCAAGGACTTTAACAAAAGGGATCCGGGTTTTTGACAGAGCGAGGACGTCCTCTCTTCGTTTTCGTGTACGAACCCAATGGGGACGTCGCTAAAAAAAACTATGTCCAAACAATGGGAGAACAAAGAGAATCCTCGATTAGCGGGATTTACAAACGTGTGTGTGTGACTGTGACTTGTGTGTGTGTGGCTGTGAGTGGTGAGTGACTTGTCACTCAGTCATACTCTCGAGTCATAGTACTCACTTAGAAGTATTTATAAACAAAAAGAGCAATTTCAAAATGAGGAATAGGCCCTTAATTGCAGAATACCCCGCAACTGAAAAAAAAACACTTTTTGAATGGAGTGGCTACGCACTGCACTGGGGCATGCCAGCAGTTGACCACAGTATGAACGTGATGTGCTGAAGGAGGATGGTTGATAGAGGGCTCTATCAGAAGAACACTTTCCAAACTGGTGACCCTGGTGGCGGCTACGTGGATACGGGGTGGGGTGTGGCTGTACAAAGCAATGGGAGATGAAGGAAATATTTTTTAAGTCCAAACCATGGGGGGGGGGGGACTAAAGGCGTAATTAAATGTTATATGTTCCTTAATGGAAAATAAACACTTATCCGAAAAACTGTTCCATGAAGAACATCTGCATCAATCCTGACATGTAATTTTGGATATCTTTCCCTTTTTGAAATCATCCTCCAGTGGGGAAACACTAACGGCGTAATTAAATGTTTATTATATACAAAATAATGTTCCATAAGGGAAAACAAACACTTATCCAAAAACTGTTCAATGAGAAACACCTGCATCACGGGATATCAATCCTGACATGTAATTTTGGATACCTTTCCCTTTATAAAATTATCCTCCAGTGGGGGAACACTTATCCAAAAACTGTTCAATGAGAAACATACATTGTACTGCATGACTGGGATATCAAAAATGACATGTAATTTGGGCTTTCTTTCCCTTTTTAAAATCATCCTCAGTTGGGGACAATGACGGTAAAATTAATAAGTAAGTGTACGCCTATGCAGTGTATAAATAGAAAATGTTCCATAATAAAAGTTATGAAAAAATCTTTCAATGAGAAACATGTGCATAACGGTGATATCAATCCTGAAATGGAATTTAGGATACCGTTCCATTTTTGAAATCATTGTCCAGTGGGAGACTAACGGTGTAATTAAATATTAGGCCTATATGTTCCATAATGGAAAAATAAACACTTATTCAAAATCTGAGAAACATGAGAAACAACGAGAAACATGTGCATGATGGGGTTGTATGGAATTTGGGATACCTTTCCCTTTTTGAAATCATCCTCCAGTGGGCAAACACTAACTGCGTAATTAAATGTTTGTTCCATAATTGAAAATAAACACTTTTTTCAAAATCTGTTCATTGAGAAACATACGAGGGTGATATCATGACATGGAATTTGGGATTTCTTTCCCTTTTTAAAATCATCCTCCAGTGGGGTGAGGGGGGGACGGACTACATGTATAACGGCATAATGAAATAATAATATGTTCCATCCAAAAAATGTTCAATGTGGAAGATGTGCATAACAGCGATATTAATCCTGACATGTAATTTGGGCTTTCTTTCCCTTTATTGAAATCATCCTCAGATGGGGGACCAATAACGGTAAAATTAATAAGTGTAGGCCTATGCAGTTTAATTATATACTGAATGTTCCATAATCAAATTTATGAACAAAGCCTTTAATAGGCTGTGCAAGTCTCGCGCATAATTTGAACTTCCGGGACCACCGTGGTCCCAACCATATGGAGTTTTACGTGGGCGAGATTTTGTTTCGTCAATTATTTTAGTTTAACGTAGTTTATGACTATGAAAATTATATATGTTGTCGGGAATGTAATAATTAGTGATAAAAAATATGAAAGTAAAATCAATTCAACAATATAATGAAGAAAACCCGAGAATTAAACTTGACCTCAGCTTCCGGTTACTGCAAAAAATAAGAATTTTGTGCTCACCTCCGATAACAAAACTTATGTAAACGCTTGTATTGGATGCGCGATGATAATCGCCAGATGCTGTATTTGCAACGCGAGGCCTTTTCATTGCAGTCTATTGTTGTTGAGGCGTCAGCGTCCTCTATAAACTGCGTCAAGCGTTAATTTTACGCCGGTGTGACCTTCGCGAATCCGCGTAAGGGGTTTCTGAAAAGTTAAGATCAAATAAGCATCCTTGTCCCAGAGTTTTAATTATGTTTAATTAATAATTAACACATTATTTGTATATTTATTATAAAAGCTAAAACTAATTTTATAAAAATTGTACTGAGTATTTTTGTTGTTCAGATTTTGTCATTAGATATAATGTAAAACACGGATTTGATTTCAGAAAAATATATTTTCTTTGTTTGACGTGTTTTCTTGTCCCGATACGCGCGAGACTTGCACAGTCTATAGAGAAACATGTGCATAGCGGCGATATCAATTCTGACATTTAATTTGGGCGTTCTTTCCCTTTTTGAAATCATCCTCAGTGGGGGGGACAAAAACACAAGTTGCAGTACCAGATTAAAATTCCATGTATTACCAGGCCTGGATTTGTTCATATATAACCACAAGTTTATAAGCCCACCTTATTATTGTTACGTTATTATTGTTGTTATTAACCTACAGGCAAGGGCTCTGAGGACTAGCCCGCAGCCCCCTACAAATGCCGGCCCCGTTCCAAACCCACCACCGAAGGGAGGAAGCAAACTGCCCCCCGTTGAGGCGCAGAAGGCACAACAAACAGATGAGATTCTCAACTCCATCTTGCCACCAAGGTTTGAAATTTATATTCTGATTGATCCTACTAATCGACCAACAAATTATAAAATTAGTTTTTACTCTTACACCGATGTGTATTAAGCGCTGTATACTCAGTGCTTTCCCGAGTTCTGTGAAAAAAATCCACAGGCAAATCACTTAGTTGGGATTTGAACCCACGGCCTTTGCATTGCTAGAGCAGATGTCTCACCACTAGACCACCGAGCTAGCCTGTTAGTTACAGGCAGTTTGAATCCTATGTGCTAGCAGCGGGTACCGCAACGATTTAATAGATGTTAATTTTAATAAATTAACATCAATTAAACAATAATAATTTGTTCCTATTGATCCCTTGCACAATGCACGTCCACCATTTTCACAATTTTGGGAGTGAATTCCTTTGTGTACGTTTTGACTCCCAAAATGGCGGACAGGATCTAGGCGTGTGTTTGTGCACTGCGCATTGTGCAAGGGGTCAGTATTAATAGCACTTTATCTACAGCATAGGCATCTCAAATCACTTATTATTTGTAACAACTAGTTTGTTATGTTTTGAATTATGAGACCCCATTTATATTGCACCGTGTAAGGGTTTACAAGGTGATGTGGCGCAATCTGTAGCCAACTATTCCAGAAACACCAGGGTGAACCCCTTCTCTCGGTGTACTGGGCTCTTTAACATGCATTACACAACACACGTGACCCTATTATTTTCTGCCCATCCGGAGCAATATTGGTCAGTTGTCAAGACCAAGACTTAAACCTACACTCTGCTGATCAGACACACCGTAGCTCGAGTTCGGTGCGAGTGATTGACCGCTCGGCCACGACTTGCGGAGGCTTTTATTGCATGGTGAGGTGTCAATTGTTTTGCGGTAACACCCAAGCATTTATAAATGTCTTGCTCGAATGTGCTATGACAACTCTGACAACACCAGAACTTGAGTCCAGTGTACGGCTTGATCACGACACTCCACAAGTATCAAGTTCTGCAAATCAGAAAAATAGGTCGAATCCGACGCCATCTTGATGATGATTCCACTCTGTTACTTGTTCATGCCTGTGTCACTTCTAGACTCGACTCATGCAATTCTCTTCTCAATGGACTTTCTGATAGAGAACTTTCTAAAATTCAACGAGTTCAGAACACTGCTGCTCGCCTCGTCTCACGTACACCTCATTCTCAACATCACCTATCTTACAAGAACTCCACTGGCTGACTCCCTATCAAATTGCGCATCACGCATAAGCTCATCACTTTCAAAGCTCTTCATGGCCTATCTCCTGTCTATATATCTGATCTTCTGCGTAAATATATTCCTGTACGTCCTCTGTTGGCCAATCCTTACTGGCGCAGACAACTTCTTCCACTAAATTCTATGGTCAAAGGGCCTTCCACTTTATTGCACCTACGTTATGGAACAACTTACCCCTTCAGATTCGCCAAGCTGACTCTCTTCATATTTTCAAGGGACTTTTAACAGGGGCGGATCCAGGATTTTCCAAACGGGGGGGCGTGAAAATATACCAAGCAGCAAAATCTTCCCTTCCCCATTTCTCTCCCCCCTTCTCTCTCTCTCCCTCTTTTTTTCTTTTCTCCCTCATTTTTTTTTTTTTTTTTAATATGAAAAAGGGGGGGCGTGCGCCCCCCACGCCCCCCTGGATCCGCACCTGTTTAAAGACTCATTTGTTTGAATCTTGATTTTTGTAACTTTTGATTTATATATTTCATGTCATTGTTTTATGTTATGTGTTGCGCATAGAGGCTCCTGCATTATGCGCTATATAAATGTCTTGTATTATTATTATCAGTTATTTTTTCTTCTTCTGTTTTTTGACTGAACCAGCGTGTACATATACTCTTGAAGTTTTGCTTAAATTTATATTTGGTTAGAGAGTGGACAGAGAATGGTCAGCTGTGGGTGCAGCAGGTGTCCAGTACTCCGGCCACCAGACTGGACGTGGTTAATCTCCAGGAGCAGCTTGACACCAGACTTCAACAGAGACAAGCAAGAGAGACCGGGATCTGTCCAGTCCGCAGAGAGCTCTACTCACAGTGTTTCGGTAAGTCCCATTAAATCGGTTTCACCTGCACCAACTGGCTCAGTTGCCACAAAATACCCCAGGAGACTGTGGAGAATAAATCTACAGTACACAATCCACTATTGTTGTACTCTCCTCCTGCCCGACTGGCTCAGTTGCCACAAAATACCACAGGAGACTGTGGAGACGACATGTAAGTCCACAGCACACAAGCCACTATGGCGTACTCTCCTGCCCGACTGGCTCTTTACACAAAATATCACAGGAGACTGTGGAGACTAAGTCCACAGCACACAAGTTACTACCGGTGTACCCTCTTGCCCAACTGGCTCTCTTGCCACAAAATACCACAGGAGACTTTTGAGACTAAATCTACAGTACACAATCCACTGTCAGTGTACTCTCCTGCCCATCTGGCCCAACTGCCACAAAATACCATCAGCAGTGCCCAATTTGATAAAACCTTTTTTAGGACAAAAACGTTCAATGCACAGAAAACCATTACTTACTTAGCAGAAATAGATAACCATCGAAAATCCTATATCAAATTTACACTGTTGCGAACTGGTGCCCGCCCCACTCATTATTTTTGCTTAGCAGAGTTCTTACGAGGACAATCTACACAGGGAAGTAATCACATGGTGTTCAGGGCTTGAATTTGGGGGGTAAATCCACAAGACCTGAAGACCACAGGGCTTGTTGCTCAAAATGTTTACTGGCCCGAAATTGTTCTAACAAGATCAGGGCCCAATTTCATGGCACTGCTTACCAAATAATTCTGTACTTACGCGCATTGTAACGTGTGTGTTTCTATGGAACGCAGCTGGGCGTAAGCGCAGAATTCCGCGGTAGGCAGAGCCATGAAAATGGGCCCAGAACAGTTTAACATGCATACTGTTTTTATTTGAACAAGTACTGTGACATACGCTACATGTATAAGAGAAGATTTATCCCATTTGTCTTCATTCATTACTCAATAGAATTGAATAGGTGTTTATCAGACTCAAAGTCAGCATTTTAACATAACTTGGTTTTTTTTTGGTTTTTTAACTTAGTGTGCTTTTATTATTCAATTGAAAAACACAAGATCGCTGGACTTGTTTGTTTATTAGTTTACAGGCCCTGACACTAAAACCACTGACCTAGGGCCTGTAGTCTAGTGTAAAATTCGAGCCCTGGTGTTCCCACAAACTAGATGTAATCCGTCATCGTGAAAGAGTATTAAAGGGATTGTATACGTTTGGTAATTGGAACCCACTGCTTGTTTCAATCCTATCGAGTTGTAGATACCATAAAACTAAGCTGTGAAAATTTCATTTCAAAAGATATTGCAGAAAATCTGGAGCAGTTGTGTCCACGCCCAGACGCAGGAAGAATACTCTGCAATTGGAATGTACATGTATACACAATCTGAGAAGCATTTCTCACAGAAATCTCAGATTCAAGTTTTTTTAAAATAAAAACTGATATCTTTTTTCATAACCACATTACTTCAAAGCGAAATGTTTCTCAAAATGCTTTATACTATCAGAAGCCATAGCACTGTACTTTTTACCAATTAAGTTTTTATTGCCATTTAATTTTATGAGTAATTACCAAACGTATATAGCCCTTTAAAAAGGTTTACCTTGCAACTTCAAAAGCAGTCTTGACGTCAACAATGTCCCAAGGGCATAAGGGAACTGGATCGAGGTTGTTTCTTAATGCAATTTTAATTTGGATTGGCTTTCTCCCTGTCCTCAATCATTATGTTTGCTGAATGTTTTTTGGTGATGGATGCGGAAAGCATCCAAAGCAAATGAAAATTTGTTCTAGTTATAGTTAGACTTCATAAGCAGTAGGCCTGGGCCCAATTTCATAGAGCTGCTAAGCACAACAATTTGCTTAGCATGAAAGTTCTTCCTTGATAAAAACAGGATTACCAACCAAATTTCCATGTGTTTTTCAGGATAAGCAAACAACAGCTGAATACCAGTAACAAGCAATATGCAACACATGGAAATTTGGTTTGTAATCCTGTTTTTATCAATGAAGAAATTTCATGCTAAGCAAATTGTTGTGCTTAGCAGCTCTATGAAATTGGGCCCAGGGCAACTAGTGCGACTACATGAAGTGTCGAAGTCGCGACTACTGATTATTATATTTAGTCATGATTGCCGTTTTTCAACTACCCAGTTAATCGCACCACCACGACTACTGTCAAAATAGTTGCAACTTGTGTCGAAGTGTGAATAATTGAAGCGCGACTAGTTGGGAAGTGAATTTCATTAGATGCCCAGGCCAAATTGTCATTGTCTGCTCTGATATATTATTGCATCAAAAGAGTTGCTAACTGCAATGGTGTCCATTGCAGTGCATACTTCACATTTCAGCCTGAATTTTACCATCTTGCATCTGCGGCGATCCCCAATCTTTGGTTTTGAAAACAGTCACGACTAGTGTCAAAGTCACGAGTAATTGAAGCGTGACTAGTCAGATAGTGAATTTCACTAGTCGCTCAGGCCAAATTGTCATTGTCTGCTCTGATATATTATTGCATCAAAAGAGTTGCTTACTTTAATGGCGTCCATTGCAATGCATACTTCACATTCCAGCCTGAATTTTACCATCTTGCGCCTGCGGCGTTCCACAATCTTCTAGTTTTAAAAATAGTCACAACTAGTGTCAAAGTCACGACTAATTGAAGCGTGACTAGTCGGGTAGTGATGTGCACTAGTCACCCAGGCCTAATAAGCAGTAGTTTGTGTTCTTAAAGGTACATTTTGTATCGTACACGTTTGGTAATGACTCGAAACAAATATTAGCATAAAAACTTACTTGGTAACAAGCAACGGAGAGCTGTTGATAGTAAATATTGTAGGAAACGACTCCCTCTGAAGTAACGTAGTTTTTGAGAAAGAGGTAATTTCTCACTAAAATAATAAAAACTTCTTGCAAGAAGTTTTCATTCCTTTCTGAAAGCACACAATATTGTACAACAAGGGTGTTTTTTTCTTCCATCATTTTCTTGCAACTTCAATGACCAATTGAGCCCAAATTTTCACAGGCTTGTTATTTTATGCATATGTTGGGATACACCAAGTGAGAACACTGGTCTTTGACAATTACCAAACGTGCACAGACCCTTTAACAACCGTATCCTTTCTCTCGTTTGGCCAAAATCAGTTTACGAGAGAAGCAACCTTTATTCAGGGTACTCTTCGCCTAATCAACAGCACTTATTAATACAAATATTTCATCGAGCGGAAGTCCGCTACCACTCAGCAGAGATCTCGTACAAAAACAAATGCAACCTTGATGTGATGTATAGTTTGATTGAAGAGCAATTGAAGGCTCAATAATTTGATGCAATGCAATCTAATAGGATTTATCTATTGTGTAGTATTTTTGTAGACGCTGAGAAGTGAAGCCTTCTGGGTTAAAATGATCAAGTCTCTGACTTGATCCTTTTGACTGTTTTTGTTCAGAAAATATATATATCTTGGATCCTAATGGAAATTATCTGGACTGAAACGACAGACATTGAAACTATTATTATCTTGCTTCAAATTATTTTGTTAAGTTTGTTTTTATTATTTAGAAATGGAAGCTTAATTCCTTAAATGTAATGTAGGGTCATCGGGTGGAGGATTTCTTATTTATGGGCAAAATTATCAAGAAGGATACACACAAACTAAGTCACCTGTGAAAGCTTCAGTTGAATACAGTGTCTAGTTGTTGAGAGCGGAAATTAGTTTCCATAATGTGACCAATGCCTAGAAAAGCATAATGGTGATCACAACTTTTCAATTTAATCACCCGCTCTGTGGATTAAACTTCCTGTTTACTTAAGGGCATATAGCAAATATTTTTAAAAAGCAGCTGAAGGCATTTTTATTTATAAAAGGTACTTACCCTGAATCCGACTTTTTAAGATAATTTTGTAAAACTGATGTCTTTAAACTTGTTGTATAGTGTTTTTGCGATTCTTGTATATCAAGGTTTTTTCTGATCATTATTTTTTTTAACTTTTTCAATATGTGCTTCTACGGTATAAAATTTATTAATTAATTGTTTTGTTTACTGATTTACTTTATAGGCCTACATTGTTGTGATTTCCTGTAAATATAGCGTTTTGAGATTTTTATGTAAAATGCTATTATGAAGAATAAATCATGCAGGGATGAGCAATGTCAGACTTTTATCTGAATTCTCTCTCCCGTCCGGTGGCCCAATTTGCGCTGCGTTGGTCATCACAAGTTCACGCCAACCATCTCGATCTGCTGCTGATCTCGCTGCTGCTGCCATTCCCTGTCCGGTCCATTTCTTTATGTCGGTCGTCCATGATGTTGCTGGACGACCTCTCCTTCTCTTTACCTCGACTGACCCCTGGTTTATTTTGTTGTCGAAACCTCCGCGACGCATGACGTGTCCAAAGAAACTCATCTTCCGCACAGCCATCTGTTTTCTCAGCATCAGCTCACTCCCTATGGTGCCCAATACCCAGCGATTTGCCTCCTCTCCATCCATGACACTCGAAGTACGCGTCATCACAATTTTTTTAAAGTCTGCCTGGTAAACAGAAAAAGCTGTGTTTTTCTCAAAATTTAATAAGTCAGGCTCTTTGATGTACTTCTCTAGTGCTGAGGATACTGATAGCTCCTTTGAATCTATAACTCCAGGGGTTACTAAAAAGTGGAAATGCCATCATTTCAATATACCTCGAGTCCTAAGCTATTATTATTATTTTATTTTATCACAGCTTGAAAAAGAAAGATCACATTTTCCTTTGTGCCGGTAACTCCTCGAGTCGGGCTACGTCCCGTAGCCTTAGATCTCAAGGGTCTTTCTCAGGATCCTTGCTGTCGGTTCCCAAAAGCGCCGCCTTCTGTAACAGATCTACCCTCACATTTGTCCCTATTTCATCTAGATGTTTACCAGTGCTTTGGGTGTGGCGCAAAGCTCTCCTATGACTCGAGTCAGATTTTAAGAAATTGTTGTTGTTTTTACACTGACCCTCCCTAAATAGTCTGAAGTGAATTACATTTTCAGTTGTCTAAGTTTGTGTATACTTAAAATTGCACAGCCCGATTTTATTAAAAATGTCTTCTTATTGGAAATGGCATTCATGGGGGAACAGCCCGTTGTATGCAACTTTTTCTTCCTCCACTACAGGGCTCCAAATTAACACTGGACCGCAAGCCCAAGGCCAGTGTTTTTAGTGTTGGGCCAGTAAACTTATGACCGGACAAGTCCGGTGGTCTTGTGTTTTTGAATAATAATACTTCACCTCATCTTTAATTTTAAAACGTATGTTCAACTGTTGACTTTGAGTCCGATAAATATCTTTCAATTTTGCTTGAGTATGGAAGTTTCTTACCGTTAAGACAAATGGGGTAAATCTTCTCTTAGTGCTTGTTCAGATAAAAACAGTTTAATTGTGACACTGAGTAGATATATTTTTTTTTTCATTTTGGGTTTAGACTTGTAACAAATTTTCTGGTCCAGTAAACGTTTTGAGCTACAAGCCCTGCAGTCTCATGGATTTTTCCCATAATTCGAGCCCTGCACGATGCAACTGCCGAACATTGATCTATCTGTACAATGAAACAATACTAAACGTTTGAATTCCTGCATCAGTGGGCTGTCAAGGTCAAAATAATTAGACTAAAAGCTTTTTGTTGTAATTCTTCAGCAGTGTCCTTTCGAGAACTTAATAGAAGTGGACGCAATCACTTGTTTTTACAAGCCTAATGAAGGTTAATTTTTATTTTATTTTTTATTTTTATTTATTTACATTTTTCTTTGTGGTTTGAAGGGGCTTTTAAAATGACCGTGCCAAAAGCTTTTAGGCATTTTTAGGTGTTTGGGCATTAAGCCCGAACAACTCTTTGTTTTTGTTCGTTTTTTTTATTATTATTTTTTTATTTATTAGTTTTGCTTATTCTTCTCAGTGGGCTTTGTCCGCAAGCAGACGCATACTTGCGAACCTTTGATCAACTTGAAACTTCATGTGAAGTTAAAACATAAGTATCAGAAGCTGAGTAAGTTGTGACGTCACGATTACGTCATCGGGTGTCAAGTTACAAGCCATTTAAGTTCAATAAGTGACTATATGCCAATGCCTGTATGTCTCTGAATATTTGAGCTACGGTATTCATATTTGGGCATATGATCAAGACACGGGCAACATTTAAAAAGTTAACGTAAAATTCACATGACCTTTACTTCCGGTCGTACCGAAAGGTCAAAGTTTGTCTTTGTTTAATTCTTTAAAAATAACTTTCCCGGCAAAAACATTAACTTCTGTGTATCAGATTGACTACAAATTTACACCATGTTAGGACCTTAATAAAACCTCCATCAAGTAGTTGTGACGTCATGATGACGTCATCAAGTGTTAAAATACAGTAAATCAAAGTTTAATCCTTTAAAAATTCATAACTACAAACGCTATTATAACAATCTATACATCATCGGAGAGGTCTTGAAAAATTAAGCAAATACTACACAGAGTCTTATATACCGTTTGACCTCAGCTTCCTGTTCAAACCGGAAGTTGAAAAGTTCACAATTCATACTTTAAGAAATATTCATACATTTTACAAACACCTTACTCACAATTTTAACATCAGGTTGTATGTCCTTACATGTAAGTCCTCTTAAACTTTTCCACAGAAATGTTACCTATTTGACCTTAACTTCCGGTTGAAATCCGGTATCGAATGACTCGTTCTTATTAAATTGCGTGTGAAAAGAATTGCACTGAAAACACATACAACGTGCTATAGTGTTGAGATCGTTCCGCGTTCCGGGTGTTATCACGTGTTGCATGTCCATGCGAGTAGCGTGATCTATTTAGTTATGTACACATATAGAACAGTCTGTCATGCGCAGTAGTTAACACATTAAATGTGTGTAAGTAATAGGCCCAGGTTTTCACCCCATAGGTTTAGAGTAAAACCCGAAGAATAGGTCATTGGAGCAAAGTGTAATGTTGACTGTCGGTTCTACAACTTGCTGTGTGAGCTTTGTAGAAGATTGTCGTCATCAAAAATTAATCCCGATATTATCGAATATCGCGATATATTCTTGACGATACACATTGTGGATCATGTGAACTTAAAGTTGCAGTAATACAAGATTGATAAATTCAGAAAAAATGTGCAATCAAGCTGAAACCTTGCATGTATTCAAGTTGGGATGTGACGTTTTCAAGCTTCACGTGACGTCGGCTTAAAGGTGCACTTTTCAAAGATGTATGTTTTACGGGAAAACAGTGTGCGTTCCAGCTGAAACCTATCATGCATTCAAGCCGTGATGTGTAATTTTAGTTCTTCTTTTTCTTCTGATAGTCGTTTGTCTGCAAAAAAAGCATAGATGCGAACCTTGGATGAACTTGAAACTTTGCATGTAGTTAGACTATAACTAGGAGATGCCATGTGAGTTGTGATAGTTGTGATAGTTCATACTATGCTTGTCTTATTTTAATGACATCATCATCAGTGCATAATGTTTTGAACAATCAATGTTTCATGCACCGATACTAAATGAGTATCCAACTCACTGTATTTGAAACCCTGTTGAAAACTTCTAATAATTGTAAATTAATAATGTCAACAAAAAATAAATACACTTCAGTAAATGGCATACATGATAGATGTACTTGTGAGTAATTCAACGGCTCGTTTGAAGATATGCAACCAAGATAAAAGGGAATTCAAAAAATGTTGCTCCATATGAAAAGGACAATTTACCCTCTGCCCTTTCTAATAAATTAAATAATGTACTCTTTTGCCGAAAACACTTTGAAATTTCAACTTTGTTTTTTCACTTAACATTTTAAGCTTATACTTAAATACCAATGTCTCGATAAGAACTTATCTAACGTCATAATGACGTCATCGGTTTTCTAATTTGGCTTAATAAAAGATTATTATTATTTTTGAAAACTCATATTGTGAGTTGCATTTATTTCCTGTTTAAACTATCGCATAATCATAGAAGTTTGACACTTTGCTTTCTTTGATATTCCTAAAGCTATCAACAAATTGTTCATCGATTCAATGATATAGCTCACACATTAACAAAGCACTGACCCCAAAGATAGCCGAACACCTAGTGTTTGTACCAACAAACACTAATTTCTAGTTTGTTTTTGTTTTGGGTTTTTTGTTTTTTTGCTCTCCCGCGCCCTTGTGAAATAAATGATTCTTTTCTGAAAAGTCCCCTTTTTCAAATTTTCCTCGTTAAATGAAACATTAAAGGCAGGGTATACTTTTGGTAATTGTCAAAGACCATCAGTATCCTCACTTGGTGTATCCCAACATCTGCATAAAATAACAAACCTGTGAACATTTGGGCTCAATTGGTCATCGAAGTCGCAAGAAAATAATGAAAGAAAGACAAAACCCTTGTTGTATAGAATGGTGTACTTTATTCAAATTTTGAGTTGAAAAATTACCTCTTTCTCAAAAACTACAGCACATTACTTCAAAGGATTTCGTTTCTAACAATGTTTTATAATATCAACAGCTTTCAAGTGCTCTTTACCATGTACGTTTTTATGCTCTTTAATTTTTGGAGTAATTACCAAAGGTATAACCTCCCTTTAAGAGAGCACAACGCCGACTACTCATCACTCTATTCAGTTTGCGGTAGCACCATGTGATTTTTGTATCTACATTGTGTACTTTGCTGTGTGAGATTGTTCTTGAACTTGTCTTGGTGTCCCCTGACGATGACTACACATACGGCGAGTCGAAATGTTTACATGCTTATATTGTTGACGTCGCATCCCCTTCACACGAACGGAGAGTCACTAGTCTAGATACACGTGTGCACACACACACGTGCGTAAACACCAGCAATCGTGGACCCTCCTTTGTTCAACTCTTTGTGATAGCAACCGTGGACCACAATGTTTTCCTATGTGATAGCAGCAACCGTGGACCTATTGTCCCTTTTGTTATAGGTCCAAGGTTTGAATGTGGATACCTACCCACACACACGGGCACGCACGTTTGTGAATCCCGCTAATCGAGGACTTCTCTTTGTTCTCCCATTGTTTGGACACGTCCCCATTGGGTTTGTACACGAAACCGAAGCGAGGACGTCCACCCGGATCCCTTTTGTTAAAGTCCTCGGTTTCAACTGTTCAATGGATAGACACGCTCACACACTGACGTGTGTAAACACCGGTAATCGTGGACCCTCCTTTGTTCAACTTTTTGTGATAGCAACCTTGGACCTATTGACCCGTTTGTTAAAGGTCCACGGTTTGATTGGGATACCTACACACACACACACAAACAAACATTATGCCCAAGGAGCATGCAGCAGACGATCGAAAAGTACAGTTAACTGTGTAGCTGAAAAACTACGTCACTTCCATATATATAACACAGAAATTGAAAGCTTGTACGTCACTGCAAGTTTATCCACTGAATTCATTGGTTCTGTAAGACCAGTGCCTGTCTTTATCCTTGGGGATACAGACAGGGGACCAGTCTAGTAGATTAACAGCAACTACACAGCAATACAATCACATGGTGTTACAGAAAACCAATTGACACCTCACCACGCATGCACAGCCTTAAAACCTTTGTCATTTCGTGGCCGAGCAGTCAATCGCACCGGACTCAAGCTCTGGTGCTTCTGATCAGCAGAGTGTAGGTTTTGACACTTAATTGCTTTCTCCGGATCGGACGTAAAGCTATCAGTCCAGTGTGTTGTGTAATGCATGTAAAAGAACCCAGTAGACTTATCGCTAAGAGAAGGGGTTTGCCCCAGTGTTTCTGGCGGTGGCTGCTGAAATTATGCAGCACTTGTTAGCCCTTAAAAGTTGCTACATACATGTACGTACATAAATCGGTCTCATAATTCAAAAATGTCATAAACCTGTCTTAAAATGTTTTTGTTTGTTCAAGCGCCTTGAGTACCGTATTGGGAGATACGTGCGGGAAAGTACAATGTAGACGTATAATAATATTAAGCAGTACCGAGGAATTAAATAAATTGCCCAACCTGGATAATAATGTTCATATGAGTATCAACCTATTTAAAAGCAGGGTATACTTTTGGTAATGTCAAAGAATTTAAAGGTATCGCATATGAATTTGTTACCCCCTGTTTGTCCCACTTAACTTTGCTGTTTTAATTCGAGGTAAATCATTATGCGTGTACCTAAAACTCTATACAGGAGTCCAGTAAGCGGATTAGCCCGATCTGTGTGAAGCTGTGCGTTCGTCCGTAAAGCCTAAACTTGGCCCATTCCATTTACAATTAAGGTGTCAAAACATTTCTCAAACTTTGCAATTAAATCAAACGTAGAAAAATAAATTACAACAAAGTGTTTAAATTTGTTATGAACTGCGACTATTGCTTTGTTGCAAAACTATATGCCCTATTGCAGAAGCATGCGGAAAAATGAACTGTAGTAAAACAAAACAATCACACTACACGACAGCATTACCCCCTTCTTAAGAATGGTATGCCCCAATAAACACGTAGCAGGTTTCGAGTTCCAAACTTGTGTTGACGGATTTTTTCTTTTTCAAGACATTTTCCACACGACCATAACTACTTCATACTTATGTCTTATCAAAACAAAAATATTATCACATAAATCTCCAAGAATTGGACTTTCCAATAGTATAAATTTGCACGCTTTAAATTACATTTAGAAGGAGGCAATTTACCTCTTAAACTGGTACCTTTTTTACAAAGCATTCTCTGTCATGGTTCGCCGAATGCTGTGGACACGTGCGTTCAATGGGATATCAAACAACCATTCTGATTCGCTGCTTGGTCTAACAGTGCCCTAGTACGGCAGTAAATTATAACCAATCAACTAGAGTTTAACATCACCTTCTTGGGAGGGATCACCCTCTATTTTAAAGCTCGAACGA
Source organism: Plazaster borealis (assembly GCA_021014325.1). NCBI lineage: Eukaryota > Metazoa > Echinodermata > Asteroidea > Forcipulatida > Labidiasteridae > Plazaster > Plazaster borealis. The sequence continues at coordinate 15,358,783 of CM037455.1, read as the reverse complement.
AAACAATCGGCTGAGGGGTTGCTGAGTTACGACCGTTTAGGGACCACATTGCATGGTCTGCATTGAGCAAAACATGCCGGCTACACAGTAAAACTGACAAAACTGTTCATCTTTAGACCCCATAGTACGGGACTTTAAAACAATACTTTAATATAATTTTAAAACAGTTTTGAAGATGAATAACTACTCTCTTTTTTGGCACAAGAACGAAATTGATACGTTGAGTAAAAGTTGAGATATGACACTAAAAAGCAAAAAAAGGGATGTTTTTGAGTGCTTTCTGGAGTCGTCTTCTGCCGTTTCCGGGGTTGGTTGCTTAAGTTGTACACAGAAATTCATATGACACGTTTGGTAATGACTCAAAACAAATATTAGCATAAAAACTTACTTGGTAACAAGCAATGGAGAGCTGTTGATAGTATAAATCATTGTAGGAAACGACTCCCTCTGAAGTAACGTAGTTTTTGAGAAAGAGGTAATTTCTCACTAAAATAATAAAAGACTTCTTGCAAGAGGTTTTTATTATTCTATCTGAAAGCACACAAATTTGTACAACAAGGGTGTTTTTTCTTTCATCATTTTCTTGCAACCTCGATGACCAATTGAGCCCAAATTTTCACAGGCTTGTTATTTTAAGCATATGTTGGGATACACCAAGTGAGAACACTGGTCTTTGACAATTTCCAAACGTGTACGATGCCTTTAAAGGCAGGTTATACTTTTGGTAAATGTCAAAGAATTTAAAGGCAGGTTATACTTTTGGTAAATGTCAAAGAATTTAAAGGCAGGGTGTACTTTTGGTAATGTCAAAGACCAGTATTGTCACTTGGTGCATCCCAACATGCATGTATCCCTCACTTGGTGTACCCCAACATGCATAAAATAACTTACCTGTGAAAATTTGGGCTCAATTGGTCATCAGAGTTGCAAGAAAATATTGAAAGAAAAAAAAACACCCTTGTTGCATCTAGAATTTTGTGCTTTCAGAAGCCTAAGAAAGGCTTCATGCCTGAAGCCTTTCACAGATTCAAATACGGTGTGAGTGAAAATTACATGTACCTCTTTCTCTAAAACTACATTACTTCAAGGTGTCGTTTCTAACAATGTTTTATAATAACAACAGCTCTCCAGTGCTCTTTACCAAGTAAGTTTTTATGGTCATTAACTACCAAAAGTATACCATGCCTTTAAAGGGAAGTATACCTTTGGTTTTTGGAACCGTTCGATTGTTTTAATCTTATATAAATGTAGATAAACATACAATAAAACTAACCTGTGAAAATTTCATTTCAAAAGGTGGTCGCGTTTTTAAGATATCGCCGAATCTCTGGAGCTGTTATGTCCACGCAGGAAGAATAATCTGTAATTGAAATACACAATCTGAGAAACGTATCTGACAGCCCCTATAGAAAAATAAGCTTGCCGCAAGCTCGTAATAAGATTGCCGCAAGCTTAATAAGCTTGCTGTAAGCTCGTACGAGCATGCGCTTATGCACGCAATCTACCTGCAAGCAATTTACATGCTTGCAAGCTTGCAGCAAGCTTGCAGCAAGCTTGCCGCATGCTTGCAAGCTTGCGGCAATTTGCTGCAAGCTTGCAGCAAGCATGCTGCAAGCTTGCAGGCTAGCGGCAATTTGCGGCAAGCTTGCTGCAAGCTTGCAATGCTTGCATGGATACGAGGCAAGCTTGCACAATGCAACCATGAGCTTGCACATGGACTTGCAAGCTTGCAGCAAGCTTACAATGCTTGCATGGGAAGACGCAAGCTTGCATGAACAACCCTTTATAGCTTGCAAATGAATTTGCAAGCTTGCGGCAAGCTTGCATGGCTAGGATGGTTTGCATGCACAACCACGCGAGCTTGCACATGAACCTGCAAGCTCGAGCATGAATTTGTAAGATTGTGCATGAACTTGCAAGCTCAACGTTTAAAGATTTACTGTAAACATGGTAGTAATTTAAATTAGGCATTAATTGTTTTAAACCATTCTTTTATAAAAAGGCAGCAAATTAATTATAACACAGCTGACAGGTATTTTCTTCCACAAACTTTAACTGCTTTATTTTACATTTTTACCACACATATTAGTCATGTAGTTTGATTCTGTCAATTGTTCGATTCATTTCCAAGCTTACTTAATTACAGTCCAAACAGCCATATATATGGATCTAAGTGTTCACATCAATCTACATGTCTTGTACATGTTGTCACTAACCATGTTAATTTAGAAAATATGTGTGTTTAACCCTTTCAGCCCCAATGGCGACTTTAGTCGACTGTGCACTATACCCTGCTTGAGCCCCAATGGCGACTATAGTCACTCAAGATAACACACAAAAAGCACTCAAGCCTGAGCACAATTGAAGGCCATTTGTTAAAAAGCTGTAGTTTTGTCCATGTTCACCCTCCATACCCAAGCTTACCATCATTGGAAAGAGATAGATCAGATCTTTCCAATGGTGGTTAATTATAATAGGGTTGCTATTATGCAATCACTTCAAATTGGAGTGGAAAGATCCGAAATGACAAACACCTACGGAGCGCCATGTGGTTGTGTGCAAAAAAGTGTTTGGGTTTACAGAACACACTTGGGAAACAAAGACCAAGAACTTGGACAATTATTTGCGTTTTCAATGATTTTTAAATTATATGAAAGGAAATTCAAAGGGTAAGACAATTTGAAATTTCTAAAATGAAATCTTCAAGGAAACAATAGAGTTTGTAAAATCGAACTTTGAACACAAGCTTCCTGTTGTGTGAGAATGTGTGCTTCACGCTTGAGTGATCAAACAACGTGGGCCCCAGCAGTTGTTTATTCCAAAAGAACTTGGGGCTGAAAGGGTTAATCACCTTCAATGGTATTAGGACACTTAGCTACATAGACTGTATTGCTACCTTCATAGTCAACAAAAACACACATGCTACAAATAGCTTGAATCGGTACTGCTACTGTGGTGAAAGTTCTTTTACATGGGATGATATGTTGCACCGTTGCAGAAGTTATGTTATCTGTGGAAAGGTTCACAGGCGAAAATTCAAGCATCTCAATAAAGGCAATGTACATGCAATTAGAACAGGAGCAACTTGTCTCACATGAGCAACCTGATGACATTTTTACAAATTTTATAATATGGCCACACTGCTCATTATTATCTCGCATAAATAATACAGTAAATGAATTTCTTCGAACTGGCAGAGTAAACTGTTTTGAGCAAATGACTATCTTATTTTTTAAGATACGAGAAAATACAAAACACTTATTCAATACTGAAATACATTGACCAAACAATGACCGCAATGCCAATTTTTCCGCTCGGTTCAAACAGTACTCCTTAAGTTTTCCCACTGTATAAGTACCTGTACATATCCTTTCACCGTTATTCTGTTGTAAACTATTATTTCTCATTGCAAAATAAAATTCAGAAACAGGTGATCCAACCACGAGCTTCAATGAAAGAAGTGGTACTTTCAATAACATACAAATATTATTTGCTATCTGCAAGTCCACTTTTTGAGTGCCATGAAAGAGAGATACTAAATCACCATTCAATGATTCAAAAGTGAAACATGAGTAAACCCACAATGGTCCAAGATCCCTGACAGCATCACATAAATGTAGTAGCTGATGAGCATTTGATGTCATTTCCTCTGTGAATAGAGAGTAGCAAGCATCATACAGAAATGGTTTAGAACTTGTTGACAATGATCAACAGTTTCTGGAGAGATTGAATCCCCATTCAACAAGTATATGGCTTCAACGAGTAGCAGATAGTGTTGAAAGTAGACATCAGCCAATAAACCTTGCAATACTGGCAAGGAGTAATAAAATAACCACGATCTACATTCTGAAGCTTTCCAATACTTTAAGTGATCTTTAATGCTTCTAGGTACTCTAGATATAAAATTTGGTGGTTTTATTTGTCGGAGTCGTGCATCAGCTTTATCAACAAAATGTGAAATTGAATATGGCTCACTTGAGTAACTACTATCAAACCACAGACGTAACAATCTTCTCACTGTTCCCAGTAAAACCTGGTGCATCCAATCAATGCCAGTTCCACGAATAACATCTGGCATATGGTATAAAAACCATGATGGCCCTTTAATTCCAAGTTTATTGCGCTTGCTTTGGAAAGCTTCCTCTGCTGCTTTTAGAGTTTGCTCATGCGTTCTTTTGGGCCATCAAAATCACTTACATTTGCAGGAAAAACCCGGGCATGTCCCCTCCCAACATTAATAACCTCTCCTGATTGGGTACACCTTGGGCAACCATAGAGACCATTGAATTGTGTCATGTTAAGTACCATAGCCTTAGCAGGCATATCGCAAGTACCACATAACAAAACTCCACATACTTTAATTTCTTCATTATAAAAATTATTGATAAAGACTCCATTATAAATATCCTTCAGAGATGAATGAAATGGTTTAAGGAAGGTTCCCATGCATGGTTTAGACTCGCCATACCAAAGGCCTGCAAATAACATATTTTCTTTGAGGAAACGTTTCTTAGGAGATAATTCATTAATTGCGAAATACAGAGGCCACATTGCAAATCGAGATGATTTAAAAAGAGACACTCCATCAGTATACCACATGAATGAAAGGTTGTGTTCCTTACTAAGAAATCCCCCTGGGAATGAAAATTGCTTATAAATGCTGCCATCATAAATATCTTCTATATTTCCCTCAGTTTTCTTCTTTCTTTGAAATCTGTACTTGATGCCTTCACAAAACTCCTCTCGATTAAAAACACTCTCAAGTTGTGACAACAATGGAATTTCAATGAAATAAGACACTGATTTTAAATCACTCCCAATGGTGATTCTACAGGAAGGACATTTGTCTGACACATTGTCAATAAGGCAGTAACACTTCGAGCAAAATTTGTGAAATTTGAGAGGCATGGACAAGTTTGAGAAATACTGGCGAAACAAATATAGTGACGTTCTACATAAATTTGGCTGTTGACAATGGAGAGATACGAGAGTCAATATATCTACAAGGCAGCTTCCAGTCAAGCTGTGCCTTAAAACAAGAGTCAGTATCAACAGCATGCTTGAAGCTAATGTGATAGGTGCACCATCATACAACAAATCATCTGTCTCTGAGGGCTCTTGGTGTTCAAATGCATTGTCTGTTTGTGATGAAATGTCAGAATCGTCGTTTAATTCATCATAATCTGAAGTGTCGTACCATTCTTCAGCCGATATCCCCTCTGCATGTTCTGGATAAACCTCAGCTTGGTCATCTTCTTGACAATCTTCAACCTGGACGTGACAAGACATTGGCTCTAAAGACTGCCAGTTCACCGGTGGATCTTGAAATGGTTGAAACTGTGGTTCTGCTTCAAGTTCAACATCTGAAATTATTATAGTGGGAAAAAATTGCTTAGAGATATGTTTGCTGCTCACTGCTGTCATAATGTTTGTTACAAGTGAAGTGGTAGGCTATGTCACAAACGGTGCAATTCCAAATATAATTATCTTAGTTCTTAGGATAACTTTCCGTATGGCGCCACAACTTTTTAACTCATTTTACCAAAAAGGGATATCTCATTGAGGTACATGTATAAATTAGATACTATATTATTTATATCAAATGAAAAAGTGGTGGCGCCATACGGAAACTTTTACTTCTCTTTAATCTTATCCTGTACTTTATTTAGCTTAAGCCATATCCCAGAGAAATGGACATAATTGATCCGTGAATGCACATGTCAGGCATGTGTTTGTTGGTACCACGTTGTACTGAACCCACTAGTAACTGGGCGCTGTACTCCTTTTTATAGAAAAATAAAAGTATGACCGATTAATGACAAATTTCGAAAAAAAGGAGTACAGCGCCCAAGTTGTCCAACCACTATTTAAAAACAAAAACAAAAACAGTGACCCAAAAAATCTATCGAAGATCTCTATTATTATTAATGGTTTCCTCACTTTTTATTATTATTATTATTATTATTTATTTGACCAGGACAAACAAAACAAAATTACAAAGAAAGTACAAAGAAGATGAGAGGTGGACACAGCACCCGATCAGCTGATCAATCAGTTCTGCCTCCATTGGCATTGCCATTGGCCAAACTGTCATGACTGTACTACTAGTACTACTAGTAGTAGTACTACTACTGTAGTTCTATTCAAACAAACAAACATCAATAAATATAGTCATGATACTATAGTTCGTTGTAATACTAATTTAAATTAGCCTACTTTGTACTTTATAATAGTTTTTGTACTCACCAGCATCAGCATCAGCCGAAAAGCTATCAACAAAGATTTCATGGACATCGTCTTCATCAGTGCCTTCGACGTTTTCCCCGTCACTGACAGTGACACTTGGGATAGGACCAGGCGCGTACCAGTCGAGCAAGGCTGGTCCAGCGACGTCTCCATTGTCAATGTTATCGTGCAATTTCAATTGTTGCATCCGCCATTTTGTTGTAGTTGGGGCGACCTTTTTTTTATCGCCAGATAAATTCCCTTTAGCAAGGGAAAAAGCATACGGACCTTTACGCTTTTTTTCGGAGTTTGTCTGAGGATTGCTACTCATTTTTTCACAACAAAATCAATAAATAAAAAAAACCTGCCGCGTCGCACCAGATACTGGATCGGATTGTTGTCACTTTTTACACGACAAGTCTGCGTGTGTAAAATTATATGGTACAATTTATCTACTATCTCCAAACCGCACGCACCAACGATGACCGTGCCCGGCGCGGCGACTCCCGAGCTCGTGAATTATCGCTTGCTTGGTGTCGTGGGGTCGAGCGAATTGTCTGGAACAAAACGAAGTTGTAGACTAGTTCCCGCTTCCGATCCTACTTACTGTGCAGTATACATAATGCAGGTCGATTGGGACCAGTTTAAGGTGAGACATTGCACAACTTTATGACGTCACATAAAGTGCTAGGGCACAACCAAACGCTCAGAGTGCAATTGCAGAACTGAACACTTTGTGTGTTGTCTGATTAAGAGCTGTTTTAATTTGTTATTGCCGGAAATATGTTTTAAACAGTTATGACTGTTTCTTTTTAATTTTATGTATTTGAATGACTTTGATTAAAATTACAAACATAGCACTACAATCCAGGTTCTACAAATTATCTCCCCTATACAAAAGTAGAGCGGTCCATTTGCAACGTGGCACGACACGTTGCAACCACCGGATGCACATGTTGTATGTAATGTACAGTACATCCCTTGTACATGTACTTGTACAAATGTTTTGCAACGTGTACACATGCGCATGACCTTTGTCTCTCTCTCTCTCTCTCTCAATTCTCAATCGATTCAAATTCTAATTCCATTGTGCTAAATTTGTACAACAATAATGGACCAGGGCTCTGTTCAGCAATTATTTGATCTTCAGTCGAAGTCAAAGGTCGGTGGTGTGCCTGAAAAGCTAAGGTCAAAGTCCAAAGAATGGTGTTTAATCTTCTGGATTGATGACAAACAAGTGAGCATCGAGAGCCTGACCAGTGTTGGCGAAGACTTCAGAAAGGAAGGCGAAGTTTCTGATATTAGATTCAGAGGAGACGGCAAGAAATATCCCGGTAAAATCCTTCGTATAAGCGGTAAGTATCCTTGAAGGAATTGAATGGCTTTGGTTTTTTACATTCTTTTTAGCGGCCCCTTTTTAGTATCCTAGTCTAGTCTACTAGTACTAACTACTTCCCAGCCAGAACATCTAAATTGCTAACATCTGTCATGTCTGTGGTTTTATTCAGAGCATAGACATGATATTGATAGGGTTACGTACGGAGCGACTTTTCCTTGTCTTGGTAGGAGTCTTGGACATAAAGACTTGATTTCATTGCATATGATAATGTACTTAAAATTTGAAATTTGTTTTGTTAAATAAAATAAAAATATGGTTAAATTGTATTGTATATTCAGTAGGCCTAAGGCTTCTTCTAGAAACTATAAGGCTAAAATAAAATACCAGTTGATCCTCCCCGCCCGCATCCTTTTACCACCTTTTTGGGGCCGCATCCTTTTAAAAAAAAATATATTTTGAGTATTTTTTATTTTCAATTAAAAAAAACCCCCAATGTTTTTAGTTTTTTTTTTTTTAATTCATCCATTCAAAAGGACTGTCCTAGCTAGGACTTTTCCCGAATCTAATGTGATGCTCTCGAACACATGTAACCGTCTGTTTCATAAAACAAAATTAGTGAATGCCTACCCAGCGAATCTTTTTAGTGTAATCCGACCCTGTTAACCCGGGTCCTCATGCAACAAATAAAATAGATATAAAATAAGCTTGTGGTGGGTTCAAACTAAAGAATTAATGGCCTGTTTGATTTGAAATACTTAGCGGCCATCATGGAAAAAAAATATATTATTTGGCCTAATCGGTGACATAATTTTGTGTTAATGACCAGGGTGACATGTTTTTTATTTAAATGTGACTGGGAGGGTTGTTTTGGTCACCAGCAGATGTATAGAAAGAACAAAATTTATGTTACTTTGTAGCCCTCCAACACGAAGCAGTGTATTTTCTGGGAATTTGCTTCTTGCATGTCTGGAGAAGGTATTCCACCCATCAAATACAGAGTATGGGTTTTGTTTTTTTCAAAAAATGCTTTCGTTCACAATCCGGTGGAATAAAATTTAAACGTTCAATTTATGATAAGTCAAAAACTGATGATGTGATGCACAATCACGACAATCTTATAATAGTATTAATACAGTAGTTTGTTCTATTTGTTTTGGTTTTTATAATCTAATAAAAGTAGCCCTTGTTTATGTATTAAATTCATTTGTGTTTTATTTCTGAAATTAATTTTTATAGAGGACAAGAAGAAGCTCCAGGCAGAGCAAGGAACTGTATTAGAATCATTTGAGCAACATTCTACCCAAGCGGGCGCAGATCTTGGTTGTAGTAGCAAATATTCATCCAGTACATCAACCAACAAGAAAAGGATCTCAAAGAAGACGCCAAAGCTGACTGAATTCACCAGTCAACTGCAGCAGGAGGAGAGTTTAAAGAGGAAGACCGCCATTCCAAAAACAGCCAAGCCCCCAAAGAAGGTGGAAATGCGTGAGGCGAGGTTAAAGGAAGTGGGAGAGAAGGCCAAAGCACAGCAATCATTGTTTAAGCAAATGCTCACCTGTAAGGTATGTAGTTGAAAAATGCCCTTCAGTTCAGGTCTATTAGTCTATTATGTCCATATAGTCCAAGACATAACATTTAATAATCAACTAGGTCAAGGGTCTGTTCTTTTTTCAGAGGCAAGCCTGCAAGATTTTATTCATTTCCTTTACTTATTAATCTCCTGCGAGGGTCAAAGAACGAAGCGTTACACGCAACAACATTCAAATAAGCTGCAGGGGTTGATTTTGACGGGAAGTGATCACCATTTCGCCCAAATTTCAACAATTATACCAATCAAATACCCACAAAATGGATACTCATATGATCACCACGTGATGGGAACCAATAAAAACATACTTAAAACATGACTTTAGTAAATATTTTCCGGAAAATAGGAGCAAAAACTCACCTAGGGGTTGCCCAGGCGTGAGATTTTCAATCTCATCAGTGTTGGCTTTTTATTAACTTTTTCAACAGGCAACAAAACCAGACACCTTGACTGATCTTGATAGCGAGAGCGACGACATCATCATGGAGGATCTGCAAGAATCACCATCCGCGACCATAATAGACTTGGAAGGCCAAATTAGAGCCCTGCAGCAGCAAGTTGGCAAACTTCACAAGAAGTTGAGGGAGAAAGACCTGGAGATTTCTAACTTGAAAGCCCAGGCAGAGCCAACACCCAATCCTTTCAGTGTTGGTGAGTTATGCAATTGTATTGCTGCCTTGTGAATTTAAGTCAACAGCTGGTGTTAACCAAACATTGTTTACATTTTTCTTAGCAGAGTTTTGATACAAATAATTCATTGATGTGTGCACCACATGATGAATGTCCATCTGAAATACCAAAGTTGAATCTTTTCAGAGGGAGTCGTTAATCTGAGTTGAGGTCAACAACTTTGAATTGCAGCAGTTGTTAAAACGTGAAGGAGGAAACATTGTCTCCATGGTTATGTCAAAATAAAGTTAAACTTGATTATATTTTTTCTTTTCTTTTTCTTGTGCTTCTTAGCAATAACACCTAAGAAGATAAGACTAATGGAAGAGGTGACTGCTCTTCTGCAGTCATCTGAGCAGTCCTCCTCCCAATCAACTAGAATGGACAGCCGAGGTAGCCCATCGCCACCACCTTCCTCCAGAGGTAGCCTGCCGCCACGACCCTTCTCCAAAGCGAGCCCCCCACCACAACCTTACTCCAGAGGTAGCCCATCGCCACCACCTTCCTCCAGAGTTACCCTGCAGCCACGACCCTTCTCGAAAGCTAGCCCCCCACCACTACCTTTCACCAGAGCTAGCCCGCCGCCACAACCTTCCTCCAAAGCCAGCCCGCCATGTACTTCAGCCCAAAACACATCGGTTACAGCTGCAGACAATGTAAGACATTTAAGTGTATGTAACATTCAGAACTTTTGTTTTTCTTTGTCGTTAAAAGGAAGATATACGTTTGGTAATCACTTTTAAAATTCATGGCAATAAAAACTTACTTGGTTAGAAGTATAAAGCACAAAGCATAAAGTGTAAATAACTTTGAGAATCATTTCACTTTTAAGTATTGAGGTTGTGGAAAAGATATCAGTTTAATTTCCTTACAAATTTGAATCTGAAACACATTTTTGTCAAATTCATTTCTCAGATGTGTACACAATTGTTGATTATTTTTCTGCTCCCGATTTTATAGCAACACCTATTACAAGACATATCCATTCGTTTTAAGCTGAACCTTGGTTAGTGTTTCACAACTTAATCAAGATATCTCAAATTTTTGAATATAATTTGGGAAGCATTTCATTTTAATTGTTTTCTGGTTGTAAGTTGATAAATACAGCCAACTTTTACATTTTTTGTATTCACAGTCCTTGACCCCACTCTACGCCGGTGGAGTTCCACTGCTACGTGAGCAGGAGAAGAGGTTAGCTTTTTCCAAAGGCACCAACAAAGAGACGCTCTTGTTCTCCTTGCTGGTGGCTGTTTTTGGTGAAGAGCGACTTGCCAAAGGCAAGGCATGTGGGCACCGGCAGGCCCACAACAGCCAAGATCTCACCATGCCCCTGGATGCTGTCAAACTCAATGAAATAAAAGGTATTTTTGTTGTTGGTATTATAATGTTTTTATTTGATAATTTTTTTATTTTTTTGTTGATATTAATCTGAAGTCAACATCCCTGAAGGTAACACAGAATTATGCCCTGGCAAGGTTTCAGCCAGGATTTGGCACAAGGGTGTCCAAATTGTTCACTTAAAATTCATTTACATGTAATTGATAGATAAACAGGTGTCCACGAAAACACACAGACACCCTTCTGGCTAATACTGCATTACTGCTATATCACACCACTGTGGGCACTATAATGAATTGTCTACTTAAGACATTTTATGGACCACATGATGTTAGTTAACCTTCTCCTCCATTCATTTTGTTAACCTAAAAAGTAGATATATTCACATGGTGTTTATAGTACCACAAAAGGAATACATGTTGATTCCTCGCTAGATATTGCCTCAAATCCCATAAACCATTACTAATGAGTGAGATTGGGTCAGAATAATCTGTAGACAAATAGCTTTAAAATTGAATATTTTCAGTTGAAAACCTGTGAGGAAGGCAATCAACAGGTTTGGAATCAGGTTACCTTCACAATATTGTTTCAACATAATTTCTTTTTTATTTAAAAATATCTTCGCCCTTTTACATTTATCTTTTAGAGTCGGTACGACGCTCAAGACATCAAGTGGGCAGCCCTGCTTTTCTCCAAAGGAGTTCAACGAGAAAAAAAAACAAAAGTGCTCCACTCTCAGACGTGCCTCAAACGACAGCAGGCAAAACAGTAGAGTGTAGTTTTGGTAATAGTCAGCTTCATCCTTAGACAACTATTTGTTTCCAAATTTACTTCAAAGGCACTGCACACTATTGGTAATTACTAAAATAAAATAAAAATTGTTAGCATAACAAGCAATGAAGAGCTGTTGATAGTACAAAAAACATTGTGAGAAACGGCTCCCTCTGAAGTAACTTAGTTTTTGAGAAAGAAGTAAAAATAATTGAATTAAATTTGAGACCTCAGCTGAGGTCTAGAATTCATTATTCTTAATAATGCCACGTTGGGGAAAGGTGAAAACCCCAATAACCTAGAATGCACTTGATCACAACACAAGCCTGTTCCTTTTAAAATACACATGGATATGTTCATGGTATTGTCATACCTGCCAACATCAAAAAGTAAGAAATAGGAAAACCTTGTAATTGGTTTGTCGACTGTTTGCCATTTAATCTTCCAAATTTGACATCTCAGGGAAGTAGAGATCTTAAATCTGATGACTATCTTTTCATAACGTGTTTTAATAATGACAAATTAAATAATAAACAAGATTGTCTCTTTGTTAAACCGGGTGTGGGTACTTGTGGGAGGACACAAAACACAATGTCCACAGATTTACATTAAACTTACAGGGTTTGAAGATAATGATGGTAGAAATCTTCCCTTAAAATATTACTTGCTGTGGTGCTGTAGTTTTTGAGCAATGAGTAAAACAGTGTCACGAAATAGTGTTTGTCTCAGGAGACGAACACTATTTTAGCATATAAAACGTACTAAACAGTTCTAGTATGGATATACCAGAACTGGTTAATACGTTTTACATGCTAAAATTAATTATTTTCGTGACATTGTTTTACTCATTTCTCAATAACTACAGCACCTCAGCAAGTAATATTTTAAGGGAAGCTTTCTACCATGATTATCTTCAAATCCTGTAAGTTTAATGTAAATCTGTGACATTGTACAACAAGTACCCAAACCCTTTAAAACTTTACAATTGCGGTCTGTGTGCAGTGCGTCATGTGTGAACCGTTTGGCTGTTCGTGAAAACGCAAAAGCCTGTGCACTCATGTTTGGCCAGCTATAATCAACGCAGTCGTATGCACAAACAGAAAGGTTTTTTGCTCTATGTGAAAACGTGATTAATACAATAATAAAGTGATTTTTTAAACTTAATTGACAAAGTAATTACCTTGAGTTTCATTGCAGTATTCTTTATTCCTTCTTTTGCATTTTGTTCAGCTGCAGCAAGCCTTTGCATTTATGTACAGGTGCATTTCTGCAAGTAGCTTCCCATAAAATAATTGACAAAAAAATATAACTGGCCTTAAATTGGGCCACGCTATATATTTTCCTGCTAAGCTTGCTATATAGGACCGCTTGCAACCCACCTGCAAGCTTCTGCAAGCTTGCCTTTTAAAAGAAAAGATCAAGTTGCTTGCAAGCTTGCTAAAGTTTGACTGCAAGCTTGCAAGCTTGCCTTAATTTACAAAAACAATAAGGATAACAAGATGCTTGCAAGCTTGCCTGCAAGCTTGACCTAATTTATAAAAAAATATTGGGCAAGCTTGCGGCAAGCTTGCAGGCAAGCTTGCAGGCAACCTTGCAGAAGGCGTGCATTATTCCAAATATGTAAATTAGGGCAGAATGCAAGCTTGCGGCAAGCTTGCCGCAAGCTTGCGGCAAGCTTGCCCTAATTTACATATTTGGAATAATGCACGCTCTCTGCAAGGTTGCCTGCACGGTTGCCGGCAAGCTTGCCGCTAGCTTGCCAGCAAGCTTGCGGCAAGCTTGCAGTTATTTCTGTAAGGGAGTAATGTTTCTCAGTTTCAAATTTTGAGGGATAAAAACTTATGTCTTTTTCCATAACCACATTGCTTTGAAGTGAAATGATTCTCAAAATGCTTTACACTATTGAAAGCTGCTGTACTTCTAACCAAGTATGTTTTTATTGCCTTAATATTAAGAGTGATTACCAAAGGTACATGTATACATGTACCCTGCCTTTAAGTGTCCATTATAATTGTTAACATTTCTTAGAATTTTGTCCCATGCGCTCATAACTGATTCAGTTTGACTGTTAATTTTTCTCTTTATCCAATTACAGATGAGCTGATTCGTCAGGTGACCATCGAGTGTGCTGAGCGTGGCCTCCTGTTGCTGCGAGTACGTGACGAGATACGCATGACGGTCGCAGCATATCAGACTCTGTATGAGAGCAGCGTGGCGTTCGGGATGCGCAAAGCCCTTCAGGCCGAGCAGGGCAAGTCTGACATGGAGAAAAAGGTAAATTGGCAGACCCAAAATTTTCTTCCGCAGCGTATTTGAGTTACATGTATGGCCATTTGAAGATATGTGCCAAGATAGAATTGTATGCTTTACGTGCCGTCAAAAGTATTTCGTTAAGGATTTAAGTGTTAGCAAAGTAATGTAGCAGTCACATGTGAAAGTTTCAGCTGAATTCAGTGTCGTTAGGCTGAGAAATAGCAAAAAACTGTTTTTTACGAACATCAAATTTTGACACGAACATCGAATCCATCCACGCTTATCGATAATAGCTAGACTTGTGGACAAGTCGTTATGTGTCTGTGGTGGTGATATCAGGTACAAACTGCATCTCTGGCCGCAGCATTCGTGAACACCAACCCTCGGAAATCTGAGAAACGATTCTTGCATGAATCTTTTTCTCAGAATTAAATGTTTTTGGGTGAAAAGTGAACCAAATCATATTACTTTGAAGGGAATCCTTTTTCAAAATAGTTTATACTATCAACAGCTGCAGTGCTTCTCACCAAGTAAGACTTTATAGTCTATAACTTTTGGGAGATTTTACCAATCTATGTCCGTACCTTTAATATATATATTTATTTTTTTAGATTGTTGAGCTTGAGCAAGACAAGCGAGAGCTAGAGAGGCAGGTCAACGAACTGAAGGCCAAATGTGACGCTATTGAGAAGCGAGAGGCCGAGCGCCGACAGGTTGAGGAGAAGAAACACACAGAGGAGATCCAGTTCCTAAAACGCACCAATCAGCAACTAAAGGTATGTGTAGTAACCGGTCAGGACCAGTTGGAACCAGTCGGGACTGGTTAAGGGCAGTTGCTGTGGGGATCTTGTCACACAAGGCAATGTTTTTTTGCAGGCAGCGCTGAGGCAACAAGCGCCACTGTATGCAAATGGAGCACTCTGGTAGCACAAGATACATTTTTCTACAAATGGCGGACCGTGTTAGTTCACGAACTAAAAGGAAAACCACACAATGTCGAGGCATACTTGTGGGGATCAATATATTCTTTTAAAACATCTTTTCAATCATATTAATTTAATAACAAACGCTTTCAAACGCTTTTTATAGCCCAAAGCACCCAATCCAAGGCATATATATATTTTTGTATAATACTAATAAATTTATATACTACACTTGTTCTTCTACGTCTTCTTGTTCTTTTAATTCTTCTTCTTCTTATTCTTCTCAAGCAAAGGAAGGAGTCACAGAAGAATGTTTACATTAAAAACATCTTTTTGTTGATGCTAGGATGATTGGGAGGCAATAGTTTCCGGGCAACCTTCAAAATGCTGGGGAAAAAACCTTTCCAACCTTCTCAGTCGACACATTTGTTTGGCTAATTGAATTAGTTCAACACAATTTGAGTGCATTATTGCTCATAAGAAGTAAAATAGGTGGATTTTGCTTCCTTGCAGGTTTTAAAAAATATACAAGCGGTGATAGACGGGACCTGGCAAAATGTTGACCATGTTGAGATAACTTTACTATGGGGAACCATTTTTGTACTAATCTTGTTAGACCAAGCACAATCCCAAATTGATACATTTATTATTAAGATTTATTTTATTTCTAGACTCAACTTGGAGGCGTCATTGCTCCTAAGAAGTAAACTAAATGGAGTTGGCTTCCTTCCATCGTCATGGCAACTGTCAACAACTATCAGTTCCAAATTGACAAATTTACTTTTTAATTTATTTCATTTTGTAGATTCAACTTGAAGGCATCATTGCCCCGTAGCATGTCTGAGATGCTGTCATTGTTGTTTATGTCTGAGTGTAGCTGTAGTCTGGCTGTATTTATTATTAGGTGTTCGTGCAATACAAGCACGAACACCTCTTGTTATTGTTCTGTTTTTGGTTTTTTTTTTAGGTGTTCGTGCAATATGAGCACGAACACCTCTTGTTATTGTTCTGTTTTTTTTGTGTTTTTTTTCTTCTTCATCTTCTTCTTCCGGGGAACTCTTCTCCAGAACAGAACTCAAAATAGAAATTTAATTGAACCTTGAAACTTGGCATATACTTGAACCTTAACATGAGCACGGCACTTGCACAATTTCGTCATGATGACGTCATCAGGTGTCGAATTACAAGGTTTTTAAAGTTGAAAAATGATCATTTGGTATTTGCTGTATCTCATTGAATATAAAAGCTATGATGTTCATAATTGGGCATGTGACAGATCAAGACTGGGGCTACATTTCAAAAGTTAACGTCAAAATCGTATGACCTTTTCTTCAAGGTCAAGCCCTAGGTCAAAGTTTGCCTTTGTTTTTTTTCTTGAAAAACATCATTTTCGGGCTTATCTACGTCATAACTCAGATTGAAACTGAATTTTACATTGAAACTCATCAGACATTTGAACCTAAATATCAAGACGACACAAACATGATGATGTCATGATGACGTCATCATGTATTGAATTACATTAAATCAAAGTTTAATATTTGAAAAAAAATCATAACTCATGAACGACATGTTGGATTTTTACAATCTATACATCATCGGAAAGTTTGTTAAAGGTTCAACAGACGCTACACAGAAAGTGACCCCATTTGACCTTGACTTCCGGTTCAACCCATAAATTTAAAATTTCATAATATTCGTATCTCAAAAACCACTTATCATTTCAGCATAATTTTTGCATCAGATTGTAGAAAGTTGAGCCTGCTCAAACTTTTTCACAGAAATAACAACATTTTGACATTTACATCTTGTCTTATAACCACCGGCATTAAAGCGCACGTTTGTGTTGACCCACTTTGATAACGCGAGATACTGTTATAGCGCGTGTACAACAGAAACATGCATTTTGAATGTGTAGTTCAGTTTACATCAACTACATGTAGGAATACATTTAGCATCGCTGGATGTTACCTTGTATATTGCGCACCCCGGCATAAAGATAATCCATGTAGTTCTTGAAAAATTCGTAACTCCTGAACCACACATTGGATTTTTACAATCTATACATCATCTGAAAGGTCTTTATAAAACCTAACATACGCTACACTTATTGTGACCCCGTTTGACCCTGACTTCCGGTTCAAAGCGGAAGTTGAAATTTAATGTTTCAAAATTCATAATTCCTGAACCACACAATGGATTTTTACAATCTATACATCATTGGACAAGTATTTAACAACTTAACAAACGATATACAGAATGTGACCCCAATTGACCTTTACTTCCTGTTCAAACCGGAAGATGAAATTTAATATTTGAAAAAATCAGAACTCCTGAACCACACATCGGATTTTTATCATCTATACATCATCAGAAAGGGCTCCAAAGATTTAAGAAACGCTACACACTGTGACCTCATTTGACCTTGACTTCCGGTTCAAACCGGAATATGAAAGTAAATGTTCCAACAAATTGTTGGAGGTTTACAATCCATACATCATCTAAATCATCGTCATAAACTAAACGCGCTACACAAAATGTGACCACTATTTGACCTTGACTTCCGGTCCAAACCGGAAGTTGATGTTAATTTTTTTGAAAAATTCATAACTCCTGGACCAGGCATTGGATTGATAAGGTAGAATGTTTATTCATTCAATCACTCCCCACGAACACCTTGTTTTTGTCACATGACAAAAACTGAATTTCTAGTTTCTTCTTCATCTTCTTCTTCCCCGGAACTCTTCTCCAGAACAGAACTCAAAAAAGAAATTTAATTGAACCTTGAAACTTGGCATATACTTGAACCTTAACATGAGCACGGCACTTGCACAATTTCGTCATGACGACGTCATCAGGTGTCGAATTACAAGGTTTTTAAAGTTGAAAAATGATCATTTGGTATTTGCTGTATCTCATTGAATATGAAAGCTATGATGTTCATAATTGGGCATGTGATAAATCAAGACTGGGGCTACATTTCAAAAGTTAACGTAAAAATCGTATGACCTTTTCTTCAAGGTCAAGCCCCTAGGTCAAAGTTTGCCTTTGGTTTTTTTCTTGAAAAACATCATTTTCGGGCTTATCTACGGCATAACGCAAGATTGAAATTGAATTTTACATTGAAACTCATCAGACATTTGAACATAAATATCAAGACGACACAAACGTGATGATGTCATGATGACGTCATTAGGTATTGAATTACATTAAATCAAAGTTTAATATTTGAAAAAAAATCATAACTCATGAACGACATGTTGGATTTTTACAATCTATACATCATCGGAAAGTTCGTTAAAGGTTCAACAAACGCTACACAGAAAGTGACCCCATTTGACCTTGACTTCCGGTTCAACCCATAAATTTAAAATTTCATAATATTCGTATCTCAAAAACCACTTATCATTTCAGCATAATTTTTGCATCAGATTGTAGAAAGTTGAGCCTGCTCAAACTTTTGCACAGAAATAACAACATTTTGACATTTACATCTTGTCTTATGACCACCGGCATTAAAGCGCACGTTTGTGTTGACCCACTTTGATAACGCGAGATACTGTTATAGCGCGTGTACAACATAAACATGCATATTGAACATGTAGTTCAGTTTACATCAACTACATGTAGGAATACATTTAGCATCGCTGGATGTTACCTTGTATATTGCGCACCCCGGCATAAAGATAATCCATGTAGTACTTGAAAAATTCGTAACTCCTGAACCACACATTGGATTTTTACAATCTTTCCATCATCTGAAAGGTCTTTATAAAACCTAACATACGCTACACTTATTGTGACCCCGTTTGACCCTGACTTCCGGTTCAAAGCGGAAGTTGAAATTTAATGTTTCAAAATTCATAATTCCTGAACCACACAACGGATTTTTACAATCTATACATCATTGGACAAGTATGTAACAACTTAATAAACGATATACAGAATGTGACCCCAATTGACCTTTACTTCCTGTTCAAACCGGAAGATGAAATTTAATATTTGAAAAAATCAGAACTCCTGAACCACACATTGGATTTTTATCATCTATACATCATCAGAAAGGGCTCCAAAGATTTAAGAAACGCTACACAATGTGACCTCATTTGACCTTAACTTCCGGTTCAAACCGGAAAGTGAAAGTTAATGTTTCAACAAATTGTTGGAGGTTTACAATCAATACACCATCTAAAATGTCTTCATAAACTAAACGCGCTACACAAAATGTGACCCCTATTTGACCTTGACTTCCGGTCAAAACCGGAAGTTGATGTTATTTTTTTTTTGAAAAATTCACAACTCCTGAACCAGGAATTGGATTGATAAGGTATAATGACCTATTCATTCAATCACTCACCACGAACACCGTGTTTTTGTAGTAAACAAAAATTCAATGTCTAGTTAGTATTATTATATATATATTTTTTTTCTACTCATTTATGTATTTTGGTAAACAATATTTTAATTCTCTAGCTTTTGTCTATTTTTATGTTTATATTTTGAAGTCTTCTTAATATTGTAAAAAATAAAACTCAATTTAGCCTTCCTAAGGCTTCTGAGGTTTTTTTTTCTGTATTTTAACTTTTGTGATTTTATAACCTGTTTTACTATGTATACTTCCATGTTTTCTATAGTTGTTTTTGCATTTTTGCTGTTGTCTTTGTTTCTTTGTTTTTTCTGATGTGTGAACAAGGGTCCCCATTTAGTAGGCCTGTGTGCCTGTTCGGGGTTTCCCTTTCGCACTACGTTGTATTTTGATGTTTGTGCATAATTAAAGGTAATAAACTAAACTAAACTAACTAAACTGAACCAAGCAATAATAAACTAAATGGATTTGTCTTCCAAGCATTGTTGTGTCAACTGTCCACAACAGTCAGTGTTAAATTGACACATTTTTTTTGGTATAATATATTTTATTTTTAGACTCAACTTGAAGGCATCATTGCTCCTAAGAAGTAAACAAAATGGAGGTGTCTTCCCTGCATCATCATGGCACTTATCCACACCTGTCAGTGCCTATTGTTGTTGTTCTCTGAGAATAGAGTCATCACAAGTCCTCCCACCATCACCACACCGTGTCTTCGTCTTGATTGCTCTGGGGCCGTCGAGCATGTGCATCCGTCCGCCGTCGTCATTCAATTTTGACAACTTGCGTATAATTGTTAATGAATAACACTTGTTTTGTTTTTTTAAAATGAAATTGATGATGATTCATATCAGTAATATAAGATATGTTGTTGTTAAATCAACAGCCTCGATGCAAGTAATTAAAGAGATCACATTAAAGGCATTCCAGTGCTCTGCCAACACGCTGCACACTGTACAATGGTGCATCCTTAACATGTGTATTTGTAACAAAACTACCTTAGAAAATAACGTCTACAATTTGACGGCTTATAAGTTTCTTTTTAAAGGGAAAGTATACGTTTGGTAATCACTCTTAAAATAATGGCAATAAAAACATACTTGGTTAGAAGTACAGCAGCTTTCGATAGTATAAAGCGTTTTGAGAATCATATCACTTTGAAGTAATGTGGTTATGGAAAAAGATATCAGTTTTTATCCCCCAAGATTTGAATCTGAGAAACGTTACTGAGAATGTGTATTCCAATTACGGATTATTCTTCCTGCGTGGACATAACCACTCCGGATTTCCGGCGATATCTCAAAAACGCTACCATCTTTTGAAATGAAATTTTCACAGGCCAGTTTGATTGTCTATATCTACATTTATGTAAGATTAAAACATTTGAACTGTTCCAAAAACCAAAGGTATACGTTCTCTTTAAGCGAGAGAAAAACAAACTGCTTTGTCTGATGTTATTTCACATCATCACCCTGCATTTCATGGGTCTCCTCTGTGCCTTTCAGTTTTGCAGCATTTAATTCATTATTTATTCTGAAACTAGAGTTTTATGGTAAACTAAACCCAGCAATCTGCAACAAGCTTTTTTTATTGGATCAATTTTTCATTTCCAAGCAGGATTTATTCAGAGGATAAACCTAATACCTGGTTACCATCATGATAGATTTCCTACAGAGATCTTGATCTAGGCCTATCTTGATGTTGTCCTTGATCTTTGGTATTAATCCGTCCAATTTTCTTTGTTCACTGTAATTTACCTGCCAACTTTTGACTCATTGTGCTCTTTTAAAAGTAAACATTGAAGGAGGTGAGTCAACAACTTTCCAAAGTTGCACTTCAGACCATTATGTAAATTTCTTATTTGAATATTAGGTAAATTTATGTAAATGACACCATTCCATTTATGAATATGTAGTTTGTTTTTAAACATTACTGGCAATATACCTAATGCATTGATTTAATCCCGCCAAACTGTGAGGTAAAGTATGATGAAATGATGGAAACGCAAAGTGGAGTACGCATGGCGTGCAGGATGGGCTTATATGCAACCTCTCATTTGACCTCTACGTGAGGGCGCCACACTGCAGTGACGTCATTTGCATAGGTCAACACCACCGATAGCAAGATAAAGACATGCATAGTATAATGAAAAACACCTTGTTACAAACTGGGCCCAATTTCATAGAGCCGCTCAAGCAGAAAATATTGCTTAACAATTTTCTGCTTAGCAGAAATTAGCAGGATACCAGTCACAAATCATACACGTGACATGGTAGTTTGGCTGGTAACCTTATTCTGGTAAGCATAATTTTGTTGTGCTTAAGCAACTCTATGAAATTGGGCCCTGGGCCGAATTTCATAGAGCTGCTTAAGCACAAGAAAATTAGCAAAGCACAACAAAATTATGCTTACCAGAGTAAGGTTACCAGCCAAAATACCATGTCCTGTATACCAACTGTGACTGGTATCCTGCTTATATTTTTGCTTAACAGAAATAGTGAAGCAATATTTTCTGCTCTAAGCAGCTCTATGAAATTGGGACCAGGATACAATTCATTCCGTCCAATATACACCTAAAGTCTGGCATTTCCGAAGACTAAATAATATTTTAAAAAGGCAAAATAATTTGAGAGAATACGTCTCACTTCTATTTTGACACTTTTCGTATTGGTGTAAATACCTAGTTAAACTTTGAATTATATATAAATATTATAGATGATGTACTTTTGATATTTTTTGTTTTTGTTTTAATCCTTTTGTTAGACAGTTTGTTCTGTAGTTTAGTGTTGGTAAATTTAATAAACACGTTTGCCTTTGAAAACCAAGAAATGTTTTTGAATCTGTGCTCAGTATTGTGTGACGGTGTTTTGTGAATCAAATCAGGGAGACAGTTTTGTGTAGTGGCATAGGTATCGTACACGTTTGGTAATGACTCAAAACAAATATTAGCATAACAACTTACTTGGTAACAAGCAACGGAGAGCTGTTGATAGTATAAAACATTGTAGGAAACGACTCCCTCTGAAGTAACGTAGTTTTTGAGAAAGAGGTAATTTCTCACGAAAATAATAAACATGTCTTGCAAGAAGTTTTTATTCCTATCTGACGAAGACACACAAATTTGTACAACAAGGGTGGGGTTTTTTCCATCATTTTCTTGCAACTTCGATGACTTGAGCCCAAATTTTCACAGGCTTGTGATTTTATGCATATTATGTTGGGATATACCAAGTGAGAACACTGGTCTTTGACAATTTCCAAACGTGTTCAGTGCCTTTACACGACAACATTTTCTGCTAAACAAACATTAAGCAGGGATCACCATGGTCACAGACGGTACATATTGTGACATTTTATTGTGGCTGGTAACCTTATTCTGGTAAAGCATAATATTTTGTTGTGCTTATAGCTACTTTTTTGTGCTTTAAAGGTACTGGACACGACCCGTTTGGTAATTACTCAAAATATATATAAAAAACTTACTTAGTAACGAGCAACGGAGAGCTGTTGATAGTATAACACATTGTGAGAAACGACTCCCCCTCTGAAGTAAAGTAGTTTTTGAGAAAGAGGTAATTTCTCACTAAAATATTTGAATCTGAAAAAGACTTCAGGCATGAAGCCTTTTTCGGGCATCTGAAAACACACAAATATGTGCAACAAGGGTGTTTTTTCTTTCATTATTTGCTTGCAACTTCGATGACCAATTCAGCCCAAATTTTAGGATACACCAAGTGAGAATACTGGTCTTTGACAATTACCAAACGTGTCCAGTGCCATTAAGCAGCTCAATGAAATCGGGCCCGGGGTTTTGTATCATAATTTCAGGCAGAAAAATATCAGTCTTTACATCAGTGGCGTAACTGGGGGGGGGGGGCAATTGATGTCAGTGCCCCCCCCCCTCCATTTGAAATCTGAACCTTAGAGACTATAAGAATTACCATAATATAAAATGTTAAGTTTTATTGATGGAGTACTGATGGCATACAACTCAATGTTTCAAACTATTTTTTTTATATTTACACATATATTTGTTTGCACCTCTGCAATAGATAGTGGTTACTTCTACCAACGTCTTCAGAGTACTTTTGTTTGTAGAGGGAAGAATGAAATCATACATAGGCCTACATGTAGCCGTGTGCAAGCAAACCATGAGATGAGACCAAGTGTGACCATAAAAAAAACATTTTGATGGTATTCTAATATAATTATTCATCATATAGAACGTTTTTTTGAAGGACATGCAAAGAAAATAGTAGGACCGGAACTCACTCACGATGTTCAAAAAGCTAAAGGTTTTGTCATTAAATTTTGAAGCTTCTCCCCATGTCGATTGAGAATCATGTATTGAAAAGCAAGCTTTAAAAAACGTTTGAGGCGTCATGTGCCGCAGTTCTTTATAGAAGAGGGGGCGGGAAAACAAATGTTTAAAGGTATCGTACACGTTTGGTAATGACTCAAAACAAATATTAGCGTAAAAACTTATTTGGTAACAAGCAACGGAGAGCTGTTGATAGTATAAAACATTGTAGGAAACGACTCCCTCTGAAGTAACGTAGTTTTTGAGAAAGAGGTAATTTCTCACTAAAATAATAAAAACTTCTTGCAAGAAGTTTTCATTCCTATCTGAAAACACACAAATTTGTACAACAAGGGTGTTTTTTTTAAATCATTTTCTTGCAACTTCGATGACCAATATATTGAGCCCAAATGTTCACAGGCTTGTTATTTTATGCATATATGTTGGCATACACCAAGTGAGAACACTGGTCTTTGACAATTTCCAAACGTGTTCAGTGCCTTTAAGGGAAGAGCCACAAGAAAAACAGGTGTGTGTGTGTGGGGGGGGGCGGATAGGAGGGAGGGTGTGAGAAAGAAGGAGACTGAGTGCCTATATAGGCACTGTTCTGCCCAATTAATCTTTAGCGAATTAGCGCTGATGGTAGTGCGGGAAATTTGAATCTTTTTCCGGCGGTAGCCAACGAAAGATAAAATTATAATGGGCAGAGAAACGTGAACATTGAAACACGTGGTTTTGGTATGGTCTCTGGTATAACCATCCTATGACTGTTTGGTTGTTGTTTTGGTGGGAGACAATGGTCTCTGTCTTTTGACAAGGCAATAGGCGATGGTTAAAACAGACCTTTTCTTTGATATTTGCATGCATACCCACAGAAGAAAGGGTGGGTTTAGAAGTGAGAAGGGGGATGGTAGAGCTTACTTAAATAACATTTTAATTGAGGGGCTGTTTGGAACCCGCCATTGCGTAGATCAAGATCCAGGTTTTTTTTTAATACAAATGAAATTTATAATTGATTTGAGCAGTGTCCCCAAAAATGTTGCCCCCCCGCCCCTTGTTCCCCCTCCCCCTAAAAAATTACCTTAGTACGCCGCTGGCTTTTATATAGACCTATATACCCAACAAATCAACAAAATCAATGCATTTTCCACAAACGTGCTTGCCAAACCACTCTTTAGAAATTCATACAGACCCGTTTCTAATTGGGTTAAGATTCGTATGTATAGAAACTTCTCTGAATACAGTTTTACCGTTTTTCTCCCCCATGACTTATTCTTCGGCCTCACCTTTTATGAATTCATGGATTCTAACGAGGTTTATCGAAACACGGAGACTTTCAATAGAAATTGATGTACAATTTCCCAAATGAGACACAGCACGCTCGGTTTTAAACGCAATTTTGGGTTTTTGGGATTGGAAATGAAATTTTAACTTATTCAATATTGTCATCGTAATCTGACGTGATTTTGAATGGAGGCCGATGGCGTGAAAAGACCGGGGACAATTTCAGTGGTGAACGGTAAGCAATTTTTCTCTCTATATAGAAGACAAATTTTCTTATAGGAGGAATGTCGTCATGATAATAACATAACTGTGCTCGTACATGGAATTATGTCTTTTCTAACCCAGTTCAGGCGCTTTCAATTTCCGAGGCCTGCGGTTCGGCATGGCCTCTTCCTGGCTCTAAGACTCCGACCGTGTTGCCGCGAAGCGACTCGAACAGAGACTACTCTCGCGAGGGTTACACACCTGTGTTCCGACACCCCTATGTTCCGACACACCTAGTGTATTTTTTTCCTATTCCCAACTCTTACCCTAACCCTAACCCTAGCTCTAGCATGTAAATTACGCGAGGGGTTTCGGAATAGGATTGTCGATAGGGGTGTCGGAATATAGAGCAGTCACCCTCGCGAGTAGCGAAGCCACGCGAGGCTATTTGCAACTTCTCAGGAATTTCAAATGTTTCTCATTTCTTGATTTCCAAACCAATCATAATTATGCGATGGGGGTCAGCATACATTAACCTATAATGCATTGTTGGTTAGCCTTTCAGCACTTTACTTATTTGCATAAAAAAATTATGAATAGGCTTACTTAGGTTTTAAACTTTATGAATAATTCAACAACAAAAACCCCGCAAAATCAAGTTGGAAAAAGCCTCGTGACCTCGCCACTCGTGCGCGCGCATGTGGTCCCCCTTTCTTCCAGACACTTCATGGCTAAACAGGTCTAAGCTACGAAGGCCTTAACGAAAGATGTACCTAGGTGGGATTCGAACCTGCGACCCCCGATTTCTAAAACAGATCCACAGGCGCGTATGCCCAGTGACGAGATGGCAAGTTTACACCACACAACTTGGCCGACTTTTGTATTTAAAGGGATTGTACACGTTTGGTATATTGGAGCCCACCGCACTGTTTGTTTCATTCCTACATTATAGTTGTAGATATTATACCATAAAACTAACCTGTGAAAATTTCATTTTAAAAGATGGTATAGCGATTTTGAGATATTGCCGAAAATCTGGAGCGGTTATGTCCACGCAGGAAGAATAATCTGCAATTGGAATACACAATCTGAGAAACGTTACTGCAGTAACGCTTGTCAAATTCAAATTTTTGGGGATAAAAAGCTATATCTTTGTCCACAACCACAGTACTTCGAAGTGAACAGTTTCTTAAAATGCATTAAACTATCCAAAGCTGCTTTACTTCTTACCAAGTAAGTTTTTATTATACCATTAATTTTCAGAGTCATTACCAAACGTATGCAGACCCTTTAGGGTTCATTTTTCGAAAAAGTTTCTCTTCATTCTGAAAAGAAAACATTATAAAAGATGTGGTACTCTAGGAGGCTAAGATGCTTGTTTCGCACATCTTGAGTTAAAGAAAACAGGATGCCAGTACTTTCAGAAAAAGGTTGGTTTCTACTTGAAGAAAATTAAATTAAAAAGGGCTTCAAGGTCAAATTATAGTTGTTTGTGATGCACTCATTTTCCAATAGATAGGGTCCTCAAAAAAGCAGGGAACAAATTTCTAATCTTTACCTCACGTTAAAAGGGTGTACAGTGCAATTTGTTAATACTCAAAAGTTCTCATAAAAGTGGGGAACAAATTTCTAGTCTTTACCTCACGTTAAAAGGGTGTACAATGCAATTTGTTAATACTCATACGGAGCGAGAATTGTACATTCCAAAGAGAGTTTTTTGAGCCAGTCAAAAGGTCGAATACAATGTCGTTTTGATTTAACATAATCAAAATTCAGGAATGCTAAGAATTTTCTGTACAAAAATGTACAGACCAAATTGAAATAATATGACGTCGTCGAACGTTTTTGAATGTTGACAAAAATGGTACTTGAAGGGTATTCAACAACGATCGAGGCATCACCATTTTACCTGAGGTTAGAATCTTGAAATCCCCCACCCCATTTCCACGAGGAATCTATCTATTGCAAAATGTATGGATCACAAAACTGAATTTTGACCTTGGAGCCCCTCTTTTAAAAATTTTTTTATTTTTAATCTTAGAATGCAATAATGGTGTAGAGCAGAGTCTTGGTTCAATAAAGAATTATAAAAAGAGAGTTGCTGTCACAATTAAACTGGATAGATTGGGAGCAGGAAAAGGGTTCTTAAATGCTTTTCTTCTTCCAAGGACGGACTGAACTAAACAGTATAAAAGCCTGAAGCAAAAACTGGGGCCAAAACGAAGGTAACCGTTTAACAGAGGCAGTACAGCTCGAATACAATAATGGTAAGGTATTGACTGTGCGCGTATAATTTGATAAACACACACTCAGCGGTGTCTAGAAGTTTAAGGCGAGTAAATAAAAGACGCAGTCAGCAGTGAGGACTAAAGCTGACGACGTGACTCAACTGGGGAGGGGGGTGGTCATGGGGAGGGTAATTTCAATGGCCTAAACACAAGCGGCATTAGTGTAAAAACTTTTGTTCTGCTGGAAAGCACACTTCTAAGTAAAACATGCACACAATATTATCCTTTGTCGTGGCCAAGTGGTCTATGGAGCATCAATCAGAAGTTCTGTGCCTTATTTCATATAGCTGAGCTGCTTTTAAGCAGAAAACATTGCTTAACATATTCCTTTTAAGCAAAAATAAGCAGCATGCGCATACCAGTCACAAATGGTGCATGTGAAATGTTATTTTGGCTGGTTACCTCAATCTGCTGAGCATCAGAGTCTGTGTTCTAATCACCCACGAGGAAATGGTTCTGCGAGGGTAGAGATTGTTGATGTGAATGATTAGCAACCTGAGCCCAATTTCATAGAGCTGCTTAAGCACAAAAAACAGCTAAGCACAACAAACTTAATGCTTACCAGAATAAGGTTACCAGCTTAACTACCACGTCAAATGTATACTTATTTTGTGACTGATATTCTACTCATTTCTGCTAAGCAGAAAATTGTAAGCAATATATTCTGCTTAAGCAGCTCTTCGAAATTGGGCCCTGTGCGCCAATTTGGATGCCGGTGCTGCATATTCCAAAGGAGTTGAGATGACAATGTACGCGAGAACCAAGTGGTCTCCTGTTCGAATACGCGCGAGACTGTTGGTAAGTCATTGCGCGCACACGCGGGCGTATCTGCTACACTCACACGTTGTCGTTATACGTACTTTACGAACCATACGAAATTTAATGGTTCTTTCAGAATTAAAAAAAACTAATAATAATAAGATGGGTAATAATAGCCCTATGCTGCATTTGCCTTGCACTTAAATTCCGTGAGTTTATTTAAATCCATGTAGGTTCTTTTGTGTGTGCGTGTGGGTAGGTATACACATTCAACCGGGGACCTATAACAAAAGAGGACCAGTTGGAGAGCGTGTACAAAACCAATGGGAGCTGAGGCCAAAAAGTACAAACAAAAGAGGGACAATAGGAGAACCAGATTGCAGGTGTTTACACACTTGTGTGCGTGTGTGTTGGGGGGGGGGGGGGCAGGGGATTGAGGCCTTAAGTAATAGTTGTTCTGTTTGTTTAAACGGGTTTTTTTTAATGAAGGATCAACATGGAGGAGTCTTTTTTTTGAAAGAGGAGTTCATTTTAAAGGAAAGAAACGACAGTTGCTGTTGTAAATTCAATCAGCTTATACAGAATAGAGAGATTGAAACCCTTTTATTTACTTTTTAATCAGGGCGCAAACAAGCTGATGCCACCGCAATTTGGACAACGGAAGTCATTAGGCCGTGTTCACCGAGTGCTAGAGGGTGTAGCCTTCCAAATCAGAGCGAGAGAGTTGCGACAAAGAGAGACCGGTTTTCTTCGGTCACGTGGTTGCTGGACGCCAGTTTCGGTCCAAATGCAGCTCAACCCAATGGGCAGACTAGTCTGGCACCCTTTATTCGCCCATGCGGTTTTTTTGACACAAAATGGCTTCTAATCGCAAGTTGTCGCTACTTTCTCAATTTACGGCTCTGCCTCATGAAATTACCATTCAGCTTTAAAGGGAGGGTACACCTTTGGTAGTGCTCCAACAAATTATGACCAAAACAACTTACGGTACTTGGCTGCAGCTGTTGATAATGTGTAACATTTTGAGAAACAATTCCCTTCAACGGAATGTGGTTTTAGGGAGAGGGGCTCGAAAACATTTCAATCTGAGAAACGTTTCTGCATGGAACGTTTCTCAGATTGAGTATTTCCAATTACGGATTATTCTTCCTGCGTGGACATAACCGTTCCAGTTTTTGGGCGATATCTCAAAAACGCTACCACCTTTTGAAATGAATATTTCACTGGATCGTTTTATTGTGTATATAACTACATTTATATATAGGATTAATACAATCAAACGGTTCCAAAAATCTAAGGTTTACTTTGCCATTCCTGTCCATACTGTTGCTACATAAGATCTAATGTCATCCCTCCACCTTCTCGTTGTCCTGCCTCTCCTCCTTTTCCACGTCCTTGGTTGCCATTCCATTTAGTCTTAATGTCCCTCTGGTGTCTGCTCTTCGGGCAGTGTGTCCAGCCAACCTCTATTTAGCCTCCTGTTTTCTTTCGTATATCTGTATAACAAGTGACCCTGTCTTTGATTGAGATCAGCGTCTGTATTTTATTTAAATTACGTTAGCCTAGTTCGAATAAAGTCCCCCCTCCCAAGAAAAGAAAATAAATAAATAAAACAAACTTCAATTTCACGTACTTGTTTGTTTAAAGGCACTGAACACGTTTGGAAATTGTCAAAGACCAGTGTTCTCACTTGGTGTATCCCAACATATGCATAAAATAACAAGCCTGTGAAAATTTGGGCTCAATTGGTCATCGAAGTTGCAAGAAAATGATGAAAGAAAAAACACCCTTGTTGTACAAATTTGTGTGCTTTCAGATAGGAATAAAAACTTCTTGCAAGAAGTTTTTATTATTTTAGTGAGAAATTAACTCTTTCTCAAAAACTACGTTACTTCAGAGGGAGTCGTTTCCTACAATGTTTTATACTAACAACAGCTCCCCGTTGCTTGTTACCAAGTAAGTTTTTATGCTAATATTTGTTTTGAGTCGTCACCAAACGTGTACGATACCTTTAATTAATTTAAACATGAATCGTTTGTTTTTCATTTTGACAACTTATCATCATTATTGATATTATATTTGTTTTAAATTGACAGCAGAACATGATGACATGTTTCTAATAAAATCGCTCAATCTTGAAGGCCTATACAGGAATTCATTTCCTGAGAAGTTTTATGCATACAACAAAACCCTGACCAATAATACACTCAAGCCTATGATGAATTCTTCGGGTCAACTCGTCACCCTAATTGTTTAACTGAAGACCTTGTTGATACTATACAGGGACTCTAATTGAATACGGGCTTGAGGAAAATTTGAAATTTCATCCTCCACTGCGCGTCTTAGAGGCCGCAGCTATTTACTTACAGTCTGTGGGCCTTTCATTACAACAATAAAAAGAAACACACAACAAATGTCTACAAGTCAAGTCAACTATAAGTTCCTGGGTGGACTCCCGTGTCCGAGTCTTTTGAGATATTTGCAAGTAAACTTTTTGCAAGTATAAGTATTCAATTTGGTTTCTTCTTTTACAGACAAAGTGAAGATCCTTCGTGTGCTGACATTTATTATCGATATGTTTGAATTTCTTTTTACACTCTAAAACCTGGGGTCAGAATTGACCCTGAGTTGACCCGGATTCCGGGTCTGTGAGTTTGTATATAAATTACATTCAAACCGGGGACCTATTACAAAAGAGGACAATAGGGTCCCAGGTTCGGTATTAGGTCACTAGTTGGAAAGTGTGTACAATGGGAGCTGTACTTGCCAAAAGAGTACAAACAAAAGAGGGACAATAGGAGGTCCCCGATTGCAGGTGTTTACACACAAGCTTACGGGAGTGCACTTGAGGGGTCTTTTACACAATGGAACAATGGATTTCACATGGTAATTCTCTGTTCAACCTGGACCCCACAAGGGAATTCATTAGAAAAGGAAATAATAGAACAACAATAGCAGGACCCCACAAACCGGATCCGTAAGGTTGTGTGTGAGTGGGTAGGCATCAACATTCAAACCTTGGACCTATAACAAAAGGGACAATAGGTTCACGGTTGCTATCACAAAGGAAAACAGTGTGGTCCAAGTGCGCTCACAAAGAGTTGAACAAAGGAGGGTCCACGATTGCCGGTGTTTACACACGTGTGTGTGAGCGTGTCTATCCATTGAAACCGAGGACTTTAACAAAAGGGATCCGGGTGTTTGACAGAGCGAGGACGTCCTCACTTCGTTTTCGTGTACAAACCCAATGGGGACGTCGCTAAAAAAAACCCAAAAATGTCCAAACAATGGGAGAACAAAGAGAAGTCCTCAGTAAGCGGGATTTACAAATTGTGTGTGGGCGTGTGTGGGTAGGTATACACATTCAAATCGGGAACCTATAACAAAAGAGGACACTAGGGTCTTGGAGAGCGTGTACAAAACCAATGGGAGCTAAGGCCAAAAAGGTGAATTTATACTAGTATTCTGCGTCAAGTTTGACACCGTTACCGGTCAGTTTGATGACACCGAGATTTCCGGTCGTATTGACCCAGAAATGTGTCAGGCCTCCTGCGACCTGGGCCAAATTTCAAAGAGCTGCTTAAGCAGAAAGCATTGCTTAACAAATTCTGCTTAGCACAAATATAAGCAGGGAACCATGAGTCACAAATTGTGCACATAACATGGTATTTTTTCTGGTAACCCTTTTCCAGTAAGCAACATAGTTTGGTGCTCAGCAAATTGTCGTGCTTAAGCAGCTCTATAAAAGTATGTCCCCACCTCCCCTCTCTCTCTTTCATTGCCAAACATTGTAGCATAGTTATGAATAACAAGCTTTACGTTCGCATATTAGCAGAGCATGTCCCAGTGGAAATACTGATTGAGTATGGATTAAGTTATAATGACACTTATTATTAACAAAGGCTGAGAGCAATCAGCCGCTGTGCAGAAAGGCCATAAATAAAGCATTAGCCTACTTCATGTTAAAGGTACAATAATACGCTTGGCAATGTTCAAAGTGAATGTTAAGCACAGAACTAAACCCGGAGTCATGTGTGGCGGAAAAAAACAACAACAGGCATTATACCTCGGGTGGGATTCGAACCCATGACCGTTGCCATTCCACTACCAGACCTCCGAGATTTCCCGGTGGTACCCTACAGGCCAGTTAGGATAGCAGCGGGTACGGCTGGGAAGTATAGGCCTATATACAAGCATCAGTGTAGCTACAACACCAATGCTATCCTTTATCCCCGATGGAAATTTGACGTAATTATTGAAGATCTTATGCATTGAGGTAAAAGGATGATGCAACAATGGAAAACGCACATCCGTGTACGCGCGGTGCGCAGAATAGGCCAATGAGCATCCTTCTTTTGAACTCTAGCCGAGGGCGCACTACTCAAATGACGTCATGTCTATACAAATATTGACTGCTTCGAGTGTTAAAACTACGACTCCCGATGTGATCCTCAAAGCGTTTTATTGCCTGTCTGGATTAAGGCCTATCAGAGCAAGGTTCGGAGACATGAAATCACGACGAATGTTTGGTGAACCATTACCAGAGAGGATGGGAAGGTTGTCTGCTTGCATGTGTTTTATGGAACCGGATATTAGACGCAAGACTGAGTCAACTGACTCACACAGACCTTTAAAGATGTGCCTGAATTTGTCAAGGACTGCCATGGCGACAACGTCAACATACCCCCAGCAGTGTTTAGAATAAGGTATCCACTGTGGCTCATCGTTTATTGTAAGGTTTAGAAATTTGAGAATCTGCAGTGCCTTGTCCATAAACAGTAACACAAATATGAGACACCATGGATCAATAACAATCTTTTACAATAGACATCGCAATACTGCTAATAAAAAACCCACAAATAAATCAGCTGTTCAATTCAAAAAACATTTATTTCCATTTCACATATTATCTCATGTGCCCGTATCATACAAAATGATGATTTACATAAAAACCGAATAGTAGGAATAGGGCAGACTTTCTGCTTCTTCTCACCCATACACTCTTAAAGGCATCGTACACGTTTGGAAATTGTCAAAGACCGGTGTTCTCATTTGGTGTATCCCAACATATGCATACAATAACAAACCTGTGAAAATTTGGGCTCAATTGGTCATCGAAGTTGCAAGAAATGATGATGAAAGAAATAACACCCTTGTTGTACAAATTTGTGTGCTTTTAGATATTTTAGTGAGAAATTACCTCTTTCTCAAAAACTTCGTTACTTCAGAGGGAGTCGTTTCTCACAATGTTTTATACTATCAACAGCTCTCTGTTGCTCGTTACCAAGTCAGTTTTTATGCTAATATATATTTTGAGTAATTACCAAACGTGTACGATGCCTTTAATTTGCTGAGATGTAGGACAAAGATCCATTCCAACAGCTTTATTCCACGTAGGCCTACTGCATCTCTTTGGAACTCCTTGCCTGGTGCAATGTTTCCCTCCATCCCACAATCTAGACTGTTTTAAGAAGAATATCAATTTCTACCTCCACCTCTCCTAAGTTATTTTCACATTTTAATAATTTTCTTCTTGTAGCCCCTTACCAAGAGTGGCTTTTAGCCTTGTTTGGGGCGAACTTGCATTAAAAAAAATTATATTAAAAAGAGTTAGTGAAATGGAGGCAAGCCCCGGTATTCGCGTTTGCTTGAGTTAACAATGCCATACAAGACAAGACAATACAAGACAGACAATGGACAAAAAGACAGCCATATAGTTGTAATGTCCGCACTCTAAAAAACTTTCGGGTCAGAATTGACCTGGATTCCGGGTCCTGTGGGGCCTGACCCATTTCTGGGTCAGTACTGGGTCAGTATGACCCCGGAATCTGCGTCAAAATGATTAAGAGAGGGGTCAAACTGACTCCGAATCCGAGTTAAAATGCCACGTTTAACCAGATTCCGGGCCAGCCCCCAACCCCCCGATCCGGACCCGGGAGTTTGCAAACTATAGGAATAGACCTTATGCACATGACGTCATTTGAGTAGGGCGCCCTCGCCTAGAGGTCAAAAGGAGGTTGTTCATTGGCCAATCCTGTGCGCTGCGCGTACAAATCTGCGCGTTTCCATTGTTTCATCATCAGTTTACCTCTAAGATGGCGGCTGGATGACGTCAATGCATAAGGTCTATTGTTGTTTGCGCACCTCAAATTCGCCGCCGACTTTCAATAAAGCACTTCAAAGGCAGTGGACACTATTGGTAATTACTCAAAATAATTATTAGCACAAAACCTTACTTGGTATCAAGTAATGGGAGAGGTTGGTAGTATAAAACATTGTGAGAAACGGCTCCCTCTGAAGTGGAGTAGTTTTTGAGAAAGAAGTAATTTTCCACGAATTTGATTTCGAGACCTCAAGTTTAGAACTTGAGGTCTCGAAATCAAGCATCTGAAAGCACACAACTTCGTGTGACAAGGGTGTTTTTTCTTTGATAGTTATCTCGCAACTCCGACGACCGATCGAGCTCAAATTTTCACAGGTTTGTTATTTTATGCATATGTTGAGATACACCAAGTGGGAAGACTGGTCTTTGACAATTACCAACAGTGTACACTGTCTTTAAACATACCTTTTTCAATAGTTAGCTTGATTTAAATTGCTTTAATTGTTCATTCGTTGTGTTATTTGCAATGCTATTGCCCGTTTGCTATTGCGCTGTCGTCCAAATAAAATGGCGATAATAAAATCCCAGTGTACGCATGTGTTTTTCATATCAACGCTTTATTGTCAAACTGACACTTTTGGTTATAGGAGAATTATTGTTTGCAAATCGGTCTAGCCTTCTCCACTTTGTCATTACAGCTGTTCGTTGTGTATTTAAATACGCTATAAATACGGTTTGTGGCGTGCCCGGAAGATGGACGACGTTTTGAAAGTTTTACCTATAAACGGTGCGTAGGCCTAAGCACGTGCAATAATGCATTTCAAATTAGTAAACTGAGCACGACTGTTTGATTTTTGTTTGCCATTTTATAAATCATTATAGGAAGGATAATTCTGCATGGGAATGGAAAAACATTTCTTTGGGGGTAATTCGAGCACCAACAATTTAATTAAATGACAATTTCCTTTTTGTCAAGATTAACGTCACAGCCCAAGTTTTTTTGCCAACCAAGGTTGGAAAACAACGGGAAGCCATAAATGCAAAGCAAAAGCAGGTAGCCACAGTTTGTAACATTGTTACACAAAAATCGTTCAAAAATAGAGTTGAACTTGTTGGAAAAAAAAGCAACCAATCATGGGATTTTAATTTTTTTAATTAGAAGTTACACGATGGAAAGTTTTGCTAACATTGGCCGTCCATGCCAACCAGGGCCCAATTTCATAGAGCTGCTTAAGCAAAGAAAGTAGCTTAGCACAACAAAATTAGGCTTACCATAATATGGTCACCAGCCAAACTACCATGTCACTTGTACAACTTGTGACTGATATCCTGCTCATTTGTGCTAAGTAGAAAATTGTAAAGCAATATCTTTTGCTTAAGCAGCTCTATGAAATTGGGCCCAGCGCGGTTGTTTATCAACACTAGAAAGGTCTTTTGGCCCCTGGCATAACGCGCGACGCTGCTGGTGGTACGCTGAGGACACGCGCACGTTTTTACGCACCAAGAGCAGCTGTAGTCCAATGATCTGCCTCCTTTTGCCTCAGGAAGGGCGCTGTTTGACAATGTGACGTCATATATGCATGGGGTCTATGCAAATTGTCGGGAGCCAGTAGTCTCGCGAGAGAAGTGTAATTACATGAGACCTGGTACAGCGACAAACATGTCGCACGACTTGTCCACCGAGTCTGAACAAATTCCTCAACCATTCGATTTCTTGTCTTCGTTGGGTGTTTCCAAATCGATCGAAGGACACAGGTGACCGAGCACAAACCCCTTGGCAAAACATAAACTCGTTATTGGAGAACGTGACATCCAAACTTGACGAAACTTTCCCGGTTTCTGTATAAAGGTGTGTTGATTGAAAATTAGATTGGGTTGCTTTTCGTGCGAAAACCAGTTACGTCATCGAATAATGTAAAAGGTATCGTACACGTTTGGTAAAGACTCAAAACAACTATTAGCGTAAAAACTTAACTGGTAACAAGCAACGGAGAGCTGTTGATAGTATAAAATATTGTAGGAAACGACTCCCTCTGAAGTAACGTAGTTTTTGACAAAGAGGTGATTCTCACTAAAATAATAAAAACTTCTTGCAAGAAGTTTTTATTCCTATCTGAAAGCACACAATTGTACAACAAGGGTGTTTTTTCTTTCATCATTTTTTTTGCAACTTCGATGACCAATTGAGCCCAAATTTTCACAGGCTTGTTATTTTATGCATATGTTGGGATACACCAAGTGAGAACACTGGTCTTTGACAATTTCCAAACGTGTACGATGCCTTTAATGCAGGACACAGTTTATAATAGGAGATTCATAACATGCTTGTTACATTGGTTGAAGTCAAGTGTTTTTCAGTCTTGTATCAAGTACTGCCGAGTACTAAGTACTAAGGTGGCCGAATAGTACTCAAAGGGGAAGTACTTGGACCATCGAGTACGAGTACAAGTGTCCTAGTAGCGCCTACCGAGTATTCTGATGTCCGAGTACCGAGTCCATCGGCCGAGTCCATCGGCCGAGTACGACGTAGACAGACCCTAGTCGAATCTCCGAAAATGAGTACTTTAATATTTAAAAAATACTTCAAAATGAGGTATAACATTTTTATTGTTTTGTTTGACACTAGTTTTCAGACGACAATGCTCGTTTATGACAACGACGTTTTAAACCTGAATACATCGTAGACAACTTCAATTTTACCTTTCCAGAGCTTTATGTTCCTCTTTTCCTTGCATCGACTAAAAACGCACATAGGCAAGGGGGAAGGAAAGTATGATTTTGACTGCCTACTTAAAACCCTTCCCTGAGGGAAAGGGCCACCATTTAATTCCACATAATCACTAATTGAGTAATTTCTCCAAAGTTTAATGACTGGGGGAGTCAAATTCTTTGATATCCTAGAATGGACCATTCCACATATCTACACAGGGTGGTCAGGTCCCAGAGTTTTTTTTATTTTGTTGTTGATTTTTTCAAAATATATATTGAATGGTGTTGTAGTAAACATTGGCCCCTTCGCTCGTCGGGATACAGTCTGGGGTGTTGCCACGCGCTTAGATAATTAGAGAAATATGTCAATTACTGGGTAACTAAATAACTCAAATAATCCTAGACAATAGCTGGACATGTAAAGAAGTCACTTAGATGTTAAAATTGTTTGGAAATGCACAGAAAATACTAATAAACACCTTATAAATGGTGTGGAATCAAACATTGGCCATTTCAAGCATTTGAGTATAGTCAATGGAGTTAACAGACTTAAAGGCACTGTACACGTTTGGTAAGTACTCAAAATATATATTAGCATATACAAACTGACTTGATAATGAGCAACGGAGAGCTGTTGATAGTATAAAACCTTGTGAGAAACGACTCCCTCTGAAGTAACGTAGTTTTTGAGAAAGAGGTAATTTCCCACTAAAATAACAA
Source organism: Plazaster borealis (assembly GCA_021014325.1). Classification (NCBI taxonomy): domain Eukaryota; kingdom Metazoa; phylum Echinodermata; class Asteroidea; order Forcipulatida; family Labidiasteridae; genus Plazaster; species Plazaster borealis. Next base: position 15,320,944 of record CM037455.1, on the reverse strand, counting down.
AAGACTTCTTGCAAGAAGCGTTTTATTTCTATCTGAAAGCACACAAATTTGTACAACAAGGGTGTTTTTTCTTTCATCATTTTCTTGCAACTTCGATGACCAATTGAGCCCAAATGTTCACAGGCTTGTTATTTTATGCATATGTTGGGATACACCAAGTGAGAACACTGGTCTTTGACAATTTCCAAACATGTTCAGTGCCTTTAAATCGGAGTCCAAGTGTTTTTCTTGCCGAATACGAGGGGGACGAGGGCGAGTATGCGAGTACCATAGTACGAGTTGGCCCTACCGTACAACGCAGCTTGTTATGAAGAGGATGATGGAGATGCCTAGTTGGTCTTATTATACAGTACACTCTATTGAGCAAATCACTAGCGATTCAAATATAAAAGGATGACGTACGGTCGGTGACGAATTGCCAATCACTGTGTAAGTATGCGGGGGGGATGTGACAGGAATATAATGCAATCCTCGTTTTGATTATGGATGACCAACCCTCAACCACCAACAAGACTCACTGAATTGCGTCAAACGCTTCCGACTAATAATATTGAGCATATTCTCTTCAAGAGGTGATATCAAAACAACAATGGACTGGATCTCACTCAGCGACGAAACTATTTTAGGGGGAAATTAAGGGGGGGGGCACAAGGGGGTGTACCTTTTTTTCAAGGAGGACACTTCTGGCCAAAGAAAACAGAAGTTACGTTTTGTATTTTTTCTTAAAATAAGCCCCTTTTCAGTCCGTGCTCTTACGTCATTTACTTTACGATAATCTAACGTGGAGGTAAAAACTTTTTTTTTTTTTTTTTTTTTTTTTTTGGTTGGGGTTTTCATGGACATCAATCGGAGGGGGCACGTTCTCCCAAACACCCACCACTCCCCCCACCCCCCCACACACACACACCACCACCACCACCACCTCTTAGTTACGCCACTGGATATCACTCCTGGGAATAGCGTTAAATTAATCACCGTTTCGCAGGGTCTCGCAGATCCTTGGAGACGAGAGAAATTACTCCACCTCGTAGCAGTCAATATTTGTTATCCACAGAGATGCGTCATTATAATTGAAATGTTAAATAGATTTTACACGTTATTAAAAAAAAAAAAAAAACCCCAATAAACCTCATTAATATGACAGTGATGGCATTAGGCTTACTCGTGACTTGTATGCCTTGCAGTTGACGGGTAGGAGAGGTGGAATACACCGTGACAGCTCTACAGACTACAGAAACGCGTTTGTTGAGGACGAATTACGACATTGTGTTGACCCTGTTCACGCGCGTCTTCACGCACGAGAAATGTTGGTTGCGCCAATTTAACAGGGCCCAATTTCATAAAGCATGTAAGCACAAAAACTTGCTAAGCACAACTCTTGCTTAATAAGAAAAATAGGTTACCATACAGTTACCATTGTTGTGACTGGTAACCCACTCATTTCTTGCTTAGCAAAGAAATTTGCTGAGCCGAATTTTCTGCTCAACAGCTTCATCTGGATTCTCCCCGCGGGTTGCTGGGTACAGTGCGCATTAGTTTTATACGAGAGGCGCGATCGGTAAGGCGAGCGTACTGTTAGGCCTATGGCGGACCACCAGGGAGCAGGAGCAACCAGTAGAAACATTGTATAGAAATTTCCTATCGTCGTTGCTTACAATTGCCTTTCTACGGAGCTCTGGAAGTGCCATCCAACTTGTTGATATCCTGATATAATTTACTGCAGTATGATGACACTACTGAAGGTAAGATGACTACATCTTGAGATAATTTATTTCGAGATGACGACATCTTGAGATATTTTATCTCGGGATGAAGACATCCTGAAAGTAGGAAGTTGTCTTCCCAAAATAATTTATCTTGTGTTCTCGGCATTTTCAGGATGTCATCATCCGAAGATGAATTACCGGTATGTCGGAAAATCGACATCCTACGTTCAGGGCCCAATTTCATAGAGCTGCTTAAGCAGAAAATATTGCTTAACAATTTTCTGCTTAGCAGAAATGAGCAGGATACCAGTCACAAATTGTACACGTGACATGGTAGTTTGGCTGGTCACATTAGTCTGGTAAGCATAATTTTGTGCTTAGCTCCTTTTTGTGCTGAAGCATGCAGCTCTATGACATTGGGCCAAGAATGTCGTCATCCTGAGATAAATCATCTCAGGATATCGACATCTTACGTTTGTGATGTCATCATCCGGCAGTAAATTATTTCAGGATCTCAACATGTCGTATGGCACTTCCAGAGCTCCGTAACCTTTCAGCTAGAAACGAGGAGAAATTTTATTGGCTGGTTCGTGCTGAACAGATTCTGTATTCAAGGTTTCCGTTTACCGTATAAAAGAGTAACTTCTTATGATTATCGCGGCATAAAATACTGATGAATGAAAACAACGAAAGACACCGCCTAAAAGACGTCAGTTGTTCGGGTAAGTGATGAGCTTTCTGTTAAGGGTGGTGCACAATATTGGCGAGATAGAAAATACAAATGTTTACAGATTAACACATAGCTTGATGTAAAGGTGGAAAATGTGGGTAAACTTCCCTTGATATTTTTGCCTGAAATGCTACAGTTTTTGACACAATTTGTTTTCGAGTCCGAAACTCCGATGTTTGAAAACAGTGAAAATAGTGATGGGGTGTTTCACTAATTTCTCGTGACACCCAAATGGCATCAATTATTGAGGTCAACTTTCACTGTTAGTTAAAACAGCACCGTTTTATTCCTGGCAATGTGGGAAAACTTCCCTTTATATTTTTGCTTGAAATGCTACAGTTTAGGAGACAGTTTGTTTTCGAGTCCGAAACTCCGATGTTTGAAAAAAAAGTAAAGATGATGATGGGGTTTTTCACTAATTTCTCGTGACTCCCAATGGCCCCAATTGAGGTTAACTTTCACTGTTAGTTAAAACAGCATCGTTTTATTCCTATGGCACAACCCGTCCTGGGGTCGATTTCACAAAACTCTTCCTAACTTAGGACTAGTCCTAGGCAATGCTAAGAGATAGGACTAGTCTTAAGTTAAGACCAGTTACTGGTCCTAACTTCAGATAAGACTAGTCTTATCTCTTTGTGAAATCTGCCCCTGATATTTTATTTAAATCGACAAAATGCATTTGCATTTAATTAAAAGCCGGGCTGCAAATACACAACATTAGAACGAGTGCCATAATGTTAAAATCTTGGTTACATTTTTGCTTTTAATATGACCTTGTTTTAACGTTGTTTTGCCTGTCGACTGACTTTTTATGGCTACTTGCCAATAGCAATACTCACTTTATTCATTGCGTTCATTTACCATTAGTAGTATCTTCTTATCGTGCACATGTGCTTTTTTATAGTTCATTAAATTTCCACACATCTTTGTAATGATCGTATAATGATGTACTACTTCAGGCAGGGTTTCCCAGTCATTTTCGGCAAAATCGATATCGTGAAATATTGAAAGCTCCTCAAAACAGTAATTAAATTTCACTTAGAGGATTCATACACGTTTGGTAATGACTGATAATTAATGGCAATAAAAACATTTATTTGGTAAGAAGTACAGCAGCTTTGTATATATATAATGCATTTTGAGAAACTTTTCACTTCAAAGTACTGCGGTTAAGGAAAAATGTATCATTTTTTATCCCCCAAAACATTTGATTCCGAGAAGCGTTAGGCGTAACGCTTCTCAACGCGTAACGCTTCTCAGAGTGTGTATTCCAATGCAGATTATTCTTCCTGCGTGGACATAACCGCTCCAGATTTTCGCCATTATCTCAAAAACGCTACCACCTTTTGAAATAAAATTTTCACAGGTTAGTTTTATGGTATATATCTACAACTGTATAGGTTTGAAACAAACAATATGCTCCAATTGCCAAACGTGTACGTTGCCTTTAACATGTCAGTCATTTAACTGTTCTCTTGCGTCAATGCGATATAAAAAAAAATATTCATTCAATTTAACAATCCACTCAAACAGCATTGAAATTCGCGGCAGCCTTTTGCAGAAATCTCTAGTTGCGCCTACTCTGCCAAATTCAATGCCGATTTTGAATATAAGGCCGTATAAATTCGCATGCCTCAAACTGACATCTAATGACGGTTTCATCTGAAGAGGAAAAATCGCCTTAATACGAATGCATGAAAGCGAAATAAGCTGCCTTTTGCCGAAAATGACTGAAGCGTATTGCCGCCACATGAATACACACATCTCTCTCTTGTCGTGTACGTACACGATAACTTATCGTGTACGTTGGGGTGTTTGTTTGTTTGTTTGTTTGTTTGTTTGTTTGTTGGGGTGTTTGTTTGTTTGTTTGTTTATTTTATTTCCATTCATACATTCATGCAGTGATTGGTAAATCCAAACCAATCAATACATGTTAATAAAACACAATACAAAGAAAACATGTATTTTTTTTATAATATTAACAGTGTCGTCCAGAGAATGACTGGCCTTCTGTTGTAGGAGCACCCGAAACTGCGTACAACAATTAAATAACATGTAATGTTATTTTCAACAAATCATAGACAAAGTACATAATAGTCCAGTGGAAGTAAATTATGAGCACAATCACATAACAGTAACATACACAGGTTTCTGCGTAAATTAAAGATACTGGACACTATTGGTAATTGTCAAAGACCAGTCTTCTCACTTGGTGTATCTCAACATATGCATAAAATAACAAACCTGTGAAAATTTGAGCTCAATTGGTCGTCGAAGTTGCGAGATAATAATGCAAGAAAAAACACCCTTGTCACACGAAGTTGTGTGCTTTCAGATGCTTGATTTCGAGACCTCAAAATCTAATTCCGAGGTCTCGAAATCAAATTCATGGAAAATTACTTCTTTCTCGAAAACTACGTTACTTCAGAGGGAGTCGTTTCTCACAATGTTTTATACTATCAACAGCTCTCTGTTGCTCGTTACCAAGTAAGGTTTTATGCCAATAATTATTTTGAGTAGTTACCAATAGTGTCCACTGCCTTTAAATCTAATTACTGCCTTGCTGATTGTAGACAGAAACAACAATTAAGTTTCATACACACAAAATTATCATACTTGGACAAACAGAACTGTTTCACACAAGGAGGAATTAACAACATCATATCTAATATAGAAAGAGAAGGTGTTTGAAGCCGTTGTTTGTTTTGAAACAGAAATTCATTATTTTACACTTGGCAGGATTTAGGTTGAGTTATGTTAGTTATGTTGAGACCAGTTATATAAATGATTAATCATGCAAATTCCCTGATGATCTTATTAGGAATGTTGTCTGGACCAGCAGACTTTCATAGATTGATTTTACATAGTTCATGATACATTTCCCATCCTTGGATTCGGGGTGGAGGGTTTGCTGGAAGGAATGTTGGTAACTCACTCACATTAATGGGAGACTTTTTGGACGCCAGGTGGCAGCAGACTTACAAGGTACATCCATTGTTCTCGGTAATGTGCGCATGCTCAGAACTACGTAAACAATTGAAATTTACCTGGTAAGTCTGCTGCCACCTAGCGTTCCACAGTCTCCCATTGATTGGTGGTGTACTCTGAACAGTTAGTGCAAAGTGTTGATTTATCTTACCAGCGATAGTTACATAGTCTGAAGGTAAAATATTGGGGTCACTTATACTATAGCTGGTTCAGTTTTTAGACGATAGCTGAGTACCGCGATGCCATTTTGCAGGTTCAGTTGTCTTGAAATTCCTGATTCTATCTGGATAAAAGGAGCGTTTAGCCCGAGCTATAGATCTTGCAACAAGGCTTTTGCAGAATTTGCCCCTTTATATAACAGAAAGCCTTTTATCGTCTGGCGATCAGAGATTTAACAGCAGGTGTAACCCATGCGCTTGTCTTTTTGGTGAAGTTTAATTGTCTTTGTAGTGTTATGGAACTACTTTTGGTTAATGGTGTAGGGATGTTATGAAGGATGGGGTAGTACTTAAGCCAGGATGCGGCCTATGGTCAGCAGTAGCTGTTAGCTTGGCCTGGAAGGTTGAAATCTCTGTCTCTAGTTTATGTAAGTTATGTTAATTTAGTTATCAAATATAAATCAATTGTTTTCTCATACAAGAAAACTTTCACTGGCCTGTTTAATTTTGAAGTTATATGTATTGGGATCCCGGTGGGCTGTTTAAAGCCATAATAGTAGGGAAGTGAGTATCAATTGCTGCATGAAGGGATTTGTTGAATGCAATAGTTTTTATATTGCGTGCCGGGAGAGATTGAATTACATCGTTCCATTTGAGATGTGATTCATTGCCCACATCTCTGTAAAGCATGTTCATGGAAGCGGACGCACGACACGCTTTTTGATACGGTTGCACTGTTTACCTCTATGCAATGGTGACCAGACTACACATTTTGATGGTTGCTCCGTACCACAGGATAGGAAAGTGAATTGAAGGCTTATGATAGTATTGTTTAAAGTGTCTGCGTACGTTTGGTAATTACTCATAACATTGAATAGCAATAAAAACTTAAGAAGTACAGCAGCTTTTGATAGTTTAAAGCATTTTGATAGGCTAATGTGGTTATGGAAAAAGATATCAGTTTTTATCCAAACAAATTTGAATCTTATAGAAGCGATTCTGTCAGAAATGTTTCTCAGATTGTGTATTCCAATTGCAAATTATTCTTCCTGCGTGGACATAACCGCTCCAGATTTTCGGCAATATCTCAAAAACGCTACCACCCTTTGAAATGCAATTTTCACAGGTTAGTTTTATGGTATATATCTACAACTATAATAGGATTGAAACAAACAGTGGGTTCCAATTACCAGACGTATACAATCCATTTAAAGGTAGTTAATTGCAGGTCTGGATCTTCTGCTTCAAAAAGGCTGGACCAGCAGTTGAAAAAGTAGTCTACGAAACGCTTGCCGATTAACATTAATTAAAATTTCTAAAAGTGCATTCCGAATCAGGTGATAACTGCGAATATTGACACTTTTCAATTGCATATAAGGAGATAAAATGATCAAAAATATCACTTTTTTATAATAAAGGATGCCGCTTTACAATCTACTCTGTTCTTAAAAATATTATCGATCAGTGAATTTTTTTAAAGGTTAGAGTCGATACGAGTACGCCTTAAAATCGTAGGAACAAAATTGTCAACAAAAGCAAACATTTTGTTCAATGAGTTCACTATCGAATTAGTTTCCATATGAGGACTGACTCCCATAGTTAAGCAGATTAACAATTTTATCGCCTAAAAATATAACAAGCTTTAAATTTAGTCTGTTTAACCTTTAAAATTAAATCATTAAACTAAATTCGTAAAATTCATTAAATCATAAAGTGATACTCCTGGTGATCTATAACATTATAATGAACAGACAAAAAACTATCCTTCGATTATGGTTTAATTTTAGCAACAATTAAATCAATTTGGATTGAAAAAAGAGACAAGTCTTCTCGAACAACAAAATTAAGTTTATCATCAATATAAATAACAACACCTCCTACCTTCCTGTCAGTACGATGTCTTTCGCATAGACTTAGGGGATAACCCGGGAGATCACCAAAATCACAATAATTCACATCATTTAGATGGGTTTAAGATAAAGCAAATAATATTTTTAAAAATGTATTCTCGCTCAAGAAATGCAAATGTGTCTTAAAATCGTCCGATTTACTGTGAAGAATAAAAAATGTTCAGTTGCCAAAAAAATAATAGGCTGAATGTATACTCTCAACATTTAAATTAAATTCTTGGAACGTTACGTAAGGACTTGAAATTGAGGAGTAGTCTGTTTTGTAGGGAGACCGCACACAAAAAGAAGTATCCCTATATCATCATCATTGTGATCAAAAAGCTCTACAAGGCAGATATTATCTACGGTGGTTTGAGAGTTGCACATCAAAATATATATATATTTTTTTGAAATCAATTGTGCTCAGAAGATAACCTTTAAATAAAATGATATCCCGAAAATTTGACATTTTACTTAAAATACGATCAAAATGTGGCAAAAAAAACATGGGGAGGGAAACGAGGAAATGTGTCGATGGTTCATCGACAGCTGAAGAACTTTTAAAGTCTGAACTAAAATGAAACCAACCACACTGTTTTGGTTTACACATGGTGTTTGTTTGTGTTCTTTTCTATGCATTAGGCCTATGGTGGCCCTGAAGGACATACAATATTGACGTCAATGGTCATGATGAAAAAAGTCATGACTTGTACCAAATTGACGCCAATACTTACGACTTGTGCACAAGTCGTGAATATTGACGACTTGAGGCACAAGTCTTTTATTTTTAATAATTGGGGCACAAAGTTGTAAACCTAGTCCAAATTGTCGGCAATATTCACGACTTGAGGCATGAAACGTGAATATTGTCGTAAATAGTGACGTCAGTAATTACGACTTGGGGCATAAAGTCGGGAATTTTGTCAACGTGAAAATTAGCATCACCATTCACGACGTGTGCACAAGTCGTACATATTGGCGTCAATAATCACGACTTGGGGGCACAAGCCGTGAACATTGTCATAAAATTTATTGACGCCAATATATGGATTGCACATGACGTCATTGGCAGCCATCTTTGATGACAAACAATGGAAAAGTGCACGCTTGTATACGCGCTGCGCACGACTCCCAGCCAATGGCTGCCTTTCAAGGCGTGCACGTTTCATCAACGATGGTGGCCTATGCAAGGGGCCTATATTTTTTGTTTCGGTGTCTCTGTACACGTTTGGAAATTGTCAAAGACCAGTGTTCTCATTCGGTGTATCCCAACATATGCATACAATAACAAGCCTTTGAAAATTTTGGCTCAATTGGTCATCGAAGTTGCAAGAGAATGATGAAAGAAAAAACACCCTTGTTGTACAAATTTGTGTGCTTTCAGATAGAATAATAAAAACTTCTTGCAAGAAGTTTTTATTATTTTAGTGAGAAATTACCTCTTTCTCAAAAACTACGTTACTTCAGAGGGAGTCGTTCCTCACAATGTTTTATACTATCAACAGCTCTCTGTTGCTCTTTACCAAGTCAGTTTTTATGCTAATGTAGAGACACGGGAAGGAGGCCGGTCCTCTATTTAAAAAGGACGAGGATTCGCCAATATACATCAATAATGATAAATGCAATCAATGACGTCTAAAATGAAATAAACTCTCCTTTACTGGTTTAATTTCTCCAATACAATAGCACAAAATATGCAATACAATGCAAAAAGTCACAATAATATACACTACACAACTACACAATGCACTGTCAAAAAAAGTCACAAAAAGGTCAGCACACACGATCTGGCTACACGGACGCACGTGTGACGGTGCTGCCTGGCAAATACACACATGGTTTTACAATGATTCCGATCAAAATAGAGCCCTAAAAATCACAGTAGTTCAGGTATAAATGAGGGTTTGCATACAAAATAATACTCACAGATATCTCTACACCTCTATTACTCCCATATAAATAGCTTTTTGGAGCATGGCCAGAGCCATGCTCCCTACAAAAATAGAGAAAAATACCACTCAAATAAAATGTGCTCTTTCAAGAAACGAAGCTATAGAAAAAGAGAGAGATTGTCACGTGACAACTCCAAAAGTAAACTTTTCATAATATAAACACTGAGGGCGCACTTGGGTTCCCTACAGGTTCCCTACTTTATGACCACGCGACCCGAGTGGCCCAACAACAATAAAAACTTTTTAATTTACAATATATTTAGGTAGATCACATGGATCAATGTCAGGTAGTCACTACACACAGTGTGTTGTGATACCAGCTAAACTCAAAACAAAACAAATAAAAGTGTGACCTTGAAAGGATTTATGAAAATTACATTATTTTATACAATTTACAACTTGAAACCCAATTAAGCATCTCGATGTCACAATGACTTACTTGAGATTCATAAACCACGCAAGATACAAAACAATTCCTCACACATAAGGAAAATACATTGCATACAAGTATATCCACTGAAAGTATAATCAATGACCAGACATTGAATCAGGTTTTCTGAAAATATAAACTGACACACATGCATGGATAAAACATCCTTATCGAAAAACATGTTATAAGTCAGCTCAAAAATTATGTAAAGGGTAACTAAAAGTTTAGGTACATGTACCTCCCAATACAAAACCTGTATGGCAAATTTCACATATAAACCACACATACAATCAGTAAAGTCCTGAACCCAATCTCAAAATACCAAAGTTGTTACAATGTAATACATTGAGGTCAACCAGAGTTGAACCAGACCTAACACACTCACATGGCGTGGGAATCGCTTGTCTCTATATCTATGATAGAGCAACCATGACTATACACATACAACAAAATGGTTATTTAAAATCATGTTAAAACTCTCAATAATTTACACAGCACTCGGACTTGGGTGTAGAGGGCATGAAACCAACCTTGGTACATTCAGAGGGCATGAAACCAACCTTGATGCATTCAGAGGGCATGAAACCAACCTTGATGCATTCAGAGGGCATGAAACCAACCTTGATGCATTCAGAGGGCATGAAACCAACCTTGATGCATTCAGAGGGCATGAAACCATCCTTGATGCATTCAGAGGGCATGAAACCAACCTTGATGCATTCAGAGGGCATGAAATCAACCTTGATGCATTCAGAGGGCATGAAACAATGCCTTGATACATTCAGAGGGTATTAAACCCAAATCACATTTATCCTGGCTCTCACTACAGACAAGTGGTTTTTGTCTAACTAATACATCAAAAATGAACAATTGGATCTAAACAGGCAAGCAAAAAAAAGAAGTTTTGTTCCCTTCAAGTCTAAGTCTAAAGATTACAATGGAGAATAAAATACAGCTGGCTGACAGTTCACGTAATTGCTTAGAAAGCAAAAAGGCGAATATATTATCAATCACTAAAAAATGTATGCATCCACAATTAAGGGAGCGAAGACCCATCACTATTAGTACAATAATATGAGAAGAATTTAAATACAATAAAAGCATTTCTTGAAAAGTGGTCCTATAAATGGCAGTAAGCATGGTGAAAACGTCAGACAAAAATATTTCACTACAAAAGAGTATATAAAAATATCCCATAAGTTGGTGAGAATAAACAGTTGGTTTACACCAAACTATAAAACTGCTGACTAAAAATATATTTCACTTAGCAACTACACTAAATTTAGGAACCGACAATCCCGTCGCGAAACGTTCTTAGGGAACAAAGTTAGAAATGCAATTTAGACATCATAAAATTCCCATATCACAAAGATTGTGAAAGATAAACATACATCACAACTAGTATCTCCATGAACCAAACTTTGACAAGTCCGGATACAAACCTGAATAAAAGTATCTGCACAATCATGAAATTATAGAGATCACACATACATGCACATAAACTAATACCAAATTTTCAATGGCATGTTGTCACAGTAGTTGTATAATAAAATACAACAGGTAAAACTCATCCATAAATTATGAATGAAAGCAAGTTTCAAAGTATCCAAAAATTGGAAAAATACAAAAAGGAAACTTGAAATTTATACATTGCAAAAGACTACATAATAATGGTGTGGAAAACATCCCGTCTCTTTTATGAAGAGCAACACCATGTTAGGTTGATCAGAGGCAGCTTGAGCTGACACTACAAGTATGCAGGATTCCTCTGCTAATATACACAATTTAAGTAATGGCATTTGGCCACAGACCCAAGATAAAATATACTGTGGGTCTACCGATGGTCACCGCTACTGCCAAGGCATGTACATACAAATGAAAATAAATTGCAATCCCTAAATACAAGGGAGACTTCCCTACTTTTTCCTTCGCTTTGCCATTTGGCAAACAAAATGAGGGGCGGTTGAAGCTGACATGGTGGCTATCATTAAAAACACTCACAGTAAGAGAAACAAATACTTCTCCTGCCACCTCCAAACTACAAAAACTAGCAGCTTCTAAAACAACTGGCTTAATAATAGGCGGCACAGCCTCCTCAAGAAATACATCATTTAGATGAGAAATAGAAGGAGAAAAAGTAATTGGGTCAGGTGACTGCAATTTATCAACCCTGTCTGCATTCAAATTTTCAAGACACTTGAACATATTAGAAAATCGAGCATCGAATGCAGCTTTGATGCTATCGACCACATTTATATCAGGACATTCATATTCATCATCATCTTCACGTAAAAAACAAGTGAAGGAACTCACAATAGATTTAGCTAAAGCACTATTTGACTTTGAAATATTGTCTGGCACAGACATCGTTGGAATACATATATATCATAAGCAATGTACGTACAAAAATATGACTTGTTAAAATACACTGAGGCCTAAATCATTGACCTTCAAAACAGTCTGCACTGATACAGACAAAAATACAAGTCCAAAAGATGTCTTACCACACGGTAGACAAAAAGTACAATTGCAATTCAAAAATTCCCAACTGACACACAGTCTTACAAAGACTTAAAGGTTTATACAGTATTTGCCAAGGCAAGTAAAAATGCACAAAAAGTCATAAATATACACCATTCACACAGGTGCCAAAAAAAAGAGATGCAATTAGCTGAAAACTCAGTTACAATAATGTGTGCAACAAGAAAACTTATTTGACTAAAAAACACTTTATTCAAAGCACAGGCCTACAACTGGCTCTAAAATTATCTGTTCCTCAAAATATCGAATCTTTAAAAGACTCACAAAAGACACAACTGCCTCTAAACTACAGTACAAGTACAACAGATCTAAAAAGCTTGGATATAAATTGTCAAATTACAAACAATTCTACAAATAGAATTTTTACAATGAAAGTTGCACAGCATAAAATGTAAACCAAAATGTATAAATATCCGTAGACGAAGAAGACCTTACGTCGATGCAGGGGACAAAAGTCAGATGGTGACCATCACATCCATAGATCGCGACGAAAACGCGAAATCGATCAAATAAATCAGTTCTCCATTCCGATCCACTCGGAGAAAAATCTGAAGTCCGGGTTTATATAACCAACGGCAACAAACCGACGTCATAAAAATAGCGAGAAAATAGTGAAAAATTGTATCAAATGGCGAACACTCAATCCTGTCTACGACGCCATTTGTAGAGACACGGCGTAGACAGAACAAACGCAGAAAAATGTAAACAAATGGCGAATACTCAATCCTGTCTACGACGCCATTTGTAGAGACACGGGAAGGAGGCCGGTCCTCTATTTAAAAAGGACGAGGATTCGCCAATGTAGGAGGTCCTGTTTTCAGGGCATCCCTGAAATCGATGCAAATCTTTTACCTCTCTGCGCGCGATGTAAACAGTCCCTACATACAATTTTTGTGGTTTCACTTGCCAAGCAAAGAGTCTCCTCTCCTTTGACCAAAACTTAGAATTATGTGAGGCTCCACTGGCAAGTTGCACTTGTATTGCAAAAATTTGTGGTATTTTAGGCATTTCTACAAGGTACAAAAATATGTCATACTGTCGGGGCCATAAAAAAAATTTGCCCGCCGAAAAAGTTTCATCGAACAATTTTTCAATTCACAATTCACGATGATAAAATCATGTGACTTAAAATTCTGCTGGGCATTCTGGGGAAAAAAATACAGAGGCTTAAAGAAACCATGTGCCTTATATCATTTTCTAACAGTCTGGAGAATTTTTTTTAAAACCCTCATATCATTATTATTAATAACATTAAAATTTAAACATTGGCTTGGTGATTCAAATATCACTGTTTATTGATATGCTTTATTATAAATGTTAAGAAACATAAAAAGATTCAAAACCTTTTAAAAAATCAGATTTGAAAGCCAAGACTTATTGACACTTTTTTTTTAAATTTTTTTAAAAAGTTTTTGCAAATTACCATCGTAATTTTTCAAATTAAATAAAAAATATTTTGAATAAAATGAAGACAACTGCTGGCTATAGAGTCATACACAACGTCTCACAGAACACTTGAAGTCACTGCAGATGTTTCTTCTGCGTATGGCTTCACCAGGACACCATACTTTCTTGTTTGCCTCGAAAACAGGTCAAACTCAAAACACGGGGACGCTATTGAAGTCATCGAAGATCGGTGCGTGGTGTGAAAGTTTCAATGTCTATCAAGTTTTAATATTTTTTGACATACTTCTTATAAACAAAGGAAGGTAATTAGGGCATCAGTTGATATATGGCATCATTATTTTTTTTCAATTCAAAGAAAAAGGCATAGTACATCGAAAACCGGACACGGGAGGATACATCAATAATGATAAATGCAATCAATGACGTCTAAAATGAAATAAACTCTCCTTTACTGGTTTAATTTCTCCAATACAATAGCACAAAATATGCAATACAATGCAAAAAGTCACAATAATATACACTACACAACTACACAATGCACTGTCAAAAAAAGGTCACAAAAAGGTCAGCACACACGATCTGGCTACACGGACGCACGTGTGACGGTGCTGCCTGGCAAATACACACATGGTTTTACAATGATTCCGATCAAAATAGAGCCCTAAAAATCACAGTAGTTCAGGTATAAATGAGGGTTTGCATACAAAATAATACTCACAGATATCTCTACACCTCTATTACTCCCATATAAATAGCTTTTTGGAGCATGGCCAGAGCCATGCTCCCTACAAAAATAGAGAAAAATACCACTCAAATAAAATGTGCTCTTTCAAGAAACGAAGCTATAGAAAAAGAGAGAGATTGTCACGTGACAACTCCAAAAGTAAACTTTTCATAATATAAACACTGAGGGCGCACTTGGGTTCCCTACACTAATATATATTTTGAGTAATTACCAAACGTGTACGATGCCTTTAATTGTATTTCACAAATTCACTCAATCATGCAATGCAAACCATTATTTTTAATACTGTGCAAAGTTAAAAGTAGTCTGTAGAATTTTAAAAAGTTGCACACCTTCATTTAACTCTTCATATTGTTTAAAACCATATTTTTCCCACTTATACATTCTAAAAATTCCCGGGTCAAAATTGACCCGGATTCAGGGTCTCAGGGGTCAGAGGCTGACCCGGGAAGGGATTGAAAATTGGGAATTTTAACTCGGCTTCTGCGTCATTTTGCATTTTTCTTGGGTATTTTTGACACAGATTCCGGGTCATAGTGACACAGAAAAGGTTCAGGCCCCAAGGGACTCGAAAGTTTGTTGAGTGTAATAGGTGAACTTTTTTTTCTGTACAGAGACCAGTTGTAACTTTATTTTAAAAATTGTCATAACTGGTCCTGTTTTGTTGCAGATACTACATGAATCCTAGTTATTCTCTCGCCATGGATTTCAATTCCACTTTAGAGGAAGCACATTATACCACTGTTCCAGATCCTCCAAATGCAGCCAACACTTTCTTTATCGTGCTTAATTTCACTGTGGGTATCATCGGTTTAGCGGGAAACACGATCGTCTGCTCGACCGTGCTCAGGTCGAAATTCCTCCACGACATCACCCACTATCTCATCGCAAGCCTGGCCATTTCAGATTTCCTCTGTTGTCTGTTCTTCACCATAACCGCCATGTTCGTGGCGGAAGGCCATCCCTTCCCGGTAAACCTCACCAGCGGCTTCGTGGGTGAGCTTTACTGCCGGCTGTTTTGGAATCTCCACCTCTTCTGGTCGGCGTTTTTCGCTTCAGCGTTCAACCTTGTCGTGGTGACGTTTGAACGATACTTGGCCATCGTGCACCCATTTCTATACGCGAGGGCCTTCACGGTTCGTCGGGGGTTGGTGCTCTCTGCGTCGGCGTGGACGCTCGCCTTCGTTCTCGAGCTGGAGTTTCCGATACAGTCTCACTACTCTGCAGAGAAAAGCGACTGCGATTTCCGAGGCCTCGGACCTGCCTGGTTCGGGAAGATGATGTTTATCAAATCCTTCACGGTCAGCTTCGTCTTGCCGCTGATCTTCCTGCTGTGGGCGTATTACAAAATCATCAAAACGTTACGCGACGGAGCAACGAACCAGGACCGGCAGGGCACCGGGCAGCTGGCGGCGGATATGCACAAGGCAAGCCGTCGAGTTGTCCAGAGCCTCCTTATCATCACCACCCTGTTCATCATCCTGCTGCTCCCGTCTGAGATGGGGAACGTCTTACTCCTCTTTGATGTCTCTATTGACTTCACGGGCTCTCAGATCGGTAACATCTTCAGGACAACCACCGTCCTCAACTCAGTAGTGAACCCGATGATTTACGCCATCAAGTACAAGAAATTCAGGAAGGCGATGAAAGCCACGATGTGTCCGTGTGTGAAGAACACTGTAGGGATAGAAGATGCAACAAGCACCGCCAATGCGGGATGAAACAACGACTTATTAAGGCCTGTGTCATAGGAAAATCTGTCCCCCGGAGATTCTGTCCTCCATATCGGAAATTAACATGGGCTGGAGGAGGTTGATTCAAAAGAGGGCGCTATCAGTAGAAATCTGTACACAGTTCGCCGTATGGGGGGACAGAATCCCCGGGGAACAGAATCTCCTGCCACATCGTATCCGAATTGGCGGCTGCAGCGATACGACTGTTGCCAAGGGTGTACTAAGATGACGCGGTGATCTAGCCGTAGCCTCTATCCGCCAATTCGGACATGGCCTCACTTCGACGTCCCATTCACGGGTTATAGCTATGATTTTCACGCAGACTGCTCTTTGTTCTGACACCCCTTTCGTTCCGATAACCCCTCGTGATTAGATAGAGATATACACTTTAAATACCCCCGGTTCAGAATTTACCAGGAATCCAGGACCATGGTCTGGCTGAAACGGAAAATTGTTTTACAAAATTGGATTCTAAGTCGGTTTCGACATAAATTTTTACAATTTTTCTGGGTCATACTGACCCACCTCTGGGTCATACTGGGGTGCGTTTTGGCGGCGGTAACCAAAAGTGTTTCGGTTGTTGGTCGTTGGTTCTGCTGTTCAGACTGAACGATAACCGAGTTGTGAGCTCGGTTACCGTTTTGGTTATGACGTCAGAAACAATTATTGGTTACAGCCGCCAAAACGCACCCCTGACTGACCCAGAGGTGGGTTAGGCCCCACGGGACCCGGATCAGGGTAAATTGTGACCCGGAAGTTTTTAGAGTGTAGGGTTAGGGTTAGAGTTAAGATTAGTAAAGTACATTATTTGTGTGTAGAACACGATACTTTGTTACAGCATTGTACAACATTGTGATAAGGTGGCAGTTTGGTCTATGGATGGCAACGTTTTGATAGCGTTGCACGAACGTCAGATCTTAAAATGATTGTTATATCAACCGATGCTGTACATTGGAGGAATATTGGTAATTTGTATGCAATGTTACAGACAAGTTTTATACGTAAAAATGTGAAAACACTGTATTTTTTTGAATTAGTACAAAGTACTATTATACCGTCACCGACGCCACGAAGTAGCACAGAGGTAGATACCAATAAAAAGTTAGAATCTGAGAAAACGGCGTTTAAAGTTGAACGCTTTTTAAAATTAAGCTTTCCTACAAAAATTTAGGGTATTTTCATCTAGTTTTCTTACAGTGGAGACTTGATGCATTGAACTGTATATATACGGTGCTTTTTAATGCTTTTCGTCCTAAATTAAGAAGCAATAAAGTAAGAAAGCTGTGTGCTACTTCGTGACGTCGAAAATTAACGAAAATGGCCCTTTTTCGTTTTCATGAAGTAGCACTGCCATGTATTACTTGCTTGTTTGTGACCTAGATAATCTAGGTCACGCGCGCTACACACAAGATTGCAGTGCTACTTCGTGAAAACGGTTTTTTTTTTCACTTTTGAGGAGTGTGCGCGCCGTGTGTTTCAATGGTAAATTGAATCTCAGTGCTACTTCGTGGCGTCAAAAAATGTCAGGTTCGGTGCAAAGTTGCAAACCCTCATTACCGTAATTAAAAAAGTAAAGCTCATGAAGCGTTGAAACTTCATGAAGTTGTAGGCCTCGGTTAACATTGCTTAAATATGTAAAAAACTGAAATCTGAAAAAGGTGGTTTTGTACACTGTGTGCTACTTCGTGGCGTCGGTGACGTTAAGTCTCACCCTGCGCCTAGCCAAGCGGCTGTAACGGAAGGCACATTTGTTTGTTTATTTTCATCAACATAAGTACCGTGCGGTCAAATCCGGTCATACTGCTTGTAAGTATTAGAACCACCCCTTTTAGATAGTGTAGTCGTCCATGGGGTTTAGTTTCACTAACAAGTAACCATGACCCTTCTGAAGTTTGCCGGTGGCAGCCCCCCATTGACATGCGTACACGAACCTTGAATTCTAAGGTCTGCAGCCAACACATTATAATGTATCTATCACCAGGCTAATACAATAATGTACGCCCCCACCCACTCCATCGCCCCCACCCACTCCCCCTGGTGGGATGAGCGAGATTTTTTGGGGGGAGCGTCATTTCGGAGGGTTAAAACATTGTAATTGTGTTGTGGCGAGCACAGTGTATTTTCAAATGGTATTATTAAAACGTGGTGTCACATTGCCTACACGTTGTATGTTGGTAACATGAAAACGTAATATTTAAGTTTCGGCAGTATATTTTTGTGTATTTTTGTATTGTTAAAACCTAAAGGGACACGTTGCCTTCGGTTTATGAGCTTTGGGCTATAAAAGCGTTTTGTCATGAAATGAATATGGTTGGAAAGATGTTTTAAGAGTAGAATATAACGATTCACACAAATATCCCTCGAAATTGTGTGGTTTACCTTTTACTTCGAAACTAAACTAGGTCCGCCACTTTGTGGAGATAACGAAATTGGTTCTACAAAATGGCGAGCCGTGTTAGGTCATGAAGTAAAAGGAAACCATGCATTTTCGAGGTATATTTGTGTTGGTCATTATATTATTTCACTTTTAAAACATCTTTCCAACCATACTCATTTCATAACAAACGCTTTTTATAGACCAAAATGCCCAATCCTCATCAGGCAACATGTCCCTTTAATTTAAGTTGAGGTGAGCACGTTGTCACCACGTCATATTTTGGTATAAAAAGGCCTGTAGTATTCAAGTTGCGGCGACGGCCATGTTATTGTCTCCAATATGTAATTAAAACGTTGTATTTATGTTGTGACCGTCACGTTAACGTTGTATTTCGGTTTTATCACCAGAACACGGTATCTTTATCCATCACCTTGTGAAAACTGTGTATTTAATCTTATATTTATACTGACATTTACTTTGTGAACGTTGCATTTTAGTTTGTAATGTGTTGTATTGTTCATGGTGAGACCATCACGTTGGATGGTCGGACAGCTGGTTGCGGATGGTAGGCCTACTTTGTAGTCACTTAGTCACTAACAATTGTTAGTAAATCATTTGAAATCTAAAACAGTGTTCGCTTTCATATACTTTTCTACATCCGGTTGTCACAAACAAATTAGACGTTCGAGGAGCGGTCACATTACGTATGCATTTAATGAATAAATCTAAAAAGTGCTATGATATTGAGGTTAAGTGGGCTTATGTCGACAGCAGTGCTCAGTGTGGCGCGGGAGATTTTGCACCCCGACCCCATATATAGCAGTTGTTATTTGTTCCTAATTAATGTTTCATAGACACCTCCTGCCTATAGTTTGAAGTAACTTTTGGGTACTTCGGTTTTTTTAACAAAGACCTACCGTACGGTTCCGTTCAGGTTTCATGCACTCACTTGCCGCAGTGAGCAGCGCGCGCACTGTTTAAAATGTCCGTAAATTTACGGACTCCGTAAAGTGAAATATTCCGTATTTTCGCTGTAATTTTACGGACTTTCCGTAAATGTAAATATTAATTATGCAAATAAGCGTAATTACAATCAACCACATTTGCCCAAACACCTACACATAATATAGTACATGTAAGTACATACTGTTATTTCACCCACAACCGTGTACACATGTACAAACTCATGTTAAGGGTTTTTTATTTTACGGAATTAAAAAACTTTTCCGGTAATAGAGCTGCAGGAATACGGAACTATTTTTTTTTACTGGCAGCTCTATTACCGGAAAAGTTTTTTAATTCCGTAAAATAAAAAACCCTTAACATGAGTTTGTACATGTGTACACGGTTGTGGGTGAAATAACAATATGTACTTACATGTACTATATTATGTGTAGGTGTTTGGGCAAATGTGGTTGATTGTAATTACGCTTATTAGCATAATTAATATTTACATTTACGGAAAGTCCGTAAAATTACGGCGAAAATACGGAATATTTCACTTTACGGAGTCCGTAAATTTACGGACATTTTTAACAGTGCGGGCTGCTACTAGAAAAGCATGTTTGCACATTGCCTTCTCCTTTTGTTCACAAGTATGGAAATAAATGTCGATTTGAAGTTGAAGTTGAAGTAGGAGCGTTATAGAGACGGGGCGACAACACACCAGTTGAATCTGTTACACTGGAATCATCTACAGCACTCTCTATGAAGAATTAATAAACGTTATGACAACGTCACCTGATGTGCAAATTATAAGGTTGGGCTTAGAAGTTGTAAAATACCTTTGATAATGTTTCAAGAAAATTGATCAAATTTATTAACTAGGACGTTGTGATCGTTATTTGTCTCAACTATCAAATAATTTGGTAGTATGTTAAATGTAGTAACTAAACAAGTTATTACTTTCAAAAATATGATTAAAATGGAAAAAATTTAAAGGGAAACGTTGCCATAGAATGGGCGCTTTGGGCTATAATAAGCGTTTGGAAGCGTTTTTTTTATGGTTGGAAAGATGTTTTAAAAGTAGAATATAATGATCCACGCAAAATATGCCTCAAAATGGCGTGGTTTTCCTTTTACTTCGTGAATAACACGGTCCGCCATTTTGTGGAGCCAAAAGAAAATTGTTCTACAAAATGGGGGACGGCGTTAGTTCACGAACTAAAAGGAAAACCACACAATTTCAAGGCATGTGTGGATCATTATATTCTACTTTAAAAATAAATTTCCAACCATATTCAATTCACAAGGAACGCTTTAAACACTGTGTATACCCCAAATCGCTCAATCCAAGGTAACGTGTCCCTTTGGTAAGTATAAATTATTAATGGTATTGAAGTCAAGCAACGGAAACGTGTAGCACCGCTAAGTAATCTTGCATCCATTACCATCCTCCGACGTCACCTGTCTTGTTTGTCTTGTCCATCAAAGGATTGTGAGAAAGTCTTTTGGTTCAGAGCAACTTCCATCTACAGAAATCCTCCAGCAAAGGTTTGGTGGAATATTCCTCACCGCTGGCTGTCAAAGAAATAACTTCACTTCTAATGTCTTGTCCATTTGTTTAGATTGACGTTTTCTTATTCCTTTATTCTTTTCCAAAAATAGTAACGTCAATGTAGTCATTGAAACCAAATAAAGTCAACAGAAAAGGAAAGCTGGTCCAGTTGTTTTTCAATTGAAACACTATCAGAAATTTGTCTTTTGATGATTTTAGAATCGAAATAGAATATTAACAATAAATCTATTTTAGATTTGATTTCAAGAAAAGTCCAGAAAATGTCAGGTAGATAGTAACTTCTCGTGAGGGTTTTATTCCTTCAATGGGTTTGTTTGTTTGTTTGTTTGTTTTTTTTGCACAGGTAGAAAGACTTCAATGAAATCCTCCAGCAGACTTTTGAGGGAAAATCCACTCGTCGCTAGGTCAAGATTCTTTTCAAACTCATAAGGTTTATCGCGATTAGCAAAATACCAAGAGAGGGCGCTGTTTTGCCAAGCATGTCGGGTGTAGTAAAAGGGGGCAACCCGGGAAAGCGGTAGCCTGGGCGCACGACGACCGACTGTGTTGTTTATAAAATTGTTGCGACGATTCATAAGCTTGTTTACTTTTTTAGTTTACGCAGGGCCTAGGCCATGCGTGCAAACATCGTGTACCGCGGTATGCATTTGCCCCCTATGCCTTCCCATGATGCATTGCGGTTCTGAATCGCGATAAACCTTATCGACTTTTAATTTGCAATGCATTTGGCGGCAGCTAGTTTTTGACATTCACAGCTGAGGTGCACATAAATTTGTGATTTAGGCTTTTTGTTGTCACCAACCGCAACCCCTATAACAATGCTACATTTTAAGGGGTTGTTTGAGTCAAACTACGTGTAATTTGTGTTTAGTATTTCCTTCACAATCATCAGAGCATACATTTAGTTTAAGAAATTTACATCTAAAGTAAGAAGTCATTCACTTGCTTTAACATTGCCATGCTTGGTGAATTTGTTCCATACATTGTAAATTATTTTTTCATTACACTATTTGTCAGGAATAGCAACGGAACCCTAGGTTTTCTTTCAGTAATATTCCGACCGATTTCCATGGTGAAATGTTGCTGTATTGGAAAACATTTTCAAAGTGGTTTTATCAGGTTCTGACATTGTATTATATGAAGGTGTTTGATATGTGGTGATTGGTTGTGTTTTACATGAATGTTCAATGGGTCAAAGGTAGGCCTACCCAAGGGAATGGTGCAGGAAGAAATTGCAAGTGGTATAGCTGGGACTGCAGCCCAGGGGCTTTTGAGTTTTGGTGCCCTTGTATTGATCTGGGCCGTTCTGTACCCAAAAGCGTTGTGCTAATTATTTTGCCTGAGTGGTGGACCCAGTTTTTGTGTTGGTATTAATGTGGATGTTTTGTCCTTTTGCCGATCTGGTTGCCCATGTGTACGTAGGCCTACACTAAATCTAAACTCCACTAAGATAATAGGTTCTTGGAAGAGATAAAGACAAACAACACTGCATTCGATGATCCAGAAACAGTCTAAAGGAAATGACATTAACTGTATGTTTTTAGAAGTAGCAGTAGGCTGTAGCATGCAGTGTTAAAACCTAGAGTTGATTTTAGTTTTACTTTGGCCAAGTTACAATTTTCCTTCCCAATTTCATCCAGTGTAACCCGGACTTAGCACTCTAATCAATACCCACCTGTCAGTGTGGTGACTGCACCCTAAATAATACTAACATTCTGTGCAAAGTGGTTGAACACCTGCGTTATGAATAGAGTCAGTCCAAAGAGGCACGTCATTCTCCAAACAACAACCGGCAACCAACATGGACTATTGAGGGCGCGCTATATTATGGTCATTATGTCAGTGCAGCTGGCAACACACTATTGTGAGAGATGCGCGGAGCCTCATTAATAAAAATAATGTAAACCCACAACTGTTTTTGTCATTCAAACATTTGAAGTTCATGGCTTTTATGAAGTGTTAATATTGAGCCACAGGGGTTGTTGAATTTCAACGTGAAGAATTCGGGGGGGGGGTAAACTAGCCCTCTTAAAGAGGCCCTATTTTACTAAAAGGTGTAGGGTAATTTTTCCAAGATAGAGTCTAATTTGAGTTTTATCGTTAAGAGTTGGCTTTAGCCAAACGGCGGCTGAACTACCAGGGGCCGATTTCACAAAGATCTAAGATTGCTCGTAACTGCAAATCAATCGTAGTTGCTTAGCAAAGTGTGATGTCACAATACAAATCACTATGGTGATACTGAAAATTTGTCTCCCGATGAATTTTATTGCTTTGTGAAATCGGCTCCAGGGCCCAATTTCATAGAGCTGATTAACGGTAAGCAAATTTCCGTGCTAACTGTAGCAGAAAAAATTGCATGTTCATAAGCGTCTTTCACAGCACTGTAAAAACAGCGTTTAGATTTTAAACACATACAAAACATGTTTGCACGCAAAAACGTTCAGAAATATGTTTGTAAGCTAAATGTCTATCTCTTTAACATGTCAAAAAGCTAAACGGGTTGAGATTTGTTGTGCTTGTTTGAAATGCACTTTTGAATTTAAACAGATACACAACATGTTTACACGCAAACACGTTCAGAAATATGTTTGTAAGCTAAATGGCTATCTCTTTAACATGTCAAAAAGCTAAACGGGTTGAGATTTGTTGTGCTTGTTTGAAATGCAGTTTTTAATTTAAACAGATACACAACATGTTTACACGCAAACACGTTCAGAAATATGTTTGTAAGCTAAATGGCTATCTCTTTAACATGTCAAAAAGCTAAACGGGTTGAGATTTGTTATGCAGGTTTAAACTGATTTGAACATTTGAATACACCAGAATGTGTTTACATCATTTGAATACGTTTGCTATTGGTATAATAGGCTTCCATGTAGGCATATAGGCCTTCATTGAAGAGCGTGGTTGCTATGGCACAAACACATACAGGTTTAAAATACTTTGCATTTTGGTAATAAGTAACTTGACAAAGGTATCAAAAATGCTCCACTTGTTTAGCCTCATGCAGATGGCAAGTAGAATTGCTCAGGTAGCAAGCGTACTCAAATGATGTAAACACATTCTGGTGCATTTAAATGTTCAAACAAGTTCAAACCTGCATTGATCGCAACACGTTTAGCTTTTTGACATGTTAAATAGATACCAATTTAGCTTACAAACATATTTCTAAACATGCGTGTTTAAATTCATCAGTTTGTTTAAAATTAAATTGGCGGGGTTTAATTAAATACGCACAAATATAGACCTCGGTGTTTATTCAAAACCATTGTAGATATAACAGCCTTTCCTGCGCAGTGGTTTACACTTTAATGTGTGTATTAAAAGTTCAACTGAAGCAAATTGTTGTTGTATCATATTGGTCAGCACTTCATTCACACCATGAGTAGAAAGTAAAGCCCAAAATGTGTACAGGCCTAATTAGAAGAGTTCAATAATTGCAAAATGACTGTGTTCAGCATGTCTGAATACATGACAGTATTGCCCCCCAAAACTTCTCGAAGACCTTTGAGATGATGATGAGTTATCGTTTCTCATGCCGAGCGTAGCTTGGGCATTATATTTGAACAATTCTCTTTTCTCTTAAGCTAAAAGAAAAGAGACGGGTGTTTTAAAATTAAGCTTATTCCCCGAAACTTAAATTGCATTCTAAACATGTTTAGCACCCACTATCTAGGAACCCTAAACACATTAATCTAAATGTGTCACAGGCTAAATGTGTCTCGGCGTAAACATGTCACAGAAACGCAAAATCTAAACATGTTGAGGGCTAAACGTGTGAAAAAAGTGGGTACAAGCGAGGCGTTTAGAAATGTGTTTATATTCTAAACGTCGTTTTTACAGTGAGGTTAGCACGAAAATTAGGCGGCCATTTTGCGCTTTCACCATGGATTTGCATTGTCACGTCATTTTCATACAGTACCGTAAGCACCGGAAGGTTAGCATGCCTTTTCGTGTGCTTACGGTTAGCAGCGCTATGAAATGGCACTCGCTCAGTAAGCACAAAACGTGTGCTTAGCAGCTCTATGAAATTGGGCCCTGATCGCCGAAATTGACGGTTCAGAATGATAGACTATAATAGGTCCCCCTGACGACTCTTTATGTGTGGTAACTTGGTAAATTCCAAATACTTTGGGAATTATAATAGACCTTATGCATTGACATCATCCTACCGCCATCTTAGAGGTAAAACGATGACGAAACAATCAAAACGTACAGATTTGTACGCGCGGCGCACGGGTTTGGCCAATGAACAACCTCCTTTTGACCTCTAGGCGAGGGCGCCCTACTGAAATGACATCATCAGGTCTAGTGTTTTACTAAAAGATGACGTCATAATTGTTCCTAGGATAAAAAAGTTGCGGAGTTCAAATTCAAACCAGCGGGATCGGGGGAGGTGCCCGCAACAAGTGATCGTCGAAAATAGACTGTGCAAGTCTCGCGCATAAAATTATCAAAAACAAGAAAAAAATCAAACGACTACTATATTTTTCTATGAAACCAAATCTTCTTTTTAAATTATATTTATACACAATTCTTGAAAATAAAAACACCCGTAGCAGGTTGTTATAAATAAATTGTTGTATATTATATACATTTAATTTGTTCAAATTAACACTGAAACAAAGTTAAAACTTGACACGAGGAAGCTTATTGTTAGAAAACCCATTTTTGCCAATCACGCTGAAATGTGTCGTCTATTATAGGTTTAATGACAACATGACCGTCAGATGGGCAAAATTCTTATTTTTCTTTTACAAATCGGCCTAACCGGAAACGGAGGTCAAGTTTTGTTCTCAGGTTTTCTTCGTTATTTCGTCGAATTGATTTTACTTTCATCACTTAGTATTACATTCCCAACACTAATATTGTCATTGCCATAAACTATACGTTAATCTAGAACAATATTGACAAAACAAAATCCCGTCCACGGAACTCCTTTATGGTTGGAACCACAATGGTCCCGGAAGTTCAAATAAAATGCGCGCGCGACTTGCACAGTCTATGTGTGACAGTAGTTCTTTTTTTGCAAATGATTGTATTCATTTATTCCCAAAACAAAAAGGCTGGCACATTGACTATTTAAGGATAGAAAATGAGACAAGAAATAACAATAGCTACTTAATAGTTATTCGTAAAGGAGATAACAAATACAAATCATAACAAAAGAAACACCAAATTCTTATAAAGAAAGTGTAAGGCTTCTCAATAGATTAAGAATGGACTTCTCAATAGATTAAGAATGGACTTATAGTTTCCTTCAATCTTTATACCTATTATAAACCTTTCATGTTTAGATAACTTAAACTTAACTTCAAATCACTGAAAGAAAACCTCTTTGCTGAACACCGCTTGAATAAGGAATTCTTTGTACCACAAAATACTCAAGGCTAGTCTGTGTCTTAAACCACTAAAGCAATAAGAATAGTAAATACTTCCAAAGAATATAAGAGTCATTCAAGGAGTAATAAGTCAAAGACTCGCATAAAGAAAAACAAAAGCTATACCACCACTTGTGGCATACAACAGAGCGAATATATAATGAGTTTACAGAGAAATGGTACTTCTTGCTTTTCACTCTTATCAATAAGTAATAAACAAAGATCCAAGGGAATAGTAATGGATGCAAAAGAAAAGTAAATATAATAGAGTAAAACCATGGAGGTCTACCTCTCTATATGTTAAAATCACAGAGAATTAAACAACTTAGGCAGAGAAAACAAAGCCATTCATTTTTCACCTGTCACACATGCCTGTTGATCTTGAGAAGTCTGTGTATCCGTTTTCAAGCAAAATTGGAAGAGGACTGCCCAGATCATGAATATGCACCGAGGTGACTATTTTACACAAGGTGAATGGACCTGCATTGACGTCACCAAGCCGCCATGTTAGAGGTAAACCGATGATGAAACAATGGAAACGCGCAGATTTGTACGCGCGGCGCACAGAATTGGCCAATGAACAACCTCGTTTTGACCTCTAGGCGAGGGCGCCCTACTCAAATGACGTCATATGCATAAGGTCTATACCCAAGGCACGCAAGCAGCGTCATCATGCCCTCACAGGCAATCAATAATTCTAATCAATTGTTTATAGACCTTATGCACATGACGTCATTTCAGTAGGGCGCCCTCGCCTAGAGGTCAAAAGGAGGTTGTTCATTGGCCAATCCTGTGCGCAGCGCGTACAAATCTATGCGTTTCGATTGTTTCGTCATCGTTTTACCTCTAAGATGGCCGCTGGATGACGTCAATGCATAAGGTCTGTTGTCGCGCTCATTGATCTCTAATATAATAGAGATCAATGGTCGCGCTCTTGGTTATTTCTGGGATTGATTATTTCTGGCGCGTAGGCCCTTACACGTTTCTGGCACTTGATAGGGCGCTTGATATAATTTTTTGGGATTGATTTATTTCTTGGGATTGATATATTTCTGGGGATTGATAAATTTGTGGGGAATGATATCTGGGGATTGATGCATTTTCCTGGGGATTTATATAATTTCTGGGATTGATATTCTGGGGGTTGATTTATTTCTGCTTTGTTACCTTTGTAGTTGTCTTTATTGCCCCAATGGCCGCCCATAGGTCCACACCTCAGAGTTGGAAAATGAGCGGCGACGCCCTAGACTTTGTTCAAAGTCTATGATCATGGTTTTTAGTCTACCTGATACATTAATGCCTGAATCTGCGGGGGAGTTTTGCGCGGCAGAGAAACCGCGAACTCAGGCTTGAAATCCAGTCTACTACGATGGGCGGAGCTCCTCCCAAAAAGGGGGAGTTGAGCAAAGAGGCCGTATCTCGGAATGGAGTATAAAGTTAATGTTTGGTGTGTGGTCATTTTGGCCTTATGTGGAATAGTTTGACACAGTTTCATGTAAATCTGAGAGGATCACTTGGGGACCCCCCTACCCAATTTCTACAGTCCACGCATGAAACAGGCACGGCCCGGGGCACTCGCAAACAAAGCTAACAGTAAATAGCCGTTGTTTTATCGTTTAAAGGTCATGTGAGTGAGATTGAGTCATGTGATTAAGACTAAAACGCAGTTGGCCCGTGGCGTGACACTGTCGAGTGTACATCAAAACAAAAGCACTATTCTTTTATACTAGTCACACTACTCTACTACCTACTTCACTTAAGAATTACAAACCCTTTTCTAGCTCGTGATTTGGTGCGTCGTTATTTCATTACGTGTCTGACACTTCCTGCTTGATCTAATTAACGCTAGCTTGAAGAATAGAAAGTCTCCAGTCCAAACACTGTGTTTAACCTCCACAATTCTGGGACTGTTTTGGTAAGTAGTTTTTGTTGTATGAAAATGAATTGAAATGAAGTGACACTCGACGATTCGTTAACAACGCCACAGTGACAGAAAAAGCAAGGGGTAAACAATGAATGAAGGAGACAAAGGTGGAGAGTAGAGCGAAGGGACTGGTTTGACCACAAGACAAGAGGTAGTAAACTGAGCACAAAGAATGAAATCAAACATGTCAAAGGTGGGCCGGGAAGAGAGAGAACAAGTAATTAATTAAATTAGTGAATGAGGCAGACTAAAAAGGAGGATCTGTCGGGACAAGGAGAATTGATTAAAGGTTAAAAGGTTATGTAGTCATTTTTCTTCTTGGATGTTCAGACCATGGAGTTGAAATGGTCTGGAGGCACCTTAAATTAATTCATATCATCTAAACAGGCCAAGGGAAGTTTTTTTGTTATTTCTAGTCAACCCAACTCTGAAAATTATTGGAATTTTTTTTATGAATTCAGTATTTGTACAGATTTGCAAGATGCGTTTTTCAGTACTCCTTGCAACATGTCTTGTGGCCCTCTGCCAGGGTGCGGTTTTTCGAGCCACACCTAAAGGAAAGGAACCATTCATGGCAGAAATGAGACACGTTAACTCAATCAAGACTACCTGGAAGGTATTGTACTTGTTTTGATTAATTTGTTTTATATATTTGTTTTAGTTTTTTAGATATTTAAAAGAGTACACTTACATAGGCCTACCCTGCAATGTTTTATTACTTCAAATATTTCAATCTCTATATCAGGGTCCATTTTTAGCATTTTCACAATCTCCCTTTGAATGAATTTTCCTATATTAGGCCTGTCAGGACTAAGTGGTTAAAACATAAATCTAGTGTAACATAAGGTTTTATCGCGATTAGCAAAATACCAAGAGAAGGTGCTGTTTTGCCAAGCATGTCGGGTGTAGTAAAAGGGGGCAACCCGGGAAAGCGGTAGCCTGGGCGCACGATGACCGACTGTGTTGTTTATAAAATTGTTGCGACGTTCAAATCATAAGCTTGTTTACTAGGCCATGCGTGCAAACATCGTGTACCGCGGTATGCATTTGTCCCCTATGCCCTCCCATGATGCATTGCAGTTCTGAATCGCAATATACCTCATGCTCAGCTATCTTCAATTTTGCTATTTGTGCCCTTCAGGCTGGCTCCAACTTTGCAGGATACTCCAGGGAGGATGTTCAGGGACTTATGGGAGTGCTCACCCCGACCCCAGAGAAGTTCAAGCTACCCGTGAAGAAACCACAAAATGTTGGGGCACCACACTTTCCCGATGAATTTGACTCTCGAGTCAAGTGGAGTAGTTGCCCGAGTATTAAGGAGATTCGTGACCAGGGATCTTGTGGTTCATGCTGGGTGAGACAAACTGTTCCTCTGGCTTAGACGAGTTTAACGAAATTCTGCCACTAACACCTTGAAATTTCCACTGGACAGCTGGCAGTGAAGGTGTTAGTGAGAGCTGTTCAAGTTGGTCAAATCATGCCGGGAGAGGGCGTGCTATTACGAATTACTAACGATCGTACAAAATCCACTATCGATCACTGACACTTAGGGCCAAAACTATATAAGACTGGGTCCTGGTTTTTGACATCCCAGAACTCAGTGCAACAAGGTGGAATGTCACACTTTTGGCGAAATTGAGTTAGAATATATACAAAAGGTGGTTTATTTTTGTCTGAATAAACTTTAAAAGTTACAATTTGTCCAAAAATTAATTAAAAATATACTTTACGTGTTCAGAGCAACAAAGTCGTATCTCGCACTTGCCTTGTTGCACTGAGAAATATGACTTTATTCCCCTTTGATTGCACGTGATGCAGGTTTGTGCAACAAGGTCGATCTCAAAGATACGACCTTTTGACCAGTCTAAAATCGCGTGCAGTGTCTGTGCAGCAAGGTAGTTGTATCTACAATTTTCATGGTAATTGAGGCATAAAACTTGTTTTAAAGGTAATTCAGTGTGGATATCACTGATAATGTTTGTATTAAAAATTTCTTCATAATTCATATTTTTATGTACAAGTGGACTTAAAAACAACCAGTGATTGTATAAAACGTCCCCAAACCTTAAAAAGTGATTTACGCAAACCAACCGAAATTGGAGTTAAAGGCACTGTACACGTTTTGTAATTACCCAAAATATAGATTAGCATAAAAACTTGCTTGGTAACGAGCAACAGAGAGCTGTTGATAGTATAAAACTTTGTGAGAAACTATTCCCTCTGAAGTAACGTAGTTTTTGAGAAAGAGGTAATTTCTCACTAAAATAATAAAAGACTTCAGGCCTGAAGCCTTTTATTCCTATCTGAAAGCACACAAATTTGTACAACAAGGGTGTTTTTTCTTTCATCATTTTCTCGCAACTTCGATGACCAATTGATCCCAAATTTTCACAGGCTTGTTATTTTATGCATATGTTGGGATACGCCAAGTGAGAACACTGGTATTTGACAATTACCAAACGTGTACAGTGCCTGTTAGACCTTGTTGCACAGACGTGACGAAGTGTAGAATGTGTTTTTCTGATACTTGGTGTTTTATGTTTATCCAGGCATTTGGTGCAGTAGAAGCCATGACAGATCGGATCTGCATCTTTCATGGGGCACATTTCCACTTGTCGGCAGAGAACTTGGCAACTTGTTGCGTAGAATGTGGCAATGGGTAAGACATCAATTGTTATGAACAGCTGTTTTATCTGTTAGCACGTCGTGGCCAAGCGGTCGAGCGCACTGGACTCGAGCTCTGGTGCTCCTTATTAACAGAGTGTGGGTTCGAGTCCCTGTCTTGACACTCGTGTCCTTAAGCAAAGCAAGACACTTAACCATTATTGCTTTGTCCTTCGGATGGGACGTAAAGCCGTAGGTGTTGTGTAATGCACTTAAAAGTTTTTTCCAACAATTAATGTTTTTCTTTTAATCACTTTTTGTACTTTTTTTTTAAAGAACGCATTTAATGTGGCCAATGGACTACGATTTTGTGATTGTTTTCAATAAAATATCAACAAATATCAATTTAGTTCACTTATTGCTAAGAGAAAGGGTTTGCCCCCGTATTTCTGGCAGTGGCTGCTGAATGCGCCGCAGCACCTTGTAAACCGTTAGAAGGTGCTGCATAAATGGGTCTCATAATTCAAAACAAAGCTCTGCTTATCCTGTTGAAAATGACCAATTTGATACACCCCAAGGTGTGTGATAATTAGCACTATATAAGAACCCAGTATTATTATCTGGTACCATTTTCAAGTTTACTTCAGTGTTAATTTTACAAAGTATAGTCAACCCTCGCCACAAAGAGTGCACTATACTGTTATAAAGAGGTTTTGCTTATATTCGGAAGTCCCGAAATCTCATTTCCGCTTTGTTTCTCTTTGTCTTGCTGTCCTCTTATAACAATGTTCCTGTTTTACAAAGAGGTAACTTGGCCAGTCCCAGCGATCTTGTTTTAACAAGAGTCGACTGTGTTTAGTGATTTAGCATTTGTTATGTCTACTCTGATGCACAGGGGTCCGGGTCCCATGTAAAACCTGTGTTATTTCCCCTGCAAGACATAGAGAGCACTTGAGCGTCCCATGCTTGTTACACATCAGTGTGGGTGTAAACCAGAGTAATATTCTTTATCCCTGATGCAATTATGGCGTGTCGTGGCCGAGCGGTTAAGAGCACTGGACTCAAGCTCTGGTGTGTCTGATCAGCAGAGTGTGGGTTTGAGTCTCGTTCATGACACTTGTATCCTTGAGCAGGATGCTTTACCATAATTGCTTTGACGTTCGGATGGGACATTATAGGCACTGAACACGTTTGGAAATTGTCAAAGACCAGTGTTCTCACTTGGTGTATCCCAACATATGCATAAAATAACAAGCCTGTGAAAATTTAGGCTCAATTGGTCATCGAAGTTGCAAGAAAATGATGAAAGAAAAAACACCCTTGTTGTACAAATTTGTGTGCTTTCAGATAGGAAGTTTTTATTATTTTAGTGAGAAATTACCTCTTTCTCAAAAACTACGTTACTTCAGA
Source organism: Plazaster borealis (assembly GCA_021014325.1). Taxonomy (NCBI): domain Eukaryota; kingdom Metazoa; phylum Echinodermata; class Asteroidea; order Forcipulatida; family Labidiasteridae; genus Plazaster; species Plazaster borealis. The sequence goes on along the minus strand of CM037455.1, from coordinate 15,288,451 downwards.
GGGAGTCGTTTCCTACAATGTTTTATACTATCAACAGCTCTCCGCTGCTTGTTACCAAGTAAGTTTTTATGCTAATATTTGTTTTGAGTCATTACCAAACGTGTACGATACCTTTAAGCCATAGGTCCCGTGTACTAGCATTGGTAGTGCACGTAAAAGTCCACTTATTGTGGAAGAGTAGGGGTTAACCCGGTGTTTCTGGTTTACATAGCAAGCACCCTATTTGAAGGTTTCGTTAGGCTTGGAAGCTACAGTGATTAAGTTAGGTTAGGGCTAAATGACGTTGCTTGCATACTTGGTATAAAAGAGCCAAATAATAACAGGCATTTATAGAGCGCTCTTACACTGGGTACCACAGCGCTTTACAAGAAAACAGTACAATAGGCGAATAAATAAAGGCACTAACATTCGGAAAGACAGTTGGTCCTCGGCAATCAACCATTGAACAGGAAAGTTTAAAGATGTTTCTTGAAAACTTTGATGCATTTCTAATTCTGTGTTCTCTATTCATTCAGGTGCAATGGAGGTTATCCCGGGGCAGCCTGGCAGTATTGGAAAGATACCGGCATAGTGACAGGTGGTCCCTACAACAGCTCCGAAGGGTGCCAGCCGTACAAAATACCAGCGTGCGACCACCATGTCGTCGGTAAACTCACGCCTTGCAAAGGGGATGATCCTACACCAAAGTGCGCCAAGCAGTGCATCTTGGGGTATAAGATGACATATGAGCAAGACAAACTCTTCGGTATGTTGGATATAATTCTTGTTTTGATTGATCACCATTATAATGTATCATTGTAATAGCGAGTGCATTATGATTTGTTACACCCACACCCCACAGGTGCATCATGGGTAAAAGCACATGAGAAGTTTAGACATTGTTACACCCACACCCCACAGGTGCATCATGGGTAAAAGCACATGAGAAGTTTAGACATTGTTACACCCACACCCCACAGGTGCATCATGGGTAAAAGCACATGAGAAGTTTAGACATTGTTACACCCACACCCCACAGGTGCATCATGGGTAAAAGCACATGAGAAGTTTAGACATTGTTACACCCACACCCCACAGGTGCATCATGAGTAAAAGCACATGAGAAGTTTAGACATTGTTACACCCACACCCCACAGGTGCATCATGAGTAAAAGCACATGAGAAGTTTAGACATTGTTACACCCACACCCCACAGGTGCATCATGGGTATAAAAGCACATGAGAAGTTTAGACATTGTTACACCCACACCCCACAGGTGCATCATGAGTAAAAGCACATGAGAAGTTTAGACATTGTTACACCCACACCCCACAGGTGCATCATGAGTAAAAGCACATGAGAAGTTTAGACATGGTTACACCCACACCCCACAGGTGCATCATGAGTAAAAGCACATGAGAAGTTTAGACATTGTTACACCCACACCCCACAGGTGCATCATGAGTAAAAGCACATGAGAAGTTTAGACATATACAGTAAAAGTGAAGCAGAAAGTATACATTGTCTCCAGTATGTTCTCTTCATTCGGATACTCTTTTAAAGTTGTTATACAAAGGGTAATACAATCATCACCATACACCCAGTAGAGAAATGTCTGGACGCAATAATAAGTTTTAAATAATTTGGGGTTCAACCAACAAAGACAAATTGACTAGAGCAGGATGTAAACCTGCGACTTCCGGAGTAACATGCCGGCGCTCTACCAACTTAGCTTAACTAGCCCTAGATGGATGTGATCCGTGGTTATGGGACAGTGACAGGTTGATTGGCTTCTGACTGGCACCCCCGAACAGAGATATTGACACACATACATTGTAAGGAGACCGCCAGCATCATAGGGCTAGATAGCTCAGTTGGTAGAGCGCCCAGGTCATGACCTTTGACCTTTGTGGTCAAGTGGAAGTACATATAGGTCAAATCTTGGTCATTTTTGGAACAAGATGCTTACAGCTCTAATAGGTTAAACAGAATCAATTTTGATGTGCATGGCAATATTTGTGTCTTTGTTCGTTCACAAGATGTACATGTACTAAAACTTGCCTCTGGAAACTGTACTTTTGTCAACTTAGTACTCTGAATTTCAATTTTTTTTTAGATTTCTATTCTATTGGAATTTTATTGGTTGCCGTATTCGTACCCAGTCCTCTGTGGGTCGATTCAAAGCCTCCTTCAAAAAACACCTCTTCTCCCAATTATTGAACTTAGTTCTTATTCTTAATTCATCATCGTGGCTTAGCAAGTTTGTCGTGTTGTGTTGTGTTGTTTTGTTCGTTTTTTGAGCTTGTTTACCCATCTTTGTTTGATCTGTTGTTAATCTGTATTGTTTTATTATATAATGTTAATACTATTTAACTACTTTCCATCTTTGTTTTGTTTTGTACAAGGCATCCCAACCTACAAGCTTTTGCTTTTATGGGTCATGCCTCCATACAGTTTCAGTCTCTGTTAACTAAAATCAAGTCGTTTATTTTGATTTACGTATGGAAATAAATGTTGGTTGTTGATTGATTGATTGATTGATTAATTGATTGATTGATTGATTGATTGATTTTTTAAATTTATTTATTTAATGATTTATTTATTGATTTATTGAATGATTGATTGATTATTTTATTGATTAATTTATTAATTTATTTTTCATTTATTTTTCTTTTATTTTTCTCATTATGTTTTGTTGCTTTGTCGTTTCTGTTTTTTTGTTTTTTTCCCCCTTCATTATTGCTTTGTATAATATTTTCTGTACTTCTGTACTTGTACTGTTGAGGTCTATTAAATAATAATAATAATTGATTTAAATGTCAATTTACAGGAGAAACTTCCTACTCCATTCAAAATAACGTTACTTACATCCAGAGTGAGCTGATGACGTACGGACCGGTAGAGGCGGCCTTCTCAGTCTACTCGGACTTCCCAACTTACAAATCAGGTGAAGTCAACGTCATTATTTTTAAAAGTCTACTCAACAAGCAAATCACCCAAGGGGTCGATTTAAAAAAACCAACTAAGATTCATCTTAAAAATAACCCCCCCCCCTTCTTTGCCATTTGAACGCTGCATCACTAACTGAATTAAAGCGTCTCCTTAAAGCGCACCTTTTTAAACATCCAACTGGGTAATAATCAAAAACTTTCTCGGGTGTAAAAAGCTGTTGCCTTTTTACACAAATCTTTTTAAACTAGATTATTGTCTTTTTTAATGAATGTTTCTCCTATTTTAGATTTCTTGTAATTTTTGTGTGAGTAAATTGTGGAATATTTTGTATTTATATTTTCTTTTAAGTAAAGCATTCAGCAGGGCTCGAATTTGGGGGAAAAATCCACAAGACCACAGAGCTTGTATCTCAAAATGTTTACTGCACCAAAAATATTTTTACAAGAACTGAATCAAAATGAGAAAACCTTCCTAGCACATTTTTTGCATTTAACTGTTTCTATTTTAACAAGCTTTGTGACATCTAAGAGAAGATTTTAATCTCATTTGTCTGTGTATTAAGTATTTTTCATTACTCAATAGAATTGAAAGGTATTAGACTTGAAGTCAACATTTTTTTGAACATAATTTGTTTCTGTTCAAGATACTACACAGTGAGGTATTGTTATTGAATTGAAAAACACAAGACCACAGGCTTGTCTGGTGATGAGTTTACCGGCCCGAAACTAGAATCACTGGCCTCGGGCTTGCGGTCCAGTGTAGAATTTGAGCCCAGGTTGAGATGCCTTAAGGCATTGGGTGCCATATTGAGTGTTTTATTACAATTAATGTTTTTATTTATGCATCACCAAAGTAATTTGTTTTGTGACATCACACTGGATTGTATAATCATTACACTCTCATTTAACTTTCTATAACAAAAGAACAATCATGTTAATTTCGTTCAACTTGATCTTTAAGACAAATCTTTTCAAATGTGCTTTTTTAAACCACTAAGTTTATTGTGTATCTCATATTTTGATGCCAGACTTAAAAACATTTTTGTTTGAGTTAATATTAATTTGTTAATTGATTTCACTGAATTGATTTTTAAACTGTACTGTTTATAGCGTCTTTACATGTAGGTCTTCTAAGGTTTTTAAGAATTGAAACTTGTACTTGTATTTTGTATTGTCTTTAATTGTTAAGCGCACAGGAGCATGTTTCATGGGCGTACACGATGTACGTGTTCCTTATTATATAATATCGCACGCTCGCAGGTTAGCATTGTTTATCTATCATTTAAAACCACAGCGAGGGATATTAAATGGTCAAACATTAGGAAGTTTTAAAGTTTTAACACAAATAGATGTTAGGCCTAATTTTATTATTTGGTTTTTACCTAAGCACTGTATACTCAGTACTTTCCTGAGTCTTGTTAAAAAAAACACGGGCATATCACTTGGGTTGGATTCGAACCCACGACCTTTGCATTGCTAGAGCAGGGCCCAATTTCATGGCTCTGCTTACCGCCGAATTCTGCACTTACGATCACCATTCTCCGCTTTCTGTGCAAGCGCCGAATTTCTGCGCTAGCTGTGTAAGCGAAGAATGCCTAGTAACGTGGAGTACGCACAAGTTTGTTAAGCGTTGATCATTCTGAATGGCCCCCCTTATGTTCTGACAGAACTTGGAAATAATGCATTTACTCTCCTCCAATTAAGACCAAATAAAATAAAAAACGTGTTTAGCGTCCTGCCTTTTTGAAAAAAAGGAAGGAGGAGGGCCTTTTTTTCTTTTTCTTTTTTTTTCTTTTTCAAAATGGCCGCCCGACAAGTTTTTCTAGACAACCGGCCAGGCTATTTTTCAAGATGGTTGCCAGCTTTTTTCGGTGTGCTTTTTTCGCTGTGCTAAAGTCAAAAATACGATCTTATTTTTCAAAAAAAAAAAAAAAAAATCGTCAGGGAATATAAAAGCGTATAATTTTTTTCTTAAAAAAAAAGAAAAAAAGAAAAAAAAAGGAGGTGGCCTCTAAAAAGGAGGCGGGCGGGACGCTAAACATGTATTTTTTTTTATTTGGCCTAACAAGCTCTCTTTATTAATTTGACTGACAGGTGTTTACCAACATAAGACTGGAGATCTTCTAGGGGGGCACGCTGTGAAGATCCTTGGCTGGGGGGTGGAGAGTGGGACAGACTACTGGCTGGTTGCCAATTCATGGAACACCGACTGGGGAGATAAAGGTAAATAGCAGGGGATCTCCCCAGGTTTTTTCAAGCATGATCTGGACCAAAATATTTGGATGTTTGGCCTAGTAGTTTGGCCGGTCGCACGCTGAATTGAAAGCAAGGTCTTCGGAAAGTTTTCTACTTGGTGTTTATTTTGGTTGTAAAAGCCCTACTGTGCAATTTTTTTTTTTTTTTGCGTATCGGCCAAAATTTGTGCGTATCGGCACGCAAATCACGCATATCGGCCCGATACTGTAGCTTGTGCATGGGGAGAACCCTGATAATAGGCAAGAACGCAGGAAAGACCGTCCAAAAGTCCGAACAAAGGCATGAAAATAAACAAAACAAAGAAACTATTACCAGCTGATTTTGAAACTCAAATTCAACAGCTGCTGTCGAGGCAGTGATCTCACTCCTCCAATATCCTCTTTTCCCATGTCACTTCACACCAAATTGTTTGGACTTGGATAAGGTTGGAATTGTCTGACTCAGTGATAAGCAAAGATGTCCACAAAGTTTTGTAACATTTGGAACAAAAATCAAAATGACAAGAATCTTCTTGGGTGTAGCCTCGCTACCATGGGCAGCGTGTCGTATCCGATACCTCATTAACCCCTGGTAGGGATGCACTGACAAACAATGCTGATTGGCTAACAGCGTTCTCCCTTTACAGTGGTCCGCTGGCCAAATGCCAGTTAAAAAACCCAAGGTCCAGTCAGAATTCACTCCAACTAGTCCAGCTGGCTAGTTCAATGTTGACAAACATCCCTAAAAAGCCGACGGACTAGTAAAATGACAAGCGAACTGGTCCTGCTGGCCAGTCACTAAAAAAGTTAAGGACAAACCCTGGCTAACCAAAAGTGACTGCTCTGTGCGAACGCTTTTTAAGAATGTCCGAGCACTTGTAGGGCGCTTAGTGCATGTATGTTAAAATGCAATCCACTTCAAATGAATCATATTTGTACAAGGTCACCCTAAACTGTCACAAGATCAAAGAATAATGAGAAGGGACTGGTTGCTGTACATGAGTTGATCACTCTCTGTGCGTACGTCTCTATCTCAGAATGAGCAACCACATGACTAATTTAAATATCCAATGTATCATAGTTGCCCTTCCAGGGGTTATGATTGAGCAAGGCTTTTTGGGAAAAAAATTAAGCGGCGAGATCTTACACCACTGGGAATGAGGTTGTCTTGGGTGGTTATATAATATTGTTAATTCAGCAATTTACACACAATTTATCCTACTTGCAATAACTGGGGATCGGGTTGGCTCATCGTGGTTTTCTCTCCTGCCTTTCACCTCTGTGGACCCCGGTTCGAATCCCACCTTGGACTGGAGCCTTGCATGTGGATTGGATTTACAGTCCCATATTGCCTGGGTTTTCCCTCATTGGGGTTTTTCTCCCACATCTAAAACTAAGCACTATCTTCTTGTTTCCTATTCAACCTGTTATTGGCTCTAATAGACTGTGCATTAAGCCTCACGCATATCGAAAACAAGAAAAAAAAATGCGAACAAAGACTTAAGTGTTTTTCTATGAAATCATATCTTCTTTAAAACTATATTTATACAAAACTCTTAAAAATAAAAAATACCAAGTTGTTATAAATCAATTTACAGTTTTTGTATGATACAAATATTTGTTCAAATTAACATTGAAACAAATTTAAAACTTGGGATGAGAATGCTTATTGTTAGAAACCCCATTTGCCAATCACGCCCGAATGTGTGCGTCTATTACATAGATTTAATAACAACATAACGGTCAGTTGGGCAAAATTCTTGTTTTTTTCAAGTAAACCGGAAACAGAGGTCAAGGTTTTCTTCGTTATTTTGTTAAATTGATTTACCTTCATACTGTTAATCACTTAGTATCACATTGCCAAACAACGTATATAATTTTCATAGCCATGAACTACGTTAAACTTAAATAATTGACAAAACAAAATCCCGCTAAGATAAAACTCCATAATGGTTGGGACCACAACAATGGTCCCGAGAGTTAAAATATGCGCTAGACTTGCACAGTCTCTCGTGCTTTTTTGATGTGTAATGAAATAAATCTGTGTTAATTGCTGTGTCTTTACAGGCTTCTTCAAGATACTTCGTGGAAGCGACGAGTGTGGCATAGAGTCATCTATTGTAGCAGGCACACCTCGCATGCCTTAGAGTCAACCTTGGTCCCAGTTTCACGGCGCTGCTTAAAGGGACACGTTGCCTTGGATCGGGCGAGTTGGTCTATCAAAAGCATTTGTAACCGTTTGTTATAAAATGCATATGGTTAGAAAGATGTTTTAAAAGTAGAACACAATGATCCACACAAATATGTCCCAAAATTGCGTGGTTTTCCTTTTACATCATAAACAAACACGGTCAGCCATTTTGTGGAGTCAAAATTTTGACTCCACAAAATGGCCGACCGGAATTAGTTCACAAAGTAAAAGGAAAACCACGCAATTTCGAGGCATATTTGTGTGGATCATTGTATTCTATTTTTATAACGTCTTTCTAACCATATGCATTTTATATGACAAACGGTTACAAACGCTTTTTTGTTGACCAACTCGTCCGATCCAAGGCAACGTGTCCCTTTAACAAAGAATTCTGTGCTTACTGTGCTCTGTAAAGCACATGGATCTACGGCATGTATGGGCTATAAGCGCAGAATTACGCGATAAGCAGAGCCATGAGATTGGGCCTTTATGTTACCGCAATGTACTAAAAGCTATGAATAGTCATGGAGTTCAGGTAGTGTCTGAATCAGCGGCTCTGGCTATGGCTACAACGATTGCTAAGGGTGTTTAAGGATGTCCTATTATTTCAAAACATGATGATGCAGCGATCAATCTGTAATAATAATAATAAAGAGACGTTTATGAAGCGCAAACAGTTGCAGATCGGCTTCACCTTAAGGCGCTGAATACAAGCAAATGGATTAAACAAAATTAGTTAGACATAGCCACCACTTTGGACATGGTTTTTGTTCCCGAAGGCCTTAGAGGGACACGTTGCCTTGGATCGGACGAGTTGGTCAACAAAAAAGCGTTTGTAACCGTTTGTTATAAAATGCATATGGTTAGAAAGACGTTTTAAAAGTAGAATACAATGATCCACACAAATATGCCTCGAAATTGCGTGGTTTTCTTTTTACTTTGTGAAAATGTTGACTCCACAAAATGGCCGACCGTGTTTGTTCACGATGTAAAAGGAAAACCACGCGATTTCGAGACATATTTGTGTGGATCATTGTATTCTACTTTTATAACGTCTTTCTAACCATATGCATTTTATCAAACGGTTACAAATGCTTTTGATAGACCAACTCGCCTGATCCAAGGCAACTTGTCCCTTTAAACATGTTTCTTATATAAAACAAATTAGTGACCAGCATAAAAGCTGCTGAGCTACTTCTACACAGAACAAAAATATGCTTACCAGGATAAGGTTACCAGCTAACATACCATGTCACATGCACCATTTGTCACTGGTATCCTGCTCATTTCTGCTATTTATTTAATTTGTCTTTTTTGGTATTTAGTATACTTCATTATGTCATTACTCAGTAGAATTGTAAGGTATTTTATCAGACTCAAGGCAACATTTAAACATATTATTATTTTTTTCTTCAAGATGTTACACAGTGACGCATTTTCTTCATTAATTATTAACCGCTGGACTTGTCCGTTCAAAAGTTTACTGGCCCAACACCATAACTACTGACTCGGGCCTGTGGTCCAGTGTAAAATTTGAGCCCTGTACACAGTTTAAAAAAAACTAAATCTTGTTAATGGGCAAAAGTGTGTTGAGCACAATAATTGCTTGCAAGTACATGTAATTTCCAACCTCTTTCCCACCGTAGGGATCTGTTGCCAGCCTCTGTCTTTTCTACCGATATTTTCATGGTAAGGCCGTGTCCGAATTGGCGACTACAGCTACGGCTGTTGCTAAGGGTGTTGCTAAGGACGTCCAATTCTTCAACGCATGATTACGCGAAAATCTAGCCGTAGCCGTAGCTGTAGCTGCCCATACGGACACGACCTAAATGTGCCACCAGTGTGTCTGACCTGGTTCCTCCTGTCAGGTTGTTTGAGCGCTAAACCAGGCTTTCTGCTTTCTGCTTGTTCTCACCCATACACTATTGCTTTGCTGAGATGTAGTAGAACAAAAAGCTACAGCTTTATTCTATGTACTGCATCTCTTTGGAACTCCTTGCCTGGTGCATGTTTCCCTCCGCCCTACAATCTAGACTGTTTTAAGAGGAATATCAATTCCTACCTTGAGCTCCCCCTCGAGTTATTTTCATTTTAAATATTTTCTTTTTGTAGCCCCTTACCAAGAGTGGCTTTGGGCCTTGTGTGGGACATAACAAATACAAAAATGCTTAACAGAAAGTATTTGTATTTTCCTTTGAAACTATTCTTGTTTATCTGTTTACCAATATGCACCCATTTACTAAAATGACTACCATTTTGAAAGTTTTGGGTTGTTTCTTTCATGACATTTTGGCCGATAACTTTCCCAGTTCTTACAAAGGCCTTTTTTAACACCACCGCTTGACTGCCGGTGCTGCATACTCCCAAGGAGATGAAGATGTGTCAGGAATGCTTAAGGGAGTGGTAATAGCGAAAATGCTTTGATAAAAGTGGTTTAAAAGCGCCTAATAAATACGTAATGTTTTTACATTACTCTGAAATATCTGGCAACATGGAATGTATCAAATTGTTTTCATTTTCCATCATTAAACATCAAGTCTCTTTTCATAGAAAACACATCACTTTTGTATCAGTACTTTTTGTAACAATGTGTATTTTGTACTATTTTGAATAACTGCTGACTATAACTTTACTGTCCTTCCATTTATATTAAAAATGTCATACAAATTGAGCTTGCAATAAATACACAGCGTATACATGCATGTAGTGTTTTGTTTACTCTTCCACGTCAGTTGTTGTTAATGGTTTTGGTTGTGTGTGATGTTTTAAAAGCTCAAACTTCTGTATCAACATGATCAGCTTCAAATATATCGTTTGGTTTTTGTCAATTTTAATATTGTTTACCAGGCATAATTTTTCAAGAAAGATACAATAAAAGTCGCCTGTGAAAGTTTCAGTGTCTACTTGTTTAGAAAACGGAAAAAAATCATGGTGTCTTCATCAAGAACAGCGGGTAGCAACTGCATCTATGTCCGCAGCATTCACAAACGGAAACTTTTAACACTTGTCTACACTCAAACAGAAACGAACACTTTGCACAGAGAGAAATACCTTGCACTTCATCATGTTATTTATTTATTATTATTATTATTTATGTTTATTTCCAAAACATTTCAATAAATCTCCAGATAAAGGCAACACTTAAAGAACAAAAAGCACCAATTATACAAGTACTAAATATGAACTCATATCACCTGAATTTACATCAACAACAATAGACCCTCTGCGTTGGTTGCCATCGTTGACGAAACGTGAACGCATGAAGAGCGATCATTGGCTGAGAGTCGTGAGAAGTGTGTCCACCAGCCAGAGCTGCCAACATTTGCATCTTGCAATCAGGGAGATTTTGTACAATAATTAGGGAGATATTTAGAATTACATTCAACATAATCGGGAAAAAACCTTCAATAATCAGGGAGATTTTCAAATTTGTTCATCAAAACATGTAAAGATCGGTTTGTTCTCAGGGAGAATTGGCAGCTCTGGTACACGCCAACCTCTTCCCCAAGGTATGTCGAGCAGTACGAGGTGGACCGCTCTCTCACCTTGGTATTGGATCATTTGCATATCCCAAAATTTTGGATACGTATGCAAATTAGAATAGTCTGGCTGTGAATATGGTGAATACTGAATGAGTACAACTTAACATGTTCACATTAGACTTTTGTACGCCAGTCGTTGTCCAATCAGGGTCCAAGTAGAAGAGTTTCCCTCCCAGTGTTTACTTTTGTAAACATGGTTGGAAATAAAGTAAACCATGGGGACGAGGTTGGGTACATGCGTGCACGTTTACATTGTTTGTCATCAAAGATGGCGTCCAATGCAAGGGGTCTATAAATAATATACGGAAGTAAGAAGTCAATGCAGCTACACCCTTTGTTTGGGAGAAAAATCTACTAGACCACAGGGCTTGTAGCTCAAAATTGTTACTGGACCAGAAATGTTTGTACAAGACCAGAACCAAAAAAAAAAAAAGAATCATGACACAGTTTAACATGCATTTAGCTGTTTGTATTTGAACTTGAGAAAGACATGTAAGACTAAGAGAAGATTGATCTCTATCTTTATGGGTATTAAGTATACTTCATTACTCAATAGAATTGAAAGGCATATTGCAGACTCGAGGTCAACATTTGAACAAATTTTGTTTCTAATCAAGACATTTTACAGAGGTCAATTGAAAAGCATGAGACTGCCGGAATTGTCTGGTCATAAGTTTACTGGCTTGACACTAAAACTACTGGCCTCAGGCCTGTGGTCCAGTGTAAAAATTGGAGCCCTGTTATAGTTGTGCCCACTGTACACTCAAACCAATTGACAACTGGGGCTCATATTTGAAGAAAAAAAGTCTCTACTAAATCACATTTCTTGTAGCTCCAAAGTTTTCTCTGGACCAAATTTCTTTTTAAAGGCCTAAAAATATTTATTTTTATGTGTGCATATTTCAGCGTATTTGCTGATTAGGAGATTTGAGTTTATATTAGGAAATCTACACAAGTATGTGCTTGAGATTTACACTAGAGAGGGGTGGTGAGTCGATATCGACAGTAAGGTCTGAAACTGCATTTAGGATCCAAATTTAAAGGCACTGAACACATTTGGAAATTGTCAAAGACCAGTGTTCTCACTTGGTGTATCCCAACATATGCATAAAAAACAAGCCTGTGAAAATTTGGGCTCAATTGGTCATCAAAGTTGCAAGAATATGATGAAAGAAAAAACACCCTTGTTGTACAAATTTGTTAGATAGGAATAAAAACTTCTTGCAAGAAGTTTTTATTATTTTAGTGAGAAATTACCTCTTTCTAAAAAACTATGTTACTTCAGAGGGAGTCGTTTCCTACAATGTTTTATACTATCAACAGCTCTCCGTTGCTTATTACCAAGTAACTTTTTATGCTAATATTTGTTTTGAGTCATTACCAAACGTGTACGATACCTTTAAATTTTTAAAGGCAAAGTATACCTTTGGTTTTTGGAACTGTTCGATTGTTTTAATCCTAATAAATGTAGATATATATAATAAAACTAACCTGTGACAATTTCATTTCAAATGGTGGTAGCGTTTTTAAGATATCGTTCAAAATCTGGAGCAGTTATGTCCACGCAGGACGAATAATCCGTAATTGGAGTAAACAATCTGAGAAAAAATTCATACAGAAACGTTTCGCAGATTAAAATGTTTTTGAATCCCTTTCTCTAAAACCACATTCCTTAGAAGCAGTGTTCTCCAACTTTGAAAATTAAAGGTTGGTGCTTGGTGTGGTGAAAACTGCGAGGGGGTACGTACAATGCGAGCGCGAAGCGCGAAGCCCCTACGGCGTGGGGTCCGGGGCCCGCTCAAGGGCCCGAGAAAAATTTTGAGCCTAGATGCTCTGTGGTGCATTCTGAGGTGAATCCTGGCCACTTTCCTCAGACTTTTTTGAGGAAACTAGTGTGCTAAAAAAAACAAAAAAAAACAAACAACCCTTTTTAAAATTTTTTTTAAAAGCTTGGCGGCGATTATAAAAGCGTGGCGCGCGCCGCAGAAAGCGTGGCGGTGCGCCACGTCTTTTCTATAGGCTGGAGAACACTGAGAAGGGAATCGTTTATAAAAATATTATACTGTACATTATCAACAGCTGCAGTGCTTCTATACCAAGTAAGTTTTTTATGGTCATTAACTTTTGGAGTAATTACCAAAGGTATATCCTCCCTTTAATTAAATCTTGAAAATACCCCGCAAAATACACAAAGTACAACAATTACAATGTCAAAACCTACGTACATGTAGTGCTGTCAGAAAAAAAGTTTGAAATCCTAAATCAATTTGGACAAGCAGATGTTTAACTTTAAACGAGATCACAATCTTCCATGATCCGTTAATACATGATACATAACAAATCTAATCAACCAATAATAACATTATGAAAATATATACACAACCTTGTACCCGTGCCAAGTCATGTTAAGATCATCAGAAATTTACACGATGACAACCTTGAACCTAAACTACATGTAAACAATACATACTGTACGTGATAGTACGGTTACGGGTCTTGTCAAAATTAATCCAGGACAGGTGGTCGGATAACAATTCTCGGATGTCAAATTTTTGTTGGATTTCCGTCGGACTGTATTTCTATGAGAGACTGGTTTACTCACTGAAAGGCACACAGTTCTTCGATGCACTAAAGACATGCCCTATGCCAATGCACCCCGCTGAGTGCTCTGCGGTTTGACTGGCTGATTAAATGTAGTAGAAACAAGGTTTTGGAGCAATCTGGAAAGTTTGGAGGTCATTATATTTAATGTGTAGTGTGATTTTTTAGTGAGACATATAGAGACCCCTGCTTGTTTTCCAGTAGATAGCGATCTAAGTCTCTGCAGTGTGTAAACAAATGTAACCCCAGGCACTGTGAACTTCTCCCATGTTTTCTCCGACACCCAATTTCAAATAAGGTGAATTATCGGCGGGTAAAATACCTTGTCCTGGACGGTACTTATCCGCTGGTTGTTCCGGGACTAATTTTTGACAAGGTCCCTTAATGACAAGTTGGATGCCTAGGTACAACATAAGAAAACCAGAGAGAACATGACTTCAATTACTTGTAAATGTGCTTGAGTTGAGTGTGCTCTAAAATAGGTAATTCATTTTGTTGGGAAAATTACAAAGTAAATTATAATTCAAAGCACAGGTAAACCTGTTACTGAAATTCATTCTAGCACACAACAGCTACCACTTCCAAGCACCAACCGCAGTGGGATAGTTCCTGTTGCAGAGCAGCTAACATTTGCATCTTGAAATCAGGGAGATTTTGTACAACAATCAGGGAGATATTTAGAATTACATTCAACATAATCGGGAAAAAGTTTCCATAATCAGGGAGACTTTCAAATTTGTTCATCAGAACATGGAAAGATTGGTTTACTTTCAGGAACTTAAGCAGACAATGGCGCTTAACAATTTTCTGCTAATAGCAAAAAATAAGCAGCATACCAGTCAGAAATTGCACATAATGGCATTGTATTTTGGCTGGTAACCTTATTCTGGTAAGCATAAATTGGCCCTGGGTCAAATTTAATTGACCTATTCACCATATAAATTTAATAAATACACACAAATTGTGCTTAGCAGAAGAGGGTTAACACCCAAAATGCCATGTAGCCACTGCTATCTTTTACATACCAAACAAATTTGCTAAAATTATTTTGTTGTTTGCTCATCAACTTTATTGATTGGTTAGTGCCAACTTTCTGCACTAGGTGGGTAAGTGAAGAATTCTAACTGTAGCATGAAATACACAGGCCAATATTTCGCTAACGGTAAACGAAGCCATACAATTGGGCCCCAGCAGCCAATTTCACGAAACTTTACGCAACTGCATAAGTCCACTTGTGCAAAATTTCTCGTGTTTAGTGAGTGCACAACTTACGCAGTTGCGCAAGTGGACTACGCAGGTCTCATGGCAGCATCTGAGATCCGCTTTAGTTGACATCTCCAGCAGCACTAGTCCGTCTCCTGGTATTGTACCTGTGGGTTACGATGGACGACTGCTCAGAGTTTGAGGAGAGTCCATTCACTTCTTCTACGTAGGAATTCTCCGTCCACTTTTTAGTGTTTCGTGATCGGTCCTAGTAGAACACAACAATACAAAAAATCTTCAGTGAAAGGAAAAACTCTTTGATGTTAGAATAAAAATAATAATAATACGTAATTCTCATGAAGCACTTTATCACAACCGATGGGCATAACAATTTATTCGTTGGTAATGCCACACATCCAAAAGGGGGTGTCAATGATCAGGGGCCAGTGATTTGGTCAGGAGGTGGCAGGAAAAAACTCTACCAACATCCTTTATGTACAAAAACATTACCTCAATTGTCAATGGTAGATGTAACCAAATGATAAAACTTACTTGTTTATAATACACACAAATAAGCTCAAATTAACCCAGGAAATGACTAGACATGTAAATAACACTTGGATAAACAAAAAGTGTTGAGAAAGTGCAAAACAAACCGTCTTAATCCATGAAAAATGCTTGGAAGCATGAACTGACAACGTCCATTTGAACAAAAGAAGTGTGGCGTTTGAGGGTTAATAACTACTCACCGTGTAACCCTCCTTCCTTGTTTGTAAGACGATTCCATACAGACATATCACAACCATTACCATCTGCAACAGAGAGGAATGGTCATCAATATAAATGGGTTTAACAAGAGAAAGAGTGGATGTTTTAACCGTACTGTGGTAAGCATAATTTTGTTGTGGGTACTTAGCTACTTGTTGTGCCTAAAGGCACTGAACACGTTTGGTAATTGTCAAAGGCCAGTGTTCTCACTTGGTGTATCCCAACATATGCATAAAATAACAAGTCTGTGAAAATTTGGGCTCAATTGGTCATTGAAGTTGCAAGAAAATGATGAAAGAAAAAAACGCCCTTGTTGTACAAATTTGTGTGCTTTCAGATAGGAATATAAAACTTCTTGCAAGAAGTTTTTATTAGTTTAGTGAGAAATTACCTCTTTCTCAAAAACTACGTTACTTCAGAGGGGGTCGTTTCTCACAATGTTTTATACTATCAACAGCTCTCTGTTGCTCGTTACCAAGTCAGTTTTTATGTTAATATATATTTTGAGTAATTACCAAACGTGTACAGTGCCTTTAAGCCAGACAACCCCACGGTTTGCATGCCGAGTGTTCTTTCTTCCCAGGAAAAGTGCATCGAGTGTGAAACGAAACA
Organism: Plazaster borealis; assembly: GCA_021014325.1. Classification (NCBI taxonomy): domain Eukaryota; kingdom Metazoa; phylum Echinodermata; class Asteroidea; order Forcipulatida; family Labidiasteridae; genus Plazaster; species Plazaster borealis. The sequence continues at coordinate 15,272,369 of CM037455.1, read as the reverse complement.
CGATGTGGCAGTGGGGTAAGCATAATTTTGTTGTGGGGAATTGAGTTACGACCTTGTTGCACTGATGCGACGAAATGTAAAAACCATATTCTAGACCTGAAACCTCCTAGATGTTATAATTCAGGTTTACAGACTCTGGCCATGATCGGAAAAATACAGGTTTGGACACAATTTCGACTATTTCTTTCTCCCTTTGGCAATTTGGTGACTGCTTTACTTGTTTCAGGGAAATTTGAAGGCTGAAGAAGATTTCATGAAATCCCGAAATCAGGAAAAAATCCTGAGAAATCACAAGCCTGATTCTTACCTGCGCCAGTAACCAAAGGACCACGTTGAAAATAATGGTCTGAGCAAACAGATCAATTGCACTCTTGACACAGATAAGGGATTCAATGACAGTTATGGCTCTGGAATAAAAACAGTAAAGGCAATATCTCAAAAACGTTACCACCTTTGGAAGGTAAGTTTTATGGTATATCTACAACTGTATAGCATTGAAACAAACAGTGGGTTCCAATTACCAAACGTATACAATCCCTTTAAACACCGTGTATATATCTACTTTGCTGTGTAAATTTGTTCTTTGAGAACTTGTCTTGCTATTTATTCTACTGCTGCGGAGCAGATTTCGGAATTCTGGAGACTACTTAGGCTACAGTCAACTCTCGATATAACAAGATCGCTGGGACTGGCCAAGTTGTACCTCTTTATAACAGGAACATTGTTATACATGTAAGAGGGCAGCAACACAAAGAAACACAAAGCAGAAATGAGATTTGGGACTTCAGAATGTACTCTTTATAAGCAGAACCTCTTTATAAGTGGCGTGTCGTGGCCGAGCGGATAAGAACACCGAACTCAAACTCTGGTGTTTCTGATCAGTAGAGTGTGGGTTCGAATCCAAATCATGACACTTGTGTCCTTAAGCAAGACACTTAACCACATGCTTCGTCCTTCGGATGGGACGTTAAGCCGTAGGTCCTGTGTGTTGTGTAATGCACGTAAAATAACCCAGTGCACTTATCGTAAAGAGAAGGGGTTCGCCCCGGTGTTCCTGGTTTGATTGGCTGCAATATTGCGCCACAGCACCTTGTAAACCATTACATGGTGCTATGTAAAGGAATAGGTCTCATACTTCAACATGTAACTCCATTTATACCTTGTAGGAAAAATACTGAGCGCTTTGAGACACCCATCGGGAGTATAAAGCGCTATATAAGAACTGCATATTATTATTATTATTTGGTTTGCGGTAACACCATGTGTGTATCTACTTGCCAGGTAGAGTTTGTTCTTGGAGAACTGTCTTGCTTAATTCTACTACCGCGGAGTAGATTGTTCGGGTGTTCGGGAGACTTCTCAGTTCTGAAAAGAACTGTCCTGTTTATTAACTATTACCTGGGCGGAAGGTATAGAAATAGGCTGGGACTACTACTTTAGCTTATAGGATCGTAATTAACTGTACTACTGCGGAGTCAGTTCTTGGATTGGTCTCAACGTTTCGACTAGCTTGCTCTAGTCATCGTCAGGAGACTGCATATTATTATTATTATAACAGCTTTTTTTTATTGAGGGTTGACAGTGTTTAATCACACATTTTCTGACTTTTCCAAGGGCAAAAAAATATCGGAAATCAGACTCAGTAGGAAGAATGTTATGCCTGTTTCTTCTTTAAAATCACAAAACTACACTCTGTTTTTGGAAACTACGGTATACTCACGCAAAAACCCAGAGCTGAGTGCCAACCCTCTTGCAAGCAGGGTCCGTCACGTAAGAATGATATTGCCTGTAATAATAACAACATTAAACATTTTCTATTTAGCGCCTTCTTCAATATAGTAACAAAGAGCAATGCAAGAGTTGACAAAAACATTCCTTGCTAACCTGTCCATCATTTAAGCTGCAGACTTGTCTGCTATTATAGGCCCCTTTTTTTGCTTCAAGAGGCCAATTTCATATAGCTGTTCAGCATAAAATGGTACTTGGCAAATTTTGCTGCTAAGCAGAAATTAGCAGGGCACCACTCGCTAACAATATATACTATGTGGTATTTTGGTTGGTAACCTGTTTCTGCTAAGCAAGATTTGTCAGTGCTAAGCAAGATTTTGTGTTTGACAGCTCTATGAAATTGGGCCCATTAAGCAGCGCCATGAAATTGAGCTTGTTCTAAGGGGTCTTGTTAAAAATTAATTCAGGACAGGTAATCGAATAACAATTCTCTGATGTCAAATTTTTGCCCTATGCCAATGCACTCTGCTGAGTACTCTGTGGTTTAAAGGAACATTACAGAATTGGTTTTTGCTCACAAAACAGTGTAAGCACTTTATATAATCCACCATATACATAAACTGATAATCCTGTAGAAGTTTGAGATCAATCGGCCATCTGGGTCACGAGAAAATAGTGAAAAACCGATTACACATTTGCATGTGTTTTCAATGCATGTGTTTTCAAATTCGAATAAAACGCTCATGAGCGATAAACTCCAATCGGAAATTAGTTTTATTTATTTCTCATCAAATATGGTATTTCAGACAGAAATATTTCTAGAGATGTTTTCTACTATCATCATCAATAGACCGTGTAAGTTTTATGTAAATCTGTGATCTTAAGGCAAATTTTAATTACCAGTTCTGTAACGTTCCTTTAACTGGCCGATTAAGTGTAGTTATAAACCAACTTGTGGTTTTGGAGGATCTAGAAGGTTTGGAGGTCATTGTATTAAACTAAAAGATGTGTAGTGTGATTTTGTTAGTGAGACATGTAGAGACCCCCTGCTTGTTTTTCCAGTAGATAGCAATCTTAGTCTCTGCAGTTTGTAAACAAATGTAACCCCAGGCACTGTGAACTTCTCCCATGTTTTCTCCGACACCCAATTCCAAACAAGGTGAATTAACATACGGACAGTAGGCCCTACTTATCCACTGGTTGTCCTGGACTAATTTTGACAAGGTCCCGAAGACATTGAGCCCAGCTTACCTCAGTACTGGTGCGACCATTGCACATACTAAGCAAACGCGAATAACGCAGAGAGGATGGTCGGGAGCGAATAGAAATATGTGTTTGCTGAAGAAAGTATTTAACTCCACAAGCTGCAATAAAGATGAGAGAGAAATCAATGAGTCCATTAGAAAATTGATATGTCATCAGAGGGCTCACACACAACACAGTATATATCTCCTGACGATGACTAGAGCAGGCTAGTCGAAACGTTGAGACCAATTAAGAACTCACTCCGCGGCAGTGAAGTTAATAACGAGAAGTCCCCTCAATCCACTAAGCGAAAGTAGTAATCCCGGCAGATTTCCTTCCTTCCGCCCAGGTAGTAATTAATAAAGCAGGACAGTTCTTTTCAGAACTGAGTAGTCTCTCGAATTCCAAAATCTACTCCGCGGCAGTAGAATAAATAGCAAGATAAGTTCTCAAAGAAAAAAATCTACAAAGCAAAGTAGATAAACACATGGTGTTACCGCAAACCGAATTATACATTGATATCTCACCATGCAATGCCTCAAAACATATACAGTACACATCTATAATCAACAACACATCAACCGATGTCTCTATTGACCCCATGCACCAACATCCCAAGCGGCTCCTGTCTGCCCCGCTTGTCATTGTGGGTGTCAAATTGCGCATCAAAATATGGTTTAGTATGTAAACGCTGTGTGGCCTAAATGTGCACTGTAGGGTGTAGTGGCCGAGCGGTTAAGAGCATCATATAAGTTCTGGTGGTTAGTCATCAGGTTGTGGGTTCGAATCCCGGTCATGGCACTTGTGTCCTTGAGCAAGACACTTAACTATAATTGCTTCTCTTCACCCAGGGGTGTAAATGGGTACCTGCGAGGGTAGAGGTTGATTTTGTGTTTGAAAAGCCTTCGGAGCACCACAGCAGCTCGGGGCTGTATACTCCTTAGGGAGCTGAGAAAGGTTAAAGGAATGCTATTGGCCCAATGACAAGGGCACTAATGTAAAGCGCATTGAGATGTTTTTTGTAAAATGCACTATATAAGAACTTGTTATTATTATTATTATTATTACTACACTGTGTAAGCAGGCATGTAACTGCAGTTTGTGAAGAAAAAAAAAGATGAAAATGCCAGGCACAGCAAGACTTTGTCAACACCGGTCAACAACAACTTGGATACTTCCCGCCCAAATGTGCATCCCTCTAGCCCTACAGCATTCTCCTGAAGACGAGCAGAGAATACGACACGTCGAGACCACACGGGCTTTTCTTAGAACCAGCACTTCTCCCATAAGAGATTTTACACATGGTTGACCCGAACGTTTTCTACTTATAGTTACCTTCAGCCTTAGTGCTGTGTTTTTCAATTTCCACCGGCACAGCTGAGAAACCACAAAACGAGGAACTCAGTTTATCTGCTGAAAAGTTGCATGCCTGATAACCAACAGGGACATTGACTCCCTAAATGGTGGACAATTGGATTCTTGTGATGATGACGTCGGTTGAATTGGGTCGATACATGAAAGTAAGTGAATTACTTACCTGCGTGAAGAGTATCATAATGAAGACCGCGATGACACGCATGTAGGAGGATTGTGGATCCAGCCAGCGAACCTCTGTCCAACTGTACACACAGGGTACAAGATTGAATGTTAATAAATTTGAATCTGAGAAGCGTTTCTGTCAGAAACATTTCTCAGATTGTGTATTCCAATTGTAGATTATTCTTCCTTCGTACATAACCGATCCAGATTTTCCGCAATATCTCAAAAAGGCTGCCACCTTTTGAAATGAATTTTTCACAGGTTAATTTTGTTGGTATATATTTTTAATTATATAGGATTGAAACAAACAGTGGGTTCCAATTACCAAACGTATACAATCTCTTTAAAGATGTCTGTAAAAAAGGTAAAACTGTGTGGTACTTTCCCCTTACAGGAACAAATAATAATACAACAGGACTGCCAACATTTGCATCTTGCAATCAGGGAATTTTTTGCAACAATCAGGGAGATATTTAAAATCAACCTAAGAGGGAACAGGTTTCCATAACCAGGGAGATTTTCTAATTTGTTCATCAGTACATGACATTGGTTTATTTTCAGGGAACTTTTTGCAGAATCAGGGAGAATTGGCAGCTCTGATACTACTAAGTTATTCTATCCTGTTGGTTAAAACAAATAAAATAAAATAAAAACAAAAACAAACAAACAACCACCCCATCAAACGGGTTAAGGCACGACAAACTATCATAACATTAACAAAAATTCTTAATAAAATTGAAAATATTTTTTTTGAATGATGATGATGAATCATCAGATCCGACTATCAAAGAAATTCTTGTAAAAGTTCTTGGCCTTAGTGTTTTGTCAAAGATATTCTGAAGTTGTAAAAACAATATGAAGATGAGAACTGATTGAAACAAACGGAAAAGATTATTGAACAAAAGTTAAAACTGTCTTCATGGTCTTCAACCCATATGCTATAATTCTACTTTACAGGGGAAGGCATCATACCTTGCTGGCGTAAATTGCAAGACAGCTCGCCTGATTTTACCGGATGTAGAACGGATATCTCTGAAAAAAAAGAGAAAAAAAAGTACTTGTGGATTTTAAACTGAAACTAGCTCAGTTAAAGGCACTGTACACGTTTGGTAATTACTCAAAATATATATTGGCATAAAAACTGACTTGGTAACGAGCAACAGAGAGCTGTTGATAGTATAAAACATTGTGAGAAACGACTCCCTCTGAAGTAACGTAGTTTTTGAGAAAGAGGTAATTTCTCACTAAAATAATAAAAGACTTCTTGCAAGAAGCCTTTTATTCCTATCTGAAAGCACAAAAATTTGTACAACAAGGGTGTTTTTTCTTTCATCATTTTCGTGCAACTTCGATGACCAATTGAGCCCAAATTTTCACAGGCTTGTTATTTTATGCATATGTTGGGATACGCCAAGTAAGAACACTTGCCTTTGACAATTACCAAACGTGTTTAAAGCCTTTAATGTTAAAAACTGCATTCTGTTATTGGGAACAAAATAGTTTCTAGAGCTCTTATAATATTTGAATAATTTGATCTGTTCTGTCACCATCTTCCCAGTGTGTCATTGCATGCAATCATAAACACTGACTACTTTCACACTTTCCTTATCACACTCGGTTACATTACGTCAGTAAAAACCCCAGCTGGTAATAATAATAATACGCAGTTCTTATATAGCGCTTTATACTCCCGATGGGTGTTTCAAACCTCGATATTTTTTCTACAAGGTAAGTGGAGTTACGAGTTAAGGTATGAGACCTATTCCTTTGCATAGCACCATGTAATGGTTTACAAGGTGCTGTGGCGCAATATGCAGCCAATCAAACCAGGAACACCGGGGCGAACCCCTTCTTTATACGATAAGTGCACTGGGTTCTTTTACGTACACTACACAACACACGGGACCTACGGCTTAACGTCCCATCCAAAGGACGAAGCATGTGGTTAAGTGTCTTGCTTAAGGACACAAGTGTCACGACTGGTAATTAGTTTACCTGATGCTGTCCCAGTGGAATTTCGTGATCTCCAGCTTTTTGCATAAAAACAGACCCAGGCAGATACCAGCGCCGTTACAAAGGAGGAAATCCAGGACCAGGGAGTCCCACCAACACTCCGCAAAGTTGGGCAGAAGGTGAATGAAGGCAAACTGGATGAATTAAAAGATATCAATCCAACAATGTTAATAAAAATATAAATTTCAAGAAATTAACACCAAGGGAAACTGACCGGTAAAGTTTTAAATAATTTGGGGTTGAACAAAGATACTGACTGGCACCCCGAACAAACATATTGACAAAATAGGGAGACCGCCAGCACAAGGCTAAATAGCTCAGTTGATAAAGGGCCGGTACGTTAATCCGAAGGTCATTGGTTCCGACCCCGAGTCCACTAAATTTTTCTTTGTTCAGCCCCCCCAAATTATAAATTATATAAACTAAGTCCCATTGCATGAAAATAAAGCAAATTCAGTATAATTTGAGAACACTAATTTTTCGGAAATGTACAAACATGTATGTCACAAACTGTTTCTGGTCAAAGAACTGTTTTGCAGTTTCTTTGAAAATTGTTTTGATCATTGAATTGCAAGCCAGAAACTAGTATTAGTGTGACTATGAAGGAGAGGGACTGAAATAATAATACATTTGTTGTAAAACAGAATCGTTAATCTGGATAGCCCCATTCTGGAATCAACTTCCTCTGATGGCCAGGTCTGGTGTTTCTTTATCATCATTTAAGACTCATCCAGAATACATCCAGGATTCAATACAGCTCAGTGTTTCTACATGAAGGCTTCGTTCTACAAACACCATGCTTTTCAACATCCCTTGTTCTAAACACACTTGGGGAGACCGTTTTTTGTTCACATTCTGGACCATCTCTTTGGAATGCTCTTCCACTGAACCTCAGACTAGTAGTAGACACTCTCTCCAGCTTCAAAACTAACTTGAAAACTCACTTGTTCAGTTTAGGCTTTAGGTACCGTCATTAGCGGAGTTCTTTTTCTATGCGCCAGGAGTGTCTTTCTGACAAATGTCCATTATTATTGTTATCATTATTATCTGCGGTCTTGTGGAATTTCACCGCAAACTCAAGCCAAGATTTGTTCCTTTCTTATTTTTGAGACACAAATTTTTGAAAGCTAAAGATACCTCTGTTAATTCCCAGGTCAAGCTCAGGGTCCATAAGATCCCCCAATGCCGTATCATCATCGCTTTGACGATCCAGCCGAAGAAATGTGAGAATGCAAACCAGTCCAGGTGACCCCACACTCGCTCAAAGGTCACGTCTGAACAATTAACTGCATAAAGCTGGAGAGAGAAAGATGGTACAATGTAGTGAATTGAAAGGTTTGGATTGTGTGCAGTATTGACATTATGATATTCATACCAGTACCAATCCTCTAGAGAAATATTAGGCTATTTCCATCTGAGATATTGGCAATGGAAAAAAGCATTTGGAAACCGGTAACATCATGGTTGCTAATTTTGAAAGCTGCAATCAAAATTTTAGTCTCTGGACTTGTTGTTTCGTATTTTTAATAAAACCGAAATATGAATGAATGAACAAAAAATAAGTGTGTACAAAATTCCAGACAAAGAATATTGTAGTTAACATAATTTGTTTACATTATAGACCCCTTGCACAACGCGCTGCGCACTCACACGCGCCTATACTGTCCGCCATTTTGGGTGTCAAAATCGTATACAAACATGCACAAAAGAGAGTTGACACCCAAAATGACGCGCATTGTTCGGAGGTGCGTTCCGCGTTGTGTAAGGGGGCTATAGAAATCAATAGGTCCCCCTTGCATAACGCGAAACGCTACAGCTATCGTCCAATGATCTGCCTCCATTTTGAGAGTGTGACATCATATGCAGTGGGTCTATACACCGATGTGTGATAAGCAGGTACACAGGTATACTTAGTGCTCCCCTGCCCGCACCCCCTCAAGTTCGGCAGAAAAAATAGTCCATAAACACATTACTTGGTAGGAATCAAACCCATGACCCCTGCCATTCTAGAGCAGGGCCCAATTTCACAGAGCTGCTTAAGCACAATATATTGCTTAACAGTTGCCTGCTAAGCGGAAATGAGCAGGATACCAGTCACAAATTGTACATGTGACATGGTGTTTTGGCTGGTAATCTTATTCTGGTAAGCATAATTTTGTTGTGCTTAGCTACTTTTTGTGATTAAGCAGCTCTATGAAATTGGGCCCTGATCTGTCTGACCCAGTGTTGTAGTCAAGTACAATTCAGTGGAGTTATCAAGTACTGCCAAGTACTAGAGTGGACGAGTAGTACTCGAGTACTAGTATTTTGGCCATTGGTAATGAGTACAAGTGTCCGAGTATCGAATATTCTGAGATACGGAGTCCAACAGCTGAGTACCAAGTACTTGGATCTCCGAGTACGAGTACCTTATAACAAAAAAACACCACAAAATGAGGTAAAACAAATTTATTGGCTTTTTAAACAGCTGAATACCAAGTACTTGGATCTCCGAGTACGAGTACCTTATAACAAAAAAACACCACAAAATGAGGTAAAACAAATTTATTGGCTTTTTAAACTAATTTGTAGTGACTGTTACGATCTTCTTCTCTCGTATGCAACAACGAATCAAATGTCAAATGTTATGATAACAATCTGTTAAACATGAATACATCATAAACAGCTTCAATTTTACCTTTTCCAGAGCTTTATTCCTCTATTCCCTGCATTAATGCACGCATAGGAAAGAGGAAAGGAAAGTGGTATTTTGACCACGAGTCCTAACAATTGGGAATCCGTGTATATTTTCAGTCGAGTATCAAGTATGCATTTCAAGTATGAGTATTTTGGTAGCCTAGTACGAGTACGAGTGCGAGTACGAGTACAAGTGCGAGTATGAGTGCGAGTACAAGTGTGAGTACCATCAACATGGTACTCGCGTAGTACTACAACACTGGTCTGACCACTAGACCACCGAAAGTGGCCGATGAAAAGAGACCAGTTTGAATGCTGTAATTCAAGACTGCTCTCCCAAAAAACCAACGATGTACTTTTCTCCTCTGATTACCCTGACGGACTGGACTTACTTTTTCTGTGGGTTGGTGTGTTTCAAGATCAGGGAAGAACCAGACCATAATGCGTCGGATGTCTTTGTAGTTTTGAAACAAAATGAAGACAAGAAGCAACAGATACATCACGCTGACACCTGGTAGTGGAAACAAAAAAAACAAATCAACAAGAATTTTTTACAAGCTCATCAACCCATCCCAGCGGTCTTGGATGAGACCGGTGGAGCCAAGCAAGCGAAACTGCAGTGTACCTCCTGCCACGAAATATGTTTTTGCTGTTAACAAATTTGAACTTACCAAACACAACTCGCCATAATGCTGGATGGGGTCTTGTAAATGGACCTTGACAGGATAAAGAATAGAAAAGAATGAGGTTTACAAAAACATTTTTAATGAGCTATTGATAACATCACAAGGCCGGATGGCCACTTCAAGGTGAGGGCTACACTTTTACTGATTTGGGCTGTAGACCCAAATCAACTGTCACCAGGGGCACGTTGCCACCTACTCCTGGGGCTGAAACAGGGTTACTCCCTTCACAGTCCGTAAGGATGTAGGCATGGGTATCATCCACTAGGAGCCTGGCTGATAGAGCAGAATACATCTCCCTGGTTGTTTATGAATGGTTGATGATGACCAGCAGAATTGCCGTGAAGCCCCGCCCACTTAGCCTTCCAATGCACAAACCTATGGCCTAAAAAACTCTGGCATAAAGATCACCCCCTGTATAGACGATGTGACCTGTGACATCACATGTTTACAAAAGAGCCACCAAGCCTGGACTTCCTGCAGGCACCAATTGTACACAGCTCAATGGGAAGAAACCATAAAAACTTAATTTTATGGAGATTGCACTGTCTAATTTTTTTCAACTTTTGATATGATGAAAGTGGGCACATCTCAAAACTTGTTCAGCTGTTACTTTTATAACTCTTGGATTTATGTGGAAATTATGACATAAAATGTAAACTTTCCCATATGACTAGTGCAGTTTCATGCCTGCCAGAAAGGCCCAAGAATGTACAAGGTCACACTTATTGTAAACAAAGGTCACAAGGTCTATTGCCCAGGCTATAGAAACAAGGTCACAAACCATATGCTTATCAGTGATAGAGACTGAACTACTACACAGATCAAGGCATTGTACACAGAGTCAATGGACTATGTACAAACTTATGTATTATTGCCCAACTGCTGAAGTTTTCACAAGGTTTTCAATGTGACCCTAACCCTTCAGGTCAAAGAGCTTTTCTGGTGTGTTTGTTGAAGGTATGATAATGGATGACCCCAAAGATTAAATTATTTGAAACTTCATGGGCAGAATTATGAAAAAAAAGCAAAATCTTACTATATAAAGTGCAGTAAATTTTATCGCCCTTTGGATTAAAGGGTCTGTATACGTTTGGTAATGACTCTGAAAATTAATGGCAATAAAAACTTACTTTGTAAGAAGTATAGCAGCTTTGGATAGTATAAATGCATTTTGAGAAACTTTTCCATTTGAAGTACTACGGTTATGGAAAAAGGTATCACTTTTTATCCCCCAAAATCGGAGAGTTTCTCAGATTGTGTATTCCAGTTGCAGATTATTCTTCCTGCGTGGACATAACCGCTCCAGATTTTCGGCAATATCTCAAAAACGCTAACACCTTTTGAAATTTTCACAGGTTAGTTTTTATGGTATATCTACAACTATATAGGATTGAAACAAACAGTGGGTTCCAATTACCAAACGTATACAATCCCTTTAAAGATGAATCTTAGTGCTTTGTGAAATCAAGCCCAGCTGGCTCTCTGTGGAAGAATCTGTTCAGAACAGCCATGCAGCAGCTGCTCTTTGACTTTAGTTACCATTTGGGAATGCAAGCAGACTGATGAGTAGAAAGAAGAATACAACACAGCACAGACCATTGCGGATATTACCATCGTTGCTTGTGTCACTCGTTCTGAAGTGATAAATATAAAACATGGAGGAGAAAAAAAAATCAGATATACATGTATGCATAAAATAGACAAATATTTTTCAACTGTGAATACAATTGTCACTCACAAGTTTACCGACCCACAAGGTTTTAGCCAGGATTTTGTAAAAGGGTGTCCAAATTTGCTGGAAACTTGAAAAAACGTCAAAATTGTTCACTTACAATACATAATAATTATGTAAATACAGATAAAACAGGGTGTCAAACGACACCCAGACACCCCTCTGGCTAATTAACACTACATCATGTTGACCCAGACACTACACAAAAAAACAGGGTGTCCAAAAGACACCCAGACACCCCTCTGGCTAATTAACAATTATGCTGACCCAGTAAATCAAGCAATTCTCTTAACTTCATTGTTTGAACCATGAAGGATTTTTTTTATAGCTGTCCCCATTTTTTTAATTTTTTACACAAATGACGTTAACCAAGTCTGAGGTCATCCTCCATCCTCCCAATCGTCAGAACGAGGATGGAGGGGGAAGGGTTAGGACTATCGTGGCCCACCTTGTTGGGCTGTGTTAGTGTTCTGTATCATATTATGGCTCTCTTTTAACATTGTTCTTATCATATACTTCATTCGCCATAAAATAACAGTCAAAAACCAATGAGCAACGAGTGAAGCATGCTGGTGGGTAGCCCACCTTGTTGAGCTGTAATGGCTCTCTTTTAACATCGGTCTTATAACACTGTGAGAAGACCGATGTTAAAAGAGAGCCATTACAGCTCAACAAGGTGGGCTAGCTAGCTGATGGGCAATCGCAACTAACAAAACTGCTATTTATTGGAAAACTATATAACATTTAATTATCCTATTCCTATTCCATTTCTAACTGTCACAGTCAACTCAGTATCATGACTATGTAATGAGTATGATTATATGAAATACCGTATGCTTGTTTTGTTAATATTTTTTATAATAATATTAATAATATTTATTTTAATATTATGAATATCGAATTTTTATGATTAATAACAAATTAACTAAAAATAATATTCATTTAATTTAAGGAAAATAATAAATATTTAATAATACTATAATAATAATACTATTGTCATTATTTATGGGGCCAGCTAAATGTAGGTCAACTCGGGCTTTTTTGTAACATCTCACGGCCCCGCCTGCTTGACAAGTCGACTTCTCAATCTCATTGTCAATGTCACAACACCGACCGAGTTCTTACAAAGGTCGACCTGTCTCCATGCACAACAAAGGGAAAACCGACTTACTTGGTGAATGCAAAGTAGACCGTGGCGATCAGTGCAGCTAAAAGAAGCGTAAGTGTATGTGGTTTGTAGAAGAACTCGAGGTTTATATCCTCAACAGACTGTTCGTTGATCAGCCGAAAATGATCGCTAATTTCAGAGGCAGATCGCCTGTGACCTCGTTTGGAGATCGCCATTTCGAACCAGTTTGACCGTGCAGCAACCAACCGGCCAGAAGCTTCGATTCTCGGCGCAGTTGGTCGGTGATTATGTCATGCATGTGATTATGCGTGCGGAAGGCACATGTGATTAGCGTTTCATTCCGACTTGACGCTTGTGCCAAACTATAGTTGGGCTTGTCCAATTATAGTTACGCTCATTTGTGCTAAGTAAAATTCACTTGGGACGAGCCCAACTACAGTTAGGGCAGATACTTAAGTTGGGTGGAAATCATCGGGCGACGTGCGAGTCAACGATAACGATTTACATAAAACTGTAAAAAGAGATATAGGCCTAAATAAAGCTTTTGCATTATCAAGCCGGCAAAACATGTTTTTAAAAAGACACCAGCATGTGTGGATGGGAGTGCTTAGTTTTTCAGGTACTTAGTGAGGGTGTCTTTGAAATTGAAGAGGTCTACTCTTTATTATTAGTAAATAATATTAATATTTACTAACTTTTGTTAGCCGTTTTATATTCTGTTAAATAATAATGTTTTCCAGTTTTACCATGGAGGAATAGTACTTTTAGTAGACGACATGGGGGGCTTGACAAGTAGTGGCGTAACCAGACATGTTCATGGGGGGGGGGGCATGGAGATGGGGGAGGCAAGCAGGGGCAAATACATAATTTAGGGGGGGGCTGTTTAAATTTAATGTATCCATGGAGGTAGAAAATAAACCGAACCATTCAATTGTGAATTTTGTCCATCTCATTTTTTTGTTCCCTTTTCTTTTTTTTTTTGGGGGGGGGTGCTCCAGGCTCCCCCTCCTGCCCCCTCTGGTTACGCCAAGGGCAAGGGGAAAATGGTGTCCTTGAGATGGAAAATAGCTGTTGCAGTAGGCCTTGCTAGATGGATCGTTACAAATTTGATAGAATATGGTGTTTGTAAATGATGTTTTCTAGTAGAACTACATGTAGAAGGTGTGTGGATTGTACCATCAAAAGGATGATTGTACTATGTCAAAATCATGAATGTCAACTCAGGTTTCTTGATGTTTCGTGCAAAAAGAAAGAGAGAAATACATAAATCGACTTTCCGTCTCTTCACAGAGCCTGGGTTATCTTCATAATCTTGATCAGGTTGAACATGCATGGAGCAATTTACTACAGAAGAGAAATGATATTGAAATAATAGCCTATTATTAGGGAAAAGAAGGAGAGTGATGCAATGGGTTACCACCCTGACCTGCTGTTTTCTAAGTACTTTATTTCACATTTAATGTTAATAATAAGGGTTTATAGTGACTTCATAGTTAATGTTGGCAGTCAGATAAGTGCAGGAGGAGAGACGAGCTTAAAAAAAGAACGAACCTCATAAATAAATTTCTTTATTTTTTATTGCAGATGTGTTCTACATGAATGATTCATCATAATAATATCGCCATGGCAACGAAGATGTTTCCGAAACCATTCACATACTTCCAGTCCCTGAGCAGTAGATCAAATCTTGCAGTGTTTACAACTAATCCCAGATGCCTTTCAATATTTAGTCAACAAAGATGGAAAAAGGCAGGTGGGACTGGGATAAACCACAGTCTCTCTAAGAAATACTTTGAAGGAACAGTCAGTCTTTGTGCAGCTTCACCAAAAATTGAAACCACAGGATGGCATCAAGGTCTGGGACCACCATGGCGTCTTTCAAAAACATGGCTCTCTGGGAGCAGTTTTGTGTTATGTGTTCCACGTGATGAACATGAAAACGACAAGTTTTCTACATCTGAATCCACAGATTCTGGTTCTTCACATTCAAGTATTCTACACACAGATACTTCTGGTGTCGCAACTACAGATAGTAAAGAAATAAATGCACTAGACGATGACATTTTGAAGGAAAAGAGAAACCTAGACAGTGTTACTGTTAGCATCAATACAGAAAACATACATTCCGCAGAGAGTTTGGTTAGTAACCGTGACGATGGAGAGATAGACCTCTCAGACGACCCGTATGAAGAGGATGTCCTGGCAGCGCAAGACTCTCCGATGGTCTTGGAAGAGTTTATAAAACCTTTTCTCCCACCCGAGTCCCTAACCCTAGCGTCGTATGCAGACCATTCAGTTACTATACAGAAACTCGTTGAGCTTGGCGTCGACCTCTCCAAGGTCGAAAAGAAGGCCCATATCGGTAATGCCCTTCTGAAGATGGACTTCGAGAAACACATCAAAGATAAGATCATCTTCTTGCACGATGTTGGGATATCGGGGGAAGGGCTGGCTCGCTTTCTTACGATCAATCCTTTTGTCTTGACGGAGGAGCTACAGGACCTGGATGCTAGGATAGGCTATCTAAGAGGGAAGATGTTTTCTGAGGATGCGATCACGAGAGTGCTGACAAGAGCACCTTTTTTCATCAGTTTCTCAGTAGGTGAAAATGCTCTGAAGTATTGACGTCTTGCACGACGCGGAAAGCACCTCCGCACATTGCACGTCCACCATTTCTGCCATTATGGGAGTCAGTTCCTGTGCGTACATTTTGATTCCCAAAATGGCGGACAGGATAGGCGCGTGTAATGTGCAGTGCGCTTTGTGCAAGAGGACAATACGGTTAACCCAGCCAACAGTCAATTTTATTATCCACTGTGGTTTTGATGAAAACTGCCAGCCTGCAGTCATGTGGTGAATGCTTCCCACTCACACTTGCACACTGAACTGTGTGCAGGAACTGATTTTGCAAAGATCTAAGATTGATTTTAAAAGGTGTGAATCGATCTTAATTGCCAAGCAAAGTGTGATGTCACAAGACAAATTACGATGGCAAAATTGACAACTCGTCTTTAGATGAATCTTGGTGCTGTGTGAAATCGCAGTTGTGCCACCACATGCAGGATTTGCCCTTAACTTCTTTAGTGACTAGCCAGCAGGACCAGTTTGCTTGTTATTTTACTACTTCGGACTGCTCCATATTTCATGTTATTTAAATAGGGATGCTTTTCAAAACTAAACTTGCCAGCTGGACCACTTGGAAGGAATTTTGATTGGTCCTTGGATGTTTCAACTAGTATTTGGCCAGCAGACCACTGTTAAGGGAGAACGCTGAGTCGCTGACATGGCCTACACAACCTGTGCTGTTGAACTCTTGCATAAAAGTCGAAAGATGACAGGGTTCTCCCCTGGTTTTTTCAAAACTGGGGGGCATTCTGGACCCAAATGGTTGGATGTTTGGCCAAAGCACGCTGAATTGAAACAAGGTCCCCGGAATGTATTTTACTTGGTGTTTATCTTGGTTTTAAAAGCTCTACTGTGCAATTTGGAACATTCTATACGGTTTTCTCTTGATGTTTTTTGGGGGCGTAGCGGCCGAGATTCGGCCAGACACGCTAGCTTGTGCATGGGGAGAACACTGGATGACATTGTAGTTTTTTAATCAATCTAATTTTGATTCTGTAACAGGTGGAGAGAGTTGACAGTAAGCTGGGTTTTTATCAGAAGGAGCTAAGCTTAACTGGAGATGAGCTTCGGAGTGTCATCACAAAGACGCCCAAGGTATAGAATTTTGTCAAACAATAAAATGCCAACATTGGCCATGTTCCATAAATTTGGCAATGGTGAATATCCTTATCGTAAAATATTACACCCTTAAAGGCACTGGACACGTTTGGTAATTGTCAAAGACCAGTATTCTCACTTGGTGTATCCCAATATATGCATAAAATAACAAACCTGTGAACATTTTGGCTCAATTGGTCATCGAATTTGCAAGAAAATAATGAAAGAAAAAACACCCTAGTTGCACAAATTTGTGTGCTTTCAGGCCTGAAGTCTTTTTCAGATTCAAATATTTTAGTGAGAAATTACCTCTTTCTCAAAAACTACGTTACTTCAGAGGGAGTCGTTTCTCACAATGTTTTATACTATTAACAGCTCTCCGTTGCTCGTTACCAAGTAAGTTTTGTATGCTAACATATATTTTGAGTAATTACCAAGCGTGTCCAGTGCCTTTAAAGCACGTGGTTAACATTTGTCAAAGATCAGTAGGCCAATATGTGTCCCAACCAGTTTTTCCACCATGACCATCTTTATACCCTTTAAGTTATGTGCAAATCTGTGAACATTTATATTTTCAATCTTACCAATGTTGTGCACACCCTTTGAAAAGGTTTGGGTCACAATACATTGGTTTGTCAACGTAATGCTGATTTATAGGCAAAATTATCAAGTAAGATACATTAAAAGTCACTTAGAAAGTTTCAGCTGAATACAGTGTCTACTTGTTGAAAAACATTTAAAAAAACCCTGTCATAGTACTTTCATCAAGAAAGTTCAATCCATTCACGTATAGCGAGGTGACAGCGGGTACCAACTGCATCTCTGGCTGCAGCATTCACAAGCGGACACCGGGGAAATTTGAATCCCCAAAACTCGCCTTGGAGTGAGTTTTTGTGTTTCAAAATTTTTCTACAATCTGTTATTGATTCCTAACAAGCAGGGGGTATTTCAGATGAAATAATTTCGCATGATGCTTACTACCATTACCATCTTTATAGCAAAGAGGCTTTCAGATAGAAACTAAAAAAAATAAATTGGGGTCATTACCAAAGTATCAGGCCTGGAATTACACGGATTACGGAGACCATGGCCTCCGTTGCCCCTGGTCTTGGCCTTGGTGCCCCTTCAAAAGTTTCCCATAGACTTAAGATTTTCCAATGGAAGTGCCCTTTGGAAAATGAAAATGGCCTTTCCCTCTCAAAGATGAAACTCTAGGCCTGAAGTATGACCTTACCTTTATTCAAACCATCAGTTGAACTAAAAACTTCTGTTCTGGAGGGTTTTCACAGATGAAGAGTTGCCCAATGCCCAACGGATTCAGGAAACATCTTGCTGAAAATGTTTTTGTGTTCGTTTCAGTTGGTCACGTTTAAAGTGCAACATATCAAGGAGAGTCTGTTTGTGATCCGCCAACAACTCGGCTTCACAAGATCAGAGCTGAAGAAACTTATTCTTGAAGATCCTAGGGTGCTCCTCAGAGGTAATGTATAAGGAAATTTTTTCCTCTTGATTAGCGTTAACCCTCTTACTGTATGACCAACTTCTTGCTGTGCTGAGATTGTACTGATCTTGTGGGGGACAGTGTAGATCTTTTCATGTAGCTGCCCCACGTCTGTGGAACAGTCTCCCCGTAAACATTCGATGTAGCGCATCTCTTAGCTCTTTCAAAATGGCACTAAAAACTCGCTACTACAATTTAGCCTTATAAGTATAATAATACTATCGTGGCTTTTTATATAGCGCTCAAATCCGTCACTCAGTGACGCTCATGGCGCTCCAACATAATTACCCTTGCCATTTATTTCATTCCTTAAGCCATCTCAGTTCTCATATTACATAACAAGAGCATAATTTCTCCTGCTTGTCAGACAGTTTATTGGTTTTTGTTAATTTGTTTTCTTTTTGTAGCACCATGAACGCCTTTTATTAGGTGGATGTGTGCGCTTTATAAGTATTCATTATTAGTATTACCATCCACTGTGGTTTTGATTGATACAGATGCTCGCCTGCAATATGATAATTTATATCATTTGGTGAATGCACACAGTACACAGTCAACCCTCCTACTGTCTGACCATTATGCATCAATCCACTGTGATTTTGAATGATAGGTAAAATATGCTAGCCTGCAATATGTTCATAGGTTTGCAGCTAGAGTAATTCTTCCAGGTTGTATTGTAAACTTGGGTGTGATCCCTGGCTATATGGCAGCTACATTATGAATGGCTTCTGACTGGCACCCCGAACAAAGATATTAAGAAAATATGGAGACCGCTAACATTAGGGCTGGATGGCTCAGTTGGTTGAGTGCCGGCGCGTTAATCTGGAGGTTGCAGGTTCAAATCCCGCTCTAGTCAATATTTCTTTGTTCAACCCAAAATTAATTAAAATGTAGCCAGTCAGTTTCCCCTGTGGTTTGTTTCTTAATAAGTCACATACCCTTAAGGCGATCCCTCTCCTGCCACGTCCCGGGTTGTATCATATATTTTGGCTAGATGGCTCAGTTGGTAGAGTTCATGCACAATAATCCGGAAGTTCGCAGGTTCAAATCCTGCTCTAGCTATTTTTTTGTTTTTCAACCCGAAATTAATGACCATTTACCCAGGCAGGTTCCCTTGTGGCTTATTACATGGTATAATTTTGAGTATGCGCACATTTTCCAAGTAGGATTAATTTATCTGGTAAGTCTGAGTGTCACCCTACATCCCGAAAAGTCTCACTTTAATTTAATTTCACAATTTATTGGTAAATCTAAATTATCCAACTCTTTTCCAACAAAAAGTCACAAGTCAAGTTTTTTCAAGATCTGCCAAGAGTTACAATCTATTCATCTTTCTAGATTAACAGCAGCCAGTCCTATTTTAATTCACAGGTAAGAAAAAGCTTATAAGTACTTTTGATCTACTGCACAACCACATGGGAATCCCTCACAAGCAGCTTGTGAAGAGCCCCCAGGTGTTCAATGGAAGAGTCTTCAAGTTGCAAGAAAGGCATCAGGTAGGAGTCATCCAACCACAAAACTATAGACCATTTAACCTTTGTTTACGAAAAGCGTGACCTTGCACATTCCGGTTTATTTCTCGGCAGGCAAGTTAGTACACTGGGAAATTTGACATTTGGTGTCATTAATAACAGCTGAACAAGTTTTGAGATGTGCCCCCTTTCTTTATATCGCTGGTCCCCTCAGCTTGAACTCACTCCCCATACTATCCGGTACGCTTCATCTGTGGAGCGGTTTAAGGGGCTCTTAAAAACACATCTGATAAATCTTACCTTCTAATTTGTATTTGATTCTGCCGTAATACATGTATTTTATGCTCTTATACTGGATAATCTCATTTAGGTTTTTGGTTGCTTTCTCCCCTAGTGCTTTGTATACTTTGGAAAAGGCGCTTTATAAATACGGTTATTATTATTATTATTATCAAAAGTTGATATAACACATGCAATCTCATGAACATAATATATGATTTTATGTATTCGTCCACTGTGTACAAATCATGCCAGCAGGAAGTCCAGGCTCTGTGGCTGGTTTGTAAGCATGTGATGTGACAGGTTGCATGGTCTATAAACTATGTTACTATGACATGTTTACAAAGGAACCACACAGAGCCTGGACTTCATGCAGGCTTAAATATTACTCTGCTCACTGGAAGAAAACAAGGTCAATTTTTTGGTGAAAAAGGCGACACAATCCATAGCAGATATTGCTAAAATGTCTGTACCTGAAAGCTTGATTAATGTGCAAATATTTGAATAGTTAACATTTTGAAATTTGATACTACCAATTCTAAATGTCATTGATTCATTTCTAAAGTCACCAAAAATTGTCCCAAAGTTGTCTGGGGTCGATTTCACAAAACTCTTCCTAACTTAGGACTAGTCCTAGGCAATGCTAAGAGATAGGACTAGTCTTAAGTTAGGACCAGTACTTAAGACTAGTCCTATCTCTTAGCATTGCCTAGGACTAGTCCTAAGTTAGGAAGAGTTTTGTGAAATCGACCCCTGGCAGGCTAAAATCAGAAATCAGACTAAAGTAGGAAGAAAATCATGCCTGCATTTAACCATTTCATAGGAAAATAAAACTAGATGCACAACCCTACCCTCAACCATAACTTTAAAAAAACACAACGTACTTCTGAAAAATCAAAACATTTGCATTTTTGTCATACTGAATTTAATTTTTATTCCCCATACTGTCTGGTTTCAGTTTCTGAAAATGCTTGGCCTCGCTCAGTACGACCCGACCCAGCCTGGCTACATCTCCACTGAAAACTTGTCGAAGGTTCCAGATGACGTCTTCGCACAAGAAATTGCCAAGTCCTCCGTCAATGAATACAATACTTTTTTAAAGACACTGTAATCTTCAGAAATGGATTATTACAAATGTAAATTTTGCTATATAAAATTGTGGTATTTTATTGCAATAGTTGAACATAAACTTGAAGAATCTGTTAAAGTTTCACATAATGTATAAAATGGAGTTTGATTTTGTCATCATTGATCAAATTGTACAAGTTTATTTTTTAGATCCACCATTGTTTTGCCTTTCAAGACACCTAAAGAATTCCATCTGTAATCAGATCTTAAATTTACTACAAGTTTTGGTTTAAACAAAACAAAACAATGTATTTGTTGGTTTATTTATTGCAAAGTTAATACAGAAACAAAGTGAGCTTTACAATGTATTTTTCTTTTTAACCTGGTGAATTTTGTATCGCCTATCTGACACCATCCTTCAAAAGTTGTAATACTGCATCAATCTACCAGATGCTAATGAACCATGTTGGTATGCCATTCTTATAGACGATGTGACCTCTGTTTACATTCAAACCGCCCTCTGTTGACAAAACACTGTCCAAGTCATGTTTCTGCCGGGCAAGAAGACGCGTACTCATGGTAACATTGCGTATCCTTTATAGCTGGCTCTCAGTACACAAAGGTTTTGCCCGGCGACATGCGCGCAAATCATGTTATGGTTTTCGAATGACGTCAGAGGTCACATCGTCTATAGGTTATTAAAACAAATTTAACAAATGTTAACCCTCCTACTGTCTGACCATTCAATATCATCCACTGTGATTTTGAATGATTGATCAGCTATGGGGGATACAATTTGTGGGATCCCTCTGGTTGTTGCCTTTTCTAAAGAATTCCACTGTGGGGTACAACTTTAACAAAGAAAACTTTTTGGGGAAGCATTGTTTAACCTTTTAGAGACAATTCATTTCAGTATAATCCTCACAAAATGCCCATACATGCCATACATGGCTACTATTGCTGATTTTCGTACTCTATTTTTTTTCCAGTAAAAATGCCTTTTAAAAAACCCCCAATATGAAATAGAAATTCAGTTTTGTTTTACATATGTAAATAGTATGTCAATATGGGAAAAATTAGAAAATGTCAATACTGGACATAACTTTCACTATGACTCGTTTCTGGGAATACATACAACATAATTTGAATGGAAGTAGATCAAATCTTGCGGCCGTTTGTGGCCTCTATTGTTATTTATGTTCAAGCCGCTTGTGGCTGCTATATATGGTCTCTTAAAGGTCAAAAGACCTCACCAGCCCATTTCTGTGGACAGTTGTGCCACCGTACACAACCTGTTTCATTGAAAGGTGTAGGAATAATAAATGTTTTCGACTACAATGGTGAGAACATTTTCAAGATTTAAAATAAGAAACGTTTTATTCAACTCGGCTTTACTCCAGTGGAACATTCAATCTTTCGTGGAATGAAAATATTCTCGCCATTGCACGAATGCCAAACATTCATTACTGGTTCAAAATCCATGGTTTTTGAATTAGGCCATGTTTGATTAACAAATGACACATGACCTACAATCCTCCAATCAAACGACAAGGATCTACTTGGGCATTATACAATTACATATGGTTGGCAGGATAGTCAACTCACTGATAAATTATGTCACCAAGAGTAGGAGGGTTAATACTCAAATTATTTATCTCTATCAACTATTCAGTGTGTGATTAAATCTGTCAAATACTAAAAACTACAATGTATTTTCTCTGTGTTCTCTTGTTCAAAATGGTGTTTTTGTAAAACATTATCAGTACCTATGACTTGACAGAGAATGCAAGTACTTTATTCCCGCATGACTTTCAACGAACCCCTAGTGTCTTGGTTAGACACCCTCCCAACCAGGCTTGATACTTCACAGAGGCAACGGTAGTCTTGGTGCAAGACGTTATTATGTTGTTGTCGGTAAAACTGTGCACACTTATCATTACACAAAGTGTATTTTTTTCTTCTGCTCTTAGCTTTTGCATATTGTTGAGCGCCTTCAGTGTCACTGCGTGACGGAATTGTGCACTATATAAGAAGCCACTGTTATTTATTATTATTATTACATACTTGTCGCAACAATTCCGCCGATAGAGTGCGCTCTCTGGAAGCCACAAACCCGTGGGTTATGGGTGATGGAATAAGTCAGGTTTTTCGTAAGAACAATGCCTGCTATCATCCGATGGTTCTTTTATGCACGATAGTCAGGCCTGATGATAGTGTGCGTATAGGGAGAAATGCGTTGGTCGAATGATATTGAACAACATCTTGCACCAAGACTAAGGCAACGGAGGCAATAAGTCATTTGAGAGTTAGATTTGAATAAAGGATGGTTCAATGACTTGCTTAGTTACAGTGTCACATGTTGGCGCTTAAATTTGAACTCCTAAGTCTATCGAGACAGTTGCTATGTCATTTGATTCGAGGCAAGCTTTTCCGTAGCTTTTGAACGTATGTGTATGGCACAATGGTACCAGGGTTTGCTCATCTGGAGGTTGCTAAACAAAAGCTTGCCCCAAACAATTTGTCATATAGCAACTGTCAGAGGAATTAAAATTTAAGTGGTTACTTCTTCTTCCATTAGAGTACAGTCCACCATCTGGTGTATTACGTTACTGTGGTTGCTGTGTGCATAAGTGGGTGAACAGTGAACACAAACCAGCTTGGGCTGGCTTAGCGGAGCTGGACTGACTGTACACCCCGCTTAAAACTAGCAAGTGAAGCACAGTTGATTAGACCATCAGGGAGGTTGTTCCAGATCCTAATGCTATCGGTAAAGAATGAGTGTTGGTAGACCCCTGTGACTAAGCAAGTCATTGTACCAGACTTGATTCAAATCAAACTTGGGGAAAGGCTTATTGCCTCACTGCCCCTGGGCCCAATTTCATAAAGCTGCTTTAAAAGCACACAAAAAAGCTAAGCACAACATAATTATGCTTACCAGAATAAGGTTACCAGCTAAAATACCATGTCACATGTACAATATGTGACTGGTATCTTGCTTGTTTTTGCTTAGCAGAATATTGTTAAGCATCATTCTCTGCTTATGAAATTGGGCCCCTGTCATTGCTTCGGAGCTCCTAGACTTGTTTCAGTTGAAATTTAAGATTCCCTCATTGAGGTGGCCTTTTATTAAAGGAAAAACCTGCCTTGCCCCTAACCAAGTCGTCCTCAGCATGAAGCAAACCTTCTGCAGCTCCGAAGAATAAGTTATTATTTTTTACTGGAACAGGGCTAGCTCCACATGTCCACAGTAATGTTAGCATTTTTTCATGGTCAGTAACCTCAAAACCAAACAAGTCCTGCGGTCGACTTATTTTCCCAAACATTATTATTCAAAAGTTGCTTTACTTTATCAGCTGTTCAAGTCAAAACATCTTCCCAAAGGTTCAGCAAGGGAAGAAAACACAAAGCAAAGACAGTACAATTTGTCTCTGTAAAAAGTTGTTTCGTTCCAGTGACAGTTCTCAGCTACAAGTCCTGTGGCAGTGTTGAAATGTTCTTGAAAATTGAGCCCCATGGTAGCAATGTTATCTTTGCAACAATCTTGTTCAATTTTGTCCAGGCTGACTTGACAAATCGGTGTAGATGTGTAGCATCGTTGGCTATGACTGTGGCTGTTATTATTACTCATAGCCAAAGCTGCAGCCGTCCCTTTTTAACAGACCTTATGCACATGATGTCATTTGAGTAGGGCGCCCTCGGCTAGAGGTCAAAAGCAGGTTGCTCATTGGCCTATCCTGTGCGCCACGTTTTCCATAGTTTTATCATCGTTTTACATCTAAAATGGCGGCATGGAATACGTCAATGCGTAAGGTCCTAACATCCATAATGTTCCACAGTGATTCAGTCTGGTGCCTTGCTTGGGGGTTAACTCCCTGTGGCTGATTGCTCCATGGCCTTTTCTCGTTGTGTGTTAAAGGAACCCAACCTCTGTAGTACTTCTATTGATGAGAGGTGGCTGCTTTTGAATAGCACTTGTTTACCATCGTCTCAATAAAACAGCAACATGACAAATGATGTGAATAATATTTTAAAGTTTGTCATGTAGGGGCAAGATATTGTTTCTGTAGTAAAGGGAACAGTAACCTTGTATTGGAACAATTGAAGGAACACAAAGACAAATGACATGGGTCAATGACCAATGGCCAATTTCATAGAGCTGCTTTTCAAGCACAAAAAGTAGCAAAGCCAACAAAATTAAGCTTACCAGAATAAGGTTACCAGCCAAAATACCATGTCTTGTGTACCATTTGTCACTGGTATCCTGCTTAGTTTTCGCTTTGAAATTGGGCCCTGGGGCAATGACCAGGGCCTGCAGTGCTAAAATGTCTTAGGCCATTGACTAGCGCCCCCCCCCCATAGCGCCGCCGCTGGTATTGAATTGGATGCACTTACTGAATTATATATTGTATGCCGGCATACTTTATCTATCATGATTCAAAACCTTGTTAACTGCCTCACATTTAGACCCTAGTCTCAGAGTCTTTTCCCAAGGTTAAAGGAACGTTACAGAACTGGTAATTAAAATTTTCTTTAAGATCACAGATTTACATAAAACTTACACGGTCAAATGATGATGATAGTAGAAAACATCCCTAGAAATATTTCTGTCTGAAATGCCATATTTGATGAGAAATAAATAAAACTAATTTCCGATTGGAGTTTATCGCTCATGAGCGTTTTATTCATGCATTGTATAGGCCTAACACATGCAAATGTGTAATCGGTTTTTCACTATTTTCTCGTGACCCAGATGGCCGATCGATCTCAAACTTCTACAGGTTTGTCAGTTTATGTATATGGTGGATTATATAAAGTGCTTAACTATTTTGTTATTTTGTTAGCAAAAACCAATTCTGTAATGTTCCTTTAAATGACAACAACAAACATGTAAACTAGCAACAAGTGTACTGGTAGCACTTGTAGTATGCTTGTATGGGACGTGAGAATGTTGTGTTGTCAGTTGGCCTTTGAGAAAGACTCTGCTACTTACTTGCTAGGTCATTTTGGTTGGTAAGCAATTTGCAACAGTAATTCTATGTTTTTCTTTCTGTCATTCAAAACCACAGCTTGGTAATATTGAATGGTCAGACAGAAGGGAAAGTTAAAGGATCGTGTTTTGCTTGAGTATGCAGGGCATAGTCCCAGCCAAGTTGTTTCAAAATTGTGTTCACACCAAGACTGATCAGATACAAAGTATCCTCTCTCGCGATAAGAATATTTCTATCACTCGGACGAGAGGACCTTATCTATACAGAATGAAAAAATGGCAGTCAGATTTGGGATTTGTTCTGGAGATACTTTACCAAACAGCACGGTGATTGCAGGATCGGAACCGTCATGTTTGACCTTTGACTTCACTAGGCATTTTGGATTGGTGTTGCTGACGGGGCCACTTCGAACTCGGCTGAGGAATTGCCTGTATTGCCACGGGTGTACAAATGTATAACATTAACAAACATCATATTCCATTATTATTATTATTATTAAATAGTTCTGGTAATGAAACCAAGGGTGCCTCATAAGTGAACTTAATCACTGTAGCTCTCAAACCAGAGGAAACCTGTAAACAAGGGTGCTTGCTAAGAGATTCACACAAATATCCCTCAAAATTTTTCCTTTTACTTTGTGAACTAACACGGTCTGCCATTTTATTACTCTAACACAAAATGGCTGACCGTGTTAGTTCACGAAGTAAAAGGAACAGCATACAATTTCGAGGGATATATATTTGTGTGAATCTGTTTTCGTTCAAACTTTTTTCCAACCATTATTCATTTCAAAACAAATGCTTTTTATAGTCCAAAGCGCCCAATCCAAGGCAACGTGTCCCTTTTTAACCCCACCGCCCCCCTAACTTCATTTCACACTCAAATGCAATTTTCCTGGGGAGCATGAAAAGAAAACTCAGCATTGAAATATTGAAATATAAACTCATATTAAAATAATCAAAAATAACTTAATTTGGCTAGTTATGTTATGCCATCCCATTGCCATGGTTTAAGAAAACAAACCACCCTTTTATAATTTAATGTTGTTTAATTAAAATGATTAGGAAAAGTTTCCGCAGCATGCCTCCAACTCAATTACTCATGCTCCAACTTATTATTATTTATTATTATTATTTTTTTTTCTTCCTGTTTTCCATTTGGAGATAGGTGGAAAACAGGGGAGAAAAAAAAGAAAAAAAGTTGGAGGCATGCTGCGGAAAATTTACCCTTACCCCAAACTATCCCCTCACTATACTCCATCCAATTTACCCCCCCCCCCCCAGCTCCGCCCTCCCACACTCTCCCTATTCTTCTTGGACTTGTTTTCTAATTCTAGTTTTCTACCTCCATGTTTGGAGCGAGATACTCACCTTGCAGATTGAGCATTTGCTTCCCACGGACAGAATTCCACCATGATACTCTTGATAAATTTAAGGGTTACGTTCTTAACAACCGCTGGCATTTTGATAAAAAAATTATGCAGCTACTGTAGCTAGTTTTTGTGTGTGTGCGAAAAGGATGGAACCTCGCCGCTAGTTACTTTTGCTTTTATCTATTTTATTTTAATGGGCACCAAGTTGAGGCCGCGCCGGTCTGTGTTCAATATAATAGTTTTTTTTTTATAAACACGTCAACGTCCGTCACTCACCATCCGGTCGATCCACACAAACCAAACCCCCAAAACAATGGTTTGGGTGCAAGAAGCCGCAGCGCATGTCAGAGAACGTTATTGAAGCTACGAAAAAGCCATTCATTGACAAGACAAGAAAAAGAAAAGAAAAAAACAACAACAACAACACCAGCTGCACCAACAACAACAAAACGCTAAACCTGGATTATATGTCAACATCAGAGGGTATAGGGCAACAGTGCTGAGTAGTAGGGTAGGTAAACCTTGAAAGGAGACTAGCCATAACACTCTTTCCAAGTGATGCGTTATCAAATCAAAAGAGGGCGCCGTGTTTACCATTAATTAGCATTGACGTCAATGTCACTGGGATACGCAATACAATATGGCGGAAACGAAGTGCTGATAAGAACAACACCCGAACATGACCCGAACAAAACTCTGTAGCACCAACTGAGTAAGTTTATTTTCACACTTCTGCCAGCTTTCTTTGATACTTGAAACAAAACATTAACTTATAGGTGTTCTCACGATCTTTATTTAGTTACCTACACCAAACTTTCAAAATTTGAAAAAGCAATACCAATGTAGGTATCCTCGTATCCCCATTATTCGCGCACGTAAGAATTGAAATTGAATTTTGACTTGATTAACAGAATCAAGAACAACTTTTAGCTTTAATTTTAATTGTCTGATGTCAAAGCCCACCTGAGAGGAGAATTTGAAGCCCGCAGAACATCGTCAAGCACAACGAAACTCGTCGTCTGCAATCTACCCCGATTTGTCAAGTTTCGTTTTCCGCCACATGAATTCGCGCACTTGGGCTGGAACGCCACTACGGAGTCCCTATTGTCCCGCCTTTCTTCTAAATGCTTTAGTCCGTGCGGCATGGAAGCTGCCGGTTGAAATTGGCAGTGATAATTATTTACGGGAAGTGGTGGTGGGGTTGGCGAGGTGGGAAATGGACTCTGTGCTGTTATCACAAAGTTGGTAAGCCCCGCGTCCAGTTAAGTGCAAACAATTGGTAATTTCTGAAAAAAGGATTATAAGGCGCACGTCCACTTCAACCTTCCGTAGTATTTTGTACGCCCTCTGTTGTTAAATGAAAATCACGTGGTCTTGTAATTTAAGTATTGAAGTATGGCAGACGATACGCACAGAACTTTCAGTGTTTTTTGGGGTTTTTTAATCGACCATCTTATCTAGCTATGTTTTGTATTTAGTCTAAAAAGGTAAGATTGTATACTACATTTGTAGTTTATCTAAAATCTTACCGGAAAGGCTTTGATTTTCCACATCTTCGCAGGAAATTGTTTATCAGGCTTTATACTTTCATGAAATTAAAAAAATTGAGTCCCTGCGTATTGTAAACAAAATAATATGCGTCGGAAAGGTACCTGCGCGAATATTTGTGATGCGCGAAATTGGGGTACGGGAGGATATGTGAAGAAAAAATTCAAAGTGAACCAATACGAATGCAATTAGTACCACTGGAAAGAGCATGAAAAATCCTACACAGTGATACCAAAATTATTGAGAAGTCTTAATTGATAAAGAAATTACAAGCATTTGAAGCTCGTTAATTAGCGTCATTTTCTAACAGGCAATTGATTGGGATTTTGTGACCGAAAACGCGACTTTTTTCGGCTCGCGTTCATGCCAATTGCCCCGACCCGGTCGCGCGAATCCCAGCAGCCGCGACCGGGTCAGTCATTTTCGCCACCGGGTAAGTCATTTTCGCAACCATAAAAACTGACAAAACTTTCAGATATTAAAGACAGAATAACAATTAATATGTAGGTTTACCTTTTAATAACGTATGGTTCAGTAAAAGAGTGATATTAGTGCTGTCAAAACTTGTATTTTTTTCAACTTCTCCAGCGAAGGTAAAAACATTCGCCAATTCGGAAAAAAAAACATGGCGGATAAAGGGGGATTCTCCACTACGTCATCATCGATTTTCCATGACGTCATCATCGCCGACAGCCAATCAGAATGCGAATTTAAGGGGGTGTGCCCAGCGCGCGCGCAGTAGATGCGGAACACAAATCTGGCAGAAAATAGCGGCCGCGATCGATGCGGATCTTCACATACCTACAATAGGCCTACGATCATGATCCCTGATGATTGATGTGTTGTCAGTTGTGTTACTGTGTTCCAACTTCAAAATCAAGGATTCAATTTCAACAAGTGATGTTGTTAGTTCGTCATGTTTGCAAGTTAGGTAGTGTGAATGCTGGTCATCTCGCCCCCTAACACGCTCGCCCCCAACAAAGTCGCCCCCTGCAAAGTCGCCCCCTAACCGGCTCGCCCCGGGTTGTTACAAAGTCGCCCCCTGACAATGTCACCCCAAAACAATGTCGCCCCTTTGCAAAGTCGCCCCCTGAGGCCTGACAATGTCGCCCCCAGCCAATGTCGACCCTAGCAAAGTCACCCCCAGATGTTATTCTAGTTCAGAAAATAATTAAGGCTTCTTATTGATGGTAACGGTTTTGAAAGGACAGGAAACCCACACTTGAACATACATGTAGGCCCTATGCTCATTTGATAAAATCTTCACTCAGCTCGCTGCAGCTGTAAGCTCCCAATTATGCTGGATAAGTTTTCGATAATTTTTTTTTTGTGTAATATGGGCCTATTTCGTAATAATATAATAATAATGATTGATTGAAGGCTATTTCTAGTTTTGAACTTCAGAAACCCTATAACATAATACAGTATTTAGCTTTCCACCGAGTATCCACTAGGCCCTATAACAAAATAAAAAGGATGAAAAAAACCATGTCAATAATCATTAAAAATAAAATGATTGTTTTGTTTTAATTTTTATGTATTATTTATTTGCAAAGTAAAATGTCTATAAGTACAATAACAAGTAGGCTAACGATTTTTTTAAATGTTATATCTGTAATTCAGTAATTGCTAGGTATTATATTTGTAAACAAAATGTCTATAACGTTTATTAAGTATTTGTTGGGTGTTATAATTTTCGATAAACTTAGCGACATTAATAAATCATTTGACAACATTATGGAGTTTATTATTTGATGACGTTTTTTACCCAAGCACAAACTAAACATATAGGCTATATTTAAGTAGGCTTTACTAAATAACATCTGGGGGCGACTTTGCTAGGGGGCGACATTGGCTGGGGGCGACATTGTCAGGGGGCGACTTTGCTAGGGGGCGACAATGTTTGGGGGTGACATTGTCAGGGGGCGATTTTGTAACAACCCGGGGCGAGCCGGTTAGGGGGGCGACTTTGCAGGGGGCGTCTTTGTTGGGGCGAGCTTGCTAGGGGGCGAGATGACCAGCCTCCGGTAGTGTAAGTTATAGTACGGACAAATTTCCGTATCCGGCCGCCACTTTTTCACTCATTTTTACAAAAGAAGCATTATCTCATTTGAGTATTAAAATAAGACTATTTTATTTCATAATGAATGAAAAAGTGGCGGCCAGACGGAAACTTTTCCTCAAGTGTTAGTCTAACTTAGTGTGTGTCAGGTGTGTGTCAAGATTCTATATTTCAAGTTGCTCCTTACACCTGAGCTAGAGTCTTGATCTTTGAGAGTCCCAGAAGAAAACGGAAAAATTTCCTTATTATCCCATCCCACCACTTTCTAAAGGGATTTATTTGATTTTTTAATGGATGTTGGAGTCCTGGACTTCATTTCCCTTTTTAAAATATTCCTTGTGAGGGATTGGTAGATAAAACGCAAGATAACAAAAGTTGTTTTAGCGGGGATTCAAATGTGGAGCGTGTCAGTTGATAAGCTGAGTGATTCCACTGGGCTGCACAGAAGTGCTAAAAAATCCCTGCAAACATTAATTTCAGCCATTCGTGTACGTGTCAAAGAGGGCGTTGCTCCGCCGGCTTAATAGTAAAACTTAGCCTGTGTCCGCAGTATATCTGCTATCTTAATGGGTATCAGGTCACTTTGTTCGTACCATGTTCACTTTGTACCTTTTACTTTTTGGACACTTCGTACCTTTTACAAGACACTTCTTACCTTCCGGCGAATCACCTCGTACCTTGCTTTTTACATGTACATGTATGCCTCGTTACGGAAGGTACAAAGTGTCTTGTAAAAGTTACAAAGTGTCCAGGGTACGAAGTGTCCATAGTCACTTAATAGTAGGCCTACCCTGCAAAAGGTACGAAGTGACCAGCGGTACGAAGTGTCCATAGTCACTTAGTAGGCCTACCCTGCAAAAGGTACGAAGTGACCAGCGGTACGAAGTGTCCATAGTCACTTAGTAGGCCTACCCTGCAAAAGGTACGAAGTGACCAGCGGTACGAAGTGTCCATTGTCACTTAGTAGGCCTATACCCTGCAAAAGGTACGAAGTGACCAGCTGTACGAAGTGGCAAAGGTTCGAAATGACTGACATCCTTCACATGATAATGTTATTGTAATCGAGAGCCATGGGTCATCTCATCATCAGTCATTATGATCATTACATTCTCCACGTCCGCGTTCACTACAGTTGCGATAATTGTAAGTAATGCCCTGGTCACCGTCATTGGGCCAATATATCATTCAGTGTGTAATCTTTCTCAGCTCCCTGAGGAGTATTCAGCCCTGGGCTGCCGTGGCGCTCGAATGGCTTACTTCAAACAATATCACCCTCAACCCTCACAGGTACCCATTTATACCCCGGGGTGAATAGAAGCAGTTATTCTATTTGAAGTATCTTGCTCAAGGACACAAGTGTCATGACCGGGACAATAAGACCAGGGTTTTCCCCATGCACAAGCTAGCGTACTGGGCTGATACGTACGAATTGCGTGTCTATACGCAAACAACAACAAAAGCTCCAGATTGCACAGAAGGGCTTTTTAAACCCAGATAAACACCAAGTAGAAAACATTCCTAAGACATTGTTTCAATTCAGCGTGCTTCGGCCAAACATCCAAAACTTTCAGTCCAGAATGCCCCACTGTTTGAAAAATCCTGGGGAGAACCCTGAAGACTACATTATGTATATGACGTTGATGTTTTTTATTTTCCTTTTTTTCTCTTTGTTTATAAATTGCAGAACTAAACCAGAGTCCCAACTCAGTACTCTCCAGCATCTATCATGGCTGATGAGCCTATCAGGAAAAAAGGGAAGGGGAAGAAGAAGAAGGGGCCCAAGAAAGTGCAGTTGCCCCCAGCAGAAGCTGAAGGTGACTCATTGAAGGCGTCTGGTCTGACGGACGCAGAGGAACGTCAGCGAGGACACAAAGATGACTCTCGAGACAGTCAGAAAGATGGTGAGTTGGACTATTGACAATTTGTAGGGCTGCTCAGAATTATAAAGAGAAAGAACAGAAATTAGCAAAGAAAACTTAAATATTCAAGAGTAATGTTTTGCAATAGTTCCTCAATTTTTTTTAGATAATGCGCATTTCAAAAGTTGTTGAAGTACAGTTACACATTTAGGCCTATTTTTGTATACAATTATTTATTATTCAACAAATAAATTACAGCAACAACAAAAAATGAAAATAAAAATAAATTGAATGTGAATTTATTCTTGTTCAAGATGTGTACATTTTCACTGCCCGTTTGTTGGTACTTGATGGTTGATTGTAATTTATGCGCTGCATGTCATTGAAGATTTTAAATCAGCAATCGATATCTTTCCATTATTGAATGCTTGAGTACGAAAATATCTAGAAACCCACATGTATTTTATGTGGACTTTAAGAACCTATGTGGTTAATATGTAGCCCCTTTAATTTCCTAAAACATTCCTTTTTTATCATATAAAAAGAAAATGAGGGTAAAAGTGAGATCAGTATCGATGAGAAAGAATTAGGAGCGAAAGATCTTGCGCTGTCCACCCCATCACCGCAAGATGCTATGCCAGTAGATGGGGAAAGCTCTGAGCAGAAAGCCTCTGAAGCCGAGGTTAAACTTGCAGACACAGACGCCGATCTGCCTCCAGGTGGTGAACACCAATCGGATGTTCCTAATCCAGAGGGTATTGAACAATTGTGACATAGTCACCTCATTGGTAGAGTTACAAAACAGCACAAGATTTTATACATCATCTGCACTGCATTCGAAATCATTAACGAGTCTGGAGTTTTATCAGAAGCCCATCTGCCTCCAGGTGGTGAACATCAATCGGATGTTCCTAATCCAGAGGGTATTAAACAATTGTGACGTATAGTCACCTCATTGGTAGAGTTACAAAACAGCACAAGATTTAGGCATCACCAGCACTGCACTGGGAGTTTCATCGTACAAGTCATGTCTGTAGATCAGTACAAGTCATCATTCCATAGGCTTTCCCTTAGAAAGAGACATTTTTTTATTGTTTTATTTTTTTTTAAGAGAGATTGCCTAACATCACAAGGCCGGACAGCCACTTCAAGGTGAGGGCTACACTTAACCCAAATCAACTGCCACTAGGGGATACGTTGCCACCTACTCTTGGGGCTGAAACAGGGTTACCATCTTCACAGTCCTTAAGGATGTAGGCATGGGCCACTAGGAGCCTGGCTGGTAGAGCAGAATGCACTTATCTTCCAAACTTTTTCCGCAATCATTGTTAAGTGCCTTGCTCAAGGGCACAAGTGTCATGACCGGGTATCAAACCCACACTCTGCTGCTGACAACACCAGAGCTTGGGTCCAGTGAACTAGACCGCTCGGCCACAACGCGCCACAATTAGTGTAAAGTATGGATTTCATTGCTTCAACTTAGAAGAAAAGCAAGAAGAAAAAAAGGGCTAGTTTTATTGTCTACTGTCTCTCTTTGTCATTCAGTAGTGTCGCAACAGTAGTTGGGTCGGTACAATCTTGAGTTCACTGAAGAATACGCTAGTCATTTAGGCCTGATTCTTCGTTCTTGAAAGGGCAAGGGCACCAAGGTGTGTTCTCCTTTGTAAAGGGCACCTCTACGAGGAAAATGTAAACTTCTATTGGAACATTTCAAGGGTCACAAAGGCAATGACCAGGGGCATGGAGGCAAAATTGTCTCAGTGAAACATTAGGCCAGACAATTGGGGCAGGCCCAACTATTGATGGGAAGATCCTCGAGTTTGTAGCACAATATCATTCATGACTATGAACACTTCCCGTCACACACACTGGAAAAAGGTGTTAAGCCTAA
Source organism: Plazaster borealis (assembly GCA_021014325.1). NCBI lineage: Eukaryota > Metazoa > Echinodermata > Asteroidea > Forcipulatida > Labidiasteridae > Plazaster > Plazaster borealis. Next base: position 15,237,858 of record CM037455.1, on the reverse strand, counting down.
TATTGCCAATCAATCAGAAGCCATTCAACCTGTAACTGCTTTGTCCATGTAGCCAGGGATCAAACCAAAGTTTACGATACAACATGGGAAGTGGCAGCAGAGAGATCACCCAGGTTCCCTGGTTGTATTGTAAGCTTAGGTGTGATCCCTGGCTATATGACAGTTACAGGTTGAACGGCTTCTGACTGGCACCCCCAAACAAATATATTGACAAAATAGGGAGACTGCCAACATTAGGGCTTGGTACCAGCTGGTAGAGCGGTGGCACGTTAATCTGGAAGTCGTAGGTTCAAGTCCCGCTCTGGTTAATTTTTCTTTGTTCAACCCAAAATTATAAAAAATTTGCGAAGTCAGTTTCCCTTGTGGTTTATTACTTGATGATTGAATTTGGTTACAGGAAACCTTTTATGGAGATGATGGCACCATAAAAGTTCAGGTCCAGCAAGATTTTAAGTTTTGACCTGACACTAACTGATCACTTTGCTTGTTTTGTAGTAATCCAGGAAACCCAACCAAAGACCCCTTCCCCAGCTCCTTCTGGCGGTAACCGTCCACTGTCGCCTCATGGTGACCCAGAGGTAAAGACAATCAATGAAGATCAGCCTGCAGTGGAGGCTAAGACAGAGACCGTGATTACGATGGAAGATCAGCCAGGGGAGGAGACTAGTCCTGACGCTGTAGCCGAGGAGGCCATTAGGGATGGAGAGAGAGTTGTGTCGCCAAATCCATCAAGTAGAGGTTAGCATTTGTTTTTGTAGCTCAAGAAGGGTTCACCCTTTAAAGGCATTGTACACGTTTGTTAATTGGAACCTATATAGTTAGATATACCATAAAACTAACCTGTGAAAATTTCATTTCAAAAGGTGGTAGCGTTTTTTAGATAATGCCGAAAATCTGGAGCGGTTATGTCCACGCAGGAAGAATAATCTGCATTGATATACACACTCAGATTCAAATGTTTTTGGGATAAAAAGTGATATATTTTTCCACAGCACTTTGAAGTGAAAAGTTTCTCAAAATGCATTGTACTATCCAAAGCTTCTGTACTTCTCAGGAAGTTAGTTTTTATTGCCATTAATTATCAGAGTCATTACCAAACGTGTACGATGCCTTCAAGTAATGATCGAAGCAGGCCTGTGGCTGTACATGGAATTATGAACTGTACGCAGGCACCCTCCCTCCGTGTCAATTATCTATTCTATGGAGAGCACCCACGCATGTGCTGTAACTGGGTGAGAGTTCATAATTCCATGTACAGCCACAGGCCTGCTTTGATCATGATGACACAGAACCTTTAATAACTTTTTCATTCATATGTCAAGATGGATTTTTATTTTAAGTCTTACACGCGCCGACCGGTTGCTAGCGACCGGTTTAAATCCCTTCAGAAGAAATAGTTTTAAAACGAAAAATAAAGATCGCATGGCCACACAGTTTTCAGAATGGGAAAGAGGACTCTTGAGGGTGCTATTGTGACCTGTTTTCGGGGTGGTGCCATTTGCAAAAAATTAGTAAACAATTAATGTGTCAAAATGATCAATTTATCGCAAAAATAAATGGTGCATAAAAGGGTTAACTTGACTCTAACAGTTCCTGAAAAAAAGAGATCGAACTTGTAACTTTTTTTTTGTTGAACCGGAAATTTGTGCAATAGAACCCTCCTCCCACTAAGTGTTGTTTGAAGCTTTGCATGGTGTGGACAAATAAGAAGTAACTAGAATAAATAGTAAACTTGCGGGTACAACCATGTGTAAAAACTCTTTTGTTGGAGTGTTGGCTCTGAAAAGAGCCGGTGGGGTCTCGACGTTTCGAACAGTATCTGCTCATCTTCAGGGGCATTTCCAACTGTGCAAAGAACTACACTGTGTACAGGTGTGTTTTGTATAGATGCATTCACCAAATTTATGATACCTTATTGCAGGCTTTCATAGTTTATCTATCATTCAAAACCACAATGCATTAATATTGAATGGTCAAACTGTAGGAGGGTTGACTGTATACTGTTTTGATTCATTCACCACATGATATCATATTGCATGCCGTCATAGTTTATCAATCAAAACCATAGTCGATGATAATATTGAATGGTCAGACAGTAGGAGGGTTGACTGTGTACTTTGTAGATGAATTCACCACATGATATTATATTGCAGGCTGCGTACATGTACATGTAATTTATATATTATTCAAAACCATGAACACCAAAATGGATAATATTAAATGGTAAGACAGTAGGAGGACCAGTTGCTTTCGACCTACTTCTACCTGGCACACATGTTCATGCTCTTCTTCCAGACAGACAGCCAATGTAAAATGTTGATGTACCATTCCTAAGTTGAAGGAACTTTACAGAGAACAAATGTCACACTCCCCCCGTTACAGCTCAACAGTTGTTGCAGTAAATGAATAAGACCTTTAAAATAATTTGTTTTGTTTCTAATAGATGATGCCGTGACTGCGAGGTCTCCCACTCCAGTCCAGCAGCCAACCATCCAGCCAGCCCCTCGTGTCCTTGACCTCGGTGACAGGGACTTTGATAATATCGACCCACGAGAGATGGGCATCGATTACCTGTCTGATGAGGAGTACCAGTACGGTAGGTCAACATGTCCCTCATGAAAGGCGTTTCAACATTAATTTTCCCAAAATCCTGCACTCATAGCGCAAAGCAACATGGCTGTGATTGTGACTGTTTTGTTGTTGTTGTTGTTGTTGTTGTTGTTGTTGTTATATGCTTATACCATGACCAATATCTAGGCAGAGGGTACCCCCATTGTTCTCATACTTTAACACACTATTTTCCTCTAGTACAGAAGTACCCCCCCCCTCCTAAAATCCTGTAAAGTTTTCGTGAGATTCCAAGCACATAATAAAGACACAATAGAGGTGGGGTGCCACCCCTATGTCCCATATGGAGCACTAAATGTATATGCTTGACATAGTCCCTTTCAAGTTTTCTAGCAATAACGATGAAAACTTTGGCCGGTTTAATTGGCCCAGAACACTGCTAGGGATAAAACCTAGGAGAGGGTGCATATTTCAAATTTCCCTTTCTTTTATATTTTAACAAATAAAATGTAGGTTGTCTAAATTCAAAATAAGAGGTCAAACAGATGATTAATTCTTTTTCTATTTTGAGTGGTGTCCTCGGTCAATGATGTTAGGACAGAGTTGTCCCCAGATCTCCCTGTCCCCCATGCATGTAGATATTTCACCAGCTGCCACAAACCTAGTGTCCCAGAGTAAATCAGCATAAGTCAGATGACCTCGACCTCTTTGGGCTCAACCTTGCTTGGGTTCCCAGAAGACAAGCTTGCTGGCTGGAAGCTCAGGGTGGCGATAGCAGCGCCCTGCAAACTTGACTCTTCTTGCACAGATTTTTGCACTAAGCTTGGGGAACCCAAGATAAATATCTGAATTGGATTTGTGTCCTTTCCTCCTTGCGGGGCCCTTCTCCTTGCTGGCTCATATCTATGCCATCCTTTGATGATACGTTTCTCAAAAGATAAAAAGAATTGGCTGAAATAAAATTTTCTTAAACTCGCCTGAAATAAAATTGTCTTGAAATCAGTGCTTATCTGCTGACATTCCTTCATCACTTACAAGTTTTCCTATCTCGCGTCTATCACAGAGCCTCCAGAGCGTGATGACCTTCCCGATCTCAATAAGTTGATGGACACCTTGGACGGTGGAGAGTCAGACCTGGAGGCCGACGTTGAGCCGCCGTCGTTCTTCCAGAGGCCCGAGCACGAACCCAACTACAAGAAGATCTCGAATCTCCGACAGGAAATGGAAGAGGAGGAGATTGACCCTTACATCAGTCAGTTTGACGATACCATCAAAGATGACGTCTTGATGATTGGTAACATCTCATTGGAAGAAGTCCAGGTACCGTACAATAATAACATTTGATTCAAACTTGCCAAACAATAGGCGTTTCATTGGATGAGTTGTACCATGAGCGTGCATGGGTTCTGCTGGTAGTTGAGTGGTGGCCTAGACACCAGGGATGAGAAATTTCAGAATTTTAGTCGGAATTCAGACATTTTTTGAAGAATCTGCAATTGGAATACACAATCTGAGAAAGGTTTCTGACAGAAACGCTTCTCAGATTCATATTTGTTTGGATAAAAACTGATATATTTTTCCATAACCACATTATTTCAAAGTGAAATGTTTCTCAAAATGCTTTATACTATCTGGAGCTGCTGTACTTCTTACCAAGTAAGTTTTTATTGCCATTAATAATATGAGTAATTACCAAATGTATACAGACCCTTTAAGTGGAACCACTACCTTCCTTGTAAGAGCAAGGCAGCTTTTCCCCCTATGAAACAAATAAATGGGCGCCAAGGCAATGACCAAGGACCCGGAGGCAGTTGCCTCTTTAACCTTTTTGAAGTATTAGGGCTGGATGACGTCTGGGCCCAATTTCATGGCTCCACGTTACTAGGCATTCTTCGCTTTACACAGTTAGAGCAGAAATGTGGTGGTTGCCCTGTAAGCGAAGAATGGGGATCGTAAGCACATAATTCAGCGGTAAGCAGAGCCGTGAAATTGGGCCCAGATGTTTGGGCGACCAAAGTTGGTGCCCTACTCCCTCTAATTTGATTTAATAAAAACTTGCGGAGGAGCCTCCTTTTTTGTGTCTTAACCAGTTTTGTATTCCTGCTGACATTTCTTTTATTGGCAATTTAGGAGGAGGAGCGACGTCTTCGAGATGAGCACATCGCGTTCCAACAGCAAGAAGCCGTCTTGGGTCGTAGACGTCAAGAAGACATCCTGCTACGGGAAGAGAAAGCTAAGGGCCATGTGACTAAGATGATGAAAGAGAAACGGAAGGCGCTGTCTCGTCGAGAGGTATGTTGATCCCCAGCAGGAATTAAGAGCTTGCCTACTTTATGACTACAATTTCAAATGAAAAGAACCTAGACTCCATGCGTGAAAAAGTATGGAGATATTGTTTTTTTGACATTATTGGAGTCCCACCTGTGCGTGGAGAATTTGGAATTGCATACACATTGTGTATTGTAATATTGTGTACAAACTGCCTGCCCAATATTCCTTGTGTGGTGAGTGTGCCCGACCAATGGTCTCTGTGCATGGAAAGCGCGGAGATCATAAATATTCATTGATGCGATTGATGCAAAACCAATACCCAAGGTAAGTGTGCCGAATTGTCTCCGAGCGCTCCTCGCAAGGAGAGTGTGGAGATCATGATAGCCATTGTGTTGGCCTATACCCAATACATTTCCAATCTCCACGCACAAACGGGGCTCCCCATAATGTCAAAAAAAGAATATCTCCACACTCTCCGTGAAGGGAGTCTAGGTTCTTTCATTTGAAACTGTATATCTGATCTTCTCCATAAATATATTCCTGTTCGTCCTCTTCGTTCTGCTGGCCAATCCCTACTGACGCAAACTAAACTTTTTTCACTAAATTCTATGGTCAAAGAGCTTTCAACTTCATTGCACCTTTGTTATGGAACGACTTACCTGTTCATATTCGCCAAGCTTACTCTCTTCTGATTTTCAAGGGACTTTTAAAGACTCATTTGTTTGAATCTATATTTGTTGTAACAAATTGCTTTATATGTTTCATTTCATTGTTATATGTTTTGTGTTGCGCATAGAGGCTCCTGCATTATGCGCTATATAAATGTCTTGGTATTATTATTGTTATTATTATGTGTACAGCCAGTCTTACAACATTGCACAAAGGGAATTTTCATGTTTTACTTTTTTGTTCAAATTATTGAGATGAGTTGAAGACAAAATATCAATTGGGGTTGGGGTGGGGGGTCTAGGGGTGATAGTTTCAATCTAAAAGTTCAAACCAGTACAGGAAACTATGGTAACAATCCTCCAGAGAAATATTTCTGTCTGACATACTGTCAGAGTTAAAGTCTCGGTCATGACACTTGTGTCCTTGAGCAAGGCACTCAACCATAATTGCTTTGTAAAAAGTTGAGAAGGTATTGCATTCTGCTCTACCAGCAAGGCTCCTAGTGGATGATACTCATGCCTACATCCTTACGGACTGTGAAGGGGGTAACCCTGTTTCAGCCCCAGGAGTAGGTGGCAACGTGTCCCTGGCGGCAGTTGATTTGTTCTATAGCCCAAATCGGTTAAGTGAAGCCTTCACCTTGAAGTGGCGGCCCAGCCTTGTGATGTAAGGCGATCTCTCATAAAAACAAAATTTAAAAATAGGATTGATACATGTGAAAATATGTGACTGTTCTTTGCTGTTTTCTTAGCAAGTAGACACTGCATGTTGCTGGAACTTTCACAAGTGACTTTTATTGTATCTTTGTTTATAATTTTACCTTTAAATCAGCATTACGTTGACAAAAACCAATCTGTGGCCCTTCCTTTAAAGTTTGTGAAAAGTAAACACCTTACCTTCCTCTTCCTCACAGCAACTCAATTTGCAGAAGGAGCGACTTCTTCAGGATCAACTTCACAAGACGTTCAGAAAATCAGAAAACCAACTCTTGAGATCTCTCCAAATCAGAAAAGGAGAAGTCAAGGTAAAGTCAATTAGTTATCATCGCAGAGCTACCAACTCTCTATGATTTTGCAGAAAGTTCCCTGAGAAAACCCCCCAATCTTTCCAAGTTCTGATGAACAAATTAAAAAATCTCCCTGATTATGGAAAACCTTTTCCTCATTATGTTGAATTTAATTATAAATATCTCCCTGATTGTTGTACAAAATCTCCCTGATTGCAAGATGCAAATGTTGCAGCTCTGTGATAAGTGCTAATTATTAACGGAGGCAATTGCCTTTATTCATGTCGTTGCCCCCGGTCATTGCCTTGGTGCCCCTTGAAATGTTTCAATAGAAATTTACAAATTCCTCATAGAGTTTAGCACCTCAACATCGTAGTCTTCATCCAGGCTGGTTCTGAGCGAGTCTCCATCCAGCTCAAGTCGTGTGTCCCATCGTCTCCAGGACCCAATTTCATTGAGCTGCTTGACCAGAGAATATTGCTCAATAATTTTCATATTCTGCTAAGCACCAATTTGCGGATACCAGTCTCAGATGGTACATGATACATGTACATGGTATTTTGTCTGGTAACCATCTTTAGGTTGGACTACTTTTTTGTGTGTTTCATACCTGCAATAGTCTTGTGCATGTTCTTCAAATTCTGTTTTGACCAGAGAATATTGCTCAATAATTTTCATTTTCTGCTAAGCACCAATTTGCCGATACCAGTCACAGATGATACATGCTAAATGGTATTTTGTCTGGTAACCATCTTTTTAGGTTGGCATACTTTTTTTGTGTTTCATCCCTGCAATAGTCTCGTGCATGTTTTTCAAATTAAGTTCTGACCAGAGAATATTGCTCAATAATTTTCATTTTCTGCTAAGCACCAATTTGCGGATACCAGTCACAGATGGTACATGCTACATGGCATATTGTCTGGTAGCCATCTTTAGGTTAGCATACTATTTTTGTGCTTCCTCCGTGCACTAGACTGGTGCAAGTCTCGTGCTTGTTCTTCAAATCATGTTTGTTGTATTCTTGGCAGACTATGTATGGTGATCTGATGATGGCCGATGGACAGTACGGTGGATCTAAAGGTAGACGCTGGAAGGTGGATTGGAACCGCGCCCCTCAACCGATACAGATTAAGCTCACCACTCTGAGAGGAGTCAAAAACAAACTGCCTGGTAAAAGAGAAAATTCTGTCATCACAATCCATTAGTTGGCACCTGTAAATAAGCATGTGTTTGTTTTGAAATTTTGAAATTTCTTAGCTCACCGCGGCCGAGCGGTTAAGAGCACCGAACTAGAGCTCTGGTGTTTCTGATCAGCAGAGTGTGGGTTCGAGTCCCGGTCATGACACTTGTGTCCTTAAGCAAGACACCATTATTGCTACGTTCTTCGGACGGGATATAAAGCTGTAGGTCCCGTTTGTTGTGCAATGCATGTAAAAGAACCCAGTGCACTTATCGTAAAGAGAAGGGGTTCGCCCCGGTGTTCCTAGTTTGATTGGCTGCATATTGCACCACAGCACCTTGTAAACCATTACATGATGCTATGTGAAGGAATAGGTCTCATACTTCAAAACGTAGCTCTGCATACCTTGCAGGAAAAAATACTGAGCGCTTTGAGACGCCCATCGGGTGTGATAAAGCACTATACAAGAACTCAGTATTATTAATATTATTATTGTTATTAACCCTTTGGTGCACAGAGCGGTCGCTAGCGACCGCCAAAAGCATGTTCAATTTGGACTTTGGAAAAGTGGTCATAACTTAAAAAATAAAGGTCCCATAAATGTCGCCCTCATTCGGTTGTTTAGAGCAATGGTTGGGCTTTCTTTTGATGCCATTTTCAATAGGGGGCGCTATTGAAAACATTCCAGAAAAACATGGCTGAACGTTTTTTTGTTTTCGTGTAATCTTAAAAACAATAGAATTAATCCGTGCACCAAAGAGTTAAATAGGCATGTGATTGTATTGAAATTTTGAAATGTTCTTAACTCACGGTATCTAAACCATTCCATCCGGCCGGGGCGCCTTGATCGAGGCTGCTACTTGGATGTCACCGACTTCAAAAATTAATTTTTATTTACTTATAATTGAAACACTGATTTTTCCAATCTCCATCTAGCTGGACGCTACGTGTTGATGGTGTCACTCTATGACAGGATCGGGGGTCATGTCTTGCGTTGGTCCAACCTGAGGGGGCAGGAGTGGGGCGGAGCTACCCTCCCAATGACTCATGACGGCAATTTCTTCAATGTTGAAATAAAGGTATGGGATAGTTCAACAGTTTTTTCGTTTTATTTTGTCAATTCTTGATATTTTGTCAATTCTTGATACTTTGTCATTCTTCATTTAGGCCATTTTTGTCATCCAGCACCTTCAGAGTTCGGGGCTTGAACTTTGCAGCTCAAATATTAACTCTCTGAAAGACTCTGCTAGGGTCAAAACCTCAGGCCACTAACTATTTTTGTGCAAATAATACCTGAACAGAAAGATACCTTTACAAGACCATGGAGACCATAGCTATCTTCTTTCTTCTTAAAATGTGTCCCTTGTTTAACCCTTTAGAGACCATTCATTTCTGTATAATCATCACAAAACGCCCGGACATTGCTAATATTGTTCATTTCTTTAATCAAATTTTGTCAGTAAAAATGTCAACAGAAATAACACGAAACAGAAAATTTAGTTTTGTGTTTGGAAATTGGGACACTATGTTTTATATTACATTAGAAAATTTCATATCTGAACATGACCTTTACTTTGACCTCTTTATGTTAATGGCAGTAGGGCAAACCTTGCGGCCGTTTGCAGCTGCTATGGACATTTTGGTTATAATGATAATAATAACTAGTTCTTATATAGCGCATTTTACAATAACATACAATGCACTTTACAAGCCGCTTGTGGCCGCTATGGTCTTTAAAGGGTTCACTTTTAAAGACACTGGACACCTTTGGTAATTGTTAAAGACCAGTCTTCTCACTTGGTGTATCTCAACATATGCACAAAATAACAAACCTGTGAAAATTTGAACTCAATTGGTCATTGAAGTTGCGAGATAATAATGGAAGAAAAAACACCCTTGTCACACGAATTTGTGTACTTTCAGATGTTTGTTTCGAGACCTCACGCGTGAGGTCTCGAAATGAATTCAAATATTTTACTGAGAAATTACTTTTTTCTCAAAAACGACGCTACTTCAGAGGGAGCCGATTCTCACAATGTTTTATACTATCAACAGCTCTCCATTGATCGTTACCAAGTAAGTTTTTATGCTAACAATTATTTTGAGTAATTGCCAATAGTGTCCAGTGCCTTTAAGAGAAGTTTTTGACTTTGTGTGTAGATCGTAAAAGATATAGAATATTCAATATTGTCAGTTGTGGGTTTACATGTACTAGCCCAGTGCTAAAACTAGTTGACTCCAGTCCAGCAGCCGATTTCACGAAACTTTACGTAACTGCTTAAAGTCCACTTGTGCAAGATTGCTTGTGTTAGTGGTGCACAACTGACGCTATAAATGTTAGGCAAGTGGACGTACCGCAGTTGCGTAAAGTTTTCTGAAATCAGCGGCAGGCCAACGTCATATCTTGCGTAAACCATCCTGGGTTTACCCACAACTCTACTGATCTGAAATGAATTTTGTTCACAAAGCTTTTTGTGTGTGAGATATGACCTACTGACAAAATAGACGTACAATAAGTTTGTGTTCCTTTTCAAATGATTTGGCAGGTCGACCAGAGTTTGTTCACAGTCTGTCCGTCTCAACCGAGTATTCGTCCCGGTATGATGTTGCAGTTTGAGCTCTTCCTCCTCCGTGGATCTCTACTCCCGGTGGACAAGGTGGTGGCTTGGGGGGTCTTCCCAATCTGTGACGGCCAATTCAGTATCATCCAGGGAAAGTAAGTTGAATGTTGTGATGATCAAACTTTTAAGTAGTTTTGGGTTCGGTCCAACCTGAGTTATTACCCACAGATCTGGAACAGTTAACACCATACAAATTTTGATGTCTGTACAAGAGACGAGGTAGTATGTTCAATTCTAACCAGGGTTAGAATAAAGGTAGGGTCTTAGATTGCTGATTTGTGCGCAAAATTAAAGAAAGATACAATAAATGTACGTGAAAGTTTCAGCTGAAGACAGTGTCTACTGAGAAAACAGCAAAAATCTGTCTTGGTATATTCACAAGAACGTCGTATCTATCCACGTTTAGCGAGGTGACAGTGGGTACCAACCCCATCTCTGGCCGCAGCATTTGCCAACAACCCTCAGAAATCTGAGAAATGATTCACGAATCGTTTCTTCGACTCAAATATTGTTGGTGAAAAAATTATCAAAACCATATTACTTCAAAGAGAATCCTTTCTGAAACATAGTTTATACCTTCAACAGCTGCAGTGCTTCTTACCAGAGTTGAGTCTTTTTTGTTTTAGTATTTACAAATCTATGACCCTGCATATTATATCTGTGGTTTGGGGTTCATGTCCTACCGGAGTAATTATTCACTAAAACAGAACATTAGTATAGAGCATGTAACCTTTGTTTACAGAAAGAGTGACCTTGAACATTCTATGACCTTTCTGGCAGGCAAGATACCACACTGGTCATACGAGAAATTTTACACAAATCCAAGAGTTAAAAAGAACAGCTGAACAAGTTTTGAGATGTGCCCCCTTTCTTCATATCAAATGTTGATACAAATCAGACAGTGCAATAACCCCATGAAATATCAGATTTGTTTGTGTTCTTCAATTGAGCTGTGTACAAATCGTGCCCTTCAGGAAGTCCATACTCTGTGACTCTTTTGCAAAAATGCATTACGGAAAAGCTCCATTAAAGAAAGAGGCCAGAATAATACATCCTTTTTGTCTTTACCAACTCACACCTGTTATCTCCATGTAAGTCCTTTTCCAAAGAGAGGACTTTAATCTTTAATTGGATCATGAACAAGCCAGTAGTGTTGCTGACTGCCCCAGGCAGATTAACTGCTCATCTTTTAAGTTTAATGACCCAAGTAATGACAATGTACACACACTCGTTCACTCAAAAGGATGTAAAGTTTCAGAGTTTTAGTGGCCAAACTCGGAAATTCTTACTGGAGCTTACCCAGATTGTGATGTCACAGGTTACATGGTCTATAAATTCTACGTGTATGTCTGTATGAATAAACAGAATGTATCTAGGTTCAGTACCAACATGACATGTAAAAGGTGTGATAAGCAAGAGGATGCGGGTTCAATTCCAGCATCGGCTATTATCCACAGATATAAAACAGTCACATACATACATTTTATGTCCGTTCAAATAAGCAAGTGGTTTAAAGTTTTATACCAACATGGGTTACTATCAAAAGCAATCATAGGAAGAAGTTGAAAAAGTCCATTCAAAGCTGAACAAAGGTGAGTTTGTGATGTTTGAAGCTTTGCATGGTGTGGAAAATAAGAAGTAACTATAAATAAAAGTAAATTTGCGGGTACAACCATGTGTACCTGCAAAAGTGAGTCTACAAATAAAAAACAGTCGCATGTCTGTGGCGTCTGAACTGCATATTATTAATATTATGATTCGTTTTTTTGTTTTTTTGGTAGATATGTGACCCCCATGCTACGTGGTGAAGCTGACCCTAGGATTGACCGTCATGAGACCGTTGAGAAACTCATGGCGTCAGACATTGACCACTGGCTGAGTAACCTGTACTTTGAAGTCATCAAACTCCCCAGGTAAGCACCAGGGCCCATATTCATGGCTCTGCTTACCCAGTGACCTTCATGACCTGAACCTCCCATCAGCCTCTGAGGTCTAACTCACCAGTTTCATCCTGACTCTTTCCACCTGTATTAGCTTTGTGAAATGGGCCCCAGGCTCTGTGACCCGTTTGTATTAAAGGGGCATTTTGCCTTCAGATTGGGCACTTTGGGCTATTAAAAGAACATGTTCCGCCATTTCTGTTATTTGACACCAACAGTAGGTCTGTGGCTGAGGATCACTGGCCTTGGGGAAGTGGGTTCCAGGGTGAATCTTTATATTATAAGTACTTTTACTGATATCAGCTGGTAAGAGTCACAGTGAAACCAGTGAGTAGAATTCAGAGATTTTGGTTTTAATGGCAAATTCACGTTATGTGGTTGTATTTCCAGAGGCAAATTCATAGGTTTTTTTTTATCACTACTCACTATTTACAACACTCTGTAGATATTTTAGTGCATGAACAACTCTTTTAAAAGGATAAGGTGCAATTCCAAACAACAACATTTTCAAGATTTAAGGCAATGTGTCCCTCTAACCATAGAGCAAGGACCAGCTGCTCTATGCTCTAACATGTGATGTCACAGGTCACACGGTCTAAAGGGTTCTCCCCAGGTTTTTTCAAAACTGTGGGGCATTCTGGACCCAAATTTCTGAGGTTTGGCCGAAGCATGCTGAACTGAAACAAGGCCTCAGAATGTTTTCTACTTGGTGTTTATCTTGGTTTTCAAAAGCCTTACTGTGCAATCTGGAGCATTCTATATGTTTTTCTCTTGATGTTTTTCGTGAAAACATTTTGTTTGCGAATCGACCAAAATTTGCACGTATCAGCACGATACGCTAGCTTGTGCATAGGGAGAAGTCTGTTCTTACACTAACACTATCAACCCAACTCCTCCATTGTTCAAAGGTACATTGCTGGTCACAAGGAGTACGAGGTTGAGCTTCAGTTCTCATCTAATCTCTTGAGTTTTCCTGATCGAACCAAGACGGCCGAGGAGGTGGTCGATGGGGACGAACCGATTCTAGGATCCACAGCAGATGTCATGTCGACTTCAGGTGTGTATCGCAGAGAATGGTTTCACGCTTCCCTAAAAATAAGATTAAAACCAGCATTCTTCTCAAATTGTAGAGTATAAAGCTTTTGAAGTGTGGACTCCATATTAGATTATGCTGTTGGTTAGGGTGATTGCAAATATACGCATGCAATTTGATACTGATATTAGTGCTAACTAAAGGCCTGATACGTAATGGAGGCAATTGCCTGCATTGCCCCCGGTCATTTACCTTGGTGCCAACCTCGTCCCCATGGTTTACTTTATTTCCAACCATGTTTACAATGGTAAACCCTGGGAGGGAAACTCCTTACTTGGACCCTGATTGGACAACGACTGGTGTACAAAAGTCTAACGTAAACATGTTTAGTTGTATTCATTCAGTATTCACCATGTTCACAGCCAGACTATTCTAATTTGCATACGTATCAAATGGACATGCAAATGATCTAATACCAGGGTGAGAGAGCGGTCAACCTCGTACTCCTCGACACACCTTGGGGACGAGGTTGCCTTGGTGCCCCTTGAAATGTTCCAATAGAAATTTACAAATTCCTCATAGAGGTTCCCTTTATCAAGGAGAAAACGCCTCGGTGCCTTTCACGAACGAAGCGTCAGGCCTGCTACTGTGGCGGTGGTGGTGGGGGAATTCTAACGATTTCTTCCCCACCTTTTCAGCTCTGAAGACACCGTTTGAATTCCTCCTCGGACCGAAGCCTTTCATGTGGATTGGATTTCTAGTCCCTACCTGATTGAATGGGTCTTCCCAAGTTGGGGTTTTCCTCCCACATCGAAAACTGAAAATTTCCTCACCATCTTCGCAATTCACATGTATCTGACATTTGATGATTTTGTTTTTTTGCAGGAGAACTGAGTAACTCTATCGGAAAGGGTTCCCAGGTGAGTGTACAACCAACTGGATCAGAGAACACAGGGGACTCTATGGAGAAAGCAAGCATTGGACAAACCAACGACTCGGGATCAGTGGCTGGAAGTAGAATCAGTCTTAATGCTAACAAGGTAGGAATTCTCATTGTCGGCTAGCTGTGTGGTTGCTTTATGATGGTATAAGAATCATTACAATCAGTAGGGCTTGAAAGAACCACAGAACCATTTGTGAAGTCCGCTTTTTTCTTTAGCCAGTCTTAATGCTAACAAGGTATGTCGACTAGCTGTAATTGTTGATGTACATGTATGGTGTAAATGTTTTAGTATCTGCCTTTTTATCTTTCTTGGGATTACTTTGAAACTTTCCTTATTGTAGGCCTACTCTTTTACTATTGTACTGCGTTTGTATTTTCGGCGTTTAGTGTTGTGTGCTTTTATGTAAAAGGCCACAGACATTTCCCATACTGGGGACGTTAAAGTTTTATTGTATTGTATTGTATTGCTAATTATGGGATTCATTCCAATCTCGACCAAGTAATATGCCTGTGGTTTTTTTTCCGCAGTACTCGGAAAACACCGAGTATACAGTGCTTGTCACAAATCGGTGTAAGGGGTAGAGTCAAAATTGATATTCAAAAATATAAGAGAGGAATGCAAAAATTAAACAGACAGTAACTCGAGGCTAGCCTCAATGTTTTTTTGAGGTTTTTCAAGGTTATCCGGGGTTCAACCTCGAGTTACCGCTTATTTAACCCTTTAGAAACCACTCATTTCTGTATAATCATCACAAAACGCCAAGACATCGGTAATATTGTTCAGTTATGTAATCAAACAATTTAAGTAAAAATGTCAACAAAAACATAAACATGAAACAGAAAATTTGTTTTGGGTTTAGAAATTGGGATGCTATGTTAACATAGGTTAACATTGCAACATTTAATATTCGGACATCAACTTTACTTTGACATCTTTATGTGAATGGTCAAATCTTGCGGCCGTTTGCGGCTGCCATGGGCATTTTCAATTCAATTCAATTCAAGTCAACATTTATTTTCATACTACTCTTCTCAAATATAACATACAGAAAAATACATCAAGCCGCTTGTGGCCGCTATGGTCTCTTAAGGGTTAATTCTGCATTTCTCCATAACAACAAGAAAGCAGTGCTTTACACACATCGGTGTACGGGTAGAACCAAACATAATATTCTTTATCCCCGATGCAAATTTAACATCTATTAAGAAGCATTGTCTTCTTCCCTTGTTGTCTTCACCGAACTTGAATTATCAATTACTAATAACTACTTTATACAGAAGTCCTCTACGGAGCACTCAGACCTGAGGTACCGTGGCCAGACCCAACCCCCTCCCACCGTCATCAGCTCTCGTAAGCTCATCAACCACGACGCCAAGATGAATCTGGACTCTGATTCGGAAAACTCCGAAGACGAGGAGTACATCCGGAAGATGGATGGCTTTGAAGCGGTCAAAGGAGAATCAGGACTATACTACAAGGTACTTCTTTATGACTTAACCTAGCACAGGCGTCCCAGACCGAGTATATCGGCCTAATTTTGTGTGTGATATCAGGGCCAATTAACTCTTTCTGTGCTAGCGACCAGTTAAAATCCCTACAGAAAAATAGTTGTAAAACGAAAAATAAAGATCGCACGGCCCCACAGTTTATAGAATGGGAAAGAGGACTCTTGAGGGTGCTATTTTGACCTGTTTTTTGGGGGGTCGCCATTTGCAAAATAACGAATAAACAATTAATGTGTCAATATGATCAATTTATCACTTAAATAACTGGTACATGAAAGGGTTAAAGCAGCTCTTTTCATATCGGATTTTATAAAAATGTTTTTGCATGTTTTGGAGCTCCTGGTAAAGGGAGTTTATTGATCAAGAGTGGTCTCCAAAGTAATTGTTTAGCAAAATGAAACATTCTCTTTCTAAAGTAAAACATTTTATTTGTGAATTCTGATTTTTGATTCTCTGTATCATAATCTATGGAGAGAGCACCCACGCATGTGCTGTAACTGGGTGAGAGTTCATTATTCCATGTACAGCTACAGGACTGCTTTGATCATGACGACACAGCCCCTTTAATGCAGGGCAATGCTTGGATTAACCAAATCTTAGGTCCAGTGCCTCCAGCGTTTCCAGAATCATCCTTCAAAGCAGTTTACTATTTCTTGAACCACTGAAAAATGTAATGATAAAAATTATAGGGAGACTGCCAACATAGGGCTAGATAGCTCAGTTGGTAGAGCGCCGGCGCGTTAATCCAGAGGTCGTTGGTTCAAACCCCGCTTTAGTCAATTTTTCTTTGTCCAACCCCAAATTATTTAAAATTTACCCAGTCAGTTACCCTTGTGGTTTATTATTTAATAATAATAATAACAGGCATTTATAGCACGCCATGTCTGTCAAAATGGACACTCTTGCGCCAATGAAGGTGAAAAGCACAATTGCAATGAAGAAAAGTTGTGAATTATAGAAAAGGCAGATTTTGATTACTGAATTTTTGAGTTTTGCACGAGCGCTTTCTTTTCTGAGTTTAGTAGAGGGTGCGTTCCAGACCAAAGTGACGGGCCAGATCTTGAAAACGACTGATTGCCCCAAGAGTGTTGTGAACGTAGGATGTGTAGGATGTAATTTTGTATTATTTGTAACATAAATGTTATTTTTTCATGTATTTTTACTATGCAGATAACAAATGTTGTATTTTTACATCAACTGCTATATTTTTATATATATTTTTCCGTGGGGGGGGGTATTTAAACTTTTCTTGTATTTTGTATTTTGTGTATTTTCATGTACGCATATTTGCATTGCTTTATTTAATATTCTAGTCTCAGAAATTTGGTTTATTTTGATGTAGCCAGTGGCATCAGAGTTGAAGGCTTTCGAGTCACAGTTATTGAGTGAACTTTTTAAAATCCAGGCATGTGCGATTGGCTTATTGTCCTTCTTGTATTGCTTCGTTCATCCTGTATTTTGTGCTGTTCTTTTTGTTATGCCGAATAAATAATAATAATGATAATATTAATTTATCACATAGCACCATATGAACCCACCAGCCACTGACTACATGCGTCGTCTTTACACCATGTTGCCTAAGACGGGCCTGCTCAATCCGAGACGCAAGAAGAAGAAACTGACGTACCTGGAGCAGCTGGACACTCACAGCTTTGCTGTCCAGTAAGTACATCAATGTCTCTCGGGCAGGATTCACAAAGCACTAAGAGTCATCTTAAGATGAGTTGGAAATATTGCCATAGTGAATTTGTATTTTGACATCACACTTTGCTTAGCAACAGGCTCGTAACTAGGTGTCCATTTGAGAATTCTTCATCGCCTTGCTAAACGCAGGATGAATTCAACGTTATTGACATGATTGATAAAAATACCATGTGACAGTTTTTGCTGTTTTCCCAACAAGTAGACACTGTATTCAGCTAAAACTTTCACGGGTGACCTATATTTTATCTTTAATGACGATGTGGCCTATAAATCATCATTACGTTGACAAAAACCAACCTATGACCTTGCCTTTAATCATTGAGCTTTCAAATTGAAACTAGTGTATATAATATACTTTTTAAAATAATAACAAGATGTATACGTAGTTCTTATATAGTGCTTTATTAGATTGGCATCTAAAAGCGCTCAGTATTTTTTCCTATACAAGGTATTGTGGAGCTGCGTGTTGAAGTATGAGACCTATGCCGTTACATACATGTAGCACCATGTAATGGTTTACAAGGTGCTGTGGCGCAATATGCAGCCAATCAAACCAGGAACACCGGGGTGAACCCCTTCTCGTTACGATAAGTGCACTGGGTTCTTTTGTGCATTACACAACATTACACTATGGCTTTACGTCCCATCCAAAATAACCAATCCTTCATGTTGAATGAGTACTAAACACTTTGTTTTAATGCTCAAATATTTTTCCCTTCCCTTTACAGGCGTCCTTTCTCAACCAAGGGTCGCGTAGCCCGTGCTGGTCACGAGAAGGTCCAGTACGTGTCTCGTCAGCTGCTCGCTGAGCTTGGGCTGTCACAGTGGCGTTCTCGAGAGTTCTGGACGTTGATCATCTTGCTGTGTCTGCTGTTCTTTGTGCGTGTGTACCTCCATTATCTCGGACAATGGGGATACCTAAACATCATTGGCATCCCCATAAGCAAGTGAGTACTTCCCGGAGTTTGGGACTCAAGCTTGGAACATACAGACTCAAATGACTCAATAGGCCTCACTTGACTCGATGTGGATACCTAAAACATCATTGGCGTACCCATATTAAAGCAAGTGTGTACCCCCAGAGTTGGAAACTTTAAGTTTGGAACAAATTCGAATCAAGTGATCTCACAAGAAAGTGTACAGAGAGAGTTTGGAGTCAATTTGAGACCACGTTTTCATTTTGAAAAGCAGTTCAGCAACAATATTTGCATATGTGTTGTGCAGTTGATCTTTAAAAAGGAAGTGCTTTATTTTTTCAAAGAAATTTGTAAACTTGCAGTATTTTTTACCGCGTGAGGGTGTGTGTGTGAACCAAATTTACGTGATGAAAAACAAGTAAAAAAAAGTTGGTTTCTTTCATTGTTTTTATTATAATTACAGGCATGATGTTTGGTTCTTAGAAAAAAGTAGTAACATTTTTATCAAGTGCAAAAGCTGATCTACATTGTACATTTACACATGGCAGGCCTGGGGTCGATTTCACAAAACTCTTCCTAACTTAGGACTAGTCATAGGCAATGCTAAGAGATAGGACTAGTCTTAAGTTAAGACCAGTTACTGGTCCTAACTTCTGGGGTGCGTTTTGGCGGCTGTAACCAATAATTGTTTCTGACGTCATAACCAAAACGGTAACCGAGCTCACAACTCGGTTAACGTTCAGTCTGAACAGCAGAACCATCGACCAACAACTGAAACAGTTTTTGGTTACCGCTGCCAAAACGCACCCCAGATAAGACCAGTCTTATTTGTGAAATCGGCCCCTGGAATTTCATCTTTGAGAGGGCAAGGCCAGTTTCATTTTGCAAAGGGCACTTCCATTGGAAAATCTTAAAGTGTATGGGACATTTTTGAAGGGGCACCAAGGCCAAGACCAGGGCAACGGAGGCCAACGGAGGCCATGGCCTCCGTGTAATTCCAGGCCTGACATGGTGTAGGCTTCAATAGACTTTTCAGGCTATTTAATCTCAAATTTTTTCAGATTTTTTCCCTGAGGGTTAACAAACCGGAAATCAAACTAAAGTACAGAGAATATCATGCCTGTGATCAGTATTTATTTGGCCACTGATGCAAGAAAACAACATACAGACAGTCAAAATAAGATAAAACAGTAATTGTGATGCAAGGGAAATTCACTGTTAAAAGGGCCCTCATTCGGTAAGCAAACAAAAATGGTCAATTGTACTGACGGACTGATGCGAGTCTCCCTCTATTTCAGGTTTGAGTTGCTGCCGTACAGCGTCAACCTCAACTACCAGTCCTCCCTCCTCCACACCAATGAGTTGGTTGCCGTCGTCATCCTGGGTCCGTTGACCAACATCGCCGTCCTGTGCCTCATGGTCTTCGCTGCCTGGTTATGTCAGAAGGCTGCTGGTAGCTTCCCAACGCTTCTCTGCAAGCTGGTCATCGTCTTCGGTATCCATGCCTTCCTGGATCCGATCCTGATCGCCGCTGTGGACGCTCCACTTGGGGTAAGACCGGCGCGAATAAAGACTTCAGTGAAGCCAGTTTCTTTGTCAAGTTCCCTGTATACACTCTCTGTCATGGATACTGATTCTCATTGTACCAAGTAGGGCCCAGACTACTACTTCTTTCCAGCCGGGGTTTATTTAAAGGTATTGTACACTTTTGGTAACAGCTCAAAATCAGTGTCCACATTTTGTGTGATTCAACGTATGCATGAACAAACAAACCTGTGAAAGTTTGAGCTCAACTGGTCATCGAGGTCACGAGAAAATAGTGAAAAGAGACCTTATATGTGTTTTCTGTTTTTTCAAATTATCGCGCGTGATAAAAACTATTGTTTTACTCATTTCTCAGAAACGATAGCAATTTAGGCAGAAATATTTTAAGGAACCCTTTCAACCATTACTTACTTTAAATCATGTAAGTTGTGTGTGAATCTGTGAACATTTATGTTTTTCGATCTTACCAATAGTGTATAGGGCCTTTAAGTTCAGTTCAACATCGCTCCGCATTAATCGCGTCACTTTTGCTCAAAATACCGGCTTTCAGACAAATGTTCCACCACTTACGTGATCACCGCATCATCGACGTGCCAAACTGCACTAGTAGTATGGTCAGTACACAGGAGTAAACATAAAACTTGGCAAAACATGCGTGTATGTAAAGTGAAATTTGACACATTAATTTTGTCTGACTAAGCTTCTATTTTTAGCATGAGTGAGGAGTGCTATTCAATTTGTACAAACTGTTCTTTCCCAATGTGACAAATGTATATATATAAAAAAAATAACCATATGGATATTTATGTTGTGCCGGTGTCATGGAGGATTTTGTCCCCTGATTTATGCGTCCCCTATACGGTAAATTAACATGGGCTGAAGGAAGTTGTTCCAAAAGAGGGCGCCGTAACGGGGACGGATTCTCTGGGGAAACAGAATCTCCTGCCACACCAGTACCAGCCAATTTTGATGCTCATGAACAATTACCCTTGTAACTGAGCCATTTATTTCATTCTTTAAACCATCTTTTTAGCTCCCTTTGGAGTGTACAGCTTGTGCTCTAGAATTGGCGCATCAAGCTAGTTCAATCCCACTATATATGACATAGCTTCCTCAGTTATCTTCCTTTGTTGTAATCTTCTTTTCAGCTCTTTGTCTTTACCATCATAACATTTGTTTTTCCAGTAATTGTCTGTTCATCCGTCTGTCTTGGGTCTTGAGTTAGACCTATCGTTTGTTCTGTGTTCTTCTTGTTGTCTGTCCAATCGGTAGTTCCGTTTTTGTATATTTATGGTCTTTCTAAAACAAGAGGCTACAAGCTTTGGCTCATCCTGGTCCTTGCCTCCATGCGTTTATTATATCCTTTGTTATTACCTGTTCTCCATTCTTCAGTGAATTGTGTCTGGAAATTAATGTACAATTGAATTGAATTGAATCACAAGAACAATCTTGCAGGTACCCATTTACTCCTGGATGAAGAGAAGCAATTATGGTTAACTGTATCGCTCAAGGACACAGGTGTTATGAATTTAATTGTAATTTACTCCATACTTCTCGTGACAAGTTGAATGTTTTGCACACATTCGGCTGTCCATGCCAACCAGCGCGGTTTGTTTATCAACAACAGAAAGGTCTATATGGTAGCATATAGTAGCCAGCCATGTTTTGACCCCTGAACTTGACCTTCACATTGTAGTTATTGTATTACTGTGACTGTGCTGTGTGTATTGTGTACTGCTATTCTGAGAAATGTGTTTTATATCTTGAGACGTCATATTGTGCACTTTGAAGAATTATTGGTGAATGCTTGTCCTTTTTCATTTGCAGTTCCTCCTTCCTCCCACCCCCCCCCCCCCCACTCATATGACAGATCACTTCAGAACTCTAACCGCTTATAACTCGTCAAAATCCAACCGTTTGTTATGTTTGATTCAGCTGGACTGAGGACTGCACTAGTAAACTGATTATACTTTACATGGGATCAGGCATACCAGCATATAATCATAGTCCAATAGTTTGGGTGTTGAGTTACTGTATGGTGTTGGACTGAGGACTGCACTAGTAAACTGATTATACTTTACATAGGATAAAAAATAGGCACACCACCCTAATCAGAGTCCAGCAGTTTGGTTTTGAGTTACTGTATGGTGTTGGACTGAGGACTGCACAAGTAAACTGATAATGCTTTACACGGGATCAGGCTTACCACCATATAATTATAGTTTAGCAGTTTAGGTGTTGAGTTACTGAATGGTGTTGGACTGAGGACTGCACTAGTAAACTGATAATGCTTTACACGGGATCAGGCATACCACCATAATCAGAGTCCAACAGTTTAGGTGTTGAGTTACTGAATGGTGTTGGACTGAGGACTGCACTAGTAAACTGATCATGCTTTACTTGGGATAAGGCACCACCATATGATCTTAGTCCAACAGTTTGGGTGTTGAGTTACTGTATGGTGTTAGACTGAGGACTGCACTAGTAAATTGATTCTAAATGCTTTACATGGGACTAGGCTTACTACCATATAACCGTTATTAAAACATAGAGAAAATTACACCATCACAACAACTAAAGTTGTGCATGAAAATTAGGGCTGTCAATATGAAGAGTAGTGTAGAATAAGAATAGTAGAAAACTAATAACTCAAAAAATATATATATATAATATATGGATGTCAATAAATGCACAAGGACATTTACATTTTGAATGGTTTAATTAGTAATAAAAGTCATTTGCTTGATCGTGTTTTCTTTCAGCGCTATGATTATGAAGTCGGTGACGAACCTATTGCGGATGCTGCTAAGCTGTTCTTCCACTTCCAACAAACTCACGGCACTGGTCTGATGGGCATACTCCTCACTATCCCCATCTACGTGTTCTTAATGTTTTTCGCGGCTGTTGTTTTCTACATGTACTTCCTGAGGTAAGTCATAAAGGAAAATTTATGATCAATTTTATGTTATGAATGCTAATTTAAGATTCAAAGATTTGAAATATTTATTGTCATGATAAAAAGCATGTAAGAAGAGTAAATACAAGTAAAAGCAAAACAAAAAACCAATAGACAACGAGAATTAAAATTTACAAAATTACAGTAATATAAAAAGGGTGAGGGCATATACAGAACATAAAATATACATGTGTAAACAAAACATTTAGAAAATGAACCACGTTATCTCGACCATCTACTATTAAAAAGGTTAATTGCACTTGGTAAAAAGGAATCCTTAAAGGCACTGTAGACTTTTGGTAATTACTCAAAATATATATTAGCATAAAAACTGACTTGGTAACGAGCAACGGAGAGCTGTTGACAGTATAAAACATTGTGAGAAACGACTCCATCTGAAGTAATGTAGTTTTTGAGAAAGAGGTAATTTCTCACTAAAATAATAAAAGACTTCTTGCAAGAAGCCTTTTATTCCTATCTGAAAGCACACATTTGTACAACAAGGGTGTTTTTTCTTTCATCATTTTCTTGCAACTTCAATGACCAATTGAGCCCAAATTTTCACAGGCTTGTTATTTTATGCATATGTTGGGATACACCAAGTGAGAACACTGGTCTTTGACAATTACCAAACATGTTCAGTGCCTTTAAATCTGTTGGTCTTGAGACATAATTAACCAGTTCACTTCAGACGACACAGTTACACGCAAAACTCTAATGTAACACGCAGCTGTGGGCTTTGAAACTGGCATTCAAATTTCTAGGTGTGTTGGCGTTGGTCATGTCAACAGGCCACCTGTGAGACACTGTAGCGGATCGCGTCTACACAGGTATCTGTTTCCCAGAGTCCATGGGGTAATGGTACGGTGGCCCTGGGCAATGTACAGATTTTATCTTTGCATGGTTTTGTGCCTAGAGCTGTGGAGTGTCTTGGCCGAGCGGTCTACATGTAGTTCACCTGACCCAAGCTCTGGTGTTGTCAGCAGCAGAGTGTGGGTTCGAATCCTGCTCATTACACCTGTGCCCTTGAGCAAGGCACTTAACCAAAGTACTTCGTAATAAGTTGGGAAGGAAGTGCATTCTGCTCTACCAGCCAGGCTAGTAGTGGATGATACCCAAGCCTACATCCTTACGGACTGTGAAGGGGGTAACCCTGTTTCAGCCCCAGGAGTAGGTGGCAACGTGCCCCTGGTGACAGTTGATTTGGGTCTACAGCCCAAATCAGTTAAATGTAGCCCTCACCTTGAAGTAGCCGTCCGGCCTTTTGATCTTAGGCGATATCTCATAAAACCAAAATTAATTAATTAAATTGAAAAACCTGTTCCTTTCCCATACCAGCCAATAATTGTTTAAGACGGATTATACTGCATTGTCATGAGGCCTTTCATCTTTCTCTTTGGGATGACGTTTGTTAAACCGGGCGTGGGTCGATCATCGACCGTCACATAATGGCTTCCCAATGTTCTCATTGTACTTTAGAAACACGACCGTAACAAAAAATGAGCCATTACAATCCGTAAATGTTAATGAGAAAACATCTTAATACGGGTGTCCAAACTGAGTTTCATTAACAAAACAAATTATTAACGGCTAGCAAAAAAAAAGTAGCTTTTTGACTTAAAAACAACCGTGTAAGGTAACTTGAAACAGATTTTTAATCCCGAAGTAAACTGTTTGACTAGGCTTATGAGAGAGCAGATAAAAGGATAAAAAACACTGTACCGGAAGGCAGTAGATACAGGGCTCAAATTTGGGTGGTGGGGGGAATCCTCAAGACCACAAGGCTTGTTGCTCAAAATGTTTACTGGACTAGAATTGTTTTTACAAGACCAATATCAAAATCAGAAAAAGCTTTTTTTATTTTTATTTAAACAAGTTCTGAGACATGTAAGAGAAGATATGTCTCATTTGTCTCTATGGGTTAAGTACACTTCTTAGAATAGAATTTGAAAAGGTAATTTTTTGAGACTCAAAGTCAACATTTGAACAGAATTTGTTTTTCGATATTACACAGTAAGGATTTTATTATGCAATTGAAAAACACAAGACAGCCGGACTAGTCTGTTCATGAGTTTACTGGCCCGGGGCTAAAGTCACTGGCCTCGGGCCTGTGGTCCAGTGTCAAATTGGAGCCCTGAGATACTGTTTAGATACTGTGTAAATACTGTGTAGTACAATGTAGTAATCATAAAATGGGCCTGTAGTATATTTTTGGTCAACGTCTACTAGGCTTGCTAGTTCTTAAAGTGTCATATTTTTGTAAAGTGAGTTTTTATTTAAATTTTTTATCACATTTAATTTTTTTTTAATGAGATATTGCCTAACATCACAAGGCCGAACGGCCACTTCAAGGTGAAGGCTACACTGAAATGATTCGGGCTGTCTACCTAAATCAACTGTCACCAGGGGCACGTTACAACCTGCTCCTCGGGCTGAAACAGGGTTACCCCCTTCACAGTCCGTAAAGATGTAGGCATGGGTATCATCCACTAGGAGCCTGGCTGGTAGAACAGAATGCACTACCTTCCCAACTTTATACGAAACAATTATGGTTGAGTGCCTTGCTCAAGGGCACAAGTGTCATGACCGGGATTCGAACCCAAACTCTGCTGCTGACTTCACCGGTTCACCGGTGAACTCGACTGCTCGGCCGCTCGGCCATGGCGTTTTCTAAATCTTGTTGTATTATAATTCTTGCCGAATTAGGCTTCACAATAATGGCCGCATGCTGGACATCTTCCATCGCCTCCATGGCAAACAAGAAGAGTTCTTCGTGCCGTACGATCTGGAGATCAGTAACCAGGAACTGGCGTACATCTGCAATAAGGCTGAACAGTGGCGAGGGGAGGAAGGTGAACGCCGTAAAGTGGGAGTGTATGATTACATCTGGGAAGAAGAAGACGTGAGTATCTATGAGTCAGATCCCATAATTTCCACAACACCATGGAATGAGAGGCGGACCAGTAGCTCTGGGATGGGATGGGCGGGCTGTGACCATAAGCACATGTGAGAGTGGATCATCCACAGTAATATTGAAAAGAATCCAATGTTGTGGATATATTTCAAAGTCACAGTTCCAGGGGTTATGATCATGTAAGGCATTCTTGGGGGAAAATGGCGTGGTGAATTTACACACCACTGGGATTGAGGTTGATGATATTGGTCCCTGTCAAATCACCACAGCAGAAGCTACTATTTTATGTTATGTTACTCCAATGCCTCTTATGGTTGATTCTATTTTTTCTAAAGGTGGATGAAGATTCTCTTGAAGGTGATAAACAAAAAGGCAAGATCAAGAGTGAGGTCACGACCCACGTATCAATCCACACTCTCCATCTGGACGGTTTGAGGGAGCTACATCGTCACTTCCTACGTTTACCGGACGGCGCCATTGTTGAGGTAAGAATAGCACTGCTACGGAATCCCTAAAGGGACAGGTACAGGACAAATTGAACGGTTAAAAAAAAGGTTAAAATGATTTCGTTCCCGCGAAATATTATTTCGTAATATCAAAATATTATTTCGTTAACTCGAAATATTATTTCGTAATATCGAAATATTATTTTGATCCCTCGAAATGTTATTTTGTTCCCTTGAAATGATTTTGTTACCTCGAAATGCTATTTTAAGGTAAGAATAGCACTTCGATGTTTGTGACCTTGGTGCGATTTTACTTATTCCCCTTTCATTTATTCCCCTTCACCTTCAAATTCATTAGGAAAGACCTCGTTATGACCTGTAGACTTCTAGTTGAGTGGATGTGGAGTCCAGAAATTTTCATAATGCAGCGTCCTTTAAATTGACTCCTTACAAAACGCACAGCGCACTTGCACACACCTATCCTGTCCATCGTTTTGGGAGTCAAAATATACTCAAAGGAATTGACTCCCCAAATGGTGGAAATGGTAGACACGCATTGTGCCGAAGTGCATTCGGCGTTGTGCAAGGGGTCAATTTATCACCAGGCTTAGTTTTGTTTGTATATAGTTTTTTTTATAAAAAATTTCCCTTACATAACAAGGCTGACCGGCCAATTCAAGGTGAGGGCTACACTGAACTTTTTTGGGCTGTAGACCCAAAACACCTATCACCAGGAGCACGTTGCCACCAGTTACACACCTATGTTCCAACACCTTCTGACACCCCTATGTTCCGACACACCTTGTGATTTTTCCTATTCCTAACCCTACCCTAACCCTAGCATGTAAATTACGAGAGGGTTTTCGGAATATGAGGTTGTCGGAACGAAGGGGTGTCGGAATGTAGAGCAGTCACCGTTGCCACCTACTCATGGGGCTGAAACAGGGTTACCCCCTTGACAGTCCGTAAGGATGTAGGCATGGGTATCATCCACTAGGAGCCTGGCTGGTAGAGCAGAATGCATTACCTTCCCAACGTTTGATTGGATTTATCATTTGTGTACAATCACATTCTTGAAACTGTTATCTAAGAGAGAGTTTCTTGTTTGTGCTTCATGAAGGTGTTTGGTGAGATGGGAGTTGTTGGTCTGGACAAGGACCTGCGAGCAGCACTTCAGAAAGGACCAGGTTCCCCCTCCCCGGGTGCAGACAACTGGATGGGCTCAAGGGACAGCTTACAGACCCGTCAGCGTCCCAAGACCACCGGAGGCTTCAGCTCTCAGGACTTTCTCAATATCCCGCCGTCTCCCGGGATGGGGGCGAGACGGTTTGTATCGACCGGTTCTCTGCGCTCCGGAAGTAGACCAGGATCCGGGCGGAGTGGGGCTGGGTCCAGGATGAATGTTGGCAAGGGGCTCGGCCAGGAGTCCAAGGCGTAGACAGCGAAGAGTGCTATGGAGATTTTATTTTTAACAAGTTTCTAAATCTCATGATGAATATTCAACAATTTAGGGCACCAAATTTCTAACTTCTTACCGTACTTTTGGCATGAGACATTAAACCCATTTAGCTTGAGGGTTCACTTTCTTAATGCAGTAAGTCATTCATCGTCACCTGGGGTAAATACTATGCAGAAAAAAGCCCAAAATCTTGTCATTTTAGACTAAAATCTGTAAAAGCACATTTTGTTTGAAACTTCCTACATGATATCCATTTGTTGTAATTAGGTTTTTAATCATTTATTATTTTTTTTAAATTATGTTATTTGCATTTTGGTGCCTTACTCCTTCGATTAATCCTTTGATTAATTTCATTGGTCCCATAATCCTCCAAAGTTCTGTTTTGAAAGTTATTTAATGCATCATGATGACTGTCTTTTTTAAAGGTGAGTATTTTCAAAATTATTAGCTAGCTAATATCATTATTACAAAAAAAAATTAAGTATAGATTGTTTTATTGTGAAATAGTTTAGAATCTTTTGTACAGATTTATATTTTTTACAGAGTGAGAATTAGATGTAAATTTTGGAAAATGAAGAGAAATCAAGTATTTTAAATTTTATAAAGAGATGAATTCCGTCCACAAGTTTTTTCTCTACAATTTACGCAAAAACAATAAATTTCATTAAAATGTAATTTGGGTTTGAATGTAGATCAGTGGTTTGTTCTTTTGTAAAAATTGTGTCAATAATTTAATTTTAAGTAGTGTTTTTCCCGGGTTCTCTTCCCTCATTTCGCTTTTTCAGTAAATTCTTCGTTCTTTTTATGAGCTACATTTGTTTTTGTATGGAGATAATTTTGTGTTCTGTTATAATAATGTAGTGGTTTTATCAACCTCGTTCCCAGTGTTGTATGATCTCGCCGCGCAATGTTTTCCCAGAATGCCTTAGGCCTACTCGATCATAACCTGGAAGTGTGACTTTGAAATATCCAAATATAGGCCTATTGGATATTAATTAGTCCTGTGGTTGATCCATTCTGATGACATACGCAGAGCACTATCAAAAGAGGCATCAAGTCATATAGCAACTCATTCTTCTTTGATTGTGTGATATGTTTAGCTGTATGCAGTTTAGGGTGAATGGACCATGTAAAAACATGATTCATTTGACATGAAATCGCGTCAAAATACTTGCATGTTGACACGTGCGTGCCAAGCGACCGACACGCATTCGAAAGTTTTTAACAAGCGTCTGCGCAGAGCAGTCACTTTTGGTAAGCCAATCAGCGTTGATTTTTCAATGCTTTCCTTCCATGGGTTAGTGACGAGAGGTATCGATACGGCACGCTGCCCATGGTAGCGAGGTTGTGGTTTTGTACAAACACACCATATTTTATGCAGATCAATTTAGAGTTACGCTTTTTTAGATCATGTTGATGACAAACTTAGGCACTTTTCGAAAATACGGCTCGGGCTAAACTTGGGCTCCTTCAGTAATTTTGAAAAGGTACACTTTCAGTACTTTCAGTACGAGACCCTCAAAACCTGGAAAACCCCCAAAATTAGTTTAAACAAAAAAAGGAGTTTTCGTCCTTTCTGTTTTGCATACCTTAAAAAAACCTGTTTTATTGCATTTATGTATTTGTTAGTTTATTGTTGTTATTGTTTGTTTTGATTTAAGTACGCTGTAATTATAAGATACTTAGAATGTTTTGGATTTGGTTTTCGTCCTTTCTGTTTTGCATACTTAAAACATTGTTTTATTGCATTTATGTATTTGTTTATTGTTGTTATTGTTTGTTATTATTTACGTACACTGTAATTATAAGATACTTAGAATGTTTTGATTTTGTTTTCGTCCTTTCTGTTTTGCATACTTTAAAAGAAATTGTTTTAGGCCTATTGCATTTATGTATTTTTTATTGTTGTTATTGTTTGTTTTTATTTACGTACACTGTAATTATAAGATAATGTTTTGGTTTATAGCAATTTGTAGGTAGATAACTCCTCCGTATAGATGTGAATTGTAGATGTGCATAATTATGTTCACATAAATAAATTACACATTTTGAAAGTTTAAATCGTTCATCATTTTACTTTAACAAAAGCATCAAATTAAGTTGTTTTTTTTACAAGTATTGTTGATTTAAAAACTTAATGCGCATTTTTGTTTTGCATTTTTGTTTTCTTCTTCTTCAGGTACCTTTTGGGTGGCCAGTGCGTAAAGCACTCGCCTCTAACCACCGTGTCCCTGGTTCGATTCCTGGCGAACCATGCGAGTAGAATTGTGCGCTGGTTCGCTCCTATGCCATGAGGGTATTTTCTCCGTGCAGTCCGTGTTTTCTCCTTCCGGAAAAATAAAAAACTTTCGATCTCCGGCTGTTCACCGCCATTGGTCGATGTGGCCGGCTGCCAAAGGCGCCCTTCCAAGTCCTTGTGTGCCTGCGGCTCGACCACATTGTAGCCGCGACTTTCGCAATTCAGATTCTCAGCTGTAAGGATGATTAGTATTCCAAATTATTATTAACATTTGTTTTAAACTTTAAAAGGGTACCAACAACAGTAAACCTAGTATTGACGGACTAGTACTCGGACTCCCTCATGATCCTGTTCGTGACATGCCAAACCCACTTCACACGAACTTTACACGAACTGGCTCCAGCTATTCCCATACCAGAATCCCATAGAAAATGGCATGAGCTTTTGTCGCTTAGAGGATCTATGTATGCAAACAAGAATACTCTTTGGACTTGCTTTTCATACGATTTTTGTTGTACGAATTAGCTTAAAGGCACTGGACTCGTTTGGTTATTGTCAAAGACCAGTCTTCTCACTTGGTGTATCCCAACATATGCATAAAATAACAAGCCTGTGGAAATTTGGGCTCTAGGGGCCTATTGGTCATCGAAGTTGCAAGAAAATAATGAAAGAAAAAACACAATTGTTCCACAAATTTGTGTGCTTTAAGATGCCTGAAAAAGGCTTCAGGCCTAACGTCTTTTTCAGATTCAAATATTTTAGTGAGAAATTACCTCTTTCTCAAAAACTACGTTGCTTTAGAGAGTCGTTTCTCACAATGTTGTATAGGCCTACTATCAACATCTCTCCGTTGCTCATACCAAGTAACTTTTTATGCTAATATATATTTTGAGTAATTACCAACAACATTTGTCACTCTCACATTGCCTTAACGCGTGTTGAAAAGGAAACAAACCGCACACTTTAACGGGTCCCAATGTTCGATTACGTGCGAGGCTCAAGGTTTGAGCAACATTCCTGACAGAACACAAACAAACAAACTGATTTGATTTTATGTGCTTTATTTACCATTACAATTGTGCTGATAAATTACAATTGAACAATCTACATCAATACATTTCAATTTAAACACCGACGAATGAAATCGATACACCTTCTTTTGATACTGTTTTAACGATGAAGTGATAGAATGGATTGTTATACTACGAACATGATATTAAATTCTTGCTCAGGCAGAGCTCATTTGTGTACTTCGTAGGGCTCAATTTCATAGAGCTGCTGAAAGGGTCTGTATACGTTTGGTTTATAATGACTCTGAAAATGATTGGCAATAAAAACTTACTTGGTAAGAAGTACAGCAGCTTTGGATAGTAGGCCTATAATGCGTTTTGAGAAACTTTTCACTTAGAAGTACTGCGGTTATGGAAAAAGATATCACTTTTTATCCCCCAAAAAATAAATCTGAGAAGCGTTACTGCAGTAACGTTTCTCAGATTGTGTATTCCATTGCAGATTATTCTTCCTGCGTGGACATAACCACTCCAGATTTTCGGCAATATCTCAAAAACGCTACCACCTTTCGAAATGAAATTGTCACAGGTTAGTTTTATGGTATATATCTACAACTGTTCTTCGAAATGAAATTTTCACAGGCTAGTTTTATGGTATATCTACAACTGTTCTTCGAAATGAAATTTTCACAGGCTAGTTTTATGGTATTTATCTACAACTATAGGGCCTATAGGATTGAAACAAACAGAGGGTTCCAATTACCAAACGTATACAATCCCTCTAAGCACAATTTTTAGCTAAGCACAACAAAATTATGGTTGCCAGAATACTTACCAGCACAAATACCAAGTCACACGCACCGTCTTTGACTGGTATCCTGCTGATTTCTGTTAAGCAAATGTTGTTCAGCAAAATTGTCTGCTTAAGCAGCTCTATGAAACTGGGCTCTGGTGGTAGAAGTTATCAAACAAAAATCATCAAAGAAATCTACGTAAAACAAATTTTAAAAAAAAGGACAAAGAAAAAGGAAAAAAAGAAGATAAATTTAAATATCCCTGTCTTGAGCCAGGTGTCATGGAATTAAATATTTATTTGTTGTATCTAATATAAATAAATACAAGAATAACTGTTTCCAATGCAGTATTTTGATGTTCAACATTTTCTTTGTCAACATTGAATTCAAAGCTTCAAATACAACTAGGCTTACATACACAACAATCATATTGAATTAAAAAATTACAAAAGACCAGGATTTACTCTCGCAGTAATCAAAAAGCTGCAACTAAACACACGCACACATACACAATGTAACCATAGCATACGATAAAGATTTAAAAATCTCACAATTAGAAATTGAACACTGATTTTGATGAACTGTTCGTAGGTTTGTTTTACGGTGTACTTATTGAAAACTTGAGAATGAAAATTGTTTTTACTCTTCCAGCAAACAATGATGTCAGATCCTAACCGATTACCTTCTTAACATCGAACCGGGTATCGTTTTGTGATCAATTTGAGCATGCTGATATTGTATTGGACGAATCAAAAGCAAAATCAGCACAACGCTCTATAGAAACCCAAATCTGTAACCAAACCTTCTACAATAATATCATTTTAATCTAGCTAAGACAAGTGTCAGTTCTCATTTAAATAAATTTGTTTAACATTTTATAAAAAGGTTCGTTGTTATTGAATACCCTTGTTTTGATCCAGGTTTCATGAAATTAATTTTTTTATTTATTTTTTATTTTATCTATATAACATAAATAAGATGTTACAAGAATAACTGTTTCTGATGCAGTATTTTTATGTTCAACACTTTCTTTGTCGAAATTGAATTCAAAGCTTCAAATACAACTATAGGCTTATTTACACAACAATCATACTGAATTAACAAATTACAAAGGAACAGGATTTACTCTCGCAGTAATCAATAACCTGCAACTAAACAATTTTTATTTAAATGTAACCATAGCATACGATTTAAGGTATTTAAAAGAACTGATTTTCAATCAGAAATCTCAGTTACAATACAAAGCTTATGCTTGAGTGCCGATATCAGAGAAATATTTCCCTGTGAATTATTGTAAAAAGTCGATGAAATTTGTTTGAACTACAAAAGCGACGCTGCTTATTTAGCCATGCAGCAATCGAAAAGGGCACGATTTGAACGTCGATCAAATCGACAGGTTTATTTTATGAATGAGAAATATTTTCTTCCCGAAAAGAATGATGTATACTTCCCCTTTATACGAATACCATATCGACTTCGAACTGAAAATCGTTTAGTGATCAACTTGAGCATCTTGTTAAAAAAAAAAAGAACGCTGCTTATTTCGAATGTTTTATGTAGCAATCGAAAAGAGCTCAAATTGAAAGTCGATTAAATCCTTGACAAAACTAGAGGAATTATTTTTTTTGTTTTTCACCCCCAAAAATGACCACCGAGTTTGATGACGCTGGGGGCGTGCCGGTAGTAGAGTGGGGGGGGGGGTGGCACGGTAGTTACGAAGGAACTTAAACAACTCCTGTTTCCATGGTTTAGCTTCAACGAATGACGTGCGGTATGCCTTTTTCAAAGTTTTCATAAACCTCTCCACTTCACCATTAGCTTGGGGCCATCGTGGAGTAACTTTGCGATGTGTAAATCCGAGATACTTTGCGTAGTTTGCAAATTCATGGCTGTTAAAGGGAGGGCCGTTGTCTGTGCGTACAATATCTGGAGTGCCAAAACTTGCAAAGATACGATCAAGTCTTGGAATTACCTGCTGCGCAGATGTTGAGGGTACAATTTCAACTTCTGGAAAGCGTGTGTAGTAGTAAGTGTTCCCCAGTGGGAAGGTCTGCAAAGTCAATGCTGATTTCAGACCATGCTTTGGTCGGTAGGGGTGACATTTTCAGCGGCTCTGTGGTTTTTTCGACTATGTTTGCTTGGCATGGCAGACAATCACGAATTGCTGCTTCAGACATGCGATCAAGGGATGGGAACCAGACTTTTTCACGAAGAAGAGCTTTGGTTTTAGTTATACCTTGATGATCCTCATGGGCGATGTCGATAATGCGTTTGCGAAGTTGTTGTGGAATGATGATACGATGGTCACGCAAAAGCATTTCGCGATTTTGTGAGACAGTGAGCTCAGCACGTACATTGTGGAGGCTCGTTAGCTCAGCTTTGAGGGACTTATCCGGTGTACTGAGGACTTCATTCCAAGTGTTCGATTCAATGGCGTTCATGGAAAGTTGGATGGCCTGATCCTGCTTACTCGCTTCGATGATGTCCGCAGAGGTGACAGTTTTTGGAACTGAGTGTGAAGCAATGAAGTTGACATGTGCTTCGGCTAAGGTTTGCTCAAATGACAGCTGTTGTGCCAGTTGTTGGGGATGGCGGGACATATAGTCAGCAGGATTGCTTTTTCCTGGCTCATACTGAACTGTGTAGTCATACGCTTGGAGTTTGAGTATCCAACGCTCTAACCGTAGTGGAGGTTTCGAGTTGCTGCTGTTGAAGAGCGTGACTAGTGGTTTGTGATCGGTGATGACTTCAAAGGACGCACCATACAGGTATAAGTGAAAATGGATAACTGCCCATGTAATGGCTAACGCTTCGCGTTCTGTCTGAGAGTACCGTTGTTCAACGGGAGTGAGAGCTCGGCTTGCAAGGGCTACGACATTGGTGTTGTTTCGTGAATCCTGTTGTGTGAGGATTGCACCTAATCCGACTGGACTAGCATCCACAAGCAGTATAGATTTGCTGTTTGGGTTGAAGTAGGACACTGTGCAGCACTCTGTCATGCGTTTCTTAATCAGCATGAATGCATTCGTGTGTGTGTCATTCCATTCCCAGGGTGTATCAACTTTGGTCAGTTCACGAATGGGAGACGATATGGTGGCAAGGTCAGGAATGAAACGACCGCAGTAGTTTACCATACCCAGGAAACTACGTAGCTCAGAGACATTCTGAGGCTCTGGTACTGCTTGGATTGCCTTGATTTTGAGAGGATCTGGGGCAATGCCGTTGGCAGAGAACGAATGTCCGAAGTATTGAACCTGTGGGACGTTGAATTGGCACTTGTCACGGTTTAAAGTTAGATTGGCAGTGCGCAGACGGTGAAGGCAAGCATCAAGGCGTATGTTGTGCTCTTTCTGATTGCTGCCGAACACAAGAATATCATCACTGATGTTGATAACGCCTGGGAGGTCACGCAAAGTCTCTTGGATTTTGTGTTGGAAGAGTTCAGCAGCTGAGGATAGGCCAAAATTCAGGCGCTTGTATCGATACAACCCGGCATGGGTAGAAAACACTGTGTATTGACGGGATTCAGGTGCCAGTTCAATTTGATGATACCCTGAATTAAGGTCCAGTTTGCTGAAGACTGAGGCACCATTCAAAGCGATTATGATATCGTCGACTGTAGGTGTGATGTGGCGTTCCCGTTTGATTGCACGGTTGACATTACGCATGTCTACACACATTCGAATCTCCTCAGGTTTGTGCGGTTTTCGTACAACAGTTATTGGTGATACCCAAGGTGTGGGTGTGCCCTGGACTGGTTCAATGATGTCAAGCTTGAGCAACTTGTCAAGTTCTTGTTCAACAAGTTTGCGCATGTGAAACGGTATTCGACGATGAGGTAGGGCTGTTGGGGAGATGGAAGGATCAACATGGAGCTTACACTGAAATGATGCTAACTTACCAATGCCTTGAAAACGATCAGCAAAGTAGCGAAGAAATCTGGTGTGGCTGTGGGTGTACCAGATTGTAGATTGTATGCAATGTTCACAAGTCCCAAAGCGGATGCAGTAGCAAAGTTGAGGAGTGTGTCAGCTGAACGTGTTGTGACAAACACAGGTGTCGTGACAGACGATGATTTGTAGCTGATACAAGCTGTGAAGGAACCAATGACTTCGATCGGGGTGGTGCTACCATATGCGTAGATTGGAATTGTTCGCGACTGCAACTGGGGACGGGGTTGCATCTTATTTACAACATTGAGACTCATCAACAAGACAGATGCTCCTGTGTCAATGATGGCTTGAACAGGATTGTTGTTAATACTCACAGTTACCAAAGGTTTGGTCATTGTTGGCGAGTGTAGGTGGAAGACATAGTCAGCATTCACAACTGACGGTACGGTTGGCGCTGGTTCACTGTCGTGAGAGCTC
Organism: Plazaster borealis; assembly: GCA_021014325.1. NCBI lineage: Eukaryota > Metazoa > Echinodermata > Asteroidea > Forcipulatida > Labidiasteridae > Plazaster > Plazaster borealis. The sequence goes on along the minus strand of CM037455.1, from coordinate 15,201,767 downwards.
ATGTGGACTTCGTTGACGCTTGGACGGTGCTGGGGTTTCGGGGTGCTCAGGCAATGCTTTGCAAAGTGATTAAGTTTACCACATGAATGACAAGTGACACCTTTCGCAGGACAGCCTCTTTCCTTTGGATGGGGGTACCGACCACCGCAGTTGCGACATCTACCGCGAGAATTATTGAAACTATGCGGTGACTGTTGATATTGTGTTGGGCTGGTGTACAAGCGTTTGCTGTTGCTGCGTGGCTGGTGTTCAACTGACGTAGAGGGAGACTGTGTAGTGTGCTGTGCCTTGACTTCAACTCTGGTTACAGTTGTGGATTGTTCAATTTCTGCAGCATTACTATCAGCTAGTTCATATGTGCGAGCTGTTTTAAGTAGTTTGGCAAGGGTGAGAGAAGATTCACGTAACGGCGAAGTTTGGTTGATGTGCAAGTCTGAATAATTTGAGATTTAACTTCTCCATCCTTGTCTGCAAATTCACAGTGAGTGGCAAGACGCTGTAGTCGCACATGAAAGCGAGTAACATTCTCTGATGGTTCCTGGTGACTCTGACGAAATGTGAAACGCTCGAATTCAACACTCTTGCGGGGATTGAAATGGTCGTTGAGGGCCTTTTTTGCGCTTTTATAATCCGACCCAGTATTAACTAAAGTTTCAAAAATATCACTCACTTCTTCTCCTGAGTAATGAAGCAAAAGTGCCCGTTTCTGCTGTTCATTGTTGATGTTGAATCCGACGAAAATTGTCTCTATTCTTTTGACATACTTCTCCCAGCGAGTGCCAACGTTGGTAGGTTCACTGCTTACATGGAACGACGGGAAAGATGGCGGAGTCAGCGATGACGACATGTCAAACGAGGGGTGACGAAAAGTGATCCAAAACTAGGAAAACACAATGTTGTAATTCACCGTACACCGGGAATTATGATATTATGATGCAGTAGACGATAATGATGATGTTGTGGGGTATAAAAATCCCGCTTCGTCGCCAAAATGTAATATTGAGGTGCTTTTATAACAGAGAAAGAACTGACTCGTACACACGATGCATGTGTGGTTCACCAACATGTTGTCAACAATCCAGGTCCGCGCGCATGCGCGATGCACACAATAGTATATGTATGGAGTGCCTAATGTAACAATACTAAAAGTATCATAATTCTAACCAAGTAAGATCTGATCGGACAACTACACAGTAAGAAGCAGTGGAGAGTTCCATAAAAACACAAAACAGGTAACGAAACTGTCTCGAATTATTCCAACGAAGTAATTGTAAACTGATATGGGACAAAGATGTGTTGTTTCAACACGCAAGACGCAGAATGGTTCACGAGAGTGTTCTTGTTATCCAAATGGATTGAGTTTGTGACAAAACACGAAATGCTTAGACACAAACATTGTTTGACCTTATCGTTGTGAGTTTTATTGGACCAAGTTCTTCTGTTTGCTGTTGAGAGGTACATGTTTGTTTTCATTCCCAACTTTCTCCAAAATGTAAAACTCGTATAGATAATTTACAATTATGTAACAACAAACAAAGCAGTTTAAACCATTTGACTCCCAATTTTGTTACTCTTGAAAATATTTATGAACAATTTAATAAAAATCCTAGAAACACCCAGGCGCTCAACACTATTGTTTCTAAACAATTATACGTATTTTTTCCAGCTGTGTTCAAAGTTGCAACATGGTATTACGTAGACATCTTAGTTTAAATCAACAAAGCAAAATTAACGGTCTTTCTATTTGACACAAGTAACCAATCATTGTTTCTTTATGGCACGCCAAAGCGGAATTTATTCAACACGGCACGGAATCTGCGTCAACATAAACAATATATCACAACATAACATTACTGTTCAACATTTAACCAAATTAGTGGCAACAAATTTAAACTGTGTCAACATGATGGAAAACATGGTTCAACATTACAAAATATCCTTCAACCATCCCGCATAAAATATGGGTCAACATTGTTACAAAATATCCTTCAACCCACATAAAATATATATCAACATTGTTACAAAATATCCTTCAACCCGCAAAAAATATGGTTCAACATTGTTACAAAATATCCTTCAACCCACATAAAATATCTATCAACATTGTTACAAAATATCCTTCAACCCGCAAAAAAATGGGTCAACATTGTTACAAAATATCCTTTAACCCGCATCATAAAACATTATATCAACATTATTTTTTAAAATACCTGTCAACAGTTTATAAAAATACCTGTCAACATTTCAAAAAAATTTGTCAACATTGTTGTAACAAAATGTGTCAACATTTTGGAATAAATATGTTAACATCCCCTTGAAAATAGATTTCAACATTGTGGAATCACGGACCAACGAGTTTAATAGTTGGATCACCTGATATATCAGGTGATCATAGTTTGACGTTGCAGCAGCTTTAGTCTGGTTCCAAAAATTCCCTTAAGTCGACTCCAAAATCTTCGTTTCGTCGACCGTATTCAGAAACGTCAGGTCTGGTATCCAGACTACAGCTGCTTGTACGATTGTGCTTGCTCGCACGTGACACTTACCGCAAAATAAACACCGCCTTGTTCAACTTCAAATGGAAGACAGTGGACCTATTTCTGATTTTTGGCTGGCACTGGTACGATTCGTGGCTGAAGCTAATCCACAGACAACAACAAACGATATAAACGTTGCTGAACAGTATTTTCGTCAGGTTAACGAACACGCACAAACGGTTTCAGTTATGATGACGCGTGCAATTGAAGTCGCCTACGAAGACCCTCGGCCTCGCGAAGTAAGGGAATTTGCATCGCTTGTTTGTGCAGTGCTTGCCCATGTTCTAGCATTAAGACAACGTCAGCTTTTGGCTGGTCATTACATGCATCCTGTTCATGCCAGGCCAACAAAATTTCTGAGGATCCAACAAGCATTCCTCGGTCGTCTGTTCCTAACAACATTGAACAGCGACAACCCGGACGCCCTCCGACCACACCGATTAGGCTACTTGTCTTTTCCTTTTCCAAACAAACCCCCCACCCCCCTGTCGCCGGATTTGGTTTCAAATTTCCCGCTCCAGAACTATTTCGGCCTTAGTACCTTCTGGATAGTGTCTGTCTCCCTCTTCCTCGCACTTTCCATCTTATCCAAACCCCACCCCTACCAACACCTGTTCTACCTTGCCCCCCTCCCTAATAAGAACTTTATACAATATATACATATTTACGCCTCATACGCTTTTTTAAGCCTTGGATTAAAATACATGTCTCTCCATGTAATGGGGAATAATTATATAATAATTAACCTCTAGCTTTTTGAACGTGTTGAGTGCGTCCCGGTTTCACCATTTACTGTGCTTGTCCCCCCCCCCCCCCAAAAAAACCCAAAAAAACATTCATATGATGCACATATGTTTTCTTCCATCAAAACCGTTTTTTTGTGCGGTCATAATGTTCTCATCTCTGGGTCTGTTTACACAGGGCTACATGTATGATTTCACTTTTCCCTTTACACACGTACGAGGTTCCTCACCTCTTGTGGGGCTCCGGTAGTGGAGCTGGACCTGCTTAGTTCCTGTAAAAGTCCTTCAAAGTCATCCTCGGAGTTTGATGGCCTTGCCCTTGGGCTTTCACGATCACGGTTCATATTATTTTAGGCAAATTTTCCGCACCAAGCCACCAATTTATCTGCCCTGAATTAGCTCAAATTACAATGAATTTGTTTCGAACCTCACAGTAACACTACAGGAAGGATGTACATCCAGAAAACATACAGGGGGAAACTGACAGATGGCGTTAACACACGTGGGTGGATGGTTGCATAGTACCTAGTACCCACTTCTTTTATTCAGTACAGTCTCTGTATTTTGTAACAATGTTGACCCATATTTTATGCGGGTTGGTTGAAGGATATTTTGTAATGTTGAACCATGGTTTCCATCATGTTGACACAATTTAAAATTTGTTGCCACTAATTTGGTTAAATGTTGAACAGTAATGTTATGTTGTGATATATTTTTTATGTTGACGCAGATTCCGTGCAGTGTTGAATAAATTCCGCTTTGGCGTGCCATATTTCTTAGTCTGCCAAAACATGAACTATGGATCAGAATCATTATAGGCGTTTAATACGTGGATCGAAATCATTAATACATGGCACGGTGAAACTCAATTCAACTGGTGGGCTGTTGTTGGTTAGGAAACTAACAAACCAGCCGGGCTGAGGTGGAGATGTGACATCAGAGGTCAGGGTAGAATCTTTCATCCCTTCGTCTGCCACCTCGAAGCGACCGTTATCGTATGTGATCATGACTGGTACTCCGGTGTAGTTTACGCCCCTTTTTGACTGACCGATACCCCACGATTGAGAGGAGGATTCCCGTTTGTAGGTGTAAACAGAGTCAGGGTACAGAACTGCATCCAAGTAATTAAGAGGAATACAATGTCATGAACAATGTCATCATTCATCAATATTGTGCAATGCATATCAAAAGAAAATGTTTAAAGTGCGTGAATTCATCCTTCTAAGCCTTCCAGTTAATATATGTAACATCTCATAATAACGTTTATAAAAACGTTTTTAATTTTTGCATATTAAAAATAAAAATAAAAATCGATTTCACGGGTGCCGCATTTCTTCGATTTGATTTTAAGAACATATTAAAATATTAATGAGTTAAATCATTAACATTTTGAAAGTGAAATAATTCATCAAACTTGAAGTTGATAAACATTCCATTGCAAACACTTAGCTGTTTGTCATATACACTCTATGGGCATTCCTTTATTCGTCAACATTAGTGACTGTTCAAGTCCCTACATTGTGTGGACCTTCTTTGTTCTCAGGTCCACACCTAAAAAAGAAAAAGGAAGAAAAAAACCTTACTAACCACACGGCTGAACTTCTGGTTTCATTTAAGCACTATGTTGAAGAATTATTTGATCAACACATGCTTTTTTTGACACGATTTATAAACGACTGATGGAGCATGACAAGAGCGTAATTGTTATGTTTTTGTCAGCCCAAAACGTAAAGAGAATTTGTCTGCTATCCTGGGTCAGATTTGACACTTTATCATCCAGGTCGCATGGAATTCTGACCCATTTCTGGGTCAGTGCGACTTGGAAACCGTGTCAAACGGACACAGAATCTGAGTCAAATCCCCATTGTTTTTACCAGTTTCCGGGTAGTACCCCTAAGCTTAGACTCAAAATCGCGGTCAATTCTGACCCGGGAGTTTTTAGAGTGTCACCTTTGGGACTTGTATTGCATAGTAGTGGACTGGAAATTAACCTACTTTGTTTTTTAAATATCTAGCCCTCCATTGTATTTTACAAGCTGGTTCCCCAGATGTACTACTTTTATCTAGGCGTGGTTCCCCTGTTAAGCTCCCTGACTCTGTAACAACTTTTATTAGTTTATGTTGCAAGACGCACCAATCTATTCTTTTATCTTGCACTGCCCACATGTGCTAGTAGGTTAATGAGCAGGTTTTTTTCTTCTTGTAAATACCCACACTTCAATAAGGACATCAAGTTGCTGTTTCTCTGTGTTACTCAAATATCTCTTCTGATTGCGCTTACAGAGTACTGAATTCGCTAATATTGCTGAGTTGGTTTTTCTTCTTTTTTCCTTTTTAAACTTTTATTTTAGTAATTTAGAATGTTTTGGGGATTTTTGAACCTTGATTTTTATCTTTGGTTAATTCTTTTTCTGGATTTTTTTTGTTTTTTAAGTATTCGAAGCAGTATAAATCTAATGTATTTCTCCTAGATGTCTCCAACTCCTCACTTAGATGTGTGGTCCTCATTGCATCCCGCTGATTGTATTGTTGTTATTTATTGTTTTAAGTGATCCATTTTTCAGGGTTACACATACATTACACCCTTTAACCCGACTTGAAAGGGAGAAAGGATAGGATACAATAGTTCTAAGATGCAAATGTGTCTCTTCACTCAACAGTGGCTATCAAGTATCAAATGACGGTAATTGTTTGAATTGTTTTGTATTTGTTTTTTTGGTTGACCTTTGAGATTGTAAACCGTGTTTATACTTACGAACTCGGTACAACGCTTCATCAATACCAGTAGCATTGGGGGAAAAGTACATCCATACTTGAGCCTCGTTGACGACTGTGAACTCTAGTCGCATTGGTGACGTCATCGGCAGCTGAAGCTCCATTAAATTAGACCAAGAACACGTATTTTGAGCGCAGAGTGAAGTTTCTAAAAATTATAAGGAAATTAAAGGCACGATAATCGGGAAATCCGAACAAAATACATCGTTGTGTGGAAAGTTCAGAATATTGATTTGTCCCCATCGTCTCATTTTCATTTGATATACCATCCAACCAACCAGTGAACTTTCATCTAAGTCGGTCTGATTGTAGAGTAAACAACGCGTACGTCCACATCGGGATTACCTCGGCTGATTGGGGTGTCTCCGATTGCTATTGTTGTGATTCTTTCAGCAATTTAGAATATTTCTCTGGAGAAATGTGTGTTTATGTGAAATTTACAAGCAGTTAGTTTTCAATTTTAATTTATAATATGTTTTTCTTTTGACAGTAATGTTTTTAATATTGTGCTTTGCATTTAACGTACCGGGAGTTTAAATAAAACATCAGTTGGTTTAAATGTTTAGGTAAAAGTGCGGGTCATAATGGATAAGTAGAAGGGTCCGTCTGTATGTGACAAGCTCATTTCCGGGTCAGTATGACCCATTTTAGGGTCAAAATATACATAAACATAGCGTGCTCAAGATAATTAAAAATAAGCTCGAGAAATATGATTAAGAAATATCCATGTTCTGAATTCTGAGCTAATCTTCAACAGGTTAGCATTGCAACTGCTGTTCATTCTTGATTACTTAACAACATTTAGAGGCATTTTCCTGTAAATTTCAATTAATGCAGGAAACTGTATTTCTTCTTAATCCTAACACATCATGCTTGGCCTATGCTCAATTCGTGTCATTGGATGTCGAATAAATTTCCAAAAAGAAAAAAGAAAGAAGAAAAAGTTCAGTAAACAGATTGAAGCAACCATCACCTGCTTTAATCGAGCTCATTGGTAACAGTTTTGTTTCATTAAACAATGAGTGCCTGCTTTCGAGTTCAGTCAATCGTTGTAAACAGTCTTTCTCTTTTAGCTATATTCACACGTATGTGCGGCCCCTAAATGTAGCCCGAGCCCTTAATGTCGCCCGGACCTAAATGTAGCCCCAAACCTGTACCTAAATGTCGCCCCGACCTAGCTCATCATTGTAATGATAGCTACAATGAATGTTAAGGCGAGTTGTTTGACTCGTTTCAAACAAAAACATGTAAAACTAGACTTACATTTTTGTTAAACAAAAACAAGGTGTTCGGCATGACGCTCAAATTTTGGATGTGGAACACATCCCATCCCAACTTTTTTGTATTAACGTCTCGGTGCTGTGGACCCGTGATATGGCCATATTCCTGCACGCATTGCATTGTGCACTGCGCCGTGGTTGATCAGTGGTGGTATGGCTATTTTCCTGTACCTATTATTGCATTGTGCACTGAGCACTGCGCCGTGGTTGATCCGGGATATGGGTATATTCCTGTACCCATTGCATTGTGCAACACTGAGCATGCAATGCGTCGTGGTTGATCCGGGATATGGCTATTTTCCTGTACCTATATTGCAATGTGCACTGAGCACTGAGCACTGCGCCGTGGTTGATCCGGGATATGGCCATATTCCTGTGCACAGTGTATGGGGACTCCGCGTCTAAGAATATGGACCATTAGAACATTGTGCAGGTACGGGATGGGAGTGCGGCTCGGAGAAATTGTTCATGACAATTCATAAAATGTTCATAAAATGTTCATAATTTTTTTTACTCGCACGGCATTTCTTCATCGCACGTCAGAAACGCCGTGCGAGTAAAAACAAATGATGACGTCATGAACAAGTTTTTCGAGCTGCACTCCCATCCCGTACATGCACCGTTTTCTAATGGTCCCAATATGCCCATGTAGCGGGTTCAACTTGCTCAATAGGCTGTGTACTAAATAGCCACATCGGAAATCACCCATATCCTGGGACAACACGGCAATTTTATGGAGGGTTTCTAGCGATATTTTGGAAATATGACTAAATAGAGATGTGGGTTGTTTTTTGGGGGTGGGAATGAAAAGCGAAAAGTTGTTTTTGAGGCTTTTTAGGTTCCTAACATCTTTTTTACGAACTTAAAAAAATAAAATAATAATTAACGGAAGTAAAGGTCATAGGGGGTCACACTTTGTGTACGATTTAAAAAAATTCCCAGGGTCTTTCACATGGTCCAAATATCTTGTGTGTAGCAATTATGGTTCTCCAGATATAATTATTCTAAATATTAAGCATTGATTTAATGTTATGACGTCATCGATGACGTCATCATCTCGAAAACCTTTGCGGTTTCATCGACGTACTAGGTACATGGTTAGCTTAAAGTCCCAACCTTTTTTGGTTCACGAGGTATGATTTTTGCACACACAGTAAATGTAAATAACCTGAACGGTGGTCAGCATCAATTCAAATCCGACAGAATAGAAATCGTACCATGACCAAATTAATAATCTTTTTGTGTAAGTTTAAACCAAAAAAAACTTGGCAAGTTTACGCATGAAACATATCAACATAATTAAGACGGAATTACTACATATACCGGAAAGAGTCATGAAACCGCAGCATCCAGAGTGTTTAAAGTGTTGTTGTTTTTTTTGGGGGGGGTGGGGGTAGGGGGTTCGGTAGCGGTGTCGAACAATGGAAACAACGCAATCGGCTTGTTCCTCAGTAAAAGTTTGAAGTTAATATTACCTCCATGCTAGACTGAACATCCACAGACTTCCAACGACGAATATCAAGTAATAGGTTCATGTTTGTGGCTAAAAACAAATAATTATAAGAACGCAAACTTTTACAGCCCGATCCCCCACCCAATTTTTTTTTAAATAATAATAATACAAAATAAATAAAATAAAATCACACTTTTACTTTAGCTACAACTTTGCGTCTAAATTGGTCGGGGCGACATTTAGGTACATGTTTGGGGCTACATTTAGGTCGGGGCGACATTTAGGTACATGTTTGGGGCTACATTTAGGTCGGGGCGACATTTAGGTACAGGTTTGGGGCTACATTTAGGTCGGGGCAACATTTAGGTACAAGTTTGGGGCTACATTTAAGTCCGGGCGACCTTTAGGTACAGATTTGGGGCTACATTTAGGTCGGGCGACATTTAGGTACATGTTTGGGGCTACATTTAGGTCGGGGCGACATTTAGGTACAGGTTTGGGGCTACATTTAGGTCGGGGCGACATTTAGGTACAGGTTTGGGGCTACATTTAGGTCCGGGCGACATTTAGGTACCGGTTTTGGGGCTACACCGCCACCGCCACCACCCTCGCCATCTAAAACGCCAAAGTCATCATCGTCGTCGTCGTCAATGCCATTGGCATTGTCGTCATCACTGTTATTGTTATTGTCGTTGTTACTATTGTTATATAACAATGAATTCTCTAATTCAATTTTCTTGTATAAGATATAACCATAAAGAAAAGAAAACAATAATACAATAAAATATAATCTTTCGTCACATTTCATGTTTTTACCTTCAGTTTGTAATTCTTCATCTCCGTAGTGACGACACCCAGCGGATAGCTGTATATCCGGTCCTTTTTTGGAGTTGTTGGCTGTTTTAAGATGACAGACCGTGTCATTGCAGTAGTTGAACGACTTGCAGGAATCATCTTGCAGACAGTGTACTGCACATACCACATCTGAACTTGCTTTTCTCACCCGGTAGATTGTATCTTTGAGTGCGTGGTCTTGCTTTGGGCTCGGATAGAATAAAAGTGTGTTTCCTTGACGTATTTGGTAGTCACGTGATGCAGGTTGACACGCTCCATTTACAAAATCAGAAGAAACAACCATCAGGAATATTTGTGTTAACAGAGAAAGAGTGCTCGCGATGACAGTCATAATGCAGTTGCAACCTTAATCTGCAAAAGATACAAAACAAACTTTCTTAAATTAAAAAGTCTACGTGAACATCATTCAATATCTGCAATCTCACGCCTCGCATCTTTCGTTATCGAATCTCGCATCTCCCATCTCGCATCTCGCATTAAATGTTAACAGGTAATTTAATATTGTGGCGGCTACATGTACACATGTCAACATCAATTCTTGGGAATTATAACAACAATTTGTTTGTAATGTTCTTCTCTTCAAGTACTTCACTGAGTTATCATGATCACAATTCTCTTCATTGTTTTTCTAGTCAAAACCGCAAGATTAAAGTACAATACAATCATAAAGTTTATAGTATAACTAAAGTATCGTTAAACGCTGTAGCTAATTATCACGAAATAGAAATTACTCAAACATGTAAACCGTAAGAGACTTCTTTAAATAAGTCGCCAAAAACACCTTTTTTCTAATAATTCAAACACCTAAACTTTACTGGAAATGGAACTATAGTAAGTGAAGATGTCTTTAACTGTGTTTAAAATCTGAAGTAGTTAGATGGAAAATCGACAATTTTAGATAGAGAAAAAAGGGGCTAGGAATCTTAAAGTTTAACAATGTAGCATCATTTTTGTGTGAACAAAACTTGGTTTAAAAACACTCGATGATGCTATCGGACTGTAGTCCACTGTCCGGTTTTAATTAAATAATCAGTACTCCGCCATTATTATTTTTTGTTTTAAATCTAAAAACAACACAACAAATCCATCAATGACCAGCTCTCCCGGAATTCCCATAGGAATTGCACAGCAGTTACTTGACCTTGGGGTCAATAGCCACTACTGGGTGAAATGAACCAAATGGTTTTCAGATGGGTGTTTCTGTATACCTGTACAGTGGTTGTTTATTTGGATGAATTGAGTGGGGTCCATATCTAATGGTTTGGGCCATTTGAAAGTGGTTGGGTTCTCCACAAAAATTAATAACACGCAAAATACAAACGGACTGTAGCCTACTGACCGATGGCCTCACCGTGTGATTTGTTTTTGATGATGTCACGCAGGGTTAAAATAGCACCCTTAAGACGCAAACAATCCAAGCTAGAAAAAAACATCATCCTCAATAAATGTCACAAGCGTTGTAAGCTACAAGACAGAATAAATATTAGAACTATTCGACATGTGATCCTGGAGAAATGATTTGTTTTAAGTAATAAGCTTTGAATTACCGTAACTTGACACCTGATGACGTCACGATGAAAAACTTTTTTTTTCATACTAAGAAATCGATAGGGCATTATATGGTATGTAACTTATCCCCACCCATTTCCTTTTAACGAAAATCTCCACCTCCATAATTTCATCTACTGTTCATGCACAAATCCAACGAGCTAATTTAAATTTCCTTAAAATCCATCGGGAGCCAGAAATTAGAAAAAGAAGAAAGTTTGTAATATCTATTGAAATACGAGAAGCAATATATATTAGTAAAATAACAGTAATCTTAATCTTTGGTATGAGAAACAAAATTGAAAATAGTCACTCGCCTCGAACCCGGGCCTCTGTGGTTCCCAGTCAATGGCAATACCCATTGCGCCAAGCCGGATATTCGCGAAACATATAAATGTTTAATTACTTTGCTTTTGCGGCAAAGAGACTTCGAATATCATTGAGTTATAACATTGAGGTAGAATTGGCATCAAATTATTTCGGGTGGATTATTTAAATTTAGGTCCGTATGATTTTGTATTAAAAACGTATTGTAACTTGAAAACTGCGTGATTCACAAATATTGTCTCTTTGCATTGCATTTAACGTCTCTACAAAGAAAAGTGGGAACAAAATCATTGTTTCAGGTTGATGATTGATTTGGTCACCGGGTATATGCTATTGTAACATTTTTTGTACTGTCTTTTTAATACCGAGTATGTTCTTTTTTGCTTAAATAGTACCGGTACATAATTATATGGGATATGAGATTATTGTTAATTTTGGCTCTTGACCGCTAAATCTAACACTGACCCAATTTAGCCACGGAAAGGGTAATTTCTCTTTTCTACAACTTTCCCCAATTAGGTCCAATTCTTGCCCTATTGCAACACTGTTAGATACTATCTAGTACTGAGATACTCTCCAAAAAATAGAGTGTATTATTCAAAATTGGTGTGTGCACGGTACCATGACTTACCTTTAAGAGCAGCTGAGCCAAAAAGCATCGACAGCACAGGAGTTGTTTGAGGCCGGTTTCAATTATTTTGAGCAAATTGTTCTCTAACAAGGGGAACCGTTGTAATTTTGTTCAGCCAAGCGTATTATTGCGGGGGTGTGAGAGCGGATTTTTTTTTGTTTTTAATTACGTATTTTTGACGATAGCTTCAAGGTTGGGCTCTGTTTTTACCGATTTCTTGAATAGTAGGGGATGGTTGAAACGTGACTTTACAGGCGGTTGTGTTGCCTTGGTATCACGCGTTGAAATTTTATGACAAGAGCCTATATTATTATTTTGAAAAGGTGCGTGTGCGTACGTGACTTTCAGAAGCATCTATTGTTCTTTCAAATACCATAATTAAATAAGCAGAAACGATGGATGCAGACATTTGAAAATGCTTGAGTTCACATCATACCATTACCAACCCGCCCTTCTATTCTAGGCTTACCTGTATTGATTTCGACGACTCGATTTCCACGTAGTCGAGGGCGTTTAGTTTTGGAAGGAATTTACAGGAGCGCAAAGACTGGCTTGCATCAGACTACTTGTGGACAAGTCGTTAAATGTTTGTCGCGTTGATAGCGTTCGGACTCTCTCCGCGATTCTCGCGACACGGGCGATGTTCTCGCAAGACTGCTGGCCCCCGCGAGACCACTGCTCTCGCGACTACGGTCTCTTTTAACTATTTGTGAAACCCGACAGTCTGACCAGAGAAATGTTAAAAAATTGGACTGTTATTAAGATTCTGCGTCATTTTGATCCATTTCTAGGTAATTTTGACATAGATTCCTGATCATACTGACCCAGAAATGGGTCAGGCCCCACGGGACCCGGATCCAGATTATTCTCAACCAGAAGTTTTTTAGAGTGTAACATGGGCGTAGACATAATCTGCCGAACTAATTCTGACCGACATGAAGGAGACAGTAACTGACAATTTCACCAGTAGAGTAGATGTCATAACTACCGACTGATCAGCAGTGATTCAGGTTCTCATTTCTGTCAAGACTCGATGAAAACGCGATCCTTGAAGAAACGATCGAAAAAGGCGCTTTGCATCTGATTCAATCCAATATGTTGGGTACCTTTTTGAGTCCCACGTGTATTGCTTTATAAAGCGTGAACGAAACGAACTCGCGCCTTTTAACGGGTCCCAATGATCGAATACGCGCGAGACTTATTGGGTTGCTTCATGCAGATGCAATGGTACCACTCATCTCATGATCAGGGTTGTGCAACATTCCTGACAAAACACAAATAAACAAACTGATTTAACTTGAAGTGCTTTATTAATTATTACAATTGTGCAAGTACATTAGAATATAACAATTTACTTGAATTAATAGCTTTTTATTTACACCGATGAATGAAAAAAATACACCTTTGTTTGATTTATTATGATTTGCATAAAAAATACTGGGGAAAAAAGAAGTGATAGAATGGTTTGTTATATAACGAACATGATATTCAATTTTTTGCTCAGGCAGAGTTCAGTGTATACCCTGGGCCCAATTTCATAGATTAAGCACAAATTGTAGCTTAGCACAAACAAATTATGCTCACCAGAATAAGGTTACCAGCACAAATACCATGTCACACGCAGCATCTTTGACTGGTATCCTGCTAATAGTGTTTAGCAAATGTTGTTAAGCAAAATTGTCTGCTTTTGCAGCTCATGAAACTGGGCTCTGGTGGTCGACGTTATCAGAAAAAAATAATCAAAGAAATCAATGTTACAAAAAATATATTTTAAAAAAAAGGGAAAAAAAGAACAACAAGAAGATAGATTTTCTATATCCCTTTTTTGAGCTAGGTGTCATGAAATTAAATATATATATATTTGTGCATCTATTTGTGCATCTAATATAAATAAGATATTACTAGAATAACTGTTTCTAATGCAGTATTTTTATGTTCAACACTTTCTTTGTCAAAATCGAATTCAAAGCTTCAAATACATCTAGGCTTTATAAACAATAATAATATTTAACTAACAAATTACAAAAGTACAATTTTTTTTCATTTTAAATAATAATAATAATAATAATAATAATAATTTATTTTTGATATAGCGTCTTACATAATAAAACAATCTCAAAACGCTGAACAGTATTTTACATTATAAACATAAAGCTAAAAAGAGTAAGCAAAATACAGCACTGAATTGTTCACTGTTTTGGGGTAATATATAGCAACTTTGAAGCTTTTTCAAAATGTTAAAATTATGCTGTTTTTCCCCATAACACATTTAGGAACAAAGTAAGAAATTGGTTCACTTTTTAAGATATTTTGAACAGTCTTTTGATATAAACCTTTTTATTAGCAAAACAATTTGCCACATTCTGTACTATTATTTCATGATACCCTTTGTTGCTCAAACCCAGCCGACGAAGGGGGGGGGGATATTATTCAAATATTGACTGCTTCGAGTGCTATGGTTAAAACTACGACGCTCGAGGTGTGATCCTCGGTGTTGTATTTTCCCGAGGCGAAGCCGATGGCAAAAAAACACCTCTTGGAGTCATCGAGGGAGTCGCAGTTATAACCATAACACGAGTAAAATCAGTCATTATTTGTTTTTTATAACTTCACCAACAAATCTCACGTTTGGATTTGTGCATAGACGTCAGGGTACCAATAAGCTGCGGTTGCTATGGGTATAGTACATTGGTTGCTATGGGGTAGTACTTTGGTTGCAACGGGCAAAATACTTTGTAAGCTGCGTGTATAGCGCGTCGCGTTCGCGCGGTTTCTAGTAAAAAATAAGACATAAATTATCATGTGACGCACTCCAAACAAGAGGCAGAATGTTTGTAAGGGGTGTTATAAATGTTGTTATCCGTTGTTGCTCAAACCCAGCCGGCGAAGAGGAGGGGATAGATTTTGTATCCTCTGTTCTCTAAATAATCGTTTTCTTGTAAAATGTTGTCCGTGTTTATATAAACACGATAAAATGTGCGTCATATTGCTATCAAATAACTGGAATTTATACATTTAAAAAAAAAAAAAAAATTGATTCGTAAAATCTGCGCATGTTTTTCACAATTTGCGGGAGAAAGTGTTAAACGAAAACTTGATGCTTTAAAATCCTGTTTCTATAGTAACTTTTGGACGATAATGATAATGTTAAGCTGTAAACTTGAACAATAACCAAACATGAAAAAGCAGCTAAACATGAACCTGTTAAAAGCACAGGACTTACGCAGTAATCAAAACGCTGAAACTAAACATTATTTTGTTGTTGAATGTTACGATTTGAACGTCGGTAAAATCCCTCAAATCCCTCACAAAGCTACATGAATATTGACTGATTTTGATGAACTCTTGACAGGTTTGTTTTATTAAGTGTTTATTGAAAACTTAAGAATGAGAATTAATTTCTTCCCGAAAACAAAGATGTACTTTTCCTTAACAAATACCTTCTCGGCTTCGAACTTGATATTGTTTAGTGATCAAATTGAGCATCCTGGGTTTTTTCAAAAAAGAAAAGAAACAAAAAGATGCTGTTTATTTCGAATGTTTATGTCGCAATCAAACAGAGCTCATTTTGAACGTCGATGAAATTCTTGACAAAACTAGAAGAATTATTTATTGTTTTTCACTAACAAAATCAACAGTGATTTTGATGAAACGTTCACAGGTTTGTTTTACGGTGTGTTCATTGAAAACTTGCAAATGAGAATTAATTGTAGGCTACATTCCCTCAACGAATACCTTCTCAACTTCGAACCGGGAATCGTTTAGTGATCAACTTAAGCATGCTGGTATTCTATTGTACGATTCAAAAGCAGAATCAGTATGACACTCTAGTAGAAACCCAAATAAGTAAGCAAACTTTCTACAATAATAACATTTTAATCTAGCTAAGAAAAGTGTTGGTTCTCATTTAAATAAATTTGTTCAACATTGAAAAAACAGTGTCATAACCAGTAAGAGCTGATTGGACAACTATACACAGTATGAATCAGCAGTGGAGCGTTCTCTACAAACACAAATAGGTAACGAAACTGTCTCGAATTATTCTAACGAAGGAATTGTAGACTGATATGGGACAAAGATGTGCTGCTTCAACACTCAAGACGCAGAATGGTTCACGAGAGTGTTCTTGTTATCCAAGTTTGTGACAAAACACGAAATGCTTGGACACAAACATTGTTTGACCTTTGAAGAGAGAGTTATCGTTGTGAGTTTTATTGGGGGACTCTTCTTATGTTTGCTGTTGAGAGGTACAGGTTCGTTTTCATTCCCAACCTTTTCCAAAATGTGTTTAAATACGCATGAATAATTTACATGTAACAACAAACAAAGCAGTTTAAATCATTCGACTTTCAATTTTTTTTAAGCTTGAAAATATTTATGAACAATTAAATGAAAACCCTAGAAACACCCAGGCGCTACATTATTGTTTCTAAACAATTATACGTAATATTTCTAGCTGTGTTCAAAGTTGCAACATGGTATTACTTAGACATCTTAATTTAAATCAACAAAGCAAAATTGACGGTCTTTCTATTTGACACAATTAACCAATCATTTGTTTCTTAGTCTGCCGAAACATGAACTATGAATCAGAATCATCATAGGCGTTTAATACGTGGATCGAAATCATTAATACATGGCACGGTGAAACTCAATTCAACTGGTGGGTTGCTGTTGGTTAGGAAACTAACAAACCAGCTGGGCTGAGGTGGAGATGTGACGTCGTAGGTCAGGGTAGAATCTTGCACCCCTTGGACTGCCACCTCGAAGCGACCGTTATCCTATGTGATCATGACTGGTACTCCGAAGTATACGCCATCCTTACGATTAACGTTTGTCCATTGAGAGGAGGAAGATTCCCGTTTGTTGATCTGAACAGAGCTAGGGTACAGAATTGTGTGGACCTCTTTTGTTCTCAGGTCCATACTTAGTATAATTTCCGTAAAAAAAAAAACCCACCTTACTTACCACACGGCTGAACTTTTGGTTTTATTTAAGCACCTATGTTGAATAAGTATTTGATCAACGCATTTTTTTTTTTACACGATTTGACCTTTAATATACTGTAATTCCCGCGGATCGAAAACGACTGATTGAGTATGACAAGAGCGTAGTTATATTTTGATGTCTACCCAAAACGTAAAGAGAATTTATTTACAGCCTGCTTGTTGAGAATTTGTGTGAAAAGGTTTAAGCAAATGTCTGCTACCCTGGGTCATAATTGACCCTTATTCAAGGTCGCATGAAATTCTGGCCCATTTCTGGGTCAGTATGACCTGGAAACCGTGTCAAACAGACGAAGAATCCGAGTCAAGTCCCCATTGTTTTTACCAGTTTCCGCTTCAGGCCCCTAAGCTTGGACTCGAAATCGCGGTCAATTCTGACCCGGGAGTTTTTAGAGTGTTTGCTTGGATGGCTTCTTTCACCTTTGGGACTTGTATTCTACAGTAGAGGAGTGGAAATTAATACTTTAATATAGGAGTGGTCCCCCGTTTAGCTCTCTGACTCTCTTACCACTTGTCTATTCTGTTGTCTTTTGCACTGCCCAAATGTAAAGATTGTTTTTGTTTTGTTAGTAACCTTGAGTTTGGTTGAAATTTGTTCAGGTATTCGAAGTTTGATTAAAGTTCATTTTGTTGTTGCAGTATAAATGTAATGTCTTTCTCCCAGTTGTTTAAGGAAAGTCTCTGACTCCTCACTTAGATTTTTGGTCCTCAGTGCATCCCCCTGATTGTATTATTATTATTTATTGTTTTAAGTGATCCATTTTTCAGGGTTACACATACATTACACCCTTAACCCGACTTGAAAGGAAGAAATGACAGAATACAAGAGTACTGAGATGCAAATGTGTCTCCTCACTCAACAGTGGCTATCAAGTATCAAATTACGGTAATTGTTTGAATTGTTTTTTAATTGGTTTTGTTTGACCTTTGAGAATGGAAACCGTATTTATACTTACGAACTAGGTACAACGCTTCATCAATACCAGTAGCATTGGGGGAAAAGTACACCCATACTTGAGCCTCGTTGACGACTGTGAACTCTAGTCGCATTGGTGACGTCATCGGCAGCTGAAGCTCCATTAAATTAGACCAAGAACACGTATTTTGAGCGCAGAGTGAAGTTTCTAAAAATGATAAGGAAATTAAAGGCCCGATAATCGAGAATTGGGAAAAAATACATCGTTGTGTGGAAAGTTCAGAATATTGATTTGTCCCCATCGTCTCAGTTTCAATTGAAACACCATCCAACCAACCAGTTAATATATCTCTGGTGTTGAAATTGGTGTTTGTGTGAAATTTACAAGCAGTTTATTTTTGATTTGAATTTATAATTCGTTTTCTTTTGACATTTTTTAATATTGTGCTTTATATTTAACGTACCGGTAGTTTAAACAAAACATCAGTTGGTTTAAATGTTTAGGTAAAAGTGCGGGTCATAATGGATAAGTAGAAGGGCTCGTCTGTATGTGACAAACTCATTTCCGGGTCAGTATGACCCATTCTGGGGTCAACATATACATAAACATAGTGTGCTCAGGAAAATTAAAAATAAGCAACCGGGAAAAACATGAACAAAAATGTATGTACTGAATTATGAGCTAACAGTCAACTGGTTAGCGTTCCAATTGTTGTTCATTCTTGAACACTAGACAACATTTAGAGGCATCTTCATTGTAAATTTCATTAAATGCAGAAAACTGTAGATTCGTCGTCAATGCCATTGTCATTGTCGTCACCACAGTTATTCTTATTGTCGTTGTTAATCTTGTTATGTAATGATGAATTATCTAATTCAAATCTTTTTTAGAAGATAGAACCATAAAAAAAGAAAACGATAATAAGATAAAAGATAATATTTCATCACGTTTTATGTTTTTACCTCCAGTTTGTAATTCTTCATCTCCGTAGTGACGACACCCAGCGGATAGTTGAATTTCCGATCCTTTTTCGGAGTTGTTGGCTGTTTTAAGATGACAGACCGTGTCATTGCAGAAGTTGAATGACTTGCAGGAATCATCTTGCAGACAGTGTACTGCACATACCACGTCTGAACTTGCATTTCTCATCTGGTAGATTGTATCTTTAAGTGCATAGTCTTGCATTGGGCTAGGATATAATTCAAGTATGTCTCCTTGACGCATTTGGTAGTCACGTGATGCAGGTTGACACGCTCCATTTACAACATCAGAAGAAACAACCATCAGGAATATTTGTGTTAACAGGGAAAGAGTGCTCGCGATGACAGTCATAATGCGGTTGCAACTTTAATCTGCAACAGATACAAACAACATTTTTCTTAAATTAAAAAGTCCATTTGAACACTATGGTGTTCAATATCTCGCGCCTCGCATCTCGCGTTATTGAATCTCGCATCTCCCATCTCGCATTTCGCCTTAATTAAATGTTAACTCGCGTTATCGAGTCTCGAATCTCGCATCTCGCATTAATGAACGGTGCGTGTAATTCACCACGCATGACTGTGTGGTCTTTACATCACACTTCTAGTATGGACGTACTGTCGAAAAGACGTGTTTGTCCATTTTTGTTATTTTAAAACTTGATTGTGTATTGTTAAGGTCACGTATATTATGGAGAGTCGTTTGTGACTTCTGTACGTTTTTTGCTTTCGCTTGAGAGCGTTTTGAAACTGACTGTTTTAATGTTTTATTGCAAGTACATTCTGAGATTATAAAAGTGAAACTCGGGTTCGTTCCCCTTTGAACAAAATTTACACTAATTTTTCCCGCCAGTTGGGAAGAGAAGTGAATCTCGACCCCCATATGGCTACTGCGTAACAATCATTAGAACTTCATTTGGAGTGCTTGAGTAATTATTTTATTGATATATCACGTAATAAACGCAACGGCTAGCTCCGACCTCCATCTTTTAACAACTGCTATCCTATGGGTGCACCCCACTAAATAAACTCCTATAGCATACATATTGCAAAATGCTAAATACTTAAATAATACTTAGAAGTCTCACATATTTTTACAGTAAAGGGAACATTATCCATTGACTCTTGAACTTGTTTCCTCTGCTCAATTTGATATGGAGAGTGCAAAGGTCCTGGATAGTATACCACTGCGGTAGGCCTACCACTAATTCGGGGAGGGCGGGGCTTCTAAGGTTTGCATGATGACTTGATGAAAGGGGCAAAATATTTCAAGGTCCAATGAGGGCTGGGTCAAGTTGGCCACTAAAATTCACTAGGTTGAACAACATTGACCCCCAGCTACCCCCCATATACACATGCCAACACATTCTGCCCCACCCTAAAATGAGGATCAAACAAACTCAAGAGGAAAACATAATTTCGACATGATTGCGTACTTTCTTGAACAAAAGTTTGAGGCTTTCAGCGGAGATGGAAGTAGTTTAGCAAAAAATCCTAATTGAACACAGTTATTGCAAATCCTACCTGCTATGATTGATAATTCAACAAAATAGTACTGTTGTACTCGTAAAACGTACAGTTGTACTGTCACTCGGCAGCTGGTTTCAATTTGTATCATACAACTAGTAATACTAGTCAGCATGCACTAGCATGTACATCATGTATGTCTCTCGCTTAACGTTTGACACCCCAGTCAACGACGTACTTTCATAATTTCTTTTAAATTATTGTAATTTTAAGGATAAAAACGCTCCTGAAAATTTTGTAAAAATTGCGAACAACATTTAAAAAATAGCGAATGAAAGAGGAAGACTAATTTGAGCGTTACAAGGTGATTTTCACCAAAAAAAGTATTCCCCCTAAATACCTAAACACAAAACATGCTGGCTGGGGTGCAATCCACCATTGTGTAATATTTAAGAGTAAGGGACTGTAAATATCAAAACAAAGGGTGGCCACAGTCAAAAATAGATTTCCTTACATGTATTATTAGGATGGTCCTTTCGCCCAAAGTAACAAAAATGGAAAAACAAATTTTAAAATTACTTTGTTGTTATGGCAACAGCCGAATCGCCATTTTTTTCCCCGATTTTGGAATAGTTACATTTTCCTATTTTCAAGGCCACGTTACCATTAAACAGCTTATACAAAATTATTGTTTCAAACATTATTACGGATAGGTGGGTCCTTAGAGGCTGTATGGAATGTATACAAATAATCACAAGATATGTGGGTGGGTTATACCATTAATTTTAAATACGTGTGTTTCTGTACTTGTTTTAAGTGTACAAATAATTATGCCACTTTTTGATAGCTCATAGCCCATAATGGTAGTACTCCAATTTCCACATCGAACACATTGTTGAATTGAGACATTGGTCTTGTGGACAATTTAAAAAAAATGCATTGGGGGAAATACTTCATTCTTTGCAGTGTTGCCGGGCATTTCCTCTTTTTTCGAAATTAACATGGGCACTTATTTGTGCAAATTCCAAAGTTCTCAAGCGATATTTTTTAAAACTTGCCTCAAATGATCATTAAACCAACTTCTACTTAATGACATAAACAAAATTTAAATTTGTCACTAAAGGGATATTGTTGTACTTTTTGCAAATCTTTGGTCGAAAATCGTAGTGTTCCAAGTATTTGTTGTCCAATTGCTATACAACTTTGCAAAATTGTTTATTTTGATATAATTAATATCATGACGTTATATTGTAAGCACCTGGGTAACTCTTGGGTTGCTGTAATTCATTTATTCGTTCAATCTTTCATTAGTCCAAAAAAGGAAAATTGTGTTGTTACATGCAACACGATACAAGATGGATAGTCGTTGGTTTATCCCACTTCAGGTGGAAATCTATAATCTAAATCTCATCAAGGTTACAATGATAAGGCCTGATTCTATGGTATTTCTTGGCATACAAAGTTGAAAGCTTGATAAAGGTTGAACACTTCAATAAGGGCTGAAAACACAAAATCCAAGATGGCCGCTGGATATGGCCACCATGTTGAGTTCCCACAATGCATTTATTACTATTAAGTCACACATTACTACCATTTGTTTGGGAGAAAAACAAGAACAAGTGGACAAACCCTTTCGTTTACTATATTACCCTTGCTAAATACTGGGAAAAGTCAGACCTTTGCCGGTGATCGGATACAGTGTTAAAAAGATACGGGCAAATGGTATTGGGGCGCATTGTCACTGTAAAACTCAAGACAGAAAAACACAAACAAAACCAACTAGAGCTTCAGTTTTTGTTTGTTACAAAAACAAGGTGTTCGAGAGTAACGTCATCAAATTATAAGTGAATGATATGGCGTCGACAAGTTACCTTATCAATCCAACGTCTGGTTCAGGAGTTAGATTTGTTCATTATAAAAATTCAACTTCCGGTTTGAACTGGAAGTCAAGGTCAAATGGGTTCACACTTTGTGCAGTGTTTGTTGACTTTTTATAGACCTTAACAATGATGCATACATTTTTAAAAACAATGTCTGGTTAAGGAGTTATGATAAGTTAAAATATTAAACTTCAACTTCCGATTTGAACCGAAAGTCAAGGTCAAAAGAATCACATTTTTTGTGTAGCGCTTGTTGAAATTTTAAAGACCGCTTTCTAATGATGTAAAGATTGTAAAAAAGTGATTGTGTGGTAAAGGAGTTATGATTTTTTCAAGGATTAAATTTCATCTTCCGGTTTGAACGGGAAGTCAAGGTCAAATGAGGTAATATTCTGTGTATTGTTTCTTAAGTTGTTAAATACTTTCCTAATTATGTTTAGATTGTAAAAATCCAATGTGTTGTTTGGAAGTTACGATTTGTTGAAACATTAACTTTCACTTTCCGGTTTGAACCGGAAGTCAAGGTCAAATGGGGTCACGATGTGTAGCGTTTCTTAAATCTTTGGAGCCCTTTCTGTGATGATGTCTAGATGATAAAAATCTAATGTGTGGTTTAGGAGCTCTGATTTTTTCAAATATTAAATTTCATCTTTCGGTTTGAACAGGAAGTAAAGGTCAATTGGGGTCATATTCTGTATATCGTTTCTAAAATTGTTACATACTTTCCCAATGATAAATAGATTGTAAAAATCGAATGAGTTGTTCAGAAGTAAAGATTTTTTTTCATATAAATTTTTCTTTCCGGTTTGAACCGGAATTCAAGGTCAAACTAGGTCACACTTTTTGTAGCGCGTGTTAAGTTTATTAAGACCTTTCAGATGATGTATGGATTGTAAATATCAATGTGTGGTTCAGGAGTTATGACATTTTCAAATATTGAATTTTTCGCTCGTTGTTTCTTTGTATATTGCACAGTCACGCCAAATGTATTCATACATGTAGCTGTACAGTACATACATTAGTCTTCAACTGGAGTGTCTTGGAACCAAGACTATACACAATGTAAACTCACTACACGTGCTACGTGCAGCGTGTGCGTAGGGCCTACATGTGTTAATACACTGTCGTGCCGTCGTGCGTTGTCAAGGTGAGTCACGTCAAGAGACACGTGCGCCTTGAGTACCTTGTTTGGTAGATACGTGCGCTATATAATACTTTGATATTATTATTATTTAACCAACGTTGGCTTTAACGACCGGTTTTGACCAGATGTAAAAGTCAAAATATTGTCATGGCTGTGCAAAAGTTTGAGCAGGCTCAATCATCTATCACCTGATGCAAAAGTGTGGATAAAGAAATACGTTGTTTTTGAGATACGAATTTTGTGAAATTTCCGACTTCCGATTTGAACCAATAGTCAAGGTCAAATGGGGTCATGCTTTGTGTAGCGTTTGTTGAACTCTTAACGACCTATCCGATGATGTATAGATTGTAAAATTCCATCTTGTGGTTCATGATTTATGATATTTTTACATATATTAAACTTTGATTCATTATAATTCAATACCTGAAGGCGTCATCATGACATCATCAAGTTTGTGTCATCTCGATATTGAGGTCCGATTGTCTGATGAGTTTCAATGTTCAATTAATAATAATAATAATAATAAATAACGCTTATCAAGCGCCTTACATCCATGACTGGACCCCAAGGCGCTGTTCAATTAAATTTTAATCTTAAGTTGTGCCCCGAAATTGATTTTTATTTGAAAAACAAACAAATTCAAACTTTGACCTTCCGGTACGTCCGGAAGCAAAGGTCATACTATTTTTGCGTAAACCTTTGAAATGTTGCCCCAGTCTTGATCTATCTGATGTCCAATTATGAACATCAACGCTTTCACATTCAATGAGATACAGCGAATACCAAATGGTCACTTTTCAACTTTAAAACCCTTGTAATTCGACACCTGATGACGTCATCATGACGTCAGTAAGTTAGTGCCGTCTTCATATTGAGGTTCAATTGTCTGATGAGTTACAATGTTCAATTCAATTTCAATCTTGAGTTATGCTGTAGAGAAGAGTTCCGTGGAAGAAGAAGAAGAAAGAGATGAAGAAGGAAAAAACAAAACAAAAAAACCCAGAACAAAAACAAGGAGGTGTTCGTGCTTGTATTGCACGAACACCCCAAAAACTTTAAAACCACTGTGATTGACATGGCAACAACTAAAATGCCAAGATATAATAGTTGAACCCTAAAGTTAGGGTAACATTTATCAAGTCTCCTGGTGACTAGTCGTAAAATTTCTGTCATGACCCAGACGAAACGGCTCCTGCACAACTCGAGACTGCTGCCTGCTCGCGAGTACTACTACCACCCCCACGGGTTAATGACTATTACCAATACGGGTGGGACGGCCACGGGCGGAACAGCCGTGTCGTCGCGAGCAACACTTTCGCAAGATAGCTGCGAGAGAGCCGTTTCGCTTCCATTGCTACAGAAATTTAACGACTTGTCCACAAGTCTACAAAGAGCTGTTATTGTTGAGGTCTTTTTTGTGTCCTTTTCAAGTGCGGTTGATACTGTTTCCAGAATCTCCCTCAAATCCAAAACGCCAGGGATTACCAAATGGTAGCATTGTTATCCTTTCAACAAGCTTCCTAAAACTTTGATACCATTTTCAAACCCTTTGTCAACATTGATTCTCAACTCTGCTTACAACACAATAACATTCCTGAGAAATTATCAAATTTAAAGCAAACATGTTGTGTCTATTGGCAATAATGTAGCAAAACATAAACGGACTTTACGAAATTTAAAACAAAAACCATAATAGTAATCTAACAGATTTATAATGCCTGATCTTGTGTGTGTCTTGATTGGATGCTTTGCCCTGACTATCTTCTTTATGAAAGTAGGTGAAGTTGAAAACCTATAAAATCCCTATGTAGGTATGAATGGTGGTTTTTGTAAGCACTGGGAAGGAGCTTGTAGATTTTTACATTTCTATCCAGCCCATTGCAAGCTTAGCAGATCAAGTTGTTTTTAAATTTTGTCTTCAAATATTTTGTCCTGATGCCTAGTAATGCCTACAAGAACCATCAAAACATGGCCTTGACCGTATACTGAAATGGGTATGAATTATTAACTGTATACGTGGTATTATGCTCATCAAACTCTTGCCAATATGCATGGTTTGGTTAAAAGCAATTATGAACACAATGCAGCTAGCTCTTTGCTTTGATAAAATATTGAGCACTTCTCAGTCATGAAGAAGAGAGTTAGTAAAGATTGCTTAATAGAGCTTAAATGCTGAAAAAGCATCCATCAATAAGGAAAATCTACCCCTTCAAAGATAATAGGAAAGCATGTCTATTGAAGAGGGATGAGAAATTCAAAATTATTCTCTGAAATCATACTCTCTTGTTTGTCAATTTGGTTGGAAACAAGATTTTGGTGGCTACTTTACTACGCTGCAAAAACGGGGGTGTTAAAAGTGACACCATGAGTGTTGTCACAGCATAGATACAAAAAAAGAATCAAAATTTACACGACAGGGTGTAAAATAACACTGATATTTGCCAACACAATGATGTTGACTTTGATTCTCTCTTGGGTATCTATATGTGACAACGCCCATGGGGTCAATTTAACACCCCAGTTTTTGCAGTGTAGCACTGTACTTGTACTGTAGATACTTAAAACTCCACGAAATCTATATATCCAGGGGTTAAAGAAGTGGTGGAAATGTCATCATTTCAACATATCTTTCAAAAATTTGGATCCTACTTTTAGTCCGTTTTTTTTTACCCCTCGGCCTAATAGGCTGAAGAGGGGTTGTTATTGCCTATAGGGCGTCCGTTCGTTCGTTCGTTCGTTCGGCTTTCGTTTCCGGATGGTAACTTGAGTAAGAAGTGACAATTGGCCTTGTAACTTGGGTGGGGTGGGGGGTTCCCTTGCGAAAAGGAAAGTTGGTATTGTTCGGGGGGTGAAAAGGTCAAAGATCAAAGGTCAAAGTCACAATGATGAATGGCTTCTGGAAAGTCAGTACAGGTTGCCGATTGGAGCTTGCTATGAAAAGGGATTATTTAACATGGAGAGAAGTGAAACAGTGAGAAGTGACATTTTGACTTGTAACTTGGGTGGGGTTGCCTTTAGGGAAATGAAAGTTGGCAATGTTTAGGGTGTGAGAAGGTCAAAGTTCAAGGTCACAATGGTGAGTTAGGTTAATGGTTTCCGGACCCTAACTTCAGCTAGAGTGCCACTTGGACTTGTAATTTTGGTTGAGGGTTGCCGTTGGGGAAAATAAAGTTGCAATTGTTTTTGGGTAAAGGTCAAAAGATAAATTGTAAAGTTTACAGTGCTCGTGTGTAGGAACATTGTTTGTGGTTATCTTTGGTTAGCTAGAATATATTAAGGGCTGAGGGGTTTCAACAGAATCGTTTTTTTTTTTTCCATATACTACTTTTACTTTACAGGCCGAAAAATGAATCGTCAATCAGGCCTTATCTTTGTAACCTTTGGCCCAAAGGTTGGCGGTTGAATCAAGGTTCAAGGTTCAAGGTTCATTTTATTTCCACGGTATCAAAAGCAAAAAGGCAATATCAATCAATCAAAATAAATCATTACAAAATGCAAAGTAAATGTTTCACAACATAGGTTTGAAGAACTTTGCAAACATGACACCGCAAAGGGATCCATTTAAGAAGCAAAGCTTGTAGGCAATGGTCCCTTATAACATCCATGTGCATTGAGATTAAAAAGTAATGTTAAGTGAACCGTGGAGGTCCGTGGTCGAGTCGAGCCACCAATGAACATGCATGCACATGCATGTTTACAAAGAATAACTAGCTAACACTTAAACAAACAGAAACAAACACAAACAGAGAACTAGGACTTTAAGACAAAAAAAATACCAAAAATTACACAGACAGTCTAAATGCCGGTCAGCAACTACAGTGTCGACCGAAGTCAAGTGATCCCAAAGCAGAGGATCCCTCGATGAATTTAACATAGTGTGGCTACGGTTGATAAAATACACCATGGATCCCATGCACTGCTGTATGGTTCAAATCATACAACTACGTCTGTAAAACACTCATCAACAATAAGATTTCAGTGTATCAGTCTTAAAGACACGTTTAAAAATAAATACCATTTTGGAGGCTTTATGTTGTTTCTTAAGCATGTTCCAAAACATGGGTCCCTCGTGTTTGATAGTTTTATGAGCGAGGGAAGCACGGGTTTAAGGAATATGATAATTAGAAGCTTGGCGGGTGAAATGGGAATGTACATCTAAATTTAAAGAAAAAATGGATTTGATAGCAGAAGGTAAATTTGTGAGTTGATACATGAGGGACCCATGCTGAAGACGATAGATATATCTTTCACTTTTAAAATGTTATATTTATAGAAAAGGGGATCTGTATGTATATTAAATTCTGCAAAATTAATTATACGAAAAGCTCGCTTCTGTAAGAGAAGAAGTCTATTGATATTGGTAGCTGAACTAGCTCCCCATGCAAGTATCCCATAGTTAAGATAAGAACCGATCAATGTATTATACAGAGATTGTAGTACCACTTCAGGCATAAAATGCTTGATCCTATTGATCACACCAATATTTCTAGCAATAATTTTACAAATGTGATCAACATGACTATTCCGTGTTAGTCCACGGTCAACAAAAAGTCCCAGAAACTTACAACTATCAGTTTTAGTGATGACAATGTCATTAATCTTTACAGGACTTGGGAAGTCTTTGACTGAATTACTGAGTTTACTGTTAGTTTTAGCGATATTAAGGGACAATTTATTGACCGTAAACCAGAAGGCAACTAGTTTGAGCTCATCGTTTACAGTATTTACAAGATAGTCAAGTTTACTATGGGAAAAGAATAGATTTGAGTCATCCGCAAATAGTATAAATGAAAGCACACTAGAGGAATTTGTGATATCATTAATGCATACGATAAATAACAATGGCCTAATAATTGATCCTTGGGGTACACCATATGTAAGGAAATCAGACTCAGAATTTATGCCATTGGCGGAAACATATTGTGGCATGTCCGTAAGATAACTCCTGAACCACTCTAGGGGAATTCCTCGGATGCCAAAGTTGGAAAGTTTATACAATAGTATTTGATGGTCTATTGTATCAAAAGCTTTTGAAAGGTCAAGGAACACCCCCAGGGTTTGTTTGGAGTCATCGATTGCATTAGAATCTTTTTTTAATTGAAAAAAACAAAGAAATATACCCGCCCCCCCCCAAAAAAAAAAAAAATGGGATAAATCAAAGATTATAGCGTCCCAACAGTGACCCCAGTTATAAATATAATGTGATGTTATTAATTATGTGAAAATAAACAAGTTTGCAAACTTGTATAGCATCTGAAAACAAAATACTGAAATTAAGGCGTACAAATATGATTTGCGACCACAAGTTTGCAACCCCCTCCCCCGCCCCATAAAGGCCCATTGTTTTAATTTGTTTATGTCACCATTAACATTTGTGGCAAGTTTCATAAAAATCGCTCAAGAACTTTGGAAAATACGGAGGGGGGGGGGGCACTATGTGGGAAGTCCCAAGGCCGTCGAGTTATTCTCCATTTAAATATAAACACCCCTACACCGATGTAATTTTCCAAACGTCCGAGCATCAATCTTGAATGTCCCTACACCTTTCAGCAAATGGGACAATTTTGTTCAGGGCCTATGTCATCCAAAATACCTCAAGTTGGAAGTCAACAAGCTCCAGGTCACAAATTGTGCAAAATCTGTACATCGTGGCCACCCCTTTTATTTGGCCGTCAAATCGGTCTAATATAGAATATTTTGTGGGCCTACAAAATAATTATTAATGAGGCCGACGCTCTGTTTTCTCCCGATGTAGTGGGGTGCAACCATTATGTTCATCAGTTGAATGGAATTACGAAACTGAGCAAGAAATAAACTTTGTGTGTTCGATTAATCGGGTGCAATTGGAGTAAACGCTTTGGTAGGCATACTCAGAATTCGGGGGTATCAAAATAACGCTACTTACCTTTCAGAGCGGCTGTGCTAAATAGCACCATCAGTGCAAACGTTGCTTGTTCTGGTGCCATTAGGTGGCGAAGGGTGTTGTTGGCAGATTAGAATATTGACCACTCAGATCAACACTCCCAATTAAGACTGTTAACTAATTGAAGAATCTCTTGGTCACCACCATAGACGCTGTCTTCAGTGCAAGTGAAAACTGTTGCGAGTCTACTTTGAAGATAAATGTTTCTGACAAATTATAGGCCTAAATTGTAGCAGCTACATTATAATTGCAGAGCCAAAATATCAAGTGTCGATGGCGTACAGCTGTCTCCAACCTAAATAATTTCACAATTTGTGAGCGACTAGCTCCACTACTGATTCACAAAGAGCACCACGGTACAATTATCCAGCCAAGTGCAACACTTCAAGAAAGAGGAGGAGTCATTTCTAGCTTGTTGCTTTTGAAGCAACAAAGTCAATATCCACAGAGGATACTAAATTGAATGGGAGGACGGTTGCTTTCAAAGCCAACCAACCGTTTTTTCCTGGACTTCAAGGTTTCGTTTATTAAATAATAGACCTTATGCACTGACGTCATCACGCCACTATCTTTATTGAACCGATGATGTAAGAAGGGAAACTCCAAGACTTGTACGCGCGGCGCGCTAGATTGGGAAATTCAGGATAAGTTGCGGGAAAGTTTATTCACAAAGGGTAAACAAATCAATGAGGATGAAGTTGCGGTTGGAATTGTTTTCCATTTAGGGGTGGTCCTAGACTGGTCCCCTGTCTTTATCCGCAAGGACAAAGACAGGCGCTGGTCTTAAAGGCCCAATGATTTCATTGGATGATTTCATTGGATAAACGTGCAGTAAGATTTCCATATCTGTGTTATGATTGGTCCGAGGGGATGTAGTCTGTTAGCTTGCACTTTCGATCGTCTGCTTGCAGCTTTTGCATAATGTTTGTAGGTATGCATGTTATGTTGTGTTATCACTATGTGAATTGACTGCGAATCTCCGTGTAAAAAGGATGCGAGGTCAAATGTACATCTGGCAGGATCCGGCCAGGCGCTCAAGGCAGGTATCTGGCGTTATTCACGAGCCTCGAAGTGTGACGTAAGATGTTCAGACTAGGGTGGTCCATGCAACCTCCTTTTTGACATCGAGGGAGGGCGGTCTAGTCGGTGACGTAATGCGCATCTAAGCAAACACTTGGCAAACTACGAAGGCCTGTTTTCATAAACACAGTCATGGTCTGATATTAAGTTCACCTTTTAACATCAAGAAGGGCTAGATATTCAGCTCCCTGTGAGTTTTTTTTTTCTTTTTGCAGAGTAACATCGGTCATGAGAATCGTCTTCATGAGATTAAGCTGCAGCTTGAAAACAACACCAACATGATGGATAGAAAAGCATATTGTTACACTAAAAGTAAGTTATAGGACAATGATGCTTTAAATGTCCATGTCAATCTTGTAAATTGCTATAAAGGGAATAAACATGGTTTCTTGGGGGGGGGGGGGTGAGTAAATTAGTGTTCACGTGTAAATTTTCAAACAGACTTAGCTATGCGGTCGAGGCATGTGCAAGATTACAGTTATCGTCATCAAATTGCTCCATTCCAAAGAGAACCCATCTTTGTCCGGCCTCACTACCTCATTGGTGGGAGGGGGTGTTGGAGTTTCGTTCTGAGTCATGTTAACAAATTGTCAACCACACAGCTTTAAGATCGGGCTTCATTTCTTCTGTATTTCCACGGTAGGGGAGCATACGTGACTTCTGCCGGCAGAAGAAAAACAAATTGATCATAAATATAAGGAGTTTGTGAGTGACTTGTTGCTTTTGCAGCAATACACCGATATTAATAATGGAGGATACTGAATTAAATGGGAAACCGGCTGTTTTCAAAGCTAACCAGCCGTTTTCCTGGATTTTTAAATCAACGAAACCTTTAAAAAGGTTTCGTTGATTGGAATAGCCCTATATAGTCACTATGCACTAACTTTAATCCAGCCGCTATCTTT
The DNA here is from genome assembly GCA_021014325.1 of Plazaster borealis. Lineage (NCBI taxonomy): Eukaryota > Metazoa > Echinodermata > Asteroidea > Forcipulatida > Labidiasteridae > Plazaster > Plazaster borealis. Next base: position 15,170,316 of record CM037455.1, on the reverse strand, counting down.
AGAAGTAAACCGATGATGACAGAATGGAAACAGGATAGACAAATTAATTGAGCCACCTCCTAGTGACCTTAACGTGAGGGCGCTCTTCTCCTATGACGTCACGTTTGTAAGGTTTATTGTTCACCTAATAAACAATAAGCTAGGGAGAGCTTTTTTTTCTTACTTTTTTCTTAATTAAGCTATGCTTAAATTTTCTTGGGCACAGCTTCAAAGTTGGGGTTATTTTTTTCGTCTGTAATTCCACGTAACGTACGTGACTTCTACTGGTAGAAAAAAACTCAATTATTATTAAATTTGACTCATCAGGAAAACAAGTTCTGCTGAGTACAAACAAGCAGATTGGACATGTGACATGACATTTTGACTGGTGACCTTATCCTTGTTAGCATATAGGCCTGTTGTGTTTAGATTTTTTTTATTTTTCCCCCTTTTGGGGTGGGGTGGGGTTGGAAATGGCGTGGGGGGGGGATTGCAAGCAGCTCTATGAATTAGAAACCTGACAGTACTCGTCATTATTTGAATGTTAAACGAGGTACATTTTACAAACTCCCGGGTCAGAATGGACCCAGATTCCGAGTCCTATGGGGCCTGATCCATTGTGTAATCAGTATCACCGGGAATCTGTGTCAAATTCACCCGAATATTAAGTCAAACCAAACTGATCCAACTAATCCGACATTCCCCCTTTTTTCCCAGTTTCCGTGTCAGTCTGACCCAGAAATGTGGCAGGCCCCCTGAGACCCGGAACCGTGTTAATTGGGTTGATTCAAGCAGATACAATGCTAACACTCATCTCATGCTCAAGGTTGTGCAACATTACTGACAAAACACAATTAAACAAACTGATTTAATTTTAAGTGCTTTATTAACTATTACAATTGTGTAAATACATTACAATAGAACAATTTATATAAATAACTCGTTATTTACATCGAGGAATGAAAGAGATTCATACACCTTCGTTTGAAACTAGTACATGAGGTGATAGTATACAATATTGACTGCTTCGAGTTCTATGATTTAAACTACCACGCCCGAGGTGAACCTCGGCGCGTTCTATTTTCCCGAGTCGAAGCCGAGTCGTAGATTTAACCATAGCACGAGTAACAGCAGTCGATATTTGTTTTATAACACCCAAACAAAATTGTGCCTATAGACGTCTAGGTACCAAGAAGGTGCTGTTGCTATGGGTAGAGTTCATGGGTTGCTTTGGTAGTACATTAGTCGTACGGCTGTAGTACCTCGATTTACCTGCGTGTAAAGCGCGTCGCGTTCGCTCGGTTTCAAGTATAAATAAGACATATCATATGACGTGCATAAACCAATCAAACGGCAGAATATTTGTAAGAGGTGTTATAAAATGGTTTGTTATAGTATCACGAACATGATATTAATTGAAATCTAGTACAGAATTTATACCCTGGGCCCAATTTTATAGAGCTGCTTTTTAAGCACAACAAGTAGCTCAGCACAACCAAATTATGGCACCATCTTTGACTGGTATCCTGCTGATATCTGTTAGGCAAATGCTGTTCAGCATAACTGTCTGCTTAAGCAGCTGTATGAAAACGGGCCTTGGTGGTAGACGTTATCAAAAAGAAAACAATTATCAAAGGAATCGATGTAAAAAAAACAGTTATACAAACAAGGAAAAATAAGAGATTTTTTTATATCCATGTTTTGAGCCAGGTGTCATATAAATCAAATATGAATTATTTTGTATCTAATATAAATAAGATGTTACAATAATAACTGTTTCTAATGCAGTATTTTTTATGTTCAACACTTTCTTTGTAAAAATCGAAATCAAAGCTTTAAATGCAACTAGGTTTATTAACACAATAATCATATTGATTAAACAAATTTCAAAAAACAGGTTCATTTTTAACTTTTTGGGGGTTATCATTTAGCAAATTTGACTTGTTTTCAAAATATTAAAATTATGCTGGTTTTTAACTCTAAAATATTGCTGGAGGAACAAGGTAAGAAATTGGTTCACTTATTAACATATTTTGAACAGTCTTTTTTATACCTTTTTGTTAGCAAAACAATTTGCCACAATTTGTACTGCAAACTATTATTGCGTCATAATATCGAAGAGAAATACGTACACCGTTTATTGACAATGTATGATTGCGTTCTATATTCCCAAGGCGAAGCTGAGGGAAAGTAGACCTCTCCGGGGATCAGCGAGTGAGTCGTAGTTATGACCATAACACGAGTAAAAACAGTCTAATTATTTTGTTTTACATTTCCCCAAAAAGTTGTGTCTAGACGTCTAGGTACCAATAAGCTGCTGTTGCTATGGGTGTAGTAAACTGGTTTCTATGGGATAGTACATTGGTTGCTACGGGTATAGTACCTTGTAAGCTGCGTGTAAAGCGCGTCGCGTTTTGCGCAGTTTCTAGTAACAATAAGGCACGTTATGTGACGCGCTCTTTACCAATCAAAAGGCAGAATATTATTAAGGGGTGTTGAACATTTTGTTATCCCTTATTGTTCAAACCCAGCCGAAAAGAGGAAGGGATATATTTTGTTATCCCTTGTTGCTCAAACCGAGCCGGTGAAGAGGAGGGGATGGATTTGTTATCCTTTGTTCCTCAAACCCAGCTAAAAAGAGGAGGGGATAGATTTAAGCAATTATTCGTCTTCTTGTGAAATGTTGTCCGTGTTAGTTTATTATAACCGCGACAAAATGTGCGTTATATTGCTAACAAATAACAGAAATGTATTCATTGTTAAATTGTTTGCTTAGAAAATGAGATTGATTCGTAAAATCTGGAGCATGTTTTTTTCACAATTTTGGGGAATAAATGGAAAACAAACAATTTGTTGCTTTAAAATCCTGTTTCAATAGCAATTTTCGGACTATAATGATAATTTTAAGGTGTAATTTTGAACAAAAACCCCAAAAAATGAAAAAATGCAGTTAAAAATGTACCTGTTTAAAAGAACATGATTTTTAATTTATTTAACCATAGTATACGATAGTAAGACGAAGACAAATAAAACAAATTTTCAAAATGAATTCTCACTGGTGACAAAGCTTATGCTCGACAGCCAATATGTCAGAAAAATATTTTCCTTTGAATTACTGTGAAAAGTCTATTAAATTTGCTTGAAATTTATTTAGCATGCCGCAATGGAAAAGATCTCGATCTGAACGTCGATAAAATCATTCAAATTATTCACAAAACTACAAGAATTTACAGATTTTGATGAAATTTTCACAGGTTAGTTTTATGAAGTGTTTATTGAAAACTTAAGAATGAGAAATAATTTCTTCCCGAAAACAATGATGTACTTTCCCTTTACGAATACCTTCTCGACTTCGAACTGGAGATCGTTTAATGATCAACTTGAGCATGCTGATATTCAATTAGATGAATCAAAAGCAGAATACAATCATATAAATCTAGCTAAGAAAAGTGTCGGTTCTCATTGAAATAAATTTGTTCAACATTTTAGTAAAAAGTATCATAATTCTAACCAAGTAAGAGCTGATTGGACAACTACACAGTATGAATCAGCAATGGAGCGTTTCCTAAAAACACAAATAGGTAACGAAACTGTCTCGAATTATTCTAACGAAGGAATTGTAGACTGATATGGGACAAAGATGTGTTGTTTCAAACACTTGAGACGCAGAATGGTTCACGAGAGTGTTCTTGTTATCCAAATGGACTTAATTTGTGACAGTAGTGGACAAAACACGAGATGCTTAGACACAAACATTGTTTTACCTTTGAAAAGCGAGTTATCGTTGTGAGTTTCATTAAAAAATCGGATCTGTTTTATGTTTGGTGTTGAGCGGTAAAGGTTTGCTCTCATTTCCAACTTTTCCTGAAATGTGTTTAAACACATATGAATAGTTTACAGCTTTGCAATAACAAACATTTTGACTAAAACATTTCTCAGCTTGAAAGTAGTGATGAAAACAATATCCTCGAAACACCCAGGTGCTCAACATTATTGTTTCTAAACTACTCTACCTAATATTTCCAGCTGTGTTCAAAGTTGCAACATGTTATTACTAACACTTCTTCATTTAAATCAACAAAGCAAAATTGAAAGTAAAAAAAAAAAAATTGTTACCAGTTTCACACATTTACTTGTTTAATATACTTGAAATCGTGCCTTTTTATTTTGTGCATGCATAAAATTAAAATAAAGTGCTTCACTTCTGGTTAACATTTTTTTTAAAGTTGATCATTCATTTTTTGTCCTGCGGGAATAAGACAGTATATCCGTCGAAAGAAGTGCAAAATGCTCAAACACCCACACCTAAAACATTAATATTTAATCATTAGATTTTAACCCCAGCAATATGTAAAGACCTTTGCTCTCGAAGATTATTTCAAATATCATGTTGTAAACCACAAGGGAAACTGACTGGGTAAATTTAAAATAATTTGGGATTGAACCCCAAATTATTTTAAGATTATGACAGACTGGAGAAAACAAAAACTCTGATTGATTTGCATATGGCTATTGTAACGGTCACTGACGGTCTTTGACAAAATTAACCAATCATTTGTTTCTTAGTTTGCCGAAACATGAACTATGAATCGGAATCATGAATGGCGTTTAATAAATACGGGTTAACTACACATTTTCACATTTCACCGTTTTTTTTGGAAATATATAGCATTTTTTATTGAAGTTGTCTCTTAAGTGTTAAAATCATGCTATTTTTCTTCAATTGTTTTTGCTAGAGGAACAAAGTTAGAACCTGGTGCACTTAACAAAATATTTTTAACAGTCTTTTGATTGATTTATTTTTGTTTGCAAAACAATGTGCCAAATTGCGTACTCATAACTATTGTTGCATCATAACATCAAAGAAAAATACGCACACCTTTATATTTACAATTATGTACTTCACTATTGGGAAAGCTGACAAAATAAAAGTTTAATTGTAGCTCGAGTTGTTATCATTTAGGTCAGGGGATAGATTTTTCTATCCCTTGTTCCTCAAATCCAGCAGAAAAGAGGAGGGGATAAAATTTTCTATCCCTTGTTCCTTAAACCTAGCCGAAAGGTGGAAGGGATAGATTTTTGTATCCTTTGCTGCTGAATCCAAGCGAAAAAAGAGGAAGGGGTAGATTTTTGTATCCCTTGGACCTCAAACATGAAAAAATGTGCGTTTTTGCGTTTTTGCTAACAAATAACTGAAATTTTTCAATATTTTAAATGTTAGCTTAGAAAAATTTGATTGGTTTGTAAAATCTGGAGCATTTTTTTCACAGTTTGGAGGAAAATAAGGTCAAAGAACAATTTGATGCTTTAAAATCTTGTTTTGGTTGCAATTATCGGCCTATAATGACAATTTTAAGCATTAAATTTGAATATGAAAAAAACGCAGTTAAATATATGCCTGTTGTGGATTGAAATCATCAATACATGGCTCAGTGAAAATAAATTCAGCGCCGTAGGCTATGAAAGTAACAAACCAGCTGGACTGAGCTGGAGATGTGACGTCATAGATCATGGTAGAATCTTGCACCCCTTGGACTGCCACCTCGAAGCGACCGTTATCGTATGTGATCATGACTGGTACTCCGATATAGTTTGCGCCAATACTAGTCTGCTGAACGTTCCAGTATTGAGAGGAGGATCCCCATTTCCAGAGATCAGTAAATTTAGGGTACAGCTCTGCATCCAAGTAAAAAAGAGCAATTACAATATATCATGAACAATGACGTAATTCATCAATATTGTTTAACGCATATCGAAAGAAATTGTGAATTTGTCCTTGTAAGCATTCCAGTTAATGATGTAACATCTCATAATAACGTTTATAAAAACTTTTGTAATATTTTCATATACAAAAATAATAATATAATTTTTAAAAATAGATTTCATGGTTGCCGCATAACTTCAATCTGGTTTTTAGCACATTTTTATAGATTAATTAGTTCATTAATACAATTTGAAAAGTAAAAGAAATCATCAAACTTTGAGTTGATTTAAATTCCATGCAAACACACAGATGGACATTCAACATTAAATACTAAAACACGGTGTGGAATTGTGTAAGTCCACATAGTGTTTCAAGTCCCTACATTGTGTGGACCTCTTTCGTTCTCGCGTCCACACTTGGTATATAAGGCTAAAACTTACAAATAAAACAAATGGGGCAAAAAATGACAGAGAAAAAAACCCAAAAACAAAACACTCACACATACGTTTTGCCTTTCCCAAAGAAATAACATGGTAAACCTCAAACTGCACAGCAATTCAAAGCAGAATAATTGGACCTTTTGAGGTAATTCTCGCGGATTGAAAACGACTGATTGAGTTTGACAAGAGTGTAAAAATGTTGTGTCTACCCAAATCGTAAACAGAAATTATTAACAACCTGCTTGCTTTTAAACAACCTGCTTGTTTTTAAAAGGTTTAAGCCACTGTATTCTAGATGATTGACAACTGTTTAGTTTGATATCAAACCCTTATTCCATGTCGCACGGAATTCTGGGCCATTTCCGGGTCAGTATGACCTGGAAATCGTGTCAAACGGACACAGAATCTGAGTTAAATCCCCATTGTTTTTACCAGTTTCCGGGTCAGGCCCCTAACCTTTGACTTGAAACCCCGGTCAATTCTGACCCGGAAGATTTAAGAGTGTTTGGTTGGATGGCTTCTATCACCTTTGGGACTTGTACTGCATAGAAGAGGAGTGGAAATTAAATTACTTTGTTTTTTTTAAAATATGTATCCCTCCTTTTATTTTGCAAGGGGGTTCCCCAGAGTTACTTCTTTCATCTAGGCGTGGTCCCCCTGTTTAGCTCCCTGACTCTGTAACAACTTTTATTAGTTTTAGTTGCAAGGCGCACCAAGCTATTCTTTTGTCTGGCACTGTCCACACGTGCTAGTAGGTCAGTGAGCAGCAAAGCAAAACTTCCAAAGTAAAGGACATCAAGAGGCTTTCTTTAAGTGTTGCTCAATAGTTCTGGATACTCAATTATCTCTTCTGATTGCGTTTACAGAGTAATTTGCTTTAAGTACTGTTTTGTGTTTTCTTCTTTTTTCCTTTTTTTTTGTTTTTGTTTTTTTAGTAACCTAAAATGTGTTTTTTTAGTAACCTTGAGTTATATATTTTGTTTACATTTGTTCTGCCTATGTTTTGTTATTAGAATTAAAAGTTTGACTAAAGTTCATTTTGTTGTTGCCTTTGTCCGAGGTGTTTAAGGAAATTCTGCGACTCATTGCATCCCCTTGATTATATTGTTTTTATTTTGCGAGTGGTCCATTTTCAGGGTTACATTTTTTTGATGGAGAATCCAGGCAATTGATATTTTTATTTTGTCTCTGAAATTTTGCATTTTCTTTCTAATTCACCTGGGGCAGTTTTTTTTTCTCTTCAAGTCAATCGCATTTTTGTTAACGAACCAACACGGTGCTTTTAGGCGAAGAGCTTTTCAAAGTGCAGGATGGCAGATTCAACAAATCCATCGTGTCCACCCAAACTGTCGTTCAACGGCAGCTCATGTTCAACCTGAAGAGCAATCATGGCTGAATGACCCACACGAGAGATCACTCTAGATTGCAGATTTTGACCCCTTACAACGGGAACCATCACCGAAGTCTCAAAAAACACCTCCCCAACCAGCAGTAATCTCACATGTAATGCTGACGTGTACCTTTTTACAAACTGAAGGATGTTGCCATGTTTTCTCGTTCATCGTCTGATAAAAATAGTCTTTAAGTTGAGGACTGGGTGCGTGACAATGCGGGACTAATGTAGTTGTCGCAGTACGGGACTGTCTTCACAATAAGTATGGACGTGGGTTCATGTCCAAGGCCAAGAAGTCCTCCGACTGGTATTCCGCATTCTAGTGCATTAATACTGATGTAGTAAACATTGCTCGCAAAGGGGCCAATAGATCATACCACACCATCCAATATATTAAACATGTTTTCTGTGCATTTCCAATGATATTTTACCTATAAGAGACTTCTTAACATGCCCAGAAATTGTCTCTAATTATTTGAGTTCATTAATTACCCGGTAATTGATTTATTTTCCCTAATTAGCTAACATTTTAGGGGCGTGGAAACACCCCCACTTTATCCCGAGGGGCAAACCAGGCGATTGAATGTAGACCCAAACTGCCTGATGGAACTGTACACTTTGCGATTTAGTTTAAATGTTGTTAAGGACAACAAATTTTAAAGAAGGCGAGATTGTGCTTAGAGGGGTGAAAATTAATTTACTTTTTTTTCTAATTATGTATCCCTCCATTTTATTTTGCAAGGTGGTCCCCACAGAGTTACTAAGTTACTAGTATTAATTAGGAGTGGTCTCCCTGTAGTTCCCAGACTATGTTACAACTTTTATTAGTTTATGTATGCAAGGCACACCAGTCTATTATTATTGTCTTGCACTGCCAATGTAACTTATGTATTTTGTTTTAGTAACCTTGAGTTTTATCTTTGGTTAACAATGTTCCGCCTATGTTTTGTATTAGTATTCGAAGTTTGATTAAAGTTCATTTTGTTGTTGCAGTATAAGTGTAATGTATTTGCCCCAGTTGTTTAAGGAAAGACTGCGACTCGTCACTTAGATCTTTGGTCCTCATTGCATCCCCCTGATTGTATTATTATAGTTATTATTATTATTATTTGTATTATTATTATTTGTATTATTATTATTATTACTTCAATTATTGTTTAAGTGATCAATTTTTTCAAGATTATGCATAAAGTAAAACCTTTAACCCGACTTGAAAGGGAGAAAGGACAGGATACAAGAGTGGTAGGATGCAAGTTTGTTTCTCCACTCAACAGTGGCTATCAAGTATCAGATGACAGTAATTGTTTGAGTTGTTTTTGAATTGGTTTTGGTTGACCTTTGAGAATGAAAACCGTATTTTATACTTACGAATTTTGTACAACGCAGAATTCATACCAGGAACTGTTGGGGAAAAGTACACCCATACAAACTCACTCACGTTGAGTGTGAACCCAAGTCGCATTGGTGACGCCATCGGCAGCTGAAGCTCCAAGCCTTCTGTTACCCGATACTTCTGAGCGCAGAGTGAAGTTCCCTCCAATTTTGTTTCTGAAAATAAGGGTAGTTAAAGGCATGATAATCGAAAAAAATCTGAACAAAATACATCGTTGTGTATAAAGTTTAGAATATCAAATTTTCCAATTTCATTTGATATAGGCCTACCAGCCAACCAACCAGTGAACTTTCATCAAAGTTGGTCTGATTGTAGAGTAAACAACGTGTACGTCCACATCGGGATTGCCTCGGGTGATTCGGGTGTCTCCGATGGCTATTGTTGTGACTCTTTCAGCAATTTAGAATATTTATCTGGAGAAATTTGTGTTTATGTGAAATTTACAAGCAGTTAATTTTTGAGTTGAACTTATACTATGTTTTTCTTTTGACTGTTATTAATTGTGTGCTTTGAATTTTACGTAGTTAAAAAAAAAATCAGTTAGTTTAATTAAATGTTGGGGTAAAAGTGCGGGTCATACAAATTATTGACATGTAGAAGGGTCCGTCTGTATGTGACAAACTCATTTCCGGGTCAGCATGACCCAATTTGGGGGCAACATATACATAAACATAGTGTGCTCAAGATAATTTAAGATAAGCAACCAAGAAAAACATGATTAGGACATATTTATGTACTGAATTATGAGCTAACAATCAACTGGTTAGCGTTCCAATTGTTGTTCATTCTTGAACACTAAACAACATTTAGATACATTTTCATTGTAAATTTCATTAAATGCAGGAAAATGTCTATTCTTTTTAATCTTAACACATCAGGCTAGGCATATGCTCAATTCGTGTCCTTGAGTGTCGAATGAATTTCCAAAAAGAAGAAAACAAAAGTTCAGTAAACAGATTAAAGCAACCTTCAACCGCGTAAATCAAACTCAGTAGTATAACAGTTTTGTTTCATTACCCTGCGGTTCAGCATCAGAATCATGACCTTTGTTACTTGGTGGTACTTTTTTTTTTAAGTACCCCTGTATACCATGCAATATGTTTGTTTTACTGAACCCAATGCCTTCTCAAAATAATGGTCTATACAGCTGGATAGTGGTCCCCAAAACCCCAGAAAAATAATTCGAGTCATTTTATTCATTATTTATGCCCAAGGGACAATAAATGTAATATGCTTGCAGTGCAGCATGGTAACCTATGACCTTTGTTACTTGTGGTACTTTTTTTAAAGTACCCCTGGATAACATGCAATACATGTTTGTTTTACTGAAACCAATGCCTTCTCAAAAGGTCAATACATATGAATAGAGTCCCTCTAAACCCATAACAAAATTCAAGACAAAAATAGTTTTGTATTATGCCCAAGGGACAATAATTGTAATATATGCGTGCAGGGCAGCATGATAACCTATGACCTTATTCTAGCCTAATAGGGTGTCAATTGATGAGTCAGCGTGTCCAGCCCCCCCCCCCCCGAAAATAGACTTGTTTGGCTAGGTTTAAATAGGGAACTTGTAGATTTTGAGAATTGTTATTCGAAAAATGGCCGGGTAAACAACTTTTTTATACAAACGGACTTTAAAAAGGGGGCTCGAGTCCCTGCTTTCGAGTTCAGGACTTTTTGATTTTTAGAAAGAAAACATAAATTTAACTGATAAACATTAGATTGTGTGCATCCTGCTAGTTGTATGCATTTTACTGGTTGTTTGTTTTTGCATCATCGCTTCAGTCAATCATTCAACACCTTTTGTCTCTTTTAGCTATGTTCAAACGTATAGTTGTCTATTCCACCTCTGAACACGATTCCTACTACCGCCACCGCAATCGTCACCGCCACCACCACCACCCTCGCCATCTTCATCGCCAAAGTCATCGTCGTCGTAGTCGTCGTCAATGCCATTGTCATTGTCGTCATCACAGTTATTGTTATTGTCGTTGTTAATATTGTTATGTAACGATGAATTATCTAATTCAAATATTTGTTATAAGATAGAACCATTAAAAAAACCAAACGATAATAAAATAACAGATAATGTTTCATCACATTTCATGTTTTTACCTTCAGTTTGTAATTCTTCATCTCCGTAGTGACGACAACCAGTGGATAGCTGAATTTCCGGTCCTTTTTCGGAGTAGTTGGCTGTTTTGAGATGACAGACAGTGTCATTGCAGTAGTTGAACGACTTGCAGGAATCATCTTGCAGACAGTGTACTGCACATACCACGTCTGAACTTGCTTTTCTCACCTGGTAGATTGTATCTTTGAGTGCATTGTCTTGCATTGGGCTCGGATAGAATGCAAGTATGCTTCCTCGACGCATTTGGTTGTCACGTGATGCAGGTTGACACGCTCCATGTACAACATCAGAAGAAACAACCATTATGAAGATTTGTGTTAACAGAGAAAGAGTGCTCGCGACGACAGTCATAATGCAGTTGCAACTTTAATCTGAAACAGATAAAAAACTTTCTTAAATTAAAAAGTCCATGTGAACACTATGGTGTTTAATATCTGCATTCTCGCGCCTCGCATCTCGCGTTATCGAATCTCGCATCTCCCATCTCGCCATTCCCCTATGTTAACTCGCGTTTTCGAATCTCGCATCTCGCATCTCGCATTAAATGTTAACAGGTATATTTGATATTGTGGAGGCTACATGTACTGAATGTACATGTCAACATCAATTCTTGGGAATATAACAACAATTTGTACAGTTCACGTTTTTGTATTTCAAGTACTTCTCTGAGTTCCCGTGTTCACAATTCTCTTCATTGTGTTTCAAGTAAAAACTGCAAGATTAAAGTAACAATACAATAAACGTTCAAGGTTTCAACTAATTGATGTAACACTTCCAAAAAGGAAAAAAAAACATACAGATGGACATTTTCCTTATCAGAGTTTCACTCTCTGCATCTTGAAACCACAACAAAATTATATAGTTGCATGGCTTCTCGATGGGGACTCTTCGGTTCATCAGTAACACAACCTTCTGGACGGGTTGTTCCAACACTCAAGTACCAATTTTAATCTTGACCTTTTGAGTATGTACATCTTGTCCGGGGTAGGTTTCAACGTGCAAGAGGCCAACGGCATCTCGGCTGAGAGTCATCTACCATCACGACAATATCATCCTTGGCAAGGTTCCTCTTCGGCGTAGTCCACTGTTTACGCTCTTGCGAGGTAGGTAGGAACTCAGGCTTCCAACGTCTCCTAAACTCATTGGCTCGGTACTGCACACGACGCCATCTCCGATGTTAAGCCTCGCTGATGAAGAAAGGCTCTAAAGGTTAGAGGGGAGTTTGCTAAACTTGGGGAATTGCTGCGTTTGCGTTACGGATCATAGGAAACTGTTCAGTCATTGAACTATGCATTTTACTTGAGAGAACAACTTGAGGGTGAAAGTTTAACAGACTTCAGCCGATCGATTATGCGGTTATATGATCTGATGGAGACAATGGCCACCGAGTCTAAAGAAAAAGCGGCTTGAGTCAGTTGAGGGCAGGTGCTCTCAAGGAGCGATTTGTTAGAGGTGTTAGAGATCCCTCAGTCTGCCGGGATTTACGCCGGCTAGTAGTTGACCATCCCAAATAAACATTCTTTGAAGTGAGAAATCTCACCCTGCTGTTCCAAGATGTAGATAGGCGTTCGAAATTCATCCATGTTCCATTAAACACACCGATCATGAGATAAATAGGGCAAATTGTGGGAATTTATAGCACTAAAGCCTTGGGTGATTTGGTCACTAGTCAGAAAAGCCTCTTCACCATTGATATGCAGCAACAGGCTGCAATGATGCAGCAACAAACCGCTTACTGCAACAGCTAACGGTTAACAATGACCGATTTGACCGTTTGGCTGGTATCATAGAGAAGGGGCAGAAAGTCTTAAGTAGACCCGACCAGAATGAAGAGTCGGGAAAAGTTGTTCCGTCATCAGTTCTGTCAGTCTATTTCACCCCACTGCAGAAGGAAAACCTCATCACCAATTCTCCATTTTGGTCTTGTTTAATTCTGTATATTCTACTAGGTGCAGAATATACAGAACTAAACGAGACAATACGCAAGAAAAGACAAGAACTTAACAGAAAACATAGGTCTAAGATGGTTCAGGAAGTCCTGGTAAAGCAAAAAGGCCCAAAGATCATAAACCGAAAATTGCAAGAAGGGAGACAGCTCATGTCGTGCAATTAAGACATTAACGGTCATGGAGGGCGCTATGTCGGGGGCAATCCCGAGCCCACTAATCAATCAGAATGTGAAGAAAAAAATTAAAATTACATAAGGTTACCTCAGCAAGTGAGCGGAGAAAGCTCATTGCGACTTGTCTTTCGGCAAGTATGTTGGTGGCTTGGGTTCGGGCCGAGTGCGTTTTGGACACGGGGGGGCGGTAACTTCCTTCGTGTCTGCAGAGTTATATCGTGAATATTTATGTCAAGAAGTTAGGTAACTTAGATGATGTAGGAGGATTTGTAAGATTAGTTGGTGTTGCAATGGCCAGTCGGTAGCGGTTGATGGGTATTTGGAAGCCCCAGTGGAGATATTTGGGCAAAAGTTTACACTCAGCTAGTTTCTTGGTACTGAGTGACAAGGCCATATACGGAAAAATACCCAGTGCTACTAGGTTGCCATGTTTTGCGGATGTTGTCGCCCAAATTAAACATGGAAATGAGTGAGGAACTAAGTTTGGCGCTGCAGTGGTTTAATTCAGTTGAAGAGGTTGATAACAAAGTCAATGAGTCACGTGGGCAGTGAAGAGCTGGTAAAGATGTGCATGTTTATGAGTTGTGGGCCAGTATTAAGTCTTGCAGTGTCTGTTGGGAGTGTGTATTGAAATTTAAGTGAAGTCAGCACAGGGGTTGGACCGTTGTTGGTACAATCATGTCACCCACGTATGTCAGTGATCAGTGATGAATATTATTTTTTTTTGCAGAATGCAATTAGAATTGTAGAGGGGGTTCAACATGTAGACGAGGGCCCAATTTCAGTGTTGGTGGTAAATACAAATGCTGAGCCGTTAATTATCCCTGCACTTACTGAAGTTGCAGTGGCACCAGAGGTTGACGTGACGGAACAAGTTTTGTTGGATCATAGTGATGATGGTTATGAGGTGTCCGTTCACCAGACTGTTGTCGACCATAGGCGTGATGAGGGGCCTAGTGTGGGTTTGCATGAGTGTAGTGATGTGTCAAGTCCCAACACATGGTGGCGCTATAACATTTACATTAAGTATGATCATAGATTATTACATCTCCCTTTTTTTGCAACTGACAAGTGAATGTAAATTTCTCATATCAAAAACAAATTATAAAACTTAAGATTTGTTCTCTCTCTTTCCCAACTCCAATTGAAAACTGCCTCATAAAAATTCACTAAATGACCACTGCTGACCACCAGATGACCATTGGCCAATTTGTATTGATAAAACGCAATTAAGATGTAAAAAATTACCACTGCTGACCGATAGGTGACATTGGCCAAAAGATGTGTACACCCAACCCGTAGCTCCAACATTTCATAATGTTTTTTTTTTCTTCAAAAATTACCACTGTTGACCGACATGCATTCTGTAGTTTCGTTAAACGACAACTACGGACCACAACATGATCTTCGGCAAAATTTGAAAATACTTAGAATGATGAAATACATTTCAAATGCAAAAAAACGTGTTTCTATTATTCATAAAATTACCACTGCTGACGAATAGGTGACCATTGGCCAAAATCTTTCTCTCAGGCCAATCAAGCATTGAATAAAGTAAGACTGCATTCAGCTGAAGTTTGTGGGAGATGAAGCGTTTTGTAAATATTCATAAAATGACCACTCTTGACCACCAGGTGGCTTTTGGTATTTTTTTGTTTAAACAATTCAAACAAATTACCACTTCTGACCACTAAATGACCATTTGATTTTGTTTTTATAGACATAGGCCTAGATGATGAAACGTATACAAATATAACAAAACAACATTTCAATTTTCTTTCAAAAATGACCACTGCTGACCGATAGGTGACCACTGGCCAAAATCTGTGTCCGCCAGAAATGGGACTCGAGCCATTGAAGCATTTGACCAAGTAGCAAAAGGAGAAGCATTCTCCAAAGTTTCGTTAGACGACCACTACTGACCACATGATTACCATTGACCAAATTTTATGAACATCCTTAGATAAGTGAAATACCGTTAAAATTACAAAAACTTAATGTTCCTGTTTTGGAATGACCACTGCTGACTATTAGGTGACTACTGGCCAATAAAGCATTGAATCAAATTAGACTGCAATCGGCTGAAGTATGTGAAAGTTAAAGCATTTTGTAAATATTCATAAAGTGTCCACTACTGACCACTAGATGGCCTTCGGCACAATGTTAAGAACATTCATAGATGAAAGACATTTAAAATGAAACAACCTTGTTTTAATTGAAAACAATGCCAAATACTGACCACTAAATTGACCATTGGGAAACATTTATAAACATTCCTAGATAGATGAAACGTATATAAAATGTAAACAAACAAAATTTCGGTTTTTTTAAATGACCACTGCTGACCGATAGGTGACCACTGACCAAATTCTGTGTTCACCCGAAATGAGGCTCAAACCATTAAAGCATTTGACCAAGTCATCTAGTCAGGTAGCGAAAGGAGAAGCATTTTGTATTTGTTTTGTTAAACACCCACCATTGACCACTACATGACAATGAATTTTACATATAAAAAATGACTTGTTTATATATCTTCAAGAAATGGCCATTGCTTACGAATAGTGACCACTGGCCGAAATATTTCCTCGGGCAATTAAAGCTTTGAAACAAGTATGAGGGAGATGAAGCATTTTGTAAATATTCATTAAATTACCACTACTGACCACCAGATGACCGTTGACCAAAATAGTGTGAACATTCCTAGATCGATGAAATACATTTACATCATAAAATACAATGTTTTTATTATTTACTGTTGTTATACTTTTTATTACCACTGCTGACCGATAAGTGACCACTGGCCAAAATATGTGTGCACCCCAATTGTAGCTCAAGCTATAATTAAGCATTGTACCAGGCTAGGTTGCAATCGACCAAAGAGTGTGTTAGAGGAAGCATTTTGTTGATATTCGCTAAATGACCACCAGAAAGAAAGCAATAATTCTAGCATTACAATACATCAGCCTGCTTCGCATGGCTGATATCAAGAAAGACAGAAAAAAAGAATTATCGTATCACAAAATGTTAGCCTGCTTTGCAGGGTTGAATTTAATGAAAGGAAAAAAGAGTTCTAGCATTACAATATATCAAACCTGCTTCGCAGGTCCAGGTATAGGCTGCAACAGGCTACCGAATGTGGGAGAAGAAATGTTTTCTTTAAATGACCACCTCTGACAAAAAAAATGTCAAATGCCCAAAATTTATGATTATCCCTAGATAGGATAGGTGTCAAGGTTTAATTGGACTAAGTTTGGTTAAAATCAACCAAATAGTTTAGGAATTATGGTCGTTTTTATTTTGATTACGTGACCGTTTGACCAAAGATCGACAACATAAAAAAAATTCTAGCGCCAGAATACATCAGCCTGCTATAACGGGACAGTACTTCACAAAGGAAAATATCAGCCCTATGAAATCAAGGGAAATCAAGTTTAAGTTTGTTTGTTTGTTTGTTTATATAAAATTACCACTGTTGACCGATAGCTGACAACATTTTATGAACATCCTTAGATAAAAGAAGTACATTTAAAAGGCAAC
Organism: Plazaster borealis; assembly: GCA_021014325.1. Classification (NCBI taxonomy): domain Eukaryota; kingdom Metazoa; phylum Echinodermata; class Asteroidea; order Forcipulatida; family Labidiasteridae; genus Plazaster; species Plazaster borealis. Next base: position 15,153,611 of record CM037455.1, on the reverse strand, counting down.
TAATAACGTGCTTCTATGAAATGACTGCACTGCTGACCAATAGTGACCATTGGCCAAAATCTTTTTCCAGCACTGAAGCAAATCAGACCGCAATTGGCTGAAGAATGTGGGAGATGAAGCATGTTGTAAATATTCATAAAATGACCACTATTGACCACTAGACGACTATTGGAAACATTTTTTGAACATTCATAGAAAGATGAAAGGAATTTTTAAAATGACCCCTGCTGACCGGTAGGTGACCACTTGCAAAAATCTGTATTCACCCAAAATGCGACTCCAGTCATTCAAGCATTTTGGCCAGTTAGGTAGGAAAAAGAGAAGCATTCTGTAAATTTTCCTTAAACGGCTACCACTGACTACTTGGTGACCGTTTGCCAACTTTTATGAACATCCTTAGATAAATTAAATACTTAATGCAAAACAACGAGTTCTCAGTGGAGAAAGAAAGAAAAAAAATGTTGTTATCATTACTAGCTTTCACAATGTAACAGCCTGCCTCGCACGTTTGATATAAATAGCTTGTATTGGTGCTATGGTAGTGGGATTAGTCATGATTAAATGTAGGTTGAAAAACAAAAATAATGACACTTAAAAACTATTTTGCCTAAAACATATCCCACTTAATAGCCTTTAGTCAAGGCGCACGCGGAAAATATTTTTCCCCACTCATATGAGGACACTATCTTTTGGGAAATTAGTACATCACGACAATTAATTTGACATTTCCCTTGCTCTATAAAAATGTAAATGAACAGATTTGCACGGTCCTGTCACATACGGTCTTGGCCCCGACTACAAGTACGGTTAAATGTTTTCCGACACAAGCGCGGTGCTTAAAAATTTGCGGTTTCCGTCGGCGCTTCTGCCTTGTTTTGTTTTTTATTACACAAACATGAAACCAATCTCAGTTTTCACCATAGTTACATCATTGCAAGCTCTTGTTCTGTCCACCGTTTTGGAGTCAAAATTTGCACGCACCTGAATCAAGTTTTGTATGAGTATTGTAACTTTCTACGAAAAACTCGCCAAATACATGAACAATGCACTGTATGTAGGTCACTTTTCGACTTCAAAAATGAAATAGCAGTTGGGAAAGTTAGAAGGTGACGTAACGTGCAAAGGGTCTAGCACCCCCTTCCCCCCCCCTCAAAAAAATAATAATAATAAATGAAAAGAAAAAAATAAAATAAAAGCTAACAAAAATAACTTTTTATTTATTTATTATAAATATATATATATTTGCTTTTAGATTCCCGCCTGGTTAACTGACGCAGAATCCGGGTGAAAATCAATGCATTGTTTTCAAATTTTTCAGGAAATGTACGACAGAAATGTAATTGCGGTCAAAAGGGTCAAATTATTATTTTATTTTTTTACAACTTTATAACTACATTTAAAAAGTTCAGGTGAATAACATTGGAAAGGAACAAAAAATTACCTTAATGTCAAGCTGAAACTAAAGGCCAAGATAAAAACAAATTCAAAACCGGACAAATTCTTCCCCAAAACCCCAAAAAACTCAAAACAAAGTAAAACAACATTTTGACACTAAGAAGGTTGCAATTATTGAACCAGAAACACTGAGGTAAACCCCTACTCTTCCACAACATATGTTTTGGGTTCTTGTACGTGCACTACCATTAATATTAATTGACATAACAAACAAAACTCATTTTTAATTTTGTTTTGACTTTCTTGTATATGCAGCCTCAACAAACACATTTTGGATTCCAATAAAAAATTAACTAAATCTTAAACATTTTTGAATTGTGGATTTCTCCAAATGCACAGGCCGACATCAACACCAAAACAAATGTAGATCTAAACATGTTAATTGGTTGTTGAAAACCATCACGGCGATGTAAACAATATTTGTGTGAACAATATAGGGTTTTTTGCTCAGTGATTATTGGAAACTTACAATTTTCTTTTATAATGCAATATCACAACGAAGAAATAGTCTAGTAACCATCTAACCAGCCGATTCCTGAAGCATTAATTTCATTTTCACTTATTTTCAAATGTATTGCATGGTCGGAGTTTTGAAATCACTTTAACTGTCTTCTTTCAGAGCGAACTGTAAGGCCTAAAAAAAAAAAACTTTTTATTGCCCTTTTGGCTAAAAAATCGGGAGGGTCGGTCGGTCGCTTTTTTTTTTTTTTTTTTTTTTTTTTTTTTAAGAATACGTTAGAGGAGGAAAAAAACACAGTAGATATACACACAACTTTATGTTTTCAACCATTTTAATGTTCTCAAAGTAGTATACATTCATATGGTGAATACAAAACAAAAATAAACTTTTAAAAACTTGATGTATGAATAAATGAAATAATAATATAAATATGAAGTTGTTTCTCAACATCAGGCCTGTGAGTGGACCATTAAAAAAAAGCGGAAAAATACATCCATGTACTGTAACAATGATGGGAGTGGAGCTCCGCCACGCCGAAACTCTTGATAGATGCCGCTCTAAACACTAACGTTCAATCGGAAGAGACATTGACGCGTGCGATGAAAACTGCCACGCAAGGAAAAGGTTTTAAAAAAACTTTAAAAAACGGACCAAGACGGAAAGAAATCTTACATTATTCTGTAAAATAATCATTTTTGTTCAGCCAGGGTATCCATCACGCACTTGTGTTGCACCATGGAGGAATGGTTGCACCGACATCTTGATCATGATGTTCGAAAACATGACGCGTTCAATACCACGCCGAGCCGTGCTTAAAAGTGCGTGTACATGGATATACATGTACATGTACATGGATATGTACATGTACATGCAATGCCAACGATCACACAGTGCCCTCTATTGGCAAGGAGTTACAACACAAGTGCGTGATGGATACCCGCCCATTCACGTTGCGCACTGCATGCCAGCATGGAGCAAGGACATAGGATTTACGGACTTCGTGTCGTGTGTGTGCTGTATGATGTATATGTAGCAGGCCGACCGGGAAAATTCGTCACGTCTTTTTATCTCACATTTTAAAAAGGCGGAAATAAAAAATCGGCACGGTCAATGAGAAAGCGGAGATTTCACAGGCCTGCAACATAAAACAATATAATTTTGCAAAAGAAAAATAAAAACATCGAGGTTTCTATCTTAAATGTCGTTTACTGGGAATCAAAGTATAAAATACTTCAAACAAAATCAAAAAATCGCCATTTAAAAAAAAAATAAATAAAAAAAAACGCGACCGTGGATTTCAAATTTTTTGGGTCGGTCGGAAAAGGGCAATAAAAACTTCTTTTTTTTTTAGGCCTAACAAGGAAGCAACAATTGTTTTACTAGTTCTTTGATCAGATACTTTTTGGTCGAACATCCCCGGTTTTAGATAATAATACTATAGTTACTGAGATACACTCTATACACAAAATCCCGGATCAGAATTGACCCGGATCAAGATCCCATGGGACCTGACCTATTTCTGGTTTAGTATGACGCATATTTGTCAAAATGACCAAGAATGGGCAAAAATGTAATTTTAAAACCACTCTTCTGTCTCAGTCTGAACCGGAACAGAGTCAAGCTCCCTGGGACCTGGAATCCGAGTCAACTTTGACCCGGTTTTTTTTTTAGAGTGTTTATTCAGATTAGGGGTATACCACGTTACCATGACTTACCTTTAAAAGTAGTTAAGCCAAAAAGCGTTAACAGCACAAGAGTTGTTTGATCCGGTACCACGAGAGAGCGAAGGGTTTGTGTTTTTTTAGATTAACATTGACCACTACTTTTGGGCGTATTGAATCTCTAGACTGAATCTCTTGCTAACCTCTGAGTACCCTGACATCAGTGTTACAGTGTATATGAATAACTGAGCAGTGCCGCTAGTCTAAATTTGACCACTCAGCTTAATAGTGTACAGAATCTGTATACTGAATATCTTGCTCACCACTGTAGACCCTGACTTTAGTGTACGCAAGCATGGGGAACTTAAAGTTAAATATTCTGAAATTATAATTATTATAATATGTATATTACTGCCAAGTAATGTATATGAATATTACTGCCAAGTAATGACGGTGACGGTCTGACGCCGGTTTCAATTATTTCGAGCAAATTGTTCCATAACAAGGGGAACAATTGTAACTTTGTTCAGCCATACGTATCATTGTGGGGGGGGGTCGACGTATTCGTCGCGATAGCTTCAAGGTTGGGGTCTGTTTCCTCCAATTTCTTGGATAGGGATGATTGAAACGTGACTTTACAGGTGGTTGTGTTGCCTTGGGTATCACGCTTAGAAATTTTATGACAAGAGCCTATATTATAATTCGGAAATGGTGTGGGCGCGAACATGACTTTCAGAAGCATATTGTTCTTTCCGATACCATAATTCAATAAGCAGAAACGATGGATGCAGACATTTGAAAATGCTTTACTTCACATTCAGCGGCGTAACTATAGGGTAAAATTTCAGGGGGGCACAAGGGGGTGCACAATTTTTTCTATAGGAGGGCACTTCTGGCCAAGTTTCCGTTTGCCTTTTTCTGTAAAACAAGCCCATGCCCGTAATCTGGGGTGGGGGGGGGGGAGGGGTCGGACGGCCCCCTAAAAAAAAAAAAAAAAGTCTGCAAAAAATAGTTAATTAAAAAGTCTGCATCGTAACTGTGACTTATTATCGTTAACTTATGACATTTATAACATAACATAATATACAAAGATGTAAATAGAGGACGCAATGGGTGGCATACGCCGTCCTGCAGAAATAATTTCGATACAAAACTGCAATTGAGTTGTTTTCAAGTATAATAACCAATATCATAGCGCAAAATGGTGCATCAAATGGCTTTAATTGGGCATGTTTTGTTTACAAAATTTCGAACTTTTGAGGGGGGCACATCCTCCTCCCACTCCCCCCTGGGTCGCTATGTGACGAGCGGCGCTAACGCCCCGATGTACTTTTTCTTTTATATTCGGCCCCCCCAAAACAGAAAGTTTTAAAAAATCCCGGTTACGGGCCTGAACAAGCCCCTTTTTCATCGCCTTTTTTATATTACTTACAATTTTTTTATAAGATAATCTTACGTGTGAGTGTAATTTTTCAAATTTTTTTGCATGTAAATGGAAAAATAGTTTAACGTCAAAATTATCTCATCGAAGCGTATAAAATGTTACATTTTACTCTGGAAATCTCCAGTCACAAAAGTTAAGGGCGTTAAGTTTCAGAAGGAATTTACAGGAGCGCAAAGACTGGCTTGCATTACACTACTTGTGGAGAAGTCGTTAAATGTTTGTCGCGTTGATAGCGTTCGGACTCTCTCCGCGATTCTCGCGACACGGGCGATGTTCTCGCAAGACTGCTGGCCCCCGCGAGACTACTGCTCTCGCGACTACGGTCTCTTTGAATGACTCGGTAAACCCGACAGTCTGACCATCCAGGGAAGTGTTAAAACATTTGACTTTTATTAAGATTCTGTGTCATTTTGACCCATTTCTGGGCCCTATGTATAGAGCTGCTTAAGCAAAAAATATTGCTTAACAATTTTCTGCTAAGCAGAAATGAGCAGGATACCAGTCATAAATTGTACTTGTGGTATGCTAGTTTGGCTGGTAACCTTACTATTGTAAGCAGAATATTGTTGGGCTCAGCTACTTTTTGTGCTGAAGCAGCTCTATGAAATTGGGCCCTGGGTAATTTTGACATGGATTCCTGATCATACTGGCCCAGAAATGGGTCAGGCCCCACGAGACCCGGATCCGGATTATTCTCAACCAGAGGTTTTTAGAGTGTAACATGGGCGTAAACATAATCTGCCGAACTTATTCTGACCGACATGAAGGATAGGACAGTAACTGATAATTTCACCAGTATAGTAGATGTCATAACTACCGACTAGTCAGCAGTGATTCAGGTTCCCATTTCTGTCCATTTCTGTCCAGACTCAAGAAACGATCGAAAACAACACAATGCGCTTTGCATCTGATTCAATCCAATATGTTGGGTACCTTTTTGAGTCCCACGTTTATTGCTTTATAAAGCGTGAACGAAACGAACTCGCGCCCTTTAACGGGTCCCAATGATCGAATACGCGCGAGACTTGCACAGTCTATTGGGTTGCATCATGCAGATACAATGCTAACACTCACCTCATGCTCAAGGTTGTGCAATATTCCTGACAAAACACAAATAAACAAACTGATTTAATTTTAAGTGTTTTATTAACTATTACAAATGTGCAAAAAGATAATACTATAACAATTTACTTAAATATCTTTTTATTTACACCGATGAATGAAATAAATATTGATTTATTATGATTTGCAAAAATACTAGAAAACCCCCATAAATGAAGTGATAGAATGGTTTGTTATATTACAAAAATGATATTCAATTCTTGCTCAAGCAGAGTTCAGTTTATACCCTGGGCCCAATTTCATAGATTAAGCACAAATTGTAGCTTAGCACAACAAATTATGCTCACCAGAATAAGGTTACCAGCACAAATACCATGTCACACGCACCATCTTTGACTAATATCCTGCTGATTTATCTTAAGCAAATGTTGTTAAGCAGAATTGTCTGCTTAATCAACTCTATAAAACTGGGCTCTGGTGGTAGACGTTATCAGAAAAAAATCAAAGGAATCGATGTTACAAAAAATATATTTTAAAAAAAGGAAAAAGAAAAAAGAACAACAAGAAGATAAATTTGTATATCCCTGTTTTGAGCTAGGTGTCATGAAATTAAATAATTTGTGTATCTAATATAAATAAGGTATTACTAGAATAACTGTTTCTAATGCAGTGTTTTGATGTTCAACACTTTCTTTGTCAAAATCCAATTCAAAGCTTCAAATACAAGTAGGCTTATATACACATCAATAATATTTAAATAACAAATTACAAAAAGAGGGTTCATTTTAAACTACAATTTTTCATTTTTCACTGTTTGGGGGTACTATATAGCAACTTTGAAGGTTTTTCAAAATGTTAAACTAATGCTGTTTTTCCCCATAAAATATAGGAACAAACAAAGTAAGAAACTGGTTCACTTTAAAAAATATTTTGAACAGTCTTTTGATATAAACCTTTTTATTAGCAAAACAATTTGCAACATTATGTACTATTATTTCATGATACACTTTGTTGCTCAAACCCAGCCGGCGAAGAGGAGGGGATATTATGCAAAAATTGACTGCTTCGAGTGCTATGGTTAAAACTACGACGCTCGAGGTGATCCTCGGCGCGTTCTATTTTACCTCTGGGGATCACCGAGGGAGTCGTAATTATAACCATAACACGAGTAAAAGCAGTCATTATTTTTTTTATAACTTCACCAACAAATATTGTGCATAGACGTCTAGGTACCAATAAGCTGCTGTTGCTATGGGTATAGTACATTGGTTGCTATGGGATAGTACATTGGTTGCAACGGGCAAAGTACTTTGTTGCTGCGTGTATAGCGCGTCGCGTTCGCGCGCTTTCTAGTAAAAAATAAGACATAAATTATCATGTGACGCACTCCAAGCAAGAGGCAGAATATTTGTAAGGGGTGTTATAAATTTTGTTATCCGTTGTTGCTCAAACCCAGCCGGCGAAGAGGAGGGGATATATTCTGTTATCCTTTGTTCCTCAAACCTAGCTAAAAAAGAGGGGATATATTTTGTTATCCTTTGTTCCTCAAACCCAGCAAAAAAAAGGAGGGGATAGATTTTGTATCCTCTGTTCCTTAAATTAATCGTTTTCTTGTGAAATGTTGTACGTGTTTATATAAACATGATAAAATGTGCGTTATATTGCTAACAAATAACTGAAATTTATTCATTTTTAAATTCACTGTTAGCTTAGAAAAAATAAATTTGATTCGTAAAATCTGCGCATGTTTTTCACAATTTGTGGGAGAAGATGTTAAACGAAAACTTGTTGCTTTAAAATCTTGTATCTATAGCAACTTTTGGACGATAATGATAATGTTAAGCTGTAAATTTGAACAATAACCAAACACGAAAAAATGCAGTTAAACATGAACCTGTTAAAAGAACAGGATTTACGCAGTAATCAAAACGCTGAAACTAAACAATTTTATTGTTGAATGTAACCAAAGCATACGATAAACGCTGCCTATTTAGCAAGCCGCAATCAAAAAGAGCTTGATTTGAACTTCGATAAAATCTCTCAATTCCGTCACAAAACTACAGGAATTGACTGATTTTGATGAACTCTTGACAGGTTTGTTTTATGAAGTGTTTATTGAAAACTTAAGAATGATCACTAATTTCTTTCCGAAAACAATGATGTACTTCCTTAACGAATACCTTCTCGACTTCGAACTGGAGACTGTTTAGTGATCAACTTGAGCATCCTGTTTTTTTTTTTCAAAAAAAGAAAGAAAACAAAAGACGCTGCTTACTTCGAATGTTTATGTCGCAATCAAAAAGAGCTCAATTTGAACGTCGATGAAATCCATGACAAAACTAGGGGGAATTATTTGTTGTTTTTCACTAAAACATTACCATAGATTTTGATGAAATGTTCACAGGTTTGTTTTATGGTGTGTTTATTGAAAACTTGAAAATGAGAATTAGTTGACTCTTCCCGAAAACAATGATTTACATTCCCTCAACAAATACCTTCTCAACTTCGAACAGAAAATCGTTTAGTGATCAATTAGAGCATATACTGGTATTCTATTGGACGATTCAAAAGCAGAATCAGTACAACGCTTTATAGAAACATAAATATGTAACCAAACTTTCTACAATAATAACATCTTAATCTAGCCAAGAAAAGTATCGGTTCTCATTAAAGTAAAATTGTTCAACACTTCAATAAAAAGTATCATAACCAGTAAGAGCTGATTGGACAACTACACAGTATGAATCAGCAGTGGAGCGTTCCCTATAAACACAAATAGGTAATGAAACTGTCTCGAATTATTCCAACGAAGTAATTGTAAACTGATATGGGACAAAGATGTGTTGTTTCAACACTTGAGACACAGAATAGTTCACGAGAGTGTTCTTGTTATCCAAATGGATTGAGTTTGTGACAAAACACGAAATGCTTAGACACAAACATTGTTTGACCTTTGAAGAGAGAGTTATCGTTGTGAGTTTTATTGGACTCTTCTTTGTTTGCTGTTGAGGGGTACAGGTTTGTTTTCATTCCCAACTTTTTCTAAAATGTATTTAAATACGCATGAATAATTTACATGTAACAACAAACAAAGCAGTTTAAATCATTCGACTTCCATTTTTTTTAAGCTTGAAATATTTATGAACAATTGAATGAAAACTCTAGAAACACACAGGCGCTCAACATTATTGTTTCTAAACAATTATACGTAATATTTCCAGCTGTGTTTAAAGTTGCAACATGTTATTACTTAGACGTCTTAATTTAAATCAACAAAGCAAAATTGACGGTCTTTCTATTTGACACAATTAACGAATCAGTTGTTTTTTAGCCTGCCGAAACATGAACTATGAATCGGAATCATGAATGGCGTTTAAAAACGTGGATCGAAATCATTAATACATGGCACGGTGAAACTCAATTCAACTGGTAGGTCGTCGTTGGTTAGGAAACTAACAAACCAGCCGGGCTGAGGTGCAGATGTGACATCAGACGTCAGGGTAGAATTTTGCACCCTTTGGACTGCCACCTCGAAGCGACCGTTATCGTATGTGATCACGACTGGTACTCCGAAGTAGTTTACGCCACTAGACTGACCGATACCCCACGATTGAGAGGAGGATTCCCGTTTGTAGGTGTGAACAGAGTCGGGGTACAGAACTGCATTCAAGTAATTAAGAGGAATACAATATCATGAACAATGTCACTATTCATCAATATTGTGCAATGCATATCAAAAGAAATGTTTTAAAGTGCGTGAATTCATCCTTCTAAGCCTTCCAGTTAAAGTATGAAATTAACTTACTTTGTTTTTTAAATATCTAGCCCTCCATTGTATTTTACAAGGTGGTTCCCCAGATGTACTACTTTTATCTAGGCGTGGTCCCCCGTTAAGCTCCCTGACTCTGTAACCACTTTTATTAGTTTATATTGCAAGGCGCACCAGTCTATTCTTTTGTCTTGCACTGCCCACATGTGCTAGTAGGTTAGTGAGCAGGTTTTTTCTTCTTGTAAATACCCACAACTTCACAAATAAGGACATCAGGTTGCTGTTTCTCTGTGTTACTCAAGTATCTCTTCTGATTGCGCTTACAGAGTACTGAATTCGCTAATATTGCTGAGTTGGTTTTTCTTCTTTTTTCCTTTTTAAACTTTTATTTTAGTAATTTAGAATGTTTTGGGGGTTTTGAACCTTGAATTTTTATCTTTGGTAAAAAAAAATTCTGGATTTTTTTTTTTAAGTATTCGAAGCAGTATAAATGTAATGTCTTTCTCCTAGATGTCTCCAACTCCTGACTTAGATGTGTGGTCCTCAGTGCATCCCCCTGATTGTATTATTATTATTTATTGTTTTAAGTGATCCATTTTTCAGGGTTACACATACATTACACCCTTAACCCGACTTGAAAGGGAGAAAGGACAGGATACAAGAGTGCTAAGAATGTTTCTCCACTCAACGGTGGCTATCAAGTATCAAATGACGGTATTTGTTTGAATTGTTGTTTAATTGGTTTTGGTTGACCCTTGAGAATGTAAACCGTATTTATACTTACGAACTCGGTACAACGATTCATCAATACCAGCAGCATTGGGGGAAAAGTACACCCATACTGTATCAACCTCGTTGACGACTGTGAACTCTAGTCGCATTGGTGACGTCATCGGCACCTGAAGCTCCATGACGCCCCAAAACCGATGTGTATTTGGACCACACAGTGGAGTTACCTCAAATGGTGTTCCTGAAAATGAGGGAAGTTAAAGGCCCGATAATCGAGAAAACCCTGAACACAGTATCGTTGGGTGGAAAGTTTAGAATATTATTTTGTCCCCGTCGTCTCAGTTTCATTTGATATGCCATCCAACCAACCAGTGAACTTTCATCGAAGTCGGTCTGATTGTAGAGTGGACAACGTGTACGTCCACATCGAGATTGCCTCGGGTAATTGGGGTGCCTCCGATTACTATTTTGGTGACCACTTCAGCAATTTAGAATATTTCTCTGGATAAACTTATGTTTGTGTGGAATTTGTAATCAGTGAGTTTATGATTTTAATTGATTTATTTATTTTGACAGTTTTTTTATGCTGTGCTTTGCCTTTGACGAGGTTTTAAGTAAACCATTACTTTGTTTAAATGTTAGAGGGTCATCATTGACATGGGGAAGTGTCTTTCCGTATGGGCCTTACTTATTTTGGGGTCAACATGTAACTGAATCCAAAAGCGGGTCATGTCGACCTGGAAATGAGTAAGGCCAATAAAGGACCCTTCCCAGATTCAATTATTTGTTTGAGTTCATAAATATAATGCAATCAATAAATTAAAAATAAGCTACTGAATCAATAATGTGCTGAATTCTGAGCTAATAATCGTATGTTAGTTTGCAAATTGTTTTCCTCTTTCAACACCAAACAACAATTAGATGCACTTGTTTTGTAACTGTCATTTTGTTGCAGGAAATTGTATTTTCTTCCTGAGTAGTTCTTAGCACATCAGGGTTATGCTAAACTCGAGTCATTCGATGTCGAATGAATTTCGAATGAAGGAAAAAAGTAAGACAGACTCAAGTTACCTATTTAACCTCGTAAATCTTACTCCGTATTATGTTTTATTGTTTCGATAAACAAATGTTCTCGATTTCAAATTCAGGACTTTCAAATTCTTTGAAAAAAAAATTGAAGACAATTGCTTCTGTTTATCTTAGCTATTTTGGTCTAGTTTAGCTATGTTTAATTCTATATTTCTTGTTACACAATCCAAATTAAAAGCAAAACCGACAAAACGTATTCCTACCTTCCTGTGTCTTGTTACAGTCAGGAGACTTTACAATCTTGCCCTGTTCGTTGATTGACAGACGATTGTCTTCACCAATCTTCACTTCGTAGGGCTTTATTTGAGGCTTCATGTTCACTCCGCCCAGACAAAACTCGGTGCATTCACACGGTCTCTGCTCAGCTAGTGACCAGCCGTATCGCTTAGTAGCTCGATCCTGTTCCTGACCCACGTAACAGACACATCCATAAACTGCTAAAAAGAAAGAGGGGAAAAACCACACACACACACAAAAGATGGGTTTCTTTGTGCGGATCAACATCATTAAACAACTAAGAATTAAACTATTCGAGCAAATAATGTTTTAGTCGCAATGGTCCTATTACATTCGAAAAAATGTCCTTATCATAAAACAGCGACAAACTAACTTTTATCTCCAAATCATTACCCTTGTTAAAAATGGCATAGTTTGATCAAAACCAAAACCGCAAATATCTCGATAGTTAAAAGAGACTTGTTGCTTAAAAACAGACAGAACAATACTTTTACCCCCAATTTGAAATTGCAACATTAAACTTATTATTGTAACAAATTTTAATATGTGAAAATCACGCTTGGACATCGCACATGAACCAAGTTAATGAAATAAAATGTCACTTTTAGAGCTAGCACTACCCCCAAAAAAGACTCAATAATAAATGTCACACTTGAAAGGAATAAGATGCTCTTAATCATTTTCCCAGTAGGCCAATGTTGATAAATACTTCTCAGAATAATATTCTCTTCGGTTGTAACAAGCATGGGACATGTTTATTATTTAGGCAATAGCAGTCTGATGTGGAGCCGTTCTTCCGCGTGGTAATGACCGGGTTGGTGGTTGGCCGTTGTTAATGGACCGAGCCGAAGGCGAGGTCCTTTTAAAAGCCGCCAGCCACCATCCGATACTTTTACACAACAATAGGGCCATCTATTCGCTCGTTCACAGAGCCGGTCTTTATATTACATGTTAATATACCCCACGTGACCAGTCTTCGAGTCTTTCTGAGGTATTTCTTATTTTGACTTCACCCTTGTATACCGATGTGTAATAGATAAATCGATGTAATTAGTGTAAAACCAAAATAATATGCTTTATCTCGAAGCAATATTACAACTGCTCCCAGTTGAGCGAGTAGCCTGTGACCCCCCCCCCCTCCCCCACTTCCTCCCCAGGACTCGGAAATCACCAACTATACAATGCGTATCACACATATTAAAAAATAAGTGAAAAACCTACTTATTTCCAATATTATCTAAGATGTAAACTCCTGAAATGGCATATGAACACAAGAGTACATTCCGATTTATGAAGTCTTGTTTTTAATAACTTATCATTTCTCTTCTTTTCCTCGCTTTAAGCGTTTTTGTATAAATCTATTCCGTGTAAATAGTTATATTAATTTGGAACTGTATGCAATAACTAGTTGTTGTTTTCTTTCTTAAAGGCACTGTACACGTTTGGTAATTACTCAAAATATATATTAGCATAAAAACTTACTTGGTAACGAGCAACAAAGAGCTGTTGATAGTATAAAACATTGTGAGAAACGACTCCCTCTGAAGTAATGTGGTTTTTGAGAGAGAGGTAATTTTTCATTAAAATAATAAAAACTTCTTGCAATAAGTTTTTATTCAAGTATTTTTACATCTGAAAGCACACAAATTTGTACAACAAGGGTGTTTTTTCTTTCATCATTTTCTTGCAACTTCGATGACCAATTGAGCCCAAATTTTCACAGGCTTGTTATTTTATGCATATGTTGGGATACACCAAGTGAGAATACTGGTCTTTGACAATTACCAAACGTGTTCAGTGCCTTTAACGAACTATTGGTTTGCTATATACATGTACCCTTTTCCTTATCCTTGTTCAATAATCGTTTTTCTTAAATTGTTATTAATTCACTTATTAACCAAAGGGACCAGGGCCTGTATAAGCCTTGGCTTTTTCCTGGTTCCCTCCATTGTCACCACTTGTATCAAATTCTTGTATTGGCAGATTGTCTAGTTGTGATATATGGACAAAAATAAACAAACAAATAAACAAACATGCACAGGGGTAAAACTAAAATGAAATTTTTCAGCCCGATACAATTATTTCATCAAACAAATGGAATATAATTTGTTTGTCTGTTTCTTTGTTTGTTTGTTGGGGGTAGGTTTGTTGGGGTGTTGGGGTGTTTGTTTGTTGGGGTGTCTGTTTGTTTGTTTGTTTGTTTGTTTGTTTTTTAACAAAATCGCAGTTTGACAATTTTAAGATTGAAAAAAGTTTCAATTGCGACAACCCGAAGTCAACAATTAACAACAACAACAACAACAACACCAACACCAACAACAACGACAACATCAACACGCCTCAATTTTACATTCTGCTTATCAGTCTGACTACAAATCCACATTTTGTAGTGCGATCTGAATGGATCTGTTGTCGTGTAATAATTTTCAAAGTATATTTTGTAAATCCAATTCAACATTGTTTCACAAAAATATAAACTGTGAGAAGAAAAACAAGTAACAGCAGACGCTCTCACGACAGACGTGTTTTTACTTCTACGTTATTATTTTCTCCATATCTCGGTTTTCACAGTACTGACGTGTATGATTGAAGACAAATACAAAGGAAAAATTATTTTAAAAAACAATATTAGAATGAACTCATTCAACGTAAGATTTACCTTCTGTGGTAGTAGCTGCAGCTACGAATAAGAGAGTAAGAAACAGAGCCATGTCTGTTACCATCACAGTATTTGCTGTATCCGGGAATAAGCACTGTACATCATCACACCTCAACCACAAGTCAGCACTACCAACAAACCTCCGTACGTAACGTTGCTTGTTTGTCTCACCTAATCGACTGAAACAAATATGATGAATCAATTCTGACCAATCAGCGACTGACACTGATTTTAACCGAGTGCAAGTAATTACAGCCATCGAAAGAAAAAATAAAAGGAACAAACAGGATGGCTCAGATTCATCAGAAACCTGTTCTTTGCTGCAATGGATTGATGGAAGAGAGATTAACAATAGACTCCATTGTGACGCATGCTCTAGACAACCTTGGCCATCAGTCGCTGTAGTTACGTTCTGGATTAAAATCCAACCATTCTATGACAAAAAATATAGTATATAAAAAGAAAGGCTTAAATTAAATTCATACTTTTTCATCTCCAGTGGTATCCACTTTTGATTTTTTACGTCAAACAGTTTCCACAGCGGTTCCTTGTACGCGCATCAATCAATAACCCTTCGTTTGTTTTTTGTTTTTATTGTGGGTTTGTGTTCCCCTCACAATAGACGTTAAATATACGGCAGCCAATTAACAGACAGTTAACCTCAAACTGCAAAATCATCGCTACCGTGCATCCAGGGAGATATTTTTGTTTCTCTTTCAAGCGAATTAAAAAAAACACCGAGTGTTAAATTCAATTCACTGGCCTACTTTTTGATCGCCAGTGGTATCAGTTTTAGTTAAGTTGTTGACGTCAAACAGTAACCCTTAAATGGCTAACGATAATAGCCTCTGATGGTAAACAAGTAAAATATAAACCTCCATACGTAACAATCTGGTGCAGATTCATCAGAAACACGTTCTTTTCTGCATGGGATTGATGCAAGAGAGATTAACAATAGACTCCATTGTGACGCATGCTCTAGACAACCTTGGCCATCAGTCGCTGTTACCTTCTGGATTAATTTCCAACCAGTCATTATTTCTATGGCAAAAAATATAGTATATAAAAAAAAGGCTTAAATTAAATTCATACTTTTTCATCTCCAGTGGTATCCGCTTTTAATTGTTTACGTCAAACAGTTTTCACGGCGGTCGCGTGTATCAAACAATAACCCTGAAATGACTAATGTTTGTTTTTTTGTTTTTATTGTGGGTTTGTTTTCCCCTCACAATAGACGTTGAATATACGGCAGCCAATTAACAGACAGTTAACCTCAAACTGCAAAATCATCGCTTCCATGCATCCAGGGGAGATATGTTTGTTTCTCCTTCAAGCGAATTTTAAAAAGCGTATGGTAGGCTGCACGAACAATTTTGAAATTTTAACATTGTTTTTTGATACATATACACAAAAATGTCGACATTTTAAAAACTTTAAAAAACTGTACGAAATATATTTTACAAAGTTTCAATAAATTACTATTCGCGAATGGTTTGATTGATGGCTCTTATACCGCAGTTTCGCCTCATTGCCTGACACTGTTTATAATTTGATATTGATGTTTTCATTAACAAACAATGGAGGGAGATAAATTGGTCAGCTAAATATGCTGTTTTTTCTTTTGGACGAATCAAAAGAAGAAACTGAATCTGCTTTCAAGAACACAGTCGTGATTTGCAGTTTTGAAGTTTATAGAGTTTAAAGACATTTTAATACGACTTTATAATTACAGGTGTAGCAACAAGTAGGCTTCGACTGCCAGCAGAACAAAATTAAATCATAAATATGAATTAATTGTACGTGGCTTGTTCCTTTTGCAGCAATAAACCAAATTCCACAGTGTATGATACTGAACTGAATGGGTGGCCAGTTGCTTTCAAGGCTAACCGACCGTCTTCCTGGACTTCAAGGTTTCGTTAATTAAAAATAGACGTTATGCACTGGCGTCAACCAGCCGCCATCTTAGAGGTACACCGATTATGATAAATTGGAAACAGGATTTAAATAAATATACATATATATATATATAAATAAATAAATAAAATAAACAAATAATTGAGCCACCTTCTCGTGACCTTAACGTGAGGGCGCTCTAACTCCCATGACGTCTCGTGTGGGCCTATAAGGTTTAGTGTGCAGTAAGTAAGGTTTGCGCTAACACCATGTAAGAAATCTCTTTTGAGTAGTGGTTGCTCTGAGAAGGGCCGGTTTCTGCTCGACGTTTCAATCAGAATACTCTGACCGTCTTCTGGGTACTCTGACGGTTAGAGTATACTGATTAAAACGTCGAGCAGAAACCGGCTCTTCCCAGAGCCATCACTACACTGTTAAAAATGTCCGTAAATTTACGGACTCCGAAAAAGTGAAATATTCCGTATTTTCGCCGTAATTTTACGGACTTCCCGCATATGTAAATATTAATTATGCTAATAAGCGTAATTACAATCAACCACATTTGCCCAAACACCTACACATAATATAGTACATGTAAGAACATACTGTTATTTCACCCACAACCGTGTACACATGTACAAACTCATGTTAAGGGTTTTTTATTTTACGGAATTAAAAAACTTTTCCGGTAATAGAGCTGCAGGAATACGGAACTATATTTTTGTTCGGACATTTTTAACAGTGTACCCAAAGAGATTTCTTACACGGTGTCACAGCAAACCTTACTTACTTACTTCCGCCATGCATAGCTTCAAGTCGTATCGTGTTTATTGTGAACTTATTAAGAAAGAAAAGTCGGCTTTCAAAAACACGGTAAAGGTTTTTGGTTTCGAAGTGAGTTCAAAGAGATTTTAATATGACTTGCGAATGCGAATTACAGTTGTAGCAACAATTCAAGTTGGCGTGTATTTATATCTTTTTCAGGTTCTTTCTGTTGACTAATCCGGCAGAGAAACACATCATTGTCCGGTCATGATTGTTTGATCGTCTTCGGGAGTTGGGTAATTAAATATACGGCAGCCAATTAACAGACAGTTAACCTCAAACTGCAAAATCATCGCTACCGTGCATCCAGGGAGATATTTTTGTTTCTCTTTCAAGCGAATTAAAAAAAACACCGAGTGTTAAATTCAATTCACTGGCCTACTTTTTGATCGCCAGTGGTATCAGTTTTAGTTAAGTTGTTGACGTCAAACAGTAACCCTTAAATGGCTAACGATAATAGCCTCTGATGGTAAACAAGTAAAATATAAACCTCCATACGTAACAATCTGGTGCAGATTCATCAGAAACACGTTCTTTTCTGCATGGGATTGATGCAAGAGAGATTAACAATAGACTCCATTGTGACGCATGCTCTAGACAACCTTGGCCATCAGTCGCTGTTACCTTCTGGATTAATTTCCAACCAGTCATTATTTCTATGGCAAAAAATATAGTATATAAAAAAAAGGCTTAAATTAAATTCATACTTTTTCATCTCCAGTGGTATCCGCTTTTAATTGTTTACGTCAAACAGTTTTCACGGCGGTCGCGTGTATCAAACAATAACCCTGAAATGACTAATGTTTGTTTTTTGTTTTTATTGTGGGTTTGTTTTCCTCACAATAGACGTTGAATATACGGCAGCCAATTAACAGACAGTTAACCTCAAACTGCAAAATCATCGCTTCCATGCATCCAGGGGAGATATGTTTGTTTCTCCTTCAAGCGAATTTTAAAAAGCGTATGGTAGGCTGCACGAACAATTTTGAAATTTTAACATTGTTTTTTGATACATATACACAAAAATGTCGACATTTTAAAAACTTTAAAAACTGTACGAAATATATTTTACAAAGTTTCAATAAATTACTATTCGCGAATGGTTTGATTGATGGCTCTTATACCGCAGTTTCGCCTCATTGCCTGACACTGTTTATAATTTGATATTGATGTTTTCATTAACAAACAATGGAGGGAGATAAATTGGTCAGCTAAATATGCTGTTTTTTCTTTTGGACGAATCAAAAGAAGAAACTGAATCTGCTTTCAAGAACACAGTCGTGATTTGCAGTTTTGAAGTTTATAGAGTTTAAAGACATTTTAATACGACTTTATAATTACAGGTGTAGCAACAAGTAGGCTTCGACTGCCAGCAGAACAAAATTAAATCATAAATATGAATTAATTGTACGTGGCTTGTTCCTTTTGCAGCAATAAACCAAATTCCACAGTGTATGATACTGAACTGAATGGGTGGCCAGTTGCTTTCAAGGCTAACCGACCGTCTTCCTGGACTTCAAGGTTTCGTTAATTAAAAAATAGACGTTATGCACTGGCGTCAACCAGCCGCCATCTTAGAGGTACACCGATTATGATAAATTGGAAACAGGATTTAAATAAATATACATATATATATATATAAATAAATAAATAAAATAAACAAATAATTGAGCCACCTTCTCGTGACCTTAACGTGAGGGCGCTCTAACTCCCATGACGTCTCGTGTGGGCCTATAAGGTTTAGTGTGCAGTAAGTAAGGTTTGCGCTAACACCATGTAAGAAATCTCTTTTGAGTAGTGGTTGCTCTGAGAAGGGCCGGTTTCTGCTCGACGTTTCAATCAGAATACTCTGACCGTCTTCTGGGTACTCTGACGGTTAGAGTATACTGATTAAAACGTCGAGCAGAAACCGGCTCTTCCCAGAGCCATCACTACACTGTTAAAAATGTCCGTAAATTTACGGACTCCGAAAAAGTGAAATATTCCGTATTTTCGCCGTAATTTTACGGACTTCCCGCATATGTAAATATTAATTATGCTAATAAGCGTAATTACAATCAACCACATTTGCCCAAACACCTACACATAATATAGTACATGTAAGAACATACTGTTATTTCACCCACAACCGTGTACACATGTACAAACTCATGTTAAGGGTTTTTTATTTTACGGAATTAAAAAACTTTTCCGGTAATAGAGCTGCAGGAATACGGAACTATATTTTTGTTCTGGCAGCTCTATTACCGGAAAAGTTGTTTAATTCCGTAAAATAAAAAACCCTTAACATGAGTTTGTACATGTGTACACGGTTGTGGGTGAAATAACAATATGTACTTACATGTACTGTATTATGTGTAGGTGTTTGGGCAAATGTGGTTGATTGTAATTACGCTTATTAGCATAATTAATATTTACATTTACGGAAAGTCCGTAAAATTACGGCGAAAATACGGAATATTTCGCTTTACGGAGTCCGTAAAGTTACGGACATTTTTAACAGTGTACCCAAAGAGATTTCTTACACGGTGTCACAGCAAACCTTACTTACTTACTTCCGCCATGCATAGCTTCAAGTCGTATCGTGTTTATTGTGAACTTATTAAGAAAGAAAAGTCGGCTTTCAAAAACACGGTAAAGGTTTTTGGTTTCGAAGTGAGTTCAAAGAGATTTTAATATGACTTGCGAATGCGAATTACAGTTGTAGCAACAATTCAAGTTGGCGTGTATTTATATCTTTTTCAGGTTCTTTCTGTTGACTAATCCGGCAGAGAAACACATCATTGTCCGGTCATGATTGTTTGATCGTCTTCGGGAGTTGGGCAATTGCTTGAAAACAATAAGAAGGTATATTGTTGTATACATGACTATAGGCCACCTTCAACAACAATCCAAGAAGATTTATTTTATTTTATTGGTAAAGGCACCTGGCTTGAAGCTGTGCCCAACCTCTGTAAATGAATCCTCCGTAAATATTAAGCACAGCATACTTTTGTTGCTGTTTTCTTCTCTTGTTGTTACCATGTTAGCATTCATCTTGTTGGTGTTGTTTTCAAGCTGCAGCTTTAACTGGAAATGTACAATATTGACTTTTGAAAGAGTATTTTAATTTCCATGTTTTACTCTTCAACAACACAACATACGACTAAACTGTGAAACGTACATACAGTTTAATTGGTTTCGTTTAAATCAAAAAAATCAAAAGTATAATAAACAATTGCGGTTGTAATGTTTGTTGGTTGATTTTGTGCCGGTGTACCAACTTGTAACAAGTAGGGCTAGACATTTTAGCTCACAAAGCGTACCTCTTTTGGCTGTGTATACTATATAGTCATTAGTTTTTTGGATTATTTACAAATCTATGACCCTACCTTTAAGTGAATGTTCGTCTAGGTCTATGCCTCGTTTACTTTAAGCATGCATCTATAGGGTCACCTTATTGTAAATGATTCTTTATGGTTTTGAACAAAGACTGTATGTAGTGACACAAATCTAAAACGACGTACATTCTCATTATTATACCAATCATAATGTCAACTGTAAAGAAAATCTCCCGTGAGCAAACTTTTACTTTTATTGAAATCACTACGTGAAGTTTTCTAACCAAATCATAATGCACGAATTTCCTGTTTGTGGGTGTTGCGATTTTTGAAAGTGCATGTTCACAAAGGTAACAAGTTCTTGAGCCCCTCCCCATACACCCCCCCCCCCACTCAAATGTCTTTTCTCATATGATATAATAATACACACACAAAAGTATATAATACATATTAAAATAGGTATATAGAAATTATTATTGACGAGTGTCAAAGGATTATTTTCAAGGAAAAATTAATTTGCTTTAAAATCAGAATTGCAAGGTTCAAATAAAGTCATGTCAACCTCATTGCCGCTTCGGAAAGTAACAAACCAGCTGGTCTCTGGTGTGGTTATAACGTCATGGGTAAGGCTAGGTTCAGCTCGCTCTGCGATTGTAACTTTGAAATGACCATCATTGTATGTGATAGTGACTGGTACTCCGATGCAGTGGGCTGGTAAACCCTCAACTTCTTTGGGTGATTCAGAAGGGTTTGACTGTACCTTGAATTCCGCAGATTGAGGGCCAAGATCTGAGTACGGGTTATAAATTAAAAGTTTGTTGTTAATTAATCGAATTTGATTACCGTGTCATTTATTAAACGTATTATTACATGAACGAAATCGTTATGAACTCATTTTTCAAAACAATTAACTTTATTTCCAATCCATACACAAAATAAACAAGGAAGATAAACATTTCAATAACGACTATAAGCAACTCTTTGCAGGAGTATGCACGGTGGAGTAAGATGTAGGCTTAATACAAAAATAGTGGGTTAGAAATGAAATGACTTGATTCTAAATTCTGATAGCGCCCTCTTTTGAATCGTCCTCCTTCAGCCCATGTTAATTTCCCATTAAGGAGGACAGCATCTCCGGGGATAGATTTCCCTATGACACCGGCAGAATGTGATAGGAATTGCTCTTAAGCCCGGTTCGTACTTAACGCGAAAGCGAATGTGAAGCGAGTTTTGGTGACGCAATAATCGGTACGTGCCGTTTTTCCAATTGTGACGCAACAAATTCGCTTCGTTTTCGCTTTCGCATGAATTACGAACTGGGCCCAATTTCATAGAGCTGCTTAAGCAGAAAATATTGCTTAACAATTGTCTGCTAAGCAGAAATGAGCAGGATATCAGTCACAAATTGTACATGGGGTGTTGTGGCCGAGCGGTTAAGAGCGCCGGATTCAAGCTCTGGTGTTTGATCAGCAGAGTGTGGGTTCGAATCCCGGTCGTGACACTTGTGTCCTTGAGCAAGACACTTAACCATAAGCTTCTCTCCACCCAGGGGTAAATGGGTACCTGTGAGGGCAGAGATGGTACTTGTGATTGATTTATCCGAGTAGCGCATTTGTTGCACAAGGCTGTATACTCCCCAGGGAGCTGAGATGGTTTAAGGAATGATTTAAGGCCCAGTGACCAGGGGTAATAATGTGAAGCGCTTTGGGACGCCCTTCGGGCGTGAAAAGCGCTATATAAAAACTAATTACTATTATTATTATTATTACATGTGACATGGTAGTTTGGCTGGTAACCTTATTCTGCTAAGCAAAATGTTGTTGTGCTTAGCTACTTTTTGTGCTTAAGCAGCTCTATGAAATTTGGCCCTGGGGCCTGCAGCTACAGGTTAGCAAGAGAATTAGGCAGCCAGCTTGAGCGTTCACTCTGGATTTGCATATATAGTTACGTCATTCATTTTCATACAACAGTAGCCTAAGCACCGGAAGGTCAGCATGCCTTTTCGTGTGCTTATACGGTTAGCAGCGCTATGCAATGGAAACTCGCACAGTAAACACAAAATCGGCCATTAAACAGCTCTCTGAAATTGGGCCCTCGGCTTTACCCTTGGGCTCGATTAAACAGTTTTCTCTATTCTCTTGACATGTATATAAGAGTCAAGAGGTAACATTTCAATGCACTTTTTAGGCTTTCGTGGTTTCAATGCCAAACAAGATTTCAGAAGAACCATCATTATCATTTCGTTAATGGTGTCTTTCAAAACCTAATACTTACATATTTCGTACTGTGCAAACTGACTGTCACCGGTAGAAAAATCTACCGAAACATACTTCGCTCCTTCCTGGACAATAAAGGTAAGACGTATCGGGGAATCCATTCGCTCTTGCGACGTTAAGGTCTTGAACTGAAAAATCTCACTTGAACACGAAGTAACCGATGCTGTCGACTCTGTTGAGGTCGAATCTGAAAGTTTAAACAGAATGTAGAAGGATTGAACATCAATCGTCAATGACGCAACGACGTTCATGAGGTGTTTTGGGGTTGTTTTTTTTACCTGCATCTACATGCTGACGCTAGTAAAAAGAAAACTGACAATCGAAGAACAAAATCTATACAGCAAAGTAGACACATGGTGTTTCCGCAAACCGAATATACATTGATACCTCACCATGCAATGCCTCAAAACCCACAAGTGACACACAACATTACATGACTTTGTGTCACTTTATGAAGATGGAGGCCCATCGAGGATTATATCACTTAGAGAAAACGTTTTTGTTCACAATGAGCAAAGTGTGCACCTTGCATTACAATGTAACCTAAATGAAGACCGGAATTACGAAGGGTGGGGTTTTTTGGGTACGGCAGCCCTATAGCAACGGGTTTAAAAACAAAAATATGTTGTTCCCCAAAAAGTTAAAATTTTAACTTATTTAAACAAAATAATTTGCAAGAATAGCAATGAGCCGAGCCGAGCACACGAAAGTCGCACATGTAGTCTACTTTATTGCGTAGTATTGACTTATGCACAAACAATTTACATTTTCATGTTATTTGTTATTTTTGTTTCTATCTTTTCTGTTTACGTTTTTACTGTTCCTGGTTGTGCGATGACAATTTGTTAATATCCATTACGGGACAGGGCTTAATGTCAGCTGATCTACTACAAATCAATATTGTAGCGTATCGTGGCCGAGCGGTTAAGAGCACCGGACTCAAGCTCTGGTGTTTCTGATCAGCAGAGTGTGGGTTCGAGTCCCAGTCATGACACTTGTATCCTTGAGCAAGATACTTTACCATAATTGCTTTGTCCTTCGGATGGGACATTAAGCCGTAGGTCCCGTGTACTAGGATTGGTAGTGCACGTAAAAGAACACAGAACACTTATCGTGGAGGAGTAGAGGTTTAACCCCGGTGTTTCTGGTTCACATTGCAAGCATTCTTGTTTACAGGTTTCCTCAGTCTTGCGAGCTACAGTGATTCACTTGTGAGGCATCCTTGGTTTCATTACCAGAAATATATAACAAATAATAATAATAATAATAATAAATATAAACAAATATTCACAAGTTAAAACATAAACGTCCGAACCTGGCTGATCCGTACCTGGCTGATCCTCTTTGCAGTCATTTGACAAGACGATATGCCCCTGTTCGTCAACAGACACACGAGGATTATCACCAATCTTTACTTCGTGGAGCTTCACTTGGGGCTTGATATTCACCCCGCCCAGACGAAACTCGATACACTCACACGGAGCCTGCTCGGCCAGTGACCAACCGTATCGCTTGCCTGTTGCTTGATGTGGTTCCTGACCCACGTAACATACACATGAACTAACTGTATAAAAAACATTTAAAAACATTGGACTGTCAAAATAGATCTATTTAATTATATCCTTTAAAATTTATGAGTATCTTGGACAAAAAAGAAAAGATGCTTTATCAGTTATTGGAATTTGGAAAAGTTGAAAAGATTGATTTTTATTATACAATCCTTTTAACAGTTTAGGACATAGTGAAGAAGATGTTCTATTTTGTTCGGTAACGTGCAATCTAAAACCACCCGGTTCAAAAATGGCTTATGGGCTCTGGGGTCGATTTCACAAAACTCTTCCTAACTTAGGACTAGTCCTAGGCAATGCTAAGAGATAGGACTAGTCTTAAGTTAAGACCAGTTACTGGTCCTAACTTCAGATGAGACTAGTCTTATCTCTTTGTGAAATCGGCCCCTGGTCCCGGGGAGGCTGACCCTTTTCTGGGCCAGTCAGGCTGACCCGGAAATTGGTTCACTGAATAGGGAATTTTAGTTCGGATTCTGCGTCAGTTTGACCAGTTTGTTATTTTTACACACACTCCGTATCACACTGACCAAGAACTGGCCCAAGCCCCCTTGTCCCCATACGGTCAATTCTGACTCGGTTTTGTTATAGGGTTTTTAAGTTAATAGCTTGGATTTATACAAATCCCGAGCATTCAAATGTGGCGAATGAAATGCGGTAAATACGATATTTATGAAAGAATAGAATAGAATAGAATAAAATTGGTTTATTCAGCCAATGATTAGAAACAATCACATGAATTTCAAATATTTGTCTCACATCATCATCAATAGAAGAACAGTGTTTACACACAATTAATACAAAAAAAATATACCTGAACTTACATTTGCTCTAACTTTAAAACTTTCCACTAAAAACCCACACGGCCGATGGGATAAAACTATTCTTAAGACGGTCAGTTTTTGCACAAATTTATCTCATCCTTCTTCCTGAAGGCATCAGCTGAAAGAACTCATTAACTGGGCGGTAAATATCCTGGACAATGTTATCCACACGCTTCTTCATTCTCTTTTCATTGATCGTCTTCATGTCATCCAACTAAACTCCAGTTATGTAAGATGCGTTTTTAGCCACCCTATCAAGTTTATCAATTTCGCACTTAGAAGTGACTGAATACTGAATACAAGTAAAACGCACGCTAAGGCAAAAGAACAATTCATGATTTAACTTTAAATGAAGAATATTACTATAAATTATTGCTGGTGGGAATACATATCATCTTTTGTAACGTTAAAATTGTGTTTAACAACTGTGTTTTGTTTTAAAAGATGTTAAATTTGCATCGAGGATAAAGAATATTATTTGGTTTTACCTATACACCGGTGTGTTTATAACCACTGTATAGGCCTACTCAGTATACTTTCCCGAGTCATTTATAAAAACAACATATCATGCATATTACTCGGGTTGGATTCAAACCCATGACCTTTGCCATTCTAGAGCAGATGCCTTACCGCTAGACCACCAAGATTGCTCGTTAGCTAGAGGCAGATCGAATCTTATAGTTTAGAAGCGGGTAGGCCTACCTCAACAATTTCGTAGATGTTGGCTAAAACCAAATACTTTAAGTGTGTTCTGATTAGACACAATCTTCAGTTTATTGCACAGAGTAAAGTGAGCGTACATTACCTTTCAAAGCTGCAGTACAACATATCAACAGGTGAAGAGTTACTCGAACAGGTACCATTTGAGCAACCATTATATTGTTAAGTAGACATAGGTAAATATTAATGATGTTATTATTAGTAAAACAAATTGAACGAGCTCTGCGTCAGTCTTCTGTATGAGGACAAGTAAACGCGTACGTTGCCAGCTCCACAGAGATTCAACTTGTTGTGTCTGATGTCAATGCACACGGACAGCACAAACAGCTAATTGTTGAAGACACGAGGCTCTGCCAGGCATCTGCCGCTTTACCTTTTACACTTAATCACGAATAGACGGACGGAACCTTGGAAATATTTCATGCATTTGTTAGGATCCCCGTTTTTGTAAATTTACTGACGTTGGTTTTGATAGTTTTCTTTCACAGGGGATAGGGGCACCAGCTTTACATGCTCGAGCCTACATGGCACGTCAGCTAGCTATAAATTGTTTCCGTTCGATACTCGTGAGTGCCGAATTAACACTCGGTCAATTTATCGTCTGTACCAGAGATGTATTTCGAGGCTTCGTTTATTGATTTCTCCATCAACTCCTTCTTCAATTAGACACGGCCTGCTATACATGGATTGGTACACAAACACCCGACCTACTTCTGCCATCTTGAGAAATTTGTTACAGCCTAACGTAGCTCAATCAGTCTGTCGTTGTTAATAACAGAACAGGCGCCATGAAAATATTCCCCGGGGAACTCTTCTCACATACATTTAAAAAAAAAATAACCATCGCTTACTTTCAAGGCATACCACCAATGGATTGTGTGGGGAAATTGGAACATTTACCGGTATCCGTTGTAAACTGTCTCTTCTCGAACGTGTGATAAGATTAATTACAAAAACGTTTCAATAAAAGTAACAAGATAAACTTCTGGGGCAAAATTGCCAATGTTGAGGAGCCATGCCAACACCTTGGTCAGCACGACCCGTTTTACAGGGTCGCACTAACGTTGAAAACGATTCAGCAAAATATCTCTGACTCTGGATGACCGTTAACTTTACATCATCAAACGGTTCAAGATGACCCAGAAACGGGTTTGGTTCAGGTTTTTTCTTGGTTGGCGATGCGACAGTTTTTGTATTAGTCACCGGTAGAGAGCCCAACATAGACTGGCTCGGAGGGACCTGGGCAAGTCTACGAACCGATGTTTGCTTTTATACAGGTATCTCTTCTCCAGTGAGTTCGCGTTGCAATATCGACGACTTCATTATTAAAACGAATGTCAGCAATCAAGCCTAGGTTCAGGTCTGATCCGGGCTATTCTTTTCAACCCATGGACAGCGCTCCCGAAGCATCCCCCACCCACATTTTCGATTTTCATGATTGAAACGCAAAACATGTCAAACAATATTTTAACGGAACGCTAAAATGTTAAACAATTTGAAGCGGAAACCAAACCCATTGTGGCCACCTTTTAGGCACCGGGATGACCACGTGTAATTTGGTATCCATGCTTGACCTGAAGCGAGAC
The DNA here is from genome assembly GCA_021014325.1 of Plazaster borealis. Lineage (NCBI taxonomy): Eukaryota > Metazoa > Echinodermata > Asteroidea > Forcipulatida > Labidiasteridae > Plazaster > Plazaster borealis. Next base: position 15,126,037 of record CM037455.1, on the reverse strand, counting down.
AAACTAACATGGTCAACATTATGTATATATATTTTAATGTGTGGCTGCGTTCCAATTTCACTGATAGACAACAAACAATTCAACATGCCACAATTTTTGGCGTCCATATTAAATTTGCACGATGCATTTTGCAATGTCAAGTGATACTTTACGCTCAAGATTGTAATAATAAATAAAAAATGAGTATGCTTATGATAAAGATTCTTACGGTACAAATACACATACAGTTCGCTACATGGATGGAATGTATAATGTAAAAACAAAGGTACCAAGGTAACAAATGATTCTGTTCCCCATTCAGGTTTTTTGAATGATTATTACATAGACAATTTTAGGAAATTCACAACAGTTTGTGTAATCGGTGTTATCGTTCTACAGACAAATATTTGGAGCACATTGCCCACCCCCCCCCCACCCCAAAGTACGTTTGTGTTTCGATTCGCGAATTATAAATATTATAACAAAACATTATATAACAAAATCAAAATTATGGCAAAATAGAGTTGGTAAAGGAAAACATGGCAACTTCATGATGTATCCTGTTACAGAAAATCAAACAACCAACATTATACAGGGCCCAATTTCATAGAGCAGGCCGATTTTGTGCTTAATGCGCGAGTTTCCATTTCATAGTGTTGCTAACCGATGCACACGAAAGGGCGTGCTAATTTTCCAGTGCTTACTGTATGAAAATGAATGACGTAACACGGCAGATCCATGGTGAACGCGCGAGCTGGCCGCCTAATTTTCTTGCTAAGTTGTGAAATACGCTTACGCTAAAGCAAATATTTCTGCTATACTTAGCACGAAAATTTGCTTACCGTTAAGCAGCACTATGAAATTTGCCCCAGATCAGTTGATCAGTGGCGTAACTAGACATTATGATTTTTTGAATGACTACTACACATAGTTTAGGAAATTCACAACAAACATTAATTGTGTAATCGGCCTAACCGTTTGACAGAAAAAATAGTTTGGGGTTCAAAGTACGGTTGTGTTTCGACTCGAATCATAAAATAAAACAAATTAAAAACCCGAAAAACTTGATGTCAATCATTTAAGGAAAAATAGAGTTGGTAAAGGAAAACAAGGCAAGTTTAAAATCAAACAACCGAAAATATACAGATCAGTTGATCAGTGGCGTAAACCAGACAGATTCATTTGGAGGCAAGCTGGGACAATGACAACATTTCGTCACGCGTACCACGAAGTGACCTATCTGTCAAAAATTAAAAATATTGCAAATCGGGTTTTATACAAATTATTAATATACCCATTACTGTTAAAATTTTCAGCAAGTTTGAATACCTAATACGTAATAGTTTCGTAAGTTAACTAATTAGTAAAAACGACGTATCACTAGATTTGCCGTTTTGTGTTTTCACGAAGTGACCTATCTCGACGCGCCACTTTACCAAACTCGTTGTTTTCAATTCCACGAAGTGACGTATGTGTTTAGGAATTAATTACTCATTAAAATAGTTGCAGGAATGAAAATTCTTTGACAGTTATGTGCGAATAAAGTATTCAGCTGTATGTTTATTTTTAAAAACTAAATAAAAATACTAAGCAGACTCCGAAACAGCAATGGTCACGCCACTGCGATTGGTATAATCCTAGACAATACTATAGACGATGTGACCTCTGTTTACATTCAAACCGCCCTCTGTTGACAGTGACTGTCCAAGTCATGTTCCGCCGGGCAAGAAGACGCGTACTCATGGTAAGATTCCGTGTACTTTCTAGCTGGCTGTCAAGTACACAAAGGTTTTGCCCGGCGACATGCGCGCGCATCATGTTATGGTTTTCGAGTGACGTCAGAGGTCACATCGTCTATAGGCACACTCATCGAAGCAAGATTTATTCCAATTAGTTGAAAATCAACCAAAATGTTGTAATCGGCATATCCGCTTGACAGAAAAATATTTGGAGAACATATAACCCCCCCCCCACACAAAAAAAAGTCTCATGGGTTTCAAAGAACGGTTGTGTTTCGATTCGAATAAAAAATATATATAAAATGAAGTCAATCAATTATGTCGAAAAAGGAAAACATGGCAACAACATGATGTGATGGGGGCTCCCATGGCAACGCCACCGCAATTGGTATAATCTTAGATAATCCTCTAATAGACACACCCATTAAAACAAGATTAATTGCAATCAGTTGAAAATCTCATGTTTTTATTATCATCAATAATATACCAAAGATGTGCATGTATCCAACAAATGTGTTGTATCAATAAGAACAGAGCACCGCATCAGAGATCTTATAAAACTTCTCCAAGATAAGGACAAGAAATTTTACTTTTAAAAATCAAATACAATGTAATATAATACAGACATGATTCTAGATCAATAGTTGTGAACCTATAAAATGTTAATTTTACCCTTGGGTACGTGTATTTACATTACTATTATATCATTTTGACCATTTTCGGTGCGTTAAAACATGGGATAATATTGATTGAACGGATAGTTAAGTCACAATATTGATAGAACGGATAGATTTTAAGGCTTTGTATAAAACAATGCTTTGAGAACGGTGGGCCCGAAAGATGCCATTGTTTTCAAGAAATATATCTTCGAACGGTATCTTGATATACTAAGAAAACACGTAAGCTTAAAAAATTTTAAAAAGTTAAAAAGCGGTCACCTGGTTTTTTTTGTTGTTTTTTTCTTTTTCTTTTTTATAAATGTTTATGTTCGTGGCTCACGGTGAGAGAAGCAACGTCCAATTCGAAAACATTTAAACCAGAGAGTAAAAAGGTTCCAGAAAATTTAATTAAGATTCGCAAAAAGATGTTATACAAACTTTCACCAAAGCTTTCTTCTAAATTACAGAAATTATCCTATGTTTTAACGCATTGAAAATTGTACCTCATCAACAAAGAAAAGAATGTTAACATCAAGTTCATTAATGTGTAAATAGTTGCTCAGTAACCTTTCTTGAATCCATCAGATTTTATGGACACAATACGTGAAATGAAAAAGAAAAAAAACAACAAACACAATATAGAAACAAAAACACCAGATCATTTTTTCAGACGTAATAGAAAAGTTGTTCAGTTGTTTTGTTTGCCCTCCACCGATCTTCATGTAGTTTAATCGTTACTGTGTTCAAGTAAGACAGCGGTGCGTTTTGAAGTGAGGCATTCACAAGCGCCTCAATTGGGATAAGCACCGATACCTTCGCATTCGCTGGTTAAGTTACAGTACAAACATCGTTTCGAGAAAACAAAATATTATTCAAAAGTAAGAAAAAAACACGCGCTATAATGATTATTTATTCTGAATAAAACAATACATTAGAAACTATTATGTATTCATAGATATTGACTGTTTTGCATTTATAAGAATATTATTTACTGCACCGTTATTTTCAGCTTGAAAAATGCATATTAAAATAGTCGTTTTGTCATAAATTGGGTGTTTAATATGACCTTGAATAATAGGAATTTTGAAGATAAAGCAAAAACAACAACATACGTGTAGGTTAAACATTGAAGTGTTTTGAGTACGTTGTATTTAAAGAGAGTGACATTATTACGTTAAAATGTGACAATAAAAATCTCCAACAAGAATATCAAAGTATATTTTCATTTATGATGTCAAAGATGATGACTTTATCAGTTATGCTACCAAGAGTTTTACTTAAAAACGTATTGATCGTTTAGTACAGAGAGATTTCTTTTTAAAAAGTAAAACAACTTCTTCTAATAAGCTTTACACGATAGCCTATTAATAAAGCTGCAGGCGTCGGAGGAGACTCTTTCAACGTGATTGTGTGGAACAATTTGTTTTTCTCGGTTTTCGTGTTGGTTTCACGCCATATTATGTCCGACCTGGACCAGTATATCCGACAAGATTCGTCGAACACAAAATGGCGGTCATGGTGCTTTTTAGGACACAGTGGTCGGACTTAGGCCCTTATTGGTCTGTTGGATACAATGGTTATGACGCAATGATCAAAATCGCCTGTCGGACATGTCGGTCATAACTCGCCCGTAACACAAGTCATGCGCACAACAGAAATGCCAATTTGCATATAATTTGCATATGTTAACATACCAAGAACATGACATACAGAAACCTCTACTCTTGCATAGTTTGACTCCCAATAATTGGTTGACGCTGTACTTTACATAATTATAGCAAGTGGCAAGCTAATTATTCAAGGCGTCCATGTTAAATGAGAACCAATCTCTGTGGTAAGTATTGTATTTAAATTAAGCAATTTAATTATCATTGCAAATGTTTATAATAATCATTGCACAATAAAAGTTAAAGGTCTACATGTTTTAATTATACTGCAATAATTTTACGCTTGACTTAAGATGTTCGTATCTTAATGATGTGTTGTTTGCACCTTGTATTTCCACCAAAGGTATATGCAATAACAATATCCATTTATATTATAATACATATATATGTTTTTGCCCTTACACCAATGTGGATTAAGCACTGTATACTCAGCACTTTCCCAAACATTTGAACAAAATCCAAAGGCTCATTACTCGGGTGGGATTCGAACCCATCTAGAGCAGAATATCTTACCACTAGACAACCGGGCTAGCCTGGTGGCTAGAGGCATTTTGAATTCTAAATTTCTAGAAGTTTACCGCATTGATTTTAATACGTTTAAGTTTTGCATTAGGGATAAAGAATATTATTTATTTTTTTGCCCTTACACCGATGTATATTAAGCACTGTCTACTTAAACACTTTACCCAAGTCCTGTGAAAAATGTATTTAAAAACACAAAAGAATAGTTTCAATCCTCGGTTTGATGCAATGCTTGGAAACTGAAAGTAACAGTTAGTAAAAAGTATCTACAATATATCAACGGATCACAATGTCCAAGCTAGAATTACATCATTCATCTCTACTGGATAATCGGCAAGATTAGTCGCTTGGGGGAAATCAAAGATATTCAGGTACCTTTGAATTCCAAAGAATTATTACAATTTAAGGCAATTATACAAAGTAATTAAGGTGTTTGGCAATTATTTTATTAATAATATCAAGGCACATGACGGTTTAAATCTCATTAACATCAAAGCTAAGTTTTGGGTTTGGGGGATCCATGGTAAAAAAAACTCATTGAAAAGAAGAATGTATTTATTAAATAATGTCCTTTGTGTTCAGCTCAAATATATTTCTAATTAAAGCCCTTCCCTTAGGGCGTTCTATAATGTCCATTGTACCTTTCTATAGGCGGCGCACGATTTTAGAGAAACTGGATTGACACGGTAAGTGTGCAGGCACCTAGCGTTTCACTATGTGGTTGTGGCTCTGGTGGCACGTTGATATTAAAGTTGGCAATTAAAATTATCACAATAATGATAGATCGATAATTGCATTCAAAAATTTCGGAATTTTACCACAATATCAATGTTAAGGTATATATACAAAAGAAATATCTGTTAAAGTCTTTGGCTTTTTTTTTTTAGTTTTATGTTAATAAACTCTTTAGAAACATTTTTGGTTATTTTGGTCGACTAGCTGTATGATGGCGCCCTCTCTTGAACAATCACAAAGGCACTGAGGAGATAACGGGCAACAATTTTGGTTAAAACGTCAAAACAATTATAGCAACCTGAAATCTACACGACAGATTGTCTGCATTTTTCAGCTGCTTATACTTCACATAAAGTAAGTTATTCGTGTCATTTCAAGGGGGCAATCAAAATGACATACCACCATAGACTTAAACCTTTTTATGTACAACTTATCCTATTATAAATATTAGCAATACCGGTGGTTAATTACAACTTGGACTTATAAATTATAATTGAGTTACTTATTCAAAATGAAGTACTGATGATTCACACGTACTTTTTCACCGTTTGTGAAGTACACATGCAGTACATGATGTATAAAGTAAGAAGAAAATGCATACTGCAAATTTTTATGATAGCTTCTTCTTTTTATATCGTAGCTTTGCAGAGATTGTATAATTACTAACAGTAACAACATATTCTCCAATTAATAGACCTTATGCACATGACGTCATTTGAGCAGGGCGCCCTCGGCTAGAGGTCAAAAGAAGGTAGTCCATTGGCGCATAATGTGTAAAAACATCTTCTTTTTACAAAATATCATAAACCAATATTACGCAAAGCGTGATATATTCCATTTCGACATTCCTTAAAAAATACATTTGTCTTTTAATCAAAGATTTATGATATCACACTTTTAAGATCAAAATTTAAATGGATCATAAGTGTGTGCTGTTTAAGGCTCTCGATCGAAAAGGGATGCTACAAAAACGTGAATGAGGAGGCAATGCGTATTACTCTATCTAGGCCCTCAGTGTAAACGAGAACCTCATGAGTTCTGCTTAAAACCCTTAAGTGAGGGCTGGTAACACTATAGTCAGGGCACATTATTTTACTGTTTTCTCGAAAGCTCAATGTCCTGGGGAAGTCAAAGTCCTAGAGAACCTGGACTGGATTATTCCATATATCTAAAAAAGGGGGTTCAGGTCCCAGAGTTGTGTAGCTTCTTCTTGTTCACTTTTTGTTTTTCTGAGGGGCTGAACGATTGGTTTACTCTTATACTTCGTGCACAAAATTGTACAGACATACAGACCTAGTGAAACCTCTGGTAGGTGGAGCAATCTGTTCTTTGTAGCAGGCTTCCTGTATGTCTTACTGACAGCCTGTACTAGGTTCTCTGGTTTCCGAAACCCCTCCCACCCCCTTCCTAGTGCCAGTAACTAGTGGAACCTTCCCGCATTTTAGTAACTCCTGGGGTTACTCCCTCACTTAAAGGTTAAGTTGCTTCTCATACCAACTATGACCTAGTCAGAGGAAACGGCTGCTGTAATGCCAGTGTTATCTAATGACACCGCCACGGCGGTAGGTGGGGAGGGATTCACCCCAGCAAACAGTGTATGCGCGGCTGCAGCTGCAACCACATTACTACCTGACTGGATGCCGCTGTGACTGCTGTGATCCGAACCAGGGCTGACCAGATTCAGGGGGCTGTGGCCCGCAGAGCTCCCGTTGGAAAGCAACCGACTGGTGTGGCCGGTGTTGAGGTGATGCTGAATGTGGTCGAGGTGGTGTGGGATTTGGGAAGAGGCGGAGAGGCGAGACGGGGTGTTGGGAAGACTCGAGAGTGAAATGTGACCCGGTAAAGAGGTGGGCATCCCGTAGTTGAAATGCGGCTCCATCTGAGGGTTGAAGATAAATATATTCAAATAAATAAGTCAGTCCTCAGGTAGAGAAAGGCTATCTTATTAGGGATTGGAAAATTGGAAAAACAAATGCATCAATCCTGATGTCTAGTTTTCAATCAACATTATTCAATTAATTTCTATTTGATATAGTCAAAATTCACATTGTTTGTTTTGCCTGACTTGACTCAGCATTGTATATACAGTCGACTCTCGTTCAACCTCTTTATAACAAACAGAACTTGTTATAAAGGACAAGCACAACAAAGAAACACATAGCAGAAATGAGATTCGGGACTTCAGATTATACTCTTTATAAGCAGAACCTCTTTATAATAATGTGCTCTTTATAACGAGGGTTGCCTGTACTCTCGAAATTCTGACAGACTTTCCACCGACAAACTAGCCCGGTGTTTTAGGAAATAAGTTCGCCCCCTCACAAAAAGTTCTGATGCCGGTGTCCTAGGGGAGTTTGTCCCCGGTGTATGTGTGTGTCCCCCACCCCACCCCACCCCCCCCCCCCAATACGGTAAATTAACTTGGGTTGAAGGAAGAGAGCGCTAGCAGACAACATTTTTACTCAATTCGCAATATGGGGGACACAGTCTCCGGGTAGAACAGAATCTCCTGCCACACCGGACAGAACACTTACGTGTCCCCCGACACGTATGCTTAAATATAACAATACTAATAGTAAGAGGAGAATGCATGGGAGAACCTGTCTCAGGAGACACAACTTCCTAGACAATCCAGGCAATTCGGTCCGGGGGCAGAATCTCAAGCCACACCAGTAACTGCTTTGTAATTGGCGAAATAACAAAATTGTATTTTTTTTCCTGACGATTTAACAAAAACTTCAAAATATCTTTTCGACTAAAGCATTTTTTTTTAAGGTACCTTAATGGATGGGCTGTGCATGGACGTTGGTGGCAGTGTTGAGTGACCATCTTTAGGAGACTTCGTTGAGGCCGACTGTTGCCCATTCATCTGCTGCTTGGACGAGCCCTTTGGTTTGCGCTTGCGAGTCTGAATACCATCCTTCTTCATCGCTAGAGGGCGGTTCACCTATGATTGGAGTACAATTGATAGAATTATAATTCTATTCTAGTACGGTATCCCTCCTGGAGATTTCTTTGGCCACACATAAAGTCTTCGAATGGATACATCACTTGAATTACACACACGATCCTGTCACACAAATCCGCATGCTTAACAACAGACTGGCTTCAAAAACCAAAACTGGGTGGTACATGTCACCTCCAAACACAAATACTCGCGGGAACCGCATGCACAGTGACTACTACTACTACTTCTCAAAGCTCGTCAAGATTACTGTTACTTTCTAGTGAGCTTTAGGGTGATCACAGCATGGGACCGGCGATATAAAGCCATTGATCTCGGCTTGATCCCAACGCAGCCAACACGCCAAGCCAAGTCCATCCTCGTGCCGCGATAGCAGGGCGCCTTGCTGATCCCCACACTGCGGGGGCGACGAGATATGGTTTCCATCAAAATGGGGTAGTGGTAAGAACTTTCAATGCATGCATCACAATGCAAACATCACAATGTAAAGCTGTCTGTAGCATTAGGCCCTTTTATTTTCATTTCCGGCCAGAGCCGAGTTGTGAAGCATTGGGAAGGTGCCTTTTGTTAGGTATGCTTTTGGGTGGGTTTTGAAAGTGCATGTTCATTCAAAACATCGAAGTTTTAATCATACTGGAAAATATGGTACCCATCCGAGTGCTGGATGTTGGGTTTTATTAGGTTTTTGGAGGAATGTTTATTATCATTGTTATGCTGAAGCCCCCCCCCCCTCCCCCAGCCAGGCAATAAATATAACAGACAATCGCATAAATAACAAATATATTCGAATTTAAACCACTTTTAGGGATCGTGTAATTTTAAACAAAGATGATCTTATTATTTTAATGCTGAAGTCCCCCCCCCCGCAAGGCAATAAAATAATAAACAAACAATCACATTAATAATAAATGTATTCGAATTTGAGGGATCATGTGATTTGAAACGAAGACGATCTAGAACCGTAATATTGTGCTAGATAACTTTTCATTAGGTTTCATCAATAAAACTGTACCACGGTTTTAAAGAGGTGTTTAAAGGCAGTGGACACTATTGGTAATTACTCAAAATAATTATTAGCACAAAACCTTACTTGGTATCAAGTAATGGGGAGAGGTTGGTAGTATAAAACATTGTGAGAAACGGCTCCCTCTGAAGTGGAGTAGTTTTCGAGAAAGAAGTAATTTTCCACGAATTTGATTTCGAGACCTTAAGTTCAGAACTTGAGGTCTCGAAATCAAGCATCTGAAAGCACACAACTTCGTGTGACAAGGGTGTTTTTTCTTTCATAGTTATCTCGCAACTCCGACAACCGATCGAGCTCAAATTTTCACAGGTTTGTTATTTTATGCATATGTTGAGATACACCAAGTGAGAAGACTGGTCTTTGACAATTACCAATAGTGTACACTGTCTTTAAGCATTACATACGAAGTGTGGACCTCAGAACGAAATAGGTCCACACAATGTAGGGACTTGAAACACTATGTGGACTTACACACGTCCACACAGAGGTTTTTTCAGTCTGAAGAATTTGTTTTTTCTTAATTAAGCGCACAGAACAAAGGAATGTCCACAGAGTGTATGCAACACAGAGCTGGTGTGTTTGTGTTTTAAATTGTCGCTATTGAGACCGAAGGAAAAAAAACAAAATTGGAAATCAAAAGGTCTCCATAGAGGAATTCCAAAGACTGGGGTGCTCCACAAGGAGTTTTGAGTACAAAGTATAATGGGTGGATGTTAAGTTCGAACCAGGGACAAAGGAAATAATAAAAGATGTCTCCACAGGGATGTAAAACAATGGTATGTGTGTTTTGTTTGTCTTTTGTTTTGGGGGTTTTGGCAGCAGGTCTTTAAACAGTTTTGACAGGTCACTCAACTAACATTCAAAGCAAAACACTATCCAGATTAATGTTTCAACTAAGATAAATGGACATAAAAACGGGTCATTAATAATATACACGAGTTTAATATGACCCGAGCTTTCAAACAACATGGAAATCAAAATTTACTTCGATGACCACTTTACGGCCTAAAAATGCCATACATTTATGTCAGCCTTCCAGGTTTGTGATTTAAGAGGACTTTCACGCCAAACACGAGTGCTTTTAGCTCCGAATTGTGTAACCACATAATTAGACTTGATGCGACATAACGATAATGCAAGTAAAACGGTTGCTGTCAAGTGCACACATTATACAATGCACTGTCACATGCTGCACTTAGCACGTTGATTGATGCCATTTGCCCTTGGGAGGGAAGACCGCCCCCATTGGTAGCAATAGGGCCATTCCAAAGGGGTCGTCTGGGTTGTCTTGTGTTTATTGAAGGTAATCGTTTGGTATGTCCCAATGGACTACGGCTCACTGGCAGACATCTCAATCACCGCTTAAATGGCTCCTGTTTGTTCACAACACGTCACTTTATGATGTATTTTTTGTTGGTAAGGTGATCCGCGTATGCTGTTAAAGGCACTGAACACGTTTGGTAATTGTCAAAGACCGGTGTTCTCACTTGCTGTATCCCCAAAATATGCATAAAATAACAAGCCTGTGAAAATTTGGGCTCAATTGGTCGTCGAAGTTGCAAGAAAATGATGAAAGAAAAACACCCTTGTAGTGTACAAATTTGTGTGCTTTCAGATAGGAATAAAAGGCTTCAGGCCTGAAGTCTTTCATTATTTCAGTGACAAATTACCTCTTTCTCAAAAACTACGTTACTTCAGAGGGAGTCGTTTCTCACAATGTTTTATACATCAACAGCTCTCCGTTGCTCGTTACCAAGTAAGTTTTTATGCTAATACATATTTTGAGTAATTACCAAACGTGTACAGTACCAAACGTGTACAATGTTCAACAAGTTCCACGCAACATCCAAGAAAAAAAACATTCTTATTTTCATAATAAAACTTCCTTGGGGGAGCGTAATAAATTCCCCACACAACAGTTCTTTAAAGGTAGGGTCATAGATTGGTAAATACTCCAACAATTAATTACCACAAAAACTTACTTGATGAGAAGCACTGCAGCTGTTGATAGAATAAACTATTTTGAGAAAGGATTCCCTTCGAAGTAATATGGTTTGCAAAATGTTCACCCCGAAAACAGTTGAATCCGAGAAACGATTCATGCATGCATCGTTTCTCAGATTTCTGAGGGTTGCGAATGCTGCGGCCAGAGATGCGGTTTGTACCCGCTGTCACCTCGCTAAACGTGGATAAATTCGACATTCTTCTGAAAACACCGTGACAGTTTTTGCTGTTTTTTCAGTAAGCGGACACTTTATTCAGCTGAATCTTTTACACGTGACATTTTATTGTTTCTTTCTGTATAATTCTGCCTATAAATCAGCATAACGGCGATAAAAAACAATCTACGACCCTACCTTCAAGCACCGATAATGATTTATACTTACGCCATGTAGTTTAAAGTAGAGTCCGCATGCGTTGCAGACCGGTTCACCGTCTTTATTCCTCCGCCACAGTGTTGTAGTGCTGGTGTGACAGTTTGCACAAATTATTCCTTCTCGTCTGGATCCTGACTGCTGTGAACAGCGGGCAAACAGAGAACACAAAAGGATGTTCCATCAATTGTTGCTTTCTTCAAATAGTCGCAATTTGAACCGTGATTGTTACACAAGTATAATTCAAAAGGTCTGAGAGTTTAAACTGTTTACAAAACCGTGCATTCTGCGACCTACAAATCAAAATGGCCGTGATCACTACACCTTTTGACCGACTGGTTACTTGCTATGTCAACGCCACGCTAACGAAATTATCTATCTACTTCATATCAGAACTTCTATAACTTTGTGGGTCTTTTTGAAATCGCGCCAAATTAAAAAATAAACCCCTTATGTAATTGTTCTATTCTCCTTTTTGTTATTACAAATACATTTCCTAAATGGATGTGCGCTTTATAGAACCAATTTGCTGTTACATGTATCATACAAAATAATCAGGTCAAATCCGGCAAGGCCAACAAATGTCAGAATTGCATCTCAGCGCTCGGAATAATCTCGGCACTCATGCGGTGTCAAAGTTCGCTCGTTTCGTAATAATTACTTTGTGTTTTAATTTACAATCATGCATATTAAACTTTTTTAACAAAAATTACACTGCATGCTTCAATATTACACTTTGTTAATTTGTTTTTAAATTACATTTGCATGCTTCAAGGATTGGTTGGTTTTTTTTAGTTAGTCTTTAAAACATTCTTCACGGGGGTCTCAAAACCAGATTTTGACAAATCTGTACCTTTATATAAGTCAAAATAAATACAAAAAGAAATGAAAGGAAGCGAGAGACTACGCCTTTTCGCGCATTGAGCACTGAGATTACATTCTTTATTCCTGGCCTTACCGTATTTGGTTTCCAGCGTCTGTCTTTGTATCGTAGAAGAGATTGTTCCAGTCCCTCCATAATATCTGGTCCCTTGTCGCAAAGGTCGCCCATTTCGTCCTGTTTCAAATGCACAATCAAAACATGGCTCGTTCAGTGTTTGATTTTCGAATGTGAAAAGATCTAAATGATAACTTTTGGAGACGCTAGGCGGCAGCAGACTTTCTGCGTAAAAATCCATCGCTCTCGAAAGATGTGTGTACAACTTGTATGAGGTGTGCATTGGACATTCACTAATTCATGCTACCGTGTCTAAAACTTACCCATTCCGGTGGATTTTGTTCAACCGTTTTCGATCAAATGGATCCGTAAGAAATGGATTTCACAAAATTAAAACGTGTAAACCGTATGGTCTTATTACTTAACGTATCACTCTGTATTGACTCCTTGTCTGACAGACGTAGCCAACTCGTCTTTTATTACTTACCCGTCATTTATTACCAACTCGTTACTCATTATCAACTCGTCATTCAGTCAACAACGCCCTCATTACAAAGTCGTCACTCATTTTGCACAAAAAAAACCACCTCGCTAAACTTTGTTTCTAATACTGCCACCTCGAACCCTAACTCGACAATCTGTAATTAAACGTATCCCTGGAAACTTCGCGGCATGTTCATGTCACCCCCCCCCCCCCACCCACCCTGTAATTAACTAATGGCTTTGTACTTAATTATTGAGTCACCTTTTGCAAATACGTGCAAATGAATATTATATCTACAGACCTCTGAAGACATCTTTTTTGTTTGTTGCGGTTTTTTTTGTTATCCTCTCTTAATTCTTCTTTCATACACATTTTTGATTCAACTGTTCTTGGACGCGGCAGGCGTTCATCATCGATCACCTTCATTAAAAACGCGGGAATAATTTGTCATTGCCCTTGTCCTTATCCTTTGGGGTTTTTTTTCAACCACTCCTTTTTCTTTTCTTTTTTTGATTGATGACATTTTTATCCTTATCAATGTGTTACTCAATATTCACCAGGCTAGCATGGAGATAAAACCAGTACTCGATTTTCATGACTCGAGAGAGATAAAACTGGGCAGTGATATCCGTGTGAAGCTTGATGTCTCTGGTGCACGTGCGAGTGTGAAAAGTGCAAGACTTTCGCAAAAAAAAATACTAATACTAAAAATTTATAGGACAGTTGTCAATTGTATATATTGTTATATAAAGCAAGCATCTCTAGAAAGTCTGCACTATGAACCCAGTGCACTTATCGTAAAGGGAAGGGGTTCGCCCCGGTGTTCCTGGTTTGATAGTGCTATGTAAAGGAATAGGTCTCTTACTTCAAAACAAAACATACTGAGCGCTTTGATACGCCCATCTGGTGTGATAAAGCGCTACATTAAGAACTCAGTATTATTATTATTACTATATGAGAACTCCCGGTCAGAATTGACCCGGATTCCGGGTCCCAGGGGGCATGACTCATCCCTGGGTCAGGCCGACACGGAAACTGGTTTAAAATGGGAATTTATCTCAGATTCTGCATCAATTTGACCAATTTCTATAGGTAATTTTGACGCAGATTGTAGGTCATACTAGGCCCAACGGAACCCGAATCCGGATCAATTCTGACCGGGAAGCTTTTAGAGTGTACACTGACTAGAGCAGGTTGGTAAACCACTTTAAATTAAACCAATATTTCTGTCCTGCTCTATACAAAACGAAAAAATGTGTAATACATAGCCTAGCCAGTACACACTGTTCTGAATTGTGTCAAGTACCGTCCACTTGGTGAATTTTGTTGTCACAGGTTATTTGCACAACCTATTGAGTTCCTATTGAAAGTTCATTTCGAGATGAACAATTAAAACATACAGACAATGGGCCTAATAAATAAAAACAGATTTCCCAAAGTATTGCTTTATCTAACAATTGATTGAGTTCCCTCTGAGATAATTTTCAAGGTAAATTGCTCTAAAGGCACTGTACACGTTTGGTAATTACTAAAAATATATATTAGCATAAAAACTGACTTGGTAACGAGCAACAGAGGGCTGTTGATAGTATAAAACATAGCGAGAAACGACTCCCTCTGAGGTAACGTAGTTTGTTAGAAAGAGGTAATTTCTTACTAAAATAATAAAGGCCTTTTATTCCTATCTGAAAGCACACAAATTTGTACAACATGGTGTTTTTTCTTTCATCATTTTCTTGCAACTTCGATGACCAATTGAGCCCAAATACAGGTTTGTTGTTTTATGCATATGTTGGGATACACCAAGTGAGAGCACTGGTCTTGGACAATTACCAAACGTGTTCAATTCAGTGCCTTGAATTATTAACAGGGTGCACTTCTCCTCTACGCCACTGCACGAGAGCAACCCTCAGTGAGCCGTAAAAGAGTCGGCGGTGAAAAGCTTGACTTACCAGGCGGCGTTGAGGCTTAATGAGAGGCCGACTCATGCCGTTCATTTTGTGGTACAGCCCGCATGCGTTGCACAAGTAGTGCCCGGTACCGTCACGTCTCCACAACGGAGTTGAGATCGCGCCACAGTTCACGCATTCTCTACCGACTAGGAACGAGAAAAAAAACAAGAAAGAAAAACCACATCAAAACCAAAAAAGAGGAAAACGGTTTATTTGGATAAATACAATATTAGGCCTATAACAAAGGACTAAAGAAGGGCTAAAGAACTACAAAACAATAAATAATAATATTAAACCGTTTTTGTAAAACAAATTAGGCAGGTTTCGAAATCCCCCCCTTCTTAAAACGTAAAAAATTAAAATGTTTTTGTTTTTCTGATATTTGGTTGCAGAATTGGGGCTTCATTTTGGTCAAGGCTATACATTAACGGGGATCACAAGTGCCTCTGTAACAATCCCTTGGGCAGGTTTCTAAATCCTAAATCTTCCCCCCTTCTTAAAATTTAACATATGAAAATGTTTTTGTTTCTTCTGATACTTACTTCCAAAGTCCTGGGTCCACATATCGTTTTCTGTAGAAGAGGGAAAATAATAAGAAGAAAAAGGTGCTATCAGGATTTTACACTTGAAGTTGTAAGGACACATTGATTAGTTTTTTCATAGTCTTGAAGGCATAAGTGTGTGGATCATTGTATTCCACTCTTAAAACATTCTGTCCAAACATAATCAATTCATAACAAACGCTTTTTATAGCCCAAAGCGCCCAATCCCGGTCAAAGTTCCCTTTAAGTTGGCCGTTATTTGCCGAGCATGACCGGGAAAGCCTATGGTATAGAAAGGACATTGATATCATATTTAAGGAGAGCTCTATCGATAGCCTTACAACTATAAGTAAGTATTACTATGAGTATGGCAAAGCTGTCAGGTTGGGTTCGATGGTCGATCCTTTTTACGAAGTGGGGATCACAGTTCCATTGAAAGGTATAAAAACCAACATCCCTTTTCACACAATGGCACAAAACCAGCTTCCCTTCAGAAAAACCCTCACGTCTGTGAACTATGAAGAAACAAAATATAGACAACTTGAAATAACATAGATTGACGGCCTACGAGAGAAAAACAAACGATGCACCAAATACCAGACGTGTGTGTTAATTTGAATGACGCGTAGAAAACAAACAAGACCCATCCATCTCAATAAATGCCACCATGCAGCTTGATCTAAACTCTCCTTCTAACTTCTCACTTTGCTCTTTCAAATTCACAGAACCTATCCAACTTCATCCACCAAGACAAAGAAACAAACAACACAAACCTGATCCAACGCCAGGAATTATAGGGCCGGCCTCTTGTAATACAAACAGTTGCATGGTTTATAAATGTGCTGGAGTGTTATGACAGATGTTCGCAGACAAACTCGGATGCGTCTTGGTAACATCAATAATAATGCTCTCTTTCCGGTGGTGAAGTAAACGAAGGAGGAGGTCAGGGCCCAGGGCTATTATTATTGAAAAGGACGAGAAAGAAGACTAAAGGAGGGGTAGGATGTGTGGCGTGAAGCTCATTGTAGATCCCTTCTCTATGAGGTATCCATGGGAGTTTATCTAAATCATCTGTATATATCAGACCATGGTCCTAGCTCTTAAGACTAAGAGAGCCGCCTGCAACTTTCATCCATGCTACAAGTATATAGCTGGACACATTGCTACCGTCACACCAAAGAACTGGTGTCCATATTCGTCTTGTGGACAAAACAGGACAACCCACACACGGACAGAAAAAGAGGAGGAAATCAGGGAAAGCATACACCCAGACTCATAAAGTGAAACCTTCAGGTGAACAAGGCGGATCTGCCCTTCCTATTAATGAACGACAAGGCCTTCTCGCCAATGCGCCTGCCTCAGCCGATCAATGACAATGATAATGGTGGGCGGTTTTTTTGTTTTGTTTTTTGTTTTGTTTGGTTGTTTGTTTTTTTTTGTTTTTTTTTTTTTTTTTTTGGGGGTTGTTTTAACCAGAAGTAAATACACCATAGCCCATACACCAAGTGCCCACACCCACAAAATCCACATTTTTCAAATGTACAATTTTATTATTGCAGCTTTTAATTCGATTGGAAATTAGCTTATCAAAGAAATATAACACTTTGGATGCAGACGGCAATATAGAAGATGAAGCTAGAGGTAATCAGATCAGATCAAGATGGTTAACATTCGCATAGCTTGAAGTATTTCGTGGGTAGAGCAGAAGATGGTAAACTACCCTTCATCCATGTTCAACCTCGTACCCATCTCGCATTTCGTTTTATCAACTAGTGCACTCGCAACTTCTAACACTGCCAAAAAGACCATGAGTTAGGACAAGGTATATATATGTGGGTGCGAGCGTTTACAGTCATGTTTCGTAGATCAATGCAAAATTACACAAACTCTTTGGCCCCCAGTTTTTGGGCGAAACTATATGGTTTTCCTGTTAACGTTGATGCACTTTCTTGCGTTCAAAACAAACTACTTTGAGAAAGGTTTGCTACATAAATTTGGAAGACAATTCTTATCTTGGTTAGATGTTGTGACAGGCGTAATACACTTAACATGTAGGTCTATTAAGATGTACGGTACAGATCGCAATCATTACAAGGCGTGACTCGTCATAATCTGTCCTATTCCCATTCCCAACCGTAGCTCTTACGATCTAGACGTCACAATTACCGCCTCATGACCGATGTGTTCTTTTGTTCCCCTTTGTTAATTCGCTCACCGCATCCCCCATAAGGGGGTGATACGTCATGGTGACAATTTTTAGTGGCGTGCTGACTGCACGTTAATGACATAATAAGGGTGAGATTTCGTACGGTTGCATACTGCACGTTCATCAAGTCTAAAGTTTGGAGTGCAAATTTGATAGGGCTTCCGGAAAAAAAACTGATCAAGGACTAAATGACAAAATACTCAAAATGGAAGACTGAGCAGCAAAGAGCGCCTATTTAGTTGTTTTATTAAATAAAGACCAATTAGTTGTATTCGTGTGAAAGCATAATGTATACTATTTATGATCGCAGCCCTATCGTTTTTTAATAATTATAAGATCATTCTAATTTAGGGCGCTTTTTCCATTTCAAAGTCTCAAAGGCATACTATGTATGGTTTTAAATATAACATGTCCTATCTCGGCCTCTCTTTTTACACTTTCACGGCTATGGCTGCGACGAGAACGTTGAAGAATAATATTAGCCATAGCCACTGCCGGGACCGTTAATTCTGGCAGGGCCTTCTGTGGTAAAGATGCACAGTGTGATAGGAATGGCATGGGGCGAGTATACACTTCGCAGTGGGTGAAGACAAAAATATATTTCAACTATAGCCATAGAGATAGATAAAATGATAACATCATTTGACAATTAACGTATCATTTGTGTTTGCTTTCAGTGAATAATGATGGTTATCTTAGAACTGCTGTCGATTTCCATCCCACAAACTCTGCTACTGAGACCAGTTACTTTCTACTCAAATATGAATCCCACAGCTGGCCGCGATCTGATAAAACCTAACCAAGTCTACAGTCCAGACTCTTTTTTTTCTTTTCTTTTTTAACCCAGCCTTTTAAAGTTCAAAATGCCAAAAAAAAATAACAAAATGTGTGAAATGGGAAACTATTTCCCAACGTACGGTAAATGACGTGAAGACGCAGACATGTGGATAGTTCCCACCGCGAACGGTTCGGGGGGAAAGATAAGATTATCAAAATGTTGAAAATTGACGTTTTCGTTCAGAATAGCAGGACTTTAGAATCGAGGAGATAAAAGATGTTTTCACTGATAAAAACACTTCAAAAGTTTGGAAATGTCCAACTAAATACAAAATATATGTGGCAATAAACATCATGTAAAATAACCGGGTGTCGCTAAAAAGAACAACTGATCAATTTTTTTAAATATATGTTAAAGGTAGTGTCATATTTTGGTAATGACTCGAAAAAAAGGGTGTCAATTAAATCCGAAAACCTACTTGTTATAAAAGATTGTATTGGTAGTAAGCATCCTGCGAAATTATTTCGTCTGAAATGCCTCCGTTGATTATAAATCAGTCAAAGTGTGTCGAAAAATGTGAATCTCTTTTGGAGATTCAAATTTCCATGGTGTCCGTTTGTGGATGCTGCGGCCAGAGATGCGGTTGGTACTCGTCACCTCGCTAAACGTGGACGGATTCGACGTTCTTGATGAAACTGCCGTACCGTAAGACTTTTATTTTATTTTTTTGCTGTTTTCTCAAGTAGACTATATTCATCTGAAACTTTCACAGGTGACTTATTGTAACTTTATTGACAATTGTATTGACAACGCTGACAAAAACCAATCTATGGCCCTATCTTTAATCAAAGCATTTTTTGTTATTTCCGTAATGGTTGCACCTGTAAATATTTAAAGCTGTGAAGAAAATTGAACCCTGGAGTTGTTCAACTTTACTTGTTTTTCAGTACATGAGCTGTTTCTTAATCCCGTTATTATTTATTTATTTTGTATTTGTAATTTTTCAAGAAAGGAAGTTGCAAACACGATTGATGGGAATGAAAGTTACTTTCTGATTTCCAAAATAATATAATTTCACAACCGCTCTTGTCTTGTATATTTAACTACCCACCGGTAGGTTCAAGCACAGGGTTCAAGTACACAATTCACATGAGTTGCGTGGCTGAGTGTGGTACGGGTGGGAAGCATACAGCAGCCCGGCCATGGGGGTGGGAATGGCTCCATGTGCTTCAACAACAAAAAACATCGGTGAATCCGGCTGTGACGACCAACAACCAGCCCCTCCTCCATGAGCGCAGTCAAAAAGCGCTTCATTAAAAAAAAAGCTAGAAATAAATTACTGTATAAACACGGTCGAGTCCAATTGGTACAGTCAACAACTAACGAGAGCTCGCTCGTCCTAACGGGAAAGGCAGCGCTGTAACCCTCAAGTACCCAATAAATAGCCATCGTTGTCAATTGGTGTTAACTGTTTGAGAACAATGTGATAAAGCCGACTTCAAGGGCATGTGATTGTTATAAATTACCGGTAATTAGGGGGTTCTCAAGCGTGCGGATTTTTTCATTGTTGCTGGATAATTTCAATGCTGTTAAAAACAGTTGGGAGTGGAACCAAATTTCCCATCAATATTTAGTTCTAGAAAATCTGCAGATATATAATTCGATGTAACAAGTTCTTTATGTATGTCTTGTTTTGGGGTGTTTTATTTTAATTTGTTATGCAAGTCCCAATTGCCCCAAACAAGGTTACAAGCCACTCTTGGTGAGAGACTTCAAGAAGTAACCCAGGGAAGCTGAAGGAATTAATATTCCTCTTAAAACAGTCTCGATTGTAGGATGGAGGGAAACATGCACCAGGCAAGGAGTTCCACAGAGATGCAGGTGGGAAAAAATGCCGTTGGAATGGCCCTTTGTTCTACATCTCATCAAAGTGAGAGTATTATATGGGCGAGAACAAGCAGAAAGTCTGGCTTTACGCTCAAACATTCTGATAGGAGGAACCAGGTCGGACAGACTGGTGGCACATTTACCATAACAATATTTGTAGAAAAGATAGAGGAGTTATGTTTTTAATATTAAAAAAAACACTATTTTCTCGTGACTCCAATGACTGATTGAGCTTAAACTTTCACATGTTTTAATAGATGGTAATTTGTTTGCATCGGGGATGAAGAATATCATTTTTGTTTACCCTTACATCGCATCGATGTGTATTATAAAGCACTGTATATACTCAGTACTTTCAAAGGTCGTGGGTGCGAATCCCACGCAAGTAATTTGCGTGTGGATTTGTTTTCGCAGAACTCGGGAAAATACTGAGTATACTATTTTCACGTGTTTGTTGTTTCATTTACATTACATCTTGGGTGACATAAAGTTCGCATACTGGTCTTTGACATTACCAATGTTGTCCGCATGCTTTAAAGAGCCTAGCAGTATATACTATTGTCCCCTATACGCGCTGTGATAGTTTTCAATATTCATAATTTGTTTTCTGACGCAACAGCAAAAGGCACAGCATAACTGAACAGAGATTTGCAACCAACACTTTTTATTCAAAAGACCATCATCTAAAATTGAAATGTTTCTTGTCAGCAGAAATCTAGTGATCATCCAGTCAAACTCTGGTTTACTTTCGGTTTACATCCGAATGGTTTTATGACACAAGTTTTCTTTGTTTCCTACGACGCCCCTCTCCCCCAAAAAGAAAAAATATAATAAAACATAAACTCTTCAAACAACAGCGTCCTCTATTGACATGGTACCACAGTCCACGTTGTCTATGGCTTTGTCTTCGAGGTTAAAGGTCAATGGAATTCTTTATTTGAAGTGCTCAGTACTTTTCACGAGTCAAACTATACTAAGGTGGTGAGGAAAAGACATGCGGATTATTGGTTTTTTTTTCTTCTTCTTCAATGTATACATTGAAACCTTTCTTGAACTCCGTACGATGTTTTTGGTGTTGGTGGCGTGTGATTGCGAGATAAGGTTTTTTTTCTTCTTCTATATAGGTCGACCTGGGGACCATTGTGAAAGCCTCTATAGAATACAGCGTGTGTTTAGCACTGGAAAGCTGTTAAGCGTTACCAACGAGATAGTGAGAGGGTGTTGTACTTTTGCCGTATCACTCCCAAAAGTTCATCAGCCGAGGCACGGTCGAATCTTCCCGTGTTATATAAAAACAAATAATCTAGGAAATTTAACCTTGTTTATTTCCTTCTATTAAACTGATATTATTCCGTTTTGGGGAGATAACCTATTGAGAAATTGTCTGAATCTTGAATTTATAAGACCTGTACTGTCGTGCTAATGACCTGGGCCCAAATTCATAGAGCTGCTTAAGCAAGAAATATTGCTTAATAATTTTCTGCTAAGCAAAAAGGAGCAGGATACCATTGATGAATTGTACATGTGACATGGTATTTTGGCTGGTAACCTCATTCTGGTAGGTATAATTATTTTGTGCTATAAGATACGTTTTGTGCTTAAGCAGCTCTATGAAATTGAGCCCCTGTACACTGCAAAAACTGGGTGATGAAATTGACACGGGTGTTGTCACATAAATATACCGAAGAGAGAATCATAATTTACACCATAGGGTGTTAAAATAGCAATAATTTCTGCCAAAACAATTACATGTGTGTTATTTTAACATCATATGATGTTAGTTTTTATTCTCTCTTCGGTATGTGACAACACACATGGTGTAGATTTTAGCACCCTCAGTTTTTGCAGTGTATCAACTAATCAATTAAAAAATTGAAGAAGAAAAAAACTTTTTACGAATTGTCTTCAAGCTTGTTCCAATTCCGAGAAGAAAACAACAATCAATCGGACACGTCGTCGCAAATTCAAAATTTGATCTTTAAACATTTTGCTCGACAAGGTAACACAAAACCGCGTGTATGTATATTTAAGGATGGTGTGGCGCGGGTTTTTGTAAGAG
Organism: Plazaster borealis; assembly: GCA_021014325.1. Taxonomy (NCBI): domain Eukaryota; kingdom Metazoa; phylum Echinodermata; class Asteroidea; order Forcipulatida; family Labidiasteridae; genus Plazaster; species Plazaster borealis. The sequence continues at coordinate 15,103,527 of CM037455.1, read as the reverse complement.
AAGACATTCACTCAAACTTTCATGAAAAAACAAATCTGTTTGGTAATGACTCTGATAATTAATGGCAATAAAAACTTACTTTGTAAGAAGTACAGCAGCTTTGGATAGTATAATGCATTTTAAGAAACTTTTCACTTCGAAGTACTGCGGTTTTGGAAAAAAATATCACTTGCAGATTATTCTTCCTGCGTGGACAAACTGCTCAAGAATTTCGGCAATATCTCAAAAACGCGACCACCTTTTGAAATGAAATTTTCACAGGTTAGTTTTATGGTATATATCTACAACTATATAGGTTTGAAACAAACAAAAGGCCCCAATTACCAAACGTGTACGATGCCTTTAAAACTATGTATTTAGAGATAGGCCTAAGTACATTAATTTCAACTTGTGAACAAAACAAAAACTTCCCCAAAGCGAATCTATCATCAGATGCATCACCGACTCCGTTTTAACAAACCACGCCCCCGTCCACGCTTACTCAGAGTAATCTAGTTATATCGCAATAAGTAATTAAATTCGACATTCAACAAACAAGCCACCAATGAAACCGTTACAGCAATCCCATTCACAACCCAAATATACCCCAGGGGGTCGTGTATTATTCTAGTGCCGGTATAACTTTTTTTTATCAAATTTAGAACATAACTTTATCGATACACTATCAGGGCAAGTTTGCCTAACATAAACGACATGGATATGTTTTGTCACAGTTCACCTGCTACATGACTCTTATCGAAATGTCTGAGATAAAAACAAAAAAGGGACTCGAGGTTAGGCCCACTTGTGGTACGTGTTTCCCCTCAAGAGTTGGACTTGTCGACCACCCCCCCCCCCCCGGTTGAGTAAAATTTCAATGTATTGGCTACAGTATAAACCAGAATGATCTTCTATAAAATAATATTTTGTTGTGCCGTGTGTTTATTGAGAATGGACCTTATGCATTGATGTCATACAACCGCCATCTTAGAGGTAAACCGACGATGAAACAATGGAAAACGCACAGATTTGCACGCGCGGCGCACACAGGACTGGCCAATGAACGACGTCCCTTTCACCTCTAGGCGAGGGCGCCCTACTCAAATGACGTCATATGCATATAAAGTCTATTTAAACTAGAGTACGGACATGAATTCCTCGTACAAAACCTAACGACAGTCACACATTTTTAGTTACCATTTTGCCACATCCTCATTGTTACTAGTCTATATATCTCTATACTAATGTGGAAATTACACAATGGACTGCCTAAGTAAACTAGAAAACAGGAAGTGGGTAAGTTATTATTAAACTGCATCGCGACTGCAAGTCAAGCATCGGCCCATTGCTACTTCTGTGCGTTAAAATAAGGCAAGGAAAAAATGTACCAACTGTATTTCTACTTGTTTTCAACCATAGACGACGGCGCAGCCATGGGTGCCCCCCCCCCTAATGTTCCAGTGGCCCCCCCCCCCCGTGCCCCCACGAAAACAATCATAGTAGCTCGTACCCTTAAAAGGGAAAAATATAAAGACGGTTATAAGGAAAACTTCCCCAAATTATTTTTGGCCTGACATGCTTCAGTTTTTGAGAAATGTTTAAAGCAATTATTTCTTTTGATCTTGCGAGACCAAAACCCGATGTTCAAAACAATTGAAAATATTTGAGGTTTTTTTCACTATTTTCTTGGGACTCCAATGACCGATCGAGCGTATATTTTCACAGGTTTGTTGTTTCATGTATGTCAGGTCACATACCATGTGGATACTGGTCTTTGACTTTACAATTGTTTGACAGCGTGCTTGAAGTTCAAAGTATGTCTATAGAGTCCCTTTTTCTGACAGATAATCTAGAGTGATTTTTGATTTTGCTTAATTTTTTTTGAGAAAACGAAACAAAAAATATCAAAAAGGGAAATGCTATTTTAATTTTGAATTCATAAGGGAAATTGAAAGGACGACATGGATGTTATTGCGAATTATATTTTGTTAGATGAACATGGGATATGTTTGGCTGAGGCGTGGGCTTAAACTTTCCATTTCGAAGAGCGGAATACAAAATAAACATTAAGAAATAAAAACACTAAAAACAAAGAGAGTTTTTGTTTTAACTGGATGATCATAGGGTTAAATAATCATAACACAAAGTAATAAAAAGATTCTGTACAGAAAGTCAAACCGAAAATTGCGAAAGATTCACTTCAGAATAATAAAAAAGGGGAAACTTGGTGACCACGAGAGGCATGTTCCGGATGGGAGCAGGAGTTCGCTCGATCCTGTGATCGTGTGTACCCGATGCAATCGGCGACTGTAACAAAGGGGATCCGGGTGATCCGACAGAACGAGGACGTCCTCGCTTCGCCTTCGTATACACAACCAAAGGGGGGACTTCAATAAAAAGCGAAGTCCAAACAATGAGAGAACAAATAAAAGTCCTCGATTTACGGGTTCGACAAACATAATGTGTATAGGGTGTAGGCCTACAAACAACAATTACTGTAATATAGGGACCATTGTGTTTTCGTGCGGTACAAATAAATATAATCATGCACTTTCATTTTCATGTTCACTCCCTCTTTTATTTACTCAAAATTACAACCACTTCAAACCGAGCGACTCAGAAATTAAAACAATACAAAACGGTATTGAAAGCCTCTGGCAAACCTCAGACCTTGGCCCATGTGTGGTCCCGCGTCATAAGACCATCACGATGTCTCAGCACCGGGGAACAAGGTTGAATGACAACGTCAGTCATTGCCGCACATATCCGGGGAAAGTCAAGATGGCCGACTGCATGCGCACGCTTATGACTTCTATTCTACACACGATAAGAACGAGGGTCTTTTTATAGAAAACAGGGGGCACTGACTGAGTTCCCCATTTGCCAACTGTAAAGCTCAGTAACACAATCAATCATCCCCTACCCTTTTTTTAAGGTATCGTACACGTTTGGTAATGACTCAAAACAAATAATTAGCATAAAAACTTTGTAACAAGCAACGGGGAGCTGTTGATAGTATAAAACATTGTAGGAAACGACTCCCTCTGAAGTAACGTAGTTTTTGAGAAAGAGGTAATTTCTCACTAAAATCATAAAAGCTTCTTGCAGGAAGTTTTTATTCCTATCTGCAAGCACACAAATTTGTACAACAATGGTGTTTTTTCTTTCATCATTTTCTTGCAACTTCGATGACCAATTGAGCCCAAATTTTCACAGGCTTGTTATTTTATGCATATGTTGGGATACACCAAGTGAGAACACTGGTCTTTGACAATTTCCAAACGTGTTAAGTGCCTTAAACTGACGGTTCCAAACTGAATGCTGTATCTAAACACCAAAAGCAGTGCTTTTCTCTTGGCAGCCCATTCCCTCGTGATACAAATTCCCCCGCGTTCTCTAACAAAATCCGTCAAGAAAACATCTTCCAAAACGATCAATTTCTTTATTATAACGTTTTGGGTAGATGCTTGAGAGTGTGACCATCTTTTTAACGAACACCTTTCACATGTTGTGTTTGTTTGCTTGTTTATTTGTTTGTTTTTAAATTGGATGCGACTACTTGATGCAGGTTTCTCAACGTGTGGTGATATCACTCATAAAACGGACTGTTTACTGTATCAGAGTTCAGGGTTTGCCTCAACTTTTTAAGTTACAAGACCGCAGGACCAGTTTAGCTTGTTATTTCACAAGTCCGTCAGCTTTCTTGTCAATGTTTCATAAAAAATAGAAATACTTTTCAACACTGTACTAGCCAGCTGGACCACAAAGAGAGACTTTTAACTGGTCCGCGGATGTTTTAGTTAGAATTTTGCCAGCGGACCACTGGTAAGGGAAAACACTGGGAGATTGTCACCCGTGACGCTCATCGTTCGCTTTATTACGTAGCCACCGTGATGACGTGCTGCCCACGTGACCAGCAACATGGTTTCACTCATTTTGGAGCCAACTGCTCTTCAATGTCAATGTATCTGAAGTGAAAACAACAGCCAGTTTGTATCTACGTCTTGTAGTTTGGACTTCTCTCTCTCCAAAGTGACAGTTGCCAAAAGTGTCTGTCTCTGACCGTGTTGAAGGCCTCCGTTTGTCCCAGTCTCCGTGGCGGGCGCCTCGCTGCGGTCGCCCGGCGGTGCCACGGTGGCACGCCACGGTGAAAACATCATCAGTTGCCTGGATCAATCACAGCTCCCCCACCACCCCTGACAGACAACCGGCCAAGCCAGGGCTGTAAATTAAAACGCAACCGCCACTTTCAGCACTAACCACGCGTGCCAAATCATCTTGCAATTAGTCCTTGATTACTAATGGTTTACGAGTAAGAGTGAGAGACAGAGGGCGAAAAGAGAAGAGCCGGGACGCTGCAAGTGGCCCATGCTAGGAATATCCGGACTGTTTATATAACCGTAAAGAGAATGATCTAATACCGGGATCCAACCAAGATAACCCCGGGCATTCAGAGAGCTTTTCCCCCCACAAGAATGTCCCGGCATGTTTACTTTCAACGCGTGGTTGCGTTTCGTAACAGGAGGTACTAATTTCCATGGGTGAATTGTAACTTTATAGGCCCCCTACATTTTTTTCCAGAGAGTTGTTCAAGTGGGCCAGCCGGTTACGGCAGGAACCCGTCCGTACCCGATGAAGGTGGATTGACAGTGTCAGTTAAACACCCTGTACTATTCGCCTAATTACTTGTGACTCAAGCACAACACAAGATAGGGGAAAATTTGATTAAGCTTATCTTAACGAGAGGGTTAGATAACATACTGTACCCAATTGTGCTAATCACAACAGATTAAAATATGTTGCCATTATACGGAATGGACGCTACTATCCAACAAAACCAAATAATAATTGGCACATTCTATGCACTTGGGTAAAGACAAAATGAACCAGCATAAAATGACAGAATATCAAAGTTTGAAAACTTGCGTTCGTCATTTTTTATCACGGCCCCAGATGAGTAAAATTATAATATCAAGAAAACCTTCAGTTATACAAAGAGAAGACTTACAATTGTAAATAAAGGTAAGAAATTAATTTGAGTTTGTGTTAACCGGTTAAAAGACGTAACATCACACTTCCAGACACGAAAGATTTACGATTACAAATACACAGATTGTTAACTTTCATCCGATTTCGTAGAATATAATAATTTACACAAAATATCCCTAAAAGTTGTGTGGTTTTCCTTTTACTTTATGAACTAACACAGTCAGTAATTTGTGTAACCCAAAGGCGCCCGATCCGAAGGCAATGTGTCCCTTGAAATCCTATGGTTGGGAAGATATTTTAAGAGTAGAATATAAGGATTCACTTAAATATTCCTTGCAATTGTGTGTTTTGGGGTTTTGGGGTTTTTTTCATGACAGAACAAGGTCCGCGATTTTGGAATTTGACTTCACAAAAAGGCGGACCGTATGTTCCGCTGGTTGTATTTCCAGATATTTTTAACCACTACTCACTAATTACAACACCCTGTAGGTGTTTGTGCATGAACAACTTTTAAAAAGTATAAGGAGTAGGCCTAATCCAAAACAGCAAGATTTTGAGAGATTTGAGGGCAATGTGCCCCTTTGAAGCACATGTGTAACATTGGTAATTGTCAAATACCAGTATCCACCCTTGATGCGACCCAACATATACATGAAATAACAAACCTATGAAAGTTTTAGCTCAATTAGATATTGGAGTCACAAGAAAAAAAGTGAAACAAAAGCTTAAATGTTTTCACTGTTTTCAAACATTGAGTTTTGGACTTGCAAGATCAACAACCAATAATTGTTTTACTAATTTCTCATAAACTATTGCATTTCAAGCAAAAGTATTTCAAGGGAAGTTTCCCACCATGACCATCTTTATACCATGTAAGTTGTGTGCAAATCTATGAACATTTATATTTTTACTCTAACCAATGTCATACACACCCTTTAATGTCCGTGCTATGGTTTTTGGTGGCATATTTATTGAAAAATAGAGGATGTGGAATATTTCACTCTAATTCAAATACATAACTAGTGTACCTTTAATGTTATAAGCGAACCTCCAAGGCCCGTCTTCAATGTCAAGTGTTGCCAAACAATTATCATCTAATGGAATGATCATGATTTTCCACAACATCCGTCAGTCAAGACAGAGACGTTGTTTACAACATCAGCCATTATTCACTTCAGAACGTTTGACAAGCACAGGAGAGTCACTCCATCGTGCTCTAACCACAGACAACGCGAAACCGCATGCGGGGAAATTCTCGAAGACAAAACAAATTGGTATACACAATTTCACCGAAAATGAAAGTTTGGACTTGTACAGTACACGATCGATGGGCAAATAAGTACCGGATTCCTTCATGTGTAAAATCAACAGGTGTATGCACAGCTATAGCACAGGACATTATTTATCAATTAGGTCTTTCAAGGTTTTGGGTTGTTGTTTTTTTTCTCCTGAGAGTTTGTTTTATGTATTTTTTTTCTTCTTCACATTTTACTTCCTGTTTTTTGTAAGTGAGATTTACTTCCATACAGCTGGCAGTACAAGTGCTTAGTCCAAAAGAATGCTGAGCAAACTCATCCGCTATTAGGCAAAATAATGACTCGATGACTTGACACTTTGACTTGGAACGTGGGCTCAATTTCACAGAGCTGCTTAATCACAAAAAGTTGCTAAGCACAACAAAATTATGCTTGCCAGAGTAAGGTACCAGCCAAACTACCTTGTCACAGGTACAGTTTGTGAATGTCTGCTCATTTCTGCTCAGTCTACGAACACTATTTTTTCCTAAGAACAATGAAATTATGGAATAATTTACCACAATCTGTCATAGATTACAAATATCATCAAATTTTCAAGGATACTTATAGCCGTATCTCAACCTAAACCAATGCGCAACTCACAGTTTATTTAGACGACACTCTCTTATGACCTTTTTTGTCGGGTTCCCGCGCGGAAATTTCAGGAGGATAACCTAACAAGTACTGCAGGGCTGTTTAAGCTGACAATGTTGCTGAACAATTTTCTGCTAAGCAGGAATGAGCAGAATACCATGCCAGTCACAAATGTTACATTTGGTTGGTAACCTTATTCTGGTGAGCATATATTTTTCTTATGCTTAGCTACTTTTTGTGCTTAAGCAGCTCTATGAAATTGGGCCCAGGTCCATAAAAAAATATCTCAAATTATGTCATGGTTTTCTCCAATCCGTAAAGACAATGCACCGAACTACACGATTTTTGTCGTAGATTCAATATTTGGAATACAACCTCAAGTACTCGGTAGTATATTTCAGCTGGAATCAAAAGCGAAACGAACAGACAGACAAATGTTTGCCTTTTGCGACTATTCTGCGACTACAAACTGTCGCATTGCATTAGTGTATGAATAGGCCTATATTATTAAATCAAAAGTACACGATCCCTATGTTCGGAAGGTCTGCACTGAGCCCAGTTTCATAGAGCTGCTTTTATTTTAAGCACAAAAAATAGCTATAAGCACAACAATAGTATGCTTACCTGAATAAGGTTACCAGTCAAAGTACCATGTTATATTTGTGACTGGTATTCTGCTTATTTTTGCTTAGCAGATAACGTTTAAGTAATATTTTCTGCTTAAGCAGCTCTGTGAATTTGGGCATTGGTCATGCAGTCATTGGTCATGTTCCCTGTGTATTTTATTAACAAATCGTGATTCATAATACACCGACTAGGCGGCAGACTGTCTACCCCCCCCCCCGACTTCTTTTGGCCATTTTCGAAACCACGGCTCCGGCTTAGGCTCCGGCTCCGGCTTAGGCTCCGGCTTGGGCTCCGTCAGTATTTGAAATTGCACACTTTTGCTATTGGAAGTTCACACAGAACATGGTGGACTCGTGCCAAAGCCGCAAGCCGGAGCCCAGGTCGTGGTTTCGAAAATGCCTTTGTAACATTTTCTTCATGAAGAGCAAGACAAAATGGCCGAGATAATGACAACAATCTTCTAATGTGTCTAATAGCTGGCAGTATCTAATAATATAAATGTCTGGCCGTAGTTCAATATACGAAAGACTAAATCTTCATTATTTGCCAATTTGCACGAACAATTTGCTTGTGGAAAAATGAACTTCAGTATTTGTACGGTAAATATTATAACATCAGCAAAGTAGGTCTGCTCTCAATAACTTCAGCAAACATCAACAAGTTGGACTCAAAACAGGTTTTGGCACGATTTTCTTTTTTTCCCCTTTACTTCTTACACGATCAGAAACACAAAAACGCAGTGACCTTCGACCCGACTAAAGGTTGGACTTTAGGAGTTGGACATTGCAGTGTCGTACACCGTGTGTCATTTATTTCACTGTTGCACAATGGTTCTGCTACTTATAGGTCAACACTGAACGCTTAAACAAACACATCGAAAATTAATTTCGAATTTTTGATGACAACACATGACTCTGAGAACCTAAAGACAACAGATTAACCTGTCCCTAATAGCCAAGCTGAACTGACCTGATTTCGCAATAGAGAGAGCTTCAAACGCAAAAAGAGATAAGATCCAAAAACGCACATTTTGTCTGAAAATTCAACGATATCATGTGGCAGAGCGAGTCCCAGTGTCCTCCTTCCCCATACGTTCCTATACATTAAGGGTTTGCCCTTAACTTTGTTTCAGTGACTGGCCAGCAGGACCAGCTAGCTTGTCATTTCACTAGTCCACCAGCTTTTTCACTAGTCGATATTACTTCAAATGAAATAGAGATGATTTTCAAACAGTACACCGAACTAGCCAGCCGAACCTAGAACTATAGTCGATATTACTTCAAATGAAATAGAGATGATTTTCAAACAGTACACCGAACTAGCCAGCCTAACCACTTGGAGATACTTTTGACTGGTCCTCCGGTGTTTTAAAGGGTGTGTACAACATTGGTAATTGCCAAAGACCTGTATCCAAACTCGATGTGACCCAACATAATATATGAAATAACAAACCTGTGAAAGTTTAAGCTAAATCGGTCTTTGGAGTCATGAGAAAACAGTGAAAAAAACCTGTGTTTTAACTTTTTTTTTTCAAACATCCGAATTTATCCTGCAGGATAAATACCATTTCAAGCAAAACTATTTCAAGGGAAGTTTTCTAACCATAACCATCTTTATACCATGTGAGTTATGTGCAAATCTGTGAGCATTTATATTTTCATTCTTACCAATGTTGTACACACCCTTTAACTGGCATTTGGCCAGCGGACCACTTTTAAGAGGGAGAACGCTGAATGGTAAAACCATGAAATATTATTCTCCTTATAAATATGAGGCATGCAGCAAACCTTTACGGCTGTAATCGCAATTGGATTGATTTCGACTTGAGCCACCACGCCCCACCAGTCAAGCTTTTTATTGACACCTGGTTCTCGCTCTATACCGACACTGTCCCCATGTGGGTTAGGGTTCAAGAGTGGGGGTGTGAGAGGGGTCAATAAGGGTGATGTTGTGGGTTACTTCAGGGTCATGCAAGGTGTGTTTGAGGGTCGTGACAGCAGTGCTGCTGATCTGGGTTGTCTTTTTTTCTTTTTCGATACAATGCTGGTGTAACGGGAGAGCTCCAGTCCACTCTAACTGACTCACCATTAAAAGTTAATAAAAAGTATAAACTCGGGAAGGTAAAGGCCCACTCTTCATAAACTTGACAACGTTATCAATTAGACTTTCTCTGAAATTCGAAATTGCACATCGCGCGTGCGCACTAACACATACTGGCTGGCAAAAAGTGATGGAACATCGCGCCTATAAATTCGCCAAAATTAAACTCTGAATAAACTTGGCAGTTAATTGTTACTGTTAATTCCCCAATTAATTTAGGTAACAAAGTTTGTTTGCATAGTTGGGGGTGCAAGGGGGAGGTGCAAGGGTTGTGAGCCCCTCCCCCGGTTGCGCCCCTGTGCTTTCAATTATGCATTATTATTTTTGGATACATGGTTTAGGAAATCCCCTCGTGATAACACGTGCGAAAGTAGTCATTTTTATAATAAAAGACGATCAACATACAAATAATGATAAACCTCATCATAGAATTGTGATATCGTGTCATTGTAAACATGTCCTAGCAGGATTGGTAGTGCACGCAAATGAACCCAGAACACTTATCAGGAGTAGGGGTTAACCCCGGTGTTTTTGGTTCACGCAAGCACCCTTGTTATCCAGGTTTGCGAGCCACAGCGATTAAGATTAAAGCATCCTTGCTTTATAATTACCAGAAATATAAAGTTATATCCATATATATAATAATGTTTCTTGGGAGTTTTTACATACTCCAGTGGGAAATGCTTGTGAAATGTTTGTGAAATGCTTGCGATCACATTAAGCCTATCACAGTATCATAATTGTTACTGACATCTTCTGACAACAACGAGTGGCGTAGCTAGGGTTCGTGGCACCCGCGGGCAAGGTTAGAGGACGGTGCCCATTCACTCACTTATTTGTCTTTGGGGGGAAAACAATCTTAGCATTATGTTTTAGATACTTGTAATTATAACCATATATGCTTAGGTCACATACCCGAGGGTCACTTTTCAAGGTGGATATCCTCCTTGTCAAATAAAACAAGTAATTAAGAGAAAGAGAGGGAAAAAATGAATAGATTTGGCGCCATCCCAAAGGCGGCCCGGGCACATGCCACCTCCTCCCCCCCCCCCCTTACAATGCACAATTACATATAATATATAAACAACTATAAACTTATTAAGACTGCTTGAAAATGCATATGTGGTTCAATTTATCACTAGTATTTGAAACGGTAGGTCTCAGTCTTGCACTTCTTGCACTATAACGAATGTCTCTCTGAAAGTATAGTATAGAGCCACAAATTATTTCTAATTACTCTTGACCCACTGGCGGTAGTCGTCCTGAAAACTTAAACCTTGGAAAATTTAGATATTTTAAACCTGCCCCTCGGTGCGTAACCACGCCACGTTAGATCAAAACTCAGTTTCATGGCAACGCAAGGATTCAGCAATGTTCAAAATCTGCTGCTTGAAACCCATCGACGAACCGTGATGCTAAAGGGGGCGTCACAGTGCCCTGGAGTCCCGGATCCAGGGGTAGAATTTGAACTCGGCAAACAATCACTGGGGTTAATTTGGAAAACAGGGGGTCGCCTGCCACCAAGGTTTGTTAAGGATTATAAATGACTGTAACACCCATCAGAAAATATTGACTCAAAATGTTTGTCACAAAAAAATATATGGGGCGTTGGTAAATAGAGTACACACAGATCAAGAAAAATGGCTACATTTCTAGCGGCATTCCTACTGTGTTATAAGCCAGAGATTCACCCTGTGGAATGCAATACAAGCCCGCGGTATATAATACCGCTGGTAAATGCCGCTACCTTCTCGGTGTATTTACTCTTGGTTCTGGATGAGATAATAAAAAGGTTTTAGGGGATGCTAAGCTTCGACTTGAGCAAACTTTGAGGCAGATAAAAGACATTTTTATCATCCAATTCGGCCATGGGAATGGGGGATTAAGCTGTAATGCTGTGTGCATAGTCATTAATCCTGGTGATGGATTAAATATGGTGATTAGGGGAGGACTTGGGGGTATAATCACCCGAAACAATGGACTTAGCGCTTAAGGATTTTACAACTTTATAAATAGTCTTTAGTTTTAAAATTATTTCCAAAAGTGCAACAAAATGGTCATGCTATAATGCAGATTCATGAAGATCTTTGAACAAAAGCAGTAAAACGAAAAAGAAGTTGCATACAAGCTGTTTGGGCTGTCAAATTGTTTGTTTCCTGAAACACAAATTGTTTCGAGTAGGCCTTGTAATACTAGAATAGACAGTCAAATTTGAAAAGTGTTAAACGAGAGAAAATCAAAATTTAAACATCTTATTTAGCCAGAGTATGTACTTTATAATGTACTTCAAGTGAATCGTTAAAATGTACTTTGCTTTTTTGGAAGATTATGCTAATTGTGCAACTTTGTAATTGCAACAAAGAGGAACTCTTCAAGCATACTCAAGCCTTGTGAAGTGGGGTTTTTCCGGTTTTCTACAGCACTATCAAATTTAAAAGAAAAAGGAATTCAGCATTCATACATGTTAATGGGAAATAAAGAACCATTGATTTTGTTGTTATTCTTATTAATATTACTATCAGTTTTACTTTTTAAATCATAATAATACAAATAGCCGTGATATTAGTCTTATAGATAAAACAAGGAAGGTAGTGGTAGCATTTAGAGACTAATTACATAAACAAAAACTGCATTGAGCTTTCGTAGCAACATCTACTTCATTATAGATGCAATGGAGGGAAAATTAACATCTATTAAAGCCAAGATAGGCCTACATATTGATTTTACCAGAAAGTTATGGGTGAATGAATCCAATAAGAAAGGGTGCATGGAGTCGGTGACTATAGAGCATCAGTAGACTAAATAGCAAGAGAAGTTCCCAAAGAACACAAATCCACACAGCAAAGTAGATACCACAAGGTGTTTCCGCAAACCGAATATACATTGATACCTCACCACGCAAAGCCTCAAAACCCATATATAGAGCATCTCCCGTATTCCTGACAGTGGGTAGTGGTTGTGTTTTCATGACACGTTTGTGTACAATATATGGAATGAGGGCATTAAATATGCATATGCATAGCAGCAGTATATCTTTCAAACATAAGTGATTATTAAGTATCAATACTATACTTGATAGGCCTCATTCATAAGTACGGTTCTTGGTATCTTCCAGTAGCTACATATCTTCACGTTTAGTAATAAATTCTCCCGTACTCAAGTATGGTTGATATCATCAATCATTAACGAGACCCGGATGTTCAGATTAGGCTTCTAATGCTTGTCGTGGGGTCACTAAAAATTAAGGGCAAACCGTGTAAAAAAAACTTGTCTCTAAAGGTTTGAAAAGGGTGATAACGTCATCATTGGTTTTCGGAAGTAGTAGAGTCAAGCTACCCTCCGGTCTTCAATGAATACAGACTGTGCTTGCCAAATATCATCGATTTCGAGGGGGGGGGGTCACATTTTTGTTGATAATTGCGAAGAAACGGTTGGTGTGAATTCAGTGATTCTAAATTAGACTTCATCATACGAAACCTTATTGGTGCAACTGAAATGAGAAGCGCTGATTTACAGTGGCGGAACCGGGCTTTTCCATTTAGGAGAGGGGGCAAAGACATAATATTTGGGTCGGGGGCTATTTAATGTATCAAACCATACATGAGTGTATTTTTCAGATCTCATTTGGGGTGGGCAAAAAGGGGAGCAAAGGGTTCTGAGTAGGGGCTGTTGCCTCCAACCCCCTGGGCCCAATTTCATAGAGCTGCTTAGGCAGAAAATATTGCTTAACAATTGTCTGCTAAGCAGAAATGAGTAGGATACCAGTCACAAATTGTACATGTGACATGGTAGTTTGGCTGGTAACCTAATTCTGGTAAGCATAATTTTGTTGTGCTTAGCTACTTGTTGTGCTTAAGCAGCTCTATGAAATTGGGCCCTGGTTTTACGCCACTATACTGATTGGGGCTCTTCAATTCAAATGCCATTTTCTTGACTAAAAAAAACATAACAATACTGGTAAAAAATCCTTCATTTTACCGAATAACATTGCAGTAACAAACTAGACACTTTGTATTGGATGAAAGTGTAAATATACTACTAAAATTAATCTGGTAAGGGTATTTTTCTTTCTTGGGACGATTGAATCCACAAAACCTTCTTGACATAATCATCTTCTGAATCATATCAAAGTCCATGTACCGCACGTTTAAACTGAAACTAAATTTAAATTCTGTGTAATTTTGTGTTGGCATTTTATGTATGTACCGGTATGTAAACATCGATACTCTGGTACTGTTAACATTTTATTATACGTGTTGTGAAATAACCCCTCGACAAACTCTGGATATTCTTCCATGATGAAATATGAACGTAAAATAAATGTGTTTTAAAGGTATCGTACACGTTTGGTAGTGACTCAAAACATTAGCATAAAAACTTACTTGGTAACAAGCAACGGAGAGCTGTTGATAGTATAAAACAGGGGAGGAAACTACTCCCTCTGAAGTAACGTAGTTTTTGAGAAAGAGGTAATTTCTCACTAAAATAATAAAAACTTCTTGCAAGAAGTTTTTATTCCTATCTGAAAGCACACAAATTTGTACAACAAGGGTGTTTTTTCTTTCATCATTTTCTTGCAACTTCGACGACCAATTGAGTCCAAATTTTCTCAGGCTTGTTATTTTATGCATATGTTGAGATACACCAAGTGAGAACACTGGTCTTTGACAATTACCAATCGTGTTCAGTGCCTTTAAAGACACGGTGCATGATTCATGTAGTAGCTATAGAAACATAATTCGTGGGTTTCTGTCTAGAAGATCACAAATTTATGTCATAACACATCTAACAACGCAAGCACCAATTAACAGGATGATGAATTGGAAACTAGAAGATGTTTAGTTTTAGATGTGGGAGGAAAACCCCAAAATGGGGGGAAACCCACGCAATCAGGTATAGGGAATGAAAGCCCAAATCCACATGCAAGGCTCCGGTCTGAGGTGGGATTCAAACCGGGGTCCACAGAGGTGAAAGGCAGGGAAAAAACCACTGAGCAAGTCTGACCCTCCTAAAGATAAAACCAGTTAAACAGTTTTAAAAGTTAACCAGTACCAATCCTAGATACCGAACAGAGAATCAAAATCATAGGGTGTTAAAATAACACCAATGTACTAGTTTTGGCAGAAATTAGTGTTATTTTAACACCCTATGATGTAGAACTTTATTATTTTTTTGATTATATGTGACAACACATGGTGTCAATTTAACACCCCAGTTTTTGCAGCCTTTACTATACTAAGGAATATTGTTTACCGAAATAAAATAAAATTTGTGTTCACGTTTCGACCCTCATATTACAGAGTCTGCTAGCCAAAAGTCAAAACACGAGGCCATTCTGGCATTTCTACCATAGGTCATTTGAGTTTGCAACTGCTAGTTCGATTTTTTATTTATTTAAATAAAACGAAATCAACATGAAATATAAAATCCATTACTCAACACAAAAATAGCTCACTGTTGGTCTTTAATCAATCGATTTTCGCGGTCATTAAAAGTGTGGTTTCGTTTCAGATATCCAACGCACAGTTTCCCCTGCACGTTCAATATCGATCGAGTGCGCCCATAATCAACACTCATAATCATAAATCGCGTCCAATCACAGTTTTTATTGTTTTGTATGATATCTGGCCAAAGGGAATATATATAGGCTAGACGTTGCTGCTGTTCGTCTAGACATATCAATGATATGAACCTCAGATATGAATGTTAATCGTGGGTCTTTAAATGGTGATTTATCGGCCGTCAATAACCAATTACGTGCGTCAACAAGTGTCACTAATATTTATTATTATTGTTTAATAAAAATAATAATAATATTTATTTGGGCAAAAACTTCACAAGTACAATGTACAAACACAAAAATACATTTTAAAACTTACGTTAAACAACAGTGGGAAGATTTTGTAATGAGGCAAATCATGTATATTATTTAGGTGTTCAATTGAAGGCACAGAGAACAAAATAAAAATTGGAAGTCAATAAGCAAAACATAATGAAAAGTAAGCTAATAACGACAGGTGGTAGCAACAAGCAAACAACATACAAAAATAACAAAATCAGGCAACATTATGAGCACACAAATTTGTACAACAAGGGTGTTTTTTCTTTCATCGTTTTCTTGCAACTTCGATGACCAATTGAGCCCAAATTTTCACAGGCTTGTTATTTTATGCATATGTTGGGATACACCAAGTGAGAACACTGGTCTTTGACAATTACCAAACGTGTTCAGTGCCTTTAAAAGTTATAGACTTCCACGAAAATTACGCATGTGAAGCTTTTGGTACCAAATATTCAATGAGCAGCGTTCTCCAAATGCCAGTTGTAACTTGAGGACCACTCAACATTCTGTCGCAGTGGTCTTGCTGGTTAGTTCATGCTTCCAAATCCTACATCTAGGCCTACATCTATCTCGGTACTAGGCATAGTCCTTCAGTTGGGAAGTGTGCGCCAATGCAGGCTAAAGAAGTGTGGACCAGTGAAGAAACTGACGGGCTATTGAAATAAAAAATAACTGGTCCCGCTGGCAAGCCAGTATAAACAAATTACATGTATAGGCCTTCATCTATATCGGTACACTAGGCATAGTCCTTCAGTTGGGAAGTGTGCGCCAATGCAGGCTAAAGAAATGTGGACCAGTGAAAAAACTGACGGGCTATTATTGAAATGACAAACTAACTGGTCCCGCTGGCAAGCCATTAAGGGGAAAACCCTTATGAGGAGATGTTATTGTAAAAGATAGGTTTCCTGGGATTTATTTTTAAGCCCACCTCCGTGGAGAAACTACAACTCAGCCACAAACATGTGATCATGTACTAAGTGGTTAAAAGTATTGTCGAAGCCCCCATTGTGTAAAGCCTGAAACAAAACACTGAGTGAATCATCAAACAACTAACCAAATAGTACGGCAGTTATTTTCCTACTATAGTTCGAGTTCATTAAAGGGGCACTCCATTTCCAACGTCCCGAGGACGCCATTGTACCGAGAAGGGTGTAGAGAAGTATCAGTAAAAAAACTGGCCACATTATTAACTTTAATCCATATCAATAATTCTAAATTGACTATAAATTCTACTCTAAAAAGAAACATGTTAGTTTCGTATTGACGCAACACGGGTGGAAATACGCTCTGCTTAATACCGTCACTGGCTCCAGCAACTCAAAGTAGGTATAGATGTTAATTTTGATTCTCTCTTCGGTATCTATTTGCGACAACATCCATGGTGTCAATTTTAACACTCCAATTTTTGCAGTGTACCAGTAGGTCATTGCTGTATAGTCAACAGGGGAAACCCGTACAAAATGGAACTAGCACGGGACGCAGCGTTCTCCCTTCAAGCTGACAGCGGTCCGCTGACTAAATGCTAGTTAAAACAGCAGCTGAGGACCATTCAAAATTATTTCAAAGTGGTCCGGATGGCTAGTTCAATTGTTGAAAGGCATCCCTATTTCATATAAATTATGGGCTATTAGTGAATAAAGTTGTTGGGCTAGTGAAATGACAAGCTAACTCACTGGTCCTGCTGGCTTTTCACTGAAAAAGTTAAGGGCAAACCCTGAGGTCCATGGAGGTAGAATTCCCCGAACAAGCGTAAACCGGTAACGCAATCAAGCAGACCATACTTAGTAATTACGTACATTCGGGACCAGGCACAATCAACTATCAAGTAAACAGTATTACCTGGAATAGACCATATTTTTTTAAAGTCAACTTTATCATGTCATTGTTCATGTTTTTCGTCGTTTTCATGTTTTGGTTTCGAAAACACTCAGCTTGCAAAGGCTTATAATGCAAGATGGCTGGTAACAAGTGTTAACCAAAGTTGATACAATTGTTGAAACAAAGCCTTTGCATCCCCATCCCCATCCCTGCAAATTAGTATCTTTCTATATTATTGTAAGCTAAGGCTCCGAAACAGCCGACCCCCTCCCGAGTACAATTTGCTTGACTACATAATAAACATATTGGACCACAGCCGACCCCTCTTTCTCTCTCTCTATTTCCAATCAGTTATGACACAGGTGTGACTAGAAGAATCCTGTGATATTGATAGCCTATCTAGAGTCACAAACGATGCACTTCTTGGACCAGTTCCAAAGCTCTATGAACAAAGCAAAGTACGAATTCTTTTTTTCAAAACAAGTCCTTGACAGTAGGCAGTCATTGAACCGCCGGGCCGGTTCGCCGACCCCAAGAAGAGCCATGTGGTCTGGATTCCACCAACAAGGTAAAACCAAATATTCAGCCACGGTTGTGGACAATGGTGAGCCACCGCAGGGCTGTAAAATCCTCCGGACAATGGGCAGACTAACAAGAAAGTCATGTTGACCATCATGAACAGCATACTTACATAGTAGATGGTCAATTGAATGTGGGGGACTGAACACTTGGTCATGTAATTCATACGACGGACCAGTGCCCAATTTCATAGAGATGCTTTAAGCAGAAAATATTGCTTAAAGGCACTGAACACGTTTGGTAATCGTCAAAGGCCAGTATTCTCACTTGGTGTATCCCAACATATGCATAAAATAACATGCCTGTGAAAATTTGGGCTCAATTGGTCAGTGAAGTTGCAAGAAAATGATGAAAGAAAAAACACCCTTGTTGTACAAATTTGTGAGCTTTCAGATAGAAATAAAAACTTCTTGCAAGAAGTTACCAAGTAAGTTTTTATGCTAATATATATTTTGAGTAATTACCAAACGTGTACAGTGCCTTTAAACAATGTCTACTAAGCAATAATAAGCAAGTAACCATTCACAGATGCTCCACGTGAAATGGTATTTTAGCTGGTTACCTTTTTCTGGTAAGCATAATTTTGTTGGGGCTAGATTTTGTGCTTAAGCAGCTCTATGAAAGTGGGCCAAGATCCCAACTTCAAAGTAAGAGGGATCACCATAGTACTTTCTATATGCTACGACCTGCAGACGTTCATCGACAATACAAGTTTGCTTAGCTATTACTAATCCAAGCCGGCTAAGTGCGAAGTGCCCAGCTCAGCGGCACCCCACCCTTTGAGTGTGTGTTACTACTGCATGCACAAGGACTTGACGACATACCGCTAAGACGTAAATCCGACTGTTCAATAACCAAGCCAGGTACTTAATTATATTGTGTGTGTGTCTTTCTTAAGGCGGCAGGTCCTTGCATCAAGTGGACAAATTGACTTCTTTAATGAGGTGAGGACTGGGGAGGCAACCCAAAGAAACCGCATTGTAAATGAAACGGGACTTAAAGGTGTCAAACGGCCATGTATTGCCTTCTTACATCGACTTAGTGTTTAAGTTCCGAATCAATACAATTCTCTTTGAAAAAAATCACAACAGTTTAAGGGTAGGCTAAATGCCGTCCGTTGTCATCGAACATTTTAACATTCATAGCCCTCGGTGCTATTATTTTATTGCACTTTAAGCAAAGACAAAGTGCTAAAAACATGTATTTAATGGGTTGGAGGGTTTCTGTTTTGATCGATGCACAAATAAAGCTGCACAAGGAAACAGACGAACAGAACGCGGAAGGATCAAAAAGAGAAATTCTTCCTGACTGGTGATCCCCAGTAATTTGTAGAAAAAAGCCAGGGTCTAGTCAAATGATCAAATCAAACCAACACACGGGCATAAAATTATCAAGTATGGCATAGTTGTGTACAATCTAAAATCTCCCGGGTCAGGACTGACCCGGATTCAGGGTCTACACAGGACCTGACCCACATCCGGAACAGGATTATCCGGAAAGTGGTTAAAAATATGATTTTTAACTCACAGATTCTGGGTCATTTTGGACACAGATTCCGCGTTAGACTGACCTAGAAATGGGTCAGGCCCCACGAGGCCCGGATACGGGTCAATTATAACCCGCGACGTTTTTAGGGTGTATGGTGGAGGGTACATCACAACAGAGAAAAATCAGCAGATTTGAAGTGGGTTGAAGTTGAACTAACGTCAGGTGTGTTCAAAAACAGGGTTCAGAAAATAATAAGTTGGCGGTTTCGATCTCCTCTCCACTTGTTTGATGAATTGAGACCATTGAACTCGATTCTGAACGACTTACTGACTCTCTACATCAACACAAATAAAGGGCTAGTGATTGGGGTAACTTCTTCCTTCACTTTATGGATTTGGTACCATTTTCGAGAACACTTTTTAAGCTTCCCTTTTATTTAAAAAAAATGGTACCATCTCCACCAAAGGCTTAATCGGGGGGGCGGGTCTTGATAAATAACAGCCCTGTCACGTGTTGAATACAAAATGCATCGTGGCTCAGAGTTTTAAGCTCCAATTTATGTGAGTTTCAAGAAAAGGTGTTAAGTACACCTTTTTTCAGGGACTTTTTTTGTAAAATTCTTTTATTATCACTTCAACTAAATTGAGGGCCTTCTAGTTATTAGAATAATATTTATTGTATTAGTAACAGCATCAAGGTTTCCTTGGTCTGAGTTTATTTGTAGTTGGTAGCCTTTGATTTAAGTGTGGGGTAAAGTGAGACATTCTTCTTACCTGGACTGGGGCGTCTTGCGATCATGTTGGGATGTAATGCTACGGAGCTATCGAAAGGAGCTGACCACGAGGCGATCTCGGGGCTCACGTAGTACGCACCGAGGCCGTTATGGGCCGTGGCACCATGCCGGGCTGTCAGAGGGCTCCCCGTCGAGGTAATCGGTGGGCTAGGCGGGAAGGCGAACCGCTGACCCACGGGTGGGTGCGAGGTAGTTGTGGTGGTGTATCCACCGTCGGTTTGTTGGCTCCACACGGCAGCAGCGGCGTGGCTGCTTCCCTGGATGGATTGTTGAGGGGAGCCAGCTTGGGCGGTTGCTTGGAGGTACTGGGAATGTGCGTGAGGCATAGAGAGCACAGCTGGCCGGGTTGTGGGCACGTAGACCGGGCTTCCGGCTGAATGCAAGAAAGCCGAGTTATCGTAAGAGTGCTGTATGCCTCCCGCTGAGACACTCGGGAGGTTGGTCATCGGGGACTGATACATCATGGATGTGTTGTAGTGCGAGTTCTGTTGGTGGTGGTGAGGGTTAACAGTATGATGGGGAGGTTCGGGGATAGTTGGGGGGTTCTCGCTCCTGATGAGGTTGTGTTGAGGTTGGTTATTCGGGGAGGGCTGGCGATCGAGGTGACTAAAGAAGACCTCAACGTCTTCACTGTGAAGAAGCTCGGAGGGCTCGGCCAGGCAAGCTGAGGCGCCTCGGTATAAGTCGGCGTTGGAGGTACTCGTCAAGAGGTGGTGGTTCGAGGGGATCTGAGGAGGGGTTGCCTCTCCGTGCTGTTGTTGTTGGGTTGGAGGCGTGGGTGATGGGGTACTGCAAGAGGCACTACTAACGGAGTGGCGATCTCCTCGCGATGAAGAGGCAGATCCGGAACTCCGGTCAACCTCGTCCTCGCTCGATCGAGATTCACCCCCGGAACACTCGCTCTCTGCTTTCACACCTAGTTGTGGCTGCTCTACGTATAGAGACTTGCTGAGTGCTCCTTGATGGGGCCAGGCGGGGTCACTTTGTTCCATGAACATCCATAAGGGTAACGATGCACATCCGTAGAATAAGGTCCAGCTAAATGAGCAGTGTGGAGGATCTAAAGTGTAGCATCAAAGTGCCTGCAAATCCAAAAATAATAAAAACAAAGAAGTTGGCCCCTATACTTTAGATTTTCAAATAATCAGCTCACTTCAACTATCTCGACAAAATAAAAAACATTTAGTCGACCAGTGAAAACCAGCAAAGTAGGCCTAAGTAAGTTTTGTTACACGTTCAAAATGGTGAATGCTCTATATTCCGACACCCCTATATTCCGACACCCCTATGTTCTGACAACCCCCTCATGATTTACATAGGGTTAGGGTTAGGGTTAGGGTTAGGAATAGGAAAATACAACAAGGTTGTCGGAACATAGGGGTGTTCGTGTCGGAACATAGGGGTGTCGGAACATAGGGGTGTAACCATTCAAAATAATGGGGGTTTGGTTTATTTGACAAATCTTACTTAACAAAGAGTATGGGGAACCTACCATTTCTATAATTGTTGAGGATAAAATCTCACAGGGCAAACCTTTCCCATGAAATATGCTAATTACATTATCACATGCGTACAAACATAATTGGTTGGCAAACGCCATAGAGTTGTTCACTATACGCAGACGCACAAACACGTATGCGTCACGCCACAATCAGTGCCATTCAAAAAGGCGCAATGTGCCATCACTTTTGCCAGCCAGTAGTGTTAAAGGGTCATGTCACACGAGGCAACCAGTTCCAGGCAATCTCCAAGAACAGAATCCATTCACATTTGAATGTTCACAAATGTTATTCTTTTGGGGATCGTAAGACATTATTTGAAAAAAATATTCATGTGCTATCAAAGTGATCCTGCAGCATGCACTGCAGTTGGTTGCCTCCAAGTTGCCGTAAAAGTTGCCTCATGTGACAAGGCCTTTTAAGTGCACACGCGCGATGTGCATTTTACATAATTTTTCATGGGAAAGGCTAATTGATAACGGTGTGAAGTTTATACGATGAGTACCCTTCCCGAGTTTTAAAAAGCATCGACGTTTTATGTTTTAACTTTAAAGAAGTGATCCAGTTAGAGAGGACTGGAGCGCTCCCGTCACACCAGCATTTTATTGTAGAAGAAAAAAAAAGACAACCCGGATCAGCAGCACTGCTGTCACGACCCTCAAACACACCTTGCATGACCCTGAAGTAACCCACAACATCACCCTTATCGACCCCTCTCACACCCCCACTCTTGAACCCTAACCCACATGGGGACAGTGTCGGTATAGAGCGAGAACCAGGTGTCAATAAAAAGCTTGACTGGTGGGGCGTGGTGGCTCAAGTCGAAATCAATCCAATTGCGATTACAGCCGTAAAGGTTTGCTGCATGCCTCATTTTAATAAGGATAACAATATTTAATGGTTTTACAAAATAGCGTGGCCATAAATGCCAGTTTAAAAAAAAAAAGGACCAGTCAAAATACACTCCAAGTGGTCCGGCTGGCTAGCTCAGTGTTGAAAAACTTCCCTATTTAATATGAATTATGTACAAGTGCAAAAGTTGACGGACCAATGAAATGAAAAGCTAACTGGTCCTGTTGGCTTTCTAGTCACTGAAAAAGTTAAGGGCAAACCCTGCAAAAAGGAGTACATTTCATTTCCTGCCTTTAGTTTTTAATAAAATACAAACCATCCAAAAACATCCTTTGAATTTTTTTACCGAATAATGTGGCTCCAAATCCGCGGTGACAACAACGAAAAACAGCAATAATTTTGCCAATGAGTTTGTGAGCGTTCGCGTACTTTATGTCGAATGCAGCATTGGTATTTTGCTCGATTTGCAGTATTTCAGACGAGCAATGTTGTACCGTACGGGTGTGAACTTAATAAACAGCGAGCTTTGATATTTACTCATGCTGTATTTCGTCTCCGTGCGATTTTGTTGTGGTTTTTTGTTTTCTCTCTATGAACCCTTCATCTGTGGCAGAAAAAAAGTATAACGCGTCACCAACACGGGCAAAAGTCATAACAGCGCGGAGTTTGAGCAAAGCCATACTGCTTGTCGCACGAGGCTCCGCCGGGTATTAACGCCTCTCTCCCCCGGGCTCCACCGATTCGACAGTGATGAGATTAACCCCGTTGAACGTCGGGGTCGGGCCCCATCGACACTTGACTAATGCACGCTCTCGACCAACGTAAACTTTGTCTTATTTTCGGACTAGACTTTAAATATAAAGGGGCCTCAATTGTGGTGTTTTTAAGACGTTTGGGTTGCGACGGTGACTTTTGGATGAAAACCATGCGTAGGGGCTTGTCAGAAAACAACAAGAAGAGGAACACAAAACAATTAGTCCACTTCAACCAAGTCTTAAATAGTTTACCGTCCCCGCTCTGAACTTCTAGGAATAACACACTCAAGATATGGCCACAATTTTACACAAACTAAATAGTTTACAACGCCGTAAATAACTCAAATTGTGATGTTCTGAGGAATTCAAAATGATTTAAGCCACTCGCTGGAAACGGAAACAACAAGAAGGCACGAGAAACATAAACTTGTTTCATTAGTGCGCCGTGTATCCCCGGCTATTTTAACAATGAGTTTTGATTCTTTGAAATTAAATGTGTTAAGAATTAGCCTATCAATTTTTCTAAAATTTTAATTTTTTAGTTGTTTACTTTTCGAAAATCACGTTCAAAGAAAAAATAATTGAACATCTAAATACGAATTTCAATCAAAATACATGTTTTAAGGAAAGATACCAAAGAATTATATTTGAAAAAATGCAATCGGAAGTTTGTATGGGCGAGAAGGTGTTTTTTTAAATTAAATCGTAATTAAGAAGTATTTATAATCCTAAATGGCCCCTTTACTCCGAGTACATCACGGACAAATTGTCATAAAGTGTACATATATTTCTCTACATACACTGGATTCATGTTATCTTTTGCAGCAAGGCCTACACATGCGTTTTGTGTACGGTTTGAAGTCCAATCATGGGTGACCTTCTTTTAATGTTCCCAAAGCGAATAACAGATAACAGGAAAAAAAACAAAATGTTAAATACAAACTAAATGGCCAGTTCATTGTCGTTCGACTGATGTACAAAAGGTAAATATTTTACATACTCCGCCCTTCACGCGTTGGCCATGTACCCATCTTTGCACCCCAAATTTACCGAGCTTTAAATGGTTTACAATAAACTTGGTAGGCTAAGATTGAAGAGATAAATGTTCATATAATTATTTACAATGACTTACATGGGTATAAAGGTGGTCATGGTGGAAAATTTTCCTTGAAATAGTTGTCACTGAAATGCTAATAGTGTTTGAGAAATGAGTAAAACAATTAGTTTTGATCTCGCGAGTTCAAAACTCCGATGTTTGAAAACAATTTTTTTCCTTATTTTCTCGTGACTCCGTTTGTTAAAACTTATCTCATGTAGGCCCCCCTATATGTTGGGTGACACAAAGTGCCGATGCTGGTCTTTGACAAATTACCAAAATGTTGTCCGCGTGCTTTGATGCATTTATTGCTTCTTCCCTGTTTAATACAGGAGTGGTAAGGATAAAAAACATCATTGTTTAGTCTGAAAGCTCACTGATTATGAAGTTCATACTAGAAACAAAGTAATATGAAATATTTCCTTCTAAAATGAAGTCATATTCGAGAAAACTGTATCTGAAAACCTAAACAAATACGCAACAACTGATTTCAGTTGTTGTCTGTTCATGTGAGAATTTTGTCAGCTGTACAAATCCTGTATAAAACCTTTAAAGGCATCGTACACGTTTGGTAATTGTCAAAGACCAGTGTTCTCATTTGGTGTATCCCAACATATGCATAAAATAACAAGCCTGTGAAAATTTGGGCTCAATTGGTCATCAAAGTTGCAAGAAAATTATGAAAGAAAAAACACCCTTGTTGTACACATTTGTGTGCTTTCAGATAGGAATAAAAACTTCTTGCAAGAAGTTTTTATTATTTTCGTGAGAAACTACCTCTTTCTCAAAAACTACGTTACTTCAGAGGGAGTCGTTTCTCACAATGTTTTATACTATCGACAGCTATCCGTTGCTCGTTACCAAGTCAGTTTTTATGCTAATATATATTTTGAGTAATTACCAAACGTGTACAGTGCCTTTAATTATTGTATAAAACAAAACAATCATTCCAAAACGATTCACGAAGACCTTGCAACAAAAGTCAACGTGTCAATGAGTTTGCCATACAAATACTATTTCTCATTAATGCTCGAGGGTCATTAGACTAATGGGCATTTCACAATGAGGAAGTTGTTTCACAAGATTTTCCGATTTTGATGTTTTCCAAAAAGAATGCTTCCAGTGTTTCGTTTTGAGGTCATCTTGCCATCCCGCGCGTCAGCAGAACGAAAAGCTAAGTGGATGTCATTATATAACACCATCCGTAGTGGACAGGATAGACGTCCGGACGGATGTCCATTCACACAATGCGGCAGAGACCCCACTGTTGTGACACTTCATACTATGAGGAAACGTCGACCATGCATCTGGGCCTAGAACATGGCAACAAGGGGATGCATTGATGTAATAAAACAAAAAACATTCCCTTATCTTGTTCCACCATGAGTTTGTTTAAAGGGAGGGTATACCTTTGGTAATTACTCCAAAAATTCAAATGGCCAGAAAAACTTACTTCGTAAGAAGCTGCTTCTTACGAAGTAAGTTTTTCTGGCCATAAGCACTGTGGCTGCTGATAATGTATTTACATGTAACATGTTGAGAAACGATTCCCTTGTGAGAAATGTGGTTTAATAGAGAGGGATTCACAAATATTTCAATCTGAGAAACGTTTCTGCATGATTTTGGGGATACAGTTTTCTCGAATTTGACTTCATTCGGAGGGAAGTATTTCACATGAAAAAATTATGTTGTGCACATAACTTATGCAAAACTTTTAGTTGTTTTGGGTTTGTTTTTTTAACAGCATCATCCGTCAATATTCTTTGTTCAGAGAAAACATTACTTAAAATCAAATTTATAATGAAAGGGACACAATGTTTACCGTGATTCACTCGAGCAGTTATGTGTTCCTCAACATTATAAAAACTAACATGTCCATTAATTGATAATGATAGTTGTGATATTTTCACAAGCTGCGATTACTTCTGTTGCATTTACAAAGAACTCTTTTATTGAAAACGTCAGCACGAAAATGACTTTTTTTTTCTGAGGCTGGCTCATTTATAGAATTAATTTCAATTTTATGGGCTCTGAATTTTATTCGTATATACAGGGAGTCCAGAGACCAGCTTTGTAAAAAATTGTTTGTATACCAATAATCTTACAGATTTAAAACTCTGCTCCTGATTTCATAATATTGTACACTCGACCCTCGTTATAACAAGACAACTGGGACGGGCCAAACATCTTTACAACAGGAATGGTGGTATAAGAGGACAGCAAAACAAAGAAACACAAAGCAGAAATAAGATTCAGGACTTCAGAATGTACTCTTTATAAGCAGAACCTTTTTAAGTGTTCTTTATAGCGAGGGTTGACAAAAACAAAATAAGCAGTATACCAGTCGCCACAATGCTGGCAACATTGAATATTTAGCTGGTAAACTGTTTCTTAAGCAGCATTATTTTCTCATCACTATGAACTTCAACCCCGAAACTTACTTATTCATTGTTATTTATTTATTTTTAATTTTTTGATAATCATAAAGCTGGTGGACATTTACAATAACACGGAGGTTATCTGTGCCTGCTGACTGGTGACTTAAATCCTTCAATGCGGCTGGCTTTTAACGCGTTGTATTGGTCAAAAATATTGACAAAGCTGTAGTTTTATTTTAGTGGATTCTTGGGTTAAGTTTACCGAGCACTCAAGGGGAGGAGACGGGGTCTTTCCGTACGCTTGACCACTCGACTCCGATCAAACAAAATGCTCTGTGATGAACCCAAGCGCAACCGGTGGACCTGTAAGTACAATGCCCTATATGATTGTGTGTGTGTGTGTTTTTGCCCCAACAATGGAGCTGAAATTACCGACTGTAAAGTGATATCCTCTAGAGTCAACAAATAGTCAGTTCAGTTATTTGAAATATTACTGAAATCAGTTTATCTTTAACCTTGAACATTTGTCAAGAATTTTTGTTAGGGTTTGAAGTGATACTTATAGAAAAAAAAAGAAACTCCACGAGGGGAATTGTAATGTAACACAATTATGGATGTCTGATCGGAGTTTGTTTTTGTGTTGTGGTGATTTTGAAGCGAGACGAACATGGGATTTCTTTCCTCCATGGGCAGGGCGAGGAGTTGGGGTAATATAGTTTGGAAATGCTTGAAGAAAGTCTGGTTTATTTGTCTTGGGGGCATGTTTCATTGTTTTTGCTCAACTACAAGCATTAATTTGTTCATTTATGCATCTATCAATGGGTTACCGGTTAACGCATAGAGCATGGTTAACGTAATGGTTTGTTTGTCAATGTTTTTTGGCAAGTCATCAGCTCAAGTTTGAGGGGTTACAAATCTTAACATTTCTATAAAAAAATCGGTGGGAGAAAAAAATTGTAAACCTCAGCAAAGGGTGGCCACAAAGATGCCGAAGCTGGAAAGTCCAACAAGTGGGATTTACCGAGAGCAGACGTTACCACACAACCGTCCAGTGCAGGCATTCGACGGGCCAGTCATCCCGGCACCGTTAAGTCAATCCCGCACCGGCTGCACGGGCCCGCGGTTGGTTAGAAAACACATTTTTGGATACCGTTCTGTGCCGCTTTGCCCGAGTCCACAAGTCAAGTGGTTTAGTCCCCTTCAAAACAGGGGCCCTCGTGGGCTCAAGAAGAAGAAAAAATGCTAGCAATTAGGGTACATACTGTGGGGTATAATATATTGGCCATTGAGTACACGGGGAGGGGCGTTGTAGTTATAAAGGTGTAGTGTGAGAGAGATAAAAAATGGATATGCCAGAACTTTGGCTGTAACAAAATTTACGGGGGAGAGATAAGAGCGTGGATAAACCGCAACAACCCCGGTGCACACAGTCCCGCCGGCCATGTAGCTCACGCTGCTTGCCGGGTTTTTGAATTCTATCCCGTGGTTCGACGTGTAAAAGGGGGTGTTTTGCAGATGTGTTAAGAGGAACTTTATCCGTGTAAAAAAAATTACACAACTTGTTTTGATCTTTCCTGGATATTTTGACAGGGTGTATGTATTAAATGTTCGACAATGGGGCTCTTTATTTACCAACGGAGCTCTGGTTAGCAATGTTGTTGATTTTAAATGATTCAACAATCCATGTTTACTTCAGAATTAAGAAAGTTACCGAGTCTGAGGCACCGGTATATAGTGGTGATCTATGATAATCACAAAACCCAATTGTTTCTTTATAAAAAGCTCTGGTTTAAAATTGGTGTTGTATTTTATTAATTATAGGCCTATGGATCGGTTTTAAATGCAGATATATTTAAGTACTTCGTATAAAAACCACACTTAACTCACTCGCCTTGCAAGGCAACAGGGGGAAAACATGTAAATTTTGTTTGAAATAAATTTGTTACCGTAATTTCACGATTTTGAACATTGTGAGCACCGTTGGAAAAATGAAATGACTTCAGTGGAAATGAAAACGAGGCGGTTTTGAATGAATGCACTCATCCAAAACAAAAAGCCCTTGTTGATCTGAGAACTCTCTACCAATGTTCAGTTTCCTCTGCTGGCCCGAATTGCTAGCTTATAAAACAGCTCAGGACCAGTCAAAATTCTCATCCAGTGGTCTATTGAAGATAATCACCAAACCCAACTGTTCTTTAAAACAGCTATGGCTAGATATGTGGTAAAAATCATCCCTTTTCAATTGTGAAGATATAGATTAGTGAAAAAATGATGGACGAGTGAATTGACAAGCTAACTGGTCTGACTGGCCAGGTTACTGAAAAAGTTAAGGGCAAGCAAACCACACATGGACTTCCAGAAAAACTAGCGTAATACACTCATTAACTATATATAGCTGCAAGATGAAACACATATTCATTAAAAAAAAAAACATCGAACGGTCATCTCCTTATAAGTCCAGGACTACTGACAGACGAAGAAACCCAATTTGACGTGCAAGACGCTAACGCCGGTGTTTAGATGAAGTTTAATCGAGTGAGATGATTGGGGGGGGGGGGGGGTTGTGTGGTGGGCCCCCAACTCGGCCCAGCCGGCTAAATTGCCAAATTGCCATCATTGTTATTTTTAGTACCGTGCACGGCTTGCATGCAGCTTTGTCAATACACACGCACCTACTAGTAGTACCGGTAAGCCAGAAATGTTAAGACTTAGCAAATCACGATATGATACCTATCGCTGTTTTTCGTTATGTAAGTTTGAATGTGAAAGCTTGCCGATTTTAAAAAGTTCACACCACTACCCATCCTACAGAGAAATATTTCCCTCTGAAATAAAGTTGAGTATACAACATTTGAAAAAAACAAATCACCGTTGCAATCGAAAAAAAACAACAGCCGCATGTACATGTACAAATCCCTGTCAAAACGTGAACTGTTTTTTTTTCGTTGTTTCCACTGAAACCTGAACATTGAATTTGACGAATTGTTCACAGATTGGACGGATGGTGTAGTCACTGAGACCAGACGGTAAGAATTCGTATATACTCTCCCTCAGAACAATGATGTATTTTCCCTTTTATAATATAGACAATACAAGGTAAAGTTATTGCAAAATCAAAACTTCACGAAGCTGAGAATCAAGATATTGATGCAGTGAAGCCAATCCACCGTCTGTTGCCATGTTCTTCGGCTGGACGCCCCCTTCTTCTTACTTTCAAATGAAACTGCACCTTTCTCTTGAATGATAAACCCCAAAAGCCAGCAATCCTTATTTATGTTTAGATTTTCCTTCAGTTCAAAGCTCCTTAAATTATAAATGGGAGAACACACCCCAAGATTGAAGAATTTGATAGAAAAACCATCGCAGGGGACTCACAAACAGTATACAAAACCAATTTCAGAAAGCAAGGCACCGCAGACCGTTTGTGAAGCAACGGCCTATAAAATTATTGAAAAGTCTACAATAAGGACCTTTAGTGTCTTATCTCTAGCCAGGAGTGCTTCAACGGCTTTTGAATATTCAAGATTGTTACAAGCTAAGTAAGTATGACTTTTTTTATGATAAAATTAAATTTCGGAAGTAAATTTGAAAATGTTGCGTGGAATTCAGTATTGTTGGGAACAGACTACAAATAGTTTTTGAGTGTGACCAGTACAATCAAAATAGACCAATCTACAGTTTAGGAGGGTCTTGCGCCCAAGCTTTACTGTAAATGTCACCTGTTTATAATATGAAGTGATCTTTTCATTTGTAATCAGTAATGACAAATTGAGATTGTGAAATTTGCTTTTATTGTCTACAACTCTTCTTTTTGAAAAGTCAAATCAAAGGAGCCCTTTTCAAAAAGGACCTCAATAAAACCACAGATTGTGGTTTTATAAACTTTTGTTTTATTACTTAGGCCTACTTCATTCTTTAAAAAAAACAATGTCGAAGAAAATACATACACGATCAATAAGTACAATGTTGTGAGGCACAAAGTGGAGACAAATCAAACTGCAAGTGGGAAAGGCACGGAGAAGATCAAGTGAAAAGAAGAAATTGAAATCGACTGCTCCAAAACCTAAACGTATCAGATTAGTTCTGTCTGAAATAACTTATTTCAGACAAAATTATCAAAGATGATGATCATCTTTGATAATATTGTCTGATTTATTTTAATATCCCGATCATGGTAATATCAGAAGAAAAACATTAATTGTTTTTACATGCATCGGACGAATCACGCCGATGTTTCGGTTCTGTTTTGTTCTGTTTTGTCGTGTTATTAATTGAACCAATTATGATTATATTTTTACAACAAACTTTCAAGACATGCTTCTGAAATTGCTGACATTTTGAATGAATGCACACTTTGAAAAACAATTCTTCTTCAGTGTCCGTATCTTTTTTTTCTACCTGCGACGGAAGAAAAAGATCATGTGAAAAATATTTTCCGAACCATGCACACGAGTGTAACAGCGACACACACTACAAAGTTCTCAACGTAAACTGTAATGCACAACCAATAGAATGGAATGTTGGCCTGGTAAAATTTTGTTACAAAAATCCCGTAATCTTTTTTATCGTTTTGTTTTGCTACGAAAAGATAAAAGAAAAATGGTTATCATACTGAAAGTTTACAACCCTAAATATGTCAATAAACTTCATCGACAAAAATGGATAAATAATAAATGATGAAGTGTAGTTTAAATTACTTCTTTTGCAACTAAAAATATTCCTACCGCCAGAGACAATATGGCGTTTTCAAAAACACTACAGTGTTTGACAACTACGGTGGAGATAAAGTCTTCGATTGGAACCTGTTTAGAGTAAGGGTTGAATAGCTTGAGTTCCAAGAGGGCAACGCACGCACTATTTTGAGGACAAAAGTTGTGATATCTTCAATTCTAAACATCCACTTGGCTATCTAGCGATAAACTACCACGGAGCGAGGTGATAAGCACCGTACGGAAGTACGCTGGCCCACCGGCGCTGTACCGAGTCGCGCGTGCTTGCTAATAACCCCAAGATTACCGGTGTATTTTAGAGACTATAGACTCCGCGTGCACAGTACTTGCAACAATTGTCGAGTCTCTATCACGGCCTCGTATCTCCTCTTGTCTATATATCCCAATGGCCCATAAAGATCCACCGATACCAGCCTATCTCAGAATAAAGGTACTTACAAAATTACGAATGTCAGATAGCTGGATAATAGTCGGACGTCGGGAGCTAAAAGGCAGGGCGATCTGGCACAGGCTGGATGGATCCACTCGCTCCTTCAGAACGATGAAGCTTCGACGGTCTGACTTTTCGTAAAGTGGGTGCTAAAAAAAACCTTGTTGAACTTGGGAGTATTATTCTCTCGTGGCTGCTTGTAGGGCTATCTCTAAAGTTAATGTGAAAAGTGTGTACTGAGTACTGCTGGCATGTTCCTACTTGATAATTTATACACACAAGTCACCGGTGCATGAGCAATCCGCAATTGAATAAACATTACACAGTGTACGCTTATCACGCACGCAAAGGGCTTGGGGTGGGAGATATGCCACCACAACTGGTTGACAATCGTCGCTGGTATCCGAGGTAACAGCGCTGGTGCACGTTAAGGTCACCAGCCACTGACCACGACTATGTTGAAATGAGCAGAGCGGTGATAAACTCGGCTGCCGATTGGTTAATTGTGGATTCGTTGCTCAATAAAACAACCGAACGCAGCTTGTGGCTTTTATGTGGTCATAACCATAGAGAAAGGGTATATAGGCGCTCGCATCAAACTTGTCCAAATGCAACGTGTAATTTCTACACAATGTGCAGTGCAACAAATATTAAGGACCATTGAGTTCCGCTTTGTCAAGTTGGTAATTAATTTAGCACTCTTCGCAATCGTTCACCAATGTGGTAAATCGAAGTTACTTAAGAGGGTGAGCACCACAGTAGTAAGATTGAACACAATTATGTCCACTGATTTACACATTACTAAAAGATGGCCATGGTGGGAAAACTTCCCTTAAAATGTTTTCGCCTGAAATGCTTCAGTTTTCTCGTGACTCTGAGGATCGATTGGTCTTAAATTATCATATACGTTTCTTGCATGTGGGGTTGGGTTGTTTTTTTATTATTTAAAACCACATCGAGGGTGGCCTATCCAGCACAGCTGATCATTTTGGGCCCTCATTTGGGGTCACATACTGGGCCCAATTTTATAGAGCTGCTTAGGCAGAAAATACTGCTTAAAAAAATTCTGCTAAGAAAATGAGCAGGATACCAGTCACAGATAGCAGGCTACATGTGACATGGTACGGTATTTTGGCTGGTATGCTTATTCTGATAAGCATAAGTTGTTGTGCTTAGCTACTTTTTGTGCTTGAAGCAGCTCTATGACATTGGGCCCTGGCGGGCTAATTTCACAAAGAGCTAAGATAAGACTGATCATAACTGAACATTAATCTTAATTGCTTAGCAGAGTGTGATTTCAAAATAATAAAATCACTATGGCAATATTAATAACTCTTCTTAAGATAAACCTTATTGCTTTGTGAAATCGAGCCCTGGCCCCTTTTTCATAGAGCTGCTTAAGCACAACAAGTAGCTAAGCACACCAAAATTATGCTTACCAGACTAAGGTTACCAGCCCCCAAAATGTTAAATGTACAATCTGTGACTGGTATTTTGCTTATTCTTGCTTAGCAGAAAATTGTTAAGCACAACTTACTGCTTAAGCAGCTGTATGGTGACATTATGGGCCATGTCTTTGACAATATGACCAATGTTCGGTAACCACTGCAAAACAACTTGAATCAAGGATTGGTAATATTATTGAAAACAGCTTAGTTTAAATCTGAATGCTCACTGATCATAAGGGTCACACCAAGTGCCGATCAGTTTTAGTGACAGAGGCCATGATCGTCTAAAACAAGTTCAGGAAATAGCATTTGAAGATCCCCAAATCACTACTTCTTATTTCGATTGCCGTGGTCATGGGACAAAAACATTAAAAGCTCGATATGAAAGTGAGGAACCTGCTGACAGAGTAGTAGCATATTCCCCGCCAAAATATGCAAAATCAGATTTGTGTCCAATATTGAATGAAAAATAGAGTTGTTTGCAAACTGCTTACCCTACCAAGAGTGCCTATGGTATAAATGCAAACAATATTTAATGGTCTGACGTTTCGACCCTAGGACGGTCTTTCTCGAAGGCTAACAAATTATATTAAAGGGACACGTTGCCTCACAAAGCTTTGTTATGAAATGAATATGGTTGGAAAGATGTTTTAAAAGTAAAAAAACGATGATTCACACAAACTATGCATCGAAATTGTGTGGTTTTCCTTTCGTGAGCTAACGCGGTCCGCCATTTTATAGAACCCAAATTTTGACTCCACAAAAGTAAATAAGCTTTCATGGTGTGGGCCCATGTTGCAGGGAGAAAAAAAATCCTCCAATGACAAGAGTGGTAATTAATTAAAAGCTAAAAATGAATTATTGTCTGGATTCCGGACTTTATCTCACGCCCATCAGTCATACAAACAAATTTAGCATGTTACGAGTTTGTTGTATACCTTGTCCGTGATGCGAAGGTTTTGGTATGCTTTTCGTTTTGAAACAGCATCATGTCAGAATTCGTTTAGAGAACAAAACATCTTTCACAAAATGAAAAGCAGGCCGTGTAACTTTACAACGTGAATAATTATTTTCACAGGTTTGTTGTACTTCGCTAATGGTTGTTTTTAGGGATGAAGTTTTGTATGCGGAACTTCCTGAAAACTGGCTTGCTTGCCTGGGTTCCCCCTTATTCTAGACACGGAACCTCGAAATACACCAAATTATAAATTTCAGGAGGTTTACAGACTCTGTGCATCACTAGAAATACAAAGCTACAAGGCCCAATTTCACAAAGCTGTTTAGCAGAAAATTCTGCTCAGCAAATTTCTTTGCTAAGCAAGAAATGAGTGGGGTACCAGTCAAAGCAATGGTAACTCTTTGGGATTTTGGCTGGTAACCTATTTTTCTTAAGCAACAGTTTTACGTGCTTAGCTAGTTTTTGTGCTTACATGCTTCATGAAATTGAGCCCAGGTTCGGACACAATGTGGACTATTTCTTTCTCCCTTTGGTGACTGCTTAAATTCTTTCAAGAACATTTTAAAAGTTCAATGAGATTTTAGGAAAATCCTGAAACCAGGAAAATTCCTGAGAAATCTCACCCCTGTGTATCGTACGGTGTGTTTCTTGAAAACTAGATGGATTTTTATGTTACTCTTTCCACAGAGAAACAATGGTGTATTATCCCTCTCAGGTTTTATTCTCCTAAATTTCCAATAATTGCAAGAGATGTTAAGGGCTTAGCGGGGTTGTGTTGTGACGCAATAACTGAGTGGAGGCATTTTCCGTTGGCATTTTGTTTGTGATTCCAGCGTGCCCTGATCCGCTGGCTCCGCCTGGGCCTGAGTCATTCCACACGGTCGAACCATGTAGAGGTCTACATGGTCCCCGGAGCCAGCCATGAACGAAGTCCACTTTTTGGGACCTCTGAGTTTAATTGTTCACCTCTCGGTGTTTGAATGCTTAGTAGATCATTAAATTATTAAACCTGCCCTTATATGGTCTAATTCGCAACTACAGACACGCCTTCCGAGGGAATGGGTCGGATTCAGCACGTGACAACATGGGGACCCAGTTGAGGGTGACGTAAGATTGTTTATTGCCATCGCCGCTCCAACGCTTCTCCGAGCTCGCTAAATCAAAAGCATTATCGGTGTTTTGACATAGCTGAACGGAGACAGTTGGTCCAAACCAATTATATATGGGTCATAAAACGGTAAAGGGGAGGTACAAGTTACATATAGGAGTAATTAGGATGTAAAGGGTGGTACGAAGGCCCCCCCCCCGCGAATAATCCACCAGTGTGGATTACACCCCCCCCCCCCCCGCCCTTTCATGTGATTCTGTTTTAAGCCGCAAAGAACCACAAGGAGAAAACTTTGTTGGGGCCTTTATTTTGTACAACGCTGGGCTGCGCAGAAATGGAATTCAAAAACACAGTCAATAGGCTGTGCAAGTCTCGTTCGTATTCAAACATTGCGACCCGTTAAAGGGATTGTATACGTTTTGCAATTGGACCCACTGCTTGTTTCAATCCTATAGGCCTATAGTGGAGATATATACAATAAAACTAAATTGTGAAAATTTCATTTCAAAAGGTGGTAGCGTTTTTGAGATATTGCCGAAAATCTGGAGCAGTTTATGTCCACGCAGGAAGAATAATCTGCAATTGGAATACACAATCTGACAAACGTTACCGTCAGTAACGCTTCTCAGATTCAAATTTGTTGGGGGAAAGAGGTGTTATCTTTTTCCATAACCGCAGTACTTCGAAGTGAAAAGTTTCTCAAAATGCATTATACCAACAAAAGCTGCTGTACTTCTTACCAAGTAAATTTGTATTGCCATTCATTTTCAGAGTCATTACCAAAAGTATTCAGACCCTTTAAAGTGTGCGAGATTCAAGCAATGTACATGGAACCAAAGTGGTTCCAAAAAAAAATTCGAGAAAGACTCTTCTAGGGTGGAAACGTCAGGCCATCAACTACTATTGTTTGCATTTATACAATAGGTCCTTTTGGTTGGTAAGCAGTTTGCAACAGCTAATTCTATTTTCACATAAAAATAACTCGAATACGCGCAATACTTGCACGGTCTATTCGAAGAAGTGGGCACCGTGATGCCAGGCAACGCGGGCTCTTAGTGTTGGGATGTACTAAACCGAGTACCAATGAAATCACCTTGCCGTTCAAATTTTAGGGGTTCCCGGAAAATGCAAGCTTGCCAGGTTCGAATTTCACTTCTTCATTTCTGGTAAAAAACTAACCTGTGAAAATTTTAAAAGGTGGTAGCGTTTTTGAGATATTGCCGCGAATCTGGAGCGGTTAGGTCCACGCAGGAAGAATAATCTGCAATTGCCATACACAATCTGAGAAACGTTACTGTCAGTATAAACGCTTGTCAGATTCAAATTTTTGGGGATAAAAAGTGATATCTTTTCAATAACCGCAGTACTTATAAGTGGAAAGTTTCTCAAAATGCATTATACTATCCAAAGCTGCTGGACTTCTTACCAAGTAAGTTTTCATCGCATTAATTTTCAGAGTCATTAGGCCTACCAAACGTATTAGACCCTTAAACGGTATTTTACACTCTTGGTAACAGCTCAAAATCAGTGTCCACATTTTGTGTGATTCAACATATGCATGAACAAACAAACCTGTGAAAGTTTGAGCTTAATTGGTCATCGAGGTCACGAGAAAATAGTGAAAAGAGACCTTATGTTTTTTTCTGGGGTTTTTTCAAAATATCGCGCGTGATAAAAACTATTGTTTTACTCATTTCTCAGAAACGATAGCATTTTAGGCAGAAATATTTTAAGGAACCCTTTCAACCATTACTTACTTTTAATCATGTAAGTTGTGTGTGAATCTGTGAACATTTGTGTTTTTCGATCTTACCAATAGTGTACAGGGCCTTTAAAATCAGAAGTTAAAGCATGAAATAGTCTCTATCTTTGTTTTAAGGTCTAGTGAGTAAGCTTTTGAACACTTTATAGAGATTTGATATGGGCTTTCTTAACAATTTAATTATGTGTAAGTTTATTTTTTTCACTAAACCATAGGCCTATCTCCTTAACTACATGAGCCATTTCCACAATATTACAGGTCATATCAAAGGACTACAAAACCTTAAGCAAGTTACAATGACATGACCCACAACTTGACCTTTTTCTTCTGGTTACAACCAGAAGTCGAAGTAAACAAATAGTCTCTAGTTCCGTTTTTTTGGCCATAACTTTCAGAATTTGAACACTTTACAAAGGTTTTGTATGGGTTTCCGTATCAATTTCATTTTGATGAGTTAATTTTTTCACAAGCTCATATCCGTAACTGCATAAGCCATTTTTACAAAATAGACGTCATTATGAACGGGCTACTAAACATCAAGCACGTTAAAAAGACATGACCCCCAATTTGACCCTTTTCTCCCAGTTAAAACCGGAAGTAAACAAAAAGTCTCTAGTTTCGTTTTAAGGTTTTATTCCTTGTTAGATGACTTATCATATACCTAAAGCGTTGAGTTTGTGGAAGTTAAGACAAACTCTAACTTTCTCGGTGTTTTTGAGTCTATTTGAATAAACCAGATATCTTATCTTGAACACGAGCGTTCAGCACGTTGCCACAACTTTCACAACCAGCACTTTATGCTCCCCGTCCCCCAACAATAAAGCAATCGTAGATTTTTCACACGCAATGGGAGATACTTCTATTTACACTTCACAATAGTGACCCACATTCAGCCATTTGTCTGCCTATGCACCATTTTTGTTCTTTCATCCTCTGTTGAAAAGAAAGACATGTTCTCCGG
Organism: Plazaster borealis; assembly: GCA_021014325.1. Classification (NCBI taxonomy): domain Eukaryota; kingdom Metazoa; phylum Echinodermata; class Asteroidea; order Forcipulatida; family Labidiasteridae; genus Plazaster; species Plazaster borealis. Next base: position 15,065,446 of record CM037455.1, on the reverse strand, counting down.
GTACCTGTCCCTGCTAATTGTCCCCTTCAAGTACAATGTTTTCTCTTCTTCTTCGTCTTCTTCTTTGTTTTTGGCTATGCGATGAGAACAGTTTATCTGACAGGTGCCAGAGCGCCGCACCGTGTCAGAACCGGTTTATTGAGCGGTGTTCATGCTTTATTTTCTCACACTCAAGTTACTGGTAGTCCTATAGATAGGCCCTATCATATTTACAATGCTATATTCATTATTACGGCCAAGTTCATTAATGTGTATTTAGCATAGTGAAGAGTAGTAAGTGTTTAAACAAGTGAAGTGGTTGATTACATCGAATCGAAACGAGCACTGGTATACTCGCGATCAACTCCCGCATTTATTTTATCTCAGGCACCCACGCCGTCTATACAATATTGGAAATGAAAGCATACACACAAAAACAAAATGGTCGAGGCTCTAATCACAGATAGAGTTGTTTAATAAGTTGAACGTTCTTTTAGATAGGCCTACCTGGTGATTTTCAATCTATTTCCAACGGACACAAGTTTCGTGTGAATTTGTTTGAACTGCTGTAAGTTTTTTTAAGGGTAGGTAGATCCACTTTTCACGAAACTCTCAGAGTATAAATTATAAATTACTAAACCACAAGGGAAACTGACTGGACAAATTAATTTTAAATAATTTTGGGTAGGCCTATAAAAGAAATTGCCTAGAACGGGATTAGAACCTGATGCGACATCCGGATTAACGTGCAGGCGCTCTACCAACTGAGCTAGTTAGCCCCAAGTCTCCCTATTTTGATCCAGTCAGAAGATTCAACCTGTAACTGCCTCTTCCTCTCACCCACCCGGCCTCGACTTGGTTTCGTTGATTTGAAGGAATGGGAGTCAAAATGGCCGCACTATATTATAGGCCCTATAATTACAAAGTATTTGTACGGAACTATATAAATGGTGAGGAAAAAACATCAAGCCAGCACTTGGCCTACGCATGTTTTCAGAAATCGTATGCACCTAATTTTAATGAGATTTTTACAGGTCTGCATTTTATTACAGTATAAAGACTCTAAACATTAATGACCATAACAACTTACTTGGTCAGAAGCAGTGCAATAAACCATTTTGAGAAAGCATGCCCTTCGAAGTATTATGGTTTGGATAATTTTGTTACCCAAATACATTTGGATCTGAGAAACGATTCATGCATGAATCATTCCTCAGATTTCTGAAGGTTGATTGGAAATTCAAATTTCTGTGGTGTCCATTCGCGAATGCTTCAAGCCTTCAGCCAGAGACGTTGGTATACCCGCTGCCACCTCGCCAGCGAGGATGGATTCAACATTCATATGAAAATACAGTGACAGTGTTTTGCTGTTTTCTAAACAATAGACACTGTATTCAGCTAAAACTTTCACACGTGACTTTTGTTGTATCTTTCTTGATCCGTTTGCCTGTAAACCAGCATTACGTTGACAAAAACCAATCTCTGACCCTACCTTTAAAGGTATCGTACGCGTTTGGTAATGTCTCAAAACAAATATTAGCATAAAAACTTACTTTGGTAACAAGCAACAGAGAGCTGTTGATAGTATACAACATTGTAGGAAACGACTCCCTCTGAAGTAACGTAGTTTTTGAGAAAGAGGTAATTTTATTCCTATCTGAAAGCACACAAATTTGTACAACAAGGGTGTTTTTCTTTCACCATTTTCTTGCAACTTCGATGACCAATTCAGCCCAAATTTTCACAGGCTTGTTATTTTATGCATATGTTGGGATACACCAAGTGAGAACACTGGTTTTTGACAATTTCTAAACGTGTTCAGTGCCTTTAAACAAACAAAAAAGGCTGGCTTTTTTCTTCCTTTTTTTGATAGCTTAAACGTTTTACGTTTTAGGCGCGACAGGAAGATCTGTCTAAACTTTTAATGGCAAGAATTTAAATGGGCTCTGTGCTTACAACTCACTTACACGAAAAAGCTCTAAAGCACATCGTCCAGAATGATTTGCAATGATAAGTGACATGATGTTTGTGTCTGACTCCAACCGGAGGGGGAATTGACTGTGTCATATTTTGACATTTTAATAACATTCTACGCTTTGGGATCTATTGGACATTACAGGGTGTGCGCAACATGATAACATTGGAAATGTAAATGTTCATATTTTTTACACATGACTCACATTTTTATATAAAGATGGCCATGGTTGAGAGCTCCCCTTCCTCTACTTTTGCTTATAATTCTGTACTTTTTTATAAGTGAGTGAAGCATTGAACATGCGAGTGTAAAACTCGACGTTTGAACAGTGATTTTCTTTTTTATCGCGACTCGCGCGGATGACCAGGAGCTTCTGCTACACTTTCACATAGGCCTATATGTTCATTTTTTTTCATGTGTGATTGGGTCACATAAAGTGTGGATGCTGGTCTTTTTGTATATCCAATCAATTTGTAGTTTGTACTTTTGTTGTATAATTTATTGGTTACTGTTAATGTTCCACCTTCTCTCAATCCTATCTAAGATTAATTGCTGATGTAAGTTTTAAATCGAAATTCAATGTAATTTTGCCAATGGCAACTGACCTTGTTTTATTTGTGCTATTCTATGAATTATTATTACTATTATTTTGAAAATATTACCAAACGTTGTTGTTGTTGTTGATCTTTTTTTAGTTTGTTTAAGAAAATCCATTCCATCCTGTCAATATTCAAAAAACGAACCTGCGATTATTTCAGCAGATAAGGAGGTCACGTTTACTTTGAGGGTTATGTTCAAAGGTTTATTTCAATTGCTGCAATCAAAGTAAGCAATAGGGAGGTCTTAATGCTATTTTTCTTTTCCATAACGGAAATATTTTTTCTGGAGAATTGGTACACGTCCAGTTTTCATTATTTTTGTTTTTTTCAATGACCCCTCAGGGAAAAGGTATTGTGTATTGCCTAGTCAAGTATATTTGTATGTCTGCTAAGTTAAAGGAATACAATGTTTCAAGTAATTGGATGATGCTTTTTGCTAACTCCTCCGTCATGATGTAAACCGCAGTTTGTATTATTTTAAATATTGTTTTAAAGGCATCGTACACGTTTGGTACTTGTCAAAGTCCAGTGTTCTCACTCCCAACATATGCATAAAATAACAAGCCTGTGAAAATTTGGGCTCAATTGGTCATCGAAGTTGCAAGAAAATGATGTCAATTTGTGTGCTTTCAGATAGGAATAAAAACTTTTTGCAAGAAGTTTTTATTATTTTAGTGAGAAATTACCTCTTTCTCAAAAACTACGTTACTTCAGAGGGAGTCGTTTCCTACAATGTTTTATACTATCAACAGCTCTCCGTTGCTTGTTCCCGAGTAAGTTTTTATGCTAATATTTGTTTTGAGTCATTACCAAACGTGTACGATACCTTTAACCCTTCCTCAGGGTAATGGGGGTATGTTCCTTTGGAATAAAACAAGAAATCAAATCAATTATTCATCATGATATTAAAAACTATGACACCACTACAACTTACGAGTATAAACATAAAATAAGAAACAAGAAGTAAAAAGGCTAAAATACATGACATAAACAACATGACTAAAATCCCCTGGATCAGAATTGACTCGGATCCGGATACTGTGGGGCCTGACCCATTTCTGGGTCAGTATAATTTGTTTTTACCAGCTTCCGGGTCAGCCTGAACCAGAAATGGGTCAGGTCCCCTAGAACCCAGAATCCGGGTCAATCCAAAAAGACAGGTCCAACAGACTGGACGGTTCAAAAACTTAAAAAGACAGGTCCATAAACAGGTCCATAAAACAGTTCCAAAAGACAGGTCCAACAGACAGGTCCACTATACAGGTCCAGATAGACAGGTGCAACAGACAGTTCCGAAAAGGCAGGTCCAACAGACAGGACGGTCCAAAAACTTTAAAAGACAGGTCCATATTTCCAAAAAGACAGGTCCAATACACAGGTCCAAAAATACAGGTCCAACAGACAGGACGGTCCAAAAACTTAAAAAGTCAGGTCCATAAAACAGTTCCAAAAAGACAGGTCCAACAGACAGATCCAAAAAGACAGACCAACAGACAGGACGGTTCAAAAACTTAAAAAGACAGGTCCATAAAACATTTCCAAAAAGAGAGGTCCAACAGACAGATCCAAAAAGACAGACCAACAGACAGGACGGTTCAAAAACTTAAAAAGACAGGTCCATAAAACATTTCCAAAAAGACAGGTCCAATAGACAGATCCAAAAAGACAGGTCCAGACCGACAGGTGCAACAGACAGGTCCGAAAAGGCAGGTCTGCTGACTTCAAATCGTCGAACTAATTCATCTATACATGTTAATTAACAGATCCAACATAACATACTGCCACCGCCTAGTATTTCGCCCCACTCATTAAAATTAATTTGTTCTTCGACCTGACGTGTGTCCTCGATCTGGTGCACTCGTTCGTGAGGGCATGTCTGGGGGCGCGATAAGAAGGTGAGACACGTCTGGGAACTAGATAAGACTCTGACGTTTTCGGTCATCACACGGGCTGGAACATGACAAAGGGGACGGGGCTGACGTCTGGCTTTATCTCCTTCCGATGCCAATAGGACACAGAGTGATGGATTAGTCCGTCCACAGTTTACGAGTCCATCGGATGTCTTACACTTTGAAACAGAAACAACTAACCTACTTATAAAATAATAAATAATAAACATGACATTTATATAGCGCCTTTTACCAGAGGATGCAAAGCGCTGGGACTACATAATCTTATCTGCATCGTACACGTTTGGTAATGACTCCGAAAATTTATGGCAATAAAAACTTACTGGGTAAGAAGCACAGCAGCTTTAGTATAATGCATTTTGAGAAACTTTTTACTTCGAAGGACTGCGGTTATGGAAAAGTATATCACTTTTTATCCACGAAATATTTTGAATATTGAGAAGCGTTACGGTAACGCTTCTCAAAGTGTGTATTCCAATGCAGATTATTCTTCCTGCGTCGACATAACCGCTCCAGATTTTCGGCAATATCTCAAAAATGCTACCACCTTTTGAAATTAAACTTTCACAGGTTAGTTTTATGGTATATTATCTACAACATAGGATTGAAACAAACAATAGGCTTCAATTACCAAACGCGTACGATGCCTTTAAAGGCAAAGTATACCTTTGGTTTTTGGAACCGTTCGATTGTTTTAATCCTAGGTTAGCGTTTTTGAGATATCGCCGAAAATCCGGAGCGGTTATGTCCACGCAGGAAGAATAATCCGTAATTGGAATACAATCTGAGAAACGTTACTGACAGTAACATTTCTCAGATTCAAATTTTTAGGGATAAAAATTGATATTTTGTTCTATAACCACTTTACTATTACTTCGAAGTGAAATGATTCTCAAAATGTTTTATACTATCGAAAGCTGCTGTACTTCTAACCAAGTAGTTTGTATTGCCATTAATTTTAAGAGTGATTACCAAACGCATACCTTCCCTTTAAAACATTTATTTATTTGATTACACATCCAACAGCACAATTTGCGCAAATAAAAGGATGAACAGGAAACGAGACGAAATGTTGAGTTTTAGGTGTGGGAGGAAAATCCCAATGGGGAAAAACCCGCGCAATCAGGTAGGGACTGAAAACCCAATCCACATGCAAGGCTCTGGTCTGAGGGGGATTCGAACTTGGGTCCACAGAGGTGAAAGGCAGGCAAAGAAACCACTGAGCCAACCTGATCCCATTAGGTATTATACAGGATTGGTAGAGCTGACAAAATCGTCGAAGACAGCGTTCACTTGTTTGATCAACCAGTCCATGTACATGAAATAACAAACCTGTGAAAAGTTGAACTTATATAGGCAGGAGCAAATACTGCAAAACCATGCACAATTAGCATGTAAACACATTGTCCTTAATTTTGGATGAACCGAAATCAGCTGTTGCATTTATTTTAGGTTTTCGAATACAGAATATGACTTCATTTCAGAGGGAAATATTTCTCCCAGAAAAAAAGTTTTAGTATGAACTTCATAATCAGTAAGATTTCAGACTAAAATTAAACAATGATATTTTTAATCCTTACCAATCCTGTATAATACCTTTAACGTTTACGTGACGTCTGTCATTAATGGCCTCTCAAGGTGGAAACAAATACAATCAAGAAGAAAACGGGGAGGAGAATTTGAACATAAAAAAGAGAAAATCGCAAAATAAAAAATATCTTTTTAACTGAGCCAGCTTGTACAAATATGAGGAACCAGGATACCGGTGTGTGGTTGCACATAGAGGCTTTACGTTGAATAAACTTAATTTTATTTAAATAAATTGTCTGAAAGCACACAAATTTGTACAACGAGGGTGTTTTTTCTTTCATCATTTTCATGCAACTTTGATGACCATTTGAGCCCAAATTTTCACAGGCTTGTTATTTTATGCATAATGGATACACCAAGTGAGAACACTGGTCTTTGACAATTTCCAAACGTGTTCAGTGCCTTTAAATTACATACAGTTAAAGCATGGTTTACACTACCGGTACATGTTTAGCAGTGAACGATTTCCCGTGAAAGACTGTCGTGGCTAGGTCTACAGAGTGTGAGTTCAAATCCAGGGCCCAATTTCACAGAGCTGCAAAAAAACAGCTAAGCACAACCAAACTATGCTGACCAGAAAAGGTTACCAGCCAAACTACCGTGTCACTATGTACAGTATTTGTGGCTGGTATTGTGCTTATTTCTGCTCATCAGAAAATTGTTCAGCAATATTTTCTGCTTGAGCAGCTTTGTGAAATTGGGCCCAGGTCGTGACACTTGTGTCCTTGGGCAAGACACCTAACTGTAATTGCTTCTCATCACCCAGGAGTAAATGGGTACCTGTGAGGGTGGAGATTAATGATGTTAATGATAAGCAACATGAGTGCCCTTGTTTGCCGGTGCTGCATACTCCTAATGAGTGGGATGTCTTCAGGAATGCTTCAGAATGGGGAGGGGTAGTAATATAGGCTAAGGCGCTTTGATGCAATGTTTAAAATATGCCAAATAAATGCCTAGTTTAATGTTATTACAATGTGAGTAAAAATGTAATTGTTGCGTAATCACTCTTTAAATTAATGGCAATAAAAACCTACTTTGTTCGAAGTATAGCAGCTTTCGATAGTATACAGCATTTTGAGAATCATTTCACTTCGAAGTAATGTGGTTATGGAAAAAGATAACATTTTTCATCCCCCAAAATCTGAATCTTAGAAACGTTACTGTCAGTAACGTTTCTCAGATTGTGTATTCCAATATGGATTATTCTTCATGAGTGGACTCCAGATTTTCAGCGATATCTCAAAAACGCGACCACCTTTTGAAATGAAATTGTCTCAGGTTAGTTTTATTGTATAGGCCTATCTACATTTATATAGTGTTAAAACAATCGAACGAAGGTATACTTTCCCTTATAAGTTTAAACTATATTTACGCAAAGGGGAAATTCATTATATGGTAAGTTGCTCATAATTATCATGGAATTAAAAACAAATTTACTTCTGATTCTCATAATTTGTATATAACAGTAAAACAATCAAACAAATTCAAATTGTTATGCACAATATAGTACGGAGCCCCTACAGGATAGATCAAAACAAATAGAACGGATAAGAATGTTCATTCCCTCAAAATAATATTTCGGTCTCTCGAGGTAAATTTTCCATGTAACTAGTAGAGTAATTTTTATTTTTACTTAGACTCTATTTTTCTCTTTACCTGTCCCTGAAAAATAAGTGAAGAAATTCCATTATCATGACTAATTGATCATTGTAGGAATCGTCGTAATTAGTGGAGTAATTATACAAGTGCACGTGTCTTAATGACTTGTTATCTGACCCTGTGTACTTCTAATTAGACGAACCCCACTCCACTTCAGGAAGATATGAAGCCCAGGGAACTCTTATCTCTCCCAAACCATGAGAAGTTGACCAAATGCGACATTATATCCTGCACCATGTGCACACCATCACACACACCGGGGCCGGCCGGGCCCGGACGCCCACACAACGTACGGTAGCTGTCCACGCTCACTTCGCAGTCAGTCCGGCTGTTTGTTTTTCTCATAATATCGTTAGTCCGCCGTACTGTGTATAACAAGATGGTATCTCCTAGGGGTTGGCTAAATTGTTTTTTAAATGTTTCGAAGCTACTTTATTTCCTGTTGCCGTTGGCATAAGAGTATTGCCTGAAGTGGAACGAATCAATTAGCGAGCCTCTCAATGGGTGGTTGTTAGTATTATAGGTATTGACGAGTGCTGTGCACATGTACACAGCGATACTGAAGCCACGCGTCGGAGCCGATTTCCGTGAACAGCGCGTTCAACACAGAACAAAATATTTATTTCCTGACCAGCCTGACCTAAAATCAGGGCCAAATATTGCTTAAACATTTTCTGCTCAGCAAAAATAAAGCAGGATACCAGCCACAGATTGTACATGTGACATAATATTGTGGCTGGTAACATTATACTGTTAAACATACTTTTGTTGTGCTTAGCTACGGTACTTCTTGTGCTTAAAGGGTGTGTTCAACATTGGTAAGAATGAAAATATAAATGCTCACAGATTTGCACATAACTCACATGGTATAAAGATGGTCATGGTAGAAAACTTCCCTTGAAATAGTTTTGTTTGAAATGCCATAGTTTTTACGAAATTAGTAAAATAATAGTATTTATCCTGCAGGATAAATTCCGATGTTTGAAAAAACGTTAAAACACATAAGGGGTTTTTCACTGTTTTCTCATGACTCCGAAGACCGATTTAGCTTAAACTTTCACAGGTTTGTTATTTTATGTATATGTTGGGTCACGTCGAGTTTGGATACAGGTCTTTGGCAATTACCAATGTTGTACACACCCTTTAAAGGCACTGAACACGTTTGGTAATTGTCAAAGACCAGTGTTCTCATTTGGTGTATCCCAACATATGCATAAAACAACAAGCCTGTGAAAACTTGGGCTCAATTGGTCATCGAAGTTGCAAGAAAATACACCCTCGTTGTACAAATTTGTGTGCTTTCAGATAAGGGAATAAAAACTTCTTGCAAATTTTTTTTATTATTTTAGTGAGAAATACTTCTCAAAGACTACGTAACTTCAGAGGGAGTCGTTTCCTACAATGTTTTATACTATCAACAGCTTTCCGTTGCTTGTTACCAAGTAAGTTTTTATGCTAATATCTGTTTTGAGTCATTACCAAACGTGTACGATACCTTTAAGCAGCTCTACGAAACTGTCCCTGCTGAGAGCCACTTTATGGTGGCCCTGAAGAGACATCGAACATAAACAAAAAATTGACGCCAATAATGTCCGACAAAATTCACGACTAGTGCCTCAAGTCGAATATTGACAGCAAATATTTCCGACAAGAATGTCGTATTATTGTCGTCAATATTCACGACTCGGGGCCCAAGTCGTGAATGTGGTCGTAATTGTTTGTGTCAGGAAGTACGACTTAGGGCACCAAGTCGTGAATGTTTTTTTCGGAAATATAGGCGCCAAAATGTTGTCAATTTTGTGAACGATATGTGAGAGGGAGCCCCCAAAAGGGAGCCCCCAAAAAATATTAATAATAGTAATAATAATAAATAAATAAATACAAATAAAACCCAGGAGGGGGTACACTTTGCCACATATCGAGCACCGAATGTGCCAGTAGGGTGGGCTTTGGGGTGATTGGTGGGTGGTCACCTAATGATGTCACACTCACTGCATTCCTCATAAGAAAGTGGACACAATTCTTAGGATGAGGAGAAGCGAAAGTGTAATTGTTGTCCATGATCTAGGCATTCCATCTGCAGCTGCACTACAAAAACTGGGATGTTAAAATTGACACCATGGGTGTTGTCACAAATAGAAACCAAAAAGAATCAAAATTTACAAAATTGATCCATGATCTAGGCATTTCATCTGCAGCTGCACTACACAAACTGGGATGTTAAAATTGACACCATGGGTGTTGTCACAAATAGAAACCAAAAAGAATCAAAATTTACAAAATGGGTGTTAAAATAACACTTATTTCTGCCAAAACAATTTATTGGTGTTATTTTAACACCCTATGATGTAATTTTGATTCTGTTTTCGGTATCTTTTTTGTGACAACACCCATGGTGTTAATTTTAACACCCCGTTTTTTTCAGTGTATTAAGTGGACACAATTCTTAGAACGAAGAGAAGCGAAAAGTGTAATTGTTGTCCATGACCTATGGGCATTTCATCTGCAGCTGAAAACAAGTTTCTGCTCGGAGTTTTCTCTGAAGTGACATTTGTAAACAAGGTCTGCTACAAAGTCTAGTTAGGTTCACGAATGTTGCGTTACTCCATAGCCTTACTGCTTTATATACACGTACAGACCAAGTCACCTCATTCACAAAACTAACATATTGTGAATTTCAGGGAATTTCCTGGCAGGCGAGAAATACACAGGTCGATGAGAAATTGTGCATTTTGTATTATATAACTATAATAACCACATAAAATCAAGAATTGTACAAGTAACGGTTGGCCAAAGTTTTGAGATTGTGTCCTATTTTCTTTATAATATTGCTAATACGAGAGTAGTCTCCATAAAAGCTGTGCACAAATTGTGCCGTATACAAGAAGTCAAGGCTCTGTGGCTTTTTTTGTTAACACGGTGAAGTCACTGGTTACCAGGCTCTCAGCTCTCGGCCGCACAGCATACGAAGTCATTATTCGCAGGTGTATGCCATCATATCATACACACCAATGTGGATCCAGCTATTGTTTTACCACCACCTCCCTGGTTTTACCAATCTTTACAAAAGGAACCATCAGCTAAACGGTCTGATGACCCAGCCACCAACTCGACCTTGCCAGACCGCTGCCGAGAAGACTGACCGGCGAGTGCATCAGGGCAACGGGACGATGCGGCGCAGTTCACGGGGGAGATATCCACCACTAATCCCGGTATGCAAACCGAACTATTTGCGTATTAAGTGGGCTTCTTTACACCACGGCGCCGCCAGAACACACTAAGTAGCACTTTAACTTAATTAAAGCACCGTCAATTGTCACAAATAGCTAGAGTCAACAGTGTCCATACATTTTTCGTTAATAATTGATGCATTGGTTTAGATAAGCTCGCCTCAAGACAGAATAGAATATACAAAAATAATAACTATATGAAAAACGGTCTAGTGGCGAGAACATAAATATATATGCCGTGGTTTGGGCGACATGATAAATTACTGGTTAAATACACACCATGCAAGGTTGTGTTTAGAAATTATGGAGTGGAGTCATTTTTAGGTATACTGGGAACATAAAATCAACAATTGTGGAACAGGAAACAAATGGGGGATATGTCTCTTCATAGTGGTCCAAATTGGCTCGTCATATTTTATTGCCCTTTGTCAGTTTCAAAGACATATGCAACAGTTGATTTTTGTGACATGTCTGAACGAGTATTAGAGTGTACTTAACGTACATGAAAAAACACTCAATACAAAATTCAAGACAATATTTAAAAAATCCCCGAGGAAAAAATGTATACAAAAAATATAGTAGTACATATAGAAATACAAAATATGGTATCTGTATAAAAAAAAATTTTTTAAATACAAATCATAGTAGTACATATGCAACAGTTGATTTTTGTGACATGTCTGAACGAGTATTAGAGTGTGGTTAACGTACATGAAGAAAAAAAAACTCAAAACAAAATCCACAAAATATAAAGAAAAATCCCCTAGGAAAAAGTACAGCAAATAATAGTAGGCTATAGGGCCTACCATATAAAAATACGAATTATGTTATCTGCATAAAAATATTTAAAACAAATACAAATCATGGTTTTACATATAAAAATACAAAATTTGTTACCTGCATAAGAATATATAATAAAATACAAATCATGTTACTCTGATTTTTATTGTTGTATTTTGTAATTCTTGTCATTTTATAGATATTTTATTTATGTTAATGTAGCCAGTGGCATCGGAGCCAGGCATATGCCATTGGCTTATTGTCTAGTTTGTTTTGTTTTGTTCTTTCTGATATGCCGAATAAATAATGATAATAATAATAAAATTTCAGCAAAAACAAATACAATTTCATTAACACGCATTCAAATTCACGCTATATAGTTTCCCTAAATCATTCAAACTATTCTCCTTTTTTACTGTTGAAACCTGATGCAATGCATTCATTTTCAAACGAAATTGATTTATCCGGATGTTAAAATTGAATAAATTCTTGATGTAATTGGCCGGAAAAACCTATAGTATTTTAAAAGGCGGCAAGAACCAACGAAAAAGACACATTCTTACAATCACTGATTTGCATTGATAGTTTCGTGAATTTATTTCTTATCTCGAACGGCAGACCTTTCAGTGACATGTTTTACTGTCCAATGTTACCCATAAGAGCAGAGAGCTTTTGTTGAATTGCAAACTTAAATTAGCCTATTGGCGTAAAGAAGATATTTTCAAATAATGTGTATTGGTAAGTGTGGTTTGAAACTGGTCTGTTTAATGAATCGATACTGTTCATTGGTTAGTCGAATTCAAACATTTTCGGCCTTTTGCCCAAAATGGCCAGTGGCGTAACTAAGGAGTGACACATGCCTATGGGTATCTTTATGTGACAACACCCATGGTGTCAATTTTAACACCCCTGTTTTTGCAGTGTACATTTGTATCACTACGGTAGTTGACTATAACGACTATACTAAACATTACACATAGGTTTTGCTTTTCTAGCCATTTTATGTGAATTTAAAGTACCTCTTTTAGGGCACACAAAATTACTTAGCAAAAACAATTATCTTTTAAAGGTATCGTACACGTTTGGTAATGACTCAAAACAAATATTAGCATTAAAACTTACATTGGTAACAAGCAACGGAAAGCTGTTGATAGTATAAAACATTGTAGGAAACGACTCCCTCTGAAGTAACGTAGTTTTTGAGAAAGAGGTAATTTCTCACTAAAATAATAAAAACTTCTTGCAAGAAGTTTTTATTCCTATCTGAAAGCACACAAATTTGTACAACAAGGGTGTTTTTTCTTTCATCATTTTCTTGCAACTTCGATGACCAATTGAGCCCAAATTACCACAGGCTTGTTATTTTGTGCATATGTTGGGATACACCAAGTGAGAACACTGGTCTTTGACATTTTCCAAACGTGTTCATGCCTTTAAATAGCAGAATCAGGTTATAGCATATAGCAGAAACAGGTTATAGCATATAGCAGAAACAGGATATATCATTATAGCAGAAACAGGTTATCAGCCAAAATGCTGTGTATTTTTCATTACATAATCGGTTCCCCGCTCATGTGAATCAACTTTTTGAACACTAATTTCCTGGTAAAGGTGGTTAAAGGGTCTGTATTATACGTTTGGTAATGACTCTCAAATTAATGGAAATAAAAACTTACTTGGTAAGAAGTACAGCAGCTTTGGATAGTATGATGCATTTTGAGAAACGTTTCACTTCGAAGTACTGCGGTTATGGATTTAAAACTACAGCGGGTGATATTGAATGGACAGATAGACAGTTGGGGTTTCAAAGGGTCTGTATACATTATGACTCTGAAAATTAATGGAAATAACAACTTGCTGGGTAAGAGGTACCTGCAGCGTTGGATAATATAATTAGTGCCTTTTGAGAAACTTTTCACTTAGAAGTACTGCGGTTATGGATTTAGATATCACTTTTTATCCCAACAAATTTGAATCTGAGAAGCGTTACTGTCACATTTCTCAGAATGATTGTGTATTCCAATTGCAGATTATTCTTCCTGCGTGGACATAACCGCTCCAGGTTTTCGGCAATTTCTCAAAAACGCTACCACCTTTTGAAATGAAATTGGCACTGGTTAGTTTTAAAGTATATTATCTACAACTATATAGGATTGAAACAAACAGTGTGTTCCAATCACCAAACGTATACAATCCCTTTAATGTCAAATTGTGTATAAAAATAGAATACGAAGAAATATCCCCTATCCCTATTTTCACTTTGGATTCATTACGTAATAAAGGATATAGTCTGACTGTATAGTACGTCGATGCGGGATTGTACGGTACAATAAGCCCTTTAATTTCGCATTATTTATTAAGGCATTTTCTTTTGAATAAGGTTTGTGTTTTGCAGTCCGTATTTGGTTTATTTATTTTAAAACAAATTATTCATTTATTTTATATTATTTATTTATTTACTTTTGTTTTATTGGGCTGTGCCAAATGAAAATATACGCCATCATCATTTTAAAAGACCAGAGAAGCGATTTATTTAACACTGCATAAACTGGGGTGTTAAAGTTGACACCATGTGTGTTTTAAATATAAATGCCATGAAAGGAATCCAAATTTACACCATAGAGTGTTAAAATAACACTTATATCTGCCAAAGAAGTTACATTTGTGTTATTTTAATACCCTGTGATGTTAATTTTGATTTGCTCTGTAGTATCTATATGTGACAACACCGATGGTGTCAATTTTAACAACCCCGTTTTTGTTTTAAACACCCCGTTTTGCAGTGCACAAGCCACAGTGCAATGATTAAACGTATAGTTACACTGCAGGGGTTTACGAGAGGTATCGATACGGCGCGCTGCCCATGGTAGCGAGGCTGGGTTGACGCGCATTTTGCAGGGGTGCGTTTCGCTTTGTCCGAAGGGTCAATACACGAGGTTTATCATTGTTTGGTTTATTTCAGAAAAAAAGAGAAAAAAACATCGCAGCCTTAGGGAGGCTGAATTAAGTTTTATTTTTACAATATTAAAAATATAGAAACAAATATTAACCATAAAAAGATAAAAGTAAGAGATGGCAAGCTCATAATAAATTAGGCGAGTTGAAGAAGAAATTTGTCATTTCCCTTTACATCTTTCGCGTATAGAAAATAAAAAACATACATCAGTCAAAAACAGCTGCAGGGATTTCTCAAGTATTTTCCATGCACGATCTAGTCTTTTTACATAAGACGAAACATACATACGGTATTGGGTTTCGTTTTGACATGTGAAATTAAGCACAGGACGTTTCAGCCAAAACAAGCTCGTTAAAAAAAAACCTTAAAAAACAAAAACTAAAAAAGGTTGAGGGTGGGTCAGAGAAAATCAGACGATAACATTAGGTGCGTGGAGTAGTTATTTTGTAAATCAACCTGGTCTGGGGAGATAACAACATGGGTGGATTTTCACATCTGTTGCTCTCTCCCTGTGAGAGAAGATGTTGTGGGTGATTGCAACCAAATAGTTTGTCTTGAACTTTAATCCCACGCCGTGGAAAATATTTAGAAAAGACCGAACAAAATGACGGGTAAAAGATGGACGCGTATGTTCTCAACAAACAGGTGTCGTCCTCTTATTTAAAGGCACTGAGTGGAAATTGTCAAAGACCAGTGTTCTCACTTGGTGTACCCCAACATATGCATAAAATAACAAGCCTTTGAAAATTTGGGCTCAATTGGTCATCGAAGTTGCAAGAAAATGATGAAAGAAAAAAACACCCTTGTTGTACAAATTTGTGTGCTTTCAGATAGGAATAAAAACTTCTTGCAAGAAGATTTTATTATTTTAGTGAGAAATTACCTCTTTCTCAAAAACTACTTTACTTCAGAGGGAGTCGTTTCCTACATGGTTTTATACTATCAACAGCTCTCCGTTGCTTGTTACCAATAAAGTTTTAATGCTAATATTTGTTTTGAGTCATTACCAAACGTGTACGATACCTTTAACAGTGGTGTTGGCTTTATAGCCGTTCTTTGTATATCGAGAACGAATCTCGAGTCCGTTTTTTTTTTTTTTTTTTTTTACCGGCCCTTCGTTCCGGTTGCGCTACTCTAGAACCTGCTCCATACAACCAACAAGTCAGTCGACCGCGCATGCGGGTAGCTGTGATACCCCATCTTTTCCTTATTCGAGAGCATCAATATCCATAAGGGGTCTATAGTCCTTGAACAAAGTTTATGTTATTCTTTGTAAAAAAAAGAAATTGAGAGATAATCCCTGAAGAACGTAGAGAGGTTTTCATTTTTGGACGCATGCACGTTATCATTCTCGTCGGATATGACAACAAGTGGTAAAATCACACCTTAAAGTTGACAAAAGATAGGTAAATAATGTCAACTATATCTCACTTTGGTATAATCAGCTAAGGACTTGATAGCCCGATGTGATTTCAGAGTCTAGCCTTGTTCTATAATTTTATCGTTCTGTTATCCAAGAACAAGTTTTCGAAACTATTTAATTGGCCCACAAAAATGATAAGGCTGATTGTGGGGCCTGCTGACGTGTCAGTGGGAGCCCGTTCTGTCACAACACTCGGTGTAGTCACTGTGGCTACATGCAACAAGGACACAAAACTAAACTATTATGGCGTCGTTATAGCGTGACTATACGCGTTTTTATGGTGGCCCTGAAGGGACATCAAACTTACGTGAATATTTACGTAAGTATTCACGTTTTTTGCCCCAATTCGTAAATATTCACGTAAATATTTGCGATTGGGGCACAAATCGTGAATATTCACGTAAATATTTACGTGAATATTCACGATTGTGCCGCAAATCGCAAAATATTTACGTGAATTTTTACGTAAATATTCACGATTTGTACCCCAAAACCGTAAATATTCACGTAAACACCATACGCGTAAATACCATACGTTTTGTTTATTTCGGACAAGGATATACATCAACTGTGTAATTATCCGGGAGAATATTTGTTCATGCCTTTTCAGTCCCGAAATCTCACTGATACTATAGTTTTCTTATTTCAAATTTGCCAAATTGAAATTAGCACAAAATGATTGTGCGTAAAAAAAACTTTAAAATATATAAACCTCAGGCCCAGTTCATGCTTCGTGCAGTCTAAAAACTTCCGGGTCAGAATTGACGCAGATCCAGGTCTCGTCGTGGGGTCTGACCCATTTCTGGGTTGATACGAGGGTCAAAATGACGCAGAGTCTGAGTTAAATTCCCATTGTTGACCCACTTTCTGGGTCAGCCTGACCCGGAAATGGGCCCTGACCTGGAATTTGGGTCAATTCTGACACGGGAGTTTTTAGATTTCGCCAATGCGAACGCGAAGCACATTTTGACTTGTCCACAGCATGGAGGTAGCTACCTCCATGTCCACAGCGTCCTAGTAAATGGGGGTTTGGTTCTCAATTGAGTTGAGGGCTGCTGCTTTTGCACATGGGCGAATTGTGCATTGGAATTAATTGTGAAGTCAAATTTCGTTTTGCATTCGCATGAAATTGGAACAGGACTTTACTTGGTGTTTTCTCGAACAAGGGATTAGTGACCATCTAACTTTTCACAGGTCAATAACTATTATTGAAAACTCGAAGATTCGAATGAAGATTTCTCTTCCGAAAAGGGACAAGGAATGTAGAAATTCCTTTAACTATAAAATGCGCGGAGCGGCAGTTTCTGTCCCCACTTCGTCGTGTGATACTCTAGTTTTATTATATCTAACAACAACAAACTATGCCACGCGACCCATCACTATTATCTTGAAAATTGTTTTCTCGAGACGTCTTATCTTTCTAGAGTCTTGAGAATGGACAGAAGGAATGCCTTCTTATCAGCAGTCGCCATGTATGGCGCTGTGGCATGAAGTCCATCCACTGCATTGGACACTTCAAAACTCTTTACGTTTTCAAGACACGGTTTTCTTCTGATTAGAAGACAGACTTTTTAACAAACTTATTCTGAACGGTGTTAAAGGCACTGAACACGTTTGGAAATTGTCAAAGACCAATGTTTTGGTGTATCCCAACATATGCATAAAATAACAAGCCTGTGAACATTTGGGCTCAATTGGTCATCGAAGTTGCAAGAACATGATGAAAGAAAAAACCCTTGTTGTACAAATTTGTATGCGTTTTAGATAGGAATAAAAGGCTTCTTGCAAGAAGTCTTTTATTATTTTAGTGAGAAATTACCTCTTTCTCAAACTACGTTACTTCAGAGGGAGTCGTTTCTCACAATGTTTTATTCTATCAACAGCTCTCTGTTGCTCGTTACCAAGTCAGTGTTTATGCTATTTTGAGTAATTACCAAACGTGTACAGTGCCTTTAAACACAGGTCTCAGCTTCATCGCTCTGCTTTCCGAGTTTCTAAGAAAATAAGCACCCTCGTCCTAAGTTTTAATAGAACAAAAATTGAAATTCTATTTGTAAGAAATTGCTATGTCTACTTTGTTTTAAAGAATTTGTTTCAAGTAGAATTTAAAGAGGAGATTTGATTTCATAGTAAAAGATATTTTTCGTTGGAGTTGTTTCTCTTTTTTCGATACGCGCGAGACTGAAGCAGTCTATTGGGTCTTGTTTGGAGCCACGGTTGGACATAATTTCCATCCATTCCAGGAAATATTTGTATATGTATTTGTAGTGGAACTGTGTAATATTTGTTTCTCCTTTGTTTTGTAATCATCAGAGTACTGGGAGTATCATCAGAGTATCATCAGAGTAACCTTGAGTAACCTTGAGTACTGGGAGTATCATCAGAGTATCATCAGAGTAACCTTGAGTAACCTTGAGTATCATCAGAGTAACCTTCCAGTACTTGGCATTGATGAGTCTCGAACCTTTGATGGACTGAGGCCTTTTCGAAAACACGGCTGGGCTCTCCGGCTCCGGCTTGGACTCTGTCACGAATTTTTAAAGCGTGCACTTTCGGTACGGGACTCAAACAGGCAGGCGGTCCGAAGCCATGGTTCAACAATACACAAGTCTGTAACGGTTACGATACAATAGCCGATATGCACAAGTGCCATCTTTAAAAAATACCACAACACTCTGAAGAAACCAAGTACAGGACAGAGCAAGGGAAATGTCGAATTCAACTTTGTGATGTACTCATTTTCCAATAGATAGAGTCCTCACGTGAGTGGGGGAAAAGTTACAATGTACCTCTGCTTCTTATTTTTTGCATTGATGTGGAAATAAAATGAATGAATGAATGAATGAAGTCTCTAATCTCACGTTAAAATGGTGTAAATTGCCATTGCATTCGATAACCTTCCAGTGCAAATTTGGTTAACATTTATAACATCCGATGACATTTTGAGCTGCCAAGATGGACGCCGTGGTGTAGTTTACATGTAAATTAGGTAACTTATGCCAGAATTTATAGTTGTGTACTGCATTGCTTCAAAATCAGCGAGCCATGATGGTTGCCTGTGCTGCTTTGACTCGGATTTCTGACTCGGACTCTGTCAATTCTCTTATGATTTTGTAACTGCATGATGCCAGTTGAGTGTCAGTTTTTAATTAAAAGGTCGTCAAGTTCCACATTTACACCTAGTCAAATAGCATGCCAATTGTCTTGTTACCGTTGGGTTGTTGTTTTTTTCACTAACAAAAATCATCAATGACCAGCTCTCCCGGAATTCCCATAGGAATTGTACAGAAATTACTAAGCATTGGTACTAATAAGGTAAAGTGGTATAAACTCTACAAAGAGACACATGTGGTCTCATCTTAAAATAAATTTTGCTTGAATTGATTTGATTTAGTCAAAAGGGTCTATATACAATGGTTTGGGCGATTTAAAAGTGATTTGGTTCTCAACAAAAATGTATTACACGCTAAAATACAACTGTTACTCAATAAGTCAATGACGGTGTCCGAGTGTAAACAAATTGTTGATGGTGTCACGCATGGTTAATTAATTGGCCTGACGTTTTGACCCTTGCAGAGTCTTTCTCGAAGGCTTAAATGACAGCACAACATACATAAACAGGTACACTGGGTGTAACAGGAAGCAGTGAAATGGGGGAAATGAAAAGAGAGAGAGTATAGAGATGCACAAAGTAGGGCCTAGGCCTAACACCGAAAAAGCAAGGGATGAACAACTTGATTTGTTTGGTTAACTTGGCCACAACCATTATGTACTCATTAATCCTGTGTTTAGAAGAAATGGGAGTGCTTCAAACTGTAAACATTTCCTGGCTTTGCGGTGCTTTTAAAATGTAGACCCGTGTCTAAAAAACATCAATTAAAAACTAACAATATAGTTTAGAAAAAGGAAAATGCTAATTAAAACAAAAATTGTATAGTGACGGTTATTTGGTTAGTTGACCTAAAAACAAACCTAATCACACTTAACACCTTTGTGCTCATTATGTGCATTAATTTACAATCCCACCGCACCGCAATGTCCTTTGATCTCCAGCACACCTGTTGGTGGCATATTACCGAGTGTGTTGTTTCTCGGCGTATTGCTTTGGTTGATCTGTTTGTAAGAGGGATTTCAGATTTGTATCCAACCAGTTTACGTGCTGTGGTTATTATATAGCGGTGATTTATCAACTTCAAAGTGTTTATAATTGCAATTAGGAATAAGCAATTTGAAGCCCAATTTGTTTTTAATGAAGGCTTACCAATTGTACTGTACTAATCAGTCATGCATGAACAACACGAACAACAGCCTGTGCTCATAACATTTAGAGCAAGGGACAATGGTAAATTTTACGTTGTGTGAAAAGGGCTTTTGTTGGGAAAACTTTTGAACGATAAAAAAGGGAAAATATTGATTGTTGTTTCCAGCTCCGGGGATGTCTTTATATGGGGCGGTTCTACCTGAGTAGGGAAACTATTTGGGGGAATTGTGCAAGCATGGAATTTGGCACACAGTCAGAGTGCGTTATGAAAAAGTATTGGCTAGAGGGCCATCACAGATTTAAGAAAAAGGTAGAATATCAAGCAATGTTCAAAATTTTCAAAATGGCTGCCATTGCTTGCTCACAGAGTATATTAAGGCCGTGTCCAAATTGACGGTTACGGCTGGCTATGGCTACGGCTGGATCACCGCGTCATCATTTTGCCAACTTTATGCTCTTCGTTACTCTTTTTTCCACCTGCACCTTTTGGCTGTGACGCCGCACTGCAGCACATCCCAGTATGCTGCATAGAGATTATTCTACTGAACACTAAAGACTGAGGACTGTTGAAGTATAAGACTTCCTTAGCACACCCTTAGCAACAGCCGTAGCTGCCAATTCGGACACGGCTCCGGCCCATGAGGCCGTGTCAGAATGGACGGCTTTGCCAGTGGCTTCTATAAAAAGTCAAATTCCTTAACGTTGCCACTGCTGCCAATGGTCATAGCCATAGCCGAAGTTGCTTGATTCGGACTTGGCTTAACTCTTCGATCACACCTCTGGCGTAGGCTTTTCCCGCGATTTTACAGAACGTCTAATGATACTGGTGCCGGTGAGCCAGAGTGGAAGTTATAGTCAATGTATTTGTCCAAACAGTGGTTTGTCACAAGGTGGCGCTGTGACACAACTTCAGGCAGAGCTGCGTATGGGTGTTTCTTTGAGCAAACATCCTTGCCATAAAAACAATTATATTCTTCCTTTTTCGCCGGTTCAGCCGCTGCAGTAACAGGGACATAAAATTGGACCGTTTTCATCTGCATACAGCAGTGTAGTATTGATTGGCGATGTTCATTTTGTTAATCTAGTCGCCGATATCGCAACACGAATTACTGGAGAAGAGATATCTGTATCACACAAACAACCGTGCTCAAAACGAACTGTTTTGATCCAGATTAGTAAACTTGCCCTGTCCCTCCGAACAAGCCTCTGTGACTAGTAACAAAAAACAGCGTCACCAAAGATAACAACAGTGACAAGCGGCAGTTAGAATTCCAAAATAAAGGACCAGACTGTCTTTTCCTTCCGGCCTCAGTTTGGTTACATTGTTATTGAATAGAAGAAAAGCAAGATGGCCGCACGATGATAAAGGGACTCGAAAGAAAACACAAATGAACTGCAACCATAAAACTATACAGAACTCTCCGACTGTGAAATGGTTAACTAAAGAGGGCGCTCTCACACAATGTGCACCAGAGCTGTGTATCTCAATATACGGCTCTGATGTGCACCAGAGGTGCACCAGAGCCGTATACACAGCTCTGATGTGCACCAGAGTGCACTATCGCCTGTTAAACGTAGGGTGGCGGTCTTTATTAATAATGCATTTACAGTGAGCGAGGTGCGCCACACAAGCTCCCCATAGCAACCAATGCCAAATGCTAAATATTAAATATTAACAAATACTCAAACAAGATTTTAAAGTCTCTCAGTCTCTTGAAAACAAACCAAGTGGTTTTTTTGTTTACAACTAAACTTCATTTTCTTTTCAATTGTTGGTAGGTTAGCGGTTAGCCGTTTGGCTTCTGGACTAGGCTCTTCTAAAATGAAAACACCCCCTGCGGCTAAACTGGCCAGACTCCATCTTGGGGAAAAAAACCACTACATCTTTAAGCAAAATGGAGTCCATTTTTAGAGGGCTAGTGTACCCCCAAATGCTCCAAATTGAAAGGCAACAACCCCGGAAGCAAAAACAGAGTTACATGTTCGATTAATTGAACTGGCGTGACTGATTGGCAAAAACTGAACATATCACAATAAACATAAATCCGTTAAACCATTTCATTTGATTTTGTATATTTGTTTTATATCTCTCTAACCATAAATATCATCAATTACATCAATAAAACCTACTCTTTGTAACACAAAATATTATTCTTTGTTGGTATCCATTATTTTCAACCTTATAAAAGCTACATTTATACCTGATAGTACACCTGTAATGACCATTGATTAAAAATAATTTAGCACATTTTGCTAAAGTGGTGTTTTAAACAATATTTAAATTGTTACAGTGATTTATTCGTGCAAATTAAAATGCCAAGTAACAAACCTGAAGGGAAACTGACAGGGTAGATTTTAAAAATGTTTAAAACGTTATCTATCAGAGGTACAGGTATCGTACACGTTTGGTAATGACTCAAAACAAATATTAGCATAAAAACTTACTTGGTAACAAGCAACGGAGAGCTGTTGGTAGTATAAAACATTGTAGGAAACGACTCCCTCTGAAGTAACGTAGTTTTTGAGAAAGAGGTAATTTCTCACTAAAATAATATTTGTTGATAAAAAGTGATATTTTTTCCATAACCGCAGTACTTCGAAGTGGAAAGTTTCTCAAAATGCATTATACTATCCAAAGCTGTTGTACTTCTTACCGAGTAAGTTTTTGTTGCCATTAATTTTCAGAGTCATTACCAAACTTATACAGATCCTTTAAGATGAGTTGTCAGTTTTACCATAGTGATTTGTATTGTGACATCACAATTTGCTTAGCAATTAAGATTGATTTACAGTCAAGATCAATCTTAGCTCTTTGTGAAATCGAGCCCTGGTCACCGGGCCAATAACATTCGTGCAATCTTCGAGATTGATCTTAAAGGCAGGGTACACTTTTGGTAATTACTCCACAAGTTAATGACCATACAAACTTACTTGGTAAAGAGCTTTTGATATTATAAAACACTGTTAGAAACAACCCCCTTTGAAGTAATGTAGTTTTAGAGAAAGAGGTAATTTTTCACCCACAAAAATTGAACCTGAGAAAGGCTTCAGGCATGAAACCTTTCTCAGGCATCTGACAGCACACAATTCTATGCAATAAGGGTGTTTTTTTTTCTTTCATTATTTTCTTGCAACTTCGATGACCAATTGAGCCCAAATTTTCACAGGTTTGTTATCTTATGCATTTATAAGGATACACCAAGTGAGGATACTAGCCTGTTACAGTTACCAAAAATATACCCTGCGAATCAATCTCAATTGCTAAGCAAAGTGTGATACCACAATACAAATCACTTTCGTAATACTGACAACTCGTCTTAAGATGAATCTTATTAGATGCTTTATGAAATCGACCCCTGGTGCTCTGAAGGCTTTTCCACACACAATCGACATCAATTAACAAATTGTTCAATGAAAGCCCAATGAAAGAGGAATTTCTGCGGAATTTCCCATGAATTTTTTGGGAATTCCTTTGGTATTTTTGGGGAATTCCTTTGGAATTTTTTTGGAATTCCTTTGAAAAATCTTAGGAATTCAATAATAATTTCTTAGGAATTCCTTAGGAATTTTTTAGGAATTCCTCTGGAAATTCTTAGGAATTCCATAACAATTTCTAGGAATTCCTAAGAATTGTTTTGGAATTCCAATTCCCATTGGATTTCCTTATGAATTTAGATAATGAAGAATCTGAGTGCCATAACTATAGCTGATCAGGACAACCATGATCGCCACGGAAACATAAAGTGGAGGATACAAACTGCGTGTGGCTAACTGCCCTGAAGGTTGACTCAAGTTCAAATTGGTGTCAACAATTTTTCTTGTTAACTCAGCAGAAGAATCGTTAGAGGGTATCGACCTGCCAATCTAAAGGAACAAAATAAAGGATAAATATTTTATTATTAGGAACTGGTTTGGATAATTACATGTTTAAACCTTTAGGTTAGGGAGTAACCCCAGGGATTACACAAATGCAGGAAGGTTCCACTAGTAACTGGCTCCCCAGTAGGTCGAAAAAATTGATTGGCAAGGGGAAGGGGTGTTGGAAACCTGAGAACCTAGCACAGGCTGTCAGCAAGACATCTGGAAGCCTGCTACAAAGAACAGATAATAACGCTTTATACTCCCGATGGGTGTCTCAAAGCGCTCAATATTTTACCTAAAAGTCAGTGGAGTTACGTGTTGAAGTATGAGCTTTGCATAGCACCATGTAATGGTTTACAAGGTGCTGTGGCACAATATACAGCCAATCAAACTAGGAACACCAGGGAGAACCCCTTCTCTTTTCGATAAGTGCACTGGGTTCTTTTACGTGCATTACACAACACATGGGACCTACGGCTTAACGTCCAATCCGAAGGACGAAGCATGTGGTTAAGTGTCCTGCTTAAGGACACAAGTGTCACGACTGGGATTCGAACCCACACTCTGCTGATCAGAAACACCAGAGCTTGAGTTCGGTGTTCTTATCCGCTCGGCCACGACACGCCACAGATGGCTCCTCTTTATCCACCGTCGGGTTTTGACAACAGCAAGGGATAGTACTAACCTGTTGGGTGTGGTAATGGATAATGGTCCTGATGTTGTCCATACTCGTTGCTTCCATCATCATGCTGACCGCTTGACCCTTACGAATCTTGACCACCCGAGAGAACACATCAGGGTTGTTGTAACACTCGGCTAGTGTAGCTATAGCCATCACCTGTTAAAAGTGGGGTCACGGATTGGTTTTGGTCAACAATGCTGATTTATTGGCAAAATTATCAAGAAATATACAATAAAAGTCACATGTGAAAGTTTCAGCTTAATTCAGTGTCTACTTGCTGAGAAAACAGCAAACAGCTGTCACGGTATTTTCACAGGAAAGTCAAATCCGGGTACCAACCGCATCTCTGGCCGCAGCATTCACGAACAGACACAAAATTTCAGAAATCTGAGAAACCATTCATGCATGATCTTTTGCAGCAAAAAATATTTACGCCACAGTTTTACGTGGTTTCGTTGGTGAACATGCAGTTTGTGATATTTCCGCAATGACATGGAGCTAATGGCTTCAACTGCCTGTTACATATAGCGTTAAATCTTTGGTAGAAGTTGGTAGCCAACCGAATACCTACAATCCCGGCCAAAATGCTTGGGCCACCCATTCGCAATGTGATAATAAACATTCTGTCCTCCCTTCCTCTGTGCAATAAACATTCCCTCCCCGTCCCCCCGCTCAATGTTGATAGGAGCGCAGACCACGCATTGAGAGCCAACATTGAAAGGGGGCACGGGGGCCGTGGTGCTGGGGCCCAACGAGATATGGCCGGGATTGTAGCTTCGGGGATATTCGGCAATGAAATGGTCTATTACAAAAAGAAGGGTGTTAAACTGCACCTGAGGAATTGCACAGAAGTTGAAGACACTCTGGTTATGAAGCCTAGACATGTATTTTAAGACGTCGGGAACATGGTGGAGAGCGTTGGTGACTAGCTCATTCAGGCACTGTAAGGAGGACGTTAGGTTTTCTGGCTTCTGGAAGTTCTTCAGTTGACTTGTGTATTTACTCCATGTCTAAAATAAAAACAGAATCTTGAAAACTCAAATGCAATTTTTTTTTTTAAACCAATCAATTTGTAATAATTTGCATTGTGATGTTGCTAATGTCACTACTGTTTATTTCTATATATTTTTTCATTTTTTCCACATTATCAAAATAATTTTAAGACTAAATATTTCTGACTAGCACCCCCGAACAAACATATTGACAACATAGTAAGGCCACCAACATAGGGCTAGATGGCTCAGTTGGTAGAGTACCAACACATTAATCTGGATGACCCAGGTTCAAGTTCTGCTCAAGTCAATTTTCCTTTGTTCAACCTAAGGTTATTAACTAAATACTTCTATGAGAAATAACAAATACATGTAATTATGGGGTAAACAAAACAATGAAGCAACAATAGCAAGGTAGACAAAATAAATAGAGATGGGTTTGTTTTGATAAGGGGACAACAGCCAAACAGATTAACGGAACATAACGGTCAGACAAACATTGGACACTATAGCTACACTAATACCAGATACATAATATAGATCAGAGATAATAGAAGGATTGATAATTTAACAACAAAGTTGCAAAAACAACAACAACAATAAGCATTTCAGGCAAAAGCGATAATAAATAAACATGTAATAACTATTATTACTAATAAGGATTAAAGGATTTATTTGCCTCTGGAAGTACAACCAGCAGAACATACAGTCATTTTGTGCAGTCGAAAAAATTTCGTCCTACAAAATGACGGACCATGTTTTGTCATGAAATTAAACGGAAAAACACACAATTTCATAGGATATTTATGTGAATCATTGTATTCTACTTTTAAGATATCTTTCCAAACATGTTCGTTCCCCTTTAAGAAGCAATTGTCAATTACATACATACATGCATACATACAGGCATTTTTACAGCGCCCACAAAGATCTGAGACCTTTACAAAGCTTACATATAAACAAAAATTAAAAAACAATGCATTGATAAAGATACAAAACTATACAACAAAAGCATAAATGGTATAATTACACAAATAAATGGGTTTTGAGTCTATTTTTGAAGAACTGGAATGTTATATATCCCCTGGATGTTACAGGGAAGGGAATTCCAGAGGCAAGGGGCATAGGCTTAAAAGGCACGATCTCCAGCAAGCGACTTAGTTTGGGGATATTGGGGACTTGTTTTGTCAAATTATGAGCATGTGGTTATAGACAGATGTGTTGAAAGAGATGAGTTCTTGAAGATATGACGGTGCCATAGAGTTGAGGCATTTGTACACAATGACAGCTTGACATTAATGCTTGCTTGAATTGGTTTCTAATCATTTAATCAACCAATCAATCAATCAATCAATCAATTTGGATGTAATTTCAATCCCAGCTACCGACCTGTATTTTGTAACAGACATTTCTTGTCAATTAATGTAATTGGGTTTTTTGTTTTTGTTTTTAAATCTGTATTTATTGTGAATGAATAAATTATTTGTTTTGAAAAGTCAATCAATCAATCAATCAATCAATCAACCAATCAACCAATCAATCAATCAATCAATCAACCAATCAACCAATCAATCAATCAATCAATCAATCAATCAATCAATCAATCACTCAGTCAATCAACCAGCTCCAGAACAATGTTCCCCTTTTTCTCAAGAAATGGGGTCTCTGCAACATATTCCAAATCACTGATAATGAAATTGAATGGATTCTGTAATTTTGATTGCCACCATGCTGTACGTCTAATGAAACTGCTTTTGTGTTAATCTCGATGTAATTTCAATCCCAGCTACCGACCTGTACTTTGTAACAGAAAATAATGTATTGTCTAATTGATGGGGTTTTTTTTTTAAGTTTCTTTATTGTATGTAAATTCTGTATATTTTGTGAGTGAATAAAGTATTTGCTTTGAAAAGTCAAAAAAAAGTCACTCAGTCAATCAATCAATCAATCAATCAATCAACCAATCAACCAATCAATCAATCAATCAATCAATCAATCAATCAATCAATCAATCAACCACATAGACATCCTGGGTCTTTCACGCTGATCTTGTATGTCCATGTTGTGTGGCCCGACTCCAGAGCTTGTCAATTTTTCTAATCCTACCCGAGATATATACCCATGCATTTTGTTTTCACATGACTCAGGAATGTACTGACTATACAGGTTTTTAACACATCAGTGTATAGTAAAATACAAATATTCAATTCTATTCCTCAAATATTATTATTAAGGGGATATTTGGACTTTAAAAAATACCTCTTTTGGCCAAAACTCTCTTCCTTCCAGACTATCTTCGAGATAATCTCTGATGATGTTTGTCTTCTGAAGGAAGAGACCCATGGAGTTAGCAAGATGCGTGTCTTCGCCAACGATGGCATCTTCAAGATGAGAGGCTGAGAATAGTCGAGATAGACCGATACCCACCAGACCAGCTACATAATGGCAGTACTGAAGATAAAAAAGAAAATAAAAAAAAACAAACAATTGATCAATTATCAAGTGTTATTTCATTTTAAAGAAAAATGAAACTTTGTTTCATTTTGCAAAGTGATGGTCGACCGACCATCATTTGATTGTGTGAGTTTAATACAACAAGGTTTTTCTGACAGCTTAAAAATCGCCACCATTTGCTATCGTTTTTCGTGTCAGTCACCGACTCACATGTAAACATATTAAAATCCTACCCCACAAATCCACATTTTCTCAAAATTACAAGAATTACCAATAATGTAATTTCCCTTTAACTTTTATTATCGGTTCGAAATATATATATATAACAAAAGCAGACTGCTTCAATGAACAATTTACTCCTGTTAATATTAGCCTGTTTTTACGACATTGCTCCTGCAGCAGGGGGGTTCAATCTGCCAGCGATTGGCGGGTAGGTTGTGGTCCAGTGCCTGAAATTTTCAGTGGGTCGCCGGCCTAAATTTGTTGCAGACCGCTGGTGTAGGGAATCAATCTTTCCCTGACTTTCACTTTTGTGGACCCCGGTTCACATCCTGCAAATTGTGGCAGTCTCAGAGCTGCCAGCATTTGCATCTTGCAATCAAGGAGATTTTGTACAACAAGCAGAGAGATATTTAGAATTATATTCGTGGCGTGTCGTGTCCGAGTGGTCTAGTTCCTAGTTCGCCGAATCCAAGCTCTGGTGTTGTCAGCAGCAGAGTTTTGGTTCAATAACGGTCATGTCACTTGTGCCCTTGAGCAATGCCATTAACCATAGTGCTTCGTAAACCCTTCGAACCCACACTCTGCTGATCAGAAACACCCAGGGCCAAATTTCATTGAGCTGCTTAAGCAGAAAATTTTGCTTATCAATTTTCTGCTAAGCAGAAA
This sequence comes from Plazaster borealis, assembly GCA_021014325.1. Lineage (NCBI taxonomy): Eukaryota > Metazoa > Echinodermata > Asteroidea > Forcipulatida > Labidiasteridae > Plazaster > Plazaster borealis. Next base: position 15,036,207 of record CM037455.1, on the reverse strand, counting down.
TGAGCAGGATACCAGTCACAAATTGTACACATGACATGGTAGTTTGGCTGGTAACCTTATTCCGGTAAGCAAAATTTTGTTGCTTCTTTTTGTGCTTAATTAAGCAGCTCTATGAAATTGGGCCCAGAGCTTGAGTCCCGTGCTCTTAACCGCTCAGCCACGACACGCCATGTAGCTTCATGCTTACCAGATCCCAATCCTTATTCGTCACGACGTCTCGCTGAGCAAACTCACACATACCATTCCCCATCTTATCGGTTATATCCGATATCACAACACGATAGCACTTGGATAGACTCCGGAACTCATGAGCTATCTGCAATGAGAAAAGAATTCATGACAAGTATAAATAATTTGTTAGTTTCACATAGTCCACACCCTTAAAGGAGCACATTGCCTTCAAATCTTTCAAAATGTTGCTGTTTGGAATCACTCCTTATCCTTGTAAAGGGTTGATAATGTACAAAAACACCTAAAATGCTGTGTAATTAGTGAGTAGTGATTAAACAAACATAAATTTGCCTCTTGAAATACAATCAGCGGAACATACGGTCCGCCATTTTTCTTGAGACACACGTCATAGAGGGGAGTCAATCAACATGGGACAGTGATTTGGTTAGAAGGGACAGGACAAAACTCTGCCAGCATCCTTTGTGTACAAAATCTGTCTGTCGATTGTCAATGGTAGATGAAACCAAATTATAAAAATTAATTAATTAAAGGTATCGTACACGTTTGGTAATGACTCAAAACAAATATTAGCATAAAAACTTACTTGGTTACAAGCAGCGGAGAGCTGTTGATAGTATAAAACATTGTAGGAAACGACTCCCTCTGAAGTAACAAAGTTTTTGAGAAAGAGGTAATTTCTCATTAAATTAATAATAACTTCTTGCAAGAAGTTTTTATTCATATCTGAAAGCACACAAATTTGTACAACAAGGGTGTTTTTTCTTTCATCATTTTCTTGCAACTTGGATGACCAATTGAGCCCAAATTTTCACAGGTTTGTTATTTTATGCATATGTTGGGAGACACCGAGTGAGAACACTGATCTTTGACAATTTCCAAACGTGTTTAGTGCCTTTAAGTAAACAAATAAGCTTAAAGTAACCCAGGCAATACCTGGACGTGTAAACAACACACTCAGATAAAACAATCAGTAAAAAACAAAAGCAAAACAAACCCTTTTTTAACCTACGGAAAACATTGTCAGCATGTGCTCACACTGTACCAGAGGGACGTTGCAACCAAACAGGCCACTCGCTGCAGGGTTTTAAACTAATTTTTCCTCACTTCCCGCACCATGCAAAGCTTCAAATCTTACTTATCACTCAATGCAATCCCCCTTTTTAGTCGGTCTCATTCACTAATTAATAACTTTTCCTCCCTCTTCCCACCATTGAGTTTGTTTTTTGTGTTTCCAACCTCTTGTGGTTAAACCAGCCCCTTCCCTCTACCCTAGTGGTCTCCTTTATTGTGCATCCCTTGCTTTTTTCATATATGCTTTCTGCCTCTCTCTCTCTTTTTTCATTTTTGTCCACTCTACTGCTTCTGTTAAAGGCATCGTACACGTTTGGTAATTGTCAAAGACCAGTGTTCTCATTTGGTGTATCCCAACATATGCATAAAATAACAAGCCTGTGAAAATTTGGGCTCAATTGGTCATCGAAGTTGCAAGAAAATGATGAAAGAAAAAACACCCGTGTTGTACAAATTTGTGTGCTTTCAGATAGGAATAAAAACTTCTAGCAAGAATTTTTATTATTTTAGTGAGAAATTACCTCTTTCTCAAAAACTACGTTACTTCAGAGGGAGTCGTTTCTCACAATGTTTTATACTATCAACAGCTCTCTGTTGCTCATTACCAAGTCAGTTTTTATGCTAATATATATTTTGAGTAATTACCAAACGTGTACGATGCCTTTAAACCAGTATACCTGTTTATGTGTGTTGTGTTGTGATGTCATTTAAGCCTTCCAGAAAGACTCTGGACTAGGGTCAAAAGGTCAGGCCATTAACTATTTTTTGAAAGTTAACCAAACATTAGAAAAAAACGTAAAAGAATCTACTGGGTTGGAATAATTTGGGGGGAAAAATCTGTGAATTAGTATTTCTTCCTCTTTCACTGGCCATGGAATTTCCACACAGCAGCCTGAAAACTACACGTCTCCTGAAACTTCCTTTCAATTATTGAAACTCATTTATCGATTAACGACTTCAAATTGTTATATCTCCTCAAACGAGCTAATAGCCTATATGCATGTCCAAATGCGCATAATGCGCGCAGAGGATTATGGTTGAAATCCGAGTCCAAGCAACACTGGCAACCGCCATGGCGCGCTGATTTTGCAAAACTATTTTTTGCATTCAATACAGTAAGATTCTCAATCAATTTGTGCTAGACACATTAATGTTTCTCCTTTAGCCAATTACAAATGTACAAAAACATGCAGGGTTGCAAATTGTGCTGGTACTCATCTCCTTTATTTGATTACACATCCAACAGCACAATTAGCGCCAATAACAGGATGAATAGGCAACAAGAAGGAAAACCCCAAACGGGGAAATCCACACAATCAGGTAGGGACTGAAAACCCAATGCACAGGCAAGGCTATGGTCTGAGGTGGGATTCAAACCAGGGTCCACAGAGGTGAAAGGCAGGAAAAGAAACCACTGAGCCAACCTGAGACCCAAGTAAAAGTACTTATCTATTCATATCCATTCAAGTGCAGTATTTTGGACTTGGCTCATAAAAATGTACTCGTAGTTTGTCAGTACCAAACAAAATTTCTTGTAAAATACATTCATGAAAAAAAAAAATAACTTGTGGGTCTCTTACTTGGTTATTTTTTGGAACTCACTTTTTTTTCTCTTTTTTTTCACTCTCACAATCATACTCATGGAAAGTCCTTGTATCCTCGTACCAAGTCTGTACTAATGGAAAGCACTGTAACATCATAGAAAATTACTCACATTCCAAACTCATGGAAAATAAATTGTACTCAGGCGTACTCATAGAAAAGTATTCATACATGTACTCAAACTCATGGAAAAGTAGTCATACTCAAACTCATGGAGTTCTCATACTCAAACTCAGGGAAAGGTACTCGGACTCAAACTCATGGAAAAGTACTCATACTCAAACTCAAGTAGGTAAACTCATGCTCATCACTCAGGGAAAAAGACTCCACTTCAACTCTGCGAAGATATCATCACTATTACACGCACAAAACACAACGGAATCATGCTTCATGAACATGATTTTTCCTAAACGAGTGAAAGAGTAATATATTGTTTAGTAGCTGATAACACAGTATTGACACTGCACTTCAACAAGTTATAAATAACCATGTATCTCTGATAGAGACACAATGGAACTGCATTTACGATCCTTTTTTAGAAAAAAGAAATTCCTGATAAGGCTTTATACGTGGAACGCTAACTTTGGTGGCAACTGACAAAACATATTGGATGGTTTTTAATCAAAAATCTTTCTTTTTTAAATTTGGTTCTGGAACTAATCAACCGGAGGAACAATGTTCATATTCTGAGCTACAGACCCATCAAAATCCAAAGGCATGTTTTTTTGTTTGACTCTGTTGGACTGAGGACTGCACTAGTAAACTGATTATGCTTCATAGTTTGGGTGCTGAGTTACCATTTGGTTTTATATTTTGTTGAATAGAGGAAGAATCCTCTTAAATTACTGTCTTTGGATGTAGCCATATTTCTCCTCTTTGGAAGACAACATAAAACATACAATAAGATTGTATAACTTAAGGTTTACCAGTGCACTACTGCACACTGTTTAAAGGCATCGTACACGTTTGGTAATGACTCATAACAAATATTAGTATAAAAACTTACTTGGTAACAAGCAACGGAGAGCTGTTGATATAAAACATTGTAGGAAACGACTCCCTCTGAAGTAACGTAGTTTTTGAGAAAGAGGTATTTTCTCACTGAAATAATACAAACTTCTTGCAAGAAGTTTTTATTCCCATCTGAAAGCACACAAATTTGTACAACAAGGGTGTTTTTTCTTTCATCATTTTCTTGCAACTTCGATGACCAATTGAGCCCAAATTTTCACAGGCTTGTTATTTTATGCTTATGTTGGGATACACCAAGTGAGAACACTGGTCTTTGACAATTTCCAAACGTGTTCAGTGCCTTTAAAGGGACACAAGAGTCAAGACCTGGACTCAAACCCACACTCTGCTGATCGGAAAGTGCGCTTGACCATGTGTTGACCACTCGGCCAGGACTCGCCACAATATGTGTATTTACGCTTTGGGTGAATACTGGCACGTGTGCTTTGTAAACAGCAAAAAAAAAATCTGGGACGTGACGGTGAATGGACTATGGTGAGAATTCGGCTCTCGATCATGAATATAAATGAGGTGAAGTAATAATAGTTACTTCTCAGAATCATACAGAACCATGCAGTTGGATTTTGATGAGCCCAATTTCATCATCTAACACTAGGGTGAACGGGTTGGCAGGTGGTATCTTTCCTTGCATTCCACCTCTAGGACCCCGGTTCATATCACGCCGGGGGCACTATGTGGATTGGGTTTTCAGTCCCTACCTGACTGTGTGGGTTTTCCCTGGAATAATTCTCTGGGGTTTTCCTCCCACATTTAAAACTGAAACTTCCTTCCTTGTCTTCTCTCCATTGGGTTCTTGGCTAGTACAGTGATTAAGTTGGCTTTTCTGAGAGTCCTTGGCTTCACAACCAGAATAAATTAAATGAAATTAAATGAAATAGAGTGACAGAGAGCATTGCTTTACCGACTGAAAGTCTTCCAAGACGATTCGATCCTTCTCGTTGCTCTTTGTGTAGTTCCATGTTGTGTCTTCAAGATTCTTGTAGAATGTCTGAAGCATTGGTATCTTCTCCTTTAGAGGGATGGTCATGTCGTCTTCCACCGTGTCCAACGCTCGCAGGACCAGGTAGAAGATGCACACCGCATGCCTGTATCAAACAATGAAATATGTCTGCTTTTTTAGTAGGGGCTATGGCAACCTTGTTCCCAGTGGTGTACGATCTCGCCGCGCCATTTTGTTTTCTTTCCAAGAATGCCTTGCTCAATCATAACCCCTGGAAATGTGACTTTGAAATATCCAAATATATTGGATATTTTTAATCCTGTGGTTTAGTTGATCCATTGATCCATTCTGTTTTAGAGACTACGCAGAGCGCGCTGTCAAAAGACGTATCAAGTCATAGAGCAACTGGCCCCCTCTCATTCTTTTTTGATTTTGTGATACGTCTAACTGTATGCAGTTTAGTGTGACCATATACAGACATGATTCATTTGAAATGTATTGCGTCAAAATACGTGCAATTTGACAAAGCGCCCGACAAAGCAACCTGCAAGCGTTCAAAAGTTTTTAAAGTGTTCGCGCAGAGCAGTCACTTTATGTTAGCCAATCAGTGTTGATTTTCAGTGCTTCCTTTCCAGGGGTTAGTGACGAGTGGTGTCGATATGGCTCGCTGCCCCAGCGAGGCTGGGGCTATGGGGGAGGGGGACAATCTTCCCCCAAAAAATGCCACAATGGTAACCAGGCCTGGAATCACAGGGAGGCCATGGCCTCCGTTGCCCTTGGTCTTGGCCTTGGTGCCCCTTCAAATGTTTCCCATAGACTTTAAGATTTTCCAATGGAAGTGCCCTTTGCAAAATGAAAATGTCCTTGCCCTCTCAAAGATGAAATTCCAGGCCTGAGTGGAACACTTGTTTGTTTTAATTTGAAAGGTAGTGTCATACTTTGGTAATGACCTTAGAAGAAAATGTGTAACTTTTATCCGAAAGCCTATTTGTTATAAAGATGGTAACGGTGGTCAGCATCATGCAAAACTATTTGGTATGGAGTGCCTCCGTTGAATGAAGTCAGTGTCATGAAGTAAAGTATGCCGTAAAATCTGAGGCGCCTTTGGAGATTAAAATTTCCCTGGTGTCTGTTTGTGAATGCTGCGGGCAGAGAAGCAGTTGGTACCCGCTGTCACCTCGCTAAACTGGATGGATTTGATGTTCTTGATGGAAATACTGCGACAGTAGTTTGCTGTACTCTCAACAAGGAAACTGTATTCAGCTGAAACTTTCACAGGTGACTTTTATTGCATCTTTCTTGAAAATTTTGCCTATAAATCAGCATTGTGTTTTCACTATGACCCTACCTTTAAAGCTTACTTATCATATACCATCTACCATCGAGTTGTTCAAGTCTCGCGTTGAGAATTTTTGTAACATTGCAACTTATTGAAAGGTTTGTATCTATTATTCATTTTCTACAACTATTTTTAACTAGTTCATCTTTTTAGCTTACTGTGTATTTGGCTGGTCTAGACGTAATTTTTTGCATTTTTTAAAAATTATCATTGTTTTTAATTTAATGTATGTTGTATAATCCATTTTTGCTTGTATTCAGCGCCTTGAGGCGGAACCCATCTGCAACTGTTTGCGCTTTAAAAATCTCTCTTTATTATTATTATTAATTTTTATATGACCAGGACTGTTTGTCCTCAGGAACATTCCCATCTGAATTCTAGTCATGTGGGAAAAAATTGTTCCAAGGTTCTTTACTTGGATTTACCAAATCACAACGGTGTAAGGGGAAAAATCTAAGTTACAAAGAAAATGATATCAAAAAATTGAACAAAACTTCAGTACAAAGAGTACACCCACATATAGATTGCAAAATGCAAGATTATAACACACACGTATCTCTCAACCATTTGCACCAAATCTTGTGTACACACCTGAGCACTGACAGCACAATGTGATATTATTAGCAAGTGATGATGTGTACAATCAGATAATTATGGTTAATAATAGCTTGGACGTGGTGTAATGCTATAAGATTATTGATGGGTCTGTATACGTTTGGTAATGACTCTGAAAATTAATGGCAATAAAAACTTACTTGGTAAGAAGTACAGCAGCTTTGAATAGTATGCATTTTGAGAAACTTTTCACTTTAAAGTACTGCAGTTATGGAAAAAGATGTCACTTTTTATCAAAATGATTTGAATCTGAGAAGCGTTTCTGCAATAAACGCTTCTCAGATTGTGTATTCCAATTGCAGATTATTCTTATTCTTCCTGCGAGGACAAACCGCTCCAGATTTTCGATAATATCTCAAAAATGCTAGCACCTTTTTCACAGATTACTTTTATGGTATACATCTACAACTGTAGGATTGAAACAAACAGTTGGTTCCATTACCAAACGTATACAATCCCTTTATGGATGCAATTTTATGCTGACTCAAAGTATGATTTTAATAGGTTGGTTTTTTGTTGTGTTTTTTTGTGTTTTTTTTGGGGGGGGCTTTCGAGCCTTGTTACAGGTGTTTCAACATCTTTACAGGTGCACATACTGTACGCAAAAAAGTAGCAAGTAAAGTCTGTCCCAAGCCACTACTGATCATCACACCAGTGTTTACATCTGGTTTCCATGGCATTAAACAACTGAGAATATTTCTATTCCCCCTGGCTGGACACAGGCATGTGAATGGGCAGCGACCAAAACGCAAAAATCTTTTGGTTGTATAGCTTGATTGAAGTGTGTGGAACACGACGCCATAACACGATTTTTCTCCAAATTTTCTCTGACATACCTTAGCTCTCCATCTAATGCCTGTATGACTGCAGCAAAACTTCTACTAGTAAGGTTAAGGTAGTCATAACACGTCCTTGCTGTGTTGCTCATCGATGCCTGAAAGCGAACACCACAAAACGACAATAAAATACTGAATACAATTCAAGTACACAGGGATGAAATTTGATGTCTGTGAAAATTCCTGAAAATGGCTAATGGGCCTCTGTACCCCCCCCCCCTTACTGTAGACCCAGAACCTCCAAGATCTTACATTTTAGGAGGTTTACAGACTCTGTGCATCACCAAAAATACAAAACTACAGGTTTTGACACAACGTGGACTATTTATTCCTCCCTTTGGTGACTGCCTTACTTCTTTCGAGAACATTTCACTCAAGGAGATTTTGAGAAAATCCTGAAATCAGGAAAAATCCTGAAAAAATCACTGAGTACAATAGGGCTTGCAAATATTTGGTGTCTACAATATACGTCAGAATAATGTTCTCCCTGACCAGTGGCAGTCCACTGGCCAAATGCTAGTCAAACACTTGAGTACCAGTCAAAATTCTGTCCAGGTGGTCTGACTGGCTAGCTCGGTGTTGAAAAAAACATAGCTTTTTAATTATGAAATATGGACTAGAAAAAAATTTCAAAATTACAATTAAGTGATTGATAATCAAACACATTAGGCCTATAACAAAGTTTAAATAGCATTCCTGCTTACATTTTGTTTTCGCTAAAAGTAGCTGTTTCAGCACTGTAAATTCTACAAACCGGAAATACATTTCATATTTATGCAGGTACAATGCTGGTATTTATGGCATCTTCATGTAGATGTGTGCAAATATTCAACTTAGGGGCGGGTTGGAATACCGTGTATGTACATAGTACAGTGGAAAGGTTGAAATACAATTCTGCTGGTACGTGTAATTTCACAATAAGTGGAGTAAATTGTCAATATGATTTCTTGAGTTGCTTGGTGGTCTGGCTTATGAACTGTGATTTAATACAGGCATGATATTAGGTCCTTGGAAAAAAGTAGGACAATTTTCAGGCTATAATAAATTCACAGTTTTTCTGATTTTTCCAAGGGCAACAAAATTGGAAATCAGGCTAAAGTAGAAAGAACATCATGCCTGTTGATAATAGACCTTTATCGTGGTGCGGCCATCTTGATTTTCTTTCATTCAAATCAATGTCGAGACTGTAAGGAGAAATAATTTGGTTCTGTTTATACAATGAAAATTGGCATTCAGCACTGTTTTTGGATACAGGGTACATGACCAACAAGATGGTGACAGCATGATAAAGGTCTATACAGATACATCGTGAAGTTTGAGGAAACTCCACACATTATTCCTGTCATGAGAAATTTGAATTGTTCTTTAACTGAATTTTGTTCAATCTAATTTACATTTTGTTATTAGTGTTTTATTAGAGTTCTTCCTTATTGTGTGCTGGCAAAAGACCTATTAAAATACCTGAGTAACAGTCAAAATGATGTCCAATTTCTATTGTATACTTGTATATAGATAGCAATAAACCAAATCAATCAATCAATCAATCAATTCCAAGGCTTCAGGTATCAATCAATGATTCGATAATAAACTAGACTTACCAAGTTCTGTTTAGATTTTGTGGGACCGCCGCTAATCTTGTACTTCAGCAGCGCAAACACCTCATCAGGATGGGTTATAGATTTTAGCAGATCCATCGCTAATTAATAGGCCTAAAAAAGAGGAAGAAAAAAAAGATAACTTTCCTATGATCGATTTAAATTAAAAGTTTGAAGATGATAAGATTTTTCTCTATCATTGAAACATGATGGTATGGTACATGTACAACTTAACCATTTGTGTTGATACCGGATGTCATCTCAACATGCAAATATTTTCTCTGACTAGAATTCAGGAGATGTGTATTTTGAATTTTTATTTTGGGTTGGACAAAGAACAATTTACTACAGTAGTACAGAGGGACTTGCGCCTGCCAGGGGGCAGAAGCTATGTTTTTTCCTTTTTGAGGGCACTGCATCAATATATATCTGGATTATTTTCCGGACCTGGGCAGGCACTGGGAAATGTGGGGGCACGTCCCTTGTTGGCTTCGCCTCCTTTACTGGTCATGCTGGTTACTATTATTATTATTATTATTATATTTCTGCTGGTAATGAAACCAATGAAACTTCCATAACTATAACTTAAAGGGGCACGTTGCCTTGGATCGGGCGAGTTGGTCTATCAAAAGCATTTGTAACCGTTTGTTATAAAATGCATATGGTTAGAAAGATGTCTTAAAAGTAGAATACATTGATCCACACGAATATGTCTCGAAATCGCGTGGTTTTCCTTTTACATCGTGAACAAACACGGTCGGCCATTTTGTGGAGTCAAAATTTTGACTCCACAAAATGGCCGACCATGTTAGTTCGCAAAGTAAAACTAAAAGGAAAACCACGCAATTTCGAGGCATATTTGTGTGGATCATTGTATTCTACTTTTATAACGTCTTTCTAACCATATGTATTTTTTTAAAAACGGTTACAAATGCTTTTTTTTTACCAACTCGTCCGATCCAAGGCAACGTGTCCCTTTAAGGCTCCCCCATTTCTAGTTGGATAAATAGAAGTTCTAATTATCTAAGTTCTAGAAATGGGGGAGCATAGTTTCTATCGAGGGGAAAATTTCCGTATCCTACTGCCACTTTTTCATTCATGAAATATAAAATAGCATTTTATTACTAAAAAATTGAGAAATTGCTTTTTGGTAACATGAGAATTATTTTTATTTTTGTTAAAAGTTTTTGCAAATTACCATGGTAATTCTTATAAAATTAAATAAAAAATATTTTGAATACAACTGCTGGCTATAGAGTCATACACAAAGTCTCACAGAACACTTGTAGTCACTGCAGATGTTTCTTCCACGTATGGCTTCACCGGGACACCTTACTTTCTTGTTTGCCTTGATTGAACAACTGTTGAAAAACAGGTAAAACTCAAAACAAATGGGACGCTATTGAAGTCATCGAAGATCGGTGCGTGGTGTGAAAGTTTCAATGTCCATCAAGTTTTAATATATTTTTACATACTTCTTATAAACAAAGGAAGCCAATTGGGACATCGGTTGATATATGGCATCATTTTCTTTTTTTTCAATTCAAAGAAAAAGCTATGGCCATGGTTACGGTACCCCGAAAACCGGCGACTGTTACTGTAGGAATAGGATAAAACCCGCCATTGCTCGCAGGTCATCTGCGCATTTGAGTGATGAGACAACGAAATTAATTATAACGTTGCCTGGTAATAAGTGCACGATAAAAAGTTACAAACTTACCCTTGCCGGAGGAAACTATTGACAATTTGACATGCAACCGATTGATTTGGAACGACCGATTTACATCACCGGTCGCAGCAGTCCACACCTCAGACTTTTCTGTTGATATCGGATGATCTAAAAAAACTAGCCGACGACGTGCACTACTATACTGCATGCACTCTGTATAAAGCATTCAACAAAATTAGAATCCATGCACTTCAAGGCGTCGATCAAAAAAACGAGGTTTTCTTTTTTTTAACGTCAAGCAAGAGAAGCGCCCTCTGTTGATGAACAAAAAGTAGGCGGGGCTTTGCTTTTCCTTTCATAATCATATGCATTCTTAGGAATAGTTGTAACAAATTTCGGGACAGTTTCTCCCTGTGAAAGAGTTTGTCCCCCAAGGAACCATAGCGCCTCTTTTAGTGAGAACCTAGTCCCAAATGCCTGAGTCCTGAGTGAAAAGGAGACCACTTTAAACCAGAAAATTATGTCACCTTCAAAAGACTTCCTTTAGAAGAAAAACCCCAAAAACCTTGTTCTAACCTGGGAGATACGAAAGCTCGTTAGAGCCATCACCATTTTATTTTCAAAAGCAGTTATTTTTATTTTCGAGAGCAGGTATTTTTTTTATTTTCGAGAGCATTTTTATTATTTTCAAAAGCGGTTTTATTTATTTTCAAAAGCAGTTATTTTAAACTTAATGTCGTATGATGTTTTGTGTGTGAAAAAGTTTTTAAACGTTTTACCACTTTTGGCATTTTAAAAAATGCCATAAGTGGAAAGACTTTTTTTAAAAATCAATCACCAAGATTGTATCTATCCACAATAAGTATAGTTATCAATTTTAACCAGAACTTTCGTCACTTGATCAGATCTCACTAAATCATAATAATTCCACTGAAAAAATAATAACAAAACACACCTTTTTTGTAAAAAAGTCATTGTGGATCAGAAAAACTAGCTCATTTGAAAATACTTCTCGTCGTGTTAAGTACAATCGCCTACCTAAAAATCACCCCCCCCCATGTCAGCCTCTTTTACGTTCAGTCAGCTTTTGATTGTAAATAAAAGCCAATGCTCTCAATCTATTTTTATCCATGACCCAGTTGAAAAGTGAACCAGTGCAAGTTCCTCCAAAATTGTAGGTTTTATAGGAAGCCCTAATTGTTCAATCAACAAAAGGAAACAATAAATAGTAATGATAAAATGCAACTTAGTTGATTATGTTTATTACAGAGTAGGAATAATACATTTTAAAGGAATTTCGCCATCATTATATGAAATTTTCACAATTTTCAACAAGCACAAGAATGAGTGAGGTTAATGTTTTATACAACTATAAATCAAATGTTTTCAGGACATTATTTACATTGTTCTTTTGTTGGTAAAATTTCTTGGAGGTGGAATGGGGTTAAAAGCGTCTAATGCTTCTGGTTACTAGTCGATATTTTGGGTACACCCAAACACCTCATTGTTATTATTATACTACTGGTTTCTCCTGGTAGTAGAGACAATAAGACAAAGAGTCTATCCTGGCCATCTCATAATATTCAATACGCACACAACCAACCTGGGCCCAATTTCATAGAGCTGCTTAAGCAAAAAAAAGTAGCTAAGCATAACAAAATTACGCTTACCAGAATAAGGTTACCAGCCAAACCACCATGTCACAAGTACAATTTGTGACTGGTATCCTGCTCATTTCTGCTTAGCAGAAAATTGTTAAGCAATATTTTCTGCTTAAGCAGCTCTATGAAATTGGGCCCAGGTGATGAAGGTCTTTCGCGACCTATAAAAGAATCAAGGAAAAATAGGGCATTGTGCCGACCATCGACAATAAATTATTTATCAAGTTGTTGTCTACTGATATATACATGTATCTGTACAACAATAGTCAAAGTTGCCCGATGCATGTGACCCAATTCACCAGGGCCCAATTTCATGGAGCTGCTTAAGCATGAAATTTTGCTTAACAATTTTCTGCTAAGCAAAAAGGCGCAGGATACCAGTCACAGATTGTACATGTGACATGGTATTTTGGCTGGTAACCTTATTCTGGTAAGCAAAGCTATTTTGTGCTTAGCTACTTTCTGTGCTTAAGCAGCTCTATGAAATTTGGCCCTGATGTCATCACCCAAGATCAATCTTGGTGGCGCTATTTTTGGAGTCGGATTCCCCCATGTGTTACTTGTGAATTGTGCATTGTGCAGTTTCAGGGTTTGCCTCAACTTTTTCATTGACTATCCAACAGGACCAGTTAGCTTGTCATTTCACCAGTCCGTCAGCTTGTTCACTCGTCCATACTTAATATTCAATAGGGATGCTTTTCAACACTGAATGAGACAGCCGGACTACTTAGAGTGAAATTTGACTGGTCTTCAGGTGTTTTAACTGGCATTTGGCCGGTGGACCACTGCTATGGGAAAACACCGATTTTACAGGCCAGGGGGTTGATTTCATAAAGCACTAAAAATGTTCTTAAGTGCAATTCAATCTTAACTGCTAAGCAAAGTGTGATGTCACAATACAAATCACTATGGCAAGACCGACAACTCATCTTAAGATACACAGGAATCAATTGAACCCCTGGGTCATTTTCCTTTTGCAAAGGGCACTTCCATTGGTAAATCTTAAAGTCTATGAGAAACTTTTTAAGAGGGCACCAAGGCCAAGACCAGGGCCTCCGGGTGATTTTAGCCAAATTACAAATAGGCCTATATAGATTAGACGCACAACGTAACTTTAATTTTGGGGTGAACAAGGAAAGTCCACATTCACTTTACATACAATTATTTGAGTCCCAAAATGGTAGACCATGGGCAGACAGTAGCCACAAGTGACCTCTGCGCAAGGAAGCTATATACATGTATTATAATAAAATTTATACACTGTCAGGCAAGAATTTCACCCATAATATGATCCACTTTTCATGAGAAAGAGAAAGGAAACTTCCATGAAAGTGGGGTTTTTTTATGAGATATCGCCTAACATCACAAGGCCAGACGGCCACTTCAAGGTGAAGGCTACACTTAACTGATCTAGGCTGTCGACCCAAATCAACTGCCACCAGAGAGGCACGTTGCCACCTACTCCTAGGGCTGAAACAGGGTTACCCCCTTCACAGTCCGTAAGGATGTAGGCATGGGTATCATCCACTAGGAGCCTGGCTGGTAGAGCAGAATGCACTACCTTCTCAACTTTTTACGAAGTAGTTATGGTCAAGTGCCTTGCTCAAAGATGGGATTCGAACCCACACTCTGCTGCTGACAACACCAGAGCTTGGGTCCAATGAACTAGACTGCTCGGCCACGACACACCATATGGTATGGTACTTCATCTGTTTTGGGAATTCATTCCAACCCAGTTTTTAATGAGTGCACCATATGCGTACAACCAGCCTGAGGAAATTTCATCAAATTAGATGTTTAAAGGTAGGGTCATGATTGGCAAATACTCCAAAAATGTATGAAAATAAAAACTTACTTGGTGAGAAACAAGGCAGCTGTTGAAAGTATAAACTATTTTGAGAAAGGATTCCCTTCGAAGTAATATGGTTTGGATAATTTTTCATGCAAAAACATTTGAATATGAGAAACCATTCATGCATGCATCATTTCTCAGGTTTCTGAGGGTTGGTGTCTGTTCGCAAATGCTGCAGCCAGAGATGCCGTTGGTACCCGCTGTCACCTCGCTAAACGTGGATGGATTCAACATTCTTGTGAAAATACTGTGACCAGGTGACAGTTTTTTGCTGTTTTATCAGCAAGTAGGCGCTGTACTCAAATGAAACTTTCACATGTGACTTTTATAGTATCTTTTCAGAAAATGTTGCCTAAAAATAAGCATTAAGTTGACAAAAATCAATAAATGACCCTACCTTTAATGTACTGGGCTATTCTTAAAATAAACTTATACCCAGTAAACCTTTAATTTATAAATATGTAAACCTTTTTTGTTCTATAATAATCCAAACTTTATCATTACAAACATTATTCTTGACCACTGGGTATGTGATCAGTCAAAAAAAACAGCAGAGTAGATATGGATTACTGTAATAATAAAATATCAACTTGATCCCAAGAATTTAGTTTTATTAAAAAGATTTTACTCTGTCACAAGATTGATCACTAATTACTGACTTTTTTTTATACAGAAATGTCAATTTAGATTTCTACACATAATTTCCTATAAATTCTTTGTCTAAGTGATGCTCAACATGCCTTAACATCGACAAAATTGCCAAGGTGAAATCCAAGGAGCTAACATCTTTAGAACTCATAAAAATGGTTTTAAAAAAATGGATATAACCTGAAACTTTTTGGATAATAGAAAAATGGGATCATCACTTTTATGAAGCTGAGTAACCCTTTAAAGACCATCACGGTCGGAAATGGCTTGTACCAAAATGCCTAGAGCGGCCGTAAACGGTTGCAAGATCTGACCTACTTGACATTTTCCAATGTTTCCCATGTTAACACAGTATCTATGTAATGTTTCTAAAAACAAAACAAAATTATGTTTTACATTATTTTTTCCAGACACCTTTTTCGAGAAAAAAATTGTGTTAACAAAAAGGGTTAATGCACAACAACATTATACTTACCAGAATAAGGTTACCAGCTAAAATACCATGTCACATGTACCCTCTGTGACTGATATCCTGCTCAGTTTATGTTAAGCGATGTTTTCTGGTTAAGCAGTTCTATGAAATTGGGCTCCGGTAAACACAGAAGTTTGCTAAACACAGGAATATCACATTTAGCAAAAAATAATAAGTTACCAGCCAAACTCCCGCATTATTCACATTGTTGTGATTGGTACCCAACTATTGAATTGTTTGCTGAGTTGTGTGTCTAGTGCATCGGACTCAAGTTCTGATGATGGCCCTATCCATCTGAGTGTGGGTTTGAATCCTGGGCCCGATTTCATAGAGCTGCTTAAGCAGAAAATATTGCTTAAACATTTTCTGTTTAGCAAAAATAAGCTGGATACCAGTCACAGATTGTACATGTGGCATGGTATTTTGGCTGGTAACCTTATTCTGGTAAGCATCATTTGGTTGTGCTTAGATATTTTTTGTGCTTAAGCAGCTCTATGAAATTTGGCCCTGATCATGACACTTGTGCTTGAGCATGACGCTAGACCATAAATTGCTTCTCTTAACCCAGGTGTTGGAAACCTGCAAAGGCTGAGACAGTATTATGTTGGATTAACCCTCCTTAACTTGAGGTTGTATGGTCCCTGGGAGTAAAGGAAGTGTGGTATGTACTGGTGTGCCTGATGAACAGGGATAATAATGAAAGAGCACTGATCTACTAAGATATGTGGGATATATAAGAATCAAGTAATTATTACCATTTATGCTTAAAGGCACTGAACACGTTTGGAAATTGTCAAAGACCAGTGTTCTCACTTGGTGTACCCCAACATATGCGTAAAATAACAAGCATGTGAAAATTTGGGCTCAATTGGTCATCGAAGTTGCAAGAAAATGATGAAAGAAAACACACCCTTGTTGTACAAATTTGTGTGATTTCAGATAGGAATAAAAACTTCTTGCAAGAAGTTTTTATTATTTTCGTGAGAAATTACCTTTTTCTCAAAAACTGAGTTACTTCAGAGGGAGTCGTTTCCTACAATGTTTTATACTATCAACAGCTCTCTGTTGCTTGTTACCAAAAAAGTTTTTATGCTAATTTGTTTTGAGGTCATTACCAAACGTGTACGATACCTTTAAATAATATCCACCCGACTGGTCACAGTACATAACTACTGTTTCTGCCTAAGCCCATGTAGCACTTAGTACTGAATTTACAATTCATTATTTACTAACTTGCAAATAATATCTCCCAACAAACTGTATACCGTTGGAAAGAGTACCTCATTCTCTTTAATGGGATGTATATTTTGTCATGCTTCCCCATCTCATAATCACTAGTAGTGAGAGTACAGAGAAAGACACTAACTTCTTGTTCATCTACGGGTTTTCCCGTAGTTAGGCGCTAACAGCATTTGTGTGCTCTACAAATAATCCCATAGTTAGGCAGATATGGGTGAACAACAGTATGAAATTGGTCAGGGCAAAGATCAACAGAATGTGTGATTGGACACGGCCCAAAATCTCCTCAACAGAATGCGTCATACGAACATCCAAAGCCATTTTGAAAACATAACAGAGCAGATCTGCAGAATAATGACTCCACATAATAAAACCTGAGGCATTACCCAGGGCTCGATATTATTAACACTGGACCGCAGGCCCGAGGCCATTGATTCTAGCCTCGGGCCAGTAAACTAATGACCTTCTTCCTTATTCCACCCTCCGCCACCTCCAGTCAAAACTCTTTCATGGAGTATTTTGGAGGAAAACCAACCAAGAACCAAGACAAGTCCAGTGGTCTTGTGTTTTTCAATTGACTAAAAACTACCTCTGTCTCTGTGTAATAAAAAAGAAAATGAGATTCTAATAATGACTTTGAGTCTAGTATTTCACTTGTATCGAAGCATAATGTACTTAATGCACACCAAATGATACCGTATCGAAGCATGCTCAATGAGACAAATCTTCTCCTCTTGCTTAAGTTCAAATAAAAACAGTTAAAGGCACTGAACACGTTTGGAAATTGTCAAAGACCAGTGTTCTCACTTGGTGTATCCCAACATATGCATAAAATAACAAGCCTGTGAAAATTTGGGCTCAACTGGTCATCGAAGTTGCAAGAAAATGATGAAAAAAAACCACCCTTGTTGTACAAATTTGTGTGCTTTCAGATAGGAATAAAAACTTCTTGCAAGAAGTTTTTATTATTTTAGTGAGAAATTACCTCTTTCTCAAAAACTACGTTACTTCAGAGGGAGTCGTTTCCTACAATGTTTTATACTATCAACAGCTCTCCGTTGCTCGTTACCAAGTAATTTTTTATGCTAATATTTGTTTTGAGTCATTACCAAACGTGTACGATACCTTTAATAGATGTTAAACTGTGTACAAGGTTCTTTTCCATTAGATTCTGGTCTTGTAAGAATAAAATCTGGTCCAGTAAAAGTTTCAAGCTACAAGCCCTGCAGTCTTGTGAATTCCCCCCCCCCCCCAAATTCGAGCCCTGCTACCACAAAATTTGATATTGGAGACAGAGCCAATCAAAGCCTAAAGAAAGGCATTGAGGGAGATTTAAAATACAACCCAGAAGCCTAATATATCTTAGCACACTAATAATTACAGCAAACGAGAGAAAATTCGCAGACCCTTGTAGACGACGTATATTGCACTGAGAGCGCAGAAGAGCAACTCCCTGCGGTCACGTCGGGTGTTTTCATTCTCCATGATGGCAACTTTTCTGGTGAGAAGATGAAGATGGCGCTGTAGTGCCTGCACGTCAAGGACGGGGCCACTTTCTATCAGGGAGGAGTTGTGTTGGAGCTTGGAGGGGCCCAAGGGAGTTTCGTTGAAGCCACTGATGAGAAAACAAAAAGATTGATGAAGATTGACTGTAGAAGAGCAAATCTATCTTATATTGTGCTGGGATTGTATTTATTATGATTTCATGTACTCCACAGGGAGCTGAGAAAGATTAACCCTAACCATGCTAAATGCAACTATATGCACCAAATGGTAAAAGTTGTTGTAATCTGTTGCATTTGGCAGTCAACTCAGATGTCATTCTTTGACTGAATTTGTTGCATTTAGCAGTCAAGTGACTTCATATTAGTGTTGCATTTTGTTGTAGTCACCACTACACTTACGTGCATACTGTTGCATTTAGCAGGGCAAACCCCCTTGCTCAGTCCTAACACAAACAACATGCCTGCACAATGCAGCAAAATCTCTTGCTGCATTTTGTTTCATTTGGCATGGTTCTCATTTCAACTGTGTTGCATTCTGTTGTATTTGGCAGGGTATGTGGAGGGACCCTGATGGGGGTTAGGGTTAAAGGAATGTTATTGGCCCAATGACCAGGGCACTAAATGTAAAGCGCATTGATACGTTATTGTAAAATGCGCTATACAAGAACTAATTATTATTATTATTACTAGCAAATTGTTCCCCCACTTCAGCACGTTCTCTACATAATTATTCAGTGAGACAATCTCTTTATCAATTAATGAAATAGTTCACACATTAACACACTACTGAACAACAAATGAAACCTGAACGGCCCCTAAAGTAGTGTTTATTTCGACAAACACTAAATTCTTGTTGTTTTTGAGATCTTACTTTTGCACAACTCGATGATTAGCACTGTGTTCATCTGGCTTCAGGACGCTCTGGTCACCGACTGTAGGGAATCTTACGTCTTCCATTAAAAGTGTGTGAGGAGGGGTGGTTAGTCCGACAACTGTGTCAGCTGACAGAAAAAACAACAGAAAAATAATTCATGTCAAGCAGATTCAACAAAAATATACTCCATAATAATAATTCAAATTTTTTGGATGTAAAAATAATGGGGCTTTTTGAAGAATACATTTAAAACTTATAATTATATGTCATATCATTTCAGGAAATATTTTCAGGATTTAACTTGTGAAAGTTTCATTGAAGTGGGTGCTCTTGTCTTCAAGAAAACACAATGCATGACAAGAGATTTGTATTTCTGCAGAAATAGGCCTTGCGCACCATGGCACCACAACCACAGTGCTCATGTGGGATTGTGGGTAATGCCAAGCCTTGCTACAACGGGCAGCGCGCCGTATCGATGCCTCTCCTCACTGACCCCTGGAAGAGCAGTGCTGAAAAACAGTAATGATTGGGTACAAAAAGTGACCACTCTGCAGCGAACGCTTGTTAAAAACTTCCGGGGGTTGTAGGGCACTTGTATGGCGCTTAGTACGCGCTTGTCAAAAAGCAACTATTTTGATGCAATCCACTTCAAATGAATCATGTTTTAACATAGCCACTAGTGTCAAAGTCGTGACTATTGATTGCTATGTCCCGTCGTGACTACCACTTTTCAACTACCCAGTTAACCGCACCACCCTGACTATTGATAAAAATAGTCGCGACTAGTTGAAGCACGACTTGTCGGGTAGTGAATTTCACTGGTCGCCCAGGCCTAATTGTCATTGTCTGCTCTGATATATTGTTGCATCAAAACAGTTGCTTACTGCAATGGCGTCCGTTGCAATGAGTACTTAACATTTCAGTCTGAATTTTAGCATCTTACGCCTGCGGCGATCCAAAATCTTTGGTTTTGAAAATAGTCGCGACTAATGTCAAAGTCACCCAAAGTTTCACTAGTTGCCCAGGCCTAAGACCCATGTCACACGAGGCAATTTACAAGTAACCAGTTCCAGGCAATCTCCATGAAGAAAAGGCATTCACATTTGTTCACATATTTCTCTCGATCGTAAGACACTTTTGAAAAAATTACTCATCTGCGCTACCAAAGTGATCCTGTAGCATGCACTGCAGTTGGTTGCCTCCAAGCTGTGTTTGATACCCTTCAAGAGCAATTTTTTTTCAAAATCCTAAATGTTTGATGAAGTCACATTTCAAGGTGTGTACATTTTTGAACAGAGAAGTTTTAGTTAATTCCTGAATTTTGATGATATTCAATCAAAACGGCATTGAATTTGACCTTTTGACTGGTGCAAAAATTCCCCTTTGGAATGTACAGACCCATTATTTTCGTTCGCTGTCCGATGACGTCATGTTTCAAATTTCGCTCTGAAAGAGTATCAAATAAAATGGCATTTTACATCATTTTAACATGAACTTAGAGACTTGAAATTTTTTCTCCACTTTCATGAGGACTCCATCTATTGGAAAATGAGTGCATCACAAAACTTAATTTAAACTTGAAGCACCCCTTTAAGGTGACAGAATGTTTTGTTTTTTGAGGGAATGTTCTGAGGAAATCCAACCTGTGGGAAATGGCGTCATTTCTTCAAGATCCAAATGCCTGGGTGTTTTTCTTGATCCAAAGTGTGTATCTGATCCTGTAATGAAGACAAAGCAACAACAAAATTTAGAAAAAAAATGATTAAATCTCCTCTTATCAATCCATGCATAAACAAAATAATTAACCCATATCTGCATTTAAAACTACGGGATCCCGTAGCACACACAAACACTGTTAGCGCCTAACTACGGGAAAACCAGAAGATGAACAAGAAATTAGTGTCTTTCTTTATACTCTCATTACTAGTGAAATGAGACAGCAAACATTGGGAAATATATCAAATTAAAGAGAATAATGTGCTCTTTTCCGAAAGTATACAGTTTGTTGGGGTGTGTTTATTTGCAAGGCAGTAAATAATGAATGTTTATTGTTAATGTAATGCAGCAACAAGCGCTACATGGGCTTAGGCAGGAACAGTGTTTGTGCACTGTGAAAAGTCAGGCGGATATGGGTTAAACAATAAAATACAATTTTCCTTCATAAAATGATATAAAACGGATGAGGGAAATGTAAATTTCTCCTGGAACATTTCAAGGGACACCACGTCAATGACCAGTGAAGTATCAGGCCTGCTGTTTAACCAACCAAAATACTGTGCAATGTACATGTTAGTACCGCTGGTTCCCTTGTAATTTTCACTCAGCAAGCAAAATTTGTTTAAATAATATTTTTTCTCAATTACAATTACACGCACATGGCCAAAAGGTTTAGATGCATCGCAGAGAGACTTTTAGCCTCCCTCAGGTCCACCTTGTGATGACACAAAAACAGTCGGCTGAGACTGAGACCGTCACCGTCAGGAACATATCAGACGCCGCTTGTTTACGAGTATATAACTACGATGATGTTGGAGGATCGGAGGATCGGCATCAGTAGCCGTCAGAAAAACGCAACTGTCACAAGAGTAGAAAAATTCTTACTTCTGCGAGGTGTTCCCGACAGGTGAGAATCAATCAATAGATTTTACCAAACGTGTATGTATTGATTACTTTACAAGTTACTAGCGCCCGTGTAAGCTTGACCGTGAACACGGCTATTAAAGGCACTGAACACATTTGGAAACTGTCAAAGACCAGTGTTCTCACTTGGTGTATCCCAACATATGCATAAAATAACAAGCCTGTGAAAATTTGGGCTCAATTGGTCCTCGAAGATGCAAGAAAATGATGAAAGAAAAAACACCCTTGTTGTACAAATTTGTGTGCTTTCAGATAAGAATAAAAACTTCTTGCAAGAAGTTTTTTTATTATTTTGGTGAGAAATTACCTCTTTCTCAAAAACTACGTTATTTCAGAGGGAGTCGTTTCTCTCAATGTTTTATACTATCAACAGCTCTCCGTTGCTTGTTACCAAGTAAGTTTTTATGCTAATATTTGTTTTGAGTCATTACCAAACGTGTACGATACCTTTAACGCCAAACGCCCTTTAGAATCCGGTCTTCGATCATGGGTGACATGAGCGTGGTTTTGTCGGGGTGACGCTAGTTTCACGACATTCACACGATTTCTCGTTTAGAGTGACCTTGAGTGTAAATTTTCTGCTTGATCCCGCAGTGCAAGCAAAAACGCAGGTCAACCTGAGGGTGGCTTTACGGATCTTACCTGCAATCATGATTCTTTCTGGTACGTTCATGGTGTGGGCCGGACTGTTGGTCATATACTCCAAATTCATATCTTCCGAATCTGCGTAAGAATCGTCTGCGAGGGGTTGGCCCATGCTTAATCTGGAGGGAATCTAGACATAAAAAAAAATCCAATCAAAACTGGGTACATGCATTTTTCAAGCAATATTTGGTCCATTGAAAAAAATAGGAACATTTTATCTATCGAGTACAAGGGCTGATCTACAGGCACACTTGGTATAGGCAGACATTTCAGGCTATTTAATCGGGCTATCGTTTTTGGTGTATTCGGTGGCCCAAAGATATTTTCAAAGGTCACGGGCCAGCGGGCAACTGTTAATTTTGACTAACTGCACAGTGGATGATATGAAATGGTCAGATAGTAGGAGGGTTGACGATGCACTACATTCACCACATGATATCATATTTCAGGCTGGCATAGTTTATCTGTCATTTAAAACCACATTGGTTGATATCAAATGGTCAGACAGTAGGAGGGTTGACTATACACTTTCGAGTAGATGCAATCACCACATGATATAATATTTCGGACTGGCATACTTGTAGCTGTCATTCAAAGCCACAGCGGGGGATATTGAATGGTCAGGCAGTAGGAGGGTTGACTGTCTAGTGTGTATATGCATTCACCACTTGACATCATATTGCAGGCTGTAGTGCATTTTGAGACTTTTCACTTAGAAGTACTGCGGTTATGGAAAAAGATATCACTTTTTATCCCCAAAAAATTGAATCTGAGAAGCGTTACTGAAACTGAAAGTAACAATTCTCAGATTGTGTATTCCATTTGCAGATTATTCTTCCTGCATGGACATAACAGCTCCAGATTTTCGGCAATATCTCAAAAGCGCTACCACCTTTTGAAATGAAATTTTCACAGGTTAGTTTTATGGTATACATGTATACTACAACTGTATAGGATTGCAACAAACAGTGGGTTCCAATTACCAAACGTATACAATCCCTTTAAATGTCCAGTTACCTGCATTTTACTGTTGATGTCAGTACTGAACTCTGTGCTATAATGCATCTTTTGTAATTCATCCATTTCTTGCTCCATCTGGTATTTTATGTCAACACCCCCAGGGTCTTTAACACTCATGATACCAGTGATTTACCTGGGAAAACAAACACAAAAGTAAATAAATGTTGTTATAAACATGGCTGTTATTGAAGTGCATTACATGAAATGTTTAAGGTGTAACTATACTTCAACCTACGGTACATCATCACGGACCCAACCAAAAGACGACAATCCGAACCATATACAAATAAACGTCCACCGGTATTCAGTTTTAAAAGTTTGCACGTAATTAATTTAATTACAAACATAATTAATTCAATATCCTTTCAATTTGATCTCAAGCTCTGGTGTTTCTGATCAGCAGAGTGTGGGCTCGAGTCTCGATCTTGACACTTGTTTCCTTAAAAAGCAAGACACTTAAAACCATTATTGCCTCATTTCATACCGGCACACACAGGCACCGCTGTTCACCATGCATAGCGCACAATAAAGACAACACGGTGTGCTCCGGAAGCCTCTTACAGACCTAACACCCCTTTCACAGAGTGGTTGGTCCGTGCTTTCGGGTTTAAGCGTTGAGTGTGCTTTAGTGACAGCAAAACAGACGCAAGTATTGAGAGGAATTTCATTTTTTGAGGAGGTTTTTGCTTGTAATTCGGCAAAAGTGATGCGCTAGCATTGTGAATGTATGAACAGTGTGTTGAGAAAGTTTTAGGTGAGTATTACAAAGGAAACTGTAGTTAGTGCTGGCTGAAGACCAGAAAATGTTGAACTATCAATGACAATCTCGAAAATGTATAGCGTTACAGAGGCCCAAAATGTGTGACTCCTAATTATGGCTCATGGAAGACCCAGTCACTGGGGCGCTGTACTCCTTTTTCGAAATTTTGACATCATCGGTCGTACTAGCGCCCCAGCATATCGAAGTATTTTCCCCGAGGGATCTTCAATTTAGACAGGTGCCTTGCCTCAACTGTGATAACAGGGCGGTCTCAACCGCGCTGTTATCACGGTTGAGGCAAGGCACCCGTCTAATCGATGGGTTCCCTACCTCAAACCGCGTAGTCGTCACAGTTGAGGCAGAGCACTCGTCTAAAAAGCTAACCCAGAGTTGGATGAAGATCTCTTGGGGAAAATACGACCGTAAGCTGGGGCTCTAGTACGACCGATGATGTCAAAATTTCAAAAAAGGAGTGCATCAGCGCCCCAGTGACTGGGTCTAGGCTCACGGGTACGTCACACTAGATTAGAAGTAGGGTTCGCCCTAGTGAGTGTGTCTGGCAGTGCATCTTTTTCTTAACCTCACCTAGAGCTAGATGCGATAATCGTAACCCTCCTCCCCACGGTCGGAACCTCCGGTCGTTCCGACCGTCGGGAGGGTTACGTTATCGCAACTAACCTAGAGCATGCCTAGAGTGGCATCACTATGTTCAAAGGAAGAAGAAGAAGAGAAGAGACAAGAAGAATTCAATCCTCCTCACCCTCCTCAGTCAGTCAGTGACAGTGGATTTGTGGTCATATCAACAATCATCATTAATCATACTATGTATCATCATATCATAGGCAAAAGTGCCTCTTATTTTGTTATCATGGTTATTAATCTTGTCTTGTTGTAGACCGAGCAAAACCTTTGAGGAGAAAGTTAATTTCAACAGTCCACTGGAGAACAATGTTTTGTTATTGATGCGCCATTCCTACGCCCCCCAGCCAAAAAAAAAACAAGCCCCAAACATACCAAACGGGAGCTATCTAAAATCCATACCTTGCGCAAAATCGACAATTTGAGCTCTGTATTATGTAGGGATATCCAATATAAGGCGTTTTGCTCAATATCAAGATTGTGCAACACACTATTGAGCAAATCCGAAAATGCGCTCAACATCGTAAGGCTAATGAATCGTAGGAGGTCCTGTTTTCAGGGCGTCCCTGAAATCGATGCAAATCTTTTACCTCTCTGCGCGCGATGTAAACAGTCCCTAGATACAATTTTTGTGGTTTGACTTGCCAAGCAAAGAGTCTCCTCTCCTTTGACCAAAACTTAGAGAATTATGTGAGGCTCCTGCACAAGCAAGTGTTGTTGTGCAACAACAATTTGTTTTTATTTTTCTTCAAGGTACAAAAATAAAATATACTGTACTGGCCATAAAAAAAAAAATGCCGCCGAAAAGTTTCATCGAAACAATTTTTCAATTCAATTCAATTCACGATAAAATCATGTGAATCAAATGACTCTGCTGAGCATTCTGGGAAAAAAAAAAAAAGAGGCTTAAAGAGCCCATGTGCTTATATCATTTTTTTACAGTTTTGTTTTTTTTTTTAAACCCCCATATCATATATGCTTTATTATAAATGTTAAGAAACATAAAAAGATTCAAAACTTTTTAAAAATCAGATTTGAAAGCCAAGACACTTTTTTTTTTTTTTTTTTTTTTTTTTTTTTTTTTTTTTTAATTACCATCGTTTAAAAATAAAAAAAAATAAAAAAAATAAATATAAGACAACTGCTAGCTGACTGCTCATACACACACCTGGTCTCACACTTGACCACTAGTCACTTTCTTCTTGTTTCTGCTTCCCAGCTTCCCCCATACCTTACTTTCTTGTTTTGCCTCGAAAAAAAAAAAAACAAAAAACAATATAACGCTAAACGAAGAGATCGAAATGCGTGGTGTGTGAAAGTTTTTTGTCAGTTTCAATTAATTTATTTTTTATTACTTTTTAAAACATAGAAACAAAGGGGCATCAGTCAGTTGGTTGATATATGGCATCATTATTTTTTTTTTAATTTAAAGAAAAAGGCATAGTACATCGAAAACCGGACACGGGAGGAAATATGAAATGAATGAAAGCCCTTTTTCTGTTCTTGAAGGAAAATTACAAAACAGCTTACTTCGTATAGTCTACAAGCACTCCCGTGAAATCTTCCTCTCCAAAACTCACGCAGTCGCTCAAACTTCAGAGAAATAATATTCAAAGCAATCATGGACGTTACGGAAATGTTGACCACCACAATCGCAAAGGCGAAAGTTTAACACCGAACTGGTACTGAAGTTAGCCAGGTATTGGGGCCCGATATAGCTAGCCAGCCGGCCGCCGCGGCGAAAATACGCACGCGATGGGCACCAAATTGAGGCTAACGTCAAATTTGGTGGTAAGGCCAAATTTTGAGGTTCAGTCAAATGCTATAGACGACCGTCACCCTCAACAGTGAGGCGAGCTCAAAATAATCATTAAGTTTTATTTTTAAAAAACCCCATAATTGCACTATATTAAGATTTTTTCATATCCCTTTATGTTTCAAAAGTACTCTTCCCATACTTAAATTACATTAAAAGTTATTATTTAAAATACAAAAACGTGCCAAAAGAATTTCCAAGATGTTCCGATTTTGATTCTTAACTATCCGGCTGGAGCAGCGACTACGCGTAATAATAAAAAGCATGTGTATTTATTGCACCATTTCTACAACATTTTAATGCTAGCTTTTTATACTGTGGCAGTACACGGTACATTATGCCAACGAAGTGTGAGACTAAACAAACTATTGTAAAAACAATTTTCGCGGAATGCTGGGTATGATGTTGAATGGTCTTCATTAATTTAGATGTTCAAGTTTTAGGGTAAAGTTATCTCATTGTTGGAAGTGGTGATAATACTAACACTAAACAGCATGGCAGACGAAGTTGCAGAAACTCCGGGGATCAACCCAAGCGACAGTCCCAGCTCTCCCGTGGAGAAACAGCCACAGGACGGCGTGGACTACGCGGAAGGTGACGAGGGCGAGGAGGCCACTGGGGCGGAGTGGGATGATATACCAGAAGGATCTAAATTTGAGTGTGAGTTTAAACGTTGTGTTCTACCTTGATCAAACAAATTCGAGCAATTTGTGAGTGCCAGGTTTGTCTCAAATTTTGATTTAGGCCTATGTTTTGATATTTTTTATGTGTTTTAAATTTTAAATTTAATAAAATAAATATTATAATTTAATAAAAAATAAACAATAAAATAAATTCTTTACTAAACTAGTACAAATAATCATAGGGAATCTTTCAGAGTGCCCCCTATGGTTGCCAATTTGACATATAAACGTGACTGCGACTCCAACTCCGCGGAGTCTTTCTGCGCCTCCGCGGAGGCGCAGAAAGATATGTATTAATATAGCTTCGGAGCGTACCTGCTGCATTTTATTATAGTTGTGCCAATCATAGAGTCCTTGCTCTATAAAGTCCAGTGATCGGAGGCCTAACATTAACAAAACTTTTTTTTTACTGAATGAGCGCGCTGAGTAAATTACTGAAGCTTGGAGTGGTAAAGGAAAATTTTCCTGTTCCTGGGGAGTCCAAAATAAAAGCTCCAAGTGTGATCCAAGGGTAACGGTGATAACTTTCTCAACTCATAATATTATAGAACACCACTCAATACTCCACTAAAGACTGCATGTGCCATAAAGCATGGTCTTTGGTAAAAACAATGATAGGCCTACAGTGTACAAGCTCCGGTGTTGTCAGCAGCAGAGTGTGGGTTCGAATCCCGGTCGTGACACTTGTGTCCTTGAGCAAGGCACTTAACCATAATAGACCTTATGCATTGACGTCATCCAGCCGCCATCTTAGAGGTAAAACGATGACGAAACAATCGAAACACATAGATTTGTACGCGCGGCGCACAGGATTGGCCAATGAACAACCTCCTTTTGACCTCTAGGCGAGGGCGCCCTACTGAAATGACATCATATTATGCATTTTTATAAAGTCTATTGCTTCGTAAATGTTGGGAAGGTAGTGCATTCTGCTCTACCAGCCAGGCTCCTAGTTGATGATACCCATGCCTACATCCTTACGGACTGGAAAGGGGGCAACCCTGTTTCAGCCCAAGGAGTAGGTGGCAACGTGCCCCTGGTGACAGTTAAGTGTAGCCCTCACCTTGAAGTGGCCGTCCGGCCTTGTGAGTTGGGCGATATCGCATAAAAAAAATAGAATAAAATTGTTTTTTTTAAATGCATCCTTGTGTGACTGAAACTAAAGCCAGAAGTCACAAAGGTTACATCTCCTGAGTACTAAACCTATGGCAGTCCTGATGGTGCAATACCAGGTACAAGTCAGTATGGCATGCCTGATGGTGCATAGATACATGTCGCTACAAGTTAATTATATACATTACAGTACATTACATGGATAAAATTCTGCATCCGGCCACCACTTCATATGTCAAATTATATCCTTACCTGTCCAGAAAGGTTGACAGTACAGAGAGGCACAGGCACTTTGAACTACACATGTATTACAAAGTGTCAAAATCGTGAAAAAAGAAAGAAATTTTCTGGTCAATGGTGGTGTTTACAACGCTGCTCGCTATAGTACACTCCATTTTTAGTTCCTATTGGCATGAGTGCTCGAGAGTTCCGTCCGCGTAATATGAGTGCTTGAATTTTCCTTTTTAACGTTCAAAATTTAGCGTTTCAGCTACCAATTCCTCTTTAAAAAGGGAAATAAAGTCAAACATCAATTAGAAACATCAAATAAATCCCTTAAGAAGTGGTGGCCAGTTATGGAAAATTTTCCCATTATGTAGGCCCAAGTATTTTATTCAAACCTAATCACTGCTTATCTGTTTCCCTCCATCAGTTCTTGACCACACCGCAGATGTACAGTAAGTAATCCAATTACAGTTCTTTACATATTTTTTATGGTAAAAATGTCCTGTTGATGATAATACAACAAGGAACATTCAACCTCAATCTACAATCCGTATTTTAAAGAAATTTAATTCTTACCTCAAATCCTTTTTCAAACCCTCCAAATTCATTCTCCTGGTTTTACGTTAGTTTAAAAATGATTTGGTAGGCGTGGTATACTTTTGGTAATTGTCAAAGTCCCAACATGCATAAAATAACAAACCTGTGAAATTTTGGGCTCAATTGGTCATCAAATTTGCAAGAAAATAATGAAAGAAAAAAATACCCTTGTTGCATCATAGAATTGTGTGCTTTCAGATTCCTGTGAAAGGCTTCATGCCTAAAGCCTTTCTCAGGTTCAAATTGTGGGTGAAAAAATTACCTCTTTCTCTAAAACTACATTACCGGTACTTCAAAGGGGTCTTTTCTAACAATGTTTTATTGTCAACAGCTCTCCACAGTGCTCTCTACATTATATAGTAAGTTTTTATGATCATTAATTTTTGGACTAAAAGACCCCCCCCCTTTCAGCCAACTTTCATACCGGAACTCTTTCTCGGATTCAACATTTGTCTTACACACAAGTTTGGGACAGTTCCTAAAATAAGGTTATTTACTTTGATTATAACTAGTGAAAAAATGAATTTCATCTTTAGGGCAAGGCCATTTGCATTTTGCAAAATAGGGCACTTACATTGGAACTTCCAGTCTATGGGAAACTTTTGAAGCCCCGGGGAACCAAGGCCAAGACCAGGGCAACAGAGCCTGTGGTCTCCGTGAATATATAGGCCTGAGTTTTGTCTGATATAAAAAAAGTTCCTTTCTCAAATCTTCATAGGAAACAAACACCATGGTAATAAGGCCTAATGATTAGTATGGAACAATTTCAGCATCAAATTCTTCAACAAGAAATTTACAGTGCCCAGGAAAATTTTATTGTAAGAGTTGATTTTTTAAAATCAGGGTTGAACAGATGAAAAGTACTCTAGTAGTAATCCCATT
This sequence comes from Plazaster borealis, assembly GCA_021014325.1. Classification (NCBI taxonomy): domain Eukaryota; kingdom Metazoa; phylum Echinodermata; class Asteroidea; order Forcipulatida; family Labidiasteridae; genus Plazaster; species Plazaster borealis. Next base: position 15,006,045 of record CM037455.1, on the reverse strand, counting down.
AGATAATTTAATTAACATTATTTGACCACATTTTGTAAATAGGCCTTTCAACTTCATTTGATAGTTTATTGATAGTATATCAATTTAGTTGACAAATTATTAACCAAACTGTTTTATTTGTGTTTGCTTTGTAGATTGCATGCATGTATCCTTTTGAATTATTTATTATTTTAAAAGTCAATTTTTTTTTAATGACCTCACAAGTAATGAATTTTGTGCAAACATTTGTTTCTGGAAGATTGGAAATGTGTAATGCCATGCATTTTAATTAGCTGTAAATTACTACTTTTTAAAGTTTTGTTGATTTTCTAGAAACAATGAGTGCAGTGAAGGCATACACAAGTTGAAAGCTGAATATATACAAACTTTATTTTGGTCACAAATTGAAATTTTAAAAGATCATTTTCAGGTCACATGGTGTGTTGCAACCAATAGAAATGCAGGGCCATTTTACAGAGCTCTGGAAGTGCCATTCAACTTGTTGAGATCCTGAGATAATTTACTGCACTGATGATGATGACATACCGAGATAAATTATCTCGAAAAGACAACGTCTTGAAAGTAGAATGTCGTCTTCCCAAGATATTTTTTCTTGGGTTCTCGACATTTTCAGGAAGTTATCATCCCAAGATGAATCATCTCGGAAGGTCGACATCCTTCGTTCAGGATGTTGACATCCCGAGCTAAATTATCTGAGGAAGTCTGCATCTTACTTTATGATGTCATCATCCCGAGATAAATCATCTTAGGATGTCGAGATCTTACTTTATGATGTCATCACCCTGAAGTAAATTATCTGAGGATCTTAACATGTCGGATGGCACTTCCAGAGCTCCGTACATTTTAATCAGCAATGGCAGTACACAGTTTGACAAATTTGGTGGATTTGATTGGCTGGGACACTACTAGGGTTCAGACACTCTCACTGGGTCAAATCTACTTTTTGTAGCATTGTTTGTACATAGGATTTGAGGGATTGCATGGTGAGGTATCAATATATATTTGGTTTGCGGTAACACCATGTGTATATCTACTTGCTAGGTAGATTTTGTTCTTTGAGAACTTGTCTTGCTTATTATTTTACTGCCACAGAGTAGAATATTCAGGAGACTTCTCAGTTCTGAAATCTACTTGCTAGGTAGATTTTGTTCTTTGAGAACTTGTCTTGCTTATTATTCTACTGCCGCAGAGTAGAATATTCAGGAGACTTCTCAGTTCTGAAATCTACTTGCTAGGTAGATTTTGTTCTTTGAGAACTTGTCTTGCTTATTATTCTACTGCCGCAGAGTAGAATATTCGGGAGACTTCTCAGTTCTGAAATCTACTTGCTAGGTAGATTTTGTTCTTTGAGAACTTGTCTTGCTTATCATTCTACTGCCGCAGAGTAGAAAAGATTATTCAGAATTCGGGGGACTTCTCAGTTCTGAAAAGAACTGTCCTTCTTATTAACTACTACCTGGGCGGGAGGTAGGAAATTGTTTTTACACATATGTATATTTGCCTTAACTGGATCTTTCTCAGGGGGTGACACGTTAAAGGAGTCTTTTGAACAAGTTGCGTTGTCAATGTTCGCTTACATGACAGAAATCAGCAAAGTAGAAAAACTGAAAACAATTACAATAGAAGCAGAAGGTGAATAACTGATTGTTTACTGAAATAATTATTTGTTTTTTCTGTAATCACTTAACTTGTTCTCATTGAATTTATTATCACCACAGTTTGGCTCCAGTATTTTGATGATTTTCATTTCAATATACAAAATGTTCTTCCTTTTTTATATTAAACATTACAATAAATAAAATATCATTGAACTAAATGACATCATTTAGCCATCCTGCTGTCTGACCATTCGCTGAGATTTCGAACTATGTCAGCCTGCAATCTTGTGGTGTGAATTTGGGGAAATAATCCACAAGACCACAGGGCTTGAGGCTCAAAATGTTTACTGGACCAGAATTCTTTTTACAAAGACCAGAATCAAAATAAGACAAAAGCTTCCTGACCCAGTTTAACATGCATTTAAATTAAACTGTTTGTATCTGAACAAGCGCTAAGACATGTTGAGAAAATTCATTTCATTTGTCTTTATGGGCATTTAGTATTCTTCATTATGTCACTACTCAGTAGAATTTAAAGGTATTTTATCAGGCTCAACATTTGAACATTATTTTCTATTCAAGATTTTACACAGTGGGGTACTACTATTCTTTATTAATATTCTACTAAAAAACGCAAGACCGCCGGACTTGTCCGGTCAAAAGTTTACTGGCCCAGTACCTTAAAACTCCAATTGGAGTATTTTGGAGGTCTCCAACCAAGAACCAAAACTACTGGCCTCGGGCCTGTGGTCCAGTGTAAAATTCGAGCCCTGAATCTGATATGTGGCAAATGCACATTAGCTACGCAGTACACGGTCAACCTTCCCTCCTACTTAGTCTTCCCATTCAGTACCATCACTGTCTTGGCCGAGGTGTTGAATGATACAATGTAAACCTTACCAGCCTGCAATATGATATCATGTGGGAAAGGGATCTACACAGTACACAGTCAACCCTCCTACTGTCTGACCATTCAATATTATCCACTGCGGTTTTGAATGATAAAAGCTATTGGACACTAATTGTACCTCCATACACAACCTATGCAGTTGAATGATTTCAAATGATTGGTTAACGGAAAATGTTTACCAAGCAAAGGATAGACTTGTGGACAAGTCGTTAATTTTTTGTCGCGGTGATAGCGAAACAGCTCTCTCGCAATTATCTCGCGAGACTGCTGCGTGAGACTACTGTTCTCACCACTACAGTCCAATTTAAATGGGAATTGTAGTCGGGAGGCAGCAGCCTCGCATGAGAGCAGTGATCTCGCGAGAGCAGTCTTCGATCGCAATCACGCTATCACCGCGACACGACTATCACCGCGTCAAACTTTTAATGACTTGTCCACAAGTCTAAGCGAAAGAGGGCTTTAATGAGTAAAAGTGTTTACTTTTTTAAATTTTGTTTTAGGAGATGACATGCTGTCCTTACTTTATCATTACTTGGATGAATTCCTGTTTGTTTTTTCAGCTGACCCATTTTTTATTCCTAGGGTAAGTATGGTCACGTTTCAATGTTAAACCCTAACCCAACCAACCCCAACCACCCAGAACACTAACCGACCAACCCTAACCAACCAACCCTCACCACCCTGAACCCCATAACAACCAACCCTAACCAACTAACCAAACCCTTACCACCCTACATGCACTGAACTCTAACCAACCAACCCTCACCACCCTGCTGAACCCTAACCAACCAACCCTCACCACGCTGAACCCTAACCAACCAACCAACCCTCGCCATCCTGAACCCTAGCCAACCAACCAACCCTAACCAACCAACCCTCACCACCCTGCTGAACCCTAACCAACCAACCAACCCTAACCAACCAACCCTCACCACCCTGCTGAACCCTAACCAACCAACCCTCACCACGCTGAACCCTAGCCAACCAACCAACCCTCGCCACCCTGAACCCTAACCAACCAACCGACCAAACCTCGCCACCCTAACCAACCAACCCTCGCCACCCTGTGTCAACCCCCCCCCCCTTGCGCTGTTATTGTCATAGCTGTAAGCAACCAACCCAAACCAACTGTTCCTAACCACCCTGAACCCTAACTCTATAAAATTTGGCCCAAGGAATTCTGCGCTTGCTGTGCTGTGTAAAGTATGTGGTCCAATTGGCCATAAATAAGCGCAGTAAGCAGCCATAATGGAATTGAGCTTAGGCATACCAGTTTTATCTGAATCTAAAACCATTCCCCAGTGTTGTTTAGTGGTTCAAAAATGCACAGCCAAATAGTCCATGCTTAAGGGGCTGTGTCGTCATGATCAAAGCAGGCCTGTGGCTGTACATGGAATTTCGATCTCTCACCGCAGTTACTGCAAGCATGTGCCCTCCCTCTGTAACATATCTATAGAGAGCTCTCGTGCCAAAGGCCTGCCTTGATCATGACGACACAGCGCCTTTAATATGTAGGTTTTCTTCTGGGTTTTTTTTACCCAGACAATGATGTTTTATCGCTTATTATATTTGCAGGAAGTAACAATTGAAGAACTAGATATAAAGAACTTTAAGATAAAAGCTACAGGGTAAGTTTAAAAAACCTCCACTCACTGATTTAATGTTCTTCTCTTTTTTCCTTTTTTATTGTATTAAAGGGTCTCTATACTTCTGGTAAAACACAAAACAGAAAAGCTCACAGATTTACATTAAACTTACATGGTTTAAAGATAATGATGATAGAAAGCTTCCCTTGAAATATTACTGGCAGAGGTGCTGTAGTTTTTGAGACATGAGTAAAACAATTAGTTTTGATCTCATGAGTCGAAAACTCGATGTTTGAAAACAGTGAAAACACTTAAGGTTTTCACCACTTTTTTTCTGGTGATTGCAATGACCGATTGAGCTCAAACTTTCACAGGTTTGTTGTTTCATGTTTATGTTGGGATACACCAAGTGAGGATACTGGTCTTTGAAATTTACCATAAGTATAAACTCCCTTTAAAGGGTCTGTATACGTTTGGTAATGACTCTGAAAGATAACGGCAATAAAAAATTACTCGGTAAGAAGTACAGCAGCTTGGATAGTACATGTATAGGCCCCTAGGGTAATGTATTTTGAGAAACTTTTCACTTAGAAGTACTGCGGTTATGGAAAAAGCTTTAGCTTCTTACCCCAAAAAATTCGAATCTGAGAGGCGTTACTGCAGTTTCGTTTCTCAGTTTGAAATGTTTTTGGCTGAAAAATTATCCAAACCATATTACTTAGAAGGGAATCCTTACTTAAAATAGTTTATACTATCAACAGCTGCAGTGCTTCTCAGCAAGTAAGTTTTTATGGTCATTATTTTTGAAGTATTTACCAGTCTACATGTATGACTCAACCTTTCAAAATACATGAACGTGCATTTTTTTCTTCATGGGCTTTGAAGCATGTAGACTTGCCTTGGATCGTGTGTCTTTGAAAAGAAAAAAAAATGTTTTGCTTGGTGTTTTTTTATGGAGAGGGAGGGGGTGTGGAGAATTTAGCAACCTTGAATGCAGTGAAAGAGCTACCGTTATGAATATGGGTGGCAATCAATTCTTAAGGGATGTCAAAATACACACTAAATGCCACCTGTATTTGTTGTGGTGGTGCCCCCCCTGACCTGAACCTAAATGGGGACACCTCAAGCTCCAACAACAAAGAAGCCTAACATTAAATAAGGCCAAATAAAATAAAAAACATGTTTAGCGTCCTGCCTTTTTGAAAAAAGGAAGGAGGAGGGCCTTTTTTTCTTTTCTTTTTTTTCAAAATGGCTGCCCCACATGTTTTTCGAGACGACTGGCCGGGGCTATTTTTCAAGATGGTTGCCAGCTTTTTTCGGTGTGCTTTTTTTGCTGTGCTAAGTCGAAAATACGCTCTTATTTATTTAAAAAAAAAAAAAAATAGTCGGGGAAAACAAAAATAATGTATAATTTTTTTCTTTCAAAAAAAAAAAAAAGGAGGCGACCTCTAAAAAGGAAGCGGGCGGGGACGCTAAACATGTATTTTTTTTATTTGGCCTAACAATAGAATGTTTATATTTTGGATCAGCGGGAACACTGGAATGGTTTGCCGTCCAGAACAAAACATTGAGTGGCAGTACTGGTGGGTTGTTGTTTACTCTAGCTCTGGGACTGGGTGTTGGTTTCTACAGTTTGGTGTTTACTGTCTTGGTTTTGTTAAAAGAAAAATATATAAAAGGTTAGACTCATTCCCATAATAACAAGACATTTTTAGGCAAAGCTCTAAAGAGATATCACCCGACTTTTGGCCAAATTGATGGTAAAAGTTTATTTAAATAGAGCGTCGTCGTTTGGTTTTTGTTATTGTAATGCTGATTTGAAGGCAAAATTATCAAGAAATACAATAAAATTCACTTCTGAAAGTTTCAGTTGTATACAGTGACTACTTGTTGAGAAAACAACAAAAAACTGTCACAGTATTTTCAGAAGAACGTTGAATCCATCATCATTTGGCAAGTGACAGTGGGTACCAACCGCATCTCTGGCCTCGGCATTTGCGAACGGACACTAACCCTCAGAAATCTTAGAAAGATTTATGCATGAATCGTTTCTCAGATTGTCCAAACCGTATTACTTCGAAGGGAATCTTTTCACACAAAAATAGTTTATACTATCAACAGCTGCAGTGCTTCTCACCAATTTAGTTTATATGGAGTTACCAATCTGTGACTCCACCTTTAATGAATGAATGAATGAAACATTCATTTGAGACACAGAAGGAAACAAACTGTCAAAGATCAAGAAAAGTTTGATAAAAGATACAAATGAGTTATTGTCGGGCACCAGAGATTATCTCACATTAGCAGCAACAAAAACATTTTGTTACAATGTTACAGGTATTTTGTGCATTGTACAGGAAGGTGTTGTTGCTGTTGTTTTATTTTTTATTTTTTCATCGTCGCCATCTGTTAAAATTTGTTCAAAGAAAAATTTCAAACTGTTTTTTTTTTCTTTACGCAAAAAATTGGGCAATGCAACTTTAACCATGCTCTCCAACAGGCATTGTTTGACATGATTTTTCTGGTTTATGATTTTGTTGACATTGGGGTTTTTTTCTTTCTTCTTTTTTCAGGCACGGAGAAACATTTGATTTGATGAAGCATCCTCAGGTTAGTTGACAAGTCTTCAACAAGGGTCAAAGCTCTTAAGCAGAAGAATCTGCACAGCATTTAAATTTGCAATTCAGTGGCTTTAATTAGGGGGAGGGGTTTCCAAATCAGCCATTTGCGAGCTAGATTTGAATAATGTCTGGTACAATGACATGCTTTTAGTCACAAGTTACAGCTTAAATTTGAATTTTAAAGTTTCTTCCTTTTTTTATATTGCAGGGTACAGAAGTGAAAGCAATCACCTACTCCAATATGCAAGTCCATTCTGAAAAAGACACTCACGACATCTACGTAATCATCGACATCTGAAGAGAGTAACAACATCAACAATCAGTTAATCAATCAATGATCAGACATTTTGAGAACGACACTCACGACATCTACGTAATCATCGACATCTGAAGAGAGTAACGACATCAACAATTAGTCAAACAATGATCAGACATTCTGATAAAGACACTCACGACATCTACGTAATCATCGACATCTGAAGAGAGTAACAACATCAACAATCAGTTAATCAATCAATGATCAGACATTCTGAGAATGACACTCACGACATCTACGTAATCATTGACATCGGAAGAGAGTATTGACATCAACAATCAGTCAATCAATCAATGATCAGAGACACTCACGACATCTACGTAATCATTGGCATCTGAAGAGAGTATTGACATCAACAATCAGTCAATCAAACAATCATCAGACATTCTGAGAACGACACTCACGACATCTACGTAACCATTGACATCTGAAGAGAGTATTGACATCAACAATCAGTCAATCAATTGATCTTCAGACATTCGGATAAAGACACTCACGACATCTACGTAATCATCAACATCTGAAGAGAGTAACGACATCAACAATCAGTCAATCAATCGATCATCAGACATTCGGATAAAGACACTCACGACATCTACGTAATCATCAACATCTGAAGAGAGTAACGACATCAACAATCAGTCAATCAATCGATCATCAGACATTCGGATAAAGACACTCACGACATGTACGTAACCATTGACATCTGAAGAGAGTAACGACATCAACAATCAGTCAATCAATCAATGATCAGACATTCTGAGAAAGACTCTCACGATGTCTATGTAATTGTCAGTATCTGAAAAGAGTAACGACATCAACTATCAGTCAATCAAACAATCATCAGACATTCGGATAAAGACACTCTCGACATCTACGTAATCATCGACATCTGAAGAGAGTAACGACATCAACATTCAGTCAATAAATCATCAGACATTCTGAGAACGACACTCAATGCGTCATCATCGACATCTGAAGTACACCTTGGTGACTAGTGAAACTCACTACTCCAGTTGTCGCGCGTCAATAAGTTGCGACTACAGCACTAGTCGCGACCATTTTTTTGCAATAGACGTGTGTCACACCGCAGCCTTCAAAGATGGGGAACTCAGGCTGCAGGCCTGCGAGAACACAATTTTGCAAAGGGGTACTGTTTTTTTCAAAGACAATTGGCGAGCGCGGAGTAGTCTGTAGAGAGTAATGATATCAACATTCAGTCAATCAATCATGAGGCATTCATTTAATAATGTTTTTAATATTTTACAGATTTGTTTACAACTAATGAATGTTTTACTCCGCGGTAGTAGAATTAAGCAAGCATGCTTTTGTTGTGCTCAGCTACTTTGTTGTGCTTAAGCAGCTCTATGAAATTGGGCCTTTGAGTCCAGTGCCCTTAACCACTCGAAAGTGCACTTCCAGAAAATATTGCTTTTAAAACATTTCCTGCTGGGCAAAAATAAGCAGGATACCAGTCACAGATTGTACATGTGACATGATTGCTATTTTGGCTGGTAACCTCATTCTGGTAAGCATCATTTTATTGTGCTCAGCTACTTTGTTGTGCTTAAGCAGCTCTATGAAATTGGGCCTTGAGCTGGAATCCAATGCCCTTAACCACTCGGCTACAACACGCCATAACAATAAAGGTTTTTTTTCCCTACACCGATATTTGTGATAAGCACTGTACACTTAGAGCCTTCCCGAGTCTGGAAGAAGAAAAACAAATTATAATAGTAATAATAATAACCAGTTTTTATACAGCGCTTTTCACTCCCGAAGGGCGTCTCAAAGCGCTTTCAACATTGTTACCCCTGGTCACTGGGCCATTTACATTTAATTCATTCCTTAAACCATCTCAGCTCCCTGGGGAGTATACAGCCTGTGCAACAAATATGCGCTACTCGGCTAAATCAATCACAAGAACCATCTCTGCCCTCACAGGTACCCATTTATCCCTGGGTGGAGAGAAGCAATTATAGTTAAGTGTCTTGCTCAGGGAGACAAGTGTCACGAGCGGGACTCGAACCCACACTCTGCTGAACAGAAACACCAGAGCTTGAGTTCGATGCTCTTATCCGCTCGGCCATGACACCCTACGTGAATTATCCACAGGCATACTAAGGCATCCCGAGTGAACCCAATACCCCCACGATTCTAGAGAGGGTGTCTTACCACTAGACCTACGAGCTTGCCCTGTGACAAGAGGTCAGGTTGAATCCTGCAATAAGCAGCGGGTAGCGCAACAACTCAAATAGATACATCATAATTGCATCAGGGATTTAAAGAATGTTATCTGGCGTGTCGTGGCCGAGCGGATAAGAACACCGAACTCAAGCTCTGGTGTTTCTGATCAGCAGAGTGTGGGTTAAGACACTTAACCACATGCTTCATCCTTCGGATGGGACGTAAAGCCGTTGGTCCCGTGTGTTGTGTAATGCACGTAAAAGAACCCAGTGCACTGATCGTAAAGAGAAGGGGTTCGCCCCGGTGTTCCTGGTCTGATCGGCAGCATATAATGCGCCACAGCACCTTGTAAACCATTGCATGGTGCTATAAATGACTAGGCCTCATATTTCAAACGTAGCTCCACATACCTTGCAGGAAAAAATTTGTAGTCTCGCGCCAGGAGTGTCAAGTCTGACAGACATAGACGTTATAAATGTTCAGTATTATTATTATTATCTTGGTTTTTCGCTACATACAGATGGAACATAGGTTTAGAAAAGGCCCTTGTATTACAAATATTTTATATTGCAAGGTGCAGAAGGTTCAGTCTGATATAAGTAACTAGAGGGAGCAGCTGTACCTCAATAATCCAACATTATCACCGGAAAAAAAGTTTTTTTAGTAGGTTCTATCATTCCCCCCTCTTTAAAAATCTAGACGAAAACAATAGCTGTTCTGACTACCATGTCGGAACAGCTAATTATTACAGCAATTTAGATTAATAGTTTTGCATTGTTATTTTTTCCTGTTTTAAGTTGGCTTTTTAATGTATGTAAGTTATCATTAATTTTAAATTTTTTGTGAAAAGCACCTGGGAGCATTTTTATAATAGATTTGAGGCTATATAAATATATATCTTATAGTAATAAATAAACAAAAATACACGAAAGACAAAAAGCTTCAGAGTGTAATTTCATCAATGTTTTATTTCAAAGATAAAATGGTGTTCAGTGGATTATTTGACATCAGGCCTGGAATTTCATCTTTGAGAGGGCAAGCCCATTTTCATTTTGCAAAGGGCACTTAAATCTTAAAATCTATGGGAATCTTTTGAAGGGGCACCAAGGCCAGGGGCAAAAAATGCCCTGGCCTTCCGGGCCTCTGTGTAACTCCAGGCCTGTGACATTCACCCATATCTGCCTAACTACAGCATTTCCTGAAGAACACACAAATGCTGTTAGTGCCTAACTACAGGAAGACCCGTAGATGAACAAGAAGTTGGTGTCTTTCTTTATACTCTCACTATTTGTGATATGAGATGGGAAACATGACAAAAATATCACATTAAAAGAGAATGAGGTGCTCTTTCCATCAGTGTACAGTTTGTTAGTTTATATGAAAGGCAGTAAATAATTAATGTTTATTGTAATGCAGCAATGAGCGCTACATGAGCTTGGGCAGAAACAGAGTTCATGTCCTGTGACCAGCCGGGCCGATATGGGTTAAATATAATGTTTGGACAGTGAGCACATTTGGGGTCAAAAAAGCACAAGATGAAAGTATAGCATTCATCACTCTGCCTGCTGGGAAATGCAGTTGACGGTTATATAACATTGATTTGACAAGAGAAGTACTTCGTACAAGTGTACTTTTATTTGTTTAAAGGGATTGTATACGTTTGTTAATTGGAACCCACTGTTCGTTTCAATCCTATATAGTTGTAGACATATACCATAAAATTAAATTGTGAAAATTTCATTTCAAAAGGTGCTAGCGTTTTTAAGATATTGCTGAAAATCGGGAGCGGTTATGTCCATGCTGGAAGAATAATCTGCAATTGGAATACACAATCTGAGAAACGTTACTGTCAGTAACGCTTCTCAGATTCAAATTTTGGGGGATAACAAAAGTGATATCTTTTTCCATAACCGCAGTACTTCTGAGTAAAAGGATTCTCAAAATGCATTATACTTTCCAAAGCTGATGTATGTCTTACCAAGTAAGTTTTTATTGCCATTAATTTTCAGAGTCATTACCAAACGTATACAATAATAAAAGATTCTGTGCCTTATCTGAAAGTTGAAACACTTGGGGTTGATTTCACAAAGAGCTGAGATTGATGTTAACTGCAAATCATTCTTAATTGCTAAGCAAAGTGAGATGTCACAGTACAAATCACTATGGTAATACTGATAACTCATCTTAAGATGAATCTTAGTGCTTTGTGAAATCGAGCCTTGGTCATATAACAAATGCAACTGAGTAATTCAACAAAATTCAGTTGTCGAAAATCTATCACAAAGGATTTGCTTACAACTTCAAGATGCCATAGTTTTTGTAAACAACAAAACAAGAGTCAATTGATCAGAGAAAAAAACAAAACATGAAACCTATTGTGGGAAATCACACAAACAAAATTATCATGTTTGTTGTGCTTTTAATAAATACAAATTTCAAATAAATTAATTATATATAGTCCTTACAGCTGTCTCAAATTCATGGATTGACTAATTGCAAACAAACAAATAGGCAGCTAGATAAGGCCGTACCTGATTTGGCGGCAACAGCTATGGCTTCAACTGTTGCTAAGGGTGTTGCTAAGGACGTCCTATACTTCAACACATTATGCAAAAAATTCTAGCCGTAGCTGTAGCCACCAATTCGAACACGGCCCTAAAACTGTTGCATCACTGGCCAAGTTCGTGCAAGGACCAATGGTTAACTAGTGGTTGTTTAGTGACATACGTAGGGCATGTGCACAGAAGTTGAAGTGCGAACGACTCTAGTCATGTCATGTCAATGCGACCGGCGGCTCAACTTACGTTATCATTAACTTATAACTGGTCCTCTCTGCACTGTGCTATGAAAACGGCTATTGATAACCAGCGATGCGACCATGCCCGGTAGGCTGGTTCCAAATAGTCGACTAGCGTAGTCCATTTATCGTCGACTAGACAGAGTTCAGGCTAACTTAGTCGAACTATAGTCAACGACAGTCTTTGCCTGAACTTGGCCGCTTTTTCCAGAAAAAGTTGTGGAAAGTTTTAAATCCAGTTGCCATTGACTGATTAAACAGAATGACTTTTGTAATTTCAAATAAACGCTATTAACACAAGTTCACATACATTTTTTAAACCTAAATACATTGAATTCATTTGATGAGGATCAAACAACCGATCGATTAAGACCTGGACCCAATTTCACAGAGCTGCTTCAGCAGAAAATATTGCTTTACAATTTTCTGCTCAGCAGAAATGAGCAGGTTATTCTGGCAAGCATAATTTTCTCATGCTTAGCTACTTTTTGTGCTTAAAAGCCCTGTACACTATTGGTAAGATCAAAAAACACAAATGTTCACAGATTCACACACAACTTACATGATTTAAAGTAATGGTTGAAAGGGTTCCTTAAAATATTTCTGCCTAAAATGCTATCGTTTCTGAGAAATGAGTAAAACAATAGTTTTTATCACGCGCGATATTTTGAAAAAACAGAAAACACATAAGGTCTCTTTTCACTATTTTCTTGTGACCTCGATGACCAATTGAGCTCAAACTTTCACAGGTTTGTTTGTTCATGCATATGTTGAACCACATAAAATGTGGACACTGATTTTGAGCTGTTACCAAAAGTGTACAATACCTTTAAGTAGCTTGATATGAAATAGGGCCCTGCACACCGCAGCAACTGATTACCAATGGCACCCACATGGGTAGCTGTAAGCCATGCCCACTTCACACCAACTGGCTCCACTGATTACCAGAAGCCCATTCGCCCTTAGCACGGATTTGCCATGTGTGTGTAGAGCCTCGACTTCATGCTTCATTTGTATTGTGTTTATGTATCTGTTTGGATGAAAGTGTCATTATATTACTGTGACAATACAGAGTTATATAACACTTCTATTCATGTTTGTCCCCAAGTCGAGGCTCTACACACAAATGGCTGACTGTGCAAAGGGCAAATAGGAGTTGCACTGAGCTAGTTTTTCTTCGATGATTTATGCATTAGAAAAGTTTAACAATTGGAGTTGGCTTTTACAAAGGGTCTTCTTCAGAATTAACAGATCTTGTCATAAACTAGAACAGCAGAAGCTGCCAAGGCGAGCTGCCAAATGCCCGATAGAGAAACAATGAATAATAGAAAAACAAAAATTTGATCAACTGATGTTCAAAGAGGTGGGGAAAATTAACAAGTATGTAGTTGACCATTGCCTACTTGGTTTGACATGTGGGAAAGAGGCAAAAATGTTAACAAAACGTCTTAATGCGGATGGCCGGACAGAAGCTGTTTAATTTCCAGAGGGTAATAATGTACCCTGAAAACTTTAACATTTTTAAACAATTTCCATTTGCACACTGTGGATCCAACCACATTTTGGCTGTAAGACAAATGAACTGCAATTGAGAGTGAAAACAATTATTTTTTCACAACAAACTATCTAACACCATGAGGCAAAAACTTTAACAAAAAGTCTCAATGCGGATGGCCGGACAGAAGCTGTTTAATTTCCAGAGGGTAATAATGAACCCTGAAAACTTTAACATATTTAAACAATAGAAAAACTTGACCACAATTTCCATTTTCACCTAGTGAATCTATTCCCACAAAAACAATTACATATCACAACAAATTATCTCAGGCAAAAACTTTAACAAAAAGTCTCAATGCGGACGGCCGGACGGCCGGACGGACTGACGGACGGACGGACAAAATCGGTATTACATAGGCTCGCATTCTGCTAAAGCAGCTCGCCAAAAAAGAAGCTTTGGAACGATGAAATTGGTGAGTTTTGGGGTAAAATTACATTCAAGCTTTGGAAGTAGCGAAAACTGAAGGCGTGAATCAGAAGTGCACGCATTTGATGTGATGACTTACAAGCAGGATCGCTTGCCTAACGTATCAACTGTCTATCAATGGCACCCATATTGCAGAGTTGGAATATTTGCATCTTGCAATCAGGAAGATTTTGTACAACAATCAGGGAGATAGTTAGAATTTCATTCAACATAATAGTGAAAAATGTTTCCATAATCAGGGAAATTTTCAAATTTGTTCATCAGAACACGGAAAGATTGGTTTATTTTCAGAGAAAGCTCTGCAGAATCGGGGCGAGTTGGCAGCCCCCAAATTGGAAGCTCTAGTGGCAAATGTGTCTTGTCCACTGATCTCCATTATACCCAGTGTACAAGAGATTAGTGGTCATGCCCTGCACCACACAAAGTATACCACACAACATTCCAAATGGCAGTAGGTTTTTTTACAATGGTGTAACAAGACATTTTCATTTTGGTGGGGGGAGGGGCGATTAGTCAACATACCATAGACCGTCGACCCTTGTACTGTCTGACCGTGCAATATTTTCCACAGCGGTTTTGAACTATAGATGCACTGTACCAGCCTGCAAAATGATTTCACCACTTCACCATGTGAAAATCATGGTTCTCTGCAGTTTCAAAATTGGCTGATCAACTCACTCGCAAATCATAAGCTATGTTTTTAGGGCAACAAATAAAAACTTATACAAATGCCGGTATTCTTCAATTTCTAATAAAGTGAGACACAATTTTTAATTCTTTCAATTTCAAACCTTCAATTTAAAATGGAAGCATCTTTTAATCTACAATTCTAAAAGGAAATTAATGCCCTCATTATTTGAGTTAATTTATTACATATCTAATCTATTATACATCAATATACAACAATTGTTCATAGGGGTTATAGCTCTTCTTTTTTTTTTACACATGGCCAGTACATTGCGATTATTACAATTCACCATATCTTGAATTATGTGTGTGAGAGTATGAGGTGGTTTAACAAACAGTCGGTGTTCTCACTTGGCCTTCATGTACAAAAACAATGGGGACGTCACTTTAAAAAAAAAACTAAGTCCAAACAATGGGAGAACAAAGAGAAATCCTTAAAAAAATTATTTTTCTTATCGTCTAACATCACATCGCCTAACATCACAAGGCCGGACGACCACTTCAAGGTGAGGGCTACACTTAATTGATCGGCCCAAATCAACTGCCACCAGAGGCACGTTGCCACCTACTCCTGGGGCTGAAACAGGGTTACCCCCTTCACAGTTCGTAAGGATGTAGGCATGGGTATCATCCACAAAAAGCCTGGCTGGTAGAGCAGAGCAGTACCTTCCCAACTTTTTACGAAGCAATTATGATTACGTGCCTTGCGCAAGGGTACAAGTGCCACGACCGGGATTCGAACCCACACTCTGCTGCTGACAACACCAGAGCTTGGGTCCGGTGAACTAGACCACTCGGATCAGCCACGACACGCCACAATTATTTGTGTGGGGTTGATACCCGTTGAAATTGAGGACCTTAAAAACAGGGATCAGGGTGTTTTGACGTCTTCACCTTGCTTTTTTGTGTACAAACCCAACATGGCGTCACCCAAAATAAATTAAGTCCAAACAACAGGGGAACAGAGAATTCCTTGATTCACTGGGTCCACTGGGTCCAAAGTCCAGTTTCTTCCAAAACTTTTCCCAAGATAAATAAGATTAGATTCAGATTCTTAGAATGAATGCCAACTTTGACCAATTTTTTAAAATTATAAGTAAATTTATTTAATATTTGTCCAAAACCACAAACACTACACCATGGCTTTAACGTGCAAACACAGATTCCTTGTAGAGTCTGTGTCCGTCATGGTGGAAAAGCTTAATCCTAATCTACTCCAGTGATCCAAAAGATGATCTGTGGATTAAAGGGGGTGTGGCTACCGTCACCTACTAAGGCTGTGAGATTTCCTGAGAGGTGAATGCAATTTCTGGTGGCTGGGTAGATCGTCGAAGTAAGGGTGATCCAAAGCGTCTGCTAGCGTGAGCCTCTTGGCAGGGTCATATTCCAACATGAGTTCGATTAAGTCAAACAGCAACCGATGCTCTTCAGAGCTCCGTGATCGTATGTAATGGTGGAGGGGTTTGCAGTTCTCGCGAACGTAACGCCCAGAAGAGCTGTTCTTGTCCCAGTCCACACAGTTGCGGTAGAAGTATTTCTGCTTCCTGTGGAAAAAGAACGACAATCTTGAATAGTAATCAAAACAACAGTTCTTTTATATTGGGCACAAATCACTTTTTTAGAAGCTAGCCTTTCGTCAAGGCCTTTGTGGCTTGGACAAAGCTACGGAGCCGTGCGTGGCTGGAAGGGGCATTATTCAAATCAAACTCGCAAATGGCTTATTGGCCTGGGATCCTTATTATTATTATTGTTATTTAATCAGCCAAAACATTCAAAATACAAACATGTACACAAGGTAAGAAATGTCATACATCAAGGACAGTCAAGATGAAAGATAAGTTGTATAACAAATGCTCATCAAAAAAATAGAAGTATAGGGGTACAGGAGGTAAGAATGAGATGGGGTAGAGATGGTGGTGGGGATGAGGAATGTATAGAAGGGGTGCTGATTGGGGAAGAGGGGGGGGGGGGAGTTCAACAATCAGAGTAAAGACAATCCAATCTAAGGTGGCCAGGATGAACAAAAGCATGTTAATCCAATCCTATGTTGGCAACATGAAATAATGTTATATAAAAATATATAAACAATTAAATACAAGTAATATGAGAAGTTAAAAATAAATCTGGAAATTAAAAAAAGGTATAATTGAGGGTAATATATATGAATAACTAAATAAGTAAATCAATAACTACTCAGTAATTAATAATGAATAAAGGCCTTATTTGTTCATACAAAGGTTTCACACTGACAAGATTTGAACTTCCAGTGTTTGTCTGGTTTGGCCAGGTTCCTGGGCCCAATTTCATAGAGCTGCTTAAGCACAACAAGTAGCTAAGCACAACAAAATATATGCTTACCAGAATGCGGTTACCAGCCAAAATAGCAAGTCACATGTACAATCTGCGACTGGTAACCTGCTTACGTTTGCTTAGCAGAAAATTTGTAAGCACTCTTTTCTGCTTGAGCGGCTCTATGAAATTGAGCCCTAGTCAAGATACTGCAGTTGAAAACAACATGTTCCTAAAAACGAAAGCATTTATCTTTCTTACCTAGTTTTCTTGATCATCGATGATGGCATTGGACCCAAGATGATCTCCATCATTGATAAATGCTCTCTATTGTCATGAGTCTAAGAAAAACAACACAGTTGTGGGGAAGATACAACATTATTTTTGATCAAATTTACTGATGTCATTCGAGCTTAACTTTTGGTATTTCTCACTCATTCAAGTGTTTTTCATTTATGTATTTTGTTTTATACTGCAAAATCCCCTTTTTTTGTCTGCCTCATTTACTAACTAATTACTTTTTCTCCCTCTTCCCACCTTTGATTTTGTCCTTTGATTTCCGACTTCTTGTGATCAACCCAGCCCCTTCCTCTATCCCACCCCCTCTTTGTCACCCTCTTCATTGTTCATCCCTTGCTTTTTGTGTGCTTTCTGCCTCTCTCTCTCTTTTCATTTCTTTCCACTTGACTGCTTCTGTTACACCAGTATACCCGTTTATGTGTGTTGTGTTGTCATTTAGCCTTCGAGAAAAGACTCTGCTAGGGTCAAAAAGTCAGGCCACTATTACTCTAAACCTTAGGTCCTTTTGGTTGGCAAGCAGTTTGCAACAGCAAATTCTATTTTCTCAAATTTTAATTAAACTAACATTTTATAATTGAATACAACTTTTGTGCATTTTAAAACTCATTCTGCAATTCGACCAGAGGTCGCTGTGGAGATTTCTTATTGAGTAAGCCATTATGAAGGAATGAATGTGGATGGAACAATCATTGGTAGTGAGAACATGAGGGACTGTGGGTTAACAGTTTCTTGTAGGGTTGGGACGTATTACAGGTTAACCATAAAAAACAAAAACATACAACAAATTAATCCGTTTCCAAATATCCTTAACAGTTAAACGAAGCTGACAGTAAAACACACAAAAACAAAAAGTAGAAAGGGAAAAAACTAACCAAAAGCGGCCTTCCTTTTCTTTATAAATGTTAGCCCCAGATGCTATCCAGGGAGAATGATAGACATCCCTTTTGTTGATGGAACAGTCCTATCTTAATCCCCTACATTTGGTAATTTATTATTTTCAATCCCCTACGATGTGTTATTCATTTTGCTTTGTAGCAAATCCTGATCCATCCTGGAAAGTGTGTTGACATCTTCTCCTTTTACATATGGGCAGGGCCAATTTCATGGCACTGCTTACCAAATAATTCGGCGCTTACGTGCATTGTAACGTGTGTAATTCTATAGGACGCAGCTGGGCGTAAGCGCAGAATTCGGCGGTAAGCAGAGCCATGAAATTGGGCCCTGATTAGAATCAGTAAAAAAAATTAAATGGTTTACTGGAAGTCACAAGTTCCATTCAACCGTTTTGAAAAACAAATGTAGATTCACAACTCTAGTTTCTTGGGTTCTAGACCACTTACCTGGAACAACGTAAACCCTGTGTAAAGTTCAAATACAATAGCACCAATGCTCCACACGTCACATGCCTGATCCCAACCCATTTCTGTTGATGAATACATCGAGAAATGGCAGTGAGAACAGAAATAATATGGAAGTTTTGGAATATGAAAGTAGTGACCCCCTTGCACAAATGTCACACCAAGATACTGTCTGCCTACAGTCTGCCATTCAGGGGTGAGAGTCATTGCTGAAAAAATTCTGAAACTAGGATCTAACTTTTAGGAGTACATATATGTTGAAATGATGGCATTTCTACCTTTTAGTAACACCTTGAGTTATGATTTCAAGGAGCACTAAAGAAGTACATCAAAGAGCAGGATTTCTTTATAAGTGTAAATGGAAAAACTAACGGCTGTTTTTCTTAATTAGGCAGACTTAAAAAGTCTGAATTCAGATAAAAGTGTGAAATTTCTCATCTCTTGCGATTTGGGAGTCAAAATGTTTGTAAAGATGTAATGCAGGTCAAACTTCACGCGCATCACCTAAAAAGGGCCCTGCACAGTTAGCACACAATGAATCCGACTTCCAAAATGGCGCAGGCTAGATTTACTGTCTGATGACGTTATTTTGTTACATTAGCCCTCTAAAAATGGCTCAATTTTGCTAGAAGGTGTAGGATCATTTTTCAAGATGAAGTCTTGCAAGTTTACTCGTTCAGGGGCGATTTTTATTTTGGATGAATCTAGCTCAAAAGCTAAATGGCTAACCCAACAAAAATTGGAATGAGTTTAGTTGTCTGAAAATCAATTTGAGAGACTTTTTCAATATTTTAAAGAATTTTTTCAATATTAAGCATGTAGTATTAATTGCTATGGGAATCCCAAGGGAAGCTTTTTTACCAGGTGGCGCATCCTTAAACCCTAAATTGTGCCCTCTTGTAGTTGTGCAGGGCTCAAATTATACACTGGGCCACCAGCCCGAGGCCAGTGATTTCAGTGTCAGGCCAGTAAACTCAAGACAGGACAAGTCCGGTGATCAGTCTCGGGTTTTTTCAATTCAACGTCTTTGTTTCAAAAGAATGCTGTTGAAATGTTGAGTTTGAGTCTGTCTCACAAAGCTGAGTATCACCCATAAAACAGATGAGATCAATCTTCTCTTTAGTGTTTGTTCAAATAAAACAGTTTAGATGATAAAACTATGTTCTCATTTTGATTCTAGTCTCTTCTCATTTTGATTCTGGTCTTGTAAATAAAATCCCGGTCCAGTAAAGATTCCGAGTCCACAAAAATTTGAGCCCTGTTGCGGATAAAGTTCATTGACATCTCCTTACCTAATAATACTTCCAATGCTCTGTAGTGTCTTGTAGAGACAATGGTGCTATGATGTTCATGCTCAAAGGTCGCTGACCCAAAGTCAATCAGACGGATATCTGAGCACCTTACCGTCTTCTCATCCCGCTTCTGTAAAGTAACAACGTGAACGCTTACTGAGGAGGAATAGGGCTGCTTTGTGAGAATATCAACTCTCCAAAACAAACCCCAATGTCTAGTGGTTAAAGGCACTGAACACGTTTGGTAATTGTCAAAGACCAGTGTTCTCACTTGGTGTATCTCAACATATGCATAAAATAACAAGCCTGTGAAAATTTGGGCTCAATTGGTCATCGAAGTTGCAAGAAAATGTTGAAAGAAAAAACACCCTAGTTGTACAACTTTGTGTGCTTTCAGATAGGAATAAAAGGCTTCTTGCAAGAAGTATTTTATTATTTTAGTGAGAAATTACCTCTTTCTCAAAAACTACGTTACTTCAGAGGGAGTCGATTCTCACAATGTTTTATACAATCAACAGCTCTCCATTGCTCGTTACCAAGTCAGTTTTTATTTTAAATTTATGTTTTGAGTATTTACCAAACGTATACAGTGCCTTTAAGACATCGGGCCAATTTCATAGTTCACCACAAAAGCACAAAATATTGCTTTAACAATTCCTGCTGAGCACACAAGAACAGGATACCAGTCACACACTGTACATGTGACATGGTCTTTTGGCTGGTAACCTAAATCTGGTAAGCATAACCTTTTTGTGCATAGCTACTTTTTTCATTCTAAAGCAGGTCCATGAAGTTGGGCCCTGCTCTAGAATGTGGAGGCAGAGCTGCAAACAATTGCATCTTGCATCAGGGAGAGTTTGTACAACAATCAGGAAGATATTTAGAATTACATTCAACATAAATAGGGAAAAAAGTTTCCATAAAACAGGGAAATTTTCAAAAACATGGAAAGATTGGTTTATTTTCAGGGAACTTTCTGCAGAATCAGGGAGAGTTGGCAGCTCTGGTGAGGGTATCTGCTCACTATAAAATGTCAAATCTAAGACTTTTTAAATTTAAGACCCTTTTAATGCCACCCTTAAACAAATTTAAGGCCAAAAGTAAGTAAAGCAAGGGAGAAACAGCTATACCCACTCACACTTTATGTTACTTTTTTTACACACAGCATAATTTGGTCCTTCTCGACCAGATAGGAAAATTCATTACACGCTTCATCCTTTTTTTTTAAGACCTCAAATAACTGAATTTAATACTTTTTACAGCTTTTTTAAGGCCTTAAATTTTGATAGTTCAATTTAAGACTTTTTAAAGGATCCGCAGACACCCCGATTTGAATCCCACTCATGAAGCCTGTGGGTTTTTCCCATTAAGACACTGACAACATTGTATATAGTAATAAATAATTTCAGATCACATATCGGTGAAAGGGCTAAATAATATTCTTTATCCCCGATACAATCATTACATTCTAAACAAGGCTCGAAAATAACACTGGACCACAGGCCCGAGGTTGGTCATTTTAGTGGCCGGCCGGTAAACACGACTGGACAAATCCAGTGGTCTCGTTTTCTTCAGTTGACGAATATTAATGATATCTCACTCTGTACTATCTTTAATGTTTAAAAAAAGGTTGATTTTGAGTCTGATAAAATGACCTCAATTCTTTTGAGTATCAAAGTATACTTCCTTATTAAACAAATGAGGTAAACCGTCTCAAGCACGTCCAAATGAAAACCGTTTATTTGTTAAACTGTGTAGAAAGTATTTTCTCATTTGGGTTTCGGTCTTGTAAACAAATTCCTGGGGTCGATTTCACAAAACTCTTCCTAACTTAGGACTAGTCCTAGGCAATTCTAGGAGATAGGACTAGTCTTAAGTTACGACCAGTACTTCAGACAAGTCCTATCTCTTAGCATTGCCTAGGACTAGTCCTAAGTTAGGAAGAGTTTTGTGAAATCGACCCCTTGTCCAGTAAAATTTTGACCTACAAGCCCTGGGGTCTTGTGAATTTTCTCCCCAAGTTCGAGCCCTTGTAAAAATTATAAACCAGTTTGTGTCTGTCATATTTCACACCCAATCCGATGTAGCAACATAAACACGCACTCTAAATGAAACACTCTCTGGCTGTTCTTGAACCTGTTCCTATCACATACCTTTGAAGGGTTATAGTGGATGTCGTAGTCCGAGCTGACAAACAGGATGTTCTCTGGTTTGAGGTCAGTATGGGCCAACTTCATATCATGCATGACTACAAACGGAACAAACAGCAATCATTCAAAACAAATAAGAGACACTTTATTTCAATTCACAGGCATGACATTTGACCTCTGAGTACAAGGGCAGCTGTACACAATGCGTACGCACATGTCACATCTGCTTTATGCCTAGTGCGCTAATATCTTTGGTTACACACATGACAAAATCAGTGTACTTCCAAGTTCTGTTTTTTTTTTCAGGACATATTGCCAAGGAGCAATAATAGGCGAGGGTGCAATCTGTTTTTCTTATATTATTTATTTTTGCTATTTAGGTGTACTTTTTAAATTTTGTAAATGTCATATCTATTTTTAACTATTGTAATGACTCTGTAATTTGACCTTAGGGTTACGAAGTTTGTCAATTTTAATAAAATTCAAAATTCAAATTCAATAGAGAAGTGCCTTGCTCAAGGACACAAGCGTCACAACCGGTCTTTGAATGCACAAACCGATGACTCAGCAACCAGAACTTTAATGCGCTTGACCGCTCAGCCACGATAAGCTACAAAGTTGTACACTTGCAGTAGTTACATTGACCGATGAAACTACGTGATAGGGTTCAGTGTGTCATTAAAACAAAATTATGTAAACAAAAATATATATATAATAATAGCAACACACACTGCTAAAAATTGTATTCTCGAAATAAGAAAACAAATCTTATTTGAAGAAAAATTTCCCTAAACAATTTTGTATTAAGATTTTTGGGAGTGACTCAAGAAAAGTTTTCTTGAAATAAGCTTTTTTCCTTGTTTCAAGAATACCGTTTTCAGCAGTGCACACTTTTAGGCCGTGTCTGAGTTGATGGCTTTGGTATGTCTTCCTATGTATTGAACTCACATTTGACTGCGTAGCATAACTGATACGCAATGTGTCGGACTTGATCTATAGGATACGGTAGATAGTTGTTATCCTTCTGCAAAATAACAAAACAAAAATAAAGTTACCTCAGAAACTTGTACATAAAGGTCAAAATGAACTATTGATCGTAATACGTTACATCATTGTCTTTTAGAGTAGCAGGCCATAATTTTAAAGGAGCGTGATCGCGCTCGCGCTCCTCCGCGCTCCTTAATGTTTTCCAAGGAGAGCAAAAAAAAAAGCGCTCCTTACAAATTTAACAAGAGCATGTTTTTTCAAAACCCTAATTGTTGATTAAAACAAAATCAAGAAGAACAAATCTTACATTATACAGTAAAATACTCTTTTTATTCATCAAGGGTATCCTAATTTGGTCATTTTTGTAGAATGAAGCCAACACATTCTGTAGCTTTTCGAAAACAAGCTAAAATTTCCACAGAACTGTGCTCCGTTGACCATGCTGTCGACAGAATGTGCGTGCCTAGTACCAGCAACGACAATTTTGTATTAGGTTTTAGCACGCGCACCAGCGATGATGATATTGCACTTTCGCGGTCTTGTGTTTTTGTTCAAATTGACTTTCAGTCAGAAAAATCCACCTTTCAATTCTATCGATGAAGAATACTAAAATATACCATAATAATACCATAATAAACATGAGACAAATCTTCTCTTAGTGCTTGTTCAAATTAAACCAGTTTAAATGTTTAAACTGTGCAGGTTCCTGTGTAATAATTTTCCTTTGAAAATGTTGTAAAATGAAACCCTGACTTGACAAAGGAAAGACAACAATGGTTCTCATAAAAAGCACCAAGATTTGTTGTTCTCTTGTGAGACAATACGAGTAAGAATATTTTAGGAACAAAATTGTACATTGACCAAGAAGAAATTGACCAACATGTACCTGCAATTGTTTTGTTATTTACATATTTTGCAGGATGATATATTAAACGAATTCTTACATTTTTTGCAATTAGCTTTGATCAAACATAAAAAACAAATTAAATTATAATTTTATTTTTTTTACAGGAAACAATTAGTTAGGGATTGTTTAGATTTTAGAGCAATGTTTTTTAACAGGGTAAGCCTGCAGCTAGAAAGCGTCTTAATGATCTACCAATGTGTGGACTTACCAGGAAATCAAATACACTGAGACCAAGTACCTCAAAGGATAGACACATGTGACCATGATAGTCAAACCAGTCTAGCATACACACACATAAACTGCAATATAATCAGAAAAAAAAGAAACATTACCAATGAGATGCCAACAAAGACCGTGCAAATCTTGTGCGTAATCAAACATTGGGACCTGTTAAAGTGCACGAGTTTGTTTCCTTCACACGTTAAAGCAATGTACATGTACGTGTGACCAAAGTGGACCCAAAAATGTTCGTCGAATCTGTGCGAAACTTGCGCGGTCTATTGCAAAATAGAGACCCCTTGAAAATGCCACCTTCTTTTGTTGTTGCCGAGTGATTAAAAGTGATTCACTCAGGTCAGCCCTCCGTAATACATGTAACTATCTACCAATGTTACTCATATAGACAGACAAGTGCGCCCTCTATCATTTTAATGCGCAGGGCTCACCCTTAACACTTGCCCAGCGTACATTCTCTAGCAAAACTGCTATGGGCTAGTAAACACCACTTCCAAAATGCCCTGTGGGCTACTAAAAACTGCACAAGATATTTGTTTAAAATGCTCATATTTCTCTCCTTACAGATGTGAATAATACATTTCTTTTAATGTGTTAATTTGTTTCAAAGTGTGTGAATGTAACTTCATTTAACTATTAAACTGGTTGTGATCGCTAGGTCTACCATTTTTATCATAAAGATAAATTTATGACAATACATGTTTAAAATCTGGGCTACTAAAACTTCCTGGGGGTAAGAAAAATGCAGAGTTAACTATTTCGGTGGGCTACTTTACAAAAAGCTTATGCACAAGGCCTGAATTGTGTCTCACTTTTGTTGGCGCACACAGTCGCAGCTGTGATTGCTCAATGCCGAGCTTAATCCTCACTCAATGAGATTATCTCCCAAGTTCCTTACTCACTCTCACAAAATCCCACACCGTATGGTAACTCAACACCCAAACTCTTGGAATCTGATTACGGTATAAAGCTTCAATTGGTTTTGATGGACTGGGGTACAGTACATGAAGTTAGGGTTAAAGATGGGTCTACCAATTTTCATTGAATTTCTCTCCCAAAAGTGCTGTTACAATGTATTACATGTAAATGTAAAAAACAAAAAAATTAAATAGCTTATTTTTACTTGGCGAAAAACTTTTGTCAAAAAATTGGCTAAGCATCAGAAAGAGATTTTGCTAGGGTTGTCAGTTTGTAGACTAGAGCAGAGCTGCCAACATTTGTATCTTACAATCAGGGAGATTTTGTACAGCAATCAGGGAGATATTTAGAATTACATTCAACATAATAGGGAAACAGATTCCATAATCAGGGAGATTGTCAAATTTGTTCACCAGAACATGGAAAGATTGGTTTTTTTCCAGGAAGCTTTCTGCAGAATCAGGAAGAGTTGGCAGCTCTGCTAGAGTGAGCTTCTTACCTCTTGCCATCCGGATCTCTGTTTAGTATCTTAGTTAATACGTTGATCTCCAACTTAGCTGCTTCAGTGTACTTCTCAATATTCTTGATCACCTTCAAGGCAATGTGATTATTTCTAGGGGATTTGACAAAGGAAACATAGGATGTTATTCACTGATGCTAAAGTAAGACTAGAGGGAAACAACATTTTCAAAGTTGACTTGACTTCTACTTGTAGTTACCGTTTGCGGCAACACCATATTTATGAAAAGAATCTCATTATCTGTTGAAGTGCCCATTTTCGGTGATCACTTTTTGAGGGCACTTCCCCCGATGGTGCTGGTTCAAATTTGAACTCCACAACTTTTTTTTATCATAGGAGATATTGATGTTTTTTGGCCAAAATGATGACGTCACTATTTGGTGAAAAATTTCTCATTCCCAAAGTATTGAGGATTGAGCATGTCCCCACACAGAAAAGGTCTTCGGGGGACCCTACTATATCATTCTGAACAGTCAATTCACACTTTAATTTTTGACCCAGATATGAAATATGTCCACAGGCCTGTGGAATATTTTTAATTTTCGACCGAGGGACTACTTCAAGACGGGAATAAAGAAAGGAAGAAAAGGGGGAGGAATAAAGATGTAACTCACTCCGATTGCAGATCTTTACATTCGATCACCTTCCCAAATGTTCCTTCCCCAAGCGTTCCAATAACTTCATCTATATAATCAAACATGAGGGACGGAGACAAAAAGGCAAATCATCCAGCATTAGAATGTTTCTTCAATCGAGTTGGCAATGATGCATTAGTTGAGCAAAGTAGAAAAACGGAAACACCTCAAAAATGGACAGTAAGCAGCGGAAACAGTGGGAGGGGATGGCAACATTTTTATTGAACCACTTAGCGGAAAATGAGTTTTATTTTCACTCACCATTTATGCTTAGCAGTTCTACAAAATTGTGCACGGAATGTGAATTTAGAGACCACAACCGGAGATAATGCAAACTATTAAAAGGCACTTTTGACATAAAATATTCTGCAATTTTTTGTTATCATTTGTGGCCGTCTTGGCACCCAAAAGCCAACTTCAATGACACACACTTTTTCTGTGTTGAATTGAACCAAGCTTGAACACCTCTATAAATCATCGGTCATCACCCGATTTGGGAAAATAAAAATGTTTCAAAAATGACGCAAAGCAATAGCTTTGTACAATTTTAAGCGTGGAATGTGGAGAATTTTAAGAGCATCAATAGATCGAGTTAAAAAACAAAGAAGCCATTTAATACTTTGCATCGTTGCTGAACAATGATTAAATATAAACCGGCTACAAAATGTATTTATATGAGTTACACACAGAGAGGAAAAGCTTGAACTTGCTAAAATAAGTTTATAAACTATCTGCAATTTTTAGAAAATGTAGACAGCATATCTGACAACTAAGAAAACTGTCATGTTGGAATTTAGTCACGATTGTCTGGGAACATACACAAACACACAAAATTCAGTTAGAGGTAACATACACGTGTACAAATTAATGGGATGTCTAATAAAATAAATAATATTCATTATAAAAAGAGAATAAAAAAGCCTTGAATGGTGAATGGTTGTTGCATAGTTGTTATTTGTACATGTCTGTCTTGAGCGTTTGACATTGTAAAGAGGAGTTTATAAGGCACTACGTAAAAAGATTACGGAGCATTTGAGACTGTACATCTTGCTTGGAGGACGTCCCCTGGACGGTACACGAGGTGACCCTCCTCATCATCAATCACGCCTCGACCTTTGACCTCCTCTCTATGACTCCGCCCCTCATCTCTTGTACTCCGCCCTTCTTCTCTACGACTTCTCTGTACAACCCCAAAGCAAAGCAGCGGCCAACCACATCAGGGCAACCACATCATGTGACACAACACCGGTTGGAGTCAGCGCAGCAACAGGAAACAGCGGCGAGGTGAGGATGGTGTTGGAATGGACAGGTGTTCGATCGGCAATAGATTCGTAGTTGGTACCACAGGTTGTTTTCGTGTAATGCGCCCGACAAACGGGTGGTTGTGGTACATAATATAGAAATAAGACAAGGATGCAAAACGGCACACAAAATCTTTGTCAATCCAATGATTATGTGTAGGATCAGACAAAAATTATCACAGGGGAGATTAAAAAAAATATATATATCAAAAATCAAAAAGCAAGTTTAGAAGTCCATTCCTGTGGCTATCCATATCAGTTAATCTAATGGTGTAGTTTGCAACTGTCAATCCAGTTTGGGTTCTTTTCTCTACTTTTAAGTACATTTCCATGCAAGAAAATGTAACCACAGATTGGTGGCAGCAGTATTTCAAAGGGCATTTAATATGTGAGAACAACATAATAATTGCAGGAGTTTGAAGTGAAAAAATGCTGTTGGCAAATTTAGAGATTCGTCATATCAGTTATGGCAGAAAGAAAATCGCCCCTAACAAGTTCTCTTTGACTCTGACATAGACACCCGGTGTCAGTTTCAAGTGAACACGTGAGCAAGATGCACAAAGTATAGTTGACATAAAGGGCCAATCTAGTACATCAACCAAGAAATATTACACGATCCACTTTACCTCATTTTGGGGAAGATTTCACCATTATGTGAACGACGAGACATAATTTTGAAGATTTTAACTCCAATAAGAGTACTCTATGAAATACTTCTAAAAGGTTTTCACAAACTCTGCTACTGGATTGGCCCTTTAAATTATCATTTGAATACCAGGGCAGGCCTTGAAATAACAACAGTAACCACTGGCAACTGCCATACATGTACAGGTGTTCCTTGCTTTTGACTTTTCCTAATTCAAGTGCACTTTACCAGGGGGGAAAGTGCCTTGCCTCTTCCTGCCCAGGAAATCCACATACATTGTACATATATTTGAAAGCACAATGTCTGTTCTGTTATCCTACGAATTGTAAAAGCCTAGAAAAAAACTCACCAGGTTTTGAAGGCTGTGCACACCATTGGTATTTTCCCCAACCCATACAAAATTGTCATTGTTTCACTTTAATGCTTCATACATGTTTTAGAAAGACAGTTAAAAACTGACGTGTTAAGTCAAAGGATGTTTTGTTCAAACATGCAAATTTGTAATTGAAAAAACAAAAATAAAAATAAAAAGATACAACCTAAAAAAGAACAAAAAGCTTTGTAAAGTGCTTTTTTTGACCTACTTCAAAACTAATAATAAAGAGAGAGCAACAGAGAGAAAAAAAAAGAACACCCGAAACAAAAAACGGAGGCAATCAGCGAATTAACTGATGTACATTTGCTATTTGGGAAGACAAAATGTTTGTGGATAACCCAAGAAGTAAAAAGAAAAACTGAGATTTTCAAGGCTTGAACTCTGTAAGTATCACTAAATTTGG
Source organism: Plazaster borealis (assembly GCA_021014325.1). Lineage (NCBI taxonomy): Eukaryota > Metazoa > Echinodermata > Asteroidea > Forcipulatida > Labidiasteridae > Plazaster > Plazaster borealis. Next base: position 14,977,043 of record CM037455.1, on the reverse strand, counting down.
GAACCAAAATAAAAAACTTTGACGAATTCTTCCAAAAGTGTACACCTCCTTTTCTACCTTCAAATCATGCGAGAAAAGCAGTTGGAGCTCAACAGCATTGGAACGTTCAAGGTACCATTTTTTTCATAAAGATGAAAACATAAAGAAACCATATTTTTTTTGCCAAAATAAATGAAGCAAAATAAGCTGAGGTACTGTTGACTTTTGTTAATTTCTGAAGAGATTTTTGTTGAAATCCATCTACTTTTCTTAGTACGAGTCTTTGCCCTAGAAACCAACACTTAAGTTTGCGTTTCTGTGATTTTAATCCAATAATAAAATTTCATTAAATCAATGTGAATAACCGTTTTATTGTTTACATTTAGAAATAAAATTTGAACGCTTTTCGATTAGTTCTCAATCAATCTGGTTTCCGTGGAAAAGAAGTAACATTTATGAATCGCTTTGAAATCAATTCTAAGTAAACATTTGATTGGGATAGTGCAGAATTTAACCCAACGAAATCTAAGCTTTTCATAAATGCTGCGCTCGTACTAATCACAAACATATCTAATGACAGTCACAGTGATGAGGCTACGACTGTTTCATGGATGAAATACTGACCCCTGATGATTTGCTGTGCGTGTGATGACGCCGGTGTTTCCTGTGGCGCCTACTCCTTCTATACTCATCACTTCGGTGGAAGTCGCTACTTGGCTCTTCTCTTTCCCGGTGGAAGTAGTAATCTTCCTCGTAGTATCCACCCCCTCTGGGAGGCGAGTCTCTGTAGTCGTAATCGTGGTAGGGGTCATGGTAGTGTTGTCTTCTTGAACATGCAGAGTAAGAACCTTCCCTTCTCCTCTCCTGGCTGTAAATGTGTAACGGATACAGACAATTTGATCAAATTAACTATAATTTGTGTGAACTGAAACCACAACACCAGAATAAGCTTTTCAGCCGAAGACATCTCTTGACGAAGCAATGTAAATGAAGTTTTCTTTAAGGCGTATGATGAGTATCACAGGCCTGGAATTACATGGAGGCCATGGTCTCTGTTGCCCCTAATCTTGGCCTTGTTGGTGCCCCTTCAAAAGTTTCCCATAAACTTCAAGATTTTCCAATGGAAGTGCCCTTTGCAATATGAAAATGGCCTTGCCCTCTCAGTGATGAAAACCCAGGCCTGGTATCAGACACCGAAAGTCACTGTCAGTGCCGTCCAGGCACTGACAGTTGAAGTCACTGACCGACTGATCATTGACCTTTTACTCTTTAGCGTTTGGGACCAATCAATTTGTAATTGCCACAGGAAAGTGGACACTTCCTTCAGACTAAAAAACTACAGGGTTCGCTAAATACGCTCACCATTGTTAACTGCGTACAGGTACAGGTCAACTGCGTACAGGTACAGATGACAATGTACAATACAGTACGCCCTGAACCCAGGAGAGGTCATTCAAGTTTTTGGTCATGGACACTTAAACTACTGGCCTCAGGCCTGCGGTCCAGTGTAAAATTCGAGCCCTGATTTTGGCCAGGAACCTCCCAGTATCTATGTAGTCATAGTGTGAGCCAGAGGGGTGTCTGTGTGTTTTTAGGACACCCTGTTTTAAATTTGGACACCTTTTTTTATCTGTCATTTACACGTAAATGTATTGTAAGTGAACAATTTGGACAAGTTTGCAGTTTTTTAATTTCCAGCAAATTTGAAGACCCTTTTACCAAATCCTGGCTAAAAACCTTGCACTGTGGTACATGTTCATTACAGAACAAACATTTTACATGTGAGACTGGGTCTCCCTGCAGTATAACAGATGTACATGTTCAGTACTTAATATGATTGTAACTTCAAATAATTTGAAGCAATTATGCAAGACCTGATGCTTCTTTCTTGAAAGGGCAAGGGCACCAAGGCGTTTTTCTCATTTGTAAAGGGCACCTCTAAGAGGAAATTGGCAAAATTCTAAATTGCAATGATTCGATGGGCACCAAGGCAATGCTCAGATTCAACAGCATCCATTGCCCCTGTGAAGCATCAGGGCTCAATTTCATAGAGCTGCTTAAGCAGAAAATATTGCTTGAACAGTTTCTGCTCAGCAAAAAGTAGCAGGATACCAGTCATAGATTGTACATGAGAAATGGCATTTTGGCTGGTAACCATATTTTGGTAAGCATATTTATTTTGTTGTGCTTAGCCACTTTTTGTGCTTAAGCAGCTCTCTGAAATTGGGCCCAGGCCTGACAGTATCAAGAAAGAGGCATGCAATATATTCTTTAAACATTTAAAAACATGTAAGTACAAATTGCTCTCTGTCAACACCCTTAAATAAAAGTGACAGATAAAGCAGGGTGTCCTAATTAGAAAGACGGCGTCCAAAAGGCATGACACCCCTGTGGTGACGCTACACAACCCAAGTACAGTATGGTTAGGCCATGAACTTTCCTGTACATAAAAATGCACTCTCATTATTTACATAGTAGGAATATCTGAGGGAACAATTTAAGACAAGACCCAAGGCAGTGACATGATTTGAAGCCCATGGCCTGCATGAAATGCTTCCCTGAAATTGTTGACAGCCTGGAAGGGGATAATCATCATGTGCTTAGACCGCACCAGTGTTAATTGACATGGCTTGTGCTTCCTGAGAATCACTGGATCTCTGTTAGACATATCATGGATATTCAGACAGTGGTGACTGATATGGATGGACTTATATAGACGAAGACACATGAACCTAAATGATTTAAGCTGCGAATACATACACTGTAGTACACTGATGTACAATGCAGGTCTGATACATGTACATGTACTTTATTCTTGTAAAAGGCAATGCAGTTTCTCACTAAAATAAAGGGCAACTCTATGAGCGAAATGCACAGTATCTACATGTACATGAACTGGAACATTTCAAGGGGCACCTGGACAACGAAAAAAAAAGGGGGCATTGAGGCAACATTGAAGTAATGCCTCTGTTGCCTCCGAGAAGTATCAGGACTGACAATGTACATGTACATTGGTGGGTACGTATTATCTTGGGTGAGGTAGGCCTGGGGTTTCATCTTTGAAGGGGCATTTAAAGCCATTTTGAAAAGGGCACTTTAACTACAAGAACCAGGCCTGATGCTTTGTTTTTGAAAGGGCAAGAGTAATGAGGCGTTTTCTGCTTAGTAAAGTACACCCTCTACGTCCTCTATGAGGAAATTGTAAATTTCTATTGGGAAAGTTGGAACATTTCTTGGGGCACCAAGTCAATGACCAGGGTCAGCGGAGGCAATTGCCTCCATTGCCTCCTTGAAGTATCAGGCCTGAAAGTCTTCCAAGTCTATGGAAGGAGCACAAAGGCCAAGACCAAGGTGCAAGAGAGGCCAATGTGGTCTTCGTGTAATTCCAGGCATAATGTGGAAACGTCTGAAGGATTGGAATCAAAGCAAGATACATGATAACCAGTTATAGGGGAATGATTGAATCACATTTCCATATGGTTCGGAAATATTTTTTGATAAATAGCTTTTGTTTTGTTTCTTTCTTCTAATATTTACTGCCTGTCTTATTTTTGAAAAGTAAATCCTATATTTTTGTTTTACATGCCCGTAAGACTAAGTACAAACATTTGTAGGTGACTTTAAAAGTGTAAAAACCTTATTCCTCAATAATATTATTTTACAGTTGTAGTGTGCACTTTATTGCATTTGTAAACGGCCAGTTGAAGTCTGTGCCCTGGCCTTGGCACACTATTTAATTCCTTTGTAATAAACAATACACAGGAAAACTAAACCATCCCTGGCAGGTTTTCTCAATTGTCAGTGAGTGCTGCTATATTAGTTGATACAGCAACAGAGGTCAAGTTTGTTGTTCAAATCAAACAATGGTTGCATGCAAAGTAGTGGTACCTTAACAAATAATAACATTTGAAGGGCGTGCATAACATTGGTAAGAGTAAAAATTAAAGTGTTCATAGATTTGCACACAACTTACATGGTATAAAGATGGTCATGGTGAGAAACTCTCTTTGAAATATTTTTGCTTGAAAAGCAATAATTTTTGAAAAATTAGTAAAACAATTAGTCCAAAACTCAATGTTTGAAAACAGTGAAAACATTTAAGTTTGTTTCCAACTTTTTTCTTGCGACTCCAATGACTGATTGAGCTTAAACTTTCACAGGTTTGTTATTTTATGTAGGCCTATATGTTGGGTCACATCAAGTGTTTGATTCCAAAACACAGGTCTGGAATTTGGAAGGGCAAGGGCACAAGCCCTTTTTTGTTGTGGAAAATCTTAGAAAAATGATCTTAATTGCTCAGCAAAGTGTGATGTCACAATACAAATCATTATGGCAATACTGACAACTCATCCGATAAGTCTTGTGACTTCAAGCCCCGTAGAGTGTCATCTTTGAGAGGGCAAGGCGGTTTGCATTTTGCAAAGGGCAGACCATCGCAAAATCATGAAGTCTATGGTAAACTTTTGAAGCAGGGCCCAATTTCATGCTGCTTAAACAGCAAATATTGCTTAACAAATTTCTGCTAAGCATAAATGAGCAGGATACCAGCCACAAATCATACATACTCAACGTTATTTTAACTGGTAACCTTATTCTAGTAAGCATAATTTGTATGCGCTTAGCTGCTTTATGTGCTTAAGCGGCTCTATGAAATTGGGCCCAGTACCAAGGCCAAGACCAAGACAACAGGCCACGGCCTCCCTGCAACTCCACACCTTAAAACAAGCTTCTTTTTTTGAAGTTGTTTTGATGTTGTTTATGAATCTCATGCAATTTTTAGTATTTCATTAAGATGGCGCAGCATGGTTTGTGATGGGCTCATGTACAATGTATTCCTATCCACCGGTTTTCATGAGACATGTATTTCTAAACTTACCTGAAAATTTCATGACAAGGTGTTCCTTTTCTACATTGAAAAATGTACAAAAAGTAACACATTTAAGACCGCCCTCACATCAAAGCTTTCCGGAAACTTTGCTCCGCAATATATTTTAGAACATTATCTGGAGGGATTTACATAGTGCAAGTATCCTTACTCTCCTTATCAAAATCCAAAACCATATGGGAACTCAACACCCAAACTGATGGACTCCGATTGTGGAGTTATGCCTGATCTCATGTAAAGCACTTTTAATTTACTTGTGCAGACCGCAGTCGGACTAAAATTACTGGACTCTGGCTGGTGTTCCAGTGGGTATTTCAAGCCCTGTGGGTTACTGGCCCAATGCTAAGATTACTGGATTTGGCCAGTGGTCCATTAAGGCATTTCAAGCCCTGTGGGTTATTGGCCCAATGCTAAGATTACTGGATTTGGCCAGTGGTCCAGTAAGGCATTTCAAGCCCTGTGGGTTACTGGCCTTATGCTTACTAGACCCCAGCCCGTGGAACAGTGAGCGTTTCAAACCCTGACATGTAAGAAATCTTAGCCATACTTAGAGTTTACCATACATACCTTCGTGACCTGTATCTATGCGACCCGTACTCATCACCATAGTAACCCTTGCAGGGTGTGGCCCTCCGCCGTCTGTGCCTATAATGATTGGAGTACCTACTTGTTGAACGTTGTCTGTGGTGTGAACGAGGCATCTAAAAATAACAACAATAAATGAAAACCTCAAACTCAATTTGATAATGTTGGAAGGGGCTGATAACCACTGAATCCAACCACTTCCCTTTTAACAGTTTAACGAATAAATCATAAATCACGTCAGGATAAATTTTGTCATATAGTGAATCATGAAATGAGTAAAAAGATGGCATTTGTATTTGATACTTTACCCTACCATAAACATTTTTGTTGACGTGGAGATTATTAAAAAAACATCATGTCATGTGTAAACATTATTTTGTTTCTTAACTCTTAACTCTCTTCGTAACTCTTAACCAGATAACACCTGAAGACAGGTATGCAAGGGCTTGAATTTGGGGTAAAATTTTACAAGACCGCAGGGCTTGTTGTAGCTTAAAATTTTTACCGGACCAGAATTGATTTTACAAGACCAGAATCTGAATGAGAAAGAACTTTCTACAAAGTTTAACACGTTAATTGTTTTATTTGACCGAGCACGAAGGGAAGACTTCAGTCGAAATTATAGAAGTATCAAATTCAGTTCAGTTCAGTTCAGTTCAGAAAAATCCTTTGGAGTCACTAAACTAAAGAAAGAAAAGGTAATAACTTAATTACTGATATTTCCAACAAGGCTTCGTCATTGTTGCACAATCGAGTCATGGTGTCTTTTTCAATTTTTTGTTTCATTCATTCCCCTCAAAAAAGAACATTCTTCTTTATTTATAAAATTTGACCCCTAACGTTACAAACATTTAACATGTTTAAACTGGATATTTTTATTATTAGGAATTTAGGTTACCTTTTCTTTATCTAGTTAATTTGTGACTCCTATTCCTAAGGATTTTTCTAGAGAAATAAAGTCTAAAATTATCGTACGGTGCTAACTAAAATGGCATTTTAAGAATTTTTACCGTCGTTGGTAAAACAAAAAAAGTAAAATCCACATCCCATATATAATTAAAATATACTACAGGTAGCCTAAGGCCTATTTAATTTTCACACTAATTTTAATAAAGCACAGAAAGTAGAAACACTAACTAACAGTAACAGTATAGGCTAGAAATAATAAACCTAACAACATTAACTTTTGAACAATATAACATTAACAGCACTAGCTCATGTACATGATGTACCATACGGATACGCTTCACACTCTAAACGTATTTTTGTCCGCCATCATTTTTATCAGCAGAACGACGACAGCCACCGATGGCAACCTTTTCACTCGACACTCACTCGACTCTCTCGAGTCATAAATAAATTAAATGGCCAAAAATACAACCTTTTTATTATTTCGGTAAATATCTTTTTTATCACAAATGAGTGAAAAAGTCGCGGTCATATTCGGCATATTTTCCATTAAAGTAATTAGAAATATCGTTAGGAAAGTACACCGGCATGCGGCAGAATGTTTGGGCCATCCGATCCTCGGGGCGCCATTTACATTTCATGCATTACAAATTACACAGTCTAGACTGGCCGTAGACCATATAGACGTTCAACGGAATCAAACACATAGGCCTAACCCCACTTTCATTAAAACATTTAAAAGACTTACCGTTGCAGTGAGGAAATTCCTCACTTTATCAAGAATATACTCCACGACCGGGGATGAATGTATAACAGGAGTAAAAACGTCAGCGCAGGGCGCTTTGGCGTGCACAAAACAGTCAATTTCTGCCGCTTTTGGCATCACCTTTCAGTTTTTAATCAACGCATAAATTCGCGATCTGCTCTCTAGGCATGGCGCGGCTGGCCGGCTGTAGTAGTGTGATCCCGTCTATGTACTGCTGCTGTGCGCGCACACATATATAGGCATTGTACATGTATATCCACATGTACGTACAAAAGCGTATTATTGTACATACCACACATTACACGTATGCTGTGTGCACACACATGCGGTACTACTGCGCGTGCGCCATGTCAGTGTAGTATTGTCAAAGCCTTGTTATGATTGGTCGTAATTCTGACGACATTGCAGCAATAACTTACTAGAGCCAATAGAATGAGGTTTCTTAAATAGCCAACGTGAGCCAAATTTGGCTGCTTCAAAATTCATGCTTGATTTCTCAAAAAGTAAACGAATGAAATATAAAGTAACAGTAAACACGATAAATTCATTTGTTTAAATACTAAATACAACAATCCATATAATTATATTAATCGAATAATCATTAAAATATAAGTTGTTGTAAAAAATGGTAGGCAGGGGATCCGAGTTGCGATGCGCGTTTTATTTTTCGCCCTTATATTTCCAGCGGGTTATTTTGTGTATCTTTTATCAAGCACCTTTACGGACGGACGCGTTATACAAGTTTTGCAATGATAACTAATAAAAATAATTTAACTGAACATTGTAGTCAATTATCCAATTTTGTTTCAGAAACTTCAATACGGATGCCATCAACCTGAATAAAAAATAAATAAACAAATTTCATTTTTAGTCGGGCTAGGCAATCAAAACTCAATGTTTTTTTATAGGTGTATTTTTCTCTTCATATTAACATAAGTGGGTTCGAATCCCACCCGAGTAATATGCCTGTGATTTTTTTTCATAGGACTCGGGGAAAGTACTGAGTATACGGTGCTTTACACACATCGGTGTACGGGTAAAACCAAATAACAATATAAGTGGGTTTGGTGGAGGTTGCATTTTTTACAAATATTGATCATTTTCACCAGTCACACGCAGGTGTCCTGCCCAGATTGGTACGCTTTATCATAATAGTACCAAAAGTTAGCTCGTTTTCATTGGCCAATCAACATAGACTTTACACAAAACTATAATACTATGGCATCTACTGTCTACCACGCATTATTAATACTATTATTTTACTCCTTCAATTTGCACAAAAATGAATCATATTTTTCTTAACTTTGGGGGATGGAATCAAACATACACTGATCAATGATAATGTTCTTTACATTAAAAAGTCCATCACCGTACAATGAGTAGGGCACTGGGGGACCGCGGGGACGATGGGAGACGCGGGGACGACCGTCTGAGGGCGTTTGTTGACCAATTTTTACGTGAAGAAAAACAAGTAAACAAACGGGGTTTTAAATTTTTGTTATTAATATGTTTATGTATTTCGTCATTGGTGCAAGAAAACTACATAGCGCGGCACAAAAAACAACAACAACAACAACAACAGCAACATCAAACAAACAAACAAAATGAATAATTTCGGCACCCCATGATTCAAAAATGGTGGATAACTAAAAATTGTGCCTGGTTTCTGTGTATGGGGATGCGTGATTGAGTAACTTAGGCACAATATGAAGCCACGTTGCAATGTGCATGGTTGTGGCAAGGAATTAGGCTTCATTGACCATGTATAATTTTCCCGGATAAAATCTAAGTGTTTTAACTCAGAGAAATGCCACGGTGGTGAAAAGAACCTCAAAAGTAATTCAAGGAACATGTCGCATACATAGACTCAACATCGTTCTCTCCGTTTTGGTAATTAGCCTATACTGCAGGCAGCAGGTGCACGTAGCCTAAAAGAATAAAATACAAAAACACCGTAGAAAGAATAACCGAATTCTCTATAATTTCTTTTTTTTTCTTCTATTTTTTGTGTGTGTAATCTAATGAAATTGAAACATAGATGCTCGACTATGAGGTTTCGAAACGCGGACTCTTATACCAAGGCCATTTTGGCGTTCCCAATGGCCTCGGCTCGGGCGGGCCCCGGCAACGGCTTGGGTATCGTTTGTCATCAGTTTTGGAGCAGTGTATTACATTCTTGCACAGTGTTTCCAACATCAAATGAAGCCCCAGAGCCGAAGAAGGATCCTCAGCAGAGGTTTGAAAAAATCACCCAAGCTTCAAATTAATGTTTTTCCAAGCCTGAAAACATGCGTTTGATACTTATTAGAAATAACTTTTAACAAAAAAGAAGAAGTTTTAAAGGGTATACTGACGATTCGAAAAGAACAACATGGTCATTGAATTAATCAGATTACTGATGCAGCGTATGAATCTAATAAAAACTTGGCAAATTAATTATTTGTATAGGACCCGCCATTGGCGGGGTAAAAAGTCCTCTATAAAACTTGAGTGGATTACCGTGGCCGTATACGCCAAAACAAAATCGACGGGAGAAGATACGGGGACAAGCGAAAGCCAGTTGAGCGCCATTTCTTGTAAGAGGGCTTTACTGAGTAATGAACACTTTTTGTTTTCTTTCTTGATCTTGTGATGGCCTTTTATTAAAAGTTTTAAGAATTAAACTGGTGAGGGCGCTATTTTTCTTGTTGCACACCAAAACGTTGGAAGCACGTTTTGTACCGAATACCAAACGACATGCTGACATGAACGGCCTCAAGAAAAAAAGGAGAGTGCATGCAGACTTTCGAAGCTAAGATGACAGCCATTCCATCAGTTTAAGGTGAAGGCAGGTTTGAGATTTGTTATGAACATTAAACCAGGAGTTTTTGTGGTAAGTGACGACTAACAAGTAACAAAACATACATTCTTTTTGAAGAAGAATCCGACCCGTTCGGTGGTTTGCCGGTACACGGCATTTGGAAAATAGCCTACGTGTATTTGCGACACTTGACTCAACAGAAAGTTGACCACATCATGCATCAGTTTTTGTCAACATGATTAATATATGATTGTTTATTTAGTGTTTATAAATGACATAAAGAACTGAAGACAACTTTGAAAATAGTTTAGAATCAAACCAGCACTTTGTTTTATTTTATAAATAAATACTTAGGCCTAGGGCCTACTAGCTAGCTGACTAGGCCTAAATTTTGACACTTCCAAATCTAGTCATGCTAGTTGCGATAACGTAACCCTCCCGACGGCGATAGCCGGAGGTTAGCCCCATTAATAGTGCCAAATTCTCTGGACTTCCTCCGATCCTTGGCCCTACGCCCATTGATGTACCTCCAGGAGGTGACATTTGTTTTCGAACAGAAACACACATCTTTATGCCGAGATTTTTTTCCCCAGTTGTCACTTATTGAATTCATGTTATTGTAGCTCATTTGTGGACAGCACATTAATTCGAAAAAGAGCTCACTCGTTTTGGTGTAATTTATGAAGAAAATCGGCGGCGTTACTGACACGGTTTGACTGCCCGGCATCCGCGATTCTGCTAATGCGCTATGGTCTTGGTGCAAGACGTTTCTCGTTTACCTTTCACGCACAGCGCGGCCGACGACCCGCTCATTCAACTCGCCAACAGCGCGCGGGGGGGTGGTTAGTGGGCTAAAGTTAGGTGTTCGTGGCGCGTGCGATTGGCGAGTTGAATGAGCGGGTCGTCGGCCGCGCTGTGCGTGAAAGGTAAACGAGAAACGTCTTGCATCAAGACCATAGCTCATTAGCAAAATCGCGGGTCAAACCGTGTCAGTAACGCCGCCGATTTTCTTCATAAATTACACCAAAACGAGTGAGCTCTTTTTCGAATTAATGTGCTGTCCACAAATGAGCTACAATAAGTGACAACTGGGGAAAAAATCTCGGCATAAAAACGTGAGTTTGTGTTCAAAAACAAATGTCACCTCCTGGAGGTACATGGGCGTAGGGCCAAGGATCGGAGGAAGTCCAGAGAATTGGCACTGGGGCTAGCCGGAGGGTTAAGAGCCAAGCTCGAGCGGCAAATGGCAATCTGGTCCAACAAGTACAATTTCGACAGCTAGTCAGCAGATTTGCTCCATTTTTACCACTTTTGAAAATCATGACACAAATTGTTGGAACACGAACTTGATCCTCAACTCATTGTCTAATGGATCCTTCCATATATCACTCAAAACACCATTGAGGAAATAGTTTGAAGAAAAAGGACAAAAACTTACCGGATCCCCGAGCGAATATATGAGTAAAAAATGTCCCAGGTTGAGAATTTGAATCTGAGTGGGGCGCGGAGCTTCGGCTGTGTGTGTGCAGGTCAACGGGGTCAATAGTCTCAGCGCTGCGCGCGTGTGGTGACTCTTTCGCTCGGAGATCTGGTAAGTTTTTGTCCTTTTTCTTCAAAATATTTCCTCAATGGTGTTTTGAGTGATATGGAAGGATTCATTAGACATTGAGGATCAAGTTCGTGTTCCTAGAATTTGTGTCATGATTTTCAAAAGTGGTAAAAATGGAGCAAATCTGCTGACTAGCTGTCGAAATTGTACGTGTTGGACCAGATTGCCGTTTGCCGCTCGAGCTTGGCTTGTAACCCTCCGGCTATCGCCGTCGGGAGGGTTACGTTATCACAACTATTCCAAATCCATCATTATTATCAAAAATGAATTATTTTAAAGTTTTTATAAACAAAAAGTACAAAATAACACTAATCCACTGAGTGCTGAACAGTCAGTATTTAGGCATGCCAGACGTACTCTGTTTTAGTTTCAGAGAAGTTTGCAAGTTGCATATGATGACCTGACACAGTGACACAAAATTTGGCGAAAAACTAGTCTACTGAAAAAATATTATTTTTTACTTTTTTTTTCTTTTAGTCCGCTTAATTTATGTTTTCCCAAAGGTTTGAGGGATGTCTGAAATCAATGATGTTATAAACATTTTCCTGATGTTTCAATGTAGTATGTCTTATAAAATACCTTAATTTATCCTAAATTTCACTTTCGTACGGCTATTTTGCATATTTCACAAAAACTCCATTTACAACTACAGGGGTCGAAATTAACGGTGGCCCGCTGGCCCCTGACCAGTGAAAAGATCTCCGGGCCACCGAAGTCACCAAAACTGATAGCCCGGTGGGACAGTGGAAAATATCCTCCTCAAAATATCACCGGAACCCAGGCGCTGGGATCTGCCTGCTACGATCCGACTGTTGAAAATTCAGTCGAAAGTTCCGCGAAATACAGACGGCATTTTCTTTTTGCGATCCTGATGTACACAACGCACTCTGTGCGACAAGCAGAGTCACGTCGTTTCCAATTTACAGGCTTACAGTCTTCGTTTTGTGCGTGCTAGAAATATTCAACGCTAGAGGGCGTTTTTGAACAATGCGATAGCATAAGAGTAAACGCCCTCTATTGATGAAATATTACGCGATAGCATACAAAACCAGTTACAAACGCCTTGACGAAAGACTTGACGTGTCTGCGCATGCTCAGGAAAAAAGTGTTTTCCCAAAAAAAGCAAAATCACATCGCTGGTGCGCGGGCTATAACAACCTTATACAGCACTGTCCTCGCTGGTATGCACGAACATTTCGTCGACAGCATGGTGCAGTGGTGTGATGAGCATGTTCCTTGGATTGTTAGCTTGTTTACGAAATCAACTATGCAACGTACGTGTAGACTTTATTTTACAAAAATTACACAATTTCGAATACCCTGGATGAACAGAAGGATATTTTACTGTATAATGTAAGATTTGTTTCCTCTTTATTTGTTTAGTTTTGTTGTTTTTCGGTGTTTTTTTAAAGGCCCCCTAATGATGTAGTTGCGATAATCGTAACCCTCCTCCCGACGGTCGGGAGGAGGGTTATGATTATCACAAATATAATGATGCTGATTTAGTTTTAAAGGCACTGAACACGTTTGGAAATTGTCATCAAAGACCAGTGTTCTCACTTGGTGTACCCAACTTATGCATAACATAACAAGCCTGTGAAAATTTGGGCTCAATTGGTCATCGAAGTTGCAAGAAAAAACACCCTTGTTGTACAAATTCGTGTGCTTTCAGATAGGAATAAAAAATTCTTGCAAGAAGTTTTTATTATTTTAGTGAGAAATATACCTCTTTCTCAAAAACTACGTTACTTCAGAGGGAGTGGTTTCCTACCATGTTTTATACTATCAACAGCTCTCCGTTGCTTGTTACCAAGTACGTTTTTATGCTAATATTTGTTTTGAGTCAATACCGAACGTGTACGATACCTTTAATTACAAAATGATTTTGGGCCACCAACATTTCTAGCGGGCCAGTAACTTTTTGTTTTCACTGTCCCTGCTGGCTAGTGGCAATTTAATTTAATTTCGACCCCTGAACTACAAGATTTAATAACAAGTTTTGATGGTGCCACCAACTGTTCACAATTTTGGTACCGCTACTTACGATGCATGCACACTGAATCCGATGATGTCAGTTCTGAAGGGTTCAGGGTAGAGCTCCGTCGGAACTAGACCCAGTAACTGGGGTGCTGTATTCCTTTTTCGAAATTTGGACATCATCAGTCGTACTAGCGCCCCAGATTACGGTCGTATTTTCCCTGAGGTATCTTCAATTTAGACGGGTGCCTTGCCTCAACCGTGATAACAGGGCGGTTGAGGCAGGACACCCGTCTAAATTTGGACAGGTGTCCTGCCTCAACCGCACTGTTATCACGGTTGAGGCAAGGCACCTGTCTAATCGACGGGTGCCCTACCTCAAACCGCGTAGTCGTCACGGTTGAGGCAGAGCACCCGTCTATAATCCAACAGAGAGTTGGATGAAGATCCCTCTAGGAAAATACAACCGTAATCTGGAGGCGCTAGTATGACCGATGATGTCAAAATTTTGAAAAAGTAGTACAGCGCCCCAGTTACTGGATCTACGTCGGAACACAAGCTTAAATCTTCAAGAACAACTTTCTCCAACTCTAGTGAACTTTTCCCCCAAAACAAGTTCAGTAGATTAGGCCAGTTTCTCAAACCTCCGCTTGGGCTCCAGCTCTGGCTCCAGGCTTCGTCTGGTGTTCAAACAACCTTGTTGCTCCAAAAATTTATAACGAAGTCCAAGCTGAGGTTTGGGAAAAGGCCGAAGTTTCTTCTATTATTCCTCTTTATATACTTGTTGAAAGAAGCTATAATATGCAAAAAAACAGTGGCCGTATGTCTAGCGCCTGATTTTGCCATGAAAAATACATAAAATAAGCTAATTTGAAATTGCTTTAATTTTAACTAATAAACTACTTGGCCGAAAAACTCATGTATGTTCCCTGCTTTATCATTAAAAAATACCTCGCTCTTAAGTTAATTATTCTTTTGTCTTAAATAGATTGATAGCAGTGGTGTTGAATCCTTAGATTTATAATGGAAGCCGATGTGAGGTGGTGCGCAAATTGTAAGCTGAAGGGAAAGACCAAGCGCCTGAAACTGTTTCAGATCAACGATGAGTTGGCAGCTTTACTTTGTGACGATGACGAGGTAAGAGATCAGCCAAAGTTTTCATAATTGTTTAAAAAGTTTAAAAAGAGATTATCGTGTTTATCCTTCACACCGATGTGTATTAGGCACTCTATACTCACTCACTACTTTCCCGAGTTCTGTGAAAAAAATCCACAGGCAAATCACTCAGGTGGGATTCAAACCCACGACATTTGCCATGCTAGAGCAGATGTCTCACCAACTAGAGGCAGTTTGAATCCTATGTTCTAGCAGAGAGTACCACTTTTTAAAGTCCCACCACCCTCCCCCACTTATCAACAATTTGTTTGCATCGGTGTACAATTCTCCTACTCTCAGCAGGGCTCCAATTTGGAGTGATATTCCACAAGACCGCAGGACTTGAAGCTAAACTTTTTACTGGACCAGACTTTATTTAACAAAACCAGAATCTAATTTAACATGTAAACTGTTTATACTTGAACAAACATTAGAGGCACTGAACATGTTTGGAAATTGTCAAAGACCAGTGTTCTCACTTGGTGTATCCCAACATATGCATAAAATAACAAGCCTGTGAAAATTTGGGCTCAATTGGTCATCGAAGTTGTTAGAAAATGATGAAAGAAAAAACACCCTTGTTGTACAAATTTGTGTGCTTTCAGATAGAAATAAAAGTTTTTATTATTTTGGTGAGAAATTACCTCTTTCTCAAAAACTACATGTACGTTAGGGCCTACTTCAGAGGGAGTCGTTTCCTACAATGTTTTATACTATCAACAGCTCTCTGTTGCTTGTTACCAAGTCAGTTTTTATGCCAATATTTGTTTTGAGTCATTACCAAAAGTGTACGATACCTTTAAGAGATCTCATTTGTCTTATGGGTAAGAATTTTTTTGTATACTTTTTTAAAAAATTTTTAAATTTTAATAAAGATAGTCCACAGTGATGTATTATTACTCAGTTGAGAAACACAAGACCGCCAGGCTTGTTCGATCCTGAGGTTACTGGCCCGACACTAAAATCATTGGCCTTGGGCCTGCGGTCCAGTGTAAAATTCGAGCCCTGTCTCAGCTTGATTCCCGGGACCACCAACCTCACTATGCCACGATTGAGTAGCATTTTGAGGCACACACATGCTGACGTTAGAGCCATTGCCCCAAGGTGCTTAAGTGAGAGTGGTAAACTGGAGAAGCCACCTGCAGCTGTGCTTTAAACTGCAGTGTAGATCGGGCTACATTTGGTGGAGGTGAGGTTTTCTCACACCTTGTCAATGTTTGCAGTTGGCAATATGTGGCTCTCGTTGATGACATGTACAATACAATGCACACAAAGAACCATGTGGCATGGATCGATGTGTGCATAGAACATTGGAGATGTTGAGGCATCTTGGAGAATGAATGTACATGTACCTATGGGAGTGTGTGCATAAAATTGGTAAGAGTACAAATATAATTGTTCGCAGATTTGCATACAATGAACATGGTATAAAGTTGGTCATGGTGGGAAAGTCCCTTTGATATATTTTTGCTTGAAATGCAATAGTTTTTTTAGAAATGAGTACATAACAATTAGTTTTGATCTTACAAATCCAAAACTCAAATGTTTGTACATTGTGAAAACATTGAATTTTTTTTGGCACACTTTTTTCTTATGACTCCAAGGACTGATTGAGCTTAAACTTCCACAGGTTTGTTATTTCACGTATATGTTGGGTCACATCAAGTGTGGATACTGGTCATTGACAATTACCAATGTTACACATGTGTAACATTGGTAATTGTCATTGGTACTATTAACATTTAAAGCACATGTATGTGCTTTAAATGTTAATAGTACCATCCCCCATGATAAGATCCAATTTTGAGTGCACTAGTCCTAGATTTTTCAGACTTTGTGTTTTAACATTGTATTTTCTCCCTTGGTTCTACTCTATTTGGTATCATGTACATGTACATGTAAACACAGCTGGTCAATCATGCTCTCCCTAAATGTCCACACAAAAAAACACTTGTATAAATAACCTTTATGTGACTTTGTGCTTTCCAGTGTGTGAATCTTGGTGAGATTTCATCAGTTTCCAGTCGCATCGTGCACAGAAAGTCTTCAGACATCCCGATAAGGAAGAAGCGTCGACCCAACCCGATCCCCGTCTCAACTCCAAAGATGCCCAACACTCTTTCCAAACCATCACCTCCTGGTAGTTTATCTTCAGCATCACCACATGGCATGAGCACAGAGTCCCACAGATTACTCAAAACTGTTCCTGCTTTGAAAGCAATGCCACAGATACGACTGTGGAGAAACAAGAGCGCCCTCTGTTGGTTAGACGCATGCATGTTCGTCTTAGTGTCCTGCCGCAGCTTGCGCGCCTGCCTCGCGAGACTTCCAGAGAAGTCGCTCGTGAGAACGCTATGCAATGCATTTGAGTGTGGCCAGCACACGCAGTTGTCGTCCCAGTCAAGCAATGCAAATTCACTTAAGAAGCCTGAGGAATCGAGTTCCCCCAACACAGGGTCCCCCGTTTCGTCTCAGTTGACCCAATCAACCATTCCTTCGTCTGCGCCTGATGCTATTGATAGTCGAGAACTATGCAACGCCAAGCCCATGCAAAATGACCAGCATCCGACACAGGTGGTCACCCCAGTCGGTAGTGCTGATCACCGGTCAGTAGACCCACTGGACGAGGTCCGGGACAAACTGTTTCGGAGGTTGCAGACGAAGTTGAGATGTCGGCTTGGCCAAGAAGAATCTCCGGTGTTTGCGCTGCCTGCTCTTCTTCAGCTGGATGAGACCGTGGAGGAGCACTTCTTGTGTAGATATAGATGGGAATTCTACTGTGATGCGTGCGGACATGCAGACATCAGTTTGTAAGTACAATACACAAGGGTCCAGTTTCATAAAGCATGGTTCATACTTGTAACATAAGATAAGATCAGATAAGATAACAACTTTGTTATCCCACACTGTGGTGAAAGTAAAACTGGCCTTCTATCAAACAGTACAGACAAAAACAGGCCTGTAATTTCATCTTTGAAAGGGCAAGGCCATTTCCATTTTGCAAAGAGCACTTCTATTGCAAAATCTGAAAGTCTATGAGAAACCTTTGAAGGGGCACCAAGGCCAAGACCAGGGCAGCGAAGGCCATGGCCTATGTGGCTTCTTTGTAATTCCAGGCCTGCTTAAATTTAGAACAATAATCAAACGGACCGATTAAACCGATAAAAGAGAGAATGAATATCAAGAAGAATAGAAATAATCATATTTCAGGTAGGATTAAAAAGATGCCAATTTGTTTATTGATATACAAAGTTGAATACTCACAAAAGTTAGTCCATCAAACTGAGAACTGAGAATAGCACAGCTACTTTAAATCATTGTAGAAACGAATTGCAGTTTGGACGAAAGAGTTGTTGTAGCATTGTGTTCTAATTTTCCATTGCAAAATGCGATCTCCCCGACGACTGAATAAAAACTTGGAATACTTGGGGTGGGATGGGTCAGACAGAATCATGTTCACTTAAAGGAACATTACAGAATTGGTTTTTGCTAACAAAACAGTTGCTTGCAGTGTAAGCTCTTTATATAATCCACCATATGCATAAACTGACAAACCTGTAGAAGTTTGAGATCGATCGGCCATCTGGGTCACGAGAAAATAGTGAAAAACCGATAACACATATTTGCATGTGTTATACAATGCATGAATAAAACGCTCATGAGTGATAAACTCCAATCGGAAATTAGTTTTATTTATTTCTCATCAAATATGGCATTTCAGACAGAGATATTTCTAGGGATGCTTTCTACTATCATCATCATTAGACCGTGTAAGTTTTATGTAAATCTGTGATCTTAAAGAAAATTTTAACTACCAGTTCTGTAACGTTCCTTTAAGTACAAACTTGATCATGGTAAAGCGAATGGGAATGAAAAGGGAATTACGTGATGCAAACAATCATGTGTACGCTGTTTTCTAATTGTGCCGTAGGGAAACAAGGTTTTAGCCAGGATTTGGTAAAAGGGTGTCCAAATTTGCTGGAAATTTAAAAACTGGGTGTCCAAATTGTACACTTACAATACATTTACATGTAAATGACAGATAAAACAGGGTGTCCAAAGGACAGCCAGACACCCCTCTGGCTAACACTTCGTAGGGAAATTCGCTTAGCTTTCGCAATTCACGTGAAGTATGAACCGGGCTTTAAAGCTGTATAAATGCAGAAATAATGCCTGGAAAATGTTACTGTTAAGCATTGAAAAAAGTAGGGAACCAGTTATAAACAATACAAATTACAAGGTGTCTTGGCTGGCAACCTGTTTCTGCTTATTGTAACCTGTTTCTGCAAAAAACTTCTGATACAAGGCACGTGGTCAAGTGAAAATGTTTGCTCTCTAAAACTTGTGTACTACAGGAGCATTTTTTTTAAACAATAAGAACGTTTACTTCTAAATCGTTTATTTAATCATTTTTGTTTGTGTCATTTTTTACCTCTGTTTAACACAGGAATAAGAAAGCGGTTATTACATTGCCGGTAGTGCCTGCCGATTTCAACATGGCCAGCCCAACAATGCTGCAGAGCTGCCCACAGTGTCACTCCCATACTCAGAAGTCGCATCTTGTCTTTCATAGGTAAGGTACAGACAAGAATTTTGTGAAAGACTCGTAGACAATAGACCGTGCAAGTCTTGTGCGTATTCAAACATTTTTGGGATCACTGTTGTCCAACAAACTTTAGTTTAAGGCAAGAAGGAAACAAACTCGCGCACTTTAACGGGTCCCAATTTTCGAATACGCGCGAGACTTACACAGTCTATACGGGTGATTGGCATTACAGATGGCCCTCTACAGTTTCTCAAGGAGAGGTCATTTTTCATTTTTCGTAAAAAAAGTGTCGGCAACTTTTTGTCCTCCAGAGCTCCCGCCGCATGACCACTGATTGATTTAAGTTAATTTTCTGGTTTGCAAAGCAGCAAGGTCGTATTGCTCTGTGTTTCCGCAGAAGATTGTGTTTTATGTGAGGCTGATAAATGTTTTTTAAATTCATATTTAAGCCATTTAAAGTTTCCAAACTCCCCGTGCACCATTTGCAAGTGTGATTTTCTTTAGTCGACCCTATTTTTCGGACCAGTAAACTCGGTACCGGACGAGTCCGGCAGTCTAGTGTTTTGCAATTGAATAATAATACAGTACCTCATTGTGTAATTAATCTTTTTGAGATATGGTGGACACTAGTGGAGTGCACTGTTTGGTTTAGGTGTATTGACCTTTATCACACTGCCGCCATCTTGGTCATGTTCCCTTCATCCAATAATAGTAATGAATGCTAATATTCATTGTACAAAAAGGAACCAGACTATTTTTCTATTCAAGACTAAGTTTTTTTACATTGGTTTAAAGGGGAGGAAATCAAGATGGCCGCACCGTGATAAAGGTCTATACAGACAAAGTTATCCAAACCTTAGTGTCATAGTATCATCCCCATCATATCTCAAAATGGCTTATTGTCTTTAAAAAAACAAACTGTTGCATTTGAGTCTGGTAAATAGCTTTCAATTCTGTTGAGTATCAATGTATACTGAACCATAAAACAAATGAGATAAATGTTCTATTTAATAGTGCTTGTTCAAATAAAACAGGTATCTGAAAATTCTTTCTCAATTCGCCATATTTTTGACTGCGTGAGGGCGTATGTGGAACAATTGCACGTAATGAAAAACAAAGGAAGCAAATATGGTTTTTTCCCCGTTTTTGTTATTATTATGTTTATGTATTTTGTCATTGATGCAAAAAAACTACATACAGGCAATTAAAATAAGATGAAACTGTAATTGAGATGCAAGACATTCCCTGATGAAAGCGCCCTCATGCGGTCAAAAATATGGTCAATTAGATTCTGGTCTTGTCAAATCAAATTCTGGTCCGGTAGAAATTTTGAGCCCTGAAAAGGTGCACTGTATTGCGAGATATATTCAGGCCTGGAATTTTATCCTTGAGAGGGCAAGGCCACTTTCATTTTGCCAAAGGGCACTTCCCTTGGAAAATCTTAAAGTCTATAGGAAGCTGTTGATGTAGACTTGACCCAAGTCGAACTTTCGTCGAGTCTTTCGTCGTCTGATTAATCCACTGCATGCACTTTTTAACTCAGAATCGCAGCTTTATTTCACCACTTTGTTGTGCGCCCTCAATCGCCAGGAAAGTGCCAATCAACTGGATTCGAAAGTCCGACTTGATGAATCTGCCAGGAGGCACCCCCCTGCGTGATATGTAGTTATTCATTATGCATATGCAATAGTTTAAATAAGCAACACACGCGTCCGCTGCTGACCAATGAAATCAGTTCAATTTATGAGGACTCGCTAAAGTAGGTGTTCACAATAACTCCTCGGCGTTACATTGAGGTTAATATGTCTGTGATGTGAAGAGTCGAAATTGATAGATTTTATATGAATATAAGCCAGACTCTTTTAGATAGATTTCCCTTTGTTGACGAATTTCCGTTTTATGTTTAGGCCTATATATTTTTTAAGAGGGGTTCTGTGCAGGTGTAACAATGGACTGTTCTTACTGCACAATGAACCGTTAAACCACAAACATGACGTGATTTTAAACTTTG
This sequence comes from Plazaster borealis, assembly GCA_021014325.1. NCBI lineage: Eukaryota > Metazoa > Echinodermata > Asteroidea > Forcipulatida > Labidiasteridae > Plazaster > Plazaster borealis. The sequence goes on along the minus strand of CM037455.1, from coordinate 14,955,821 downwards.
AATAAGTTAACAATTATGGGAAGAAAAATTATGAGCAAATATTCTTCAACAAGCTAAACTCTTGATAAATACATTCCCAAGTTTTGAAGAATTTCCGTTTATATTTTGATATTTTTAAGACATGTGAGGGTGTGACCATGGATAGTACGTATTAACTACGACGTTGCCCCGGTCTGCATGCTTCTCCAATCCCTCGGACTCCCGACCATTCCGGTCCCGCTGCCAGTTCGTGGGGCTGGAGCTCCGCAGAGCTGTAGCTCCGCAGGGCGGCCACGAGATTCACACGGCGTCAATGCAAAACCGATCCGTTGAGCCCAAACGGTCGTCATTTTAACAACAATACCCAACTTAAATATTGATATACTGGCGGAAAGACAGAATCTAAAGACCTTGTTCATGATACACGATGAGCCCATAACGTTTGAGAACCATAGCATCCACCATCCAATCATGACCACTCTAAACAACCATTAAATGCACATCGTACCTTCACAACCAATAGTCGCCATTTTTCAAAACAAAGTTGTATGGCAGAGTTTCCAAGGAAGTCTTCAATATTCATCAATTTTTCAGGTCAAAGTGTACATAACAGTAATGTATTCTGAATGCTGCACTCTCATTGGCTGCTACCCAAATCGGTAGATGAGCTCCATTGGCCGTGTACAAACTTCTGGCGGATTCACCAAGTCGGGTGTCGCGATCCAAAATTCACTGGATTGGCAAATAAATGACACTAGAGGGCGCGCTTACAACACTCACAGCTGATTACTGACTCGATTAGCACGAGACCCGACTTGAACCAAGTCTACTGTTGATGGGGCACTAAGGTCAAGATCAGGGGCAACACAAGCAATAGCCTCCGTGGCCTTCGTGTAATGCCAGGCCTGATAATTCAACTTTGACAAACCATTGGCAGTGCAGTGATAATTCCATCACAGTACGGCTCGGATTTGGGGGAAAAATCCACCAGACTGCAGGGCTTGTAGCTCAAAATGTGTACTGTACCAGAGTCTTTTCAACAAGACCAGAATCAAAATGAGAAAAAAACTGCCTGACAGAGTTTAACATGCATTTAACTTTTTTTTAGTTGAACAAGCGCAATGACACTTACACAACAAATATTGATCTCACTTGTCTTTATGGGTGTTAAGTATACCTCATTTCTCAACAGAATTAAAAGGGGTTGTTTTTGTAGACTCAAAGTCAGCATTTGAATATATCTTGTTTCAGTTTAAGATATTACACAGTGAGGTAATTGTTGTTGAAAATTGAAAAACACAAGACCGCCGGACTTGTCCGATCATGTGTTCACTGGCCCAACACTAAAATCACTGGCCTTGGGCCTGCGGTCCAGTGTAAAATTTGAGCCCTGCACAGACACATGGGAAAGTACTTGATCAATTTGAACATATTTTTGTGATTTTTTTTCTCCTTGTTGCTAGTTTTCCTGCGTGTATGATGCTGCATTTCCAAGACGGTTTATTCGACGGTGACTTTATGAAACACAGTAGATTCATGCAGGGAGGAGAGACCTATACTCTATCGGCCGTCATCCGGTATCGGCGAAAACCAAATCATTTTGTCACCCTGCTTCGAGATCCTGAATGTAAGTATGGATACCTAGACTTGTAAATCATCCCATAGGAGCACGTGGACAAAACTGGTAATAGACTTTGTAAGTCTTGCGTATATCGAAAGCGAGAAAAAAACTTGAACGAAGACTACATTTTTCTATGAAATCAAATCAAATCTTTAAAATTATATTAATACAAAATTCCTGAAAATAAAAATACCCATATAGCAAGTTGTTTTAAAATTAACTACATTTTCAATTTTTTGTATTATACAAATAATTTGTTCAAATTAACATTGGAACAAAATTAAAACTTGGGACAAGGATGCTTATAAATTGTTAGAAACCCCATTTGCCAATCATGCCCGAATGTGTGCGTTAGTGTCTATCACATAGGTTTAATGACAACATGCCCTTCAGTTGGGCAGCATTCTTAATTTTTTACAAGTAGCCGGAGGTTTTCTTTGTTATTTTGTTAGAGTGGTTTTACTTTTATATTGTTTATCACTTAGTATTACATTCCCAACAAGATATATAATTTTCATGGCCATAAACTACGTAAAACTAACAAGATTGACGAAACAAAATCCCGCTCACGTAAAACTCCATATGGTTGGGACCACAATGGTCTAGGAAGTTTGAATAATGATAATGATAATGATATAGTCTTATATAGCGCACGTATCTACCAAGAAGGTACTCAAGGCGCTTGAACAGACAAACAGTAAGTTTTTCCCGCAAGGTATGCGGGGCTACATTTTTGAAGTATGAGACCTATTCCTTTACATAGCTCCATGTAATGGTTTACAAGGTGCTGTGGCGCAATATGCTGCCGATCAAACCAGGAACACCGGGGCGAACCCCTTCTCTTTACGATAAGTGCACTGGGTTCTTTTACGTGCATTACACAACACACGGGTTAAGTGTCTTGCTTAAGGACACAAGTGTCGCGACTGGGATTCGAACCCACACTCTGCTGATCAGAAACACCAGAGCTTGAGTTCGGTGTTCTTATCCGCTCGGCCACGACACTCCACAAATGCGCGAGACTTGCACAGTCTATTGTCAAAGACCAGTATTCACCCTTTTATATAAACGTCGGGTACATGAAATAAACCTGTGAAATTTGTAGCTCAATCTGTCATCGGAGTCATGTGAAAAAAGTGAAAACCCCCTTATATATGTTTTCGCTGTTTTCAAACATTGGGTTTTGGACTCGCGAGATCAAAATCTAATTGATTTACTCATTTCTCAAATTGTTCTTGAACATGTGTGCGTAACCGCGTAAAACAATAGAAACTACCAGGGCTCAATTTCATAAAGCTGTTAAAGGCATCGTACACGTTTGGTAATTGTCAAAGACCAGTGTTCTCACTTGGTGTATCCCAACATATGCATAAAATAACAAGCCTGTGAAAATTTGGGCTCAATTGGTCATCGAAGTTGCAAGAAAATGATGAAAGAAAAAACACCCTTGTTGTACAAATTTGTGTGCTTTCAGATAGGAATAAAAACTTCTTGCAAGAAGTTTTTATTATTTTAGTGAGAAATTTACCTCTTTCTCAAAAACTACGTTACTTCAGAGGGAGTCGTTTCTCACAATGTTTTATACTATCAACAGCTCTCTGTTGCTCGTTACCAAGTTAGTTTTTATGCTAATATGTATTTTGAGTAATTACCAAACGTGTACGATGCCTTTAAGCAGAAAATAGAAAATTGCTTTGCTAAGCAAGATATGAGTGGGGTACCAGTCCCAGCAATGGTAACTGTATGTTATTCTGGCTGGTTAACCTATTTTTTCTAAGCAAGAGATTTTTGTGCTGAGCAAGTTTTTGTGCTTACAGGCTTTATGAAATGGGCCCAGATAGGCCTACTGCCACTTGCAGGGGTGAGATATTTCAGACTATAAGGCACACCACCGCGATCAGAGATTGGGTGTTGAGTTTGGTTTAGGATTTTGTGAGATTGAGGAAGGGTCCTCAATTATTGATGCTACATTTTGCAGACAACAGCAAGCAATGGGTAAGAAGTCAGTGTGCGAGTCATTTTACAGGGATGTAAATCTTGTGATGCTTGATGTAAATCGCAATCGGGGCCCTCATAATAAATTTTAAATTTTAGAGATTCTACCCATCAATGAATATCGGTAAGTTTATTTTTCAAAAAGACCTAGAATGAATTAATCAAAATTGGGCCTACACAGAGTAGTGTGCCAGTGGATGAGTGGTTTTGAAAGGTATCGTACACGTTTGGTAATGACTCAAAACAAATATTAGCATAAAAACTTACTTGGTAACAAGCAACGGAGAGCTGTTGATAGTATAAAACATTGTAGGAAACGACTCCCTCTGAAGTAACGTAGAAAGAGGTAATTTCTCACTAAAATAATAAAAACTTCTTGCAAGAAGTTTTCATTCATATCTGAAAGCAGACAATTGTACAACAAGAAAGGGTGTTTTTTTCTTTCATCATTTTCTTGCAACTTCGATGACCAATTTTCACAGGCTTGTTATTGTATGCATATGTTGGTATACACCAAGTGAGAACACTGGTCTTTGACAATTTCCAAACGTGTTCAGTGCCTTTAACTGTGGTTCCATTCAGTCATTAATGTTATTTTTTTCATGACTCTTTGACAGCTAACCATTGGCTGGAGTATGATGACATCGTACCCTCCCCCTTCACGTGGCAACGACGTACCCCTCAGATACCCGCCAAAGAGATCCACGTGTTAATATGGGAACGTGTGGATACTCCATGCACAGCATGCATCAGAATGCACTCAGACGTCACTGCCTTGCGGGACTCACTGGCCCACAGCACACTGCGCAGTATCCCAGAGGGTCAGCTGAATAAGAACACCCGACAGAGCGGAGATTCCCTCCGGAATCGAAAGAGCATGACAATGGAACTTGGAGGTAGCTCGCGGTTAGTGCATCAGAGTGGACCTGAACACAACACAAGTGATGGCCGCATCAACACTGCGCAGTTTTCAAAGGGAGCAACACTCGGCGTATTGGATTGTAGCATCGATCATCCGAAAGTACAAGGAGCAGTTGATTTGACATCATCGGACACAAATACTGATACAGCTGACGATGGTGTGGTCGTTCACAAAGGAAGTACCCCCTACAGTAGTCAACTTCTTAATGCTCATCTGGAAGCCAATACCGAAAGGAATCACTGTTTGCCTGAAGGTCCACTCGCGGCTCTCAACCGCCTGCGCAGATTCAGACCGAGCATCACAAAGAAAGACACTGAGGGCAGCAAACAAATCGAGCCGGTTATCGCTGCGAATATCAGTGCAAGCACAAAGCAGAAACCGCAGAGACGTCCCCAGAGCTTCTTGGAGAAGGTGAATGCTCGGAGGAAGAATAAACTTGATGAAAGGGATGCCGCTACTCCGGACAAACCCAACACCTTGTCAGTTCTAGAGAAGATACCCCAACAGTTGTTGAAATTCTCGGATACAGGAGCTCGTACTAAAATGGTCAATACGGAAGATGAGGCCCAGCAAAATTGTGCTTCCTCAAAAAATGAGGGTGTTTGTAGAACGGCAACAGTCTTGAGGCAGATCCCCAAACCGCTACTTCCAGCCGCTGTTAATGGTAAACTGTTAATGTCTCACAGTGAGCAAAATCTGCATGTGACGAGAGGTAAGAGCGTTGATTCTATTTGCAGAGGATCTATGAAAAGGGGCAAATTTCAACCATACAGCCATCGCAAGGCACATCCAGAACCTCTAGGGGGAGTGACTCGAGACGTGGCTCCGCACCATCAAAACGTCAAGACTGTCGGCACGTGGAACTCGTGGCAGAAGAGGGTCGGAATATTCTCCGTGTCCACGTCCACAAGCAAGAGAGTGAGGAGGGACAGCGCGGATGAAAACAGTTACAACGATCAGTCAAAACAGACCTGGTACCCTTCGTCCTCCGTGTCAAGTCCAAGTGCCTGCTCGGACGTTAGTTCATTGTCCGACAACCAGTCCTTCGCCAGCGGCAGAGATGACTTGGCTTCCACGATAGAGGAGCTTTGCAAAACCCTAGGCAGTGACTATTCGTGCACTCCCTCTGTCAGCTCGAGGTTCTCCAGTCCATCGCAGGACATGTTTTTCTCAGAGAGCTTGAGTGACAAGGGGGCCCCTTTTACGCTAGATGACATATTCAATGAAGATCATCGCCTTCTAAATGGTGATTCCGATCATCAATTGACTAATAGCGAGCGCCAGATGTCTGAACAATCCGGCGTAGGACACACAAGGTACACACACACAGCAGTCTCATCTATGCATCGTCTTTCTGAACCTTCAACTGCTCACAGTGAACCTGCTTCACTCACTCCACACAACTCAGCTCAAGATATTACCGTCAGTACTTTGAACTATCCAAAGGAAACTCCCGATGTCTCCATTAGTGGAGGAACACTGCCCTCTGTTGCCCAGACATGCCCAGCCAATGAGCCAACAGAACCACCCTTGAACCACTCTGCGGTGTCGCCCTCTTGTGTGCCCAGCCTGCCAGTTGTTAGCACAGTTGCCATGCAACAAGATCTCCCCAGGCCTAATAATAGTACATGTGATTCCGTGATCCTATCACATGCTCCCGGTAGTTTCAATTCATTAAGTGACACTACAACAGGTGCAATTACGTCTACATCGTTGCCAGTGTCCGGTGAGGCAATCCTTGAAGGACAGAATGACTTTGATGATATCCTAATGGACTCCAAGCTTTTTGATGAGAATTTGGATTTCATGGAAACGGATTGGAGCAGTCACTTTGTGGAGCTGCTTGCATAACAGTTACTATTAACACTACAAAATTTATGACAAAAACCATGCCCAACTAAATATTTCCCTGTGGTGTTTGTTCCTTTTATAGACTTTCTGACCGGGCCCAATTTCATAGAGCTGCTTTGCAGCACCATAAGTAGCTAAGCACAACAAAATTATGCTTACCAGAATAAGGTTACCAGCCAAAAGAGCATGTCACATGTACAATCTGTGACTGGTTTCCTGCCTATATTTGCTTAGCAGAAATTGTTTCAGCCCTTTTTATGCTTTTAAAGCAGCTCTGTGAAATTGGGCCCCAAAGAGCTGCTTAAGCAGCAAATATTTCATAACAATTTTCTGCTTCTTAGCATAAATGAGCAGGATACCAGTCACAAATTGTACATGTGGAATGGTAATTTGGCTGGTTTTCTTGTTCTGGTAAGCGTGATTTTGTTGTGCTTAGCTACTTTTTGTGATTTAGCAGCTCTATGAAATTGTACCCTGGTTAAAAAACCACTGTTTAGGCTTTGGCTCTTGCTTAGGCACAGTCTGCCGGTTGGAAGTCACGTACAAAAATGTACGTTTTTAAAAATGAATGATGGAGACCAAGCCAGAGCTTAAGCCAAGGTTTCGAAAGGGGACCTGTGTCCCTCCATTAAAACCCTAACCCCCATCAGGGTCCCTCCACATACCCTGCCAAATACAACAGAATGCAACACAGTTGAAATGACAACCATGCCAAATGCAACAAAATGCAGCAAGGGATTTTGTTGCATTGTGCAGGCATGTTGTTTGTGTTAGGACTGAGCAAGGGGGTTTGCCCTGCTAAATGCAACAGTATGCACATAAGTGTAGTGGTGACTACAACAAAATGCAACACCAATATGAAGTCACTTGACTGCTAAATGCAACAAATTCAGTCAAAGAATGACATCTGATTTGACTGCCAAATGCAACAGACTACAACAACTTTTACCATTTGGTGCATATTGTTGCATTTAGCATGGTTAGGGTTAATTTAATTCCCAACATGCCAGCAAATTTACTATTTTGGTCACCTCTTGTTCGATAGGAAAAAACCTAACGATATTTAACATCAAAACAGTTCTGTGGTTCTAAAAATGTAGATAACTATTTTATCCCCTAATAAATTTGCATATCAGGTTGACTTAAATTAAGATCCTTTTTATAATTTTATATCAGGTGATAAACCACGGAAACTGACAAAATAGGGAGACCGCCAACATCAGGGCTAGATAGCTCTGTTGGTAGAGCGCCGGCACATTAATCCGGAGGTCTGAGGTTCAAGTCCCGCTCTAGTAAATTTTTCTTTGTTTAACCAAAGATTTTATGATTTATGTATACATGTAATTATATGGAGTATTTTATGAGATAATTTATTCAAACCCAAGTGATTCTGCCACTCTGCTTTATGCAATACACCCCCACATGGTTTCCGTAACACAAAGGACATTTCTTCACTGTTCAGCACATTGTCATTCAGTTTTTCAATGGCTTACTACTTAAAGGCATCGTACACATTTGGTAACTGTCAAAGACCAGTGTTCTCACTTGGTGTATCCCAACATATGCATAAAATAACAAGCCTGTGGAAATTTGGGCTCAATTGGTCATTGAAGTTGCAAGAAAATGATGAAAGAAAAAACACCCTTGTTGTACAAATTTGTGTGCTTTCAGATAGGAATAAAAACTTCTTGCAAGGAGTTTTTATTATTTTAGTGAGAAATTACCTCTTTCTCAAAAACTTTGCTACTTCAGAGGGAGTCGTTTCCTAGAATGTTTTATACTATCAACAGCTCTCTGTTGCTTGTTACCAAGTAAGTTTTTATGCTAATACTTTTTTTGAGTCATTACCAAACGTGTACGATACCTTTAAACAGTTTTCACACAACTCAAATGGTATACAGGGCCCAATGTCATAATAATAATAATAATAATAATAATAACAATAATAAGACTTGTAATGCGCACATATCCACCCTGCTGGGTGTTCAAGGCGCAGTAAAACCAAAAAACAAAACAAAACAAAACAAAGAGTCGAATGAGCACAAAAAGTAGCTACTGCTAAGTAAAACACAATTATGCTTGGCTGATCTGTTTACCAACCAAGAGGAACTAACATGGTCAGTCACAGAGCTGCCAACTCTCCCTGATAATCTGCAGAAAAGTTGCCTGAAAATCTGTCCATGTTCTGATGAACAAATTTGAAAAACTCCCTGATTGTGGAAACTTTCTCCTGTTATGTTGAATGTAATTCTAAATATCTCCCTGGTTGTTGTACACAATCTCCCTGATTGCAAGATGCAAATGTTGGCAGCTCTGCAGTTTTTGGAATTTGCCTTCCACACCCTACCCCCCCCCCAGAAAACACCTTGGCCACACCCCTGTCAGTCCTTGCAACCATCACAGGCATGTACTGTTATTAATCTTTACCAGACTGCAATTGCATGAACATTGCTTGATAATTACGAATTAGGCTAAAGGTTTCCAGTAGATATTGGATGGTATCAATCAAACCAAAATGCAGGGGAGGTGAGGAATAATAGTCAATAATTATTTTCCTTTTTACTCCAAATGGTGATCACGAGAGTCTTGATTATTTTCTACAGTTTTTGTTTAAATTTGTTATCCAGATGGGAAGTGTAAAATTTATATCCATGTACTTCTGATGATTGTTAGACTAAATGTATTTTGAAATAAAAATCAAAACACAATTGACAAACACGATAAGTTTGAACATGCTTGCAAAAGGATGTTACATTAACAGTGAAATTCTTCAAGTGACTGATTTTTTTCATACCTTTTATGAATATCCAATTGCCTTAAGTATATCTTCAATATAAGGCCAAGTAAAATAAATAACATGTTGCTCGTCCCCGCCCGCCTCGGTTTTGGCGGCCGCACCGAGTTTTTTGTTATTTGTTATTTATAAAAAAAAAAAATTAAAAAAAATCAATTTACATATTATTTATAGCTATTTCCAATGTACCCTTTATTTTTATTGAGAAGTTTCATCATCTGTCTTACATGTAGGCCTACAAGAATAGCTATTGCAACGCATAATGAGAAACTCTTTACTTTGAAACGTTTTGCCCTTCAGGTTTGCATGCCACAGTTCTTTGCACAAGGACGCGATGCCACGCACACAGAATAACTTTGGAGCAAAATCAAAAGTCAAAATCAAGAATGACTCTTTAGAAATAATTACAATGTATCAAAATGGACACAGAAACACACAGAATTTGAGGACATACAGAACATACCCATAAAACCATAAAACCATCTTCAAATACGATATGGCGGCCATCTTAGACATGGTGGCCCTCTTGAAAAAAATAACAAAAAAATTGAAAATAACAAATAACAAGGACCTCCCTCACCAACTTTTTCAAAAAGTCCGGACGAGCAACATGTTATTTATTTTACTTGGCCTAATTATGAATTGGCTATTGGAGGAAGTAAAAGACAGCCGAGGTTGTTTGGTCTAAACCTGTAGTTTTCATTTCTGGGCCCAATTTCACAAAGCTCGTAAACACAAAACTTGCTAAGCACAGGAAAATATTGTTTAGCAGAAACAGACTACCAGCCAAAAATCCATAAAGTTTGCATTGCTGTGACTGGTGCCCCGCTCATGTTTTGCTTTTGCAAAGTAAATTGCCAATAGCTTTATGAAATTTGGCTCTGGTGATGTAGAGAGTTAAAATTGTGTCACCCTTGAATTTTAGGGGTCTGTATACGTTTGGTAATGACTCTGAAAATAATGGCAATAAAAATAAATAAAGTAAGAAGTACAGCAGGTTTGGATAGTATAATGCATTTTGAGAAACTTTTCACTTCGAAGTACTGCGGTTATGGAAACAAAATATCACCTTTCCTTTTATCCCCAAAAATTTGAATCTGAAAAGCGTTACTGCAACGTTTTTCATATTGTGTATTCCAATTGCAGATTATTCTTCCTGCGTGGACATAACCGCTCCAGATTTTCGGCAATATCTCAAAAACGCTAAAACCTTTTGAAATGAAACTTCAACAGGTTAGTTTTATGGTGTGTATCTACAACTATGTAGGATTGAAACAAACAGTGAGTTCAAAATACCAGACATATACAATCCCTTTAATAGCAAAGAGGGTCTAATACCACTGGTTTTCAGAAGTATATTTTGGTTCAATCCCAACCATGCTTCTTCCGAACCTGAACGACAGATCAATACTGTACCAAACATCCATGCAAGTCGTCCAGTTTCACATGTTTTTTAGGTTTTTTTGAAGAGTATTTTGAAAATATCATAGCAAATGATTTCATTTCAACATCAAATATTGTATGCATTGTACAAACCAACCTGAATATCGTTTTTATTTTGGCACAATAAACTCCTGAAAAATTCATAGGTTTTGTTGTTTTTGTTTTGATTCGGTCATGGATGAGAAATTTCAAACTTTTATCTTAATTCAACCTTGTCTATGTCTGCCTGGTGGGAAAAAAAGTTATTAAGTGGAAATTAAAAAAAATTAAGGGAAAAAAAGCAAACTTTGAATATATGCCTATGTTTTTAATTTCTGAGATGATTTCACATGGGTTATCTTGGTAATTCCGGTGCGCCGTCTCAAATATAATTTTTTCCCATGGGGGAAAAATAAGGGCGTTTGCGAAAAACGTCGGGAAACAACTGGTATTTTCAGTAAGCCGTTTCGATAAATAAAAATTGAAGGTTTTCCTTTGGAAAATGTAGGTCTACATGATCTTTGCGAAACACAGGTTTTCAGGCTCGGAAATAATGGAGGCTTGGTAATTCTAGTGCACGGTTTCGAAAATATAAAATAAGGATCTTTGCGAAACACAGGTTTTCAGGCTCAAGAAACTGGAAGCATGGTAATTCCAGTGCGCACCCGGGCAGAACAACTCCGCCATTTAAGCAAGTGCCCCTTTTCTACGAATCAATTAGGCCCACTTCTAGTACAATCGATCTTTTGATTATTAATAATTATTATCAAGGTGACTGCAGAGTGGGAAGAGTTTATCAAATTTTCAAGTTTCACAATTATCTTTTGGTTGAACCATAGAACTAGAGCAAGGACCAGAAAACAAGTACCAGCTGTTTAGCTGTTCACACCGCCACAAAGATAGTCTTGATTGGTGAAGTTTGTGTTCGTTAACGTAGTCGCCGACAGCGCAACACGAATCACTGGAGACGAGATCACACAAACTCTGGCTCAAAACGAACCCAGATTTATAGACTTGCCCACTCCTTCCGAGACAAGCGATGTTGCGCAAAAACAGCGTGGCTAATCAAGTCTACCGCCAATATTATTGCTAGTGGCAGTGGCCGGATATTTATAGCACATCTAATACTTAGTGCATTTTGTGTGACAACCGATAATGTCTCCTGTGCGGAAGTCTCCAGGCGACCATTTATCAACCAACGAGTGGCCGTGGGGCGATCTGATGACGTAGTAGCATCTTGGTTGCCTTGGTTACTGCACGTAGTTAAATAGGTTGTCGACGGTTTGTCAACGTTTTTTGTTTTGATCAGACACGCCAGTGGGGAAAAGTTTAGCAATTTAAAACCCCGGGTTCTTTTCTTCGAGCTCGATATATTCTTGTAAAAACTATTAAAAACAACTAAAGCCCTTGCCAGTGAGTCTAATTCTAACTCCATGGTCTAAACATTACCACTTTCGCTACTTCTAGAAACTATAAGGCTGGGGAGCCTTATAGTTTCTAGAAGTATACTTTCGCTAAAAACTAGTAGCAGTTTGTGTATAGACCCCTTGCATTTGACGTCACAGGCTCAAAAAGCGCCCTCGCTGAGGCCAAAAAGCGCCCTCACTGAGGAGGCCAAAGGAGGCAAATCTTTGGCCGATAGCGCTGTTCTTTGTGCGTAAAAACGTGCGCGTGACCTCAGCGTCCCTGTAGCGTTTCGCGTAATATGCAAGGGGTCTATTACAAAAGAGCAAAAAACTGATAATATTTATCTACAAATTATAACATCACAATTTAATAATTATAGAAAAATAAGTCTGCACAGCTGCGGACTTTTTTCTGGATTAAGCTGGATGATGATGATTGGCAATGATTACCAGTCTGAGTTAACCACCTGAGAATATAGGCCTATTGGACAGTTTCAAAATTCTTAAGAGTGCGACGTCAGTCCTGTGAAAGTTCGCGCTTCTTTTCGTAGTTGTTGATCCACAATATTGACGTGTTGAAGAAAAAGGGGGACAAATACTCAGAGCTGCCAACTCATCCCTGATTCTGCAGCTCCCTGAAAATAAACCAATCTTTCCATGTTCTGATGAACAAAGTTGACGATCTCCCTGATATGGAAAGGTTTTCCTTATCATGTTGAACGTAACTTCTAAATATTTTCATGATTGTTGTACAAAATTTCCCCGTTGCAAAATTCAAATGTTGGCATGCTCTGCAAATAGTTCAACTTGAGCCACCAAACTGAACTCATCCTGTTGTTTACCGGCACTTCCCTGAAATCTTGAGTTTACATTATTATCTCGATCATCCTGAAGCATGTTAAATTAAATTCGAATTAAATAATAATACATAATATTACAAAGTTATAAAGCGCACTTTTTCCAACAAAATATTACTCAAAGTGATACAGAAAAGATCAAAATATCAATCTCTCTACAGAAAATTACACCAAAACAGGAATGTTAAGAACTTTCAGCGATAGACATAAGTTTGTCACTGAGTTGTTGAGAAAGTGAATGTTTCTGATGTCGCTGGGATATGGGAAGCTTGTTCCACAAGACTGGTGCAATGTGAGAAAATGCTTGATCACCATTATAGTGGGTGGTACGAGATTTAGGTACAACGAGTCGGGTTGAGCAGCAGATTCAACTGCAAATAATGGCCGTTAAAATTGACACCATGGGTGTTGTCATAACCAAAAACGAATCAAAACTTACATCATAGGGTTGTAAAATAACACTAATTTCTGCCAACACAATTACATTGGTGTTATTTTAACACCCTATGATGTTAATTTTGATTCTTTTTTGGTATCTTTGTGACAACACCCATGTCAATTTTAACACCGCAGATTTTGCAGTGTACTTTCCCTTCCACTCAGCATGCAAGTCTGGATAATTTTTTTTGTATGTATGTAGACTTAATTGAAACGCGTCACGAGTGCTGATTTTGTAAATTTTCTGACATCGGCTGTGAGCAAATAGTGACGCATGCTCAATGTACAAACTGTCTGCAGCTGACCGCGCGTCACCTTTTACCACTGGCCGAATGATACTGCGTATGGACTGCGTACTTGCTGCACAAGGTTGAGTGCACGCGCGCCGTTGCGCATGCATGTATAATGCATACGTACATGTACATACCTGTACACTTTACGGGTTTCAATACGATCGAGAGATTGTGCACAATTAATGCAGCGCATGCATTAAATGCACACAAGGCGAAGCAGACGAACTACAACTTACAAGAACTGGTAAGTTTCGTAGTGATTCTTTATCGATTTTCCTCCTCAAGCCAACACACATGGGTTGCTGGAGTGGTAAGAGCAGCTGATGCACAGAGCGTGAATATACCGAAGGTCACTTTTAGTTTAGTGTCCAGTCCTAGAGCCGTGTTTTAGTTAATACAAAAGTAACTTCGGAACTTCCACACTCCCACACCGGACAACGGACACTACACACCGTGTGAGGACGTTGTCGGGGGCCGTGTTGTGTCCAACATTTCCCCGTCTGAATTCCGCGTTCGTCCTTAGCGACAAGGACAATTTATACAATGCCGGACGTGCGGTAATTGTAGTATTCAGCTTATAATTCAGCTACATTTGTAGCAACCTGTTTGCTGTAGTGTTAGTGTTTGAGGCTTCACAGAGACAACATGAAGGTTTGATACTTTATGATTAGACTGTTGTTTTATAAACGTGTTAAAAAAGAAAAAAAACATTCTGTCGCCACTTTATATCATTCAGTTATTGTAATATTACCAGCAAAAATGTTGGTATTTTTCCCACATTTTATTATTAAATGTTTGTGGTGGTCATACAAATAAATGATATGTGGCGAATTGGTTCTGTTTTTGATACCTAAAATAACAATACAATGTTATGTTATTTTGTAAACGTGTGTAATAAATAAAACAACGTTCTGTCACCACTTTAATTTAAAGTTTAATCATTCATTTTATTAAAATGTTACCAGCAAAAATACTGGTATTTGCCCATTTTATTACTAAATGTTTGTGGGTGGTCATAAAAAAAATTGAAATGTGGCGAACTGGTTCTGTTGTTTCATACCCAATTCATTGGATCAAGTACCAGTAAAATGAGTAGATACAGGGGCAGGGCAAAGACAAGACTATCAATAAGAAATTTATTCAAAATTATAAAAAAAAAACAGTCAAATTTATTTAAAATATTTTTTTATTTAAATAATTGGAAAAGTTTCCGCAGCTTGCCTCCAACTTATTATTATTACTATTATTTTTTTTTCTTCCTGTTTTCCACCTATATCTCCAAATGGAAAACAGGAAAAAAAATAATAAGTTGGAGGCATGCTGCGGAAACTTTTCCAAGTAGCCTTACCATTTGTAATGTAGGCCAGCCCTTGTATTTGATAACAAATGTTCCTACTTTTTTCCAAGGATCAAATTTGTAAATATCATGCCCGATAATGTTGGCATGCTATTTTATAAATTGACCAGTTGTTATCACATTGGGATCAGGCCTAATGGGGAAAAAAATATTCATACATTTTCCTTGGAAATAATGTACAAAGTTGAATAATTACATTGTGAAGCAGACACGTCTAGGAAAAATTTCCGTATCATGCCATCAATTTCTAAGGGATTTAATTGATTTTGTAATGGATGTTGGACTTCATTTCCCTTTTTGTAATATTCCTCATGAGGAATTGGTAGCTAAAACCCAAAATGTTGACCTTTAAAAATGAAAGTTCAAGCGCACATTTCATCGCGCGGACGGAACTCTTGCGCGCGCTCTGTACTATTGCCCAAAGTGACTAAAACGGAGTGTAAAAGCAAGCAGCGTTGTGAAGACCACCGTAGTCCCGAAAATGGGTAATTTTTCATGATTTTAAAGTGCCTGTGCCTCTCCGTATACATTCTGTCAACCCTTCTGGACAGGTAAGGATATAATTTGACCTAAATTAAGTGAGATAAATTGGTGGCATGCAGCGGAAAATTTACCCACGTCTGTAAGCAATAGGCCCACTGTATCCAGATTTATTGCTTTTAAAACATTTTATGCTCGAATTTCCACTTGATAGTGCTGGTTTTGTACAGTTTAAAGGGACACAGTGCCTTGGATTGGGCGAGTTGGTCTATAAAAAGCATTTGTAACCGTTTGTTATAAAATGCATGGTTAGGAAGATGTTTTAAAAGTAGAATACCAAACTCCACACAAATATGTCACGAAATTGCGTGGTTTTCCTTTTACATCAGGAACACACACGGTCCGCCATTTTGTGGAGTCAAATTTTTGGCTCCACAAAATGGCCGACCATGTAAGTTCGCAAAGTAAAAGGAAAACCACGCAATTTCGAGGCATATTTGCATGGATCATTGTATTCTATTTGTTTCGTCTTTCTAACCATACTGTATGCATTTTATAACAGTTTATAACGGTTTAAAATACACGCTTTTTTAGACCAACTCGTCCGATCCAAGGCAACGTGTCCCTTTAAACCATAGAGCAATGTTTAATTTAAAACAAACATGCTGGAAAAGGAAATGGTTAAAAAAAAAAGGTGTTCAATATCACAATTATTGCTGATGTAGAGTAATAACAAAGAATTCAATTACTTTATTTGGAAATGCCCTTGGCAGAAACACCAACGTATTTTGACACATTAGGTGCGACCAATCACATTGTTTAGAGTAAAGCAGTACAGCCTATACCCCCTGGTGAGAAAACCTGTTGAATTCAGACACATAGGCTTAACACAGACAGAAGTATGTCACTCAGTGATTCAATTGTTGTTAGGAATGTGTACTAGTTCGTGGAGAACATACTGTAAAAACACTTCTAAGGGCTTCAAAAGCTGTATGAAAAATCCCCACAAGGGAAGAATTGATTTGAAGAGCTCACCCAGTGCCGTCTGCATTTGAACTCTTTCATTCCGTTATGCCATTTATGGCATGCATGCAACTTAAATGGCAACAAAATAGCTTTTGTACAATTGGCAAAAAAATCTCTTAAAGGGATGACCAGACCAATAGGATGATGGTACTGTAGATCTTGTGTAAAGCTGTAAACCTGTTTCGTGCATTAAGAGAAGACGGAATTAAAATTCACGGGTCATCTGAACATACAGAAATTTCAATGACAAGGCATTATATTCTTCCTACTTTAATCTGATATCTGGTGTGTTTTTTTGCCTTCAGAAAAATCCGCAATAAGATGTTATTAAATAGCCTGAAAAGCCTATCAAAACCTACGTACGTACGTAGGTCAGCCCTTGTAGTCATTAATATTTTCCTACGTTTTCAAGGGCCAAATATCATGCCTGAACGACTTACAAATGTATATAAAATATATTTGTGGCGTGTCGGGGCCGAGCAGTCTAGTTCACCGGACCCAAGCAGAGTGTTGGTTCAAATCCCGTTCATGACACTTGTGCCCTTGAGTACATGTAAGGCACTTAACCATAATTGCTTTGTAAAAAGTTGAGAAGGTATTCTGCTCTACCAGCCAGGCTCCTAATGGATGATAGCCAAGCCTATCCTTACGGACTGTGAAGGGGGTAACCCTGTTTCAGCCCCAGGAGTAGGTGGCAACGTGCCCATAGTGGCAGTTGATTTAGGTTGACAGCATAGTTCAGTTAAGTGTAGCCCTCACCTTTAAAATGGCCGTCCGGCCTTGTGATGTTGGGCGATTTCTCATTAAAATAAGAAAAGAAAAGTTGTTTCTGGCAGATGGTGCCTGTAAGTAAACAACCAAATTAATACAAATCTTTCTACCACCCCACCTATCTATCTTTGGGGGCCTCAGCCGGGCTCTACATGGATCATCTGTAGACATGTTCCCTCGGCCCCCATGTGGCTAGCAATGTGTAGCAAGTGCTCTCCACTCTAGCATTTTTTTCTGAGAGAGTTGATTGCTTTAATAAACTTTCAAACACCATTACATTCATCTACAATGCAACCTTACTGTACACTAATGAATTTCCTTATATATAGTGATTTATATTTAACGAGTCGATGTTTCACATAATTTCAATGTGATTGTAGGCGCACCGTACCTACATGTATACAGCTGTATTTAAGAATTTTTTATCAGACATGTTCAGTACACTTTTTTATGTATTTTTTAATTTGACTGGAATGCCTTAGTTGGATTGACTGTTTGAGAAGCCTTGTCATAAAATATTAAAACAGCTGGTTAAACAAAATTGCAACAGCAGAATGTTGTAACTTTTGTACGGCAAGGAGGGGTGGGTGATGTAAGTTGAGATTTTCAAATAATTTTGCAAAATATTGCAGGAATTGATGCAATGCAAATTGAGATTTTAATTTTTTTTTTGGGGGGCCCCAGGTTTAGAGAGCTACTTAATTAATGACTGCATTTATTGCTTACAAGTACTGTCAGGGTTATCCCCATGCACAAGCTAGCATCAGGCCAATACACGCGAACTGCAGCCAATTCACCCATAAAAACCACCCAAAACCAAACATTTATTTATATTGACTTCAGATCAAATTCACAAAAAGAAGATAAAACCATTAAGAATGCCCCATATTTCACAGTAGTGATTTTAAAACCAAAGATATACACTGAAGTAAAAAAACGTTCCACGGACGCTGAAGTAAAAAAAACGTTCCGCGGACCTCATTTCAATTCATATGCTTAGGCCAAACTTTCAGAATGCCCCCAAGTTTTGAAAAATACTTGGGAGAACCCTGCTTTTAATGCTTACTGCTGGTTTTAAAAAAGACAGTCTTAGTGAAAGAAGGAATTGAACGAGAATGTGCTCTCATTGTATTATTCATCTCTTGTCATTACTTACAGTGAGCCAGATCTACTCAGCTGACTGTAAGATGATTCCATGTGATGAGAACCCATTAAGTACTTTCTCCAAGAGGACCCAGGTAACCATGGTATCATGAGTAACAAACATCACCACGGTGATAAGAGGTAAGTGATGCCATTCTTTCATTTGAATAATATCAAAGCTCACACTTTAGCAGTTGGTCATTTGGCTTCCACAATACATCAACTCATGCTTACAGGTTTACTTGCTAACTGTACTTTGACCTTTGAAAGACCTGGGGCAAATTTCCAAAAACTGTTTGAAGCAGAAAATATTGCCGAGCAAATTCTGTTGCTAAGCAAAATAATAACGGTGGCACCAGTCAAAACGGTGTGATTGACATGTCTTTTTATGGGAAACTTGAGCAAATCTGATCCTTTTTGCTTACAAAGTTTTATGAATAGTTTGGCCCTCTGATGCTTCACTGATGAAACTGTAAAGCAATTTCCTACATGTATATACCCCATGGCCCAATTTCATAGAGCTGCTCAAGCAGAAAATATTGCTTAAAAAATGTATGCTAAGCAACACTAAGCAGGGTACCAGTCACAGATGCTACATGTGAAATGTCATTTTAGCTGGTAACCTTTTTCTGGTAAGCATAATTTTGTTGTGCTTTTCAAAGCAGCTCTTTGAAATTGGGCGCAGTTCATTGCCCTGGTGCTCCTTGAAATGTTCCAGTAGAAATAACAATTTCCTTCATGAAGGGAAATGAGGAAATGAACTACAGATGTGTGGCATATTTATTTGCTTTGATCAGGGCCTAATTTCATAGAGCTGCTTAAGCATGAAATATTGCTTAAAAATGTTCTGCTTAGCAGAAATGAGCAGGATACCAGTCACAAATTGTACACATGACATGTTAGTTTGGCTGGTAACCTTAGTCTGGTAAGCATACTTTTTTTTGTGCTTAAGCAACTCTATGAAATTTGGGCCCTGGTAACAACATTATTAATCCACCAGTCCAATCCTGCAACTGGTACATGATTCGTCACAGGTGCTTACATGCTTTTTATATTGTAAACATTGTGAACAGTTGGATTAAAATCATGTATTAATTTCACTTTATTTTCACTTTATTTTCACTTAACTAATGTGTGAAGTTTGGTTACTGTACATGAGGAGTGCAAAGAGCTAGACTAAATAATTTGAGGTTGAGCAGTTTATAGTGCACTTCGACGATTAAATTGAAGGACTATTTCTATTGACGCACCTTGACATATTGCACCCCATGCACACTTGCCTATTCTGTCCACCATTTTGGGAGTCAACATTTACACAAAGGAACTGACTCCCAAAATGGTGGAAATGGAAGACGCCCATTTTGCAGAGGCTGTGCGTTCCGCATCTGCAAGGAGTCGATTACTGGGTGGAGGCCTATTTCGAGGGCTGATCATCGGAGCAATGAACTTCTCAAACATGTGGTCATTGTTTTGTGGCATCCTTATTTATACAACATTGTCACAGATGCGTGATCTTTAAAAACCTCGGGAGAGTTTTGTTTGCCCTGACACCTGTTGTTAAGGTTGAGAGAGAGAGAGAGGTACTGGTCACGTTTAATTGTTTGAGGGTTCATACCTAGATTTTGTCTTGAGGCCTGAACTATACCTCTCACAAATCCTGTAAACATTTCACATTGTGCATGATGGAGTGTTGCTGAACTACTGAACTTGACAAACTGTACCTAAATACATACACAGCTTGTAGTTCGTGCTCTGAATACCACGAATGCTTCACCGCTGCTTAGCTACAATATGTACGGTACATTAAATACATGTTATATGTTCATATTTTAGGTCTGGCGGCCCGTGGGTGCATAGTCCAAAACAACTCAAAGTAAACTTGTCAAACTTTGAGCTGACACCGTTTTTTGTTTTTTTTCCCTCGTGCCTTTATTCCACATTGAATGTGAAAAGAGGGACAGTACAGTGTGCTTACAGTTTAATACATGCCAATTAAGTTATTTTTCTATGGTTGTGCAGGAAACGATTTCGTCCAGCAACTTTGCATCTAGCGAAATAATTGGACTGAACATGTTTTGTGCTCACTGAATGCCAATCATTTTTAGTTAAGCAAACGATGATTTTTGAGTAGCAACTGTATAAATTTTTTGTAGCATTTTGCTGTGCTATAGACCTACAAGGGAAATCGTTCCCAGTTGTACAATGTTAGTCTACTCTACTAAATTATGTGCAAGTGCAACGCACAAAAATGTAAACAAAACAAAGAGGCTGATCTTGCAGATGGTCCATGAATTTATTTACAATGTTTGCGGCTTAGATTCCAATGTCTACTACATGTACATGTAGATGAAGTGTAATTCACAAGTAAACAAGGCAAAGATTTCTATTGTAGAGCAAAGGGCTTGCACTGACTGCAATTGGAATGCAAAAGTTGCTTTCTTGATGACTTACATCTAGATGGAGTAGAGAGGGGGGGAAGCAAATTTACTCTAGACTGAACCACTTATGAATCTTTAATCTCAAGACTTTGTAGAATGTGCACACAAAGTAATGTAAGTACCAAGTTTTATTTGGCTTTAGGATGAGCAGCCCTGATGCTTCGTTCTTGAAAGGCACCAAGATGTTTTCTCCTTTGTAAAGGGGCACCTCTATGGCCCTTTTCGAAACGACCGGCTTCGGCTTTGGATTCGGCTTCAGCTCCGTTCTCTTGTCTGAATCCCTGAACGCATAGCACGCGTATAGTCAAAACAACTGAGGGGCCTAGCTAGCCCGAGCCGAATCCGAAGTCGAAGCTGGTCGTTTCGAAAAGGGCCTATGTGGAAATTTTAAATTTCTAGTGGAATTTGTTCAAGGGGCACCAAGGTAATGTCCGAAGAGCCTGCAGGCGATTGCCCCGTGAAGCATCAGGCCTGGATGAGTTACTGTACTTCTCTTTGAAAGGGGACACCTCTATGTGGAAATTGTAAATTTCTAGTGGAATTTTTTCAAGGGGCACCAAGGCAATGTCCAAAGAGCCTGGAGGCAATTGCCCCGTGAAGCATCAGGCCTGGATGAGTTACTGTACAAATGTATCTGTACAGGGAAAAGCAAGTATGGGCAAATATTTGAAACTTTTAAAAACAAAATCAGGCTTGGAATTACGTGGAGGCCACATTCTGTTGCCCTGGTCTAGGCCTTGGTGCCCCTCTGAGCACGTTTCCCATACTTAATTTTAATGATGGAAGTGCCCTTTGCCCTTTGGAATCTCATTACCCAAACTGCTTCTGATTATGGTGGTTGGCCTGATTCCATAAGCACGGTAATTTTTCTAAGTTCAGCCCCCTTACAGATTATTTAGTTTTACCATAGAGAAAGGACGGCTGTCCTTTCTTTATGGTCCTACCATCCAAACAAAACATATGCAGAGCTTGGGATTTTGATGGGTTTGGTGCTTCTTAGGGTGGAAAGGTTTTAAAGGGTAGTTTGG